>JARCGZ010000006.1:30303952-31696743 GCA_029784005.1 Lenwebbia sp. NSW1173648
AGATGTGTAAATGGTATGACTTCATATTTAAATGCTTTAAAGGTCTCTCTCTTCCCAACGAGCTCCACCATTTTTTATGTTACTAATTTCGAAACAAAATGGAGGGAGCTAGATTAGTACTTTCAGAGTGAGAATGTGAATTTTAAGGACTGTAGAGTAATTAAAGTTTAATGCAGCATCCATAGTTTAAGGTTAAAATTATTTGCACGAGTCTAATTGTGTGCACTAATTTTACTCCATTAGTTTTTGCAAACGGAGACGGTGAGCTTGAAGCAGCAGCTGAGGTGTTTGCAGGAATGCAACAGGTACATCTTTTGCTTAGCACCTGTTAAATATGTCTTGAAATTTTATGTACTCAGCCCGGTTCATCACCCGACCCGACATATATTTTGTGCGACCCAAAAAGTAGAGAGAAAATTTAGATTTAGTTCGCGACGCGGAGGGTTGGGCTGATAGGCCTAACCCGGAGTAAGCAAGCAAATCTCTATAGGGTACGAACAGATCTCCATGGGGGTTCGGGGGGCTGTGCCCCAGAGAAATTTTTTTTTTAGGGTTTTTTTTATATGGTCGCTAGGGTTGTAATTCTAATTATTTTCGTTTTTCATAGTGGAACCTTTATTTTGCCTCGCCCGTGGACGTAGATCACCTTGATCGAACCACGTAATCCTTGTGTCCTGTTATTGTTTTTCCGCGTTTGTTACTACAGCACCCTTATTAATTACTTGGTTGCAAGTGAAATTTTCCATCTAACTGAGGATTAATTCAACTTGGAAATGACCGGCATATAGACAGAATTCTGAACAAGCTATACAAGCAAAGCTTATCTAGTACTATAGCTTCAAGTATTTCAGTATGTAACTTGGGATCACACTTGGAAGAGAAGGAAATCTTGGTAAGACAACCTATGACAGAGTTTCTCGTCTATAAGTACGTATGCTTTAAAATAAATGTCTACATACCACCTTAAAATTTTTCCTTGAGGCCCGAGTTTATTTTCAAGTATAATGGATACCAAAGATTGTAAAGACATTCCAAATGCATGAAAGGATGCCATTGACAATGTTGGCTACATTTGAAGTCTTAAGTAACCATTAGTGAACATAAAGTTAAAAAATATGACATTTTCCCTTGTTAAGATACACATATGAGTTGTGTTAAGAAAATTTCCACGTCGAAGAATTGATGTGGTATAGAGTAGTTAATATATTCTTGTTGACCCACAACTCATAAGCTTAATTTTTTTAGAGAAGGCGAGTCAAGCTAGAGATGTTAGGCTCCTCTTGGTAATCTCCCCGAGCGAAGGTATTGGGTTTCTACTGCGCACTACTAGCAAATGGTATCAAAGCCGATGATTGATTGGTGATCCACTCCAAATGTGTATCGCTATTTGGTTAATGTCTAAAGGAAAGAATATGAACAATGGTTTAGTCTGGCGGAAGAGTACAAAAGTGAAAGTGGACGTTGTGGTCTAGCAATCGGTCTAGAGAAAGTAACTAGGGGCGTAGGTGGGTTTTGTGGATTCAAGTTGAGGCATGTTGGTGCAAAAGGAAACCTGGATTAAGAGGAAGCAAACCTAACACCAAACTCACACATAAGGGGGAGAGGGAGATTGTTGAGATACATGCTTAATATTTTGAGTGAAGGTAAGTCTAACTGAATCTATTGTCTGCCTTGGTATTAGGTCTCTATTGTGTGCTCCCAATATTCCCAACTGGAAGCTCATTAGAATTCTTGTTTTATATTATTGATATCCTTTTCTTTTTGTTTTTATCGAACTTATTATTGATATCCTTGATCACAAAGAAATGAGGTATGATTTTCCTTTCGCATGCACTTGTTTTCTCGTCTACATATATGCGCGCGCGTGTCTATATAGACATGTTCGCTGTTGGATTGGTATTCCGAAAGGTCATGTACGAGCGGAAGTAATCAGGTTTGCTAGTGAAACTTGAGGTCCTCGCACAAGAACAATGCACGTTATTGGAGCATTTCATGAATGCTTGTAAGAAAAGTTGAGCATTTGCAATAAATTTGACTGTGATCGAGCACACAGGCGACTGATGGGAGAAGAGCTTTCCAAACTAGGTTTGGAGGACTTGAAAAGTCTGGAAAATGTCTTGGAAATGGGTTTGAAGAATGTCCGCTCGAGGAAGGTTATATACACGAAGACCCTATAACGATTATGATGCAAGAAAGATCCTGATTTATATTCTCACATCACATGTTGTTCATCTGCTTAGGACCAGAATTACATGGAAGAAATGAGGGAGCTAAAGAGAAAGGTTTGACATGGAAAGAATATCCTATCTCTCATTATCCTAAATTAGAATTGCTTCATCCCTGTACGAAATTGATTTCTCGAGGGGATACAGGTTGACGACGTCGAACAAGAAAATGTACAGCTGCGGAAGAATTGAGAGTCGTAGGTCGAGATCATCGAGAATCAGAGGGCGAGGTACATACTTCTTTCTGAAGGCTCATAGACCGATCAGGGAAGTTTTACCTTCACTGCGAAATTTCCCTTTTTTATTTCAAACATTTGTTTCGAGCTATACGTCGCAAAATAGGCAAATGGTTCCTGTACTTGGGAAAGACTCGAGTCATTATGATCGTCGATTATATGGATTTGCACGTTGCCATATGATCAATCGGTGAGATGTATCGGGAAAGTTTTCCCTTAGGTACTGTTAGAAGGCAACATTTCTGTCCATGCAACCAATCACCGCATAAGTAGAAGTTTTTTTTTTTTCCTCAATGAAGGTCATTCAAACTCCTAAGATAGGGTTTCGCCATGTAGAGTTTTATGTTGTTTCATTGTAATTTTCGAACATTTGGACTTGATTCTTTTCCCGACTTGTCAACACTTCAAATTGGTTCCTCTATCTCAGTTTTCTGCAGAAACTAGTTCTAGTAAAGAAATGGTTATAGGTTGTTTAAGCTGGCCCGTATGGTGTGGGATTAAGAAGTTCGTATAGGTTTAGGTTTTGGGCCCGTTTGGGGCATATATATTTTGCTCGTTTTTCTGATCATTGTAACGAGTTGAGTGGGTGTAAACCGAAAATATAGTGAAGTCTCTTTGCAGGACGTAACCCTATTCTGGGGTGAACCTGAGTAATCTCGTGCGTCGTCCAATTTTCTTTGATTTCTGTGTAATCATTCTGATTCGGTGTGCGATAAATCCCTTCATTTTTTACGGTCCTGGAAACCCTTCAAAGCAAGAAAAGATAGAGGAAGAGTGTGGTTGGGATGCTTGCCGGACGGGTGTCGCGAAACAAACAAAAGACTGAAGAAAATCACGAGCAAGAAGTGAGAATCACTCCTCCATTCGACTGCTCCGTAACCGTGGTTGGGATGCTTGTCGGACGCGAGAAATCCACAGCAAAAGTCACCAGGAAACCGACCTTGGTCGGATGGCGGAAGCCAAAACCAAGAGCAGCGATAAAAGAGATCGATTTCCAGTTTTCTTCGTTACCCAACTTAATGCAAGAAACAGAGAAGAAGATGAAGAAGGAAACCCGTAGATAATCAGGAACACATCCTGGACGAAGGTAAATGTTGATGGAAAGATCGCAGAAACAAGATGGTCAGGTTCAGGCGCTCTTACCCTTGGTGAAGAGAGGCCATTTCAGCGATCTCCTCGGCACTGAAACACACCCTCCACTTTGAACGCAAAGAAGAAGACGCAGCTCGATCGCCTGCTCAGCTTTCGTGGAAAGTGAAGAGTGGTCGTGTGGAGAAAGCGAGCCGCCGGAGAGAGCGAGAGAGAAGAAAACGTCTCAGGAACATGCAATGGATAGTCGCGTTTAATTTAATCAGATATTTCCATGTCGGCTCCGATTCCCCGCGCACGGAACCACATGAATTCGGTGCGACCGCCAATCAGATCCATCAATTTTCCAGAGCTTAGTTTGGCATATATCCATGGCACTAGCCCATAATGCCAAGAATTTAATTTAGGCTGATTAAGCACATGTTAAGTAATGCACCGACAAACCAACAAAATGAATGAAAGGACACAGAGCTAACTCCCGTTAAATAATTAGCATTCACATTGGCACTGTGTTATTAATTAATGCATGATTAGTGAAATACTGTACAAATGTGTCCACATTTGGTTTCGGATTTTATGCGAGCCTTCTATTGTCGCGACTAGGATTTCTTCGAGAATTTGTAGCGATCTTGTTGTGCTCCTTGAATGATGTTGAAAGGGTAGTTTAGTCTTCTCCATAATTAGTGAGCCCTAATGCTCACTATATATTGTTGGATCTAGCAATATCACCTAGAGGGGGGTGAATAGGTGATTCTGAACACTTTTTAATGTTTAATGCGGAAATTTATAAAGGGTTCAGAACATAGACGAAAATGATCAGTAAGAGGACGTGCAGATAAACTAAACACAGCAAGATGAGTTTAGGGAAAGAGAAATTGCACGCAATGATTATAGTGGTTCGGCTTTAGCAAGCCTACGTCCACTCTCCCACGATGACAGCCGATTGGCTGGATTCCACTATGAGTCGTTGAAAGATTACAGGCGTTGTCACTCCAATCGCTCTTACAAATGAACCTCTCAAGACTACGAATTTTAAGCTCACAAGAACAAGAGAATGTGTTTTTGAACAACTCAGCACTTTGGAATTTTTAGTTCTCGATACTGCTGAAACAGTCACTATTGATCTTCTTTATACTCCTTCAGCCTTGAACTAGCCGTTACCAAGGCCCTTCAAAGGATCGCTCCTCAATCTTTGATTGGACGCTATCAATCCTGATTGACGGAGACTGTATATGGGAAGATCCAGTGGCCGTTGAAAGTGAATCTGAACCCTTCAGATTCAGTCGCCCATACAACCAAATCTTCAGTTTCCATAAATAGAGTTCATCCAAATCTCCAAGATATCTTGTTCACGGAAGGTAATATCCAATCGCGGATATTCTCCTGATTTGATTGGAAAATAATCCTGTCAATCAAATCTTACAAACTTCCATAACAAGGCGCGGCCAAATCAGAAACCTGCCAAACGTGGGTCTTCAGAATCTAGTAGCGAGATATTGCAGAATCTGAACGTTGTTCAGAAGCAATCTTCTGAACCAGAGAGACTCTCTGAATCTGAACAGATTGGAACAGTGACTCTGAGCTTCTGTAAGATCCTAGCTGACGTGTCACATAAATCTCCTAGAGATGAGTCTTCAGAGGCAGCATAGACCTCCTTCTGAAGGCTTTAGATGCAACATAGACTTCCTTCTGAAGTCTTCAGAAGCACCACGATTCTCCATCTGAATGTAGGACTTCGACTATCTCAGAAGCAAGTGTGCGACGACTACTCCTTGAGTCTGAACGCCAGTCATGGAACATTATAAGCTTTTGTTCACATGCTCATGCCTGCAATAACAAGTTATTTGTATTAACCAGATTCTCTTACTAGAAGGATAGTTTTGTCAGAATCAAAATATTCAGAGGGAATGTTTTCTCAACAATCTCCCCCTTTTTGATGATGACAAAACTTCCTTAATAAAAGTTGGTATATATTTTTAGATTGTATGAAAGTTAAGCTCGGAGAAGATTTCAATAAAAATATGAATATAATTCAATTGAATCTTTTCAAAAAGGTGTGCATCTGAATATATAAGATATGCATTCTGAGTGATAGATGGATATCACCATATGTTGTATACGACGCTGAATTCGTTTGAGCGCATAGGTATAATTCGCGTGTATGCATCCTGCAATATGATGAGGTATTCTCTCCCCCTTTTTGTCATCAGCAAGATAAAATGTCAATTTACACAAACATGAACGGAGATTCAACCATATATTGTAAGAATAGCGTAACATTCAAAGCGCACATAAAAAGAACATCCGACAGATAAAAACAAATACGGACAATTTGAAAAATAATTTCAAGATGACGGAGGTGGGTTTTGTTTTGAAGATGAGGAGGGAACATCAATATGCTCTTCATCATCTTTCTGAGCAGCTTCAGCAGATTTGCCCATAGCAGCAATGTAGGTTGCGAATTCCTTGAGTTCCTGCATCTCTGGAACTTCTTTGCTGATCCTTTCATCTCTGATTAAAGTATAAGTACCAATGCTGGCCATCTCAGAGCAGAAAAGGCGACAGTATTTATGAAGTATTTCCTCAAATTTGTGCAACTTCTTTTCAATGTGCATTTCCATCCTGTCCATCCTCTGCATAACTTCTACCCGAAGTTTTTCAACTTCCATCTGAACAAGACTTGAAGCATTCAGATTCCCTGCAGAGGTCTGTTGGTTTTCTTCCTCCACCATCTGAGCTTTTCCCTTTGAATTTGAATCCTGAATCCTTTGCGAGTTTGACTCCCCCTGAGCCTTATCAGGTGCTGAATCTGGAATGACTATAACATCTTCAGCGATCGAAGATTCAATCTCTGTGGGTTGCTCTTCAGGTATCTTCTCTGGAATTTGTTCCTTCTGAACAGCACTTTCCTCAACAGCTTTTTCCTTCTGAACAGTAGTTTCGACATCAGCTTTCTCCTTCTAAACAGCAGTCAGAACCTCTTCAGTCTGAACAACATTTGATTCCTCATGTTGTTCTTTTCTGCTGGACGACTCCTTTTCAGTATCAGCCTTGTCCTTCTGAATAACTTCAGTCTGAACAGCAGATTCTATAGGTTGCTCCCCCTGAATCTGAGCTGTTACAACAGGAGTGACTTCTGTTGATCCTATAGCTGTGACAATAAAGTCATCAGATTTATCAACCTCCATGTCTTCAGGTGGTGATGAGGACCTCTTCTTTTGTTCTCGAGAAACCAGAACATCAATAGTCGTTCTGTCATCTAGTTGCTCCTCCATTATCTCCACATATGCACTTGTAGCAAGCTGAGCTTCTTTTTCTGCTTTTTCACCAGTAGTTTCAACAGCTTCTACATTTTCACTCTCATGAGTCTTATGGGGATCCTCTTCTTTGTCCATAGGATCCTCCAGCTCATTTGCTATTTCACCAGTTTCTTCAGCTTCTGAACTGATGTTTCCTTCTGATAGCACAGTAGGAGTCCTCTCATCATCTCTTGATGATACACTTTCCTCTTCTTCTGCTTCCTCTTCTTCTGAAGACTCACTCTGAACAGTGGTCTGTTTTCCTTTTGTGGCCTCTGTCTTCCTTCTTTTTGCAGATCTCTCACTCTCTGCATTCTGTTCTGCAAACTCAACCAAGACAGCCTTTTTGTTCTTGTTGATCACCAGCAGACTGTCTAAAACCCATCTTCTGAATCATAGACTCCCCAGCTACCATTAACTGAATTTCATCTTGAAGGAGCTTTCCAGGAATGTTGATATTTTGGAAGGACATGATCCGATAGATCAACCCTGCATAGGGTAGTTGTCCTTTGGTCTTTTGGACAGTTCTGTACATGTGGAGGAGAACAGTATGTGCTAGCGAGATCTTGCAGCCATTCAACAGACCCCACATCAGCTTGGCTTCATATTTCGAAATATCAGTTTTTGAAGCAGCCTTGGGTCTCAAGCTTTCAATGACAACCTTGTGCATTACAATGTGCTTCAGGGGAAAGTCATTGTAAACAATGTGTGCCTTGGAGTCTCTGGAGTAATTCTCTTTTCCAGTCAGAGAACTGTAGGCATCATCAGGTTGCACATTAATGGGCATAAAATTCATTTCCTCAACTCCCATTAATTTTGCCAGCTCCTTAACATGCAGATGGTACACCACTCCTTAAACCGTATAAAATAAGGAATCAAAATTGGTGAAACATAAGCTAGAATAAAAGTAAGCTGCCAAATCAGGAAAAGTTGGCCTCCTTGCAGTTGCAAAGTCCCTCAACTTCATTTCCTCTAGATGCTTCCTAATAGGGATACCAGCCCTATCAAAATACTTAAGATCAAATACCCTGTGGGGTATAACTCCTCTTTGCTTCATCATCTCGAATTTGTCAGAGTGCAACTGACTTGAAAATAGTTTGCTTTCAAAGTTCTTGTCCTTGATGACCCCTCTGATTTTCTTAAAATCTTTAAACAGCACATCATCGTCGTCATCAGGCCTCCCCTTGGTTTCACTCTCTTCAGTTACAGCCTCCCTGATAACAATGCTCTTAGATGGAGACTTTATAGGTTTAGAGACTCTAGTTTCTACAACCTTTTCCTTGCCCTTCCGAGATACATTCTCAGGAACAATAGTGGCAATGGGTGTCACAGTTTGCAGAGGGAGTTCTAATATGGCAAGAAAGTCTTTCTCGCTTGCAAACTTGTGAATATTCAACAGCAACTTGACGTTTTCGTCACTAGAGCCAGCGTTCTTGAAAGAATCATACAGAGGTTTTATAGAGAGAGCCAGGGCGACTCTTTCATCGAACTCAGACTGAGACAAACCTGATTCCTTCTGAGCAAAGTGTCTTTCTTCTTCATGATCAGACCCAGAGATATCAATGGATTCGGAGAGACGAGCTTTTCTGCCCTTCGTCAGCCTCGACGATTTTGTTCTCAGACTAGCACCTTCTTTTGCTGCTTTCTTCATGGTAGATGATGATTTCGGAGCCATAGATGAGAAGGTTGGAGTTTTTAGAAAGAAGGATTTGGAGAGAGCGAGAAGGAGTGTAACCAGAGAGAAGGAAATCAGTTTTTAGGGTTTGAGAGAAAGTTGCGATATTTGATGGAGGTGCCGGTTCAGAGCCTTATGAAGGTTTTGAAAAACCGTAAAGCGGTTATTTTAGGAAATAAAATCAATTTAAAATAAAATCCAGCGATCAATACAAAGAAACATAATTATTCCAATCAAACAAAGAGGCATATGTATAGAAATTTGAGAACGTAAGATTTAGAGAACGTACCTTGGATTTTTGCCTTATCGAGAATTTCTAAATATAAAGAGGTGTAAGATGAACTAACCTTGCTTCTGAAGTACTTAAAAATATGCTTCTGAACAAAGGTTATGCAAATTTGCTTCTGAGCAGTTTTGATTCTTAGCTCTGCTTCTGAGTTCTGCTTCTGAGCAGTTTTGTTTCTGAGCTCTGCTTGTGAGCAGTTTTGCTTCTGAGTTCTGCTTCTGAACAGTTTTTGCTTCTGAGTTCTGTCAATTTACCTGTACTCAATATATCTTAAGAAAAAGGATTAGTAATAGCTAATTCGTTTCGGATAAAATTGAAAGACTCTTTCTCAAGAGGTTTAGTAAATATATCTGCGAGTTGATTCTTTGTATCAACATACTGAATGTGAACATTTTCATTCTGAACATGATCACGAATAAAGTGATGTTTGATCTCGATGTGCTTCGCTCTTGAGTGAAGAATAGGATTCTTGGTTAGATTAATGGCGCTTGTATTGTCGCATCTGATCTCCACATTTGAATCCTTAACTCCATAATCTCTTAGCTGTTGTTTTAACCATAGAATCTGAGCACAACAACTTCCAAGAGAGACGTATTCTGCTTCTGCTGTACTAAGAGCAACTGTGCTCTGCTTTTTGGAATACCAGGAGATAAGCATATTTCCCATAAGTTGACAGGTTCCTGAAGTGCTTTTCCTGTCAATTTTACATCCGGCGAGATCTGCATCTGAATATCCCTTCAGAATGAAATCAGAATCCTTTGAGTACCAAAGACCATAAGCTGGATATGTTCCAATATATTTGATAATTCTTTTGATTGCTGTAAGATGCGATTCTTTTGGACATGACTGAAATCTTGCACATAGGCAGACGCTATAAAGAATATCTGGCCTTGATGCAGTGAGATATAGAAGCGATCCAATCATACTGCGATAAAGCTTCTGATCAACATCTTTTCCTTGTTCATCTTTATCAAGCTTAGACGAATGAGACATTGGTGTTTCCGTCTTCTTGCAATTTTCTAAGCCGAATTTCTTGATAATTTCAAGAGCATATTTCTCTTGATGAATGAATATTCCTTTCTTGGTTTGTTGAATCTGAAGTCCAAGAAAGAATCTTAATTCTCCCATCATGCTCATTTCGAATTCATCCTGCATTGCTTTAGAGAAGTTCTTGCATAGATATTCATTAGAAGAGCCAAAAATAATATCATCTACATAAATCTGAACAATAAGAATATCATTACCCTGTTTTTGAATAAAGAGAGTAGTGTCTGTTGGATCTAGCAATATCACCTAGAGGGGGGTGAATGGGTGATTTAAAATAATTTTGACTAGAAAATGCGGAATTAAAAGAATCAAGTCAAAATAGAATCTGAATATGAATATGTGCAGTTTATGATTCTGAACATGAGTATGCAAATTCTGAATATAAACACCAGCATGCAATATTCTATCAAACACAATGATAAGAGTTTAGAGATAGAGAATATTGCACACGACGATTATAGTGGTTCGGCTTAGATCAAGCCTACGTCCACTCTCCCACGCTGACAGCCGATAGGCTGGATTCCACTAGATGAATCAATGGAGGTTTACAACAAGTGATGATACTCTCTTTGATAGATCACACTATCCTCTCTCAATCACTCTTACAAAGCCTCTCAAAGATTATAACGTTAAGCTCACAGAGACAAGTATGAATCTGAATAACTCTAGCACTTTGGAATTGATGATTCTAATCTTACACCGTAATAGCACCATGGATCTCCTTTTATACTCCTTCACCCCCAAACTAGACGTTGGACAGGTCTTCAAAGGATCGCTCTTCAATCTCTGATTGGACGCCATCAATCTTGATTGAACGAGACTGTATCTAGGGAGATTTGGTGACCGTTGGTGTTGAATCTGAACCCCTCAGATTCAGTCGCCCATACAACTCAATCTTCGGTTTCCATAAGTGGAGTTCTTCAAATATGGAAGCTTTCTTGTCCCATGGAAGGTAATTTCCAATCAAGGATATTCTATCAATCATGTTATAGAATAATCCTGTCAATCAAAGATTACAAACTTCCATAAATACCTCAGCAACATATGTCAGGCGTGGGTCTTCAGAATCTGGAATTAATATATCTCGCAGCTTCTGAACAGTCTTCAGAACCAGACTTCAGAAGCAGTCTCTTGAATCTGAATATATCGCTGCTTCTGAATAAGTCACAGTTTCTGAATCACTGCTTCTGAATAAGTCACAGCTTCTGAACAGAGATACACTGAGTTTGATGTTGATAGAAACCTTGTTGATGCTCGCATATAAGTCTTCACGAGATTAAGTCTTCAGAGGCAACACGAACCTCCATCTGAAGTCTTCAGAGGCAACACGAACCTCCTTCTGAAGTCTTCAGAGGCAACACGAACCTCCTTCTGAAGTCTTCACGAACCTCCTTCTGAATACAAGACTTCAACTTTCTCAAAAGCACATACGCGACGACTACTCCTTGAGTCTGAACATCCAACTAAGGTCAATATAAACTTTTCTTCTCAGATGCAATATCCAGAACTTCAGATGCATAATTCAGATGCAGTATCTTGAGCTCCATCTTCTGGTTCCTCTAAGCATATTGGCAATTGTGGTTCTACCTCACTGTTCACCTATCCAAGGTCCTTCCAAGCTTTACCAAACTTCCCGTTCTAGGCTTGTTCACCTCTACTTAGGTACCTTAAGCTTGTAGACACCTCTACGCCCAATGCCTTGGTCACCATTGATAGATAACTCATAACATTCAAATATTCTGTTAATACACCATCTGCATAATGGCTTGTGATTCTTTCACCTGGTTCTACTCAACCAATAAACACATTAGTAGCCTTTGATTATTTTGTCATCTTCAAAACATCATGGGGGATTTTCCCTAACAATCTCCCCCTTTTTGATGATGACAAAACAATCTCTGAATATGCAGATGTGCAAACACATTTCAAAGATATTCAATTGTGTATACTTGAAAAGTAAACGAGATACACTTATTTGCCAAAAATAAGAATTCAACTCAAGGCATAATAAGCACGTAATGCGATCTCCACATTATGATAATCAAGCAATGTAATCAGGAGATAGTAGACGGACTGAGCATAAATATATAGAAACATAATCGCAGCTCAATATTCAACACATATGCATATCTATATTCTCTCCCCCTTTTTGTCATAATCAAAAAGCGATACAAATGAAAAGGGTCTTATGTAGAGAATATATACTTAGATGCAAAACAGCTCATGTTCACATAGATGCAACATCTTCTACACGTATAAACGAACATAGGTGATATGCAATATAGCTCATGTTCTTAATCATCATGTATGTCAGTGAACATATGTAAAGGAGTACAGATAAATTTCACTTCCTTTTGTCATGATAAAGCGATAAAACAGATTAGAGATTTGTAATGACAAAAAGTAAGGGAAATGGAAGATATACTAACCGGATTTTGTAGAACTTAACAAGTTCTAACATACGTTTACCTTTTCTTCCATTATCATTTTCACCATCTCTTGCTATACAGAAGCTTGCAGCTTTTCATGTCCTTCTAACTAAGGTCCTTCTGAACCTGAGTGTCAAGCTCCCCTTGAATCTGATCAATGATCTCCTCCTGAATCTGATCAGTAGACTTCCCTTGAATTTGATCATTTCTTTCTATTCTCCCCCTGTCATCAAGACAGCTTTTGCGAGTAACCTTTATCGCCGAGTTGCGCCAGTTGAATAGGATGTTTTTCTTTGTAGCAGCATTATATTCTTAACATTCATTTGGTCTTGAGATTCGAGAAAGACGATTTTCTTTAATCAAGCTCGTCTCGAATTTAATCTGCATAAACTCAACAAACTTCTTGCACAAATTTGCGTTAAAAGTATGATATCTCACGTAATAAATCATGCCCCTTTCAAATAAATAGAGTAGTAATTGTAAGCATCTCAAGTATTTCAACGAAGAAATTACTTAACCTTTCACATGATACTCTAAGGGCTTGCACAATATATTTTAATATGCCTTCAATGATTTGCGAGAGTTGTAAGCGAAGTGGAGAATTTCTGATCCTTCCAAAATAGTGCGAAATCTTCCTCCAATATTCGGATCAAACTTTCCAAATATCTTTCTTCAGATTCTTCCTTCGAATTGCGGAGAAAAAATACGATCCTTGTCAATCTTTCTTTGAGAGATTTCTTGATTGCACTAAGATTTTCGTTGATTGATTGCAAATCTTCCTTTGATGATTTCCTGCAATGAACGCGTTTCCTTTTTGGTATCCACGTATTTGGATCCTTCCTTTACGTTAGAACAAAAAATAAGGAAACTTTATAGATTCCAAAACATTCTTTCCTTAACAGCATAAAATAAATATTAGTATTCTAACAATATGCCCAATCAAATAATATCTCATAAGATTCTCACTTTGCAGCACAACTAACGATGCAAAACAACATGCCATATCAAGATGACGTTTGATTCAAGTAATATCTCCTTTAAAAAGATTTTATCTTTGCAAAACGTGACAAGATCAAAATGGATAAAAGAGGTTCAAAAATCCGAAATCTTTTTAAAAATATATATATATATCAATCAAATAAAATGCATTATCTCTAAGCAAGATATCAATCAGTCGCTTAATCTCATCTCACGAACCACAAAAATGCATCACACGATTCTTTCTAAAAGATATTTCAAGCACATCTAATTAGCGAATACGTCATAAAAAAAAAATCGAATCAACCAAAGCACAATATCAAGTACAATGAGAATTTAGATAAATGAAGTATGCACGCAAAGCAAAATGAAAATGCAACAACATACCGATTTCTCTTTCTCTTCTATTTTATTCCCTACAAGCAAAACAACTCATCTTTTCTTTGGTACCCAAATGAGCTTGGGTCCATTTCTGTTAGAGAAAGCATCAAATCTCGAATTGATTGATTTGGAGTTCTTCCAATCATGTGGATATTGTCGCTCGGGATCACCATAGTTAAAGAAATTATTATATTGAAATCCAATAGGCTTGACAAAATGCTTACCGAAGTGATTTCTATAATGTTGGATTGAAGGCCTGCGCCTTAATCGCTCCTTGACCTTCGGAAAATCATTCTTGATTTCACTTACCTCTTCGTAGCCAAGACCGGATTTGTTGTAGTACGGCATTTGTATTGAGAGAACGTGCTCTAACGTCTTTGAGCCGAGAGAAAATTTCTTGCAAATCTTTTGAAAATCTTCCTTATGAGAATTATTCTCTTTTTGCAGAATATCTTTCTCTTCCTTAACAGAGGAATTTTCCTTTTCCAGATCAACGATCCTTTTCTCATTCGTAACATTTTGCTGTCTCAATCTAGAGACTTCCTTTTTCAATTCAAAGATCTTCTTCAATGCATTTTCGTGTTCCACGCATAACTCTTTAAAAAGAGCTTCATCATCGAGAATAGGATTTGAGCAAATTACCTCATCTTCTTCAGAATCAGATTCAGCCATTAAACAGATATGTGCGAGCTCTTCATCATTGCTATCTTTGCATTCAGTATCACTCGAAGTCTCTTCTTTCAAAGCCTTTTTGGACTTTTCGTACTTGTCTTTTCTTTTATTTAGCAGTGGACAGTTTGGCTTTATATGTCCCTTTTTCCTGCATTGAAAACAGATTATGTCCTTACCTTCTTCTCTATCGTTGAAGGTTTTCTTTTGATTGGCTTGTTTGAATGGCTTCTTCCCTTTGAATTTTCTTCCCTTCTTAGCCATTTTTCTAAACTTCTTTACCATACGAGCAAGTTCTTCATCGTCCTCTTCATCATCTTCAGAATCTGAATCATCAGAATCAATGTTAGATTTTAAAGCAATCGACCTCTTACCTTTCGTATCCTTTTCTTTGTTGACCCGTTCTGTCTCGTACGACTGTAGAGTCCCAACAAGTTCGTCAATGGATAATGGTCTGATTGTTTGACATTCTTGAATGGACGGTTTGATGTAGTTCCAATCATCTGTAAGTCCTCGAAGAATCTTTCGAACCTGCATAGGTTCAGAAATAGGAGCACCTTGCCGAGTAAGACCACTGACCAAAATTTGAAATCTGTCAATCATCTCAGCAATCGTTTCATCTGGTTTCATTTTGAAAGCTTCATAATCGCTTAGAAGTATGCTGAGATTGGTCTCCTTGACTCTGTCGGTTCCTTGATAGGTGACATGGAGTCTATCCCATATAGCTTTTGAAGATTCTTCCTCTGCAACACGATTATATATAGTAGGCGATAAAGCACAAAAGAGAGAATAAACAGCTTTAGAGTCAAGTCCTTGTCTTTTGGATCGTCCAGTTTCTGATGGGATAGGAGTAGGAGCATTGTTCCCATTTCCAGAAGTTGTAGTAGTGGTAGGATTTACTCCTTTAGTCACAACATCCCACATCAGATTGTCTACAGCCTTGAAGAACCACTTCATCTTATTGCACCAAACATTGTAATCCTTTCCATCGAAGTAAGGAGGCTTGTAGTGGAATTGAGCATCACCTGATCCTGAAAAATTATTGCTAGACATGATAGATCGTTAACTCTGAAGTAACACACTTCAAAATAATGAGCAACCAAGCTCTGATACCAATTGTTGGATCTAGCAATATCACCTAGAGGGGGGTGAATGGGTGATTTAAAATAATTTTGACTAGAAAATGCGGAATTAAAAGAATCAAGTCAAAATAGAATCTGAATATGAATATGTGCAGTTTATGATTCTGAACATGAGTATGCAAATTCTGAATATAAACACCAGCATGCAATATTCTATCAAACACAATGATAAGAGTTTAGAGATAGAGAATATTGCACACGACGATTATAGTGGTTCGGCTTAGATCAAGCCTACGTCCACTCTCCCACGCTGACAGCCGATAGGCTGGATTCCACTAGATGAATCAATGGAGGTTTACAACAAGTGATGATACTCTCTTTGATAGATCACACTATCCTCTCTCAATCACTCTTACAAAGCCTCTCAAAGATTATAACGTTAAGCTCACAGAGACAAGTATGAATCTGAATAACTCTAGCACTTTGGAATTGATGATTCTAATCTTACACCGTAATAGCACCATGGATCTCCTTTTATACTCCTTCACCCCCAAACTAGACGTTGGACAGGTCTTCAAAGGATCGCTCTTCAATCTCTGATTGGACGCCATCAATCTTGATTGAACGAGACTGTATCTAGGGAGATTTGGTGACCGTTGGTGTTGAATCTGAACCCCTCAGATTCAGTCGCCCATACAACTCAATCTTCGGTTTCCATAAGTGGAGTTCTTCAAATATGGAAGCTTTCTTGTCCCATGGAAGGTAATTTCCAATCAAGGATATTCTATCAATCATGTTATAGAATAATCCTGTCAATCAAAGATTACAAACTTCCATAAATACCTCAGCAACATATGTCAGGCGTGGGTCTTCAGAATCTGGAATTAATATATCTCGCAGCTTCTGAACAGTCTTCAGAACCAGACTTCAGAAGCAGTCTCTTGAATCTGAATATATCGCTGCTTCTGAATAAGTCACAGTTTCTGAATCACTGCTTCTGAATAAGTCACAGCTTCTGAACAGAGATACACTGAGTTTGATGTTGATAGAAACCTTGTTGATGCTCGCATATAAGTCTTCACGAGATTAAGTCTTCAGAGGCAACACGAACCTCCATCTGAAGTCTTCAGAGGCAACACGAACCTCCATCTGAAGTCTTCAGAGGCAACACGAACCTCCTTCTGAAGTCTTCAGAGGCAACACGAACCTCCTTCTGAAGTCTTCACGAACCTCCTTCTGAATACAAGACTTCAACTTTCTCAAAAGCACATACGCGACGACTACTCCTTGAGTCTGAACATCCAACTAAGGTCAATATAAACTTTTCTTCTCAGATGCAATATCCAGAACTTCAGATGCATAATTCAGATGCAGTATCTTGAGCTCCATCTTCTGGTTCCTCTAAGCATATTGGCAATTGTGGTTCTACCTCACTGTTCACCTATCCAAGGTCCTTCCAAGCTTTACCAAACTTCCCGTTCTAGGCTTGTTCACCTCTACTTAGGTACCTTAAGCTTGTAGACACCTCTACGCCCAATGCCTTGGTCACCATTGATAAATAACTCATAACATTCAAATATTCTGTTAATACACCATCTGCATAATGGCTTGTGATTCTTTCACCTGGTTCTACTCAACCAATAAACACATTAGTAGCCTTTGATTATTTTGTCATCTTCAAAACATCATGGGGGATTTTCCCTAACAGTGTCAACATTACCTTTAGTGAACTTCTGTTCAGATAGAAAGCTGCTTAACCTTTCATACCAAGCACAAGGTGCTTGCTTTAATCCATATAAAGCTTTCTTCAGGGAATATACGAGATCCTTTCTTCTTGGTTCCTCGAACCCAGGAGGTTGCTCGACATAAACTTCTTCTTTGATGTAACCGTTTAGGAATGCACTTTTCACATCCATCTGAAACAGTTTAAAGTCATTGTAACAAGCATAAGCAAGAAGTAGCCTTATGGCTTCTAACCTGGCAACTGGTGCGTAGGTTTCATCGTAATCTATTCCTTCTTCTTGAGAATATCCCTTTGCCACAAGTCTTGCTTTGTTTCTAACCACTTTTCCTCTGTCGTCCATTTTGTTTCTGAACACCCATTTTGTTCCTATTACAGGACGATTTTTGGGTCTTGAAACGAGCTCCCAAACATTATTGATCTTGAATTGATGAAGTTATTCTTGCATGGCATTGATCCAATTTTCATCAGTAAGAGCTTCTTCAATCCCTTTAGGTTCGATTTCAGAGACTAATGCTATATTGCTCATTGCTTCCTTGAATTTCGATCTGGTTCTGATTCCTTCTTCTAAGCTCCCCATTATTAGTTCCTTGGGGTGACTGGATTTATGTTTCCAGTTTCTGTTGAATTTCCCGTCTTGAGCATCATTTGGATCATTAGAATCAGACGGTGTTACCTCTGTTTCTTCTGCGATTTGTTGGCTTGTTTCTTGATTCTGAACTTCTTCAGAAGCATGATTCTCTTCTGAATTTTCTTTTGGTTCTGAACCTTGATGAGGAGACGAAACTTGAACATATTCAGATTGATCATTCTGAGTCTGAATATTTTCATCAAACTTGACATTCATTGATTCTTCAACACATCGAGAGTTTTTGTTGTAGACTCTGTATGCTTTGCTCGTTGTAGAATATCCCAGAAATATTCATTCATCTGACTTCTCATCAAACTTACCAGCTCGATCATTTGCATTTTTCAGAATGAAGCATTTACAACCAAACACACGGAAGTATGCTAAATCTGGTTTTCTCTCTTTAAAAAGTTCATAGGGAGTTTTCTCAACGATAGATCTTAAGGAGACACGGTTTAAAATGTAACATGCTATTGACACAGCCTCTGCCCAGAAATGAGATGCAATTTTACTTTCGATCAAAAGAGTCCTCGCCATTTCTTGTAGAGAACGATTTTTCCTCTCAACAACCCCATTTTGTTGAGGTGTGTAAGGAGATGAAAAGTTATGCTGAATCCCAAACTCATCACAAAAATTAGAAAATCTTTGGTTTTCAAATTCTCCCCCATGATCAGTTTTGATGCAGGAAATAGAGTAACCTTTTTCATTCTGAATCTTTTTAGAAAATTTTGAGAAGGATGAGAAGGCATCATTTTTGTGTGCAAGAAATAAAACCCATGTAAATCTTGAGTAATCATCAACTATGACAAGGCAGTATTTCTTACCTCCAAGACTTAGTGTTCTGTTAGGACCAAAGATATCCATGTGAAGCAACTGCAGAACACGTTCAGATGATACATGATTAATAGATTTAAAAGAGCTTTTTACCTGTTTCCCAAGTGTGCAGGCTGAGCAAAGCTCTGATTTCTCAAACTTTGATTGTGGTAAGCCTCGAACTAGTTTCTTGGATGATAGCTTCGAGATGTGTTTGATACTGATGTGTCCTAGCTTTCTATGCCATAGTTCAGATTCATCCTTGATAGAGATGAGACACTTGATGTCTTCAGAATCAACATTCAGAAGGTAGATATTTCCATGACGTCGACTTGTGAAGGTTTGCTTCTTGTCTTTGCTAACACCTGAGCATTCTGAGTCTTGAAAACAGATTTGATAACCAGAGTCACATAGTTGACTAACTGAAATTAAATTGTATTTGAGTCCTTTGACAAGAGAGACATTGTTGATCGTGAGATTTTCGATTTTTACAGTGCCTTGGCCAATCACTTTGCCTTTATTCTTTCTACCAAATGACACACTTCTACCATTGTAATCTGAAAGTTGTATGAAGTTTTCTGGATCACCAGTCATGTGACTTGAGCAACCACTATCCAGAAACCATTTGTCTTTTCTCTTCCTTGGTACCTGCAAGTGGGAAGTAACTTACTATTTCTTTGGTACCCAGTTTTTCTTGGGTCCATCTGAGTTAGTCACAATAGATTTCTTTCTATTAACAGGTCTCCATACCATAATGCAATTATTTCTAACGTGATTTCTAGCACCACAGTTTTCACAATGCATTGGATAAAAGGATTTTGTAAACTGCTTTTGGAAATGCCGTTGATATGCAAATTTGGAAGGTTTACGGGAAATCCTGTCATTTGTTTTTGGAAACTTATTTTTGAAATCATTTTCCTTTTTGAAACCAAGACCAGATTTGTTACCATACGGAATTTTTCTGGAAATAATGTTTTCCAAATTTTTTGAACTTTGGGAAAATTTCTTTGAAGTATTTTCAATTTTGGTTTTCAAGGAATCATTTTCTTTCAAGATCAAATCACGATTCTCCTTGATTTGATGAAATTCCCTTTACAAAAATTCAATCTTGTCTTTTTGAGAATCACTCTGTTGTTTTAAGGATGAAACTTCCTTTTTCAAAATGGAAACCTTTTTGAGAGCTTCTTTATAATTTAAGCACAACTCATCAATGTATTCAGAGACTTCATCTGGCAGTTCAGAAGGATGTACCTCAATATCTGAATCTAAATCTGAATCTGACTTTGCCATAAGACATATGTTAGCATAGTCATCCTCGCTATCTTCAGAATCACTTAGAGTTTCTGCTTTCAATGCCTTTTTGTATTTCTCATACTTGAACTTATCTTTCTTCAGAAGCGGACAATTGGGTTTGATGTGTCCTGCCTTCTTACAATGGAAACAGATTATATCTTTGTCTTCCTGTTTGTCATTGCTTGATTGTCTCTGATCATTCTTTTTGAATAATTTCTTCCCTTTGAAGTTTTTTCCTCTACGAGCCATTCTTCTGAACTTCTTCACCATAAGAGCAAGTTCTTCGTCGTCTTCATCTTCATCATCTGAATCTGGCATTTCAAAATCAATTTCAGATTTTAAAGCAATAGACTTCTTACCTTTTGAATCTCTTGTTTTGTTGGTACGCTCAGTCTCATATGACTGCAAGGTTCCGACTAGCTCATCAATAGATAGAGGTCTAATTGTTTGACATTCCTGTATTGATGGCTTGATGTAATTCCAGTCATCTGTAAGTCCTCGAAGGATCTTTCTGACTTGCATCGGTTCTGCTACAGGAGCACCTTGTCTTGCAAGACCACTTGCTAGAATTTGAAACCTGTCAATCATTTCAGCAATTGATTCATCGTGCTTCATTTTGAAAGCTTCGTAATCACTCAGCAGAATGCTGAGTTTTGTTTCTTTCACTCTGTCAGTTCCCTGATATGTGACATGAAGTCTGTCCCATATAGCTTTGGCTGAATCTTCTTCTGCAACTCGATTATATAGAGGAATGGATAATGCACAGAAAAGTGCATGCACAGCTTTAGAATCGAGTCCTTGTCTTTTTGCTCTTTCAGAATCTGACAGTGTTGCAGTAACATTTGTATTGTTGTTTCCTTCATTTCCAGTGGAAGGGGTTGCTGTTACATTAGGAACTACTCCATTTACGACAACATCCCACATCAGATCATCTGATGCCTTGAAGAACCACTTCATTTTGTTGCACCACATATTGTAGTCTTTCCCATCAAAATAGGGTGGTTTGTTGCTGAAATGTGCATCACTGGTTCTTGTGAAATTATTGCTAGACATGATAGATCGTCAGCTCTGAAGTAAAACACTTCAAAATAATGAGCAACAAGGCTCTGATACCAATTGTTGGATCTAGCAATATCACCTAGAGGGGGGTGAATAGGTGATTCTGAACACTTTTTAATGTTTAATGCGGAAATTTATAAAGGGTTCAGAACGTAGACGAAAATGATCAGTAAGAGGACGTGCAGATAAACTAAACACAGCAAGATGAGTTTAGGGAAAGAGAAATTACACGCAATGATTATAGTGGTTCGGCTTTAGCAAGCCTACGTCCACTCTCCCACGATGACAGCCGATCGGCTGGATTCCACTATGAGTCGTTGAAAGATTACAGGCGTTGTCACTCCAATCGCTCTTACAAATGAACCTCTCAAGACTACGAATTTTAAGCTCACAAGAACAAGAGAATGTGTTTTTGAACAACTCAGCACTTTGGAATTTTTAGTTCTCGATACTGCTGAAACAGTCACTATTGATCTTCTTTATACTCCTTCAGCCTTGAACTAGCCGTTACCAAGGCCCTTCAAAGGATCGCTCCTCAATCTTTGATTGGACGCTATCAATCCTGATTGACGGAGACTGTATATGGGAAGATCCAGTGGCCGTTGAAAGTGAATCTGAACCCTTCAGATTCAGTCGCCCATACAACCAAATCTTCAGTTTCCATAAATAGAGTTCATCCAAATCTCCAAGATATCTTGTTCACGGAAGGTAATATCCAATCGCGGATATTCTCCTGATTTGATTGGAAAATAATCATGTCAATCAAATCTTACAAACTTCCATAACAAGGCGCGGCCAAATCAGAAACCTGCCAAACGTGGGTCTTCAGAATCTAGTAGCGAGATATTGCAGAATCTGAACGTTGTTCAGAAGCAATCTTCTGAACCAGAGAGACTCTCTGAATCTGAACAGATTGGAACAGTGACTCTGAGCTTCTGTAAGATCCTAGCTGACGTGTCACATAAATCTCCTAGAGATGAGTCTTCAGAGGCAGCATAGACCTCCTTCTGAAGGCTTTAGATGCAACATAGACTTCCTTCTGAAGTCTTCAGAAGCACCACGATTCTCCATCTGAATGTAGGACTTCGACTATCTCAGAAGCAAGTGTGCGACGACTACTCCTTGAGTCTGAACGCCAGTCATGGAACATTATAAGCTTTTGTTCACATGCTCATGCCTGCAATAACAAGTTATTTGTATTAACCAGATTCTCTTACTAGAAGGATAGTTTTGTCAGAATCAAAATATTCAGAGGGAATGTTTTCTCAACATATATATATAGAGATGTTGTAATCTGAGAAGTATGTATGATGATTACGAGTTTTTATCATGGTATCAGATGTAGACATGTCTCCAATACGTAGGTCAAATAGCTCCTCCCACACATCACAAACATGGGTCATATTATCACGACCTGAAAACATAAGAGCACATTTGTCCCAAATAGCTTTGGCTAATGTACACAGCATAAACTGAGGACTAATCTTGGAATTCATGGTATTCTACAATAATGTCCGAATAGCAGCATCGCCATAACGCCAATCATCCTCCTTTGTTTTATTCGTAGGTGGAGATGAAGTCAGATAACTCAGTTGTTTGGTGGCCAAAAGATACGTTTCGACTGCCATAGACCGAGAAGGGTAATTGGTCCCATCGTGCTTAACAGAGGTCAACTTCGAATTAGCGAGACTGGTATCCATGTTTCCAGAATTGCCAGCTTTCCCATATAACTTGCTCTCTATTAGTTCTCTTACTAGAGATTTGAATTGTTCTTTAACGTTTACTTCCACTCGTTGCGTCTTTCAAGATCTGAGGACCGGACGGATGATTGGTGGCGGACATGAGTCCAATGGGCTGTACTACCTGAACAAAGACCTTATTGCTGCGACTACTCAGAAGAAAACTGCTTCTAACTTATTTTAGATGCATTGTCGTATGGGTCATCCACCACCTGACATTCTTCGTCATTTTTCACCTGATTCAGAATATATGAGTCCTATCCAATGTGATGCTTGCCAATTTGGTAAACCCCATCGAGTATCGTTTCCTTCTCGTGTCCAGCGTCGTGTGTCGCGTCCTTTTGAGTTGGTCCATTCTGATGTTTGGGGACCGTGTCGTGTCAGTGATATGTCTGGTTATAAATATTTTGTTACATTCGTGGATGATTATTCCCGAATGACGTGGTGATATTTAATAAAAGATCGAACTGAAGTTTTTTCTTATTTTCGTATGTTTTACTTTGAAATTCTCAATCAATATCATGCTTCTATTAAATGTTTGCATTTTGATAATACCAAAGAATATATGGCTATTTCCTTTGGTTTTCAATCATTTCTTATATCTCATGAGATTTTGCATCAGACTTCTTGTCCCTATACCCCCAACAGAATGGGGTGGCTGAACGAAAAAATCGTCATATCCTAGATGTGGCCCGTTGCCTCCTTTTTCATATGAACCTCCACAAAATGTACTGGGGGCATGCTATTCTTACAGCATGCTATCTCATAAATCGCCTTCCATCCTCAGTGCTTCATGGGGGCATACCTTTCTCAACTATCCATCCTACAAGTCCACTTTTTACTTTACCACTTCGTGTGTTTGGGTGTGTCTGTTTTGTGCATCGTCTTGCTCCTGGTCTTGATAAGCTCGATCCACGGGCTGACAAGTGTGTGTTTCTTGGGTATTCTCGAACTCAGAAAGGGTATAAGTGTTATAGTCCAGTCAGTCGGCGGTTGTATGTCTCAGCAGATGTAACCTTTTTCGAGGATCAGTCATATTACTCCTCTACAGTGGGTCCTTTTGAAGATGTTCTGTCTTCGACTATGGCTCCACTACCGCCTATTCCCTTGACGAGTATGCCTGATTCGTCAGCATCATTGCCTAGTTTTCAGTTCGCCGACAAGACCTATCAACGGCGCCGGTCTGTTCAACATGAGGTAGTACAGTCGCCGCCTGCATTGGATATGCATGATTCTCCACCAGTCAATGTTCCGTCTTCTGATCCACCAGTTGCTTCTGAGCCCGATTCTACTACTAACATTCCCATTGCATTGCGCAAAGGTACATGCTCTTGTGTTGGTCAACCCAATCCTCGGTTTACTCCATATAATGGATTGTCTTTTCATACACATACTCGTTATCCTCTCTCTCGATTTTTATCCTACGATTGTCTTTCTTCTACATATTCCTCGTTTGTTGCTTCTTTATCTGCTATGTCTGTGCCAAGTACTGTTGTAGAGGCTCTTGCTCAACCAAGTTGGAGACAGGCTATGGAGGATGAAATGCAGGCGCTACAGGATAATGGGACATGGCAACTTACATCGTTACCTGCTGGGAAACAAGCTGTGGGGTGCCGTTGGGTTTTTACTGTGAAGTTTCAACTAGATGGCACTGTTGAGCGTTTTGAAGGCACGTCTAGTTGCCAAAGGTTACACCCAGACATATGGAGTTGATTATGATGATACATTCTCTCCTATAGCAAAGATACATTCCGTTCGTGTTTTCATCTCTCTTGCTGTCCATTATGGTTGGACTCTTCACCAACTTGATGTCAAGAATGCCTTTCTTCATGGGGACTTGGCAGAGGAGGTATATATGGAGCAACCCCCGAGGTTTGTTGCTCAAGGGGAGTTTACCAGTGTTTGTCGCCTACGCAAGGCATTATATGGGTTGAAATAGTCTCCTCGTACCTAGTTTGGTCGTTTCAGTGATGCAGTTATTCGGTTTGGTTTGCGACGTTGTACTATAGATCATTTTGTATTTAGCTCTACTTCCACTGCTGGGTGTGGTCTCCTAATTGTGTATGTGGATGATATTATCATTACTGGTAGTGATTCTATGGGCATAAAAAATTTGAAATAGTTTTTACAGGCAAAGTTTAGCACAAAAGATATGGGTTGTTTGCGGTATTTCTTGGGCATTGAGGTGGCCTACTCACGTGATGGTATCTCATTATCACAGCGGAAATATGTACTAGATATTCTCAGTGAGGTTGGTTTTCTTGGAGCGAAGCCTGTTAATACTCCGATGGATCCTAATGTGAAGCTTGATGCGGAACATGGCGAATTACTTCATGATCCAAGTAAGTATCGGAGACTGGGGGGTAAACTCAATTATTTAACTATTACCCGACCAGATATCTCTTTTGCTGTTAGTGCTGTTAGTCAATTTATGAGTACTCCTCGTACTACACATTGGGTGGCAATGCTACGTATAGTTAAATACTTGAAGGGAGCACCAAGCAAAGGGATATTGTTCAAGAATTATGGACATCTTGATGTTATTGGCTACTCTGATGCTGATTGGGCTGGTTGTCCTTTTGATAGGTGATCAACTTCTGGTTACTATGTATTCTTGGGAGGCAATCTTGTGAGTTGGAAAATTAAGAAACAATAGGTGGTGTCTCGATCGAGTGCTGAGGCGGAATATCGAGCCATGGCTCATGTGACTAATGAGTTGATTTGGTTGACGATGTTATTATCCGAACTTAGAATGTCATCTTCAGCTCCCTCAGTTTTGTGTTGCGATAACTAGTCTGCCATGCATATCGCTTCAAATCCAGATTTTCATGAGCGCCCGAAGCATATTGAAGTAGATTGCCATTTTGTGCGAGAAAAGATTCAAAATAAGGACATAACACTTCAATACACACGGACTGAAGACCAACTTGCTGATCTTTTCAATAAGTCATTGCAGGGCAGTAGAGTAATTATTTTGTGTAACAAGTTGGGGCTCTTTGATGTTTATGCCCCAACTTGAGGGGGAGTGTTGCAAGGGTAGTTTAGTCTTCTCCATAATTAGTGAGCCCTAATGTTCACTATATATATATATATATATATATATATATATATATATATATATATATATATATATATATATATGTTGTAATCTGAGAAGTTCGTATGACGATTATGTTTTTTATCAAATGATTTGCTAGGGGTATGCGGATTGGAAGATTTTATTGACGAGTGACCTTATTGATATTGTCATGTAAACTCTAATTTGGTGCTCCCAAGCGAGTGGCGATACATGCGTGCACATTTTATTAGAAGTCTCTTTCCTGTACTATAGTCTATGAGGCCACCTTCTAATTTGTTATAAAATTTATGTAGATACCCAATTAGATAGATACAAAATGCTTTGCTGTTTTTTGCTTTCTGTCTCTCCTTTGTATTGGTTTAATGTTGTTGTGGTGGGTACTACTTTAATTCTTCTAAAGCTTACAACCATGGCTCAAGGTGAACAATAATTTACATTATGTAGTGTTTTTTTCCCCATGAGAACAATGCAATAATCTTTGTCATCATTCATGGATTCTCTCTGTTCTAACTCGTTATATAGATTTACTTTATTGTCTGCAAATGAATAGATGTTATCGGATGCTAGTGATGGACTTTATAATTGTTTCTTGATGTGATCTGTCCCTACTAAATCATTTTTATATCATATTCCTTTTTATTAAAGTTCATGATTGACTTTTTATACTGTTCACTTTAATTTGATTTGTCTAGCTATGATGGCAGGACACCATGATGATCACAACAAGTTCAAAACTGTTGCAACTAGTGTCAAATATCTAAATTCGATCCTATCAGCGATGCAATAAAGTAATGAAAATTCGCACAACACAAGAATTTACGTGGTTCAGCAGGGGAGATGTTCCGCCTACTTACGTCCACGGGGAGATGAGATCTGTTTCACTAATAACGTAGAAAAGTGTACAGCCGCTCTTCTCACCCTCTCTCTCTCTATAGAGACCTGTTGACCCCCGTGCTGTCCAATTGTCAGGAGGCCTTTCGGAACCGCCTCATAATCTCTTGGATAACAGAATACAAGACATCAACCTCAACAACTAGTTACTCTGTAATATAATAATTTCATTTGTACGAGGTTTTACAAAAGTTATGTGTACATCATTTTCAATGGGTAGATGAATCCAAGAAAGTTGTACAAGAGGAGATGGCCTTATTTCTTGTCTGGAATCTGAGTTGCCCTTTCTCTCTGATCTCTAATGGTTCATTACTTCATCAGGTCAAAAGCATTTGGGCATTGTCTTTGGATGAGATAGTTGTTCATATACTAATAAATGATGTATGGATTCTTGAGAAAATAGGAGCTAGTGGTAAAAATTCCCCGGACCATCCAAATCCCACGGAGTGAATAGAAACTTAGATTTACATAGGATCTCATCTGAATGGCCCCATATATCCTCCTCATAAGAGATTTGATTTCTAACACAATTCGAATAGGAGAAGTATGTGATGCTAACGTGTATTGGATGATCCACATCTCAAGGTTAAGCACTAACATACAAGTACCATAATGTGCCTCTACATGAGCGTCTGGCAACCATGTGTATAAGGGTCAAACCTCATGCTCCACCGCTTATGCGGGTTCCCGTCAATTCCTTTGATGAAATATGCTAACCATCATCTCCTAGATCTGTCATTACTCTGTGAGTCGTGTACACGATAAAACTTATTGAGAGTCGACACTTTTTAATTTGATTATTTTGATTTGAGTTTTTTAAGGAACCGAAAAAGCGGATGCCGGTCTATGCCAAAGAAGTAATGAACGTCCTTTCTATGTCTTTGATGGAACTAACAAATCAGAGAGTTAAACGGATAAAGTGGCGTCCACAAAATTGAAAATTATTCAACGGTTTAAAAAAACACAACCCCATTACCTTGAGGTAATAGGCAATAATGAACAATAATAAATTTTCACTTTTAAGTACAATGAATTTACCTTCAAACCCACAAAAAAGTGAGAGGTGCGGTTATATTTCAGGCTTCATTTATTTCGCGTAAAATGAATGATTCAGAAAACATTTTCCTAAAAATGATTGCTCGTATCTCTTAAAATAATTAGCCAATGAAAATTGTTTTTGTCGTCAACAACAATTTATGGCTTAACATTACATGAATGATGACTTTTTTTTTATTAAATCATTTTCATAAGCGATACAAGCGATCATTCTTGGAATTTTTTTTTCGAGTCGTTCATTTTTTGCGAAACAAATGGAGGCTAAGATAACATGTTTTTTATGCAACGTATCATATCAACATCAACTTAGTGGAAATTTATGGTAAGCGCAGAACTTTAACCCAGCAAAAATTTAGCGATTTTCTAGCAAAGCTAGGGTCCATCCACCATGCAGAAGCGACATGATTCAAATGAAAGATCTTTCAAAATAAGTGAATCCCCAATTGTGAACACGAATCATAAATGAGATATTAAAATTCGAACACCGAGTGTGAACACGTTATATAAAATTCCCGACAGTACAAGCTGACCGGAGAATTGTATATGCCATTTTTTGTGTTCTTGATGCGCTACAGCATTGTACGAACTGTCAAAAGTGTCGTTCTTGCAAAAAATTTGGACTTGAATATGTTTGTACAGTTTGGTTTCATCAATTAATCCTTAGGTGGCAGAAATATATGCAGGGTGCTTAATTTGTTTTCCTCTGCACTTTTTTCTTCTCGGATGAAACGAAAGTTCAGTGGGATAAAAGGAGTGATCACAGTACCCTAGTATGGACCCAAAGATGGAATGAAACAAGAAAAAAATGAAGCCAAATTTATTTTTTAAGGGCTTTTTTTTGTCTTTTCTCCTTTATTGCTTCTAGGTCAAAAAGCTATACCTCATATATTAGGGATATATAGGTAGTAGCCGTCAAGAAAAAGAGAGAGAGAGAGAGAGAGAGAAGTGCAAAGTAGCGAATAAAGAGAAAAAGAAAAAGAGAGCCGTGACGGCATATTTGAGTGTTCTCAATCTCTTTGTGTCCTGATCTTGTGAGAAGATCATCAATTGTATTCCTACTTTTCTCGAAGACTAGTGGATTCGCAGAGTGCCTCTGCGCGGAGACGTAGCCCAAGTTTGGGTGAACTTCGATAACAAATTCTCTAGTGTGTTCTTCTGATTCTATTCTTTTATTATTATATTCTACTAGTGTGAATTATTTGCTTGGATTATTATTCTAGAATTGGTGGGCAATTCCTAACAATTGGTATCAGAGCCTAGGTTGGCTAATCGAGAACATCGAGGGTTTTTCGGTGACATTCGATTGAAAGCAAACGGTATGGCAAAAGATAAAATCAGAATCAATAAGTTCGATAGGCAAGATTTCGGATGGTGGAAACTCCAAATAGAGGACTATCTTTATTAGAAAGATCTCTATGCACCACTTGAGAGTTGGAAACCCGAACTCGCGGAAGTGAATCAGATAACAGAATCGGGATGAAAACTTCTTGATCGAAAGGCGTTAGGTGCGATTTGTCTAGGGCTGACGAAAAAGACAGGGTACCACATCGCGAAAGCGAAGACTGCAAAAGAAGCCATGGATATTCTAAAGAATATTTATGAAAAGCCGTCCACATCAAATCAGATATTTTTGCTAAAGAAGTTGGTTAATATGAAATTATCTGATAGAGGTTCTGTTGCAGAGCATATTAATAGTTTTACGCAGGTTATAGGTCAGTTGGAATCCGCAGGCATAAATCTGGATATGAAGCTGCAAGCTTTACTATTTTTATGTTCCCTTTCGGAAAGCTACAACACCGCGGTGCAGGGAATTTCGAGCACCATGAAGGATGATTTGACTCTGGATGATACTGTCAGCAGTATCATGGATGAAGAGATGCGAAGGAAAGTCTCAGGTGGAGATAATTTATTGGCATCTACATCTTCGACGGCATTGGCAGTGGAGAACCGTGGGAGAAGTAAAAACAAAGGAAAATTCAGCGGGCATGGTAAGTTACAATCAAGGTGGAAGAGAGAGGTTGCAAAAGACGAGTGCTGGTTTTGTCACCAGACGGGACACCGTAGATTTCAATGTGAAGCCTACAAAAAGAAGCAGCGAGATGAGAATCAATTAGCTAATGTGGTAAGCGATGAACCTTTGCTAGAAAACTTGTGTTTGTCTGCAGGGTTTGATTTGGCGACAGATAAGTGGTTTCTTGACTATGGTGCTTCTTTTCATTGCACCTCGCAAAGAGATATATTTGCTGATTATGCCAGTGGAGATTTTGGGCAAGTGGTTGTGGGAAACGGCCACATGTGTCCGATTGTAGGAAAAGGAACTGTGATTGTGAACATCTCAGGTGGAAGAAGTCTAATTTTGCGTGAAACCAAACATATTCTCGAGTTGAAAAAAAAAATGATTTCAACTAGTAAACTTGACCAAGAAGGCATGGTAACAGCTTTTGGATGCGGAGAGTGGAAGATAACCTCAGGGGCAAGAGTAGTAGCAAAGGGAAAGCGTACAGGTACACTTTATCTTCGCCAGGGAGACAATATCAGTGATATGGTTACAACTACAGTGGCTACAGGTAATTTATCTACTCATTGGCATTATCGTTTGGGACATCTTGGTGAAAAGGGTGTAAAGCAGTTACACTCAAGAAAGTTGCTTCCAGGTTTGCAAAAAGTTGAGTTAGATTTCTATGAGAGTTGCATTTATGGAAAATAAAAAGTAGTTAGTTTTCAATTGAATGGGAGCCAAAATAAAGGGTGAAAGCTAGAGTTGGTTCATACTGATGTGTGGGGAAACTTAGATCCGAGGGCTAATCATTGAAGAAACCGTTGGATTTTCATGGATTCACGCTGAATAGAGGCTAGTCGGTGGAGACCCGGTTCGTCCGGCGTGATTCGGACTTCATTTTTCTTCGCACATAATCCCAGGCAAGTAGATATCTATCCTTATTACTAAGATTTCTATGATTATGGATGCGAGTTTTGGACTCTGATTGATCATGTTTTATAATGATTTGCTTGGTATGATTCCGAGATCTTCTACCTATATGATTTGTGATTGTTTGTGTAGAACAATCCTCAATTCTATGATGTTATGATTGGTTTAGTCATTTGGATTGGAATTCACTTGTTGAGCGATTGAGCTCACCCCTTGCGGGATAACAATTTTCAGATAAGCAAGCTAGCAAGGAGAAAACCTGTATGATACTTTGGTTTAGGAGTTCGAGAGATCTGGCTATCGATGGAGGTCGTGGATGAAGATCCTAGTAATCGGAGTAGATTATCTTCCCTGTAAATCCTCCCAGATTAATACTTTGAACTTTTGTAAAAGACTATTCGATGAGCTGTAAATATATGAAATAAAGTAATCTCATTGTTGTGCTCATGTCTCACAAACTGTATTATTTGATTAGTGGAACCCTACATGGCCATGACCCTCATTAGACGTGTCTACCAGATGACTATTTTATGCACTTGTATGCTGCATGGCCGTCTGTTCTGTTTATATACGCTTCCGCATGCGCCATCAGCATAATAAGAAAAGATTAAAGCAGAGAACCTGGTCGAGAAAGCCTTCCCGGTGTGTGGAGAAAACTGGGTTGTCACATCAGTAGTGAGAAGTTTGATGTATGCCATGGTGAGCACGAGACCGAACATTGCACAAGCAGTGGGAGTTGTGAGTCGATATTTGTAGAACCCGGGCAGAGAGCATTGGAATGCAATAAAATGGATATTGAGATATCTAGCAAGTACATCAAATTACTCTCTTTGTTATGGAGGTACATCTCTAAACTTATAGGGTTATGTGGATGCAGATCACTCAGGTGATCGAGATAGTGGTAAGAGTACCACTGGATATGTCTTTACAGTTGCAGGTACAGTAGTGAGTTGGGTATCTCAACTATAGAAAGTAGTGGCTCTATCGACGACAGAGGCAGAGTATGTGGCGATCACAGAAGCCTCTAAGGAAATCATGTGGTTACAAGATTACCTGGAGGAGCTACATCGAAAGCAGCTAGTGAGCACACTATGGAGTGATAGTCAAAGTGCAGTGCACTTAGCAAAGAATGCAGCTTATCACTCAAGGACTAGACATATCAAGAAGTGTTATCACTTCATCAGGTCAACATTGAAAGATAACGAGTTAAAGTTACAGAAGATTGATGGCTCAAAGAATCCAGCTGACATGTTTACCAAGGTAGTAGAAAGAGAAAAGCATACTTTCTGTACTACTATTATTGGCATTACTCCATGTTAATTGATGAGGAGTATCACAGAGGCACAAGTTCTAGTTACTAGTTTTTGAAGAGGATGGATGCAAAGTTACTTGGTGCATCAGATATATTTGTCTTCAAGTGGGAGATTGTTGGCGTGTGAAGCCAAATTTATTTTTTAAGGGCTTTTTTTGTCTTTTCTCCCTTTTTGCTTCTAGGTCAAAAATCTATACCTCATATATTATGGATATATAGGTAGCAGCTGTCAAGAAAGAGAGAGAGAGAGAGAGAGAGAGAGAGAGAGAGAGAGAGAGAGAAGCGTAAAGTAGCGAAGCGCAAATTAGCGAATAGAGAGAAAAAGAAAAAGAGAGCTATGACGGCATTCTTAGGTGTTCTCAATCTCTTTGTGCCCCGATCTTGTGAGAAGATCATCAATTCTATTCCTACTTTTCTCGAAGACTAGTGGATTCGCAGGGTGCCTCTGCGCGGAGACGTAGCCCAAGTTTGGGTGAACTTCGATAACAAATTCTCTGGTGTGTTCTTCTGATTCTGTTCTTTTATTATTATATTCTACTAGTGTGGATTATTTGCTTGGATTATTATTCTGAAATTGGTGGGCAATTCTTAACAAATTCTAGTCTAAATGAATTCACCAAGTTAAATGGTGTACTAGTAGGTATCATGTGATCGGATGAGTAGATAAGTCCGTGAATGACCACTACCTTGTTGGAAAAATATTACATAACATGAAGAATAACAACCGTAAGAAATATGTTGGAAAAGACGAGAAAGTAAGAACAATTGTCTGAGGCGTGCAAGCACTGTCCTTAAGGATAATTCCGCCCCTCGGAGTACGAAACTCGGTGCGTAAGGCTTCTAGCGGCTATCCTCCCAAGATACAATAGACCTTCTTCTATACTCCGAACTGAATATTAGAAGGAACAAAACAACGCTATGTGTATAATCCAGCAAAGAAGAAAATGAAAGAAGGGAAAAACTCTCATGTAATGCAAAATTCACACAAAGTACTTGGAAGATTATTTTTTGAAATTCAATTTATATTTAACCAAAATAGAGCCATTGAGAAACCATTATAAAGCCGTTGTAAAATAATGGAGGGTTTATGAAGCAATAAATCACACGTTACAAAGCTGTTTAAGAAAGAGCTTTTAAGAAAACTGTTACAAGACCGTTGCTTCTAAGACTCTCCTTCTGAGCTCGTCAGCTTCTGAGGCTCTCCTTCTAAGCTCGTCAGTTTCTGAGCCTCTCCTTCTAAGTCTGAGCTCGTCAGCTTCTGAGCTCGTCGGCTTCTGAGCTCGCCAACGTCTGAGCTCATCAGCTTCTAAGACTCTCCTTCTGAAATCGTCAGCTTCTCAGCTCGTTAGCTTTTGAGACTCTCCTCAGAGTCTGAGCTCGTCAGATTCTGAGCTCGCCAACGTCTGAGCTCATAAGCTTTTGAGAGTCTCCTCAGAGTCTAAGCTCGTCATTAAGACGACCATTGCAAGACCATTATAGAACCGTTACATATTAATAGAGGACAGAAAACGTTACGAATTGATGACGATAAAAAGCCGTTACAACAATAATAGCTTTTAATACTTCAAAACATATTGAAATATCCAACAATCCCCCACATATTTCAAAAAGTTTTGAAAAGAAAATAGAATAATACAGTGCTGGGTTATTGGAGTGCAATGCATCGAAACTGGTGCTTTTTAGGCTATGAACCAGCCCTAGAAAGAATGAAATATAACTCACGAAATCATTAGTGAAATTTAAAACTTCTATGAACCAAGAATTCCTTTTTATGAATTATAATTTTCACCAATCACATTACACTCCCACAAAGTTTGTTGTTCGACGCGATTTTGCGCTAATAGGCCATGCGTGTGCTTGGTTTATTCATAAGTGCTCTAGAGATTTTCCCCAAAAATCTCAAAGGAGCGGCTCCACTCCACACTTATATAGGTGATTCTATCAAGTGTATTCTGCAGCTTAATACACCACTAACAATAGCTATGGAATTCATTAAGAGCTTAGCTCAACCTCTTTTTCCTTGCAGTCTTGCACTATACTCACCTTAGGAGCGACATAAATTTTATAGTGCATCACAAGATCAACAAGTGACTTGTTATTACCCATATGAACCTAATTCATGGGATCACCAATCACATAGGTTGGGTTACCATCACTATTGATTTTCTTCAATTGGCTTGTCCCATTCTCCTCGATGTATAGTCAGAGGATTGGCCAAATCCATTTCTGACTTCATATAATTAATGGACATAATTCCATTTTTAAGCAATTGATTTGTCACGTCTCAAACGGACGTGTCTCTTTCTACCATTGAAAGTTTCATTCTTTGCAATGGCTATTGCCACTTGGTAATCACAATGCATAGACACGTAAAGTGTCGGTTTCATTCCGTTTCCCAAGAACTTGAGTAGTTCTTGAATCACCAAGATAAACATATTTTTATCTTCCTTCCCCTACTAGAGCTTAGAAGGATAAAGCATTATGTTTTTTTTTTACATATATGCTTGATAGCACCTGAGTCTACCACTCATTCACATTGCCATAATATTGGCATGGGAAATGACCACAACAATTGCGTCATCACATCATCTGCTTCAACCAAGTTGACTTTTGGTTTAGCAGGATTTTCATTTCCCCCACATATTCTTGGCTAATTTCCAAGTTTCGACACCTCCACAAAAGTGAACCCGAACACATATCCATTGGTGGGTTTATGTCTCATTTGAATTTGATATCCAGTTAATTTCACTCTATACTTTTAATACAATGAGAAATCCACTATATAAAATGCCATTATTCTCTTTCTGCATTGTGCTGCATTCTTTGTCTCAATTGTATTACCACCAAACACATCACCTTTTAATACAAGAAATCAATATGTAGCATCATGTTCAACATAATCAAGAAATATGGCTACACAATGTAAAATGACTCAACAATACGCAAGTTTGAAAAATCAATTTCAATGACGCACGCGTGTACTCAATCAAGCACACGTACAATATCACCTTGTAACAAGATCGACTCTAAAGTGAACTCGAATTCCATCACATGTAGTTGAATAAAATAGTGAATCTTTTTAGCAACCATCCGAAGCTAGTGTATAAAAACATTACAGTAAATAAAACTCAGAATATTCTTGGATGCCAAATCAACTTAGGGGCAAACATGAATTAGTAATGCCAAATTGAAGAAAATTCCTATTATTTCTTTTGACATCCGGCTTGGACACATCATAAGAAAAGTTAATTTGCATCCATTTTATTGATTTATTGCAAATAATCAAGAACCAATTTTGTTTTTGTTTTTGTGAAGTGATCCAATAGACAAAGATAAAAGGAAACAGTGCACCAAGAGAGAGTTGTACCTCTAATCATCTCACAACCACTAATGTGCGTGGATGGGAGAGCATTTTCATAGCTTCATGCACTTATCAGCACATGCGAGCATACGCACAAGCACAAGCCCCTATCGCACTCCCGAGCACGCATGTACAAAGACAACCACCAAAGAGAAATCCAAGCTCAATTGTACATGTACTTAATAACTCCCAATTAAGTCCAGTCCACCCATGATCTCGTGGCTCATAGAATACTTTCTACTTTACTCCAAATGAAGCGTCTACCCCATCAACGATCCACATCAAAACAGAAATGCCAACTACATTCCCAAATCAAGCTCAAAGTAAGCAGAGACAGAGAAAGAGAGAGACTTAGCTTATTCGTGGGAGGTGAAATCCTCTAAACGAGATGAGCGCATTTCTACAATCTTCCATAGGAGAATCAAATTGGCTGCCTCAAACTCTATTAAGCAAGCCCTCTGAATCCATCACCTATACGCTTTTGGTTAGCTTCACGTAAAGAAACAAAATGACATAGCCATTTTTTGTCTCTTTAATGTAGACATGTTTATCACATTCATTGATCTTAAATCCATTGGTAATCATTGCATTATCAAACTTTTCATGCCACTGCTTTGGCGCTTGTTTTAGGCCATACAATGATTTCACCAATTTATAGACTTTCCTTTCTTGTCCTAGAACTATAAAACCCTCAGGTTGTTCCATGTAGATTTCTTCATCCAAATCTCCATTTAGGAAAGCTATTTTTACATCCATTTGATGTACTTCTAGATTTCGCAATGCTGCAATTGCAAGTATCATCCTAATGGAGTATATTCTCGTCACAGGAGAATAAGTATCAAAGTAATCTAAGCCTTCTCGTTGTCTGTATCCTTTGATTACAAGTCTGGCTCTATACTTATCAATGGAGCCATCTGCTTTCATTTTCGTTTTAAAGATCCATTTTGACCCTAAAGGTTTACAACCAGGAGGAAGATCCACTAGCTCCCAAGTATGATTCTGCAAAATGGAATCAACTTCACCTTTTATTGCTTCTTTCCATAGAGGTCCCTCAGAAGAATTCACAGCTTCTGCATAATTTAATGGTTCCTTTTCTAACAAATAAGTTAGAAAATCATTTCCAAATGATTTTTCCACTCTTGCTCTTTTGCTATGTCTCGGTTCTAGCTCATGATCTGAATCATGACTTTCATGATCCAAATCATGACTTTCTTCATTCATAGTTTCAATCGTTCGTTTAGACGAACTTGATCCATCATTGGATTTACAAGGAAATACATCTTCAAAGAATGGTGCATTTCTAGATTCCATGATCGTATTCTTGTGTATATCTGGAATTTTCAATTCGTGTACAAGAAATCGATATGCATTACTGTTATGTGCATAGCCTATAAAGATACAGTTCCCCATTTTAGGACCTATCTTTGTTTTCTTTGGTGTTGGAACAGCCACTTTTGCAAGACACCCCCACATTCGTAAGTATTTGTAAGATGGTCTCCTACCTTTCCATAACTCATAAGGAGTTTTAACCTCTTTCTTTCAAGGTACCTTATTTAAAAGGTAATTGCTTGACAAAATAGCTTCACCCCACATATTTTGAGGTAAACCTGAACTTAGTAATATCACGTTCATCATTTCTTTCAATGTGCGATTTTATGTTCAGCAACACCATTTGATTAGGGTGAGTAAGGCGCAGTTACTTCATGTATAATTCCGTGTTGTGCACAGAATTCACCAATTGGTTCTTCATACTCACCACCTCTATCACTTCTCAATCTTTTAATTTTCTTATTGAGTTGATTTTCAACTTCATTCTTATAGAGAACAAATTTCTCTAAGGCTTCATCTTTGCTTTTAAGCAAATACACATAGCAGTATTTAGTGCTGTCATCGATAAAAGTAATAAATTATTTATTACTGCCTCTTGTTTGTATGAATTTCAAATCGCAAACATCACTATGAATTAATTCAAGGGGTTCGGTGTTTCTTTCAATTGTTTGAAACGATGATCTCGTTAATTTTGCCTCAACACAAATTTCACATTTATGTTTTGAATCAATTTGGAATGAGGAATATGTTCCAAGTTAATTAATCTACGCAATGTATCATAATTAACGTGTCCTAGTCTACCATGCCATAAATTGGAAGACTCAAGCAAATAAATGAAAGGCTTATTATCTTTATTAATAATTGTCATGACATTGAGCTTAAAAAGCCCATCAGATACATATACCTTCCCCATATACATTCCAGATTTAGACAAAATAACTTTGTCTGACTCGAACACCATACGAAATTCATGCTTGTTTAATAGAGATCCGAAGACCAAGTTCTTTCGGATTTCTGGCACATATAGAACATTGTTCAGAGTCAGCTCTTTTCCAGATGTCATCTTCAGCAGTACCTTCCCTTGGCCTTCGACAGCAGAAGAGACAGAGTTTCCCATGAAAAATTTCTCCCCATTAATTGGTTCGTGAGTTGTGAACGGGTCCTTATTAGAGCATACGTGCCTAGTGGCACCAGTGTCAATCCACCATTCCTTCGGATTGAACCCAACTAAGTTTACTTCAGAAACCATTGCAGGGAGGTTTATGTCTGACACGTCTTGAGCGATGTCATTCACCATGTTTGTCTCATAATTCTTCTTCTTCGGAAGTCTGCAATCCACATATCTAAGACCCATCTTGCCACAGTTGAAGCATTTTCCTTGAAACTTGTTCTTGGAAACTCCTCCTTTTGGTCCTAACTTTGGCTTGGCAATCTTCTTGTTCTTGTGGCCTTGCCTATGCTCCACAACATTTGCCTTAGCTATAGTAGGATTGAACCATTTGCGTTCAGAACCTCTGTTGTCTTCTTCGATTCGAAGTCTAGCAATCAGCTCCTCCAGGTTCATTTCCTTTCGCTTGTGCTTGAGGTAGTTCTTGAAATCCTTCTACCCAGGAGGTAGCTTCTCAATAACAGCAGCCACTTGGAAGGTTTCACTCAAGTTCATTCCTTCAACCTGAATCTCATGCAAGATCACTTGAATTTCTTGCACTTGACTGATCATAGTCTTAGAATCCACCATCTTATAATCAAGGAATCGACCGACAACAAATTTCTTTGCTCCGGCATCCTCTGTTTTATATTTTTGGTCCAAGGATTCCCATAACTCCTTTGCCGTCTTTATTGCACAATAGACATTGTACAATGAGTCATGTAAACCATTCATGACATAGTTCCTACACAGGAAGTCAGAGTGCTTCCATGCTTCAACAGCGTTGAAGGCTTGCTTATCCGTTTCTCCATCGGATAACTTAGGAGCTTCCTCAGTCAAGAATCTCGCAAGATTCAAAGTTGTTAAATAAAACAACATCTTTTGCTGCCACCTTTTAAAGTTTGATCCGTTGAACTTTTTAGGTTTCTCACCATGGTGGACAGGAACCGCAACAAGGGCAGAGGATTGGATGATGTTGTCAGCAAGCACATCAACAACTTCGTTTCTAGTAGCCATTTGAATTTTAAACATCGAATCTATTTTAAGATTGTAACGAATTCAAAATAACATTAGTATAAATGTTACGAACAGTATACAAACTGATAAAATAATCGTACTAAAATCAAAATAATAGCAACACAATAACAGAACTGAAAAGAAATGGAATTGTAATAACAGAATTGGAACGGAATGGAATCGATACAAATGAATACCAAGGCCTGTGTTTGACACAGTTTCCTTAAAACAGATTCGTTCCCTCTAGTACGTGCTTAAGGTTTCGCGAACGTCTGTCTCCCAAGATACAACGGTTGATAGCAAAGAAGTAAGCACAGCACTTCAAAGCTTTCGGCGAACCTGAAGAAACTGGAACTGAACACTATTGAAAAACAATGCAAATGTAGAGAATAGAAAGAGAGGGAGAAAGATTTTTATGTTTTCTTATCTGTAAAAATAGAATGGGAAGCCATCTATTTATAAGGTATGTGGGGGCATTTCGGGAATAAAATAATAATGGCTAATTAAATCTGATGTTTATAAAATTAATTCTGTAACAACAGAATTTTAATGCCATTAACCTGCTGTTACTCAATTGATTCAGCAATTGTTACAAAAACCAAAAGGCAAAAATGGGCTTTTCGCGAGGCTCACTTTTCGGTCCTGCATTCGCCCCCAAATTTTAGCTTGTCGGGCCTGGGATTTGCAACCCCCTGCGCCTACGCGCGAGGCATAGTGCTTGTGTTATGATAGTTACCACTCCAAAGGAGTGTAACTATATAAAAAGCACTCTAAAGCATTCTTTCTTTTTCAATGTGGGATTAGTGTTTTCACTTCCCACTTCCAACTCAAGGGTGTTCTTTGAGTATCAATTTCTTATTCATTCACCCATCAATTTATCCCATATTTCCAACCCTTGTAACTTCTCTGGAATCACTTGCATTCGATTGCCTTCGATGAGAATCATAAACTGATATTGTTGTATTTTGTTGGAGACATAGACAGGATGTTAGGGAAGAGTTACTGCATAACAGAAGAGAGTACCTTTTCATTGAGATCTCCTATTTCGTCACTCAAAACATGATACTGTGGTGGGGTCAGAATTCAGAATGTTAGGGCAGGGTTACTACATAAGAAAATAAAGTTTATTACATATGGTAAGACAAGTGTATAACACAAAGTTCAAACTAAAACATTAGCATCATAAATCAACTACATCTATCTGACTAACAAAATTATAAGCTTTTAACAGATTATGAACAAACAATGCTGAGAAACTGTACTTTGGCACTGAACGAGGCTTAATTCAATATAATTTCCTACCTAAGAATTAAAGAAAGACCATATTCATGTTAATTGTTAAATCAGAAATTCTACATGACCGAGCTAGTCAATTCAGAAAAAATATATACATATGGACAGTGAACGTGAAATTTTTTGCAAAGGGTGAAGAAGCGGAACGAATATTTGATCTAACGTGGAAGAGGAAGAATTTAGAAATTTTTGGTGCACGAAGAATTAAAAATACCTGGGACGTAGAAGGAACAATTCAAGTCGGAAAGGAAAGCAATATGAGATTAACGACTAACAGTATGTATCCCCATCCGAAATAGATGAACTTCTTTGACATTAATTAGGAATAAGTAGTGAGCGAACGAATGTTTCTTTCATGCAAAAATCGAATGTATGATCATGTAATGAACTCGCTAGCTTATGATGAAATTTCAACGTATGTATACATACCTTCCTCGTTCGCACAGCCTTCAAGCTCATCGCCAATTGCTTCTCCAGATTCTGCAAGTTTCCGATGCTTAAGGTGGAAAGTTCTTCGCCCATCAGATGCCTGCACGTTTACGTAACAAGGATATATCATGGTGCCTACATATTTCCCAAGTCCTGTAGATTTGACTAACAGTATATATCCCCATCCGAAGTAGCAAGAAACGCAGAAAATTCAGGCATTCGATCTAAGAGCCAAAAGGGCGGTTTACTTAGATGTGTTGCTGCTAAATAACTTATCACTTCTCTGGTTAAGTATTACTTGTGTGGTGTTAAAATGTTAAGAAAGTTCACAAACTATCAGACCTAGTTTCAAACCGAAACCTAATCCATTTCATCCAATGAAGATTGAGTCCTTGGTTGAAATTTGGAATCACCTGCGGTAATCCTGCATGTCGAGTAGTTGCTGCTTTAAATCTGCGACTTCCCTTTGCCGAAGCTAGCATAATGATCAGAAACTGTTAAGTTAAGCCTACATATTGAAGCATCAAATCAAGCAATCACCCTTCTTAAAAAAGATATGGGTTAACTATACGTTTACAACAGCGCTTTGATTAGTCTATCTATTACTTACCTTCACTGATGCCGAAACGCAGCAGAAAATTGGCTAAACAGAATAATCGAACTGATAACAAAGAACAATCTGTTCTCTTAAATTCAATTACTCAATTCAAAAGTCTGCTGTAACTCGAAATCTTAAACACCTTTATATACGGTGTTAACCCTAATTAAAACAGAAAATGCAAAAAGACGAAAATACCCTAGAAAAACAAAAAGTGCCTAAAAATCCATGAAAACGTTAACGTAACGCGAAAAAACGACGTCAGTCACGACGTAGCTGTGAGTATTGATCAGCAGCCCGTTTTCATGCAGCCGACCAAATTTCAGCCCATTCTGAATTCGCCAACCCTGAGCCCGCCGACCCCAAGTGCATCATTCAAAAAAAAAAAAAACTGTACGTTTACAACATATGTGGGTACATATGATTCTGGGAAGCATTCATTCATTGAGTTTTATAACCGGTTCGATCTGGCTCCTCGCAACAATCGTTTTTCAAGTGCAAGGAAGAGAGCATGAGTACCCTTTTCATGGCCAGATCACATAGAATTTGACAGGTTCACCTAGATAACTTTGCAAAGGGAACCTTAAGAGAACAAGCACGAACCATGGCTCTGGAAAATAGACAAGGAATGTAGGCAAGATACACATAATTACCCGGAGTTCTTTGACGGGATTCTTCTCTCCATGATGATCTTGTTTGGATTTAGCGTAACGGTCGACCGTGGACCTCATGCTGATTCGGTTGGATTCAATTTGAAAAGACACATTTTAGCAGATATGAAATGATTTGCAACCCTTACAACAGAATAAGGCTCCACAGATAATCGAAGAACTGCTAAAAGAGACCTAGAGCTGGCGAATTCGTGGAGCTTGCCGGTGCAAGAGAAGACGATGACGCCGACCTCAGCGTCACACAGAATGGAGAGCTCCTTGGCCTTCTTGAGCAGCCCATTTCTTCGCTTTGAGAAGGTCACTTGCCTGCTCGCCGAGCTGTCTATCTTTTGGATCACAATCTTTCGTCTCCCCATATATCAACGCAATAGCACACCAGAGCGAGCTTAGCAGTCAGCAGACACACAGATCTACTCCAATACTTCTCAGAGATCTCAGGCAAATCACCTCGGACGAATGGAAAGAAATCACCTGCAGCTTGCTGACTGCTGATGAGCAGCCAAGAGAGCAAGGCAACAAAGGGCTGAACTTTTAATGCTTTTTACCTGATGAACTAATCGACCATTATAGATCAGAGAGAAAGAAAACTCAGATTCCAGACAAGAAGAAAAGCCCTCTCTTGTACAGCTTTTTGGTTCATGTATCCCTTGAAAATGGTGTACACATGGACTTTGTAAAACCTCGTGAGAAGAAAACTTTATATTATAAAATAGCCGGTTGTTTTGACCTTATTATGGTCATCGTAGTGTCTGGCTATCATTGCTCCACAAATCAAATTTAATTGAATCGTGAGAAAAGCCAATCACAAAATTTAATAAAAGATATTATGGCATGAAAAAGACTTAATAGGTGCAGACACGACATGTTACAATTATAAAACAGCGCGTCGACGATGGAATCTCATCGCACTATCGTACCAATGTGAATGCTGAGTTCTTTAATGTGGAGGTTAACCCGGTGTCCTTTTATTCATTCATTTCATTTATCGGTCCACTAATTTGCACGTGTTTAATTAGTCTCAATTGGGGAGTTAACCGACTTAGTTTTTGTGGACTTAAGTTAATTGTCGCATATATCAATTAGGCCACATCGAATCGATGATCCAAATTGGGCCATTATATAATGACCCGGCCCAGAGTACGTAGGCCCATTAACGCACCATGCTAAACTTAACCCCTGGGAAATCTATTAATCTGATTGGTGGTCGCACCAAGTTCACGTGGTCCCTACGGCAGGCAATCTTAGCCGTCCTAGAAAGATCTGCTTAAAGTAAATGCGACTGTTAACGTTGCGCGCTGATATTTTCTTCTCTCTCCGGAGGCTCGCTTCCTCCCACGCGACCGCTCGTCGCTATCGATGGAAGCAGAGCAAGGCGATCCAGATTGTGCTTCGGTGCCAAAGAGATGGCTAGAATGGCCTCTACTCGCCAACGGTAAGAGCGCATGAACCTGACCATCTTGTTCCTGCCATCGCTCTCATCGACATTTACCTTCGTCCAGGACTCGTAGACTCGTAGTCGTTCCTGATCATCTACGGGGTTTCCCTCCTTCATCATCTTCTTCTTCTTTGTTCCTTTCCTTCAGATGGGTTGCGAAGAAAACGGGTCGTTAAAGAAGATTGGAGATCAATTTCCGTTTTTTGCTGCGTGATGATTGATGAACTCGTGATGAAATGGTCCGAGTTTTCGGATCTTTAAATGGTGTCCTGGCGGAGCAAGGCTGTTTCCTGGGTCGGAGCTGGTGGTCTCCTGCTCCAAGTCCTGAGATGTTCTGTTCTCTAATGCTCACGTATACTGTAACAAATGGGACTTTCCCTCCAACTTGCCAAATTGAGAATTCCTGGAATTCTCTCGAAATGGACGGAAAAGGCCTCGGCTTTTCCTCCTGTTATCACTGACGTAGCTTCTCCGTTTCGACCACTGGACCCAATATCTTCTGATCGTGTCTCTCGTTTTTGGCTCCGCCGATCCGACCGAGGCCAGTTTCGTGGCGACTTTTGATGTTGATTTGTCGCGTCCGGCAAGAATACCATTTGCAGTGGAGGAGTGATTCTCATTTCCTCTTCGTGATTTTCTTCGGTTCTTTCGCTTGTTCGCAACGTGCTGATCCGAGCGCGTTTATCCAGTTATGGATAGGTTTGAGGCACCAACTCTGTCGATAAATTGAGCTCTAGTTCTTAAATCTTCTTTGTTGCTAAAGTCATCCTTTTTTTGTTCCGACATTGTGCTTTCTGTGCGTGCTCTGCTACTTGTGTCTTCATGGTGTGATTCTGAAAAGTCGCATCATGTCCTTGGTCGTTTTCTGTTCTTATGTTTCATGAGGAAGCAAATGTCGGAACACATAGTCAAGTTGAATATTTATCCAGGAACAATAATAGCTGCTTGTTTCCATAATCTAATCCTGTTCTTTCTGGGTTCACTTTGCTTAGACAATGAATATTCTTCTTTTAGCTGTTACTTCAAGTTTGTTCTGCATTTTCGTCCTTTGTGATCTGCTTTCCCATGTTATTGAGTAGCTAACATGGTGTTTCGGCCGCCTCAATTAAATCAAATTCCAACCTTATTTGGTGGGATAAGGCTTGACCATTGATGTTCTTGTTACCGTCAGGTCGAATTGCTGGGAGGCTGTCTTTGTGGAGACGGAGTAGGGAGGAACTACATTAATTGGCAAAGCTGATGAATGCCTGATAGAGCAGAGCCCTTTTGCCAGGTCTATTGGAATGTGAGTATGATAAATATAGGCCAGATCTTCCAACCTTTCCACAATTACAGTTCACTGCGCCTGCTCCTTTACCTTTAGGAAAGAGCGGCGGCTATATCAGTTCCTGTTGGACGTACAGATCGCTGCAACTGTTTAAAAATCACTCGAAGCTGTTTTCATTTATTCAACAATAGTTTGAATTCTAGACTAAAGTAAGAACTAGACCAGTTCATCCTGGAAATTTAGTGATGGACGAAAAGATTACTGTCCTCTTCCATTCTTGACTAATATTCAAATTCTTAATATTTCCAATCGGCAGCATGCCCTTGGGACTTTCATCACTTCAACGTTAATTCCATTCTTGGTTCCCGTCATGATCCTATATTGTGTCTCTTTGCCAGGTCTGATAATAAAAAAAAACCAATGGATGTGTTTTTATGCTTGCTGTATCGTCCATCTTTTTGTTCACCATAGGAGGACTCACTGGAATAATTCTGGCAAATTCTAAGCTAGACATTGCTCCGCGTGATACTCATTATGCGGTTTCATACTTCCATTATGTAATTTCCATTAGAGATGTTTTTGCTTTATTGCTGGATTTCACTATTGGGTGGGTAAAATCTCTGGTCTGACATACCCTGAAATTTTAGGCCAAATCCATTTTTGGATCACTTTCTTCAGTAGCGACAATCCTCTAGATGTAGCATTTATGGACCCCTCTTTCTCAATTCTGGATTTGGGGGATGCATCAACATGAGCAATGACTTATAAAATTGTGCTTCAAATCCTCTATATTTTCTTTTTGTAGATAAACATGTTTCTCGCGATTATTATTAATCTCGAATTGTCTGATGATGTGCTGATGGGTGCCTTATGCACCCTCACATGGAATCTGCTGTTTGTTCCTGGAGACAAGGTACATGCTTTTATTTGCAATTTAATGTGGCACGGTGGTTTACATTTCTTCACTGAAAAGATCTCCTGAATTCATAATTTTATTGGCTTGTTTTACTTACATTGTCCAAAGTTGTGGTCCACTAACTCCATGCGAATGTATGCACCTTCTTTAGTGACAGAGGAAGTTCCTTCTCCTTATTTAAAAAGGGCAGCCCAGTGCATGAAGCTCCCACTATGCACGATGTCTGGGGAATGGTCAGACCACTTTGGGTCTAATATGCGCAGCCTTACCTTGCAATTTTTTCAAGAGGCTGTTTCTGTGACTCGCACCCATTACCTCCAGGTCAGTGACAACTTTATTGTTTGCGCCACGGCTCCGCATCATTTCTCATAAATCAGTTTGTTCCTCTGTATTTTAAAAAAAATAGGTAGAACACCAGCATAATCTACCAGTAACAGTCACATTCGTAGATCCCGACAAGCTTGAGATGAGTAGGAAGTTGAATGAAAAGTTGCTTCCTTTATTTGGCAAATATAATCATACATTGCAGTGACATCCATTCAGAGCAATCTGAAACCATGGGACACCGTAGAATTACACCATGCCTCTAGGTACATCCACTAGAATAATTTTAGAGTCAACCACTATATCTCACTCACGAAAGCTTGACTATAGTTACTGCTCTGCTAACTGATTTTGATGAATGTCCCTCTAGCACCCTTAGCAACAAACTGCTGCTATTGTAGTTGCAATCTGATGTCAAAAGTAAATAGTAAGAGATCGTTTTTAAGGAATACTATGGTTATCAAGATTAATGCTGCGCTTTTGGAATTCTAGGTTACCCCAATTTTGTCACTTTTGCTGGTTTTTCACTCTATTCAGGCTGCGGTTGGCTTAACTGGAGATTTATGGGCGAATGTAAGTCATACACATCACTTGTATTGTATGACATGTGGCAACTGCTTGCTCGAGTCACATCACTTGCCCCGTAAACCTGACACCAAAGCATCCATTTTCTTTAGCCAAAATATAGTTTAAAATAATACATAGTCCGACATATTTACACTGACTCATACTGGGCCACAACTCAGAGATCGAGATATGCAGACAGATGGCTTGATCTGGCTAAGTTGGTTGTGACTCCCAGAGGTTTTCTTTGGCTGTAACTCGCATAGGTTATGGATGAAATTAGGTGTTCATAAGATTTGTTTTTTTATGGATAAGATTGTTGTAGTGTATTATGTTAGAAATTCCCCTAAATGGTATCATTGTATAAGATGTAAAAGTTTCTATGCTGTCTAATTAGTACCTTGTATTGTAGTTCTGTGTTTTCATGGCCAGTGAGATCCACCTTTTTATACAGCTCCCTATTTTCCTGGTGCATGAGAGCTTCCTGAAAGAAATTCAATTAGTACTACTTGATGTGAAATCGGTCAAAAAGAGTTTTTGGGTAGGAGATTTCAAACTTCTCTAAAAACCTTTCTGTTAAGGTCTCTTATTTCGTCGATCAGAATTTGATCCTGCATGTGAAAACAATACAACTATGTAAGTATATATGGATGTGGTGCAGAATTCAATGGACTTAGAGCCAATAAGGGGTTGAGCAGGGCAGCACAAAAAGAAAATTGGTCTCACCTTTTTCGCACGAACACCCTTCAAGCTCATTTCCAATTGGTTTTCCAAATTCTGTAGTTCTTTCACACTGAGACCAGATAGTTCTTGTCCCATTAATTGCCTGCATGTATGGAATGTAGAAAAGAAGTCCACATTGTTGACTCTTGGTGTGATGTATTCTCAGAGTTGGATTGATCATATCCCTTGAATTTATCCAATAATTACTGTAAGTCTTGTCTTTGAAATTTTGAGTTAAGCATCATCTTCTTAGCAATCTGTTATATTTCACTGCACATTTTGCATCTTCTGATAACGGTGCAAGTGACAACTTATTTTTGTCATATCCTCATTTCAGTAAGAGATGAATTCTCAGGAACTGGGCATAATCCGTTTATAGGTTGAAGGCACACTTTCATTTCAACTGTCAACCTGCAACGAGTCTTCTTAGCACAGTAAAAAATTGTTAAGTCTATGCCAGCATCCTGTTATTCTTGCAAGACCACTAACATGAAACACTTCTGTTGCTGCTCTTATTTCTGTTTTCTTAGGCATAAGAGACGTGCCACTTCAAAAGCTTTCCCATGCATATCAGATGTTATACCTGTGACATTCATGCAAATGCTGCAGTTGTTGCCTCAGGCGCGCTGCCTCCATTTGCCAGAACTAGTTAAAAAGGAAAAGGAGATCATTCTCCTTAGTGTGATCCAAAGGATAACTGGAGCATCTAGATTTACTCATGTAAAAATTCGCCTCTATCATATGAATAGAACACTTAAATTGCAGAACCCTTACTAATGCATTGAGGACAGATGACTTCGAATGTAAACTATCAGAAAGATGTAGAGTTACTCATATAAGAAAAGGCGACATGAGAATGAGACGTGATGATGAGTTGCTAGAAGATCGAGACGTATGAGCTAGATGGAGCAATTATCTCTTCTGATACAAGAAAGCTAACAAGAATAACTTGAGTGTTACCTTGACTTCTGAAGCTGGATTGAGAAGTTGATATTGTTCCTCTTTTAGCTTTTTGTAACGTTCAACTACAGTAGTCATGCTGTCAAGAAAAAGAAGAAGAAAAACAATAGAGCAACATGTGACTCGCTGAAAATTATGAATCGTGGCTATATATTATTGCTACGGCTACATACAAACCATAAGAATGCAACATTATACAGCTGAAGTATTTCTGGAGTGTTATGTGGCCTACCAAAAACTTCTAACAAGATTTGGTTATTTATTGGAATTCCTAGTTTCTTGTCAAACTCCATATTTCTCATCCGTTGACAGCTGAATGCAATGTCAGAGAAAACATTGGATCAAGCAGCAGAACATTTTCGATTGCCTAAGTGTCCTAACAGAACAAGCATGGTCAAACTTTTGTTGTCGCATTCTATTCATTAAAAATTTTGCTTGACATGTTACAACAATCATAATTACGGATTAACTCGGTTTAGTCCGGCCAGCAGAATGCAAATATGTCGGTTGCTCGAGTCACGTTACCCACATGACATCCCATTTATGTCATAAACCTTACACTGGATATATAGACTATTTATGGATCGGTTGGTCTCTGTTGTGGAGTAATCATCTAAACTAATATTTGGCGACTAAATTCCCATCTACCTGCTCAACATTATGTCTAAGGTCGATCAAGCAAGTGAATGGTTTCTCAGCCTCTTGCTTAAAAGAGGCTATTTAAGCACTGTGTTGAGCAATCCAACAGAACAGAGGTCGAGATATGATCAGCCAGATCATTTCCATACACATTAAAACGCAGGAATGGTTTGTTGTACTTGGTCTGTAAGGATGAAACTGACACATAGTGTTCCATAGCAACAACCATGGGCAACCCCTTGTGCAACGCAAAGTCGATCGGATTTCCATGAATGATGAATACGAATATGATCCATTTATTCAAAGGTCCGATCTCAGAATGCATCATCACATTAGTTCAGTAAAACTTGAGTACTGATTAGAATCAATAAAAAGATCCGTGATTTTTCGAAAGTCAACCTCCAGAATCGAGGAACGTAGTGAGCGATAACGGTTGAGGAACGTCCTAATTGAACAACTGACGCTGTAAAAGATATCCATGAGCAACTTCAGCTTCCACATGCTTTTGTAGTTTTAAGTTCATCAAACCCTTCGTTATAGGGGCAACTTCAGCTTTTTGAAAGCAGCAAACACATGCTCCAAAGCACTACTTAGTGTGAGTCTGTCCTTGAACTAATTACTAGAGCTATGATGCTTATGAAACTTATTCTCTTGTGTACAATGCATGATAAAGCAAGACTTATCTCCTAAAACAAGAGGTTATCGAGTCTGCATGCTTTTCCAGATCTATTGACCATTCTATTCCATTTAGGAATCAAATACTTATGTTGTTTAATGCAAACTAGTGTTAGGTTATTAAGACATGAAAGGTACATGTTCCTCGCATGGATCTGTTATCCGTCTCTCAAAATCATGAGTAGCTCTAGGGTTCATTTCCTTACAATGAGCGGACAACATCACTGATAAGACACGAATTTATAGAGCTGAAATACAATGCCACCGAACGCGACTGCCTTGGAACCGGCACCTTTTAGCATGTTTTGACCCATTCTTAATGTTTTAAAAAATTATCATCATATTAAGTTATTTCTTAGTAATTAAATGAAATGACACGAAGAACTAACATAGGGGCAATAACATACCATGAGTTGGTGGTATTGTATTATGTTTAGCTAAAACTTGGAGAATTATCCAATCACTCATTCCCCTATTATACGGATGGCAATCAAGTCCTAAATTGTTCAATTTTTTCGATCAAATCCTAAGCCTTTGTGCGAAATTTAAATATAGTCATTACGGTTAATTTTCACCGGAAATCTCTGACGTGGATGGCCGGCGGTTATGACTACATTAGAATTTCGCGCAAAGGTCAAGGACTAAATTGGAAAAATTGAACAGTTCATGACTGAATCGGCATCCGTACAACAGGTTTAGGACTGATTGAGTAATTTTCTGCATAAAACTTCAATGCGAAATCTTAATATGTTTCTACCGATTCTTATAGTCAGTAAATGATGTTAAAAATCCAAAGTTAAACTAGTTATTTCACTTCCATCCATAAAAAAAAGCATAAACTAGTTCAATATGAATTCATTTATCCTATGCAAAAGAGAACAAAAAGACTGGGTCAATGTAATAGGCGTCAAATTAAGGCATTACAATGAAAAGGTTTTGGTTGCAAATGCTGCCAACGATAGATGAGACAGTTATTCGTCTTACTTTGTTTATATATTTATTTTTGCTTCCTTAGGGTTCGACTCTGAGACATAGTCCTACACGCCCAAACACCCTTCTCAAAGACCACTAGGGCTGTACAACCTCATCGGATGCTTGATGCTAGAAGTTATCCTATCATAACGTACTTAATGAAAGTTATGCATCTTAAAGAGAGTAGAAGTTACATCTTTTATCAATGGTTTAGAATGGAGAAATTCATGGGGAATATAAGACAGCTGAAAATGGAGAAGCAGTCAGATATGACCATATGTCGAGAGAAGAGCGGGAGGTCTTGGCATTTCAGATAAATAGGCCTATCTTCTTCCTGAAGTCATTTGAATGAAATCTTGAAATCAAGAAAACTTTATATGAGTGGATCAATGAAATGCAAAAGCAGTCAAATTTATGACCCTATGTGAATAGAAGAGCAAAAGGTTTTGGCATTTGAAAGAGATAGGGACATTCACGTCGAAAAGTTTCATGAATAAAAACAAGAAAGTGGAGCAGATGGTAAAAATTGCATAATCAGCCCTAAACTTATTGAATGGAAACCAATTGGTTCTTATACGTTTGATTGAACCAATGTAGTATTAAACATTTGAGTGACAGTACAATCAAGTCCTCTCGGCTAAGTCTCGCCTGATTTATCTAACGTGACGCTCCTATCATCGCCGGCCGGCCGACGTGTAACGCCAATAGTCTAACGTGAACCGATGTTCAGTGAAACGACGCCGATTAAACGGCATCGTTTCTTGGAGCCCTCCGACTGAAGGAACCATTAAACTCAATGTTAATGCATCCATTCGCTATTGTTCTTCTGGCCAAATTGTGTTGTTGGGCATTGTATTTGTAACTCGAGATGCTAATGGGGAACTAGAAGATTTGGAGGCTGATTACGGGCTATTATGCGAAACCAAGAAATGACGCCATTTATCTAAGCAAAAACGGCGTCGTTTGGTTGAAATACAGACCACGTCACGCCATCGCCGCTACATGTAGGACGGTTGGCAATGACTGGACTGCCACAACTCGATAAATCAGGCAAAACTTAGCTAAGAGGACTTGACTGCACTTTCTCTCAAAAGATTTATCACTACATTAGTTTAATTAAAATTCTTAAGACTTGATCGGTTTCCCTACAATAAGTTTAGGACTGATTGTGCAATTTTTCCTAGAAAATGTTATAGGGATGTTAAGAATTCCGTGACATTAAGGAGTCATTGAGCATATGTTCAAGCAAGAAGCATGAATGAATTTAGATTTCAATGGAGAAAGATCAGTATGGTAAAAAGGTGGAGGATATTTTCGGGAAGCTAAGAGGGTCGACATAAGGATTTGTCCACAGTGTTGCATAGACGTGGATTGAGCATATGTGTCACCCTAGATGTCATCAGAGGGTTTTTGAGAAGAGAGATGTATATGTTGTAGTGTGCATACATATAAACAACTATAATCATGTATGACAGAAGTTGTGACTTCCAAAAGTGACTTGATTTCCTAGCAGCAGTAAGAAGATATCTAGGTTGTGCTTTAATATGCAATCATGTCTTCGAAATTAGAACTTTTTTTCCTTATCAAGATTATATTTTGATGTGAATGATCGATAATTCTTGCTTCTGTCAAGTGTGTTCTCAGAAATAGCAATTGTTTGCAGCTTGAGTTTTCTCCTTTCTTGGCCCTATGGAATCATTTATGCTTCATGTATCAATAGATAGTCACCTTTGAAGCGTACCTTAAGTTTTAAGTACCTTTGCCTTCTTAAACATTACAGATCAATCTAAATCTGATGAGAATTTAGTGCTGGTGATTACTTGTCAACATCCAAAATTATTCCAACATATAATCTAGAATCAGAAAAGGCTCTCATTAACAAAGTGTGTCAAGTACACCCTTACGAAACAAGTTAAAGTAAATTATGATAATAAGAACATATATGGCGACCGTTTATGAAAGGAAAACAATTGACGTCAAATAGAAAAAAGCTTAACATTGTTTTAGTATACTGTCTTACAAGTAACAAAGATTTTATAAGGTAATGTGATATATTGCTGTATTGGACCAATTTATACATGCTTCTGAACCAAATCTCTCTCTTTAATGGAGGGCATGCCATCATTGATACTCGAAGTAAGGAAGTCGAACTAGAAATGAAACTTTTATACATACTCAAATCAGTCTTGCTAGACGAGAGATCAAAACATCACGGTCTCCTCTTACCTCTATTTTGCAGTAAAAACAATCAGTGAACTAAGGGATTCATCGTGGGTGACGATAGTAAAGAAAACTTTCTCCTACTGAAACCGCTTACCGTAATACACAATTGATGGAATCTAAGGCAAATCACGCAAAGGGAAACGACACATTACTTTGGTCATGTCTTTTGAAGGGAGAACGAAGGAAGACAGTCTTTTTATGCCAATTGCACTGAAGTGGTCCTTCATTTGTCTTCTCACAAAAGTAAATAAACAAATAAAAACAATAAAACTACACTAAAGCAGGCAATGATCGTTGGGAACCATGTTTGCCAGCCAAGCCCTTCTAGAACAATTACTCGAGCAAAGAAGCAATACAACAAAAGACAGGAAGATGTAAAAATGCAAAAATAGAATCAATGTTATCAGGCATATGCAGGTGAAAGCAGGAAACGCAAAAAAAAACAACTGAATTTGCACAATGCGTTAATCTGAAAAGTCCAACTATTAGCACCAATTCACCAGCTGAACTATACTAGGGGAAAAGAAAGGCAGCTAAAGAAAAGCTAAGAAAACAAAGATATGAGTGCCAAAACAAGAAAAAGAAGAGTTGTATAGCAAAATTAAGACTCTCTTAGCGACCAAGATGAGAGAGAGAGAGAGAGAGAGAGAGAGAGAGAGAGGGAAGTGATGATATCTTACCAAGTGCTGGCATATTCATGGAGCTTGCCAGTGCTGGAGAAAATAACGAGCCCCACCTCGGCGTCGCACAGAATCGAGAGCTCTCTCGCTTTCTTGAGCAACCCGTTTCTCCGCTTCGAGAACGTCACTTGACGGCTCGTCGAGTTGTCGATCCTCTTTATCGCGATCTTCCCTCTCCCCATCTTGATTACCAGCACCCCGACCTCTCTAATCCCCCCCGATAATAGCTCTAGGGTTTCCCTACCACTCCAATCGATGAGTAGAGTAAAAAAGAAAAAGGAAAGAAGCTCTCCGTCACCTACACAGCCTCAAAGATGAAGAAAACATACGGGGGGAAAAACCGCTACAAGCGCGAAGTTAACAAGAAAAGTATATTCAAGATTGAAAGGTGCGGCCGATTCTTGAAATATGAGCGCCGCGACAAAGCAGGAAGAGCAAGAGAACTCGAAGTAACAGCACGAACAAGCTAAGGAAAAGCTTACTCGTTTGGAGGTAAACGCTGGACAGTATCAGCGACGGCAAATTCAGCTTTTTTCCTGGAAATAGTTTTAACGGGGGGATTTATAAGTAAATTAAAGGGTAGAGAGAGAGATTAATCAATTCTGGGTCAAGAAAAACCGCTAATTTTCAAGAAACATGGAGCGGCTATCTGCTTATAAAACCGCCTGGTGGGTACGGGTACAGACCCACTCTCGCGAGTGTCGGAGCCCTCGGGTACTCGCTCTGCCGAGGCTGTAATAAATCTAGTCCACCGAGACAGGATCAGGGCCCTGTCCGAGCTTGGACAAAGAGATCCCTGTCCCCAAATATCGGCGGCTGACGGCGAGTATCGAAAAGCTGTACTCGAGCGAGTGGGAAGAGAAACCCGGGGGGGGGACCCCGGATTCCTGGGGACGAGGAAATAAGAAATTTTTTGGTGACGTGTCGATGCTGACCAACATCCTTTTAGGCAGAACTAATAGATCGCTGACACGTCACATCAAGAAATCAATGGTTCCTTAATATTCCTCCCTTGCTTTTTTGTTGGTGCCTTGCCCTACCTTCTCATCTTGCGACAGATGTCGCCGAGATTTGGCGAGCGCATGTCACCCATTCTCACTTACAAAATCAATTACATCGTAATCAGGTAAAATGACGTTAAGAATGTCATAAATTTCGTACGGCGCTCACTTTAATTATTTAAGCTTTTCGTCTCGTTTTAAAGAAAAAAACGATCACCTAAGTGTCGACTCCGATTTAAAAAACAAGAATTTCGACGTAGCAATATTTTATCAATTTTCCCGACCAACGTGGCTGGTTGGTGTGCCCAGTCGGCATTAATAGCCCTAAAAAACGTCGCTTAATATGTTTGTCCCGAATTTAAATCGTAAGTCGGACAAATTAAACAAATTTTCCCTGTTCTTCAAGCTCCTCCCTGAAGCCAACTATCAAACATATGGAGAGCAAAATCATATAACCTGATAAATAATAAGGTCAGATAAGCTTATTTAAGCTTTAACAAAGATGTATCAACCAGTCCAAAGCCCAGCGATTTTCAGTTATAGATTGTACTATGTTTAGTCGAAGCCAAAACGACATCCCTCAATATGTTTGCTGTGATTGTGTTGACGTTGAGAATGAGCTTGAAAGTGGCCGGAGATGGAGATTCGTCAATGACCGGAGATACTGGAGAAGGAATGCTAGCCTCGACTAATTGTGGAAAAATGACATTGTTTTTATTCTCAACTGGACTTTATTAATAAAAAAAAGCCATGTAATATTTAACATTAACAAAAAAAAATACCACGTAATATGTTAACTTTTAATTTCCCTGGAGGCACTTAACTCGTTATTTTTTCTCTAAAGCGACACTAAAGTGATCCGACGAAAATTTATGGCACTAAAGTGAGCGTCGTACGAAAGATTATGACACTTCTGATGTTCATTTCCCACGTTTTTATGAACTTTGGAATGAGATGCTATCCATTATTTCTTCTCATGCGATTGACTTTTCGAATCGTTAAGTACACTCTCTACCGAGAGAATTATGTTGTGTAGTGTTTGGCGGCTTAAACCCGTCGACATACTAATCGCCAAGCTCGTCGCAAAGAAGCTTTTGTCACGACTTTGAATTTTCGCAAGAATAAGTTTCTTTTGTGCAGCTCGGCCTTATGGATAATATTTTTATGTATAGCGTAGTGTAATACATAAGAACATGACTCTAGTAATATCCATCAGCATAGAATTTGCGTTTTGGAATCATTAAAACCCTGTCCTAAGTTGGCTTGTTCATACGTCAGTAAAAAAAAAATGGTGTATTTGATGTGCAAAATACTTAATCCTCGACTCCGAATGAAGAGTTTCTAGATTATCAATGCAAATGCTAGAAAGATCCACTGAAACAAAAATGAAAGAAAAACTAGACTAGGTGCCGAAAGTAAGGTGTGATTTTAATAGACCTATCAAAATGGGTCATAAACTAGTTTCCTAACCCTTATATGATGGGCTGAGTTGTTATATAGGTTAGTTATATTTAATAAATGGGTTATAAATGGGTTTAAACATAATATGAGTATTAAATTGGTCATAGAGGGAACGTAAATGGTTTACAACTTATTTAGACCCCACCCACCTTTATGATTCTCTTTTCATTCTCTCTCGGCCTCACTCAATCTCATACTCACTCACTCCGTGCTCTCACCTCAGTTTGGTATGAATTTTCCTAGATTTGAATAAATATGGAAGTGATTTACGAATATGTGTCAGATCGGGGTATGTGTTGGGTATATATATTAGGTCAGAAATGAGTCACTAAATTTGCATTCCAATAAATTGGTCTATTTGGGTCGGACCATTTACAATCCAACCCACCCATTTGACGGGTCTAGCTTTTATTGAGTGAAGTTTTCCCTCAAAGAGGCAATTAAATATGCTTTTCATGACGATGAGCTCGGCATTGAGCAACTCAAAGAGGCATCCCTCTTGATATTGAAGAATAATAACCCAACCAGAGTCGATGATTATCACAATAGAAAGTGACTCTTGCCGTGGTGACCTTTATCCAACTATTACAAAGTGTTGACTGAAACAAGAAGATAAGCTAAGATAGCTACATGGTTTGGATTTTCGCAAGTGGGCGATAAAGAAGATATTATGCAACTAAAAACCCTAGTTTAGCACTAATTGTTGCTGTCCTATTGCCGGCTAGTTTGGTCGGAGGTTGCAACTGTCAACCATCAAGTCCACCCAAAGTGAAATCAAGAAAACGTGCCGCCAATCTTTATTACCACTTTGGTAGCGTGAACCTCGTCACTTGCTAAAACAAGAACGAAGACAGAACGGACTCTTCCCACTTGCTATCGATTTGTACACATTGATTGATACGTGGAAAATTACCAAAAAAATCCTAAACCTATTATAATTACGCCAATTCAATTTTAAACTTTTTTTTGGCCAATTCAATCCTAAAATTTTGCATTTATGCCAATTCAGTCCGTCCGGCTAACTTTGGCCAGTCAGCGCTGATGTGGACGTGGCCGAGGCTGCACTGATGTGGCAATTTTTAATAATATGTTAATATATTTTTCAAATTTTTATTCTTTTTCCTTTTCTTTTTTTTTCCTTCTCCTTCTTCCTCTAGTCAATCGCCAGATCTGGGCAAGGCTGACCTCGCTTGCCCTCGGCGACTAGCTAGAGGAAGAAGGAGAAAAAATAAATAAAGAAAAAAAAAGAAAAATAATTTAAGAAATGTTAAAATATTATTAAAAATTATCCACGTCAGCGCCGGCTGACCAAAGTTGGCCAGATGGACTGAATTGGCACAAATGCATAAGGTTTAGGATTCAATTGACCAAAAAAAAGTTTAGGACTGAATTGGCACAATTGCAACATGTTTAGGATTTTTTTGGTAATTTTGCCCATTAATATTCATAAGCAAATCATACATATAATCTCAACTCCATGGGCTATTGGGAAAGTCCATATGTTCGGTCATATCATTCACTTTTTCAAGATTTACATAGAATTTCTGCGGTTTCGTTAGGTAAGAAAGACTTTATCTGCTACAAATCAAGAATGTTAAACGCAAACAAAGACGTGACGTTAAATATCTTATGAAAGTTGTTAATTATGGTACAGTTCTAATTCGAAATATACAAGACATGGATGTAGTTTAGATTATTATGGTTTGTTATAAACACACTGCCCCTGCCAAATTTCGTAGAAGTATATAATGTTGATAGAACAAGGACCCATACAGGAGATATCAGATTGAGATCCTCATAAAATTCTTGTTAAAACACGATTATGTGTTAACCGTGAATCTTATTTAGAATGTTTATCTCGAGGTTTTGAGGATGAACTTCCAACCTTGCCTAGATCTTGCAAGTGCATAAATACATTGTGGTTAACCTATTTCATCTATCCTTTTGCCCAAAAAGGAAAACTACTAACCTATTCTCATGAGCAAGTGAGGAATGGAAATGTTTTCATGACACTAACCCTAGGACACCTGAACTTTTCACAGCTCATAAGAGAACTCTCCATTTCCGGGCATCCTCAAAATTTAACTAATCCACAATACAAAAAACCAAAACCGGTACATACAAATGAATTCACTGCGCAAGCCGATACACATCATCGGCTCCCACAATTTCTCTTACAATGGTTACCTAGAAAGCAAATTCAAACTCTGATTCTCAGAATAAACTAAAAGCAGGATGCACGTGAAGTGCGAAAGGTATCAGGAAATCTGCTGTTTCTACATAATGCCTTACGCACTTTGTCTCGCAGCTTATCTCAATAAGGGAACATTTGTAAAGTAAACCACGACAATGTGAGTCATCTCGGCTTTTTCAAATTAAACTATATTCATCACTCTACTTTATTTACTGCAATTGCACCATCTCGCACTACACAAATCTCTATTCTATTTGGGAATTGGCGTCGAAAATAAATTGTGATCGGTGGAAACCCATGTGAACAAGATTCGGCAGATAAGTAGAGAGATACGATATTTATTCTAAGCAATAGTGCACAATTTAATATGCAAAACCTAGGATTTTGGGAACATAAAAAAAACAAAAAACAAAAAATACCCTCCTCAGATTTGTGAATATTTATTAGCTTGCAAGAACCTTGGACCCAAGAACGAATAGGCCAAGTGTCAATAATCAAGAAATCATGCAACTTCATGGACCAAACAAAAGTGAAAAAGCGACTTGCTTTGATTGTATAATTTATTGGGGGATCATTATCCCAACAGTAGCTAGACATATATTCAATTCTTTTCCAAGTCATGCCACCAATATCAAACCCTGGCAGTTTAGATTATCGAGAAGCAGTGGGACCTGAACCCTTGTATATATTACTTCCGGGGTATGTGATACTAGCAGTACTTTTATTTGATATACTGACGATGTAAAAAAAAAAATATTGGGAAAAGTACCGAAAAAGACCTAAATCTTTTGCATTTGTACTAATTCAATCTTAAACCTTTTGCATTTGTACTAATCTAGTCCATCTGGCCAATCTTGGCCGAAAATCACTGACGTGGATGCTAGTCTTCCTACGTGGCACAACCGGCGTTGACGTGGATATTTTTTTAAAATAAATTTTTAATATTTTTATATATTTTCTTGTTTTTCTTTTCTTTAATTTGTTTTATTGAGGGGCAACGAGGGCCGGTGAGGGTCGCCGGCCCTCAACAAAAAAAAAATAGAGTAAAGAAGAGAAAAGGAAGAAAAAAGAAAAATATATATATTAAAAAATTATACAAAAATGTTCACGTTAGCGCCAGTCGTGCCATGTAGGACGATCGGTGTCCACTCAGTGATTTTCTGCCAAAATTAGCCAAATAGACTTAATTGGCATAAATGCAAAGGTTTAGAACTAAATTGGCACAATTAAAAAGTTTAGAAATGAATTGGTATTAATGCAATAAGTTTATGATTTTTTTGACACTTTTCCTTTTTAAAAATTGTTCGATAAGTATGGAGAAGATATAGTAATATGTGTACTGTTTTTAATTTGGGTTAATTACTTACTTATCATCTATATCGGTTGTGCTTTTACTGAAAGTGCTGCTTTTTTTTTTAGTTCTGTTTGGATCTCCAATTGAGGTAAAAGAGCAAGCATCGTGGGTGTTCTATACAATTCGTTGGCTTGTCTTTGTTGACCTTTACTAGATTGGTCAAGTTTACAACCTGAATGTATCAATTCTTGGCACCATCCAAGATCTAGGCCTATAATTAATCCCTAGTTTGACTCATAGTGATCTGAAAAAAGGGCAACTCCCCCTAATTTTAGTGCCAAATTAGGTATCGCCTTTTTGGTCCAAGTCTAACAGCAAGGATGGTCTACTTTTTACTACATGTAAGGAGCTTTATGAACTTAATAAACTCAAGTTGACATAGTAGAAGATACTGAGACCTATAGAAAAGAATTTTATCTCGAGACCTCTCGTTCTTTGTAAAAAACTTGTGATTCGTGTGCAGAGAGACCACATGATTTGTGCACAATATAAAGTTCGATAAACTTTTACGGAATATAAGGTCCATCATCTCACCATTCGATTTAAGTTTCTTCTGGTCCCAGGCGAGGGCGTCGCGGCCCTCATCGGCTCTAGGTGAGGTCGCAATGCCCACGCCAGATCTGGGCTCGGCGAGGGCATCGCGGCCCTCGCTTGTGGCCGTAGGGGTCAATTGGCAACCCTCGTAGGCCCTCAATAAAAAAAAGGAGTAAAGAAAATAAAAAGAAAAAAAAGAAATTTTAAAAACTATAATATATATATATATATATATATATATATATATATATATATATATATATATATATCCACGTCAGCACCGGCCGTGCCACGTAGGACGACTAGCGTCCATATCAGCAATTTTCAGTCAAAATCGACCGGATTGACTCAATTAGCACAAATGAAAAAGGCTTAAGACTGAATTGACACTAATACAATTGGTTTATGAATTTTTTGATACTTTTCTTTAGAAGATACTAAAACCCGCAGATTTTATTATTATTATTATTGTCTTGAGACGTCTCCTTTGTAAAAAGTTGTGATTGGTATGAAGAGAGACAATGTGACTTGTGCGCAATATAAAGTTCAATAAACTTTTACGGAATATAAGATGCATAAAAAATCACACGTTTTAGGTTACTTTGCTTTCTCCATTTTAGAAAACCAAGGAGCTTCTAAACAAGAACCTGAAATGTGTTGTATTCAAGTAATGGAAGCAGGCTTTCTCTAATTGACCCCAACATCTAAAAAGATGTATATGGCATGGATCGATAGGTCGTCCTTTTTCACACTTTAGTGAGTTCGAAGTTTCAGAAGTTATAACGGCAAGTGGGTTCCGATGTCGTTAAGTACGAGGATTATTCATGAGGACGGATTAAAAATCTTGTTTTGAAGGCCAATCCGAAAGCTGTAAAGGGTCTTTCTTGAGTGATGTTTCCAATTATAAAATTTTCCCCTTGTGAATCTCAGCAGCTAACCGTACTTATTTCCGCATTTCGAAAACTGGGGCTGCCCTTCTCTCTCTCTCTCTCTCTCGCATGAGTCAAGCAAGTACTTTTTCTTCCTGTGTAAGAAATTTTGTACTTTGTGACCACTCAAAACTCTCTCACCTTTTGAGAAAATTCCTAACGAAGCATGCATATAGAAATTGCAAGTGAAACCCCCATTTTCTACCCCTCTCAAATCTCATAATCCGCGCCTCTCACTTGGACAAATCTCTATGAATCGGTCTCGACGCTATAAATACGAGGGTACATTGTGCAGGTCGCACGGGCTTAAACAGCGTGGAATACGCATTTTACAGATAAAGATAGAACCTACTCAATGCTCGGGCCTTTTCGAATACTAAATTACTTATCGGCGGAGCTTTATCGTTTCGCGATACGACGGACACGAGAGAGAAACCAATAAAACAATTGAAATTTGTCATTAGGAAGAAGTGGTGCACCAAAAAAATCTTTGGAGTGACTTTCATGCTCTCAAGTGGGCTTTGAGCATTAGGTTATTTATCCTCTTGTTCATTATTCTCCGAGGATTGGTAGTTGTTAGTTGTTCCACTGTTACATCTCTGTCTTTTTTTTTTTTCTTTTTTCTTTTTTGATCCAATGAGATGTTACCAAACCTTAAGCTCAGCTTTCTTGGATCCTTTCGTGGGAGAACTCTGCAACATCTTCCCCTTGTTCCTAAAGAAAGGCCATAAAAATTCAGAGTTCAGAGACAGGTGTCCTGTCTACCGGCACCAAAGAAGGCCATTCTGCTCTGATGCACTTGTACTTGTCCATTTGTAAGTCGTTCAAGAAGAGAAAAGGGTTTTTGTCGTATCTTCATCTTTCCAATCCGAGGCATATTCGGACAGCACAGTGCTCCACTGGGCTGAGCTGATGTATTTAAAGGGATGACTTCTGTTTCGAGGGAGATCTTCTCACACGTCTCTACAGAGAGCGTGTAGAGATAGTTTGATCTTCCTTTGAGAAAATACCATGTAACGACATGAAATGTCTTCATATTTTTAAATAAAGAGCTATAATGCCCTTATATTTTTTCGAATAAGGACCTCATTTTTCAGCAGGCCCTGGCTAGGACAGGGAGAGGGCGGCGGCCCTTGTACAGGTCTGGGGGAGAGCCATCGCCCTCTCGCAATGGGCCGCGGCCCTCCCCTAGACCAGGGCGAGGGTCGCAGCCCTCTCTTGGTTCTAACGAGAGCCTGCTGGCCCTCATCGAGGAGCCAATGACCTCGCTGGCCATGGCCAACACCCCACCGATGATGGGTTGCCTGTATTTTTTTATTTTTCTTAATTTTTAATCTAATTTAACTAAAATTTAGGTTAAATTTGTCTTTGGACGAAAATGTCATGGCTACTTCATGCCCTTTTTAAAAAATAATAATAATAAAGGCACTTCAAGTCTTTATTTGAATTTTTCCCTTCCTTTTTGTCTCATTCCTTTGACAGGATATCTTATTATCATGTGAGTCCTCGTCTAAAGATTAGACCTTCCTCAGTTTTATGTGGGCTTTCTAAGATCATCTCTTCTTCAGCCCATAACTCACTGCAGAGGATAAGCCTAGGAAAAATGGATTGTCGCCCAACAAGATTGACTGTGAGACCCAAGATCATGGCCGAATACAAGCCCCATACGGTCCAACCACGCCGGAGGAGTTCCTAGTTCAATTCAACCTAAGAAACTTTGTCTTAATAACTTAGCTTACGACAGCAACCTCGAGATGCTTGCGTGATGTTGCCGACCGAATGAATGGTTCGTTCTATAATACACATAGAAAGACTCCTCTCGATGAATTCGACTCTTCCTTATACGTCATGTAATACTCTCTTAGATGAAAACAATCGACATGTGAATTTTTTTTTCCCTTTGTTTCTCCGGCTGTCGCGGTATTTTGCCGGCTTCTATGTGAGATTCTCTTTGTTTTCATCGGACGCTTGCGCATTTGATCAAATCTCTCATGTCTTTATCTAAACTTCTCCTCTTTAACTGACCAAGTGAAGTTAACATTACACTTCCTTATTCGTCATTCATTACTCTCTTAGATAAGAACTATTTACATGTTCTTTGTTTCTGTCTCTCTCTTACTCTGTCACAGTATTGTGCCGGCTTCTATGTGAGATTCCCTTTGTTTTCATCAGACGCTTGCACATTTGATTAAATCCTTCATGCCTTTATCTAAACTTCTCCTCTTTAAATTACCAAGTGAAGTTAACACCTTGCAACCCAAATCCTTTTTGATCCACTAAGTATGGAGGTCATCGTCTCCGATACGAGATTGGTAAATGCGTGTTTTATCTCACTCTTCATTGCTCTTGCAATTCCGTCGGCCACTTCGCTGACGATCAACTTCACCAACTTCGGCGGCGAGAGCACGTCAAACATGATGGTGTTAGAAGGAATGGCCACTTTAGTTGATGGTTTCCTAGACCTCACCAATGGCACTGGCGACTTCTCCGCATATCAGAGCATGGGTCGCGCGTCGTTTGTCGAGCCCATCCAACTCTATGACAACCAAGGCAACCTCGCCAGCTTCACCACCCATTTCTCCTTCCTCATCGACTCGCTCAACCGGACCCCGTATGCCGACGGCCTGGCCTTTTTCCTCGCGCCCAACGGCTCGTCCCCAGCGCCCAATGTCACCAACCCTCTTCGACCCGTGCTTTACGCAGGCGGCAATCTCGGGTTGATGAGCGTCGATGAGCTAGTAAGCCAAAGTGCAGGTTCTTTCGTCGCGGTGGAATTCGATACCTTCTCGAACAAATGGGATCCAGAGTACGTACACGTAGGTATCGATGTCAACTATCTCAGATCTGTCGCTCAAGCGAAGTGGAAGAGTAGGATCTTAGCAGGGTACAAAGCAGAGGCCTGGATCAGGTACGACTCGAGCGCGAACGACTTAGAGGTCAACTTCACGAATTTTGGAGATAACGGCACGGTCGAAATCGGTACCCTTAATTGTGCAGTAAATTTGAGCCAAACCCTAACTGAGTGGGTCATTTTTGGCTTCTCAGCTAGCACCGGAGGCTACTCGGAGTTCCACAAAATCCTCTCATGGGACTTCACCACAGATCTGCCAGTCCCCTTGAGTAAACCAGGCGCCCTTGCGTCAAATATGGAAAAGGGGACCGAAGCTTTAGTATTTTGCTTGTGCATTGCTGCAGGTGCTTTGGTTGCTAGTCTATTCATTGTTTGGCCCGCCCTAAGTCGGAGAAAAGGAGCAAGAGAAGAAGGTGATGACGATGTTGTTGAGGTAGGGATCTCTATTGATCGTGACTTTGGAAAGAGAACAGGACCTAGGAAATTCTCCTATGATGAACTGGCTCTTGCAACAAGGAATTTTGATGAGAAAGGGAAGCTAGGAAAAGGAGGATTCGGGGGTGTTTACAAAGGTCGTTTGAAGGATTCGGACTGCGACCTAGCGGTCAAGAGGGTTTCGAAGGGATCGAAGCAAGGGATCAAGGAGTACGTCTCAGAAGTGAAGATCATTAGCCAACTGAGGCACCGGAACCTGGTGCGACTCCTCGGATGGTGTCACGAGAAGGGGGAATTGCTGCTCGTCTACGAGTTCATGCTGAACGGGAGCCTGGACCGGCACCTATTCAAAGGGAGCGACACTCTGTCGTGGGAGAAGAGGTACCGAATCGTTCATGGCCTCGCGTCGGCATTGCTCTACCTGCACGAGTTTGGCGATCGGTGCGTGCTGCACCGGGACATCAAGTCGAGCAACATCATGCTGGACTCCGAGTTCAATGCCAAGCTCGGGGATTTTGGGCTCGCTAGGCTCGTGGACCATAGCAAAGGTTCACAAACCACAGTGTTAGCAGGGACACTAGGATACATGGCTCCCGAATGCCTAATATCCGGCCAAGCGAGGAAGGAATCGGACATTTACAGCTTTGGTGTGGTTGCTCTCGAAATAGCATGCGGAAGAAGGCCGATTGAATTGCGAGCGGAAGAGAACCACATGCAAATGGTTGAGTGTGTTTGGGATCTATACGGACTAGGGAAGATTTTCGAAGCGGCCGATCCGAGATTAGGAGGGGAATATGCGAAGCAACAGATGGAGTGTTTGATGATTGTAGGGCTTTGGTGTGCTCATCCGGACTCGACGCTCCGTCCATCGATAAGGCAAGCGATCAACGTGCTGAATTTCGAAGGCGTAATGCCGGTTCTCCCACCAAAGATGCCAGTTCTGAGGTACACTCCGTCACTGGATATTACAGCCTTGAAACTTATGTCACCTTACGCCGCCATTGATTGCCATGGTTCAAGCAAAAATCAGAGTTCAAGCATTCAATGCACACTATCTCCTCAAAGGATACCCCTTCCTCAGGAGCATCTTCACCATCACATGCCCTCATGACTACCATCAGTTTGCGTTGTGGTACATCCGGTTTTGCTTTCTCGATTTAGCCCGAAGAAAACAATCCTTAACAATAGTGATAGATGATTTGAATGACATATTCTGTTCTAACTGTAAGGCCGCCCCATTATTGCTCGAAGTTAATTTCGCAATGTCCGGCTAGTGTCAAGAGATTGTACCAGGGATAGTCTTATATTTCCTGGACTGATAAACCTATAGCCATCATTCAATGTGAACCCAAGCATATCCTTTTTTTGGCAAGTTGCCAGCCAGCACTTAGCTCACGGACCATAGCAAAGGGTGGCAAACCACGGTTTTAGCAGGCACACCACGATACATGGCTCCCGAATGCCTAATATCCGGCGAAGCAAGGAAGAAATCGGACATATACAACTTCGGGGTGATTGCTCCCGAAGTAGCATGCGGACGAAGGCCGGTTGGAGGCGGGTGGAAGAGAACCACGTGCTTGTTCATTGTCGCACATAGCGTGATTATGTTTATCCGATACCCCAGTCTACCTGTTCTAATTATCGCTAATTCTTAACTTCATTATCATCAAACATTCGAGTCTTCGAACAGGAATGCCAATCCTAGAGCTCAACAGTCCTATTCCTAGAAAAGTGGAAAATGTGCAGGAAGACAGAAACGGACCAGGAAGAAAGATCAAATCGAGTATTGTCTGTAATTCGTCGTGCTGTGCTTTCCGCTCGGAATATTCCGACAGGGAGATGAGAACAAGAAAAATTTCGCTAAGCCGTCCCACTTTTCATTCCTTTTCTTTAGGCGGGGAGTTTGAGAAAAAAGACAGGGACCTTAGTACAACGATGGCAACTTCTTGTCATCTTCATGATTGGTATTGACGTATTACTATGATTATTCCAAGGATTGTCACATCTCAATTGTACGTCTTAAACCCCCAACACCAGTTCTCTGTCACTGCCTCTAACAGTTGTGCGATCCATGGAGATTAGCATCTTCAACGCATCCCACCTTCGGAAATTAGGCCACCTTCATCGTCTCCTTGATCGGAAGCTCTTATCCTGCCCTGCTCTCCTTTGAATTCTCCGAGTTCAATTCAAGTACGCCAAACATAGAGATCCAAGGATTCGCCGCTCTCGAAGACTGATACAACGACCTCACCCATTACCATATCCTGTCGTCTAACGTGTACGGTAGCATCGCCTTGTCACATATAGCGAACAGTTGCATCTATACGACGCTGCAACGGGTTATTTCGCAGATTTCTGCACCCACTTCTCCTTCATCATTGACACCCGAAATCAGACACATTACGCCGACGGACTGACCTTCTTTCTTGCACCCAATGCTTCTAGCCTTCCCGACCCTTGCATCATCTGGGCAGGCAACCTCGGGTTCCCAAGACATGGCTCTTTTGTGGCCGTGGAGTTCGACACTTTCGCCAATCCGTGGGATCCGCAGTTCAAGCATGTAGGCATCGACGTCCATTCCCTAAATTCTAGTGCTCTTACTAGGTGGGATCACCCAATAAGTGTGACACCCTGGAAATTCGCGTCTGTAGAATTCGGAATTCAATAAAATTCTCGATGACGAATTTTAGTTTATTATGAAATATTGGATTTTTGAGGAATTAAGTGACAATAATTGGGAATTTCCGAACCGATGATCGAATCGATTTCAATTTCGATCGTTCAGTCGTCGCGCGCAAGAAATTGATTTTCGCGACTGAACCTCACCCTGACCCGAATTGACCCGAGACTAGACCAAATTACCCTCCGTCGAAAATCCGGATACCCAAAATACCCTTGAACCTATTTATGTGCATAAGTCAAAACCCATTAATTTTATTTGACCTAACCCCCTTCTAATTGGCCACCCATCTCTCTCACGTCACTCTCTCTCTGCTCCCTTATCTGCTCACGTCTCTCTCTCTCTTCCTCACGCGCGCGCAGACCCCCCCCAGCAGAGACCACCTCCGGCCGAGCCCCCCTCCAGCCACCATCTTCCTTCCTCCTCCGGTTTTGTGCGCCACCACCACCTCCTGCCGCCACCACCGACCCCTCCGGCGCCGTCGCCAGCCTCAGGAAGCCCGGCGACCCCCCCTGCTCTGTTTCGGCCTCCCCTGCACCCGAGGCTGTCGGGCCGTCCCTCGGCCGCCCGAGGCGCCACCGCCGCCTCCCGCCACTTCATCAGCGTCCACCAGCCCCTTGCGCATCCCTCGGACCCAGCTGCACCGCCGGAAAGCCACCGGAGCCGCCGCGAGCCACCCCGAAGCCGCCGGTGCCCTGTTTTTGGATCCGGTTTGGGTTTGGCGAAAGCCCAGCCAAATCCGGCGATTTCGCCGCCCCCCACCGCCGCCGACGACCTCCTTGGACTCCCCTCTTGACCCCTGAAGCTTGTCGGAAGCAATCGCAGCCTGTGGAGCTCGGATTGGACCTCGGACCGCCTCCCCTGTTCTGCCGCGCGGCTGCCCCTGTTTCGGCCGGTTCGGTTGCCGCGCCGTTCCGCCGCCTCCGGCCGCCCTCAGCCGGTCCCGACGGACCCCCTCAGCCCCCTGGTGAACCCTTGACCCTTCCCCGGCCTTGCCTTGGCCTTTGAAGCCGCGAACCGAGAGCTTTGCCGGAATCCGCCGCCGCCGCCGTCGCCGTCGTCGCGCCGCCGTTGAGACCGCCCGAGCTAACTCACTTAGTGAGTTGACCCTAAACCTCGATTAGGGCATTAATTACGTCTAGTGTTATTTAATTAGTCTAATAGGGTGTTTAGGTAGAACGATCGGGGCCGGTATAGTTAGAAATTGGGTTTAGGTTAAATGGCCGCGATCGATTAAATTAGTCGATAAATTTATATTCTCGGTGATTAATTATAGTTGATAAAATTGATTGGTAGCCTAGTTGATTGATTGATAGATTTTGTTCGCGAGTGAGCGACGTTTTAGAGACGAGCGGGCGATTGATATTTATTAAATTAATTTGACTAATATAAGACCATTGCACGAAATTGAACCTTTATGTGGCCTAATTGGAGTAATTTACTCGTGTTTAATTAATGACCTTTATTCAGCCGATCGTCTCGTTGAATGTCTGGTTGACTGATTGACTGCTCTGTTGTGAGTCGATTGTCATTTATGATTGCAGTGCATAGTGAGTAGCCTGCATTTGCATATGACCGAGTGCGATATTAAAGACATATTTTCTCATGAAATTGACCGTGGGCCGAGTCTTTGAGCACGTTGTGTGAGCATCCGGCCTAAATCAAAGAGAATAAAATGGTTTGATTGTCGGGTGTGAATCGTATGGTCATATAACGGAATGATGATGGGTTTTTCCTGGCAAGTTCGTCTTGTACCTAAGGTACACACCACACCATTTTTATGGAATTGTACGACTTGCCAGAAGCACGATAATTCATGCCCCGTATGGTGTGTACGGTTTTAAGGGATTATCGGATGCCGGTCGCAGCTTGTGAGGGACCGACGCCCCGTTCAGGGATGCCTACTTGTGGGTGCCGTGCTGGATGCACTGGAGACACCTCTCGTAGTAGCCGTTGCCGAAGGGAAAAGGAACGTAGCCTGGTTCTGCCGGAAGAGTGCGGGATCGCATTGTTTGTGAGAGTCGATCATGCTAATCGCGTGGATCCTCGTCACTTTAACGCTTAATGCGTGGGATCATCATTAATAAATGGACTTGTGTGGTGTCCTGTGCATATCTGTGGATGTGATGCATTGTTTGTGGTTGTCAGACGTGACTGTTGAGTCGAGTATTGCATCATGTGTGATTGGTGGCTGATAAGCCTGCATTTGACTGGTTATTGTATGTGGTTGTTTGGATGTTTTATATGCTTGTTGTTTGGGGTGAATCACTGTCCTAATCGAGATTAGGCTTGATTCACTGAGATTTATTCTCACCCCGTTGTGGGAACCATTTTCAGGTCCGAAGTGACGGAGCCCGTGGATGCTTAGATGAGGGTGTTGTGAGATTTTTGGGAGCAGAAGAGATCTTAACCTTACCCGACCGCGTAATCTTTTGAGGTCCTAGTGAGCCGCCCCGAAGTATGGGGTTGTATGTGTTTACTGTAGCTCAGTAGGGTTAAAAACTCCTCTGCTTTTGATTTGTGAATCGAATTGTATTTTGCTGATTTGTCTGCCGTGTTATCTTGCTTTACTATCCCGCTAATCTTGTTGTTTAGGAGAAGGCACGTTCCGCATGCGTTTTATGTTTAGGTCGATAATGAGCCTGGGACGTTATCTTTCGTGACCTCGTGGCGATTTGGTAGGGATGTCGCGGGCCTGAAAGTCGAGGCGTGACATCCCCGCCCCAAGGTGGTATCAGAGCGTGGTTAGCCTGATCCATCTGGTCATTGGCCTGGAGTAATAAGGAGCGATGGGATATGGGATAGTTAGTACGACTTTTATCGTTATGTATGTGATTGTTAGTTGTTTGATAACCTTTGGAGATCGCCTTCTGACCACGTTTTGCTTTGGGGTAAGCAGGACTCCGCATCATCTCTGTTAATGAGCGGACGTGGTAGAAGAGCACCCTGTGCTCCTCGAAGGAGGCCTGTGAGGCCAATCGATGAGATCGATGGAGTTGGAAGAGCACCCCCTGCCGCTGAACCTGCCAGACAAGAGCCGACCATGGCTGAGGTTATGCAAGCTTTGGGTACAATTGGAAATTTGATGGGGCAGCAAGTAAGGAACCAAAATGCTGCTGCCGCCGCTGCTGCTGAGCCCCCACCTGTTAATCCTCCAGCTGGAGTAGTGGTCAATGAGCATGGAACTCAAAGGCTAGTAGAGCAATTCCTCAAGCTGAAGCCACCAAAGTTCACTGGGAACGGAGATCCTGAAGCTGCCACTAAGTGGATCGAGGGATTGGAGAAAGCATTCGACCTGCTGAGGTGCTCGAATGAAGATAAGGTTGTCCTGGCTGTGTATCAACTCGAAGGAAATGCCAGCACTTGGTGGAGAGCTACCAGAGATAGGATATTTCCCGAAGGTACGGTTCCGGAGTGGAATGCCTTTTTGGGGTCGTTCAATAACAAGTATTTCTCAGATACAGCCAGAGAGCAGAAGATGGCTGAGTTCTTCCGCCTCCGCCAGAATCAGATGACAGTCGACCAATATGAGGCGAAGTTTGCTGAATTGTCCAAGTATGCACCGAGATTGATTGAGGACCCTGTGGACAGGGCTAGAAGGTTTAGAGATGGGCTGAAGCCCGAGATCAAAAGTGTACTAGCACCATTCAATCTCAAAGATTATGACGATCTTTATGAGAGGGCACAGATCGTTGAGCAAGACTTGACTGAGAGGACCGCCGCATCTGGATCGCGGTTCATGCCTTCGAATAGGTTTGATAGGAAGCAAGGCAAGAGGCCAATGTTTGGAAGCAGACAGCACATTCCACCCAATCGTAAGGGAGCAATCAGTAAGCCCTTCTTCCGCCAGAGTGAGGTATGTCGCCTGTGCCACCAAAGGCATGTACCTGGTCCGTGCCCGTTTAAAAGTGGGGCCTGCTATGGATGTGGCCAGTACGGTCACCAAGTGAAGGACTGTCCGCAGAGACAACAAGGCAGACCGCCACAGTCACGGTATGGAGGACCGATGAGAGGAACCGCGCCGCAGAATTTTCAGAATCGACCGCCGGCGCAAGGAATGGTGTTTGCTGTCACTCGGGAAGAGGCGAAGGATTCGCCGACCGTCACAGGTACGGTCCTTTTACATAACAGCATAGCTTACGCTTTGTTTGACCCTGGTGCTACGCATTCGTTTGTTATGGCTCAATTTGTTAAGTTGTCTGGATTGAGTTTGGTGCCATTAGATATTGCTTTCAAGGTCTCTACACCTTTAAAAGATAGCGTAGTGGTTGCTGTAGGCTGTCCTGGTTGTAAGCTGGTAGTAGATGGTCATGAAAGTAAGATAGATCTGATTGTGCTGGAGATGTACGATTTTGATTTGATTGTGGGTATGGATTGGCTAACAAAACAAAGAGCCACGGTGGATTGTTATCGTAAAGTTATTCAATTTAACCCATCGGACGGGGTTAGTTTTGAATTTGTGGGTAATCGAGGTGGAACCTCGACTAAATTGATTTCGTCGCTTGTGGCGACTCGTCTGTTGGATAGTGGTTGCCAAGGCTATTTGGCGTCTGTTGTTGATACGTCTGTTGAGGAAACTAAGTTGGAGGATATTGCTATAGTATGTGAATTCCCAGACGTCTTTCCTCAAGAGTTGCCTGGATTGCCACCGGAAAGGGAAATAGAGTTTGTGATAGAATTAGCTCCTGGGACGGAGCCGATCTCTAAGGCGCCGTATAGGATGGCATTATCTGAACTTAAGGAACTCAAGGTGCAAATGCAGGAGTTATTGGATAAAGGGTTCATCCGCCCTAGTGCATCGCCTTGGGGAGTGCCTGTCTTATTTGTCAAGAAAAAGGATGGATCGATGAGATTGTGTATAGATTACAGACAGCTAAATCAAGTGACGATCAAGAATAAGTATCCTCTGCCAAGGATAGATGATTTGTTTGACCAGTTGCAGGGAGCATCGATATTCTCCAAGATTGATCTACGAACGGGATACCATCAGTTGAGAATTCGAAAGGAGGATATACCGAAGTCGGCATTCAGGACGCGTTATGGACATTATGAGTTCACTGTGATGCCGTTTGGTCTGACGAATGCTCCTGCTGCTTTTATGGATTTGATGAATAGGGTATTTAAGGAATTTTTGGATCAGTTCGTGATCGTGTTCATAGATGATATCCTGGTGTACTCTAGGAGTCCAGAGGATCATGAACACCATCTGAGGATAGTTTTGGAAACCCTCATAAGGCAACAGTTGTATGCCAAGTTTAGTAAGTGCGAATTTTGGTTAGCCCGTGTGGCATTTTTAGGCCACGTGGTTTCTGGTGACGGGATTGCAGTGGATCCGTCGAAGATAGAAGCGGTCATAGATTGGCCGAGACCGATGACAGTGATTGAGATCAGAAGCTTCTTAGGTTTGGCAGGCTATTATCGACGTTTTGTGGAAAGGTTTTCTGCTATAGCCTCGCCTTTGACCAAGCTGTTGAAGAAGGACGTGAAGTTTGAATGGACAGACAAATGTGAGCGTAGTTTTCAAGAGCTTAAGCAAAGGCTGACTACGGCCCCTGTTTTAACAATACCGTCTGGCCCAGGAGGATTTGAGATCTACAGTGACGCTTCACTCAGAGGCTTAGGCTGTGTCCTGATGCAACATGGAAGAGTGGTTGCGTATGCTTCTCGTCAACTAAGACCTCATGAGCTGAACTATCCGACACATGACCTGGAGTTGGCCGCGGTCGTGTTTGCTTTAAAGATTTGGAGACATTATCTGATTGGGGAAAGTTTTCAGGTATATACCGATCACCAGAGTTTAAAGTATCTGTTCTCTCAGAAAGAGTTGAACATGAGGCAGCGTCGATGGATTGAGCTGCTCAAGGACTATGATTGTGAGATTCTGTACCATCCGGGCAAGGCAAACAAGGTCGCAGATGCGCTGAGTAGAAAATCAGTGATTGCTCAATTACTGGGCCAAGAATGGCACCTTTTGGAACAAGTGAGAGACTCAGAATTCAAGCTAGAGATAAGTTCTCTCTCAAGTCTAGTAGCTACATTGAGAATAGAACCGGAAGTGCAGGTGAGGATAAAAGCCTTGCAATCAACTGATCCCGCCATTCAGAAGATCATTCAAGAAAGCTCAACCAAGCGAAGAGCTGACTTTCAGGTAGCAGAGGATGGGATACTGAAGTTTCGAGGACGTTTGTGTGTGCCTGCAAATGATAGTCTCAGAGAGGAGATTCTGTTGGAAGCGCACCGTAGCAGTTACAGCATTCATCCGGGTAGTACAAAGATGTATCAGAATCTGATACAGCACTACTGGTGGAATGGTATGAAAGCTGACATAGCCAAGTATGTGGCTAAGTGTTTGACTTGTCAACAGGTCAAGGCGCAACACTGTAAACCTGGAGGATTGTTGCAGCCTTTGGAGATCCCGGAATGGAAGTGGGAGCATATCACGATGGACTTCGTGATGGGGTTACCAAGGAGTCAAAGAGGCCATGATTCAATTTGGGTTGTGGTCGACAGGTTGACGAAGTCAGCGCACTTCATTCCAGTAAGAAAGGATTTTGCGTTGGACAGGTATGCAGAACTATATGTGAGACACATCGTGAGACTGCATGGAGTACCAGTGACAATCACTTCAAATCGTGATCCAAAATTCACTGCCACATTTTGGAAAAGCCTGCAGACTGCGCTGGGAACGAAGCTGCAATTCAGCACGGCTTATCATCCGCAGACGGATGGTCAGTCTGAAAGGACAATTCAGACCCTCGAAGATATGTTGAGAGCCTGTGTCCTGGATTTCAAGGGTAGTTGGGAGGAACAATTACATCTAGTCGAGTTTGCCTACAACAACAGTTACCAGCAGAGCATCAAGATGGCACCTTTTGAAGCGTTGTATGGCAGACCATGCAGGACGCCAGTTTGTTGGGATGCAGTGGGCGAGAGAAAGATTACTGGTCCTGAGTTGGTGCAGCAGTCTATGGAAGCCGTCAAGATTATCAGAGATAGTCTCAGAACAGCTCAGAGTCGTCAGAAAAGCTACGCAGATAAGAGGCGTAGGCCTTTGGAATTTCAAGTGGGCGATCATGTGTTCCTAAAAGTGTCACCCATGAGAGGAACGTCCCGTTTTGGCAAAAAAGGAAAATTGAGTCCAAGATATGTTGGACCATTCGAGATCTTGGAACGGATTGGGAATCTGGCATATCGTCTTGCATTGCCGCCTAGGCTTGCTCAAGTTCATAATGTATTCCATGTCTCGATGTTGAGGAAATATGAACCCGACCCCGCTCACGTGCTAAGCTACGAAGAGATTGAGTTGGACGAGCGAGCGTCTTATGTGGAACGACCGGTTAAAATTGTGGATAGAAGAGAGCAAGTGCTCCGAAACAAGACGATTTCGCTAGTCAAAGTAACATGGCAACATCATGGGACTGAAGGAGCCACGTGGGAAAATGAAGAAGTTATGAGGAATAGTTATCCTGATCTTTTTGAAGGATTGCAGTTGTAAGTTAATTTCGGGGACGAAATTTCCTAAGGTGGGGAGAGTTGTGACACCCTGGAAATTCGCGTCTGTAGAATTCGGAATTCAATAAAATTCTCGAGGAAGAATTTTAGTTTATTATGAAATATTGGATTTTTGAGGAATTAAGTGATAATAATTGGGAATTTCCGAACCGATGATCGAATCGATTTCAATTTCGATCGTTCAGTCGTCGCGCGCAAGAAATTGATTTTCGCGACTGAACCTCACCCTGACCCGAATTGACCCGAGACTAGACCAAATTACCCTCCGTCGAAAATCCGGATACCCAAAATACCCTTGAACCTATTTATGTGCATAAGTTAAAACCCATTAATTTTATTTGACCTAACCCCCTTCTAATTGGCCACCCATCTCTCTCACGTCACTCTCTCTCTGCTCCCTTATCTGCTCACGTCTCTCTCTCTCTTCCTCACGCGCGCGCAGACCCCCCCCCAGCAGAGACCACCTCCGGCCGAGCCCCCCTCCAGCCACCATCTTCCTTCCTCCTCCGGTTTTGTGCGCCACCACCACCACCCAGTCGACCAGCCACCTCCTGCCGCCACCACCGACCCCTCCGGCGCCGTCGCCAGCCGCCAGAAAGGCCTCAGGAAGCCCGGCGACCCCCCCTGCTCTGTTTCGGCCTCCCCTGCACCCGAGGCTGTCGGGCCGTCCCTCGGTCGCCCGAGGCGCCACCGCCGCCTCCCGCCACTTCATCAGCGTCCACCAGCCCCTTTCGCATCCCTCGGACCCAGCTGCACCGCCGGAAAGCCACCGGAGCCGCCGCGAGCCACCCCGAAGCCGCCGATGCCCTGTTTTTGGATCCGGTTCGGGTTTGGCGAAAGCCCAGCCAAATCCGGCGATTTCGCCGCCGACGACCTCCTTGGACTCCCCTCTTGACCCCTGAAGCTTGTCGGAAGCAATCGCGGCCTGTGGAGCTCGGATTGGACCTCGGACCGCCTCCCCTATTATGCCGCGCGGCTGCCCCTGTTTCGGCCGGTTCGGTTGCCGCGCCGTTCCGCCGCCTCCGGCCGCCCTCAGCCGGTCCCGACGGACCCCCTCAGCCCCCTGGTGAACCCTTGACCCTTCCCCGGCCTTGCCTTGTCCTTTGAAGCCGCGAACCGAGAGCTTCGCCGGAATCCGCCGCCGCCGCCGTCGCCGTTGTCGCGCCGCCGTTGAGACCGCCCGAGCTAACTCACTTAGTGAGTTGACCCTAAACCTCGATTAGGGCATTAATTACGTCTAGTGTTATTTAATTAGTCTAATAGGGTGTTTAGGTAGAACGATCGGGGCCGGTATAGTTAGAAATTTGGTTTAGGTTAAATGGCCGCGATCGATTAAATTAGTCGATAAATTTATATTCTCGGTGATTAATTATAGTTGATAAAATTGATTGGTAGCCTAGTTGATTGATTGATAGATTTTGTTCGCGAGTGAGCGACGTTTTAGAGACGAGCGGGCGATTGATATTTATTAAATTAATTTGACTAATATAAGACCATTGCACGAAATTGAACCTTTATGTGGCCTAATTGGAGTAATTTACTCGTGTTTAATTAATGGCCTTTATTCAGCCGATCGTCTCGTTGAATGTCTGGTTGACTGATTGACTGCTCTGTTGTGAGTCGATTGTCATTTATGATTGCAGTGCATAGTGAGTAGCCTGCATTTGCATATGACCGAGTGCGATATTAAAGACATATTTTCTCATGAAATTGACCGTGGGCCGAGTCTTTGAGCACGTTGTGTGAGCATCCGGCCTAAATCAAAGAGAATAAAATGGTTTGATTGTCGGGTGTGAATCGTATGGTCATATAACGGAATGATGATGGGTTTTTCCTGGCAAGTTCGTCTTGTACCTAAGGTACACACCACACCATTTTTATGGAATTGTACGACTTGCCAGAAGCACGATAATTCATGCCCCGTATGGTGTGTACGGTTTTAAGGGATTATCGGATGCCGGTCGCAGCTTGTGAGGGACCGACGCCCCGTTCAGGGATGCCTACTTGTGGGTGCCGTGCTGGATGCACTGGAGACACCTCTCGTAGTAGCCGTTGCCGAAGGGAAAAGGAACGTAGCCTGGTTCTGCCGGAAGAGTGCGGGATCGCATTGTTTGTGAGAGTCGATCATGCTAATCGCGTGGATCCTCGTCACTTTAACGCTTAATGCGTGGGATCATCATTAATAAATGGACTTGTGTGGTGTCCTGTGCATATCTGTGGATGTGATGCATTGTTTGTGGTTGTCAGACGTGACTGTTGAGTCGAGTATTGCATCATGTGTGATTGGTGGCTGATAAGCCTGCATTTGACTGGTTATTGTATGTGGTTGTTTGGATGTTTTATATGCTTGTTGTTTGGGGTGAATCACTGTCCTAATCGAGATTAGGCTTGATTCACTGAGATTTATTCTCACCCCGTTGTGGGAACCATTTTCAGGTCCGAAGTGACGGAGCCCGTGGATGCTTAGATGAGGGTGTTGTGAGATTTTTGGGAGCAGAAGAGATCTTAACCTTACCCGACCGCGTAATCTTTTGAGGTCCTAGTGAGCCGCCCCGAAGTATGGGGTTGTATGTGTTTACTGTAGCTCAGTAGGGTTAAAAACTCCTCTGCTTTTGATTTGTGAATCGAATTGTATTTTGCTGATTTGTCTGCCGTGTTATCTTGCTTTACTATCCCGCTAATCTTGTTGTTTAGGAGAAGGCACGTTCCGCATGCGTTTTATGTTTAGGTCGATAATGAGCCTGGGACGTTATCTTTCGTGACCTCGTGGCGATTTGGTAGGGATGTCGCGGGCCTGAAAGTCGAGGCGTGACATCCCCGCCCCAAGGTGGTATCAGAGCGTGGTTAGCCTGATCCATCTGGTCATTGGCCTGGAGTAATAAGGAGCGATGGGATATGGGATAGTTAGTACGACTTTTATCGTTATGTATGTGATTGTTAGTTGTTTGATAACCTTTGGAGATCGCCTTCTGACCACGTTTTGCTTTGGGGTAAGCAGGACTCCGCATCATCTCTGTTAATGAGCGGACGTGGTAGAAGAGCACCCTGTGCTCCTCGAAGGAGGCCTGTGAGGCCAATCGATGAGATCGATGGAGTTGGAAGAGCACCCCCTGCCGCTGAACCTGCCAGACAAGAGCCGACCATGGCTGAGGTTATGCAAGCTTTGGGTACAATTGGAAATTTGATGGGGCAGCAAGTAAGGAACCAAAATGCTGCTGCCGCCGCTGCTGCTGAGCCCCCACCTGTTAATCCTCCAGCTGGAGTAGTGGTCAATGAGCATGGAACTCAAAGGCTAGTAGAGCAATTCCTCAAGCTGAAGCCACCAAAGTTCACTGGGAACGGAGATCCTGAAGCTGCCACTAAGTGGATCGAGGGATTGGAGAAAGCATTCGACCTGCTGAGGTGCTCGAATGAAGATAAGGTTGTCCTGGCTGTGTATCAACTCGAAGGAAATGCCAGCACTTGGTGGAGAGCTACCAGAGATAGGATATTTCCCGAAGGTACGGTTCCGGAGTGGAATGCCTTTTTGGGGTCGTTCAATAACAAGTATTTCTCAGATACAGCCAGAGAGCAGAAGATGGCTGAGTTCTTCCGCCTCCGCCAGAATCAGATGACAGTCGACCAATATGAGGCGAAGTTTGCTGAATTGTCCAAGTATGCACCGAGATTGATTGAGGACCCTGTGGACAGGGCTAGAAGGTTTAGAGATGGGCTGAAGCCCGAGATCAAAAGTGTACTAGCACCATTCAATCTCAAAGATTATGACGATCTTTATGAGAGGGCACAGATCGTTGAGCAAGACTTGACTGAGAGGACCGCCGCATCTGGATCGCGGTTCATGCCTTCGAATAGGTTTGATAGGAAGCAAGGCAAGAGGCCAATGTTTGGAAGCAGACAGCACATTCCACCCAATCGTAAGGGAGCAATCAGTAAGCCCTTCTTCCGCCAGAGTGAGGTATGTCGCCTGTGCCACCAAAGGCATGTACCTGGTCCGTGCCCGTTTAAAAGTGGGGCCTGCTATGGATGTGGCCAGTACGGTCACCAAGTGAAGGACTGTCCGCAGAGACAACAAGGCAGACCGCCACAGTCACGGTATGGAGGACCGATGAGAGGAACCGCGCCGCAGAATTTTCAGAATCGACCGCCGGCGCAAGGAATGGTGTTTGCTGTCACTCGGGAAGAGGCGAAGGATTCGCCGACCGTCACAGGTACGGTCCTTTTACATAACAGCATAGCTTACGCTTTGTTTGACCCTGGTGCTACGCATTCGTTTGTTATGGCTCAATTTGTTAAGTTGTCTGGATTGAGTTTGGTGCCATTAGATATTGCTTTCAAGGTCTCTACACCTTTAAAAGATAGCGTAGTGGTTGCTGTAGGCTGTCCTGGTTGTAAGCTGGTAGTAGATGGTCATGAAAGTAAGATAGATCTGATTGTGCTGGAGATGTACGATTTTGATTTGATTGTGGGTATGGATTGGCTAACAAAACAAAGAGCCACGGTGGATTGTTATCGTAAAGTTATTCAATTTAACCCATCGGACGGGGTTAGTTTTGAATTTGTGGGTAATCGAGGTGGAACCTCGACTAAATTGATTTCGTCGCTTGTGGCGACTCGTCTGTTGGATAGTGGTTGCCAAGGCTATTTGGCGTCTGTTGTTGATACGTCTGTTGAGGAAACTAAGTTGGAGGATATTGCTATAGTATGTGAATTCCCAGACGTCTTTCCTCAAGAGTTGCCTGGATTGCCACCGGAAAGGGAAATAGAGTTTGTGATAGAATTAGCTCCTGGGACGGAGCCGATCTCTAAGGCGCCGTATAGGATGGCATTATCTGAACTTAAGGAACTCAAGGTGCAAATGCAGGAGTTATTGGATAAAGGGTTCATCCGCCCTAGTGCATCGCCTTGGGGAGTGCCTGTCTTATTTGTCAAGAAAAAGGATGGATCGATGAGATTGTGTATAGATTACAGACAGCTAAATCAAGTGACGATCAAGAATAAGTATCCTCTGCCAAGGATAGATGATTTGTTTGACCAGTTGCAGGGAGCATCGATATTCTCCAAGATTGATCTACGAACGGGATACCATCAGTTGAGAATTCGAAAGGAGGATATACCGAAGTCGGCATTCAGGACGCGTTATGGACATTATGAGTTCACTGTGATGCCGTTTGGTCTGACGAATGCTCCTGCTGCTTTTATGGATTTGATGAATAGGGTATTTAAGGAATTTTTGGATCAGTTCGTGATCGTGTTCATAGATGATATCCTGGTGTACTCTAGGAGTCCAGAGGATCATGAACACCATCTGAGGATAGTTTTGGAAACCCTCATAAGGCAACAGTTGTATGCCAAGTTTAGTAAGTGCGAATTTTGGTTAGCCCGTGTGGCATTTTTAGGCCACGTGGTTTCTGGTGACGGGATTGCAGTGGATCCGTCGAAGATAGAAGCGGTCATAGATTGGCCGAGACCGATGACAGTGATTGAGATCAGAAGCTTCTTAGGTTTGGCAGGCTATTATCGACGTTTTGTGGAAAGGTTTTCTGCTATAGCCTCGCCTTTGACCAAGCTGTTGAAGAAGGACGTGAAGTTTGAATGGACAGACAAATGTGAGCGTAGTTTTCAAGAGCTTAAGCAAAGGCTGACTACGGCCCCTGTTTTAACAATACCGTCTGGCCCAGGAGGATTTGAGATCTACAGTGACGCTTCACTCAGAGGCTTAGGCTGTGTCCTGATGCAACATGGAAGAGTGGTTGCGTATGCTTCTCGTCAACTAAGACCTCATGAGCTGAACTATCCGACACATGACCTGGAGTTGGCCGCGGTCGTGTTTGCTTTAAAGATTTGGAGACATTATCTGATTGGGGAAAGTTTTCAGGTATATACCGATCACCAGAGTTTAAAGTATCTGTTCTCTCAGAAAGAGTTGAACATGAGGCAGCGTCGATGGATTGAGCTGCTCAAGGACTATGATTGTGAGATTCTGTACCATCCGGGCAAGGCAAACAAGGTCGCAGATGCGCTGAGTAGAAAATCAGTGATTGCTCAATTACTGGGCCAAGAATGGCACCTTTTGGAACAAGTGAGAGACTCAGAATTCAAGCTAGAGATAAGTTCTCTCTCAAGTCTAGTAGCTACATTGAGAATAGAACCGGAAGTGCAGGTGAGGATAAAAGCCTTGCAATCAACTGATCCCGCCATTCAGAAGATCATTCAAGAAAGCTCAACCAAGCGAAGAGCTGACTTTCAGGTAGCAGAGGATGGGATACTGAAGTTTCGAGGACGTTTGTGTGTGCCTGCAAATGATAGTCTCAGAGAGGAGATTCTGTTGGAAGCGCACCGTAGCAGTTACAGCATTCATCCGGGTAGTACAAAGATGTATCAGAATCTGATACAGCACTACTGGTGGAATGGTATGAAAGCTGACATAGCCAAGTATGTGGCTAAGTGTTTGACTTGTCAACAGGTCAAGGCGCAACACTGTAAACCTGGAGGATTGTTGCAGCCTTTGGAGATCCCGGAATGGAAGTGGGAGCATATCACGATGGACTTCGTGATGGGGTTACCAAGGAGTCAAAGAGGCCATGATTCAATTTGGGTTGTGGTCGACAGGTTGACGAAGTCAGCGCACTTCATTCCAGTAAGAAAGGATTTTGCGTTGGACAGGTATGCAGAACTATATGTGAGACACATCGTGAGACTGCATGGAGTACCAGTGACAATCACTTCAAATCGTGATCCAAAATTCACTGCCACATTTTGGAAAAGCCTGCAGACTGCGCTGGGAACGAAGCTGCAATTCAGCACGGCTTATCATCCGCAGACGGATGGTCAGTCTGAAAGGACAATTCAGACCCTCGAAGATATGTTGAGAGCCTGTGTCCTGGATTTCAAGGGTAGTTGGGAGGAACAATTACATCTAGTCGAGTTTGCCTACAACAACAGTTACCAGCAGAGCATCAAGATGGCACCTTTTGAAGCGTTGTATGGCAGACCATGCAGGACGCCAGTTTGTTGGGATGCAGTGGGCGAGAGAAAGATTACTGGTCCTGAGTTGGTGCAGCAGTCTATGGAAGCCGTCAAGATTATCAGAGATAGTCTCAGAACAGCTCAGAGTCGTCAGAAAAGCTACGCAGATAAGAGGCGTAGGCCTTTGGAATTTCAAGTGGGCGATCATGTGTTCCTAAAAGTGTCACCCATGAGAGGAACGTCCCGTTTTGGCAAAAAAGGAAAATTGAGTCCAAGATATGTTGGACCATTCGAGATCTTGGAACGGATTGGGAATCTGGCATATCGTCTTGCATTGCCGCCTAGGCTTGCTCAAGTTCATAATGTATTCCATGTCTCGATGTTGAGGAAATATGAACCCGACCCCGCTCACGTGCTAAGCTACGAAGAGATTGAGTTGGACGAGCGAGCGTCTTATGTGGAACGACCGGTTAAAATTGTGGATAGAAGAGAGCAAGTGCTCCGAAACAAGACGATTTCGCTAGTCAAAGTAACATGGCAACATCATGGGACTGAAGGAGCCACGTGGGAAAATGAAGAAGTTATGAGGAATAGTTATCCTGATCTTTTTGAAGGATTGCAGTTGTAAGTTAATTTCGGGGACGAAATTTCCTAAGGTGGGGAGAGTTGTGACACCCTGGAAATTCGCGTCTGTAGAATTCGGAATTCAATAAAATTCTCGAGGAAGAATTTTAGTTTATTATGAAATATTGGATTTTTGAGGAATTAAGTGATAATAATTGGGAATTTCCGAACCGATGATCGAATCGATTTCAATTTCGATCGTTCAGTCGTCGCGCGCAAGAAATTGATTTTCGCGACTGAACCTCACCCTGACCCGAATTGACCCGAGACTAGACCAAATTACCCTCCGTCGAAAATCCGGATACCCAAAATACCCTTGAACCTATTTATGTGCATAAGTTAAAACCCATTAATTTTATTTGACCTAACCCCCTTCTAATTGGCCACCCATCTCTCTCACGTCACTCTCTCTCTGCTCCCTTATCTGCTCACGTCTCTCTCTCTCTTCCTCACGCGCGCGCAGACCCCCCCCCAGCAGAGACCACCTCCGGCCGAGCCCCCCTCCAGCCACCATCTTCCTTCCTCCTCCGGTTTTGTGCGCCACCACCACCACCCAGTCGACCAGCCACCTCCTGCCGCCACCACCGACCCCTCCGGCGCCGTCGCCAGCCGCCAGAAAGGCCTCAGGAAGCCCGGCGACCCCCCCTGCTCTGTTTCGGCCTCCCCTGCACCCGAGGCTGTCGGGCCGTCCCTCGGTCGCCCGAGGCGCCACCGCCGCCTCCCGCCACTTCATCAGCGTCCACCAGCCCCTTTCGCATCCCTCGGACCCAGCTGCACCGCCGGAAAGCCACCGGAGCCGCCGCGAGCCACCCCGAAGCCGCCGATGCCCTGTTTTTGGATCCGGTTCGGGTTTGGCGAAAGCCCAGCCAAATCCGGCGATTTCGCCGCCGACGACCTCCTTGGACTCCCCTCTTGACCCCTGAAGCTTGTCGGAAGCAATCGCGGCCTGTGGAGCTCGGATTGGACCTCGGACCGCCTCCCCTATTATGCCGCGCGGCTGCCCCTGTTTCGGCCGGTTCGGTTGCCGCGCCGTTCCGCCGCCTCCGGCCGCCCTCAGCCGGTCCCGACGGACCCCCTCAGCCCCCTGGTGAACCCTTGACCCTTCCCCGGCCTTGCCTTGTCCTTTGAAGCCGCGAACCGAGAGCTTCGCCGGAATCCGCCGCCGCCGCCGTCGCCGTTGTCGCGCCGCCGTTGAGACCGCCCGAGCTAACTCACTTAGTGAGTTGACCCTAAACCTCGATTAGGGCATTAATTACGTCTAGTGTTATTTAATTAGTCTAATAGGGTGTTTAGGTAGAACGATCGGGGCCGGTATAGTTAGAAATTTGGTTTAGGTTAAATGGCCGCGATCGATTAAATTAGTCGATAAATTTATATTCTCGGTGATTAATTATAGTTGATAAAATTGATTGGTAGCCTAGTTGATTGATTGATAGATTTTGTTCGCGAGTGAGCGACGTTTTAGAGACGAGCGGGCGATTGATATTTATTAAATTAATTTGACTAATATAAGACCATTGCACGAAATTGAACCTTTATGTGGCCTAATTGGAGTAATTTACTCGTGTTTAATTAATGGCCTTTATTCAGCCGATCGTCTCGTTGAATGTCTGGTTGACTGATTGACTGCTCTGTTGTGAGTCGATTGTCATTTATGATTGCAGTGCATAGTGAGTAGCCTGCATTTGCATATGACCGAGTGCGATATTAAAGACATATTTTCTCATGAAATTGACCGTGGGCCGAGTCTTTGAGCACGTTGTGTGAGCATCCGGCCTAAATCAAAGAGAATAAAATGGTTTGATTGTCGGGTGTGAATCGTATGGTCATATAACGGAATGATGATGGGTTTTTCCTGGCAAGTTCGTCTTGTACCTAAGGTACACACCACACCATTTTTATGGAATTGTACGACTTGCCAGAAGCACGATAATTCATGCCCCGTATGGTGTGTACGGTTTTAAGGGATTATCGGATGCCGGTCGCAGCTTGTGAGGGACCGACGCCCCGTTCAGGGATGCCTACTTGTGGGTGCCGTGCTGGATGCACTGGAGACACCTCTCGTAGTAGCCGTTGCCGAAGGGAAAAGGAACGTAGCCTGGTTCTGCCGGAAGAGTGCGGGATCGCATTGTTTGTGAGAGTCGATCATGCTAATCGCGTGGATCCTCGTCACTTTAACGCTTAATGCGTGGGATCATCATTAATAAATGGACTTGTGTGGTGTCCTGTGCATATCTGTGGATGTGATGCATTGTTTGTGGTTGTCAGACGTGACTGTTGAGTCGAGTATTGCATCATGTGTGATTGATGGCTGATAAGCCTGCATTTGACTGGTTATTATATGTGGTTGTTTGGATGTTTTATATGCTTGTTGTTTGGGGCGAATCACTGTCCTAATCGAGATTAGGCTTGATTCACTGAGATTTATTCTCACCCCGTTGTGGGAACCATTTTCAGGTCCGAAGTGACGGAGCCCGTGGATGCTTAGATGAGGGTGTTGTGAGATTTTTGGGAGCAGATGAGATCTTAACCTTACCCGACCGCGTAATCTTTTGAGCTCCTAGTGAGCCGCCCCGAAGTATGGGGTTGTATGTGTTTACTGTAGCTCAGTAGGGTTAAAAACTCCTCTGCTTTTGATTTGTGAATCGAATTGTATTTTGCTGATTTGTCTGCCGTGTTATCTTGCTTTACTATCCCGCTAATCTTGTTGTTTAGGAGAAGGCACGTTCCGCATGCGTTTTATGTTTAGGTCGATAACGAGCCTGGGGTGTTATCTTTCGTGACCTCGTGGCGATTTGGTAGGGATGTCGCGGGCCTGAAAGTCGGGGCGTGACAATAAGTGAAGGCCTTACGGTTGAAGCTTGGATTTCTTACGATGCGAGGGCTTGCTTATTGAGCGTCAATTTCACTAATTTCAAGGATGGAGATACATGAATTCGGCACAATTAGCCTTCCTGTCAACCTGAGCCAAGTTTTGCCCGAGCGGGTCGTAGTCGGCTTCACGGCCACCACCGGGGGTTACACCGAGTTGCACAGAATCCTATCATGGGAATTCTACACAGTAAGTCGCCCGCTTATGGTCCATAAATTCTCGACGGTGAGAGTGTGGGGTTATAGAGATTTTGTACTATGGTTGGGCAGCATCGCGGGTATTCTGGGCAGCACTGTCTGGTTTCTTTCAAGGAGGAGATGGGTTAGGAAGGAAGAGGATGATGTTTTAGAGCTTGATGAGAAACACAGCATTGATGATGACTTTAGAAAGAGAGCAAGGCCTAGGAAATTTTCTTTCCATGAGTTAGCTCTTGCCACAAGCCACTTCGACGATAAAGGGAAGCTCGGAGAAGGCAGGTTCGGCAGAGTTTGTCAAGCGAGTCTCGAGTAACTCTAAGCAAGATCAAAGAGTACGCGTCCGAGGTGAAGATCATTAGCCAATTGAGGCATCGGAACTTGGTACAACTCGTAGGTTGGTGCCATGAGAAGGGACAACTGTTGCTCGCATACGAGTTCATGCCTAATGGGAGCCTGGACTCGCATCTCTTCAAGGGCGTTAGCTTGCTCTCGTGGGAGACGAGACATGGAATCGCTCGAGGCTTGGCCTCGGCGTTGCTCTATCTGCACGAATTCGGCAACCAATGTGTCTTGCACAGGGATATCAAATCGAGCAACGCGATGTTGGATACCGACTTCAATGCCAAACTTGGGGACTTTGGCCTTGTTAGAATATCCAATTCAAAAGCTTAAGCTTATAAGTGAAGGGAAACCACATGAATATAAAGAGCATATATGGCCCATTCACAACCAATGTGGGACAGCAACAACAACTTCGACACCCCCTCTCACGTGCAAGCCGGAAGCCGGATTACGTGCGGCTCGTGGAAATTGACTAATGGGAGGTGGGCCCACATACTAGGAAAGGAATAACACTGGCTCTGATACCATGTTAGAAAATGAAAATTGACAAATGAGGGGTCTCAAGCGATGTGGGACAACAACAACGCACAGGCTCGGGTATGGGAACTCTCCTGATTTTTGAATTGACTAATGGGGGGTCTTAAGCGATGTGGGACAACAACAACGCACAGGCTCGGGTATGGGAACTCTCCTGATTTTTGAATTGACTAATGGGGGGTCTTAAGCGATGAGGGACAACAACAACGCACAGGCTCGGGTATGGGAACTCTCCTGATTTTTGAATTGACTAATGGGGGGTCTTAAGCGATGTGGGACAACAACAACGCACAGGCTCGGGTATGGGAACTCTCCTGATTTCAAAAATCAGAGAGGAGTATCCCGACAGGATGATGCTCTGATACCATATTAGAATATCCAACCTAAAAGCTTAAGCTTATAGGTGGAAAGAGACCACATGAATATAAAGAGCATACATGGCCCATTCACAACCGATGTGGGACAACAACAACAATTTCAACAGGCCTAGCTAGGCTTGTCGATCATTGTAAGGGGTCACAGACCACCGTCTTAGCAGGAACGCGCGGATACATGGCCCTGAATGTCTCATAACAGGCAAGGCCACTAAGGAATCCGATGTGTACAGCTTAGGAGTGGTTGCTCTCGAAATAGCATGCGGAAGGAGGTCAATCGAGCAAGGGTCGACTGAAGAATGCTAGGTACAATTAATCGAGCGGGTTTCGGAGCTATATGGTTTAGGGAAGCTTCTCGATGCGGTTGATCCAAGATTGTCCGGAGAGTTTGTGAGAGAACAAATGGAATGCTTGATGATGGTTGGACTCTGGTGTGCGCATCCGAACTACACGAGCCGCCCTTCCATAAGGCAAGCGATTAGCGGGCTCAATTTCCAAAATGCATGTCATGAGGTATGTTGCTCCTTCGCAGCATAAGTTCACGTTGTCTCAAGTATCTTCTTGTATCGCCGCGAACATTGGTGCAAGCAAGATTGACGAAACTAAACCAGTTCCTAATCGTATGTATCATCCCGACGGTCTTACCCTTTAGTCACCCTATCGATCTCGGTGGGCTAGGCGGGCTGTCGGAAAAACGGTTTTATGTTCACGACTTCGCCTCTTTCATGGCCCGAAACAGCTTCGATCCACTCGTTTGTTCCTAATAGCAAGACACATATTCTTGAGTTTATTGTAGGGTTTGTGTTCGATCCAAAGAAAATCGTTGACTTGGAAGTCATTACAAAAAGAAGTAAAACAAGCTGACCTTTTCTCGTTTGAAGGCTGAGGATGTAGCCTAAAAAGAGTCCTTGCTCGTGCTTTGAAGCAGCACTGAATTTCTTGCATATTTATTCGGGAAAGCTTGCAAGTTCATCACAAACCCTAGAAATGGTGTCGGGTGCACTACAGAATAGAAAATTCGCACCTTCTTCCCACTTCTTCTTTACTGAAACGATAATGGTTGTGGTACTTGCATGGTTCTCGAGGATGATCACGTGGTCCCATGGGCATTTCCACCATTTTTCCGTGCATCTGCTCTTTCTCGATACCCCATGATTGGCCGAGTTGCGAGCCTCGTCACTTATGAATATTTAGAACTCAAAAATTGAGGGCCATTATAATAAAATATATATATCCCAAACCTATTGACGTTAATTATGTTCTAACCCTTTCAATTTCAATTTAGCTAATTGAATCCTAAAACTTTTAACGATTTGTCAATATAATCGATCCTGTCAATTTTGATCGAAAATCGCTGACGTGGACCACAACCGTCTTACGTGACACGGTCGGCGCAGGGCGCAGATCTAAACATATTTAGAATTCTCTTATCAAGTTATAATGAACTTGATTACTCCTTCGTATCCTTTTTTTTTTTTCAACTGAAAATTAAGGAATTCAGAAAAAAAAAATTGCTTAATTTAATTATCGCGATCCCTGCATTTTGAAGTTATTTTATACTTCAAACTTCCGAAACTTCACAACAGTTAAATATATAATTTTTCATTATTTTTTTTTGGAAACTCAAAGAATATTTAAATTCTCATGGGAAAAAACTCTTTGCTGTTTCGTAAGTCCAAACAGACAACATTTTTAAAGTTCTTGTTTTTTATTATTATTATTATTAATTGGTCCTTAAGGTGTCTGACTTTATCTTCTAAAAATAATGACATGATGTTTTGCTATTATTACTAGGAGATTTCTTTCATCAATCAATACACGTTATTAAAAATAAAGTTGATTTGGCATTTTGATCTTCCAAATGTTCTTGTTTTTTTTTTTTTAAAGTTCTCTGCTAAATTAATGCCTATTAAAAAAAGGTAGATATAGAGGTAGATTCCGTTTGTTTCACGAAAAATAAATTATTTAAAAATATTTTTCTAATATACATTATTGTCGATAATGAAAACTTTCTCTATTAATTAATTTTATTACTCGCTATAAATAATTATTTTTAAAAAAAATTTAATTTATTCATTTTTCGCGAAACACCAATTATTTTCATTTTGAAAAAACTTTTTTGGTCGACGATTTTTTTTTTTTTTTTTGGGTAGGTATAATCTGACACACCTTTTTCGATTTATCCGCCGTCATTTTCGTCTCCCAAGATCTCCACGTACTCCGTCACACTCTCTCTCTCAGTGCGACAAACAACAGATCGATGTCTCATCTCAATCCGTTCTTGGCTTGAACACTGAGCAGCCCCTACCCACGCTTTGATCCCTCTCTCTCTCTCTCTCTCCGTACTTGTTCTTCGCGATGATTTCCAAGGACGCCTCTCGCGCTCTTGCTTGGTTCGGCGTCGGATTCGGAATGCATCGATCGTCGCGGATATGGTGAGAAGCCGGAGCTACGGGGAACCTGAGCCCCTTCTGGACCACATGCAGTTCCTCGGCCCTCTCTCTCTCTTGGTAATCGCGTGCTTCCTTCTCGACTTGTTCAAGAGATTCTCCCACCTCCTGATCGGGCTCTCCGTCTCGCAATGCGCGTCGCTGTTGAAGTTGCTGAGCAGCGGAAGCGATGGTGAGGACGGCATTTCGGCTATCCAATGCTCCCGCCGGGTCTTCACCGCCGTCGCCATCGTGCTGATTGCGCGATTGGGGCTCAAGGCCTTGCCGTTTGGCCTCAGCAGCAAAGAGATTGTCCGATTTTTGTGTGAATTAAAGCGAAAAGCAAGTGAATTAGGAGATTCGGATGAGGTTTCTCGAAATCGCTCGCCGAAATTGAACGAATCGGTGACCGTTAACGCGCTCGTGAGAGGAATTGCAGGTAAAGCCAAGGAACTCGTCGAAGAAGATGACGAGGGGGAGGAGGATAGAGAATGTTCGTGTCCGGAGGATGAAGCGTTCGACGTTCTAGCGCTGAGGAAGATGGTGAAGATCGAGAGGCGGGGAGCGATCGCGGCGACAATGGAGCTCGAGAAGGAGCGGATCGCGGCCGCGTCGGCGGCGGACGAAGCGATGTCCCTGATACTGAGGCTGCAGAGCAAGAAGAGCTCGATCGAGATGAGAGCCAATCAGGACCGCCGGCTGGCGGAGCAGAAGCAGCAGTACGACTGGGAAGTGATCGAGTCGCTCCGGTGGATGGCGGCGAGCCACGAGTCGCGGCGGAGGGCGTTGGAAGGCCGGTTGAGGTCGTGCAGGCGGAGGTTGAGGATGCGCTCGGGCAGCGATGGTGACTCGAGTGGCGTTGAAGGCGAGAGTTGTTTCGGCGGCGACGGTTCGGAAGAGAACGTGGGCGATGCAGCTACGAGGAATGGAGATGGGGATGAAGAAGTTGAAGAAGAAGAAGAAGAGGCAACGAGTGTCGATGATGTACTGCTGATCAGCTCGCTGGAGCTTGATTCGCTGATTGAGGAATGATGTCTACTTTCTCTGGATTTCGCCGCCCGTAATTTTCTTTTTTCTGCTTAAGCAATAATAGTCATTCCATAACTGGATCCAAAACGTAATTACGATCTAGACGCCACGCTGAAAATTTTTACAGCTTTAGCTTTTAGGGAAAACGAAAACAAATTAATTCACGCGCTTTTAGATTTTATTCTTTTTCTTATTTTCGGTTTGCATTGATATAAAAGTCGAAAATTATTTTTCTCCGTTTTGATTTGGTGTTGGTGTCGGGGTTTCAACATATAACCTAATATAAAAATTGGAATAATATAATGAAACTAGATTTTAGATTTTCACTGTAAACTTCTCTTGTCGTAGTTAATCTTGTCTCGATCGAGATTGGAGGAAACTTTTCTGTCGGCCCAAAACCCAAAGAGAAAGAGAACATGGGCTTTTTCGTTCTGACCGAACAACTAAGTTAAATATGTTTCAAAAGTTCAGAGATCATGTTGATCAAATTAAAAATTGAGGGACCACATTACATATTGAGTTAAATTTCATGGATCATATTGATCAAATTAAAAGTTCAGAAATCACATTCCATATTAGATCAAAGTTCAGGGACAATATTGGACATTTTCTTATAATTTCAGGGACTAAATTGAACATGTTCCAAAAGTTCGGAGGCCATATTGAATAAATTGAAAGTTCAAGGACTCTATTATATATTAAGCTAAAAATTCAGGGATCACGTTACATATTGGGTTAAAGTTTAGGAATCATTTGTGTCATTTTCCCTTAAAAAAAACGTGCTACATGCCCCTTACAAACGACGGCGTCTTGAGCACCTCTCTCTCTCTCTCCCGCTGTGTCCCCGACTCCCTGTGCCTGCAAACGGAGAGAGTGTAAAATACTTTCTCCTCAGACGAACTAGTTTTGTGTCATTTCCAGCGCCACTTTTTGCAGAGTAGTGCCCGGGAACGAAAAGATCGCGCCTCGCACTCCTTGGAAGCTTTGGTCTTCGTTGCGGGTAATCCTCCAACCCTCCATTCTTGGAGCTTTCTCTTGTTGCACCTTCTTGATCGTGTCTGTAATTATCTGTAGAAAAGGGCAACTGAATTGAAGTTTCGAGCCCTGTTGTCTTGTTTGATTGTTATTGTGAAATGGGTATGTCCGTACATCTGTTTTTTGTTCTTTATCTGCTACTTCTTCGCTCCCCAGAAATATTTCCTGCTTTGCGATCAAATGATGGCATTTGTTTCCTCGAGGGGTTTGCGAGCCTTGAACTTTCTTGTTTTTCTTGATTTTTCGTGATCAAGAGATTTCACTTTTCTGTCGTGATTATCGGATGACTCGCCCCGATGTATCTTCATTTTTCACTCTCGCCCAATTATTGCTAAGCGAAGCATGCTCAGAGGTGTGTCATAAACTAGAATGACTCTGAAATTTCTTCTAGTTCAATGTTTCAGAAGCTGAGAGAATTTGATGGTTGTCATTTGTTTCTCCCCTCTTCTTAATGTTGTGGTATGCTGGTGCACTAAATGGACGCTGCCCTTACTTTTCCTTTTCACACATACGTCCAGAAGGACGTGCTCTTCTTTTCCTCAATGAAAGGTGGAATTCGGAGATAAAAAAGAGTATAACTTATTAGCTGCGGTGTTGCCTTAGGTCCGTATTTTTTTCGTACTCGACATCCCGTTGCTAGGTTTATCTCATATAAATGGTTGTGTTATGGGAGAGATTTCAGATCATAAGCTTTCTGTGGTATGCACAGCAGGGAGAGTCTTTCGATTGTCAATGATGGATGGGGATAACTGCCTGGATGAACCTCCTCAAATGCTTCCTCCTCCTCCTGGAACCTTTGTAGATCGTGAAGAACTTATCCAACACGTGGGTGATTTTGCTGTATCCCAGGGTTATGTAGTGACAATAAAGCAGTCTAAGAGGGACAAATTCGTGATCCTTGGCTGTGATAGAGGTGGTGTTTACCGTAATAGGCGGAAACCTGCTGATGATTCCTCTGGAGAACAAAATAGCCGTAAGAGGAAAATGGCTTCTCGGCTTACGAATTGTCCTTTTGAGGCCGTGGGCAAGAAGGATGATGGCCTGTGGATTCTCACGATTAAAAATGGAACTCACAATCACGAGGCACTTAAGGACATTTCTGAGCACCCTTCTGCCCGTCGCTTCAATGAAAATGAAGTTTTACTCATCAAAGAGATGACAGAAGATGGATTGAAGCCTCGTCAAATTCTAAAAAGATTGAGACAGAGCAATCCTGAGTTGATGTCAACTTCAAAGCATGTATACAATGTCAAAGCTAAAATTCGACAAGGAAATGTAACAGGTGACAATTATCTGATTTCTATTTACAATTGAGATTCCAGCAAGAGAGTCAGTCATTGTATAATTGCATTATCTGATTTTGTGTTAAATTTATTCAATTAGTGAACTGGTGTTTAAGGACTTTCATTGGAAAGTTTTAAAATAACTTAATGGTGGTTCTCATGTTTAACTTCGTAAGCTTTTCAATGTTGTGTGGCATATGCTTGTGATTCAGATTTATTTGTGGAAAGGCTGTTGCTTAGCGTGTTCTTTTGCTATGCTGTTATCAAAGAAGATGGATCTGACAAATAATGGGAGCGGAAGCTAGCATAGTTTGCATGTTTTTTTATTTGTTTTTAGTTAAATGATTCATAGTGGGATAGGGTTCCCCTTTCTTGAGCTGTGATGAATCGGACATTTCAGTTTTTCAATGTAAAATAAGTTTTAGTTGTCTCAGCTCAACTCTGCAATACTCAAATTCTAAGTCATACTGCGTCAGTTCTTTTTTTTTTTTCCTCCTTGGCATAGAATATCAGTCAATCAAAAGGATTTGGACGTATTGTTTTCCTTCCAAATCATAACACCTTTTGCAACTTGAAATATAGTTAGACAGGATAAACCTCCATTTTTCAAAAGTAATCTGGAAATTTTTTTGCAAATCTGCCTTCAGTTTCCTAAGAAATAGATGGTTTGATGCTGCAGTCAGGAACTTCAAGTCATTGAGACCCCAGACGTCTGCCATGATAAACGACGATCAAGCGGTGACTGAGCCATCTTGGAGACAACGGAACCCCCCAGTAAGTATACATGTAACTTCACATGAGATAGCCCAACGAAGGTTTATCCCAGTAATCTTGGGGTTAAGAGAGTCTCAGCCTGAGGAGTTCCATATCCTTGTCCTTTCTATATTTCTTGAGTTGGAAACTGATTTACAACGCTGGGTGCTGTGACAGAGGGTTCCCAATCTCATTGGTGGAAGATTTGTTGATTCACAGTCGTTTTCATCTATAGATGTGATAAACCCAGTAAGTCTTGGAGCAGTTTCGGAATATCTAATTGCGATTGTCTTGTAGCTAGAGAGACCATTGACTTGTCCGTGTGTCCTAAATATGCAGGCAACCCAGCTAGTTGTTTCTCAGGTTCCTTTTACTACAAGTGAGGAGTTCAGAGCTGCCGTGTTCGCTGCAAAAAGGGCTTTTCCATTGTGGCGAAGCATATCGATTGCTTCTCGTCGACGAATTATGTTCAAGTTCCAAGAGTTGATTCGTAGAGATATTGTTAGTTTGTTTTGATTTTCTTACTTTGTTGCAATTATTATCAGAGTGTTTCCAAGTACGATGATTGTCTTTTTCAGGATAAGCTTGCTATGACCATCACTACTGAACATGGAAAGCCATTGAAGGATGCTTATGATGATGTTTGGCGTGGGTTAGGTTTGTGCACTCTGTTCATTTAAACGTTTTAGACCAAATGCTATCGTTGGTGTCCCGCTATGGAGTTTCTCTTTCCGCTGCAGAGGTTGTGGAGCATGCTTGTGGATTAGCAACTACCCAAATTGGCGAATTTGCTCCAAATGTATCTAAAGGGATTGATTCTTACAGTGTGAGAGAGCCACTTGGTGTTTGTGCTGGTATCTGTCCTTCTGAGTTTCCAGCAATGATTCCCTTATGGGTATGCTTGCTATGTTCCAATATTCTCTTTTTTCATATATTGCTTCTTTTACAATTCTTGGTGGATTTATTGCTCGGTTAGAAAATGCCACGATGTACTTTTTGAGCTTCAAGATTGGGGTTCAGCTTTTCATGAGGCTGACAGGCTTGTGAGCACTTATGCATGCTAGAGTTCATCTGAAAATAAACTTTAATTAGTCTTTACCTGGCTGGCTACATGCTCTGGACCAAGCTGAGTGAAGGACAAAAACAGTGTTGCTAATGCCATTTTGTGTATGCAGATGTTTGCTATTGCTGTCACATGTGGTAACACCTTTGTCCTGAAGCCATCTGAGAAAGATCCAGGTGACTCGCTAGTAAATTCTGTTCTTCTAAAAATTACAGAAAGCATGTAAGGTCAAAATGCAGAGGGCAGTTTCATGCACATGTATTTAATGACATGCCTGTTCACACAATACAGCCGCATGATTGACACAGATTAAAATTGAGTTCACCGTATTCTTGATTTGGATTGTTTGTGTATAACACTAGTTTTGGCTTGTGGATAAGTCAATTGTTCTTGCGATTTCTGTCCTGTTACTTTGATAGTTTTATCTGTAGTTACTTCTAAGCATACCTGAAGTCTCGAAGCTTGTGAGTACATAACCTCTTGTATGGAAACTTTTGCTTTTATTGGTATGTGTTAAGCTACTAGCCTCCTAGTAATGCACTCCGCATCTTAGGGTTGTATGGTTCTATATATTTCTCTTTTGGGTTTGTTGCTGTGAATTATATGATGTTTTTGTCACTGGAGGTCTAAATGGACTGGTGCTTTAATTTTATCATAGATCAGTTGTCCTGGTTTTGCTTTTCTGAGTTTGTTCCCATGAATTATTCTTCAAATGAATTTTAGTCACCAAAGGTCTGTAATGGACTGGTGCTTTATTTATATAACAGATCAGTTGTCATGGTTCTTTAGGCATGAGTTAATGTAACCAGATCCAGACTTAAGAATTATGAAAAAAATTCTGATGTTGCTTCAGGGGCTTCTGTGATTCTTGCTGAGTTGGCAATGGAGGCTGGATTGCCTAATGGTGTCTTAAACATTGTTCATGGTACCAATGTAAGTTTCAATTGACCAAACTTTCAATTGGTTTCACATTTAAAAGGTTCCTTTCTTCAGACAGTGAATGTATTGGCCTTATTTGCCCATAATTCAATTAGCCTATTGATTTGAATAAAGTTAGCAATGAAACCTACTTTGTCTGTCATCTTTGATGTGCACCGCGCAGGGTTACCTGGTCCTTCTTTGCAAATTGAACTCGACTTATATTCATATTTGACTCTGATACCTACATATGATTAATTATCCGAATTGTTACTTTTGGACAGGATATTTTGAATTCTATATGTGATCATGAGGATATTAAGGCCATCACATTTTCTGGTCCTGAGGCAGTAAGTGAACTTTACTTTGTCCTATTGCGAATTGCTTCAGTGTGCCTTATTATGCTGATATTTCCTCTTTATTGTATGCCCTTCAGATTCTTCTCCCATTTGTCCTTTTTGATCAACTATTAATAGATGCAATGAGTTAATTCGCTTCAACTGCTGCAGTTGAACCCACTAAAATTATTTTCCTCTGTGAAATTTTTTCTTTCACCTTAGATTGGGATCCCACAAAACTTTGGGTCTCTAAAGATTTCTCTTTTACTTTTAAAACTTGTAATATTGTATTTCTATTTTCGATGTTTCAAATATGATGTGATAATTTTTGTTTACAAATCTTTGAAGGCTGGCGCTTATATCTATGCAAGAGCATCTGCTGGTAGGAAACGCGCTCAAGTAAGTGGCATACACTTACCTTCCATATGTTGTTATAACATCCTTCTGAGCAGAGTTAGTGCTCTTTCACTGATCCATTGGTTGAAGCCAATGTGAATTGCCTGGCCGGATATTGTCTCTAGTGCAACACGGGAGTAAAAAATCACGCTGTCGTGATGCCTGATGCCAACATGGATGCCACTCTGAATGCTCTAGTTGCAGCTGGTTTTGGTGCTGCAGGACAGAAGTGCATGGCACTCAGCATGGCCATCTTTGTTGGAGGTTTAAGTAGATGGTAAGGTAGACATGTAACGCTTTGCTATGACAGATAAATATGTCTTGATGTAGGAAGTCCATGTCAGGTCATTTACCCAGATTCTGAAAGAAGAGGAACATTGAGGACCAGCTTAATTTTGAAAACTTTTGAATTTTTAGTTTTATTTCCATTGGAGGATGATAAACAAGCCTTGAAAACGTATTCAGTGATTTTGAAACTAGTTTTCAAACAGAAACAACGGAAAATCTTTTTGAAATTAATAAAGGAAAAATAGCTTTTCGACATTTTGTTATTCTCTCCACGCAAAACGATGGAGGTATTAGATAACCTATAGAAAAAATTAAAAAAAGGGCAATTGTAGAATTTGAGGGGTCACAAGTATGTTCTCACAATCGTTATCCCTAGCATTACTATTAAGTTTTCAAATGAAGGCACAGCTTAAATTTGAAGGATTCATATGGTTCTCATGACGTTTTCACTTTAGCATAAGTGAGCAGACAAAATATCAACATTTCCCGAATCTCTTTTCCCCCAAATTTCATATCTGGAAAGAGAGGCATGCTAATAAACTTTACTACTTTTCGCTTCTTCATTTTCATTCTTACTATGAAGACATTAAGGAAAACTTTAGTGTGATTGCTGACATGAGATCGTCTTTTCTTTCTCCAGGGAAAGTAAGGTAGTGGAGAGTGCCAAAGCAATTAAAGTGAATTCTGGAAAAGACCCTAATGCAGAACTTGGTCCAGTAATTAGCAAACAGGTATTTACATGGTCTGCTTCTCACCTGTTTGACTCTGGAAAATTTCTCAATCACTGTACGTCGGTGACAGTTTTTTTTTGTTAAGCTTGTCTTTGAACCAGTGGCATCCTGCCTTTTTGTCAAGCTGTATGTGTGTCTAAATTTGATTATCTTGTGATTTGACTGGCAGATGAGGGAGAGAATCTGCAAATCGATTCAAGCAAGTGTTGAATGTGGTGCGAGAGTTGTGCTTGATGGGAGAGACATTGTGGTAACTGCCTTTACAACAATGTTCTCTATTTTGAGCATGCCCATTATTCTTCTGGACACGTAACTTTGCTAATCAAAACTTAGTAACTTTAGATGGGATTTGCCAACAAACAAACTTACTTTCATGTTTACAATATAATTAGAGCACTCTTCTAAAGAGACTTCTGTGTTTCAGTTATAATTAAAGATACGTCCTGCAAAGCCTTTTTTGACATATTGGCATTCATAGACAGCTGAGACAAAGCCAAGCCTACCACTGATGATATTTTTACCCTACAAAATAAGCACAGATGCATTACCCGGCGATTTATGGTACCAATTGTGCTGTGGCCATCTTGTGCTTTTTTTTTTATATTTTTCTCTTAGAGTGCAGGCTGCAATGTTCTTAGAACTTGAAGAAGCACTTGTGGCGTTTGTGTGTCCACTAGTGTGAATATCTATGTCTTTGTGCACACAAAGAAAAGTCGAACAAACCTTGGCCTTTTTAGTTTTTGCTTCCTTCTTTCAGTCACCTATAGGATATTTTGGACTAGAGATATCTGATGAAGTTATTTTGAACAGCTTTGCTGTTCTATCTAATTGATATAAATCTAGTCAGAACTGAACATGCTTTTACTTTCTGGAGAAGAGGTTACCAGATCTTCAGCTCACCATGTGGTTGCTCCTGTTCACAAGTATGTTGGCTCTATTGGGGTGGTTAGAATTTGGGAGATATAGGAAGAGCAAGGCTACTTTAAGGGACCCTTTGTAATTGTGCCTATTTGCATTTTGGATGAGCAACTCTTGTCTGATGCTTAAGAACAACTTCCACGCACTAATTCTGAGTTCACTAATTATGATTCAAGAATATGCACTGAGGACCTTAACGTATGGTCTCTGTGTGATTGTTGCTATGGTCACTCTGCACCATCATCAAAGAACTTTGCGACTTATCAAACTACATGCAGGTTCCAGGATATGAACAGGGCAACTTCATTGGTCCTACCATCCTATGTGATGTCAGAGTCGACATGGACTGTTGCAAGGTAGCTTATTTCTGACTATATTTCCATCACAGAAGTGAACAAAAGTGCATATATTGAGTTCCCACCAATTACTATTCTGCAGGATGAATCTTTTGGGCCAGTTCTCCTCTGCATGCAGGTAACTACCTCTATAACTCTTGGTTGGTGATAGAATCAGTATTGGGGCGCACATATTTTAGTAATTCTTTGTGTTTCCTTCATTTTCAGGTTGAAAGCCTTGAAGAAGCCATAAACATCATCAACAGAAATCAGTATCCAAAATCTACTTTTTGCTCCTTCCCTTTGTTTTTGGCAAAAGCAGAATATACTCTGCTCGGTTCTTTATTTAATGTTGATTTCCTGCAGGAATTGTGGGGGGGCATCTATCTTCACCTCGTCCAGCTTAACTGCAAGGAAATTTCAGGCAGAGGTTGAAGTCGGACAGGTATGCAGATAACAGTTGATGGCCACGAACAAATAGCAAAAATTATGTCTGCTTGATGCGTAAGCCTTCTCGTGGTTTTTTACGTCCTAGGTGTGGAACATTTTTTGTAATAGATGTTGAATTCTGTAGTTGAGTTACTTTTCTTCTCCATTTTACTTTTTTGTGTTCTAGAGAATAATCATAGCTGATGTTTTGGAATGTTCTGATTTGAGTCAGGTCGGTATAAACGTCCCAGTTTCGGATTCTTTGCCAGTTGCTTCATTTATTGGCTGCAGACCCTCTTTGGTGGGCGATATCGGTTTCGACGGTAAATTACATTCGACAGCACACTGCGTTTCGTTTGTCTGTCTACTTAGAATAAGCCGGTCCACACGAGAAGTTGACATCTTGAAATCGTTGAATTCGCAGGGAAAGCTGGAATTCACTTCTACACCCAGATGAAAAGAGTGACTCAAAAATGGAATGACAATGTGAATGTGGTAGAGAGCTCTGGGGAAGGATCCTTGTAGACAGTATAAGTAGTTACTTGTAGCTGTGCAAATCCAAATGGTTTTATGTTATCCTTTTCCCTTTTTTAGTTAAAAAGTTTTCTGTGAATATTTGGCGCCAGAAAATTCTACTTCTTTGTATAATCACTTAATTCTTTTTCTTTTTATTTATCTAATATTAACCTCTTTTCGGTTTTTTCTATGGCATTCACCTCGTGTTTAAACTGGTAACTAGATTGGCTTTCACGTTTCAACACAAAGGTTTGTGATTAGTGGGATAAGCTTGCTTACTTGTAAATTAATAATGAAAAATAGAGACGATTCACGCGCTAATGGAAGCGCGTGCTGTGCAGTCACCACATTCAATTCGAAGCGAAAAAAAAAAAAAAACAAGCTTATTGCTATTAAATTCATGCGCACCAGGCACCATCCTCAGAGCTTATTATTATTATTTTTTTTGGTCAAAAGGAAATTTCCATTTTATTTAAAAGAGAAGTATATAAATTCAAGATAAAATCAATCACAAGGCGCTACAATCCAGTGCAAATCTGAAAAATAAATTAACTTGGTATAACTTATAGCAATTCCTTTTTTCCACAAGAACGGATTTGTCATAGTATCATAGCACAATCGGCGCTCGATCACCAAAACTCATATCATCATCGTGATGAGCACTCGCTAAAATCTTCCTCTATAGTAACTATAGTTTTACCAAAAGGCGAAAAGCACCTAGATTTGGCGTCCCCAGCACCATCAACGTACAGAAATAACAATAATACTAATAAAAAAACACAAATAACATTTTATAAACCCCAGAACTATATCTAGATTGAAATAGAAAAACTCTCAACTGTCAACCCCAATCCTCCTCCATTGAAAATCGTCCTTGAGGGAGAGGGAGACTCTCCCTCCCCCTCTCTTCTCTCTTCCCTTTTCCTAACTATGTCTCTCTTTATCTCCCTATCTCTTCATAGTTAAGAATCTTCAAGAGTTTTTTGGTGATTTTGTGGATATCATTTGAGCGTTCCGCAAGTCTTTGAAACTCCTCTCTCATTGCGTTCAATAATGAGTTTATCTGAAAATGTTTTGATCAATTGTATCTATTTTGCAGCTCTTCTCTTCCGATTTAGAATTAGATCCAAGTTTAAACCTGAAAATTTATTAAATATCTAAATTTATGTATGATCGTGTCATTTTAGAAATTTAAATAGTAGTTCGTTTTTATAATATGAATTTAGTGGGACAACAAGTTTGTCTTTTTTGGATAATTTTCCATTGAAATATTAATTTGTTTTCTTCCACTGAAGAATCGCAGTTTGTCTGGTGTAAAATATTACAGAATCCAAACAAACGGCACGCGCCTGATGCATTGTCACGCGCGTGGTTCTTCAGATGGAGATCATTCTTTCCTTCCCACTTCAAATTTTTGTCCACTGTAAAAAAATGTTTTTTTTTATTATCGTTTTTGGTTAAAACCAATCGGAATCTTTTGTTCTTTTCCTTTCCTGTCCTGTTCAATCTTATCTTCAAATTCTCGTGACCAATCTGATGATGATGTCCTAAAGGGAACGGAAGTTAAAACGCAAACGCAAGACACTGATGCGTAACTGAGTGCCATTTCGAATATCACCCGCACCTTTCTTGCCCATCATGGACAATCGAAACTCCTCAAGCATCCAACGGCTTAGATTTGGTGGATCGCGCTACTGGAAGTGCACTCGATCACTGACCTCGACTAAAATATTCTTGGGAGATGAGCTGAATATAAAGAGTGACGTTCTTCACTTCGCTTGGGCTCACTTGCCACCGAAACCATGTTGCAGTTTTCGATTCAGAGAGGTACGGAATTTGGTGGTTCTTGTGCTTTCTTCCCGGGATTTGATAGCCGATCGTTCGTTGATTGGGAAAAGTTTGATTCTTGATTCGGTGATGCTTTATTGCAGTGAAAAAGTTGCAGGCTTTGAGGCCTCAGATTCTTGCTTTTGGAAGCTCTCGTTTCTCTACTGCGACCGAGCCTTCTTCAAGACATGGGCAACCACCGGTCAGCTTAATTTAGTGGTTTCTATCATGAACTTATGATGTTTCAAAAGGGATGCATTCGTGGGCAGGACTTCTTAAGATAAAGGAATGACTTTTAATTTTCTGATTTTCTGTTTTACTGGGGAAATGATTGTTTGCTCTGGCTTCATAGACATTGATTTTGGTGTTATGTTCATTCTTTGGGATAAGGCTGTTTAATCCTTGATCCCTGGAAGTGGGATTACTTCCTAATTTCATAGGATCGTCCAGTTTCAATCTTTTTGGAAGACGCATAAGTTGAAAGTAATTCGAAAGCTCTCGTGTGCTCAAAAGTTGATGACGAATGCATTGTATACTAATATGAATTCATGCAATGACATTAATGACGAGTTGGAGTATGGCGTGGCGAATGCTGAATCACTTCTGTTCTTTCTCAAATCTGATCATCTGTGTTTGTTTCAGAGGGTTCCCAATCTCATCGGAGGTGCTTTCATTGATTCAAAATCATCTTCCTTCATTGATGTGATAAATCCTGTAAGCTCATTTGCCTTGGCATCATTCTCGCTCTCTTTCTTTTGATCTGTTCATTAGTTTCACCTGGCGGACATGTGATTTCTGCAATGGTCTGTACTGATTTTGATTGTCTATAGGCTACACAAGAAGTTGTCTCCCAAGTTCCATTAACTACAAATGAAGAGTTCAAAGCCGCAGTACATGCCGCAAAAAAGGCATTTCCTTCCTGGCGGAATACACCAGTCACGACCCGTCAACGCATTATGTTCAAGCTACAACAGCTTATACGGAGAGACATCGTAAGCATGTCTCAATAAGCATTATGTGGGCATTTCTTCCGTATCGCTAGCTTATTTCCTTCAGTTGATGGAATTTTGTGTAATATCCACTTCAGGATAAGCTTGCCATGAACATAACCACCGAACAGGGAAAGACCCTGAAGGATGCACAAGGAGATGTTTTTCGTGGGTTAGGTTGGTCCTTGAGTCTTTCCTTCAACAGTTAAACGGAAGTGATTTTACGAAAAACAAAATTCCAAGTTCAGTTTATCTCCCTCTCTCCAACTAATTGAACTTTTTCCAAAACACGAAATATGCAGAGGTGGTAGAACATTCATGTGGGATGGCTACACTTCAGATGGGAGAGTATGTTTCCAATGTATCGAGTGGAATTGATACGTACAGTGTCAGAGAGCCCCTTGGAGTTTGTGCTGGAATCTGTCCCTTTAACTTTCCAGCAATGATTCCTCTATGGGTAAGCTTGTTGATTTGATTTCCTTTCTATATATTATTGGTTTTTGAAGTATGCCCCTATGTTGATCTTTGATTTCAAGAATTCATCTCCAACTTCGTAGACAACTACATATTGCCTAAGGTAGAGGCCAAACACCATTAGTTTGCTTGGCTAATGTTAATATTTCTTCGTTGGGTAAACTTTTGGCTTACAGCAGACTTAGAGAATAGAATGAGCATTGTCAAATTTAAGACACTTTAATGTCTAAATGCTAGCCACACCGAATTTATGGCTTGATGACATAAGTAGATTCCACTTTAGTTAAATATTCCATATGTACTCTTGCTTATATCTGACAATGTCTGATTAACGATCCATAATGGATATATGCAGATGTTTCCGGTTGCAGTGACATGTGGTAACACCTTTGTTTTAAAGCCATCTGAGAAAGATCCAGGTGAGCTCGAGGTCTTTTTTAGCTTGCTTACGTCTCACTGGCCATGGGAACAATTGTTCTTATAATTTTACTTCGTTATGAAGCATAGGCAGTTTAAAGCTCTGGCAGTAAGGCACAATGAGTAAACTTCATCAAGTAAACTGTAACACGATAATGAAGAGCATCATGAATCACGATCTCTCTTCATTGAGTGAACTGCAATGTGGTTGATGGTTTCATATTTTCAATTTCTTTTCGTTTTGGCTCTTTTTTATTCTTACTGTCTTCTGCTCTGCAAAATCTTGTTCAAAATTATTTCTTATGGTCTTTCTGATAATTTCATTTCTTCCAATGTTCCTCGTGCCTATGTCAGGGGCTTCCATCATGCTAGCAGAGTTAGCAATGGAGGCTGGTTTGCCTGATGGTGTACTCAATATAGTTCATGGAACAAATGTACGATCCCAACTTTGCCTCGATGATGCTTCAATTGAAATTATTGTCTTTTGTGCTTTATTTCTGGATTGGACTTGGTAATAGACATGACAAGATACAGGTCCTTCTGCCACTGCTGTGTCTTTTGGTTATCCAATATAGTCATCGTATAGCATCAGCTACATCACGTGTCCATTCTTTTGCTTAGAGAAACTTATTCATTGGAGAAGACAGTATGATCTTAACAGATATGACGCGACTCCAGTACTTCATCCAAATGAAATCGCTTTGATTTGCGCTTTTGTTATATGTTGTCATTCTTTAACTATGCCCGTAAGGACGCCTTATGATTACAACACAAAGCACTTTTAGCTTCTAATCTGGAATATTTTTAGTATCTTGTTACATCTTAATTTGAATATCTGCAAAAATTCCTGGTCTAAATAGCTTCTGCAATAATAACGTTATGTCAATTTAGTTTTCACAGTGCATTAAGTCGCAAATTGTACCTGTTAAGAGAGATTCTATTTTGGTAATTCAAGTTTGTGGCGGTTTTCTCGGCAGGATATCGTCAACGCTATTTGTGATGATGACGACATCAGGGCTGTGTCATTTGTTGGTTCCAATACGGTGAGTCAACTTGTGGGGTTTAATCCCTTTGTCAGTCGCACATGGCATTTCAGTGGAGGAGGACAAGTATTTCTTATTTAACTTACTATCACCATCAAGTGTCCTTTAATATTGACTAGTCTTAGAAGATAGTTTGCAAAGGACTTTGAAAACATTGCAGATGAGATGCACCACAAATACCACTACATCTGCATGACTAAATGTAAAAGCCACTGAAGTTCATGAGTTGCAAAGGCCAGAATAATATGATTAGTCATACTTGAGTTATCTTTTGATGTGGTGTTTCATATTATTTGAAGGCTGGCATGCACATATATTCAAGAGCATCAGCCAAGGGAAAACGTGTTCAAGTAAGTGCAGTCATACTTTTATTGAGTTATAGTGGAGAAATTGAATTTAGAGAATGTGACACACTTACCATATTCGCTTTCCAGTCAAATATGGGGGCCAAAAACCATGCCATTGTCTTGTCTGATGCAAGTGTTGATGCAACTTTAAACGCTTTAGTTGCTGCTGGATTTGGTGCTGCTGGACAGAGATGTATGGCGCTCAGCACAGTGGTTTTCGTTGGAGGATCAAAGTCATGGTAATCTATGTGTTTTCTGTCAGTTCCTTTGTCGGTCAAAATTTAGACTTCTGGATGTGCTCCCTCTTAAATATGTTATTATGTAGAATCACAGATAGGACACTACAGACTCCTGAGGGAAATTTCTGTCGTTGTTATATTGACATCATGTTCAAGTGCCTGTTTATTGTTAGCATACCCCTGTTAAACAGTTTCTTCGGGGCCTACATTGAAGCTGCTGCAATGTGTTTTGCCTTTTCTATTTCAGTTCTAAAGATGCTTGTACAGTTGCTTAATTGGGCGAGCACCTAATGATTAGTGCAACATCATTGCTCATGCTTAACTCTTAAAAAATGCTAGCGGACAAAAAGCTAACTCTAACAGTAACGTGCAGAAAGGTAGTTTGCTCTTGATATTGTTTGGTATATTCGATCTCCATGAACTCCTGAATTCGCTTATTTGCATATAAATAAGATGATAAAATCTTCTGATAATCTCCATCGATATTGAAGCATTGAGTATGGTTGCAGCTCGCAAATGACTCGAACATTGAAAAAGGTATTACAAATCAAAAGAAGTGGGGCTTGGATTACTCACTTTCAGTCCTTTGTTTCCTTTTTCTTTTGCTGTTTTCCTCATCGGACTGTTCACTGGATTAATCAAAGCGAAATTTAAAACAACTAAGATTAAGTTCCTGCACAGCTGTTTCTGCTGGTTGTAGTGAATATGTTTAAGCTACCTATTCATGAATCCCGCTTTTCATTTTCTATTGTTAGCCAAGTTTCCGTTTAGATTTCAGCGAGCCTTTCTCGTGTGATATTTGGATTTTGATGGTTTTTGCATCATGACACTTTTAAGTGTGAGGACAGTGTTCGGTGTAGACATTAAGTCATGTGTAACTATAATCTCCTTGGCTTGTACATAGTATGTCGGTGTGGAAAAATGTGCCGTAAGAGAAGTTGTTGTGAACATGAAATCCCAACTGCAAGTTTACAATGTAATATTCTCAGGGAAGACAAACTACTGGAGCGAGCGCAACCACTTAAAGTGGATTGCGGAACCAAAGCTGATGCAGACCTAGGTCCAGTTATTAGCAAGCAAGTAAGTCATACGCATTCAAAAAACTATCGACATTTTTAGCACGTCCGGGCAATTAATATTTTGATGATGGAGAATAATTGTCAAACTTGCAATTGATAGGTCCTATGGCTGTACTTGTGCTGGTAGTTTGGATCTTAGTACATGCTGTCATAATTTATTTCACACGGCATGTGCTTTTATCCTATTTGCAGGCAAAGGAACGGATATGCAACCTGATACAATCTGGCGTTAGTGATGGTGCCAGACTAGTGCTTGATGGGAGAAACATAGTGGTAAGATATGTCATAACGAATTTTGTCGGTGGCACCTATGTGATGCTATGTTGCATTACCTTCATAATTTGATCATTAAGCAAATAATGCAGTTGGCAAAGGGGATTTTTCGTCAGATGAAAAAGAAATGGAATTTATTTGTGCATTAATGTTGTTAGAATTGTGTACTCATCGAATTTGTGTTTGATATTAGCTCTATACTCTTGTAAAATTCCATCCTTAGGTTTCATATAAGTGAACAATTACTAATGATGTCCGCAATGCAAAAGAATATGTGGTACATTTTACATAATGAAGCTATAATATAGTTTACTTATCGAGGAGTGCATTAATAACTTTGCTATGATCGCATCTCAGGTTCCTGGGTATGAACATGGTAATTTCATTGGGCCCACCATCTTGGCTGATGTCAAGCCTGAGATGGAGTGCTACAAGGTATCTTCATCTAAGTTATCTAGCCATTTGTTAATAAAAATTTTGAAATAAAAAGTTGTCTAATCATTTGACAAGTCCGTTGTATTCCCTCTTTCAAACGATTCTGAAAAGGTCTGATTCTAAATGTGCAGGAGGAGATCTTTGGCCCTGTTCTGCTTTGCATGCAGGTCTGCTTACATATTAGCTTCTCTGAAACAAGTTTCTGGTTGATTGAAATGGATGGTCACTAACCTGTACTTGTGCTTTTCCATTTGATTTGCAGGCTAACAGTTTTGAGGAGGCCCTGGACATCGTCAACAAAAACAAGTATTTCTATTTCCTCAACAAGTCATGCTTTTTCGTGGCTTGGAACAAATTACTCATGCCGGTCTTTGTTTCCCTCAGATATGGAAATGGAGCATCTATATTCACGACATCTGGTGCAGCTGCGAGGAAATTCCAGACAGAGATTGAAGCTGGACAGGTATTATAGTTCTCTGGAATCAATAATACTTTCTCGCAACATTCAATCGAATGAGACATAGGTAGACCTTGGCAATCTGTTTTGTACCAAGAGTAACAAGGTCAGAGGAGAATATTTCACATGCATAAATTAGTGGTTTGCGGTTCATTAGAGGAAAAACAATTTTTTTTTCTCCACTGGCTTGCGTAGTTTTAATTCCTAGTGGAACTTGAATGTCACAAATGTCTGACATAACCTGGTGTCGGTTTAGGTTGGCATCAACGTTCCTATCCCAGTTCCTTTACCCTTTTTCTCTTTCACTGGTTCCAAGGCTTCGTTCGCGGGTGACCTTAACTTCTATGGTAAGTTGCTCTTTTCCAAAAACTCTTAAATTCATAGAGTGCGCACGCCTATTAAATCTGGACTGTCCATTAACCTTTACTTTGTCTTGGTTTCAGGCAAGGCCGGGGTTAACTTCAACACCCAGATCAAAACCGTGACTCAACAGTGGAAAGATTTGCCTAGCGGGAGTGGAGTTTCGCTGGCCATGCCAACTTCTCAAAAGTGATCATGTGCATTACTGTAATTATCCCTGGACCCTTCTTGGAAAATTTGAATAAATTCTTCTTCCTTGCAAATTCAACTCTTCTGTGCTGCTCTTTAGGCTATGTTTGGTTCGAACAAACGGAAATGGAATGAACTAAGAACCGAAAGGAATGAATTTAGAAAGGAATGGCATGGAATTGGAATGAGTCTCTTTATGTTTTGCTGGTGTACTCTAGAATGATTGCCATTTTTAGGGGTTACGACATTAGCTGAAGTTTTACTTGTTTTACAATCAAGTACCTCAACTCTCTAAATGTGTTTTGATGTGAGACCTTATTTCAGCTGAAATTCACATACAAATGCTCAAAAAAGGAAATACTCTCTCTCTCTCAACAATTTTTAAGATCATGAAACTATTTTCAACAAAGTCCTGAAATCCTTAGCAGCTCTGCCATTAGGTCCGGCCGCCGCTTGAACAAGCTCTTTGAGAGCGCGGACCTTCTCTCTCATCGCCTTACCGGCTTGATCGGCCAAAATAAGCTGGAGGCTTTTGAGAATACCGTTCTTTGTTATGGCCCCGCCTTCAACACGGACACCAATCTCCCACACCTCCTCTACAATCCTTCCATTCATCCTGTGATCTCCAAAGAAAGGCCTGCAGATCATCGGCACCCCATTCGCGACGCTCTCATACACAGAGTTGCTCCCACAATGAGTCACGAACACGCTGGTCGACGAGTGAGCTAATACTTCAATCTGTGGAGCCCACGAAACTATGATGCCTCTTGCGCCGATTCTCTGAAGGAACCCGCTTGGGAGTTTTTCCTTAAAGTTGTCTTGTAGGGACCAAATGTAAGGGACATTACTTTCTTCAAGTGCTGCTGCCAAGGCATGAAGCTCATTTTCAGGAAGTATTGCTAATGTCCCGAATCCTATATATGCGACGGATCTAGGCTTTTGCCTTTCTAGCCAAGACATGCAGTGACGGTTTATGTCGGAATCCGATGGCGGAGACTGTGGCTTCGGAGGGGGTGGCAGCGATAAGGTGAGAAAACCCAAGTACAGCAAGTTTGGCAAAGTGCTCCTGAGATTGTTTGTGAGAGCAGTAGGATCTAGCTCATGGTAAAAGTTCATGACAATTGCGCTAGCTCTTGGCAACAGAGCTCCAAGATTACCCAGAATTCCCACCAGATGCGATCCTAAATCACCCGGCGCAAGTACTCCTTCAGGCAAATCTTCTACGAGAACTTCGGGCACATCCGGGATGACTTTGCGGGCACGTTCGGCATCACCATGAGGAACTGTAGTATGAGAGTTTGAGCATATTTGCTGGATCAGGCGGATGTTCGTGTATACATAGAGGGGATACGGCATCGAAATCCACACTAGGATCCACGGAACGCGCATTTCTTCCACCAGTTTTCCGGAAAACGATAAGAACGCGTCCGATATCAAGCAGCTGATCCCCATACCCGTCTCTGCGACTGCCACGCCCATGGCCTTCCTGATGTTCTCGGGCGCTGCCTCGAGAAATAAGTTCGCGGGTTCGTGCGGGTTCCCCGTGGACGCATGGTCCGATGGCGTGCTGTCCTCCACGTCGTAGGCTGTTATGTTGTCTGGGAGATTGCCGTCCGCTTGCGAAAAGATCAGTTGATTCGATCTTGCTGTGCTGAAGAAAGAAAACCGCGCATCGACCATCGAGGCCCGCGCTAGCCGGCACACTAGTCCTAGGAGAGGCCGAGCATGGCCGCCGAAAGGGAATGCAAGAACCGCACAATGCCGCTTTTCCGGGCTTTCGGAACGAGATATCGTCATGCGTAAGATAAAATGGGTGCTACTTAACCACCCAAATGCGGCGGATCAATGCCGGAACAAGCGGAAATGTATGGTTTTGCTTCCACAACGGATCAAATAGGAAGATTTCAGTGAGAAATCTGTACAAAGATGGAGAATTTTCAGTTCGATGTTTGTCAACTGAAGAACAAAGAACTCGAGTGACGTAACGCGCGTAATCTTGTACTAAGTAATCTCGTCATAAATGCGAATTAACCCTCCATTCGGAAACGTTACGTAAAGATCGTGCTTCAATCTTGATGGAAAAATCTCACGACTGGGCTAACGATGTGGAGCAGAAGGAATTGCATATTTTTTTTTTTCTTTAACAAGCGGCGTTGACTAGGAAAGGGAGAAGAAAGGAAACGTTCCAAGTCAACGACGGAGGAAAGTCAGCCACTTGGAGAAAGCCGATTCAATACCAGACGCCCCAATGGGAATGTCGAACTTTGTCACCTTTATTTCTTCACAATGACCTAAAAAAAAATTAGAAAAAATCATTTTCTCAAATAAGGGACTTGCGCTCATTATTTCATTATTTTAGATGGACCTGATCAAGGGCATTTTTGTCTCTTTTTTTTGCTTTTTTTTTTTCCTATTTTTCCTTCTATTTTCCTTTGTTTTTTTCCCTTCCTTTTCAACGGTGGCCGGTCTCGAGCAATGGCCGGCCACCGGCAAGGGCAGCCTCGCCTTGCCTATCCCCATTGTCTATTGAGGCCGCTCTGAATAATCCCCCCCTTTGCCAAATTATTACCAATATAATGATAAAGAGATTAAATAACGAAAATGCTTTTGGTCAGGCCTTTCTCTGAAATAGTGAGAGCATTTCAGGTCTTTCTTTGAAATAAGGTTCACTTCTTGTCCTTTATTTGAAAAAATAATAGCACTTCATGCCCTTAATTTGAAATAATGATGGCAGCCCTTATTTGAAATTATCTCAAGAAATTATTATATGATATATTAGTGTAATAAATCAATTTTGGCAAGCTTAGCACTAATCTCCCTTCTGAAAGTAATGTTAAAAGTTACTTTTCTCTAGCATGCTCTCGCACATTCCCGAACCGACAAGTCGTTTCGCACTTCTGAAAAGGTGGTCGGCCCGGTTCAATATATTGAGAGGCCAAGGAAAATAAATTGTAAAGCCTGAAAATAAAATAAAAAAATAGGCGTTGGAAAAATAATTTAAAGAGCAATAACTATCTAAAGTTCTACTCATTAATAAATGCGTTCGTTATGCATGCTTTTATTAATACGTGTAAAGTTCTTCGACCACCGCATTTCGACTAATTTAATAAACTCCAAAGTTGTAAGAAAAACAAATTCCACGTCACGATGAGGCGAGGCGCTCGAAGTGTTCAAGCAAGTCAATGAAAAGAGAAATGATTCGAAAATTGAGATTTTGATCCCTTGAAGTTTTCTTAGTCTTGTGTGAATATAGATCCACGTGATTTTGCAAAATGGTGATTGCATGAATCTGGTAATTCCCCTTGAAATAGTCTCGACCTATTGAGGTTGCTTTTGTTACTGTTGACACCCAAAGACCCGTAAAGCCCATAAGATAGCATTAGTAGTAAACGCTCTTGACGGTTATTATCCAGCTATAAATGGCCGAAGGAATTTTGTAGAAAAGGATATTGCAAATTCGTTTCCTGTCCGAATCGCCACAGGACCCGAAACCACTATTAAAGAAGCCGAGGACTCATTGCGTCGGTGAAAGATCTTTCGTCGACCATTTTCGGCGAAACGGTTACGATTAGATCTCCAAATTGAACATGGTTTGAAATTTACCGTTTAGAGCCTTTGTTTGCATTATTATTCTTAATTATTTTGCTAATCTTATTTTATTATGAGCGGGTTAAAGGCATGTCAAAGACTCGGAGCAATTTATACGCGGTTAGCGAGAACGAATTACCTCCTGATTCATGAAGTGGAATATCCCCTAACATCTTAACCAACTGCACTAATCCTGAGGGGTTTAAAGAACAATTGAGAATTACAGTTGGCAGTGCACAATATCTACTAAGCTGTATGAGTTCATGATCGGGCCATCTAAACTCTAGAGAATTTTTACATAAGTTATATCGTAAAATCATGATACACAAGATATTGGTGCTTGGAGAAGAAGCTGGTCTTTGAGAAAATTGTCCACAAAGTCGTAAATCTATTGTGCGGCGGCCAATTTAATCCTGAACCTCTTCAACCGTGTCATAGTCTTAAACCTTTTGTACGACGGCCAATTCAATCCTAAAACTCTCCATCGTATCAATTGAGCCCTAAGCCTTTTGACGATTTGTCAATTTTAGTCTTTAACCTTCTAACAAATTGCCAATGTAATTCTTCTGGCTAATTTTGGTTGGAATTCGCTGACATGGCGGTCCAGTCAGTGTCGGGTGTCCTACGTGTCGCTGTCGTGGACTATTTTTTAGGACTAAATTGACAAAAAAAAAAAAACTAAATTGGCACAAATGAAAGCTTTAGAATTGACAATGTCCGTGACTTTTTGGACAATTTTTTCCGCCGATCTAAGTATGAGATTCGTCGAAATCCAAATGTGAAATTAATTAAGATTCAGATGACTATTGAAACCGGCTCTTCACGTCACTTTATAATCGAATTGATAACTTAGAATACGTATTAAAATATAGTTTTGCAAAGCCAAGCGTGAGCGGGAGATAGAATATCACGTGATCCCGTCCGCCGACATCCCTGACATCTTTTTTCCACATGGTTCAGACCCAAACCGGGGATTTTGTTTGAAAAAAACTGCGTTGTCTAACGAGGAATTAACTAATTAAGGGCTTAAATCAAGGTGCTCTTGTCCTCTTCCATTTACCAAAGTGCCCCTGCAGAGATTGTTGAATTCAATTGTAATCCAGATTGCTAGACATCCATAAGAGACGATGTGGCGCGAAAGCAAGCGATTGAACAATAAAATAAATCGGACACCAGATATATGTGGTTTAGCCGTAGAGACCTACGTCCACGGAGAGAGTAGCAACGAATTCCATTATAGAACCACACTTGAGTCGCTCAAACACTCTCAACGAATTCCAAGCTATCCAACGGAAATTACAAACCACACTCGAGTCGCTCAAACCACACTCCGTTGACTTTTGAATTGACCAACTCTCCAACGTGTGCACCAAGGGAATTGATTTCCATGACTTCGTATTTTCTGATTTTGCTTGACCGAAAGAATAGGAAGTCTCCTATTTGGACTATACCGAACAGGAAATATTATTTCCACGGATATCGTCAAATATTATTTATTTATTTTCGTAATTCAGATTCTCGCTTCAGGCTCAAACTCGAGACATATTTTAACAATCTCCACCTTGGCTCGACATTTGAGCCAAGTCACAATTGCTTTGCTAATAATTCGAATTCATTGCTACTACTTTCCCGCAGCTTCAATGGGCTCAACCGCCACAAACATCATCCAAGTCCAGGCAGCGCTTGAACTTCACCATAATCAAGGACTTCATCAGAACACTAACTGCACATGCACATTTAACTGCTCCACAAGGACTTTCCCACACAAGCTCCTCTACCACAAATAAAACAAAACTACCGTTGCATCCATATCTGTCAGGAGATCGAATACGTGCCTTGTCAATATCAGCAGTTGCAGCAACCGTTGACTCTATAGGCTCCACCTCGCTACAAGCACTATCTATGCAGATTACTTCGCTAGTACCTGCTACCTCTGGAGTTTCTGGTTGCAACTCCACCTCAAGTTGAACATCGTTTAGATTCGTATGAACAATGCTATAATCACTCCTAGCCAAAAGTACTAGAGACTCGTCAAATGTAACTTCTTTGCTGATAACAAGTGAATTTAATTCTGAGCACCATAACCGATAACCCCGCTCACCTTGTGCATAGCCTAGGAACATACACTTTCTTGCCCTTTCATCAAGCTTACAATCACTAACTTGAACATAACACGGGCAACCAAATATTCTAATAATAGAATAATCAGCAACGTTACTTGACCACACTTCATCGGGAGTCCGACATCCAATCGCAGTCGATGAGGATCTATTCACCAGGTAGCTCGTCGTACTAAGCACATCCGCTAAAATCTCCTAGTAATACCAGCACTAGAAAGCATTTTATGGGTCGTCTCTAGTAATGTTCTGCTCATCAACTCTGCAACATGTTGTGATTCATTGGCACTAGTGCGTTGTCTCACTATGCTTTCCTTTATGCAGAAGTTATTTAGCAGCTCCGAGCAAAACTCCATGCTTTTGTCAGTCCGCACATGCTTGATCGTTTTACCATTCTAATTTTCGATCAAAGCTCTCATCTGCCTGATCCTAACAATAGCATTAAACTTGTGCCTTAGAACAAACACATAGGTCCTTCTCGAGTAGTCATCAACAACTATTAGTATAAATCTAGCACTCCTCCTAGAAGGAAACCGCGACAACCTGTGAACATCCAAGTGAAGTAATTCTGCAATTTTTGTGATTTCTTTGACAATCCCACTAAACTACACTTTTCGCCGTTGATCTAAATCACAGCATCTGCATACATTCAGTTCGTCGATAATATAACCACATAATAAATTTCTTTCACTTAGAACCTTCAAGTTTCTCTTGCTAATGTGCCCCAAACGCATATGCCATAATTCAGACTCTCAAACAGATGCATCTAACGTCTCCGCGGTGAAATTCGTCATTGTTTCACCTTGAAGCTCATACTGGTCATTGTGCTTGATTCCTTTCATTATCACCAAGGCACCTCGAATAACCTTCAAAATTTCACATTTTGAAGAATATCGACACCCGGCCGAATTTAAGGCACTCAAGGAAATCAGATTTTTCTTCAACTCTAGAACATGCCTAACTCTAGTCAATGTCTTCACAATATCATAATGCATTCTGATTTTGGCATCGCCAATACCAACAACATCGTAATCGGCATTGTTCGCCAACTGCACTTTACTATTATCCGTGCATTGATAAGCAGTAAACCAGTTCCTATTTGGTGTAGCATGAAACGAACAACCAGAATCCAAAATCCATCCGCCAAATGACGAATCATCAGTGACAGACAAGACCAAATCAGCATTATCCGAATTACAATCAGCTACAGCTGTAACATCATCCGCAGACTCAACTTTAATTCCCTTACCATTCTCATTCTTCAGCTTAAAGCAATCCCTTCTAAGATGCCCCCTCTTGCCACAATTCCAATAGACGGCACCACCAATCCTAGATTGACTGCGTCTATTCGAGTTCATACTACTTCTGCTAACACGAGTACCAGTTCTTCCTCTATTTTTACCTACTAAAGCAGTAGATATAGATTCGCCAAATTCTTTTCTACGGATATCCTCGCTCAGAATTAAATCTCGAATCCCATCAAACGTTAAACTTGTTGACCTAGAAGAATTACTAACAGCAGTAACAGTATTATTCTAATTATCAGGCATTGAGGATAACAAAATCAAAGCACATACCTCATCTTCGAAGTCAATATCAACCGAACTCAATTGACTAATAATCACATTGAATTCATTGATATAATTTGCAACTGACGCACTTTCGCTCATCTTCAAGTTAAACAGACACCGCATCAAATGGACCTTGTTGATCGGAGAGGGCTTCTCGTACATGTCCGATAGGGTTTTCATCTAACCCCAGTGATTTTCTCTTTCACGATGTTAAACGCGACGTTACAAGCCAACGTTAGCCAAATAACACCCATTACTCGTCTATCCAGCAATTCCCAATCAACTTGCTTCATCGTCTCTGGCTTCTCCCCAGACAGCGACAAGTGTAGTTTCATCTGATATAAATAGTCCTCAATCTGCATCTTCCAGAAACCAAAATTCTTCCCATCAAATCTGTCGATTTTCACTTTACCTTCTTTTATCTCTATCGATTCACTTCAACTCAAGCAAAGCCTAGCTCCGATACCAATTGTTGGGCGGAAGCAAGCGATCGAACAATAAAATAGACATAACAAGAAAATAAATTGAATACCAGATGTACGTGGTTCGGTCGTAGAGACCTACGTCCACGGGAAGAGCAGCAACGAATGTCACTATAGAACAAGCAATCCAACAGAGATTACAAGCCACACTCGAGTCGCTCAAACACTTTTAGTGTTTCTTAGCCTCAATTACATCAAATAACCCACAAGTATTTAGCCCATAATTCCTAACGAAATAATCTTTCAAACTCACAAAGGAATTACACAAATATTACCACAAGATTTAATTGGCTTCAACACTTGAACGCTTGACGTAATTCTACGAAGAAAACCCTCCAAAATAAACCTGTCCAGCACTCGCGGCGCTTCAAGAGGAACCATATTCCGATCCTCATCTTGTAGAAGATATTTATATATATTATATAAGAAATCCACGTTTGGCCGAATTTTGGTCCAATTTGGAAAGTCCGTTGACTTTTGAATTGACCAACTCTCCAACGTGTGCACCAAGGGAATTGATTTCCATGACTTCGTATTTTCTGATTTTGCTTGACCGATAGAATAGGAAGTCTCCTATTTGGACTATACCGAACAGGAAATATTATTTCCACGGATATCGTCAAATATTATTTATTTATTTTCGTAATTCAGATTCTCGCTTCAGGCTCAAACTCGAGACATATTTTAACAATCTCCACCTTGGCTCGACATTTGAGCCAAGTCACAATTGCTTTGCTAATAATTCGAATTCATCGCTACTACTTTCCCGCAGCTTCAATGGGCTCAACCGCCACAAACATCATCCAAGTCCAGGCAGCGCTTGAACTTCACCATAATCAAGGACTTCATCAGAACACTAACTGCACATGCACATTTAACTGCTCCACAAGGACTTTCCCACACAAGCTCCTCTACCACAAATAAAACAAAACTACCGTTGCATCCATATCTATCAGGAGATCGAATACGTGTCTTGTCAATATCAGCAGTTGCAGCAACCGTTGACTCTATAGGCTCCACCTCGCTACAAGCACTATCTATGCAGATTACTTCGCTAGTACCTGCTACCTCTGGAGTTTCTGGTTGCAACTCCACCTCAAGTTGAACACCGTTTAGATTCGTATGAACAATGCTATAATCACTCCTAGCCAGAAATATTGGAGACTCGTCAAATGTAACTTCTCTGCTGATAACAAGTGAATTTAATTCCGAGCACCATAACCGATAACCCCGCTCACCTTGTGCATAGCCTATGAACATACACTTTCTTGCCCTTCCATCAAGCTTACAATCACTAACTTGAACATAACACGAGCAACCAAATATTCTAATAATAGAATAATCAGCAACGTTACCTGACCACATTTCGTCGGGAGTCCGACATCCAATCGCAGTCGATGAGGATCTATTCACTAGGTAACTCGCCGTACTAAGCACGTCCGTTAGAAATCTCCTAGTAATACCAACACTAGAGAGCATTTTATGAGTCATCTCTAGTAATGTTCTGCTCATCAACTCTGCAACATGTTGTGATTCATTGGCACTAGTGCAGTGTCTCACTATGCTTTCCTTCATGCAGAAGTCATTTAACAGCTCCGAGCAAAACTCCATGCTTTTGTCCGTTCGCACATGCTTGATCATTTTACCATTCTAATTTTCGATCAAAGCTCTCATCTGCCTGATCCTAACAATAGCATTAAACTTGTGCCTTAGCACAAACACATAGGTCCTTCTCGATTAGTCATCAACAACTATTAGCATAAATCTAGCACTCTTCCTCGAAGGAAACCCCGATAACCTGCGAACATCCAAGTGAAGTAATTCTGCAATTTTGTGGTTTCTTTGACAATCGCACTAAACTACACTTTTCGCCGTTGATCTAAATCACAGCACCTGCATACATTCAGTTCGTCGACGATATAACCACATAATAAATTTCTTTCACTTAGAACCTTTAGGTTTCTCTCGCTAATGTGCCCCAAATACATATGCCACAATTCAAACTCTCAAACAGATGCATCTAACGTCTCCGCGGCAAAATTCGTCACCGTTCCACCTTGAAGCTCATACTGGTCATTGTGCTTGATTCCTTTCATTATCATCAAGGCACCTCGAATAACCTTCAAAATTCTACATTTTGAAGAATATCAACACCCAGCTGAATTTAAGGCACTTAAGGAAATCAGTTTTTTCTTCAACTCTAGAACATGCTTAACTCCAGTCGATGTCCTCACAATATCATCATGCATTCTGATTTTGGCATCGCCAATACCAACAACATCGCAATCGGCATTGTTCGCCAACTGCACTTTACTATTATCCGTGGATTGATAAGTAGTAAACTAGTTCCTATTTGGTGTAGCATGAAACGAACAACCAGAATCCAAAATCCATCCGCCAAACGACGAATCATCAGTGACAAATAAGACAAAATCAGCATTATCTGAATTACAATCAGCTACAACTGTAACATCAGCCGCAGACTCAACTCTAATTCCCTTACCATTCTCATTCTTCAGCTTAAAGCAATCCCTTCTAAGATGCCCACTCTTACCACAATTCCAATAGATAGCACCATCAATCCTAGACTGACTGCGTCTATTCAAGTTCATACTACTTCTGCTAACACGAGTACCAGTTCTTCCTCTATTTTCACCTACTAAAGTAGTAGATATAGATTCGCCAAATTCTTTTCTACGGATATCCTCACTCAGAATTAAATCTCGAATCCCATCAAACGTCAAACTTGTTGACCTAGAAAAATTACTAACAGCAGTAACAGTAGTATTCCAACTATCAGGCAATGAGGATAATAAAATCAAAGCACATACCTCATCTTCAAAGTCAATATCAACTGAACTCAATTGACTAACAATCACATTGAATTCATTAATATAATTTGCAACTGACGCACCTTCGCTCATCTTCAAGTTAAACAGACGCCGCATCAAATGTACCTTGTTGATTGCAGAGGACTTCTCGTACATGTCCGACAGGGTTTTCATCAAACCCCCAGTGATTTTCTCTTTTACGATGTTAAATGCGACGTTACGAGTCAACGTCAGCCGAATAACACCCATCGCTCGTCTATCCAGCAATTCTCAATCAGCTTGCTTCATCGTCTCTGGCTTCTCTCCAAACAGGGGCAAGTGCAGTTTCATCTAATATAAATAGTTCTCAATCTGCATCTTTCAGAAACCAAAATTCTTCCCATCAAATCTGTCGATTTTCACTTTACATTCTTTTGTCGCCATCGATTTGCTTCAACTCATACAAAGCCTAGCTCCGATACCAATTGTTGCGCGGAAGCAAGCGATCGAACAATAAAATAGACAGAACAAGAAAATAAATCGAATACCAGATATACGTGGTTCGGTTGTAGAGACCTACGTCCACGGGGAGAGCAACAACGAATTCCACTATAGAACAAGCGATCCAACGGAGATTACAAACCACACTCGAGTCGCTCAAACACTCTCAGAGTTTCCTAGCCCCAATTACATCAAATAATCCACAAGTATTTAGCCCACAATTCCTAACGAAATAATCTCTCAAACTCACAAAGGAATTACACAAATCTTACCACAAGATTTAATTGGCTTCAACACTTGAACTCTTGACGTAATTCTACGAAGAAAACCCTCCAAAATAAACCTGTCCAGCACTCGCGGCGCTTCAAGGGGAACCCTATTCCGATCCTCATTTTGCAGAAGATATTTATATATATCATATAAGAAATTCATGTTTGGCCGAATTTTGGTCCAATTTGGAAAGTTCGTTGACTTTTGAATTGACCAACTCTCCAACGTGTGCACCAAGGGAATTGATTTCCATGACTTCGTATTTTCTGATTTTGCTTGACCGATAGAATAGGAAATCTCCTATTTGGACTATACCGAACAGGAAATATTATTTCCACGGATATCGTCAAATAATATTTATTAATTTTCGTAATTTAGATTCTCGCTTTAAGCTCAAACTCGAGACATATTTTAACAGACGATGTGAAAATTACCTTAATCTTTTCAAATTGCAATTTTTCTTACCAATGCACTATTAGGATCCGGCGCACAAATCACAAACGAAGTAAAGCGTAAAAGCGAGAAAAGAAAATCGACACAAGGTTTTATCCTGATACATCCTTAAACTAGGGCTACGTCCAGTAGAGGATTCTACTGTATTAACACCTCACACATTTCGTTACACCATTCAATTACAAGCGAAAATGAGTATATATAACGGTAGCTATTCATTGGTCAAAGCTCAAACTACCAATGAAAAAATATGAGTGTGACTCTCGCCCTTTCCTGTCGATGGGGATTGGGGAGTATGAACCACACCCTAATATGCTCGTGGGCTATAATGGAACTTTATGAGAAAAATGAAGTTCGATGGGATAAATACGGATCGATGGGATACTCATTCTGGTGCCAACGCAAGATACGGATCGCCTAGTCTTACGATGCGATCGCATGAAATACGCACACCCAATTATTTTATTAGGAAGATCAATATAGATTCGATACTTTTTTTTGCTAATACAGTCGTCTCCACGGCACGCGTTTAGCGAGTTTGTGTTATTTGGTTAAGCGCTAAACTCTTCTAAGTCGCGGCACGTAAGCAAACATGACGAAGCTACGGTAAGTAATTTTACAGGTCGGCAGGGACGTGGCAATCCAATTCGTGGGAAGATGTTTTCGTTCGTGATCCCTAATCAGTAGCGTAATCTTCATTAGTACTCAATGTCCATTAGCCAAAAGACGCAAGAACAGCTTCAATCCAGGTAAGGGTTGATAGACTTTTGCATGTCTATACGGGACTATTCTTCGATCGAGGAAAATCGTCCAAAAAATCCTAAATCTATCATACTTTGATCAATTCAGTCATAAACCTATTGCATTTTGTCCAATTTAGTCTTAAACCTTTTGACACTTTGCTAATTGAGTCCATCCGGCTAATTTCAGCTGGAAATCGCTGACGTGAACGCCGAGCGTCGTACGTGACACGACTAGTGCTGACGTAAACAATTTATATAATTCTTCAAAAAATTTATAGATTTTTTTTTTTACCTTTTTTTTCTGCCAAGCCTGATAAGGATCATTGGTCTACCCAGACGAGGGTCGCGAAGCCCTCACAGGCCATGAGCGAGGGTCGGCCGGCGACCCTCTCACCGGACATAATAGAAGAAAAGGAAAAGAAAGAAAGAAAAAAGGAAAGAAAAAAATTATAAACTAAATTTTTTAAAGATCATAGAAATTTATGTACATCAGCGCCGTCCGTCCTATGTAGCACTGCCAGCGTCCAAGTCAGCGATTTCCTGTTGTAATTTGCCGGATAAATTCAATTGGCAAAGTGTCAAAAGGTTTACGACCGCATTGGCCGAAGTGCAATAGGTTTAGGATTTTTTGAATAATTTTGTCCATCTTGATTGGAAGCTTTAGGCAAGAGCTAAAACCAAAACCAAAATTCGGGGTTTCTTCGACGCGTTTCGGCTACATTCCATGCAAAGATCAATCACGATCGATGCGTGCATTTTTCGTTATAGGAATCGACATCAATGATAAAAAAACATTGCTTTGGTCTTGCCCTTGTAACCCACATTACGTGCAATTTTGGGACAAAGTTACGTGGTGGGCAGCATCAGCATACCATATAGCAAGCAAAATAGGGCGACCCTCACTTTTTTGGCCAGCAGGGAAAAATAATGCACTATTGTCGGTGGAGACTTTGTGTACACATACCAAGACTCCATTATCTTTATAAAGTCGGTCCAAGAAAATTTTGAAGTCCTTGCGTGTGATAATGAGAATTGCATTTCCGATTCGATTCGGAAGAAATTAATTTTTTCCCAAGATTCGCCGCGATACTAATTGGATACGCGCTCGCTTACGATAGATGACAACCGATATTAGTAGCATACGGAAGAGAGTCGATACGAAGTAATTTAGGAAATAAAGTTTTCAGATGGCTGTGCGATCGAGAAAAACTAATGCGAATTGCGGAATAAATATACGAGACATTTATGTGATCATGCGATTGTTATGTCAAATAATTGTCGGTCGCAACAGAAGGATTCAAACGAAATGAATGATTATGGTCCCTGAAATGTGTCACGATCTTTTCATTATGGCGAAAAATTTGCATCGAAAAATCTATGCAGGGTTAAAGATTGCCCACGAGTCGATTGTCCTCCGCTTGGAAAGATTGCTTCTTGCACCAAAACAGCTGTTCGTCTTGCCAATTGAAGAAACCTCGTTATTGGGTCAAATAAAGGTTTGATAAAGACAATAAAACAGGGAATGTCAAAAGGAATTTGTTAGGTGGGTGCAACAGAAGTCTAATATCTTCACTTGAGGAGATCGCCAAGAGGGTGCCCACGTCCGAGCCCGTTCACATTTTCAGTTGAACCCACATTCACTAAAAAAAACTTAGATCAATGAGTTATGGAACAACTTAAATATATTAACTGCTCCACACCACATCAATTTCAATAGGACTCGTTTCAATTCGGGCGATGGATTGGCAACGACCGCACTAATGTCTAGCCCGGGCCCGTCGATTGGTCGGGACCGTGAGAGGTGGACTCGAATCGGTACGCAAAGGTCAACGTGGAATTCCACTCTGACCCCGGCGAAAGAAAAGGATTGGATTGGTGGGCTGAAGAAGTGTTCCGTGTCTGTTGTGAATAAGATGTCTGTTCAAATTTCTGAATCCGTCTCGTAATCTGATGAAGATACACTCTCTCCCTTTGCGTCGGTGCCGTGTGACTGTGGTCCCTTCTTCAAACTTGACCGTCTTGATAAAAATCCTAATTTGCTCAACCGGCTCTTTTCATCGGCCAACAGTAAGGAAATGGAAGAAAGGGGCGAATATGGAAATAGGACACGAATTTGGGCACAGAATCGTAAATTCAACCCTATCCGTACGACCCTTTCCTAAACTCTCGGGCCTCCGTGTATAAATCTGCTCATATTTTCGTGACCCGGCCATTGTATTTGCAGACGCAGAACGTCTTCGACAGAGAGAGAAACAAGACGACTCCTCTCTGTCTCTCTAATCTCTCTGTTTCTCTCTCTGTGGGGACGTTTGGAGTTGGAGAGAGGAATGGGGGTGAAGAGGTTCGCGGTGCTGCTGTGCGCGCAGGATTCGGAGTACATGAAGAGTCAGTACGGGGGGTATTATGGGGTTTTCAAGGGAATGCTGGGCGAGGAGGGCGAGGTCTGGGACGTGTACCGCGTGTCCGCCGGGGAGCTCCCCGACGACGGCGAGATCGAGCTCTACGACGGCTTCGTCATCACCGGCAGCTGCAACGACGCCCACGGCGACGACGCCTGGATCTGCGAGCTGATCAACCTGCTGAAGAAGCTCGACTCCATGAAGAAGAAGGTCCTCGGCATTTGCTTCGGGCTCCAGGTAATCATTACAATCGACAAGAAAAATCGATCCGTTTTTGCAGTTCCACATCGAATAGTCATCGCGAGTCCATTCTCACGCGCTGTCCTCTTTATAGTTTTCTCCGGTTGTTGCTGCGTGAAAAATGGTCGATTAGGAAAATGAGTCGACCAAGGCTTTGAAAACCATCTGAAGATCTTTGAACCAGTTATACTCCAAATGGGTACTCGTATTTTGCATCAATACATAAAAAAAAATTGACGTGAAAATCATCTTTTGAAAGTGGTGTTGTCATTCTTCTTTTTAGCATTTTGTTGGCGAATTAAACTTTCTTTTCTTTTCTTTTTTTACGGTGGTTACTGGGGGGACGAAATTGTGACGCGTTGATTAGGACAATAGAGAAACGGAAGTTGAATACGGGATGCCGACAAGCGTTAGGGTGACGCGACTGTGACTGTCACGAGCGTCCCAGCCTCCAATCAAAACTGTACCTTTGGTTGGCGGGTCGAGCGATGCGGTTACACCGACCCGACTGGGTCGAACTCGGGTCTCTTTTCACCAGTTACCAAATTGAATCCTGGGACTAGGGTCGGATGTCGCATCTTTTTTGGCCTTGAATGGGTCTGGTTCTGGCAACAAGTTCTGATTCAAGTCCCCATTTTTCCATGTTTCCAGAAGATGGCCAGACATTTTCTGGTGCAGTTCTGTGATGAACATTCATAATCTGGGCAAGTAATCTCTTGCAACTTGAGGGACCCGAGATTGGTACGTCTTTAAAGAATCGAGCAAAGGGTGGCCCCAAGTTCCACTTGTCAACTGCTCCCACTTTCATTAACACAGCACATGTGAATATGGCTCGTATTTGCACGTGCTACGGATGCCGAATTCGGGTCGAAACGAGTCCTTCACATGAGCTGTCCCAAGTATCACCCGCGCCTAACCAGCTAATTCGCTGTCCGGCAATCATTCCACAATCAATGGCAACATGTACATGTGGGTATTGATGCGTTTCATTTGCAGACAATTGCTTGCCATCAGTTACCGAAACCAAAACATTAAACTACAAAAAACAAGAGACACCCAACGTGAAGCCACTTGGGTTTTAGCAGTAGTTGTCCATTTCATGTGAATCTGAGGCTTGAGCTGCTGTCTATCTTGTATTTCTTAGCCTTGCCTTGTTCTGTTACCGCCTTCATCTTACACACGTCGCTCGAATGCTTAAAAACCCAAATTTAGCAAGTTACGATTCATGTCGAATTGAAGTCGTGAGGGTTGCATTGATTTTCAGTGAAAATGTCCTAGTATTGGGCACTCCTTAAGTGCTGGATTATCGGGTTCGACGTGTCCTTGTGATCCTCGTTTTTTTGGTCTGCCATGATCAGCAATTCATGACGGGGACATGTTATCTTGATGCAAGCATTATAAACCTTGTCCATTTGTTCCCCTCCTCATGTGATGTCAATGCGATAATACGATGGACCTGCACTGTTGGAAGGAATCTTATCTTCTTTAGGTCACTTGTGGATGTTCTCGTGACAGAGCAAACCGATTTGCTCATCTTAGATTCGATTTGTGGTCATCCGAGTTTAATCATCTTCTTGTTTTTGGTTGTACAGATATTGGGGCGTGCACTGGGAGGCAAAGTTGGACGTGCCGAATCATGGGACATAGGATTGACAACTATACAACTCTCTCCGTCCTCCGAGCACTTCTCATCGCTCCAACTTCCTGCACAACTCTCTGTGATCGAATGCCACCGGGATGAGGTACAACACCTTATAACCTAAAGAAAAGAGAAGTGAAGAATTAAATTGATGGCACAATGTTATTTCGTTTTTCGAAATTAAAGAAAATATGAGGATAGATTTTGAATCTGGGAAATTTAAATAGCTGATGGAACTGCCGGAAAAAGCGGAGTTGATGGCGTGGTCGGACAAAACGGGGATCGAGATGTTTAGGTATGGGGATCATATGATGGGCATTCAAGGCCACCCAGAGTACACCCTCGACATTCTTCTCCACCTCATCGACCGTCTCGTCCTTCGGGACCTCATCACCGTAGGTTTCATCCAATTTCCGTCTCCGTGTGTTTTGTCACCGGAAAGAACAAGTTAGAAGCTGACGATTTTCTTGTTATTCCCTTGCAGGAGTCGTATGCTGATGATCTGAAGGCCAACATGGGGGCATGTGAGCCGGACAGGGAGGCATGGGAGAAACTCTGCATCAGCTTTCTCAAGGGTGGTTTCTTGTGATCAATTCTTTGATTGTAGTTAGAAATAAAGCGCCAAAAAAAGAAAAGAAAAAAACTACAGAAAGGAAGAAAAGAGAAGAAGGGTATTCTTTAGAGCACTAAAAATATGATTGAATGTTTTATGTTGCTTTCAAAAGCAGCAAGTGCAAATGTCCATTATGAGCAAGAAATGGGGTTGACTGAGACCACCAATGTCAATTTGATGAGAAAAGCATATTCTGATCCTTGGCTGCATCCCCTTCTACCATCTTGAATCTGACCTTTGAATCTGCCTTTGACATTCAAAAGTTTCATCAATTCAACACCGTTGTTTTTGCTTAGGGGAATGACTTTCCTTAAATCGGAAGATTACTTGCAATTTGGCAGGCGAAATTTAATCGACTATTGCATTTTCTCCGTCACTTCTCATGCAAAATGCTTTAGCAAGTATCTAAGTTAGCGTCTAATTCTTGAAGATTTTCTCATAATTCATCAATCACACAGAAAAAAGAAACAATGCCATGGGTTAGAAAAAAAAGAAAAGAAAAAGCTTTCATCTAATTATATTCAAATGTGGCTAGTTTTGAGAAATTTCCAGAAATAACACTGGTTTAACATTTTCCTTTCTTGCCATATGCCCTCTAGCACTGCTCAAGCTATAAATAGAACTTGAAATAGCGATTACGCTGTTGCTAAAAGTTAAAAAGGCACAGCTCTGAATGAGCACGCCTTTGAAACCAAACGGTTTGGCCTAATTATGTTCAGCAAATGTCCCTAAAGTGCTCTTCTTAACCCACGCTATTTGCTTGAAGGAACTCGTACGTCGCATCTGATGAGAAACTTAACAACTCCCAACTATCTAAGTTGGGAATTGTTGAGGACATGAAGTGATTAGTGACAGCAAGATTGACGTTTCTAACTAATTCCAGTGCTCGACACCCCCAGCGATATCAGTGCTTCTTCCGGCGGACCCTCTCCTCCGCCTCCCCGTGCAAAAGAGACGGCATCTCCAGAATGGTACTTTCGGAGAGTAAAACCTGCTTAACAGCGTAGATAAGTTCGCAAAGGCATGTACTAATTAATGATCATGCCTTTGCATTCCACCCCCCCTTCTCATCCATTCACATCACCACAAAAAATTGTGCAATAGAAGGTCATCAGATTGTAAATTCTTCCACAGCAAAAGCATCCCAAGACATTACTATCCCAAATATAAGCTGTTCCAATGATGGTTTGACAGAGCAATGATACTTTAAAAAGTTCCCACCTCGATAGTTTTGACTCGGGATTATTCAATGTAAACGAAAACCATAGACAGAATACTGCTTCACCATCACCAGTTCAATCTCAGACTCAGTGACATAAAGTAAGGATATTCAAATGGATTTTGCTTATCACAGTAATGAATGGCAGAGACGACCATACGAGTTTAGGCTCCCAGCATAGAACCGTTGTTCTTCCTGCACTCTGCCAACATATCCATGTAGAACTGGCACTTGCTGATGTCACTCCCAAAGTTGTTAACGCACTGCCAAATACCAAAGGAGACATGGAAATATAAACTGTCAAAAGTTGAAAATATGTTCACATGAAATATGAGAATATAAACCACACAGAAAGACATTGACATCATCACATCACGTCCTAACAATGTTCTATTTCTTGGGGAAGGAATGGGATCAAATTATGTTCTAAATTAATCTGTTATAACTTCTAAGATAACCATAACCTCAAATGAGTATCAACACCGAGACCGAAACTTGGAATGGCACCCTATGGGTCTCTTATCCGGAGAAAAAGAAACCGGGAATCAAACCAGTTATACGTGCACCGGCCTGGCCGGATCACAATTTTACTCAGGAACCGGGTTTATCTCGTATAAATCAAATAATTGTTATTACACTATTTTTGTAGCCTATGACAAATAAGTCTCGTTAGTCGAGTGGTCTTATTGCCTACTTCAAGTTGGAGGTCTCAGGTTCATTCTTCCCAGTTGTATCTCACTGTTTTATTATTTTAAATAAGGTATGTAAGACCCATTCTATATCGATTCGACCCTAGAACCAACCTAATTGGTTCTGGGTCGAACCAGTGGCTCAAGCAAAGGAATCAGGACCCACACGGATTAAAGCCCGGTTGCAAGGTTTTGGAACCAATACCTGAACTGATTCTTGTCAGATACAACCCAAAACAAGTCGGGTAAGGCAGGTTCGGGCCGGTTTGAACCGGCTGAGTTGCTCACCCCTAGGACCAAAAACCTATTCATCAAATCATCCATACTTTCTCTTCTCCAAGTGTGTAACTGTGTAGGATCCTATGCTATTATTATCCTCCAAATGCTATGAACTATTTTTTCCACCCAAGAAGTCCAAGTCCTATGACAGTTAATGAGGCAATTCAAAGGAACGGAACCATACATCTTGGAAGGCCTTGGAGTGAATGTTGCATGCATCAGCACCACCAATGCTGTTTGTAGTGGCTTCAGGGGCAGCAGCTGCCACTGTCTCATGTTGAATAGTGCGAGGACCAAGCACAGAATCCACAGCCCTGTGAGCCACTGCGCTTCCAGTACCAAAAGCCATACCTATCGTACAACCAGAGCAATGAGATCTCAGTCTTGAAGCAGAAGATCATTGGAAGGACGTATCTTATATGTATTTAGGAACAAGTATATCATCGGTTCATACCTTGAGCTATGGTCGAACCAATGCCGCTTAGCATAGAACCACCGCCACCTTGAGCAGGGGCTGGAGGAGGAGCATGGTTAACTGTTTCAAGATATAAGCAAATAATTCACATTAGTGGAGTGCAGCTTACTTTCTTTGGATAGTTACATCATAGAACTTGTGTTCTCATGCCAACAGGTCCACCTCCAAAAGAATGTCACATGCACAAAAAGAATACCTGGTGCAGGAGGAGGACTGCGGGCAGGTGCGGGACGAGGGGCAGCACGGGGAGCAGGTCTTCCTGCAGAAAAAGAATTTTGAGACGGCAACAGCACAGAATCAGCATATTAACAAAAACACTGTCGCTTACATGTCAATAGACGTCAGTTTGACAACTGCAGAATGCAAAATGGCAAGGAAGCTCATAGGCCGGCTCAGCAGGACAAGATAAAGGGGATAACATAGCTCAAGATGAATTCTTCTAGAACTAATAGCATTGTGCTCTATCCTATGTTTGCTTCCTAATTGTCTAGAGCTGCTAAAGCCACATATGAGAGCACGACATACAACTATGCTTCAAACACCATCGCGCTCGTGCACTCATCCTCCAATTCCCCAATCATATGACAAAGAAACACAATCAGCAGGAGATAACAGCCAAGGTAAAAGAAGTAACCAAAAATTTCACATAACTGCTTACCCCAGGCTCTATTCACTGAGAAAGCAAATATTAAAGGCAGTCTCACTGTGAGATGCATGCCCAAGTTGCATAGCAAAAATTTTCAGCAAGTTAGACAGAAAAGAACAAACTTTGAGGTGAAATGGGCCAACTTCCACGGTAGTTCGCATCAGAATTCAACCAAGACATAATGGCGGACCTAGTTACTTGTCCCCAAGCCAAATTAGCGAAGACAACAACAACTGCTAGAAGAAAGCCAAAACCGAACCAAGATCCGACAGACCACTCCTATTTTCTGGGACATATGAAAGATAAAAAAAAAACCTCGTACCAGTTATCTCACATCAAAAGATACAAACTTTCATCCGTCCCCTCAATCCTTCTTAACAACCAAACGAACGAAATCAAAACCTACACATGTACCGTAAGCTGGGAACCCTAGCAATCCCGCACACAACGAAACAAGAGATTGCACGGACGAGAATGGCGAATAGCAGAGAGCAGACGTTAGATCCAAGAAGAGACAACGAAAAACTCAAGAGGAGAAGAAAGAAGAGAAGGAATCACCTCCAGAGCGGCGAGGCATGTCGGTCGAAGGTGTTGAGGCGGCGGAGGGGGAGGGAGAGAGGGTTTTCCTCGTTTGACCGATAAAGAGAAATGGATTGAGAGAGCAATGCGTAGACGCGGCTGCATATGATCCTCGGCATCGTCTTTATATAACAGAGAAATGATGCTTTGGGCCCGTTTCGTGGATCAAGATCTCGACTTGTTCGGGCCCACCGAATTCGTTCACGCCCTCTTCGGTTCTTCTTCCCCCAATCCCTTCTTCTCTATCCAAAGACATTTTGATTTCAATCAATTCGGACTTCGAAACAAAAAGCCTATCCATCGAAGAGGAAGACGATGATCTCCGCATTCACCTCCTCATCGTTCAAACATACAGGCAAGCACGCGGTCTAGACCTCGGAACGGTAATTCACGAATTCTACGGCTATACCTCGAAACGATAATTCATGATAATTCAAGAATTCATGCGATTCCATTCAAACTATTGTTACCAAAATAGCTAATAATTAGAAGATGAGCAAGAGAGGAAATATTAGAGGCTGATTATAAAGCCTTTCTGAACCGATCGAACCAAGATATATATACGAGAATAATCCTTTATTCACAAATTGCCTTAGCTTGGGAAACAAGTCCGAAAAAATCACGAGTGTCCGAATAATCTTTCATCTTCAAAATGCGTTGGCTTGAAAAACAAGTCCATAATTGCGGGTTACATAAATAATCCTCCATTTTCAAAATGAGGTTGGCTTGAGCAACAAGTTCAAAATCGCGGTAAGTCCGAAAAACCACCTTAAATCCTGCGAAACCTAAAAAGGCCATCGACGAGTCCCAAAAGGGTAAAAAAAGGTAGGATCTTTAATTTCGATTCTTTCCGAATCTTTCGGCTCAACTCAACTCAACTCAACTCAACTCGGCCTTTTCTCGAGGCCTCGCGCACCGCTCCTTCGTAGCAGAGGAGACCCGCCGAGTCGGTCCGAGTCTCGTAGGCCATGCCCGAAACTCCCAATCACAATTTCAACCTCTCTCTCTCTCTCTCTCTAAATCACAACCCCTACAGACGCTCTCTTTCTCCGAGTTCTCTCTCTCGAAGTACTACTCTTCTCGCACCGGCACCGTGCCCCAAACCCTCGGGCCGCCGATCTGCCCTCTCCTCGTCCTCTCCCGCTCGCACCTCCTCCGATGGCGGAAGAACCGGCATCGCCGTCGCCCTCTCTGTCGCCGGCGCCGGCGCTCGGCCACTCCGTGATCCCCATAGTCAACAAGCTCCAGGACATCTTCGCCCAGCTGGGGAGCCAGTCCACCATCGAGCTCCCCCAGGTCGCCGTCGTCGGCAGCCAGAGCAGCGGCAAATCCAGCGTCCTCGAGTCCCTCGTCGGCCGCGATTTCCTGCCCCGCGGCAACGAAATCTGCACCCGCCGCCCCCTCGTGCTCCAACTCCTCCAGACCAAGCGGAAGCCCGACGGGGCTGAGGAGGAGTACGGCGAGTTCCTGCACTTGCCTGGGAAGCGTTTCTACGACTTCTCCGAGATTCGGAGAGAGATTCAGGTGATTCCCCCGCGGTTTTGACTTTTTTGGATTCCTCAGTTCGGGAGAGGTAGAGCTCCGCTCATTCGGCGACATGGAAAATAATTTATATTGGGATTGTTGCGGTAGGATTTTGGCATGGTAGAATTACAGCAAGGTTTGGATGGTTTACTAGTTACTTGCGCTTGATCATATGTTTTGCCACATCTTACATTGTGTTGGCTTCATGTTGTTTTTCGATGTTTGTCCAAGTCTTGACTGGACATCAGTCTTTTCCAGTCTTTTGACTATCTCCCCTTGGTTACAGGCCGAGACAGAGAGGGAAGCGGGTGGGAATAAGGGGGTCTCGGACAAGCAGATTCGTCTTAAGATTTTTTCTCCAAATGTTCTAGATATTACGCTGGTCGATTTGCCAGGGTTGACCAAAGTTCCAGTGGGTGATCAGCCCTCTGATATAGAGGCACGCATTAGAACAATGATAATGTCTTACATCAAAGTTCAGAGCTGTTTGATACTGGCAGTCACACCAGCAAACTCGGATTTAGCAAATTCTGATGCTCTGCAGATGGCAGGAATGGCTGATCCTGATGGTACATTTTATTATAGCACATTATCGGATGTAATTCCTTTTTTTGGGGGGGTTCAGTCTAACCTATAATCCTTACTTGCCCAGGGCATCGGACAATTGGTGTCATCACTAAGGTGTGGCATTTGATGGATCAATGAAAGATCTGTGAATCATCTAAAATTCTCTCTGTAATTTGCTTTTATATGTTTTTTCTGTCTATTTTCTTCTGTGGCTTCAGTTAGACATTATGGACAGAGGTACAGACGCACGAAATCTGTTGCTTGGAAAAGTGATCCCCCTGCGACTAGGTTATGTGGGTGTTGTGAATCGCAGCCAAGAGGTATTGGATAGCATGAGAGACATGATAATGTCCATATTATGAACTTGAACAGCGCTTTTGAAGCTAAGAGGAGCCTTGAACTTTCTTAATTATTTACTCTTCTGAGCTTTTTCAATGATGTCACTTTGAGCACACAAGATTTACTTCATTAATAGAAGTTTTCTGTCAGCTCTATGATGGCATCATGAGTGTATTTTTGGGTCAATATTTTGTGGCTTATAATTTGTGTCTGGCTAATTTGACTGTTGAACATTGACATTTGACAGGACATCATGCTTAATCGGAGCATCAAGGATGCACTAGCGGCAGAAGAAAAATTCTTCCGAAGTCGTCCTGTATGAATATATAAACTCTTGCCTATCAGGATTTATGTATTTGATGGAGATTTTGAGCTTTGTTTTTATCCTTCTCTTGGTATCCTATGCAGGTATACAACGGCCTTGCTGATCGCTGTGGTGTTCCTCAGTTGGCAAAGAAGTTGAATCAGGTAACAAAGATTTCAGTCAAGTGGGGTAAATTTATTTTTCGAATATAGTATTTTTAATCCACTTTTTAAAGGCCATGCTCCTTTGTGCATCAAAGTCGTCTTACATGTTATAACTTAAGATACCTTGTACATATGATGTAATATATGTTTAGTTTCGCTCAATGAGTCGTGGCTAAGAATAGATGTTAGAGCTTCTTATGAATCACGCGAGCGGGAAAGGATAGCAATGTCAAGGTAAGATGTTTTATGTACTTAATGTTGGCATGGGACGTAAAAAAGGGGATCCTATCAACTTGTTCCGACCTAGGGTTTTATGTACTTAATGTAGTTGACACTCCTCACTTAGTACTAGTTCTTTTTAGTTTTAGCTTGTCTTTCTTTTGTCTCTATTCTTCATATATTGCTATTGTACTAGAAGATGACTCTTTTAACAATTACATTTGTTACTTATAGAAGAATATAATTCATCTGACAGAGTTGATGATACATAACCTACATATCCTGTTTGCATAACCTAATAAAAGTTTCAGATTCTATGATAAATTTGGATACCAAAGAAGATTCAGATTCAAAGATAAATTTGGATAGCTGAAGAATGATGCTAAGGGGCTCTTGCTTTCATATGAAAAGGCTTCTTCAGAAAGATAAGGCTTTAGTCACGGTGCCCTTTGGGCTCTGGACTTTGGAGAAGGTTCCTGTGTAATAGAATGCAAAGGAACAAATGGAGTTGACTAGAGCTATGAAGTTGAGATGTGTTCAAAATGCCTTTGTATTGTTAACAGATCTGATGTGCTGTCTCAACTTATTTGCAGATACTAGTACAACATATCAAGGCAGTGCTTCCAGGGCTAAAGTCTCGCATCAGCACTGCGCTGGTTTCTGTTGCAAAGGAGCATGCTAGCTATGGAGAAATAACTGAATCAAAGGTGTGGTTTTCCTACTTTTATTCTGAGGGAGAACTGGTTAGTAGTTTTCTCTGAGACACAAGGAACTTTGTAGGCTGCGCAATTGATTTATGTGTGCTATGCTTTCCCCTATTGTAGTCTTGGAATATTTGAGTTTCTGATTAATTTTAACCATTGCCACTTTTTCCAATTTCTTTTCTGCTGAATAGGCTGGTCAGGGAGCCTTGCTACTGAACATTCTGTCAAAATACTCTGATGGTAATGTTTACTTGCTCTTTGATGTCGCTACATATTTGTTTCAATTTGCTGGATTGGCTTCTTAGCTCACTGATAATTCCTAAACTATTGTTTAAAACAGCATTTTCTTCAATGGTCGAAGGAAAGAATGAAGAAATGTCTACATCTGAGCTGTCTGGTGGAGCACGCATACACTATATTTTTCAATCAATTTTTGTCAAAAGTTTAGAGGTGTGTATACTGGCTTAAATTTTTGGAGAAAGACTTGCAATTTATGTAGCGTTTGGACTGGCTCATGTCTGGTTAAGTTTACTGCCTGAGTGTGAGTGTGGCTTTGCTTGCTTATTATCTCTTTTGCAATTGACATCTCTTCCTGCCATATTTGTGCTGTTTTTATTTTGTTTTATTTGATCCCCTTTCCTTGTATATGTGTTATTTGTCGCTGAGTCCTGGATGCAAGCAGATGATTAGCGTGACTACAATCTAACTTGGCAGTTGTGGAATACTGACACTTTATCCTCTCATTTGGTACTTGGCTTTTGTACCTTGCGACCCAGTAGCTATGAGACATTGTCAATTTTAATGTAAAGTTTGAGATGCCTTTTTCATATGCTATGCTGCAACGGAGCAGATCTTGTGACTATCTAAATCAATAAACACTTTAGAGGGTTATTGATCTGTTTGATAGTGAAAGCATTCATGGCTTATAGACTCAGTCTTAAGGAATGATTGAAGTTCATTCTCATGCTGCTCTTCAGAGGAGACACAATTCCATCGTTTTGTTAATATTTTGGGGAACTGACATATGTTGCCTGTGGATAAGCCATGTAGAGGATGGAAGAAAATTGCTTCATGGCTTCAAGGAGGTCGATGCAGGAGTAGTTTTATTTGTCTTTTGAGAAATGATAAATTAAAAATTGTTTACTCGTTTTGTTAAAGTTACATTCAGGTTCTTTCATGGGCTTGATTTTGATCTACCAGCGTAGACGATTGGCTGACTTTCTGCCTGCTATTGATTTGTTCAATAATTTTTGTTAATATGTTTTATAGGAAGTGGATCCATGTGAGGACTTGACTGATGACGATATTCGGACTGCAATTCAGAATGCAACGGGTCCTAGATCTGCATTATTTGTGCCAGAAGTAGGTGTATGCATCTTCTTTTCCTTCTGACTGTTTCTTGTCAACTAGGGGATAATCATCTGGTATTGCCCTTGTGATAGAATGTGCTGTGGTTGATTTGATTAGTTTCTTGTAGGTACCTTTTGAAGTTCTCATTCGAAGGCAAATAGCTCGATTGTTAGATCCAAGTATTCAATGTGCCAGGTTCATATATGATGAGTTAATGAAGGTTTGTGTATGAGGTCTCCATATTGCACCCTCTGAATTATTTTGTTCAGTCCTCTAATTTTCAAGTTCTTTCTTCAGATTAGCCATCGCTGTCTTGTGAATGAATTACAACGCTTTCCGGTTTTGCGAAAGCGTATGGATGAAGTAATAGGGAACTTTTTGCGGGAAGGTCTTGAGCCATCCGAGACTATGATAGGTCACATTGTTGAGATGGAGGTATGCCGATCTCTTCATTCTTAGGTTTGGATTGTCCGGTATTAGAAGGAAAGTAGTTTTATCGCGTAATCTTTCTTTCATTATCAACCATTATCCTTGGAGGGCAGCAGATATGGTTGCAGATGCAAGTGTGGCATACTGAGAGAGAGATAGATCTTTCTCTGGCATATATCGGTAGCATTGATAAGATGCCCTTTGTTCTCCTCAATTAGAAAGTCACGACTCTCTTGGCCACTTGATGATATATATGCTTGTCACTGGACATAGTCGGGTGATCAGGATACAACTATGTCCAAAAGTGGGAATAATTATCCTATGAGTCAAGGGAGGATTATTAGTGTGCTGTCATTTTTATTTTATGTTTCCATGCAAATTATTGTTGTGCTGTTCTAGCAGTATTATTCCAAAATCACGTTTCTTTTGGTCTTCCCTAGACTGTTCCTCTATGCTGGTCTTCCTATGATCTTTGGTCAGGATTATTGTTTTTTTAAACTTTAGGTTATTTCTTCGTTTTGATATTGGCTTAAGCTAATCCAACTTAACAGATGGACTACATAAATACTTCACACCCAAATTTTGTTGGTGGGAGCAAAGCTGTCGAGTTAGCAATGCAGCAGATCAAGTCCTCCAGGGGTTCTTTACCTCTTTCCCGGCAGAAGGTAGTTCATTGATACTGTTCTGTATTTTTGCAATGGTTTAACCTCCATGTTTCGGAACATCCTTACCCTTTCCTTCGTTGATTAGGATGGTATAGAAACTGATAAGGCACCGACATCTGAGAGGAGTGTAAAATCTAGAGCTATTCTTGCCAGACAAGTCAATGGAATTGTACCTGATCAGGTTTTTGTAACTTTAGGTTTTTCCTGCTTGCATTAATTTTTCTTAGTTAAACTAGGAGACGAGGAAGCATCATCTCCTTTTTGTGGTTGTTATGGATGTACTGGTGAAAAATTTATATCTTACTTTTTTGTGAAAGATTGCTTTTCATTTTGTTTAATTGGGTACTTTCTGTTTGTCTGAATGAGTAAATAGGGTAGCCGGCCTGTTGCGGATGCTGAGAAAGTGGCTCCTTCTGGTAAGTCACCCTCGAAGCACGATGGATTTAAATGAGAAATAGTATGTTGAATATCCAAAGCAATTGGGCTAGTTATGTTGTAGCCCAGATCTTTCTTTTACGTGTATATTCTTTTGTGGTTTTACTTTTTCTTATTTCTTTGCTGAGGTGGAAGAGGGCTGAGCTAGTCCTTTGGAGTGCTTATAGAGACGCTAAATTATGTTATCTTATGGTTTTTACATTTGTAAAATTTATTTATAATAATGCTTGTTAGGAAACACAGGTGGTTCAAGTTGGGGTATCTCGTCAATATTTGGTGGCAGTGATAGCCGTACATCTGCTAAAGAGAGTTCAACAAGCAAGGCATGTAACGAGCCTGCACACAACATGGAGCTGGCCATGTCTATGATTCATTTGAGAGAGGTATGCGCTTCACATTGGGTCCATGTGCATCATCCAAAACCTTGTGGTAGCATTCAATTGCTTAATACAGCAGTAAGATTCTTGACTTGAGTCATTCAATGCCTGCTTATTTGATTCAGCCCCCAACTGTTTTGAGGCCATCGGAAAGCCATTCAGAGCAGGAGGCTATTGAAATTACAGTAACGAAACTGCTACTTCGATCATACTATGACATTGTAAGAAAGAATATCGAGGACTCTATTCCGAAAGCAATTATGCATTTCCTGGTGAGTATTTGAGATATTTATGTTTATTCCACCTTTATATGTCCTCGTACCTAAGAGAATTTTACTAGTTGCTCTGAAGGGTTTTGAATGACATGAGAAATTTTGTGTGCATGCTTGGACATTTTAGATAATAGGTGTACACTTTGTGCGATGTCTCTTGATTGAACACAATTTGCTTATTCTCTTATAAAATATAGATGAGTTCCAGTAATTGAAAATGCTTTCCTCTTTGACCATATGTCTGTTCAGTTGGAAGCTTGAACTAAAATTCTTAGCTTTGTTGTGAGCGTGAACCACTTCTGAGAGGCACTTATCTGTGAGTCTGTGACTCTTGTATGTTGCTACTGCGCCGCTTCATAGCTCTAGGCAATCATGTTAGTCGTCATCTGTTATGCCACATTGCCTTGTCATTATTAGGGTAACTGATGGCCACTTTTAGCTCTTTATTAACTTTCAATGTTGTGAATTGAGACTTTACAACACTGATTATAATTCAAATCCATAAAAGACAAGCTGATATGGTCTTCACGTTTATTCACTCTCTTGTCTCTCTCTGACAGGTGAATCATACAAAACGAGAGCTGCACAATGTTTTCATAAAAAAGCTTTATAGGTAGGTCAATATTCACTGTCATTGTCAAATTTTCGATTTCCACCGTTGCTAATTTTTTCTTGTTATTCAGTTAGTTTTCCTGTCTTTTGAATACTAATTCTGCAAGTACTGTTTGTGAACAGAGAAAACCTGTTTGAAGAGATGTTACAAGAACCTGATGAAATAGCAATGAAGAGAAAGCGCACTCGAGAAACCCTCCGAGTACTTCAACAGGCTTTCCGGGTGAGTTTTTCTGAACTTCTCGTCACTGAAGGCATAGAAAGAGAAGAAAGAGAAAGAAAACAATAGAAGTCAAGAAACTCGTTTAGAGATCCATAATGTCGTGGATGCTCAGTGGGAGAGAAAAAGGCTGTCTTGCATGACATACTTAATATTTTAGCTCAGTGACTAATTTTTTGCATCTTCTGCGGTAGACATTGGATGAATTGCCATTGGAAGCTGAAACGGTTGAGAAAGGTTACAGTTTGGGTGCTGATCGAACTGGGTTACCAAGGATTCACGGGTTACCAAATTCATTGATGTACACGACGAGCGGCAGTTCTGGTGATTCTTTCGGGGCTTCCCCGAACAATCCAAAAAGTCGAAAGTCATCCCACTCTGGAGAGCTGCAGACACCCTTTTATGCTAATGCAGATTCTAATGGGAGTGGACGCCCTCACATGCCCAGTCTTTATCCATCGCTTGATCTGTGAAAGATAGGGTTACTTCATCACGTCCAAGGCTGCATGGTTTTGCTTGCTATGTCATTGTCGCACAAGAGGCTTTCAACTCTGGGGGCTAGCTCAAATGGTAACTCTTATATCCTCAGTGCACAGGCACAGGTCATTGACTGGTGGCGCATATCTTCTATTGGTCTACAAAGTAGCATTATAGTCGCATTTTTTTGTAAGCTCCTAAATTTAGTAATAGGGAGCCGATGATTCTTTTCTTGTTTCGTTTTCTGGAAAAACAGCTTCTTTTCGAAATGTAATTTTGGTGGAGAAAATCTCATTCTGAGATTGATGGAGGTATCCTTCTGAAGCTGCTCTTTGATAATCGGCAGGCAATGGAACCAGAAACCACCAGCACTGTCTCATAATCGTTGAGAGATTCTCTCAAGTTTATGTTATGTTCCTTTATACTTAGCCGAGAAACCGATATGATCTATTAGGAATGACATCCGTGCGTTTTTCGTAGATTTGTTTGAAATTTTGGGGTGTGCTTATATGCACAACTGTGATCTGGGTTGTGCAGAGTCCAATGTACTCTGTAAATAAGATGCTAGATGCCGTTGTACAGCTCATTTGATGCTTGAGAGTTTTGTGATTGGTAAACATAGTGTGGTTTGAATTTTCTGCTGCAGTTGATCACGGTGTGCCCTCCGATGGGGGTTGTGCTTTCGCGATATTCTTCTATTCTCCATGGCGGATCACTTTCCGTTTTCGAGAAGTCATGGCATTTTGGCTTTCACCATTTCATTTCAAGGGCTTGATTTATGGCTCATCCACGAGGCGAATAAAGGGGATGCGTTGCTGATGAACGGGTGGAAACGATCGTAATTGAATCTTAACCTGTCTGGTACTTCTCCAATACGTTCAATTCAGGAATGATGAAACAAGAAACTTATAGAAGATGCTAAGATGTTGTTCATATTAAATAAAATTTAACGATCATGTAACCAAGGTTTTTGCATTGCGGAGTTTGTAAAATTGAGCAAACTAGTGTTGTTAATTTTCCCCCAGCGCCATCAACGGTTGTCAATGGTAGTTGTACATCCTGCGGTTGTTATTTTGTGCATATTCCATGTCATCGACAACAACATAACGAAACGAACTCAAGAATCAAAGCTTAGAAACCGAACCCAACTTAACCAACTCTCTTTTGAACTCAACTGTCAAAACAGATTATGCTCATCGCCCACTTTATATTTCAAGTCAAACTCCACAGCTTCAAATCATAATCCGCACACACTTTCCTGAGAAAAGATATTGATCGAACTCAAAGTTGTGTATCGCACAGTACTTTCTTCGAGAGAGTGATGATGAGACCATCCGTGGCGGCCCGGCCGCGGATGAGGCTTCCTGCTGGCGGCTACTTCTTCTGTTTTGCAGTGCTACTTGGATTCTTCGTTATGTACGCAAACATCCGGTTCTTCTCCCCCACGCTCTCCTCACATCCTATGGATATGGTAAGTTCTCTCTCTTTCTGTGTGTACGTCGCGCGCTTGTTCTCCTTGTTGTTGAATCCGGTACACTTGGATTAGGTGAAGGCCAATGCACGAGGAGAAGACGATATGGATGTGTCTCCTGGAGTCTACCATTCATGGAAGGTGTTCAAGACGAACTACGAAGAGATGGAGAGGAAGCTGAGGGTCTTTGTGTACCCGGGTGGACACCGCACTCCGAAAAGGCTTGCCGGCAAGTACGCGAGCGAAGGGTTCTTCTTCAAGAACATTCGTGAAAGCCGGTTCGTCACGCTCGATCCCGACGGGGCTCACCTCTTCTTTCTTCCCGTTTCTTGCCATAAGCTGCGAGGCCAGGTCTCCTTCCTTTCTGTTCTTTCTTTCTTTCTTGGGTTCTAAGCAAACTGAATTTGCTGGCGTCTCACTGAAAGCAAACTTCTCTCTCGATCTCTGATGTTCGGAGCACTTCTTTATTTGCAGGGCGTATCCTGGGAAGACATAACCAATGGGATCGGAGATTATGTTCGGAGGCTGATGATCAGGTACCCTTACTGGAACAGAACACTTGGCGCGGATCACTTCTTTGTGACTTGCCATGACATCGGCGTGAGAGCGACAGAAGGCGTTCCGCTTCTTGTGAAGAATTCGATTCGTGTCGTGTGCTCTTCGAGTTATAACAGCGGATATATTCCACACAAAGATGTCGCCCTTCCTCAAGTGAGGCTGCCATTTTCTTATCCTGCCGGAGGAAATGATGCGATCACCAGGCATGTATCGAATAGCTTAATTCCTTTCATGTCACTCCTGGAAGAAACTATATAATGAAAGAGATGGATGGATGGTAGGACAGAGGAAATGTCATTTGCTGGTTTGGTAGAAAGTAATGTCGCGTGACATTACTTTCTTGATTTAGTGTAATTTTAAACCAAAGGAAATGTCATTTGCTGGTTTGGTTTGATGCGAATGTTATGGACTTGGCGCTACGGCTTTCTGAAATAAAATATATGTCAACCCACTTCTGTTAGAATTAACTTGGCTCGGCTTCCAGGAGGACGCTTGGTTTCTGGGCCGGACGCACCAATTCCGACGTAAGATCTGCATTAACGACTGTATGGAGCGACGATGATGAACTTGATATCCAAAACAGCCAACAGAATGGAACTAGAGGGAAGCATAACAAGTTTTATGGGGCTAAATTCTGCATATGCCCTGGAAAGTCGGAAGTCAACAGTCCGTGCATAGCAGACTCAATCCGTTATGGATGTGTTCCAGGTAACACTAGTCTCTGTCTACATTTTATGTTGTTGTAGCAAGGATGCTATTAGTTCATATCTCTATTCTTAAGCTGTTATATTGGCCCTTGATGATTAGGGTAGTTCTGCAAATGCATGAATGGCTACAAGTGATGAACACTGGTTCATGATGGTCTAAATATCACTTCACTTTCCATTTCCTTCGGTTCGAAGCTGTTATTGGAAAGAGAGAAAAACTTGGACTTGCAATGTTTCTCGAAAGAATTGTTAATTGGGTTTCGGATAAGCAAACCTTCTAGTTCTTGCTCACTGAGCCATTGAAACCTTTGTGCATCATCCCCCCTTCTTTGATTTGAGTACAGAAAGTAAATATAATAAAGGATGAAGATGGCCTTTTTGTCCTTTCACCTTTTCTGAGCCTCCATTGCTGTTCCTCTCAGCTGGGCTGCCCCAACGCCTGCCTGCTTCTCTAATTGGTAGATTTCTATTGTTTGGCAGTGATTATGTCTGACTACTACGACTTGCCTTTCAATGATATCCTCGACTGGCGAAAATTCTGTGTCATACTTAAGGAGGATGATGTCTATCAGCTGAAGCGCATTCTTCAGAACATTTCCGATGAAGATTTCATGGCGTTGCATCAGAATTTAGTTAAGGTAAAAGCAGTGCTATGCTTGTTCTGAGCTTAGCTGATGGCATTGCTTTTAGTAAAATAAAGGAAAAGAACAAGAAATTAAAGTCTAATCCTGGAAGAAAATTTTCCTTTTGTATGTTCAGTGCACTCTTCTCAGTAACTTCCATTTGCATGGGTCAGTTCTCTCATTCCATCTCTTGTTTCACATGTTTGGTAAAGCAGGTTCAGAGACACTTCATGTGGAATACACCTCCGGTGCAATACGACGCGTTTCATTTGGTCATGTATGAACTATGGCTTCGCCGTCACGTCATCAAGTATTGATTTGTCCTTGTCCATTCAACTTTACTTCATCTTCCACCATAGTCCGGCCTAGGATCCTTTTGGCTCGTTTTCTGAACCGAAGCGCATGTATAGCATTGTAATTGATCTAATTGCTCCTTTTGGAGCTCCCGATTACAATATTCTCGACTGATGAGGATTGTATACAGTTGGCAATGCCATGCTTTTGATAGCAGTTTAAATGCCTTTTGACAGTAGCATTCTTGTACTCTTACTCCACAGATATTGTTCCTTTATTACAATGTCCTATAGAGAATTTTAACCGGGCGTTAGCATTTATTCTCAGAGAACTCCTTGTTATTAATCCGTTCTTCGTTATGGATTCGTGAGCTCTTCAGTTCCGTTTCGCAGATACGTTTTTGAGAGGTAATGGCTTGTGAATGGTAAGTTTCTCAGATGGACAGGTAGTACCTTCGTATTCCTGATATATATTTTTTGCAAAAATGACTCCTATCCGGTTCTTGCTGCCCCTGCTCTTGGTGGTTGCTCTCGAACCAATTGGAGCAATCCGAGTTGCTCCTACTTACCCAACTGCAAGAATCCAATATGAATTAACCTTTGGCAACGTCTCTGATTCCGGTTATTTCATATTCGAGTTCTATATTGGCGATAACTATGCCGCAAGTGTTCTTTCGCTTGCCTTTAATGAGGCTCTTGGCCACTTGGATAGCATCCAATCTCGCCTTCTGCTGTCCTTATTCCTTGGACTTAAAGACACTTCGCAAGACAACTTCTCAGAGTACCTTTTAACCACACAAACAAGAACTTTCCTCTTCTTTTTAGCTTCGGAAACTAGACGGGTCGACCAATATGCGAAAAACTACAGAATATAATATCACTTTGCTTATTTTAAAGCGATGAAATGTAATGCCATCGCAATTAAAAGAAAACAGTCCAAAATGAGATGCTGATTTGAATTCAAAACTGAACTCCCAAAAACTTGGAACCCATCAAAAGAGATTTCTCGTCGTCTCATTAGCTGATCATCTTACAGTGACCATTGATACTGCTTGAAGTGAACTTTTCTGGTGCAAGTGCAACCTTCAGTTATTTATACAAAAGAAGCTGCATCTTTTCCAGTACCTTCCTTACTGAACTGATGTCTAAGTTAATCCATAGATTCGATATAAAGTCTCGCTTCGATATACGTTCTCCATACATCGCAACAATCACAAGAGGACAAATGCGGAACATGCGTGAAGATTGGATTGGATCTAACGAAATTAACTTTGGAAAGTTCGTCTTTTTCATGACCTGCAACCTATTTCCTGTCCATTTGTTCTGACAATGGAGCCTGAATTATAATATTGATCGTTCCGTCTGAAACTACAAAGATGTTGACCACTTCCCAATTTTTTCTCTCCAAAATTTATCTCCAGTTTTGGAGGATCCCTTTGAATTTTCGTAAGTCCACCCGATAATCTTCTGCTCCTGCACTCACACATGGAAATTTCTCGGCGCCTTGTTTGGCTAACAAAAACAAGGTGATAGCGGAAATTCTGTTCATTGACAATACAATGTAAAAGAATGTTTCTTGGCTTCATTTACATGTTTATATCGAACACCATACTCCCTGCAAGTTATAGATCAGAATAGATCAGAAAATAGATGGCTAATGATTGATCCTTTCCTATTTGTTACTATGGTTGCGGCCTCTAGCTACCGAACATGAAGAGGAAGACAAACAGTTTGTAAGACAACTGGCTTATCAAACTTTGCAGGCATCGAGATTTTCTGCAAACCCAATGATCTGCATTTGCGAATTCTACAACCAAATTTTAGTGCAGCCTCATCTATATAAGTAACCATGAAGAAAGATGTGTGAGATCATGCCATAGAAACCCACAAATTTGTCAACTTTCTAGGCCAACATGTCTTTGATACAACTCTTCCTCGTTCTCCTCTTGGTGGTTTCTCTCGAACCAATACAATCGATCCGGTACGAGCCCTTCAAGAATGGAGACACTATTCGCGCCAATGAGACTGGAGCTGAGGACTCCATGAGTCCTGCAGCACCAATCCCAGTACAGGGGTTTGAAGTCATCGTTCATGGCCCTGGGACCAGCAGGTTCCAGATCGAAATTGGTTCCCCTTATGCTCTCCAAATGCTCGAGCTCGCCTCCGACTTCGTATTGAAAGTTTTCGACCAAAAACCGGCTGAGGGAAGGGGCTACACGGGAGTAAGCTTGGTTGTTGAAAGCTTTGCAACATATGGCATTGGGAGCTATCCTGATGCAGTAGCCAGCACCACCGGGGACAACATTTACATAAACTCGGACTACATTCAGAATTACGGTGGTGCAGTACGACCCGAATTTACTGGGATCCTGTACCACGAGAGCACGCACGTGTGGCAATGGAATGGAAATGGCATGGCTCCGAGTAGCCTAATCAACGGAATCGCCGACTATGTGAGGCTGAATGCCGGGTGGCCGTCTAAGTACTGGCCGAAGAGAGGGTCCGGCACAAGATGGGATGAGGGATTTGCCGTCACCGCATATTTTCTCGAGTATTGCGATAGCATCAGAGCAGGGTTCGTCGCTGATCTTAATGCTCTGATGAAAGATCACTATACTGATGCCTTCTTTGAGCAGTTGCTAGGCAAGACTGTTGATGAATTGTGGGATGATTACAAGTCATCCTACCTGACCCTTGCCAAGTCACTTCATTATGAGCTCATTGACAATTCAACCAGCCCTGGTAACACCAAGTTTGAGACCGACATCGGCGCGGGTTACGCCATCACGATCCTGCAGCTCGCCTCCGAGTACGTCATGAAAACCCTCGAACTAAGCATAGGCGAAGCGAAACCATACGGGAAAGTAACATTAATTGTCGAAAACTTTGTCCAAGCTGGGATTGGTAGCTATCCTTCTGCCGTGGCCAGCACTACAAACAACAACATTCGCTTGAACTCCAACTACATCGAACACTACATTGGCGACGTGCGCGCTGAATACAACGGGATCCTGTACCACGAAAGCACCCGCGTTTGGCAATGGAATGGCAACAGTATGGCCCCGAGCGGGCTCATCACCGGCGTCGCGGATTACGTGAGGTTGAAGGCGGGGTGGGCGTCCCAAAGCTGGCCTGAAAGAGGTTCCGGTTCGGGCTCGAGGTGGGACGAAGGTTATGCGGTCACGGCCTACTTCCTAGAGTATTGCGACAACCTCAGAGAAGGATTCGTCACCGATCTCAATGCCATGATGAAGGATTACTACAGCAACGATTTCTTCGAGCGATTGCTCGGGAAAAATGTTTATGAACTATGGTATGAGTACAGGTCAGCCTACAAGGGCGATGCACCAGAACCAGGACCAACTGCATCAACACCTGCTCCATCATCACTCTAGCTACATAATCATTTCCGTACTTCACAGACACTGTTGCTTCTGAGAATAAACAAGATTCGAGTTAGTGGGTCATTTGGAATTTCTCGATTCGCATTATGTTTAAATTGACCATCGTTTTATAACGTTTTCTCGTTCAGCTCTCATAGCAGAACAGAATAAAAAGAAAATTTTAGTTATTTTCTTATGCCTTTTTTTATATATATCTGTGATGGAAAAAGGTGACTCAGAAAACATCTTCCTGATGGGCATTGGCAAATAGTATCTGCATATAGTTTTCAAATTGGGGAAGATAATCTGAAGGGAAAAAGAGAAAAAGAAACCATGAACGTAGAAGAAGAGGTCGAGCGACTCAAGGAAGAAATCAAAAGATTGGGCAAGATCCAAGCTGATGGGTCTTACAAGGTACATTCTTTCCTTTGACCTTTGTAACTCAAATCTGATGTCTCACCCACGTCAAAATTCACGTTCTTTGCCGCTGAAGCTGCCAACCCACCTCCTATTTCCGTTTCCGTTTCAAGAATTCAGATCTCTCTGAAACAATTTGATATGGGATCAAATTCAATTGTTTTGCAATTACACAGATTAGGTGCGTGGCTGGACGTCTGATCTGGAAAGAGAAATGAAGATAGATCATCTTTGATTCTTCGAGAATTCGAGAAAATCTAGAAACTTTCATCATGTATACAGATGAAATCTTGAAAACTCGTTTTGGTGTAGCCGTCGAAACTCTCGGGTGCCAAAATGACATAGGAACATGCCCTTTTGTTCTGTTTGATTGAATTGATGGCATGTTGAAGCTTGCGTAAATTTGGACTTAAGCCACATTACAAGTATTGCTCATCTTGCTGTTCTTCCTACATCAACATACCGGCTTTTTATGCGTTTATCTTTGTAAAAGTTTGGCCTTTAAACCTTGATCTGCTGTAACTTTTTCCAATTGACTTGTACTCGGTAAGGATTCCAGCGACTCCTTCCAATTGACTTAGATCTATGATGGGCCGTTGGATGATTCGTTGGATGTTCCAGCACCGCATTTGAACTTAGTTGCAGGTTGATTTTCTCTGTCTAATTTGCAATTTGAGATGGAACACACCAGTGTCAACCAATCTCATTTTCTGTAATGTATTTTCATTACCGTATGACTAGTAATCCTTAGGGTGAAGCAAAGTAGGCTTTTGATTTATCCAGTTTCCTATCTCGTATGTATCCTCTTGGCATCTATTTGTTACTGTTCCCTCCTGTAGAAACACAGGAAGTTCAAACAACAATCTGTGTCCTTAATAAGACAATCGTGTCCATCTTGTATCCTTCGGTTAGTAATTGATACACGCTTAAGTTTGCCCACCTGGTGTTAGGTTCTTTACTACTCCTATCCAATAGAATCCAAATCATTTTTCTTCATTTTCTCTCTGAATAAGCTTTCTATGGACAGCCTTTAGCTAAGGAAAACTAGAAAATAAGCAGAGAAATGGAAATAGGTGTAAATGGGAAGAGAGCTCAAGCTCATATACAGATGCAGTATGTCCTCCACCCGAGGATGTATCAATGTCATGCAGAAACTGAAAAGCCCTTGATTTGATCCTCTTATTCTTTTTGGTTAAGCAGTTTATACCTTGTTAACCCAACTTCAGCAGAAAAGTCCCAGACCTTCCCTTTTCCGCATTTTGTCAATGACGTTGGAAATGGAAAACGAGAAGTTATAAGACATAGAAATGTTCTTAATGAGTTTAGGTAGTCCTGCTGGAATGAGCTACGGCTTGCAAATCTACTCAAATATGCATATGAAGTTTGGTAAGAGACTTGATACGTGTCTTCGACCACTTTATGGTAGTGATGATGTGTGAAAGTTAGGCCTGATGAGATCTCAGTTGATATGTTAAGCTAAGAATTGCTGACTTTCGTCCTGCTATTTTGCCATGTCAAGACTGCGATTTTACTTATGCAACTCTTCCGCACAGCAGCGACCTAGTATGAGATTCTAATAAAAATGAATCCAGTGGCCAAATTGACATTCTTCTCCTGTCTCAAGGTAACATTCGGCGTGCTATTCCATGATGATAAGTGTGCAAACATATTTGAAGCACTGGTTGGGACGCTAAGAGCAGCAAAGAAGCGTAAGATTGTTACTTATGATGGTGAGCTCCTGCTACAGGGTGTCCATGACAATGTCGAAATCACTCTTAAACCCCCGCCAGCAGCTGCGGCAGTGGCAACAAGCTGATGTTGATTGGTCCACCTGGCTCAGTCACGAAAATAATGACTACCGTGTTTTCTGTAATGTATTGTCTTGTATCTTATCTCGGATAGTATACATGTTCTGGAAAGTCCACATTGTGTCAGACAATTTCATCTGTGGTTGTTGCTCCATGAATTTGAGCTCAGTAAAACCAAATGTTATCTGATGGGCATTTTGTCCTACTATATAAGGGACCTATGTTTTGAATATTCATATTTGTCGGTGAAGTAGCAGAGGCTTTTCTTGCTTGGGTGATTCTAAAATTGTTGCCTCTTCACTGAGAAGTAAGGAATGGCTTTAGCCGGTGATTAGTTCCAACTTAAGAATGAATTTTACCACCTATTTTAGCAGAAAATAAAATTCTTCTTCCATCTCAGGATATTATTAATACACCAAATACGATCTTACACACTCAAAGTGATTATAAAAAAGCTCATGAAGAAAACAGTAGGTGATTTATTCCAACTACTTGGGTAGGAACAGGATTACAGCTTTCATGTAATATTCGAATTCTCATGATATCTGAAGTAGTTGCAAGGTACTGATTGGAGGAATGATGGAATGTTGCCCAACATTCCTCCCATCAGCAGCAGCATAATGGAGTTGAACAGAGCATAATCTTCAACTGGGAAGAACAAAGCATATATGCATAAGAGGACTGTTGAGTAAGTGACAGGGCAAGATACTCTGCTTCAGACGATTTTCTGGAAGCACGAATCTCGTGCCAAGAATATGCCAAGAACAGTAATATTTAAATGATCAACACGAAACAAGGTTTCATGGAAAACAGGATTAACAACGTCTTTGCATTTGCAGAGAAGACACAAATGGCTTCCAAACAATATGAGATAATGATGTTCCCATGGTTGGCATTTGGCCACATCCTTCCATTTTTCGAATTGGCCAAGAGATTGGCTTCCAAGGGGATCCATATTTCCTTCATCTCTACTCCCAGAAATATACAGAGACTGCCTCCAATTCCTGATTACTTAATTGAAAGCATAAAGCTTGTCCAGATCCCACTGACATCCGTCGATGGTCTGCCGGAGAATTCCGAGGCTACTATAGACTTGCAATTGGAGTGCACTGAGCATCTCAGGAAGGCCTGCGATGGGTTACGCGAGGCACTAGAGCAGCTCTTGTGCGAGATTTCACCCGACTTAATCCTATTTGATTTTGTTCAGTGCTGGATCCCACAAATCGCCGCCAAATTCCGCGTGCCTTCCGGATATTTTAGTGCGTATGCTGCTTGTACGCTTGCATTTTTAGGGCCACCAGCAGAGCTCGAGTCATTTGGCCGGAGAAGGAAGCCGGAAGATTTTGCAGCAACTCCAGACTGGTTTCCTTTAACTGCACTAGTGTCTCAAGGTCCTCACCAGGCACAAAAGATGTTCAGGAATTTATACTTTCCAGATAAATCCAGCTTATCAGGCAGCCAAAGGTGGGCAGCGACTCTACATGGTTGCGAATTTGTTGCTGTGAGAAGCTGCTCAGAGCTTGAAGGTGAATATCTAAACCTTATTAGAGGACTCTACCAGAAACCTGTAGTGTCAGTAGGTTTATTGCCACCAATGCCCAAGCACAAAATATCTGATCAGGCAACTAGCTCAAATTGGTCACATATCTCCAAATGGTTGGACAAACAAGCTAGAAAGTCTGTCGTGTTTGTGGGATTTGGAACAGAATACAAAATGCCTCTGGAGGAAATCCACGAGTTGGCATACGGGCTCGAGCTCTCCGAGATGCCTTTCTTCTGGATCCTCAGGACGCCTGGTGGACTAGAGTTTGATAGCTCTGAACTGCTTCCTGATGGGTTCCTGGTGAGAACGTCCGAAAGGAGTATGGTTTCAATAGGGTGGGCGCCGCAATTGGCAATTCTTGGTCATTCTGCTATCGGAGGGTGCCTGTACCATTCTGGGTGGAGTTCTATCATCGAGTCACTTGGATTTGGTCATCCACAGATTCTGATGCCCATGGTAGATGACCAGGGCCTTAATGCGAAGCTGTTGGTGGAAAAGGGGGTCGGGTTCGAGGTACCCAGAAATGAAGATGGATCATTTCACAGAGATGCAGTTGCCAAGTCCATCAGACTTGTGATGCTAGAAGATCGGGGAGAAGGATTGAGAGTGAAGGCAGCTCATATACAGAAAATTTTCGCCGACCAGGATCTTCACGATGGTTACATCAACAATTTTGTAGAGTTCCTGTACAGCCGCAGAAAAGGACCATCACATACCCGTGATAGCTAAAAAGTTGTCGTATATTGGGAGAGAGACGTTAATGTCTGCATTATCATTGAGGAATGAAGAGTTCTGGTCCATGTAATTAGTAGCATGCCATTATAATTTATTAGGTATGTGTTGTATTCTTGTTCTAGTTACAGAAGAGAGGGACTTTTGAGTACAAGGCAATGACAGTTGTTATCACACTTCAGTGACTTAGACAAAGCAAAATGCCAATCCTTGATCACGTATCATCTGATATAGCTCAAGAGGAAAGTCGATTTCATTGCCCTGTCGTTTAACATTGCACAAAAAGTCAATCTTAGTTTGACGTGGGCTTAAGTACACTACAAGTGCCAAAGCTTGTGTACGACGCTCACTTTAGTGCCAAAACTTTCAAAACAATCACTTAAGTGCCAATTTTTTTGAAAAACGATCACTTCAGTGCCAAAACTTTCAAAACGATCACTTAAGTGCCAAATATTTTGAAAAACGCTCACTTCAGTGCCAACTCCAGCGAGCCACGTCAGCTCAAATATTAATAAAAAATAGATCACGTCGGATTTCCGGGCGAGCCACGTCAACTCAAATCGGAGTTAGTACTGAAGTGATCGTTTTGAAAGTTTTGGTACTAAAGTGAACGCCGTACACCAGTTTTGGCACTTATAGTGTACTTTAGCCGTTTGACATGCATGAACTAGGAATTGCTAATTTTACATTTGGTAAGAGTGACTCGATCCCAAAACTGTAACAGGTAGAGTACCATAGCAACGAGACTCATCAGACCAATACAAGTGGGTACCTAAACTTCATATCCAGGATTTACTTTTTGCTGAACATCTTTGTAGCTCTCCAATTCTTCAATGTCCTCCGGACTGCCCAAAAACAGTGGCAGCCTTTGATGCAGCTTCACAGGTTGAATAGAAAGGATCCTACTTTTGCCGTCAGAGCCCTTGCCACCCGCCTGCTCTACAAGAAAGCTTAAAGGATTTGCCTCGTAGACCAAACGGAGGTGGTCTCTAGGATTCATTGCCACGCCACCATAAAGCAGAGTGCGATGAAAATCAGCTACCAGAGAGCATATATAACGTGCTGAATATTTCTTTGGGTGTCTTCCTTTCCCTTGCCGAACAGTGTCAATATACCGCCTTAAACCATCCGGCCAATCAAAATATCTTGCATCATTTACAGAATAAATTTGCCCTGACGCCAGAAGGAAAAACTAAGTTAGAAAAGCTTCCATTTTGGCTCCATAAAATTTCCTGTTTAAGAATGTCTCAATCATCAATGTAGCATATTACTGGAAAATCAGAAGCTAGGGTTGGAAAGAGGATAAAGTTCAGTCAGCATATTTCACCCTTGCCTGAAAAATGCAAAATCGTATAGAAATATTCTAGGAAGCATACATTTGGACTGCTGCTAATATGAATTTTTCAACATTATTAACTTCAGCTCTACAAGATTGATCATAAGCTAAAATTACCTCTAGGAGGAATTTTGATGTTTGGATGAGTTAGAATGAAGTCTCCTGTAGACCGATCCAGAGTAAAAGCATGTGTTCCGGAACCAAAGGTAGCACAAAGAATCGTGGCTGAAGAATAGAGAACATAAGCAGAAGCTACAAGCCTGGTTCCATTCTGCAGTGAGTTCAGCTGAGCCTTCTCATCTGTAGGTAAACGATCAATTTCCACGAGCCGATTATATATGCCGAAAATTGTTCCTGTGGGAATGGATGCGTCAATGTTCCTAGAACCATCTAAGGGATCTGTTACCACAACAAATGGGCCATCATCAGCTATCCAAACTGGAGCATCATCTTCTTCTGAAGCCATGACAGCAACTTTTCCAGAAGTCCTTAGAGATGACAAGATAATTTCATTCTGCGCAATGAAGACATAGCCATCAGACACGTTTTGTTTCTCTTCTTAGCAACTATATAGTCTTGAAATAACTGATATCAGCTAACAATACAACTATACTCGAGCATCATCATCATGAAGATCAGCCATCTAGACCAGCTTCTTACTAGGCAAGCAGTAGGAGCTAGAAGGCTGAAGTCAGATCGCTTTTCCACCAGTGGAATCAAACATCTGTTCTATCCCAAGTTTAAGCAAACTCTTTCGGAATATATAAGCGCAACCACTTAACCCCATGTCAATATGGGGTAGTTACCAAGCCAACCAGCCCTCAACTATTAAATTATGGAGACTTTATTGTCCCCAAAAACATCCGCAATCAGTTCAGAACTTATGTTCTAGCTGTCAATCAGAATGAAATTTGATCATGCCACGCATGCAGCAAACATTTATTTACAGAGTGCCCATTTGCCAATGCAACCAAAAACCAATGGTGGAATTTGCCCCTGCTACATAATCAGTTCAGTTACGAGCCAAATTCTGTAGCTTGAGTTCAACTTTGCCTCGCCGAAAGTTGATGTAACTTCAAACTGTGACAGAGAAAAGTATTGGCCCTTCACCCCACACAAAAGTTCTAAACTTAATGAAATTTTTCTAAGAAGCTAACTTCTACCACATAAATCTTCAAGCTTTTGAGCGACATGTTTAAGCAATGTGACAAAGTCCTATTCAGAAGTACCATCACATAGAAACCTCCTGAAATCTGCAAAAAGAGCACTGGGCTCCAACAAGTGACATCGACAGGTGTCATGATAGCAGACATAAGCTGTACCAACGGAAAGAGCTAAAAAAAAACCACAGAGATTGAACTGAACAACTTCACTCACAGAGACAATGTCCAAAGGCTTTGGGGCATCTCTGCCTGATTCACCATCCACCCCACCAACAAGACTTGCTTGCTTTCCCAAGCTGGAATTGAAAGGAGAAGCCACAAGAGAAGCAATCCTCTTGCAAGCACACTGTATGTGGTCAAACAGCAGCACCAAATCATCTCCCACACCAATCCCCGCCTTACCCACGAACTCTACCAATGTGCGGTATTCACTTTGGCTCTCTGTTGCGCCGCCGGCCACACGGCACCTCACTGAAAACCCAGGAAAAGAAGCCATTTTCGGGGTGCAAAGCCTGTTTCTTAGAGGAAAGTTTGGTCGTGAACCAAAATTCTGGGTCTTGGGATTGAAAAGGTGGGACTTTGGAGAGGTTGATGGAAGTGGGTATTCGAGGGTCGTGGACAATTGCATAGTAATAGTTTCGAGAGCAGAGATTCAATGAAGGTCAAATCAAAATCCTGGATGTGGTAGCTACATGGGAAGTAAAAGAAGACCTTCCTATCGAAGTTTTGATAGAAGAAGAAGACGATTTTACTTGATTGAAGTTGAGATGGAGATGATTCTATCTGCAAATGATTCTTGGCCAGGCGACGGTCAGCAGTAGCAAGTAAGCAGAGAGATTATCTTGGCGGCATTGGGTAGCAGAAGACCAAGATGGGTCCAAATTTTTCTTATTTTATTCTTTTCAAGTCTTTTTTTTTTTTCTATCTCTCTTCTTAATTTGTATTAACAGAATGGGTAAAAAGTATGTTATTATTATTTAATAATTTTCCGGAATTTATTTTTTATGAGAAGTATTTATAGTCGAATTTCGATTAACACCAGTGTCTATAAACAAAGTTTTACCTAAAAAGGTTTTCTTAGTAAAAAGATTTTTTTATTTATTTACAGATAGAGGAATTCGAGAACTTAGGAGTGAGGTAGAGGATGATCGAACGCACAATCTCACGGATGGGAGCAATGCGCTTAACCATTTATGCCGGGCCTCTTCCTCATTCGAAATTGTCTTCGTTAAGTAATCATTCAATTCAATAAAAAAAATATATAGTCATTTATTATAATGACTTCTATAGATTAAGAAATACTTTTTGTGGTTGTACAAATTTCTTAGGCCGCTAGAAAGGTGAGACCAACTTCAGAACATTGTGGGTGGTTTTTTTTTTTTTTTTAAACGAACAATCAATGTTTTAAAGAATATTTTCTTGAAAATAATCTCTTCTAGAGTTTACAAATATCATTAGTCATGAAAATGTTTATATATGAATTGTTGTTGATAATAAAAATATTTTTTATTAATCAATTATTTCAAACGACAGAAGCGATTACTTTTAGGAAACTATTTTTCAAATCATTCATTTTTCACGAAATAAACGAGGTCTGAATTCACACCTCCGAATTATGTGGATTTTTTTGTCGCAGAAAAGAAAGTTTTTTTTTTTTTTTTGGGGGTCGGAAGAGTAGAAAAGAAAGTTAAAGAGGCTCCTTTTATGGTAAGATTGAAAAATATGGCAATACAAATGTGAGAGCAAATATTGAAAATTGGGTGAAGCAACAATATTATCTTTCCAACTTGATCAAACAGTCTTCGACCAAAACATATATAAAACTTGATCAAACAGTCATACACGTACACCCTTCTTTTTTTTTGCCTTTTAAGGTTCAAATGAAAAATCCTGCTTTGCTTTAATCTGACGGTTAGAAGAAGACACCGCACAAACAAGGCGACAAGGTTAGGCTGGTGGGAGATGGACCCTCTCGCTTTCATCTTTATCCGAGTTTCAGCTTATCCTAACGTTACCCCGCGACGCCCTTTTTGACTTTGCGAGAAAAAGTTGGAAGATTTTTCTCTGTCTGTGCTTGATCTTTTGTAATTCATACGACACTCATCTGTAGCTCTTTCTATTTCCCTAGAGAACCATGGTGTCTCAGACGGTTGATCTACTCAAGAGCGAGCTTCCACTTGAGCAAGGAAGTGTGGTCTTGGGTGAAGATGGAGAGACGGGGCTTGTTCTTGTGGACATCATCAATGGCTTTTGCACTGTTGGTGCTGGAAATCTTGTGAGTGAAGCTTAAGCACCTTCTCTTGTCAGCTCATTTTGCATCATTGAACTATGCTTTTTGGATTGATGTTTGTGCCGAGACATCTGCCATAGATCGATGATTGATGTTGTGGTAAGGGACGTATGGCAAGTGTCGATCAATGAGTGAGCCTCATCAAGACCTGTCATTATTTATAGTTGGTTTGCACCCCTTTATTAATTCATGTACTAAGGGACGCACACCAAGTTTTTGTGTTGATGTCGATGTTATATATGCTGGCTGATTGCATACCTTTTCCGGGTTTATACGCTCATGGGTGTGGGTTTTCCATCAAAAAACTAGTCGAAGTCTGCCCAAAGTTTTGGTCTTCAATGTGGTATTTGAAGATCTTGAGAGCTGATCATTATGTGTTTGGTATTTGCTGTTTTGTAATTAAGGCTCCCAGAGAGCCCAACGAGCAGATCTCGAGCATGGTAGAAGAGTCTTTGAGGCTGGCCAGGTTGTTCTGCGACAAGAAATGGCCTGTTCTCGCATTTCTCGATTCTCACCAACCCGACAAGCCTGAGGACCCTTATCCGCCTCACTGTATCACTGGCACTGATGAATCGAATCTGGTCCCTGGTAAGCTCTCCAGCATATTATGGAATAATCTGGAGTAGGCTAGTCTGATCTATGTGCATGTTTATTCGGTGGAAATGAACACTTTGATAGTGGGGTGGTATCATCTAGTTCAGTGATCCTTGCTCTGAGAATGAATGAGATAGTGTTAGTAATCACTAAACTCTCACACGCACGCACGCGAAGCATATGTTGATCGGTTTTGTCAAATTGCAGCTCTGAGATGGATAGAGAAAGAACCAAACGTGACGATTAGGTGCAAAGATTGCTATGATGGGTATTTAGGCTCATTTGAGAGCGACGGCTCCAACGTGTTTGTGGAATGGGTAAAGAAGAATCAGATCAAAACCGTGAGTACTCCATGATCTATTTTCCCCTCGTCCCATTACATCCAACAACTTAATTGGCCTCCCTAACCGAAGGAGGAGTTCACCATACCATAACTTCGACTAAAGTAACCATTTTTGTGGCGTGTGAAGATGCTGGTGGTTGGGATATGCACGGACATATGCGTGCTGGACTTTGTTTGCTCAACCTTATCAGCTAGAAACCTTGGCTTCCTCAAACCACTGAAGGATGTAATCGTGTATTCACGGGGTTGTGCCACCTTCGACGTTCCTCTCCATGTTGCCCAAAACACGAAAGGAGCCATGGCTCATCCGCAGGTACCATCTCGCACTATGCCTCTGCATGCCATTCTCTAACTTGCATCCATACTTTCGACATACTTTCGAAACGAAGCACCGGGCAAAAGACACGTCTTATGCTTGATCGAATTGTCTTTGGCAGGAACTGATGCATCATGTAGGCCTGTACATGGCTAAGGAAAGGGGAGCCAAGATAGTTGATCAAGTGTCTTTGGGTGGAAAGGAGGAGCCATAAGCCCATCACAGCTATGTAGAAATAAAGAACATATCAACTGCCACACAATTCTACATAGCCCACGTGTGTACATAATGTCCCAGTTCATTCCATGTCCGATCGAGTTTCTCGGAGACATCTGATAAAACTAGGAACGACGGAGAGAATTTAGTGCAGACTCCGCACATTTCATGTCCGATAGAAGCTTGAAGCAATAAGTGGACACTCAAATAAAACGTGTTGTGCTTATGTTCTTAGTCTTGATCATGCGCCATACTTTTTGTTCTTATTTGTGGGCGCTTCTGGGTCCCGTGTGGAAGTTATTTTACGAACACAAAATATAAATTAAGTACATCTTTTTGCATTTACGATCCAATAAGATTATGTTACAACTAATGAATTTTATTAGCAATTTACTATAAGAATAAGTACGATCATCTACAATTAGCATTCACTCAATTTACCAATTACATGACTACGTTTAAGATGAGTTAAAACTTACTAGGTAAATTACTGCTTTGATTTTCTTCATGTTACTATGTAAATTACTCATTTTGACTATTACAATACTGTAATTTTCCTCAAATTGTCACAACTGATAGCTCATAATGGTTAGTAGCTTTCCATCAGTAATAGTAAATTTCTTTATACTATCGCCTAGTAACTATCCAATAATCTCGTAATTTCCCTCAATAAGTCATAACTTACAACTCCTGTTGTTCATAATTATACCTCCAACAATCGAAATTTGTTTGAAGTCGTTGAAGCTCAATTAGACCTGTAGCTAGTACTTTCCCTTTTCGAGTAGTAACTTAGCCAGAGAGTTCATAAAAATAAAAATGCTGTCATTTGGTAATGAAGGGAACAATTCACATAGAATCGTAGCGGAAAAACATGCCCAAGATAGTTGAGACACCGATCGAAGAACACGTCACAAAATTGGAGCGTACCTTATTGTTCACGGACTAAGAGTCGCCTTTGCAGTTTCGAGATTCCTCGCTCGTCGTGCGTCGAAGAATCGAGTAGAGAGAGAGACTGCGTTCGTTTCCTTTTTTCTTGAAAACGACAGAGAGCGAAAAGAGAGAGGGAGTAATGAAAGCGATCTGACGATATTCTCTTTTCTATTAGATATTTGAAACGTCATATCGTTTCAAAAAATAAGAATGATAACTGTCGTGCAGTTATCATTAGGGGGTGGGTAATGGTTGCCTGCATGGGCGGCACACCATAAGCCCCTTGTTCCAACATCTCCCACTCGCCCATGTAGGGCAAATAGCTCCCACTTGCCCACGAAGGACTGACAACTTTCACTAGCCCACAAAGGCCTAAATATAACTCTCTCCTCTTTGCAAAGTTCATACTGACAAATAGTCTGTGCGACCAGCATACTCTGAGAGCTCGTTACTATACATCTGTTAGGAGTATATAGCAGCTCAAATTAGGCATGACTATTTAGAGTAGATCCTATATGCAGCACCCTAGATTGATCATTCACATTATCATCTCTTTTGATCTCTTTAAACATATGTTGTATTCACAATTATGATTAAGTTCAAAACAATCATAATTGACCGGTCAGTGAATGCCAACAATAATGTGAGTCAAAGATATATCGATCTTCCTCTTCCCTTAAACCTCTCGATTTCAGTTCAGCTCGCTTTTCTAGAAGTGTCCCATTAGACCGAATCATCCATGATCATTGGCAACACTCTAAGATAGCAAACACCAAAAAGAGATCTTGAGAATAAGTTAGAGTCGTGAGGGCACTAATTGAGGAACTATTATCCTCAAGAGTCTCACCCGGCTTTAAAAGTTGAGATCAAAACTTTTGCCAACTCTTATTGGTCGAATGATGCATACGTAGTATGAAATACGTATCACGGTATTCTCTCCTTCCCTATGGAGCGTATGTCTATACAAATAATACCGTACAGATGATAGTTCAGACATACCCAATGTCTAACTTGAGTTCACAAATCTACTCTATTAAAAAAAATCTTTCAGAACTCACATCTGGCATTTAAGACAGGTAAGGTGAAATGTGTGGGTTAGTTCACCTGCGGACATAATAAACAATATGACCTCATCTTAACACTTAGTTAAGGCGGCATTAGTATTTTAAGCTTGAGCTCTCAATTATCACCTCAATTATCACCTAGACAATAAGCTTAAAATTGCCTCATCTCTACTCATCACACAGTAAATAGAGGCGATTATTCGTGTGAGTGGACTAATCTCTCATCTGTCCGACATACCTTCTCAATATAATGCACCAAGCATTAACATGCATAAATATCAAATAGACTTATAGACATCCATATTGATAAATAACATCATCAACTGTGAACATTTTAGGGAAAAGAATGGAAAATTATTCAGTACATTAACTTCTACGCAGTCCTAGAGTCTTTATATGACTAAGAAAAACATCTCTAGGAATCGGCTTCGTCATAGGATCTGCTAACATTCTATGCGTAGATATATATTGTACGTTCACATCCTTTCGTGCCACCATGTCCTTGACATAGTTATACTTAATGTCTATATGTTTGGTCTTGGAGTGGAACTTAGGATCCTTAGTATAAGCTATTGCTGCCTGACTATCACAATAAACCAATACAGGATTTGCAGCATCTCTAGCAACACCTAAATGATCCAAAAATCTTTTAAGCCAAACACTCTCTTGTGCTGCCACTGACAATGCTACGAACTCGGCTTCCATGGTAGATAAGGCTATACACTGTTGCTTCTTACTGCTCCACGATATGGCGCCATTATTCAGTAAGAATACGTTTCCAGAAGTGGATTTCCTCTCATCCAGATCTCCTCCCCAGTCAGCATCAGTATAGCCCTCAAGGTGCAGATCACTTCCTTGATATGTCAGCGAGTAATCAGCAGTTGCTCTCAGATACCGTAGAATTCTCTTAACAGCGATCCAATGCGTTGGACCCGGGTTGGATTGGTACCTACTAACCAGTCCAACTGCATAACAAATATCAGGTCTGGTACACATCATAGCGTACATTAGACTTCCAACAGCATTGGCATATGGAACGTTTTTCATTTGCTCTTGTTCATGTGGAGTTTTAGGACACATTCTGCGACTCAATCCTTCACCTTTTGCAATAGGAGTATCAATGGGTCTACAATCTTGCATACGAAATCGTTCAAGAACTTTATTTATGTACGTCTCTTGAGAAAGAGATAACATCCTTTTAGAACGGTCTCTTGAAATCTTAACTCCAAGAATGTATGCAGCTTCACCCATATCCTTCATTTCAAAATTGGAAGACAGCCATCCTTTGACTATATTGACAAACTCCATATTGCTTCCGGCAATCAGTATGTCGTCAACATATAACGATAGGATCACAAATTGATCTTTGGATCTTTTAATATATACACAATTATCCTCATTGATCATATCAAAGCCATATTCCATTATGGCATTATGAAAGCGTATATACCATTGCCTCGAAGACTGCTTAAGGCCATATATCGATCTCAAAAGTCGACATACCTTTTGTTCTTTGCCTTTGGTAACAAACCCAATGGGTTGCTCCATATAAATGTCTTCTTCTAGTTCTCCATTGAGAAAAGCAGTCTTTACATCCATTTGATGTAGCTCTAGATCCAAACTTGCTACTATTGCCAGGATGAGGCGAACTGAAGTAAATCTAACTACAGGAGAAAAAGTTTCCTCATAATCAATTCCTTCCTGTTGGTTGTACCCTTTCGCAACCAGACGAGCCTTATACCTTTCAATTGAGCCATCGGATTTATGCTTTATTTTGAGAACCCACTTGTTCCCAATAGCCTTACGTCCTTTTGGAAGATCAACCAATTCCCAAACTTGGTTTGATTCCATTGACTTCATTTCCTCTTTCATTGCATCCATCCATTTTTCCTTGTCGGGACGAGAAAGAGCCTCATTTACATTCCTTGGCTCATCCTCTTCTTGTGGGACAACTATGAAAGCTTCCCCTTCGATGTCAAAACGTCGTCGAGGAATGCTTTTACGATATGATCGCCGCGGAAAAGATTGTACTCTAGGTACCTCATTTTCCATCATGTTCCCACTCGGATTAGATAACGACGGTGTCTCATCAAGTGATTGCAATTGAGACTGATCCGAAACTAATTTCCCACTTCTCACATTGCTTTCACATGGAAGAGATACCCTAACCATGTCGTTATCACTTTCCATAGTTTCATATAGAGAATAGTTTTCACCTATCTCGCCCTTCCTTGGAAATTCACTCTCTAAGAATGTTACATCTCGTGATTCAAATTCAGTCACACTCCCACTATCTTGCTCTCCTATAAACACATACCCTTTCGAGTGTTCTGAGTATCTTATGAAGATACTCTTTTTGCCTCTCGGACCTAATTTTCCATACTTATGAGAAGACTCGTGTGTATAGGCAGCACATCCCCAAGGTTTAAGAAAACCTAAATCAGGCTTTCGACCTGTCCATAACTCATATGGAGTGGAAGCAACTGATTTGGAAGGCACACGGTTAAGAACATAGGCAGCAGTTAACAAAGCATCACCCCAAAAGGTGATTGGTAAATTAGCTTGCGCCATCATGGATCTAACCATTTCAAGTAAGGTTCTGTTTCTTCTCTCAGCTACTCCATTTTGTTGAGGAGTATATGGAATAGATAACTGTCTATCTATCCCCTTATCATCACACAAATCTCTGAACTGATCAGACAAATACTCTCGGCCTCGATCGGATCTTAATACTTTTATTTTCTTGTCTAACTGATTTTCCACTAAGGTCATAAATTTCTTAAAGCAACTCAATGCTTCTGATTTATGAGAAATCAAATAGACATATCCAAATCGAGTATAATCATCAATGAATGTGATGAAATAAACAGCACCGTGTCTTGCTCTTATATTCATTGGGCCACAGATGTCTGTATGGATTAGTTGCAAAGGAAACTCAGCTCTTGTGCCCTTTCCAAATGGTTTTCGCGTACTTTTCCCTGCTAGGCAATACTCACAAACAGGCAAATCGACTTTATCAATATCGCCCAATAAGCCATCTTTGGCTAATCTATTCATTCTTTGTTGGCCAATATGACCAAGCCTAGCGTGCCATACATTCACATTATTCTCATAAGAATCAGCAGATGTGAAAAGGGAATAACTCACATTAACATTACCATAGTCAACATCTAGTACAACGAAACCATCAAGAAAATAACCACATCCATAATAACTTGTTCCTAGATACAAGTCCATACCATAGTTATGAAAGTTAACATTAAAACCAAACTTGACCAACACTAAAACGGATACCAAATTTCGACGAATCTCAGGAGCGTACAATACATCATGTAGGAACAAAGTGCGTCCACCACGCATATTTAATTGACAGGTGCCAATTCCTTTTACTTCCACTTTGGAATTGTTCCCAACATAGATCCACTTCGCTCCACGTGGAATCCGTCGAAACTCCACGAAGACTCCTCTGTCCTTCACTACATGGTCGGTGGCTCCCGAGTCTACAGTCCACAAAGGATTAGATTCAGTCAAGAAAACTGAGCTCGACACATAAGTAGAACTCACAAGGGTACTAAGGACATCTACCTTTTTGGGCTCGGCACAATTGCGAGCATAATGACCCTTCTTGCCACAGTTATAGCATTTCACTTTTGAAATGTTCTTCTTAAAGGGACGTTTTCCCTTTCCCTGTTGATTGGTCCTTGGTTTCTTTCCTGAGGGGCTCATTTCCTTGCTATTCCACTTCTTGAATCCACCTGGACGCTTACGCTTGAAGCGCGAAGCTCCATACGAGCTAGCACCAGCAAAATAGATATCAGTTTGCGGCTTTGCCGCCAGAAGGCGGTCCTCCTCCAGCTCGAGGTGGCGCAATGCATTCTCAAAATTCTTGATGTTCTCGTTGTGGGTCAAGTGGATTTTCATGTGTTCCCAACTTTGGGGCAATGAACGAATAATTGCCTGCACTTGCTGCTCATCAGTGAGTACATGGCCAGCATCTTTCAACTCACTGATCATATTGCCCATACGCCTCAGATGTTGCTTCATGTTCTGACCATGAGGCATTTTGTATGAGTCAAAGCGGATAGTGAGTTGCCTCAGTTTGGTGACCGACGTCTGACCAAATCTGACTTTCAGAGCATCCCACATGTCCTTGGCATTCTCAAAGCGACCAAACTCACGCATGATATCATTCTCCATGCTACTCAGCAATGTGATGCGAGCAAGTGAGTTCTTTCTTTTCCAGGCAGCAAATGCATCTTTATCTCTTTTATGTTGGGCAGTAGTCCCATCCTCAGGTTCTTCCATAACTTGGTTAAGAGTTTCAAGAGCTTCTTGCTCTTCCAGTACATATTGCACTTTCAAGTTCCATATTTCATAATTCTCACCATTCAGCTTCTCACCCTTATTCAGCTCAGCTACAATATTCTTAGATGCAGAAGCCATTGTATCTGAACATTATAGACATTTTTACACGAATTATTAAAGTCTATTTGAACGCAACAAATGCATCATATTTATACATTGTAATTGTATTAACATATAGTTTCATAAAAGACCATAGAATCAACAGTTCACTAAGTTCCCTGTCATCTTCTAAGAGTTCTAATCTGAGACTAGCATTAATACAATTATTCAACTGTGTTCGCAATAAAGTTACTAAAACTTATGAACACTCCCACTTAAAAAAAAGGATTAACTAAACAAAAGCCAACAATGTTCAAAACAGAACATCAAATAACCACAGTATCTTCAAAGAACATCAATTCAAAAAAAAAAAAAGACTGTCCAGACATCTATTGAAATAAAACTATCAAAGATAAGTTCAAATATAATCACGGGTTGTTTGCCTAATCTTCGTTCGTAAATTAACCCATGTACGTTCCAACGTACGAGGAAAGGAATCCTCAAGGTCTTTAGGAGGATCTTTAATCATATCAGGAACCCATATCGGTGCTTTCGGAAAACCTTTCAGAAAAGTCTTGTTATTACGCCAGGGCGCATTCTGCCTGCGCCAGGACCCATTCATGCTAAGCGACGATGTCTTTGTCGCCCTGACCCTTATGAACTCATTCAAGAAATGAAGCACGAACTCCTTGTAAGTGATGAAATCAAGCCAGATGCGATTCATCAATCCATGCCATTCCCCAGGCATAGTGTTCCTTAGTGCATAAAATGCACTTTCAGCGTTCACTTCTTGTCCTTTCCAAATGATCTCTTGGATCATGTCGTTGACCGTCTTCATATGAGTTATGATGTCACTATCATTATCCCATTGGTAATTAACCAATACTTCAATCTTCTCAGCAAGAGCTTGTTTTTGCTCACGTGTCTTTGGCCTTGAAGGTGTTCTTGCATTTCGCACCTTCCATTCATTCTTAGGCCCCGGCCTCGATGACATTGTTCCTGCAACGAATGCAGAACAAAGTGGATTACTAAAATCCGTCAATAATATAATAATTACGAACATATCGTAATCAAAGACACGTAAATCAAACATCATACAAGCTCCTATAGATTGACCAAAAAAAAAAAAAAAAATTAATTTTTTTTGGTCAACGGTCAACGGTCAACGGTCGCGGGTCAACGGGTCAACGGTCAACGGGTCAACGGTCGCGGGTCACGGTCAACGGTCAGCGGGTCATCGGGCTGCAAGGCCCTGAGCCGGATGCCCCGGGTTGGGCCTCGGCCCGCGTCGGATGCCCCGGGTTGGGCCTCGGCCCGCGCTGGGCAGGGGTGCCTGGTCCGCCGGGCTGGGCGCTGAAGCCCACTCGGGCTGCCTGGGGCTGAGGCCCAGTGAGCGCGTCCGCCGGGCTGGGCGCTGAAGCCCACTCGGGCTGGCGCCCTGCCTGGGGCTGAGGCCCAGTGCGCGCGGCTGTTGGGCCCAGGCCTGGCGCTGAGGCCCACTCGGGCTGGCGCCCTGCGCACGTGGCCTGGGCTCGTACGGCGCGTGCCTGGCACGCGCCCCACGTCTTCCCAACCGACGAAATTTTTTTTTTTTTTTTTTTTTTTTTTTGATAACCGTCGCCGCCGGCGTCCATTCGACGAGTAGCTTCCGGCCACCGCTGCGACTTCATCCGACCTCCGTTCAAGACCCATAATATATCAAAATTTTCGTATCGACGAGCACTTCGAATCTTATCAAACAAATTTTTTTTTTTTTTTTTTAAGGCACGAAAACCTGATGAACAGTAATTCCGAAAAAAAAAAATTTGGGCCGATTACATATTCGACGAAGAAATTCAATGCAAAGAGTCTCAAACAATCATGAATCAACAATCAGGCTCTGATACCAATGAAGGGAACAATTCACATAGAATCGTAGCGGAAAAACATGCCCAAGATAGTTGAGACACCGATCGAAGAACACGTCACAAAATCGGAGCGTACCTTATTGTTCACGGACTAAGAGTCGCCTTTGCAGTTTCGAGATTCCTCGCTCGTCGTGCGTCGAAGAATCGAGTAGAGAGAGAGACTGCGTTCGTTTCCTTTTTTCTTGAAAACGACAGAGAGCGAAAAGAGAGAGGGAGTAATGAAAGCGATCTGACGATATTCTCTTTTCTATTAGATATTTGAAACGTCATATCGTTTCAAAAAATAAGAATGATAACTGTCGTGCAGTTATCATTAGGGGGGTGGGTAATGGTTGCCTGCATGGGCGGCACACCATAAGCCCCTTGTTCCAACAGGTAATTAACCAATACCATAGTAACTAACCTCAAATTATCGTAAGCCACAGAACCTATAATCAGTAATTGACTACAACAAACGTAAATCACCTCTAACTCCGTGTAGATTACACTGAGAAATCTAACTTTATGAAAGTATAGATATCTAATTTCTAGTCAAAAAGTCGGTTATGGCTAAATATTTCAAGTCAGATTACTTTAATCCGCTCGATCGAACATTATTAGGGTTCACTATTAGTGATAAAATAATATAAAAGCAATTTAACTAGTAGCTACTTTAATTAAATAACAGTTAATTCAATTACAATTAAATTTATTTATAATCTTAATTAAAAACAAACTATTTGATAGTTAGATAATTTTTTGTTAAAGGCTATGTATATAATTATGAAATCTCTAATATGAGTTCACATAATAATAACTAGAACTTCTGCACACGCAAGATTGTGCACATTGATAACTTAAATTATTAAACCTTTGAAGTTTTTAAAATGTGCTTAAACCAATCACAATGAAATTTCAAAAAATCGAGAAGAAATAAGAATGAGAAAATGTAATGAGAGATGGAAGTAATAAATTCAATGGTAGTTACAAAGATCCATTTACTTGATTTTCTTTGTTAAAATTTTTAATGAGAACGAGAAAATAAAAAAAGGGTTGAAGTAATAAAATTCAATTATAGTTAAAGATTTTGAAGCCTACATTTTTTTTCCACATATAATGTATATCTAAGTTAAGATATTAAAGAATATTCACTGAAAAATGCAGGGAATTGATGGTCTAAAGAAGGATAGGAACCCCTATTCCATTAATTATGGACAATATACAGAGATTATGATATTGGTCATGATTTAAAAATTAGACTAATTTTCAGTTCTTTTTTTTTTGGGGGGGGGGGGGGTCCACAACCTAATTTTCAGTTCTTTTTATAATTTTATTTTTTTTCTCTATTTTTGTTGGGTGTTCTTTTAGCCGGTGACGTGTCCCTTCTAAGATGTAAGACCGACTTAAAACCCTAGAGGGAGATCAAATCAACTTCTTCTTTCTCCTCCTTTTCTTCTTCTTCTTCTTCTTCAACAATCCTCAATCCAAGCTCCACCGTCCTCTTGCGCATCGCGCCGTCAAATTTCAAAAAGGTCTATTTTTTGTTAAACTCTACGTATATAATTATAAAAACTCTAACATGAGTTCATACAATAATAACTAGAATTTCTGCACAGGCAAGATTGTGCACATTTATAACTTAAATTACTAAACCTTTGAAGGTTTCCGTTTGATTCCTAAATTTAAAATATGCTTAAACCAATCACAATGAAATTTAAAAAAATCTAGAAGAAATAAGAATGAGAAAATGTAATGAGAGATGGAAGTAATAAATTCAACGGTAGTTACACAGATCCATTTATTTGATTTTCTTTGTTAAAAAAAGTTTAATGAGAACGAGAAAAAAAAAAAGGGTTGACGTAATAAAAATCAATTATAGTTAAAGATTTTGAAGTCTTCATTTTTTTCCACATATAATGTATATCTAAGTTAAGATATTAAAGACTATTCATGGAAAAATGCAGGGAATTGATGGTCTAAAAAGAAGGACAGGAACCCCTATTCCATTAAGTTATGGATAATATACATAGATTATGATATTGGTCATAAGGTAAAAATTAGCCTAATTTTCAGTTCTTTTTTTGTTGTTGTCGGCAACCGCATTTTCAGTTCTTTTTATAATTTTATTTTTTTTCTCTATTTTTTGTTAGGGTGTTCTTTTAGCCGGTGACGTGTCCCCTTCTATGAGGTAGGACCGACTTGAAACCCTAGAGTGAGATCAAATCAACTTCTTCTTCTTCCTCCTCCTTCTCTTCTTCTTCTTCAACAATCCTCAATCCAGGCTCAACCATCCTCTTGCGCATCACGCCGTCAAAATTCAGAAAGGACTATTTTTTTAGTAAATTCTATGTATATAATTATGAAATCTCTAATATGAGTTCACATAATAATAACTAGAACTTCTGCACACGCAAGATTGAGCACATTTATAACTTAAATTATTAAACCTTTGAAGGTTTTCGTTTGATTCCTAAATTTAAAATATGCTTAAACCAATCACAATGAAATTTGAAAAAATCGAGAAGAAATAAGAATGAGAAAATGTAATGAGAGATGGGAGTAATAAATTAAATGGTAGTTACACAGATCCATTTACTTGATTTTCTTTGTTAAATTTTTTAATGAGAATGAGAAAATAATAATAATAAAGGGTTGAAGTAATAAAGTCAATTATAGTTAAAGATTTTGAAGTCTACATTTTTTCCACATATAATGTATATCTAAATTGAAATATTAAATAATATTCATGAAAAAATGCAGGGAATTGATGGTCTAAAAGGAAGGATAGGAACCCCTATTCCATTAATTATGAATAATATACATACATTATGATATTGGTAAAATTAGCCTAATTTTCTGTTCTTTTTTTTTTTTGGTCAACAACCTAATTTTCAGTTCTTTTTATAGTTTTCTTTTTTTCTCTATTTTTTGTTGGGTGTTCTTTTAGCCACTGACGTGTCCCTTCTAAGATGTAAGACCGGCTTAAAACCCTAGAGGGAGATCAAATCAACTTCTTCCTCCTCCTCCTTTTCTTCTTCTTCTTCTTCAACAATCCTCAATCCAAGCTCCATTGTCCTCTTGCACATTGCACCGTCAAAATTCAGAAAGGTCTATTTTTTGTTAAATTCTATGTATATAATTATGAAATCTCTAACATGAGTTCATATAATAATAACTAGAACTTCAGCACACACAAGATTGTGCACATTTATAACTTAAATTATTAAATATTTGAAGGTTTTTGTTCGATTCCTAAATTTACAATATGCTTAAACCAATCACAATGAAATTTGAAAAAATCGAGAAAAAATAAGAATGAGAAAATGTAATGAGAGATGGAAATAATAAATTCAATGGTAGTTACACAAATCCATTTACTTGATTTTCTTTGTAAACAAATTTAATGAGAACGAGAAAAAAAAAAGGATTGAAGTAATAAAAATCAATTATAGTTAAAGATTTTGAAGACTAAATTCTTTTGCACATATAATATATATCTAAGTTAAGATATTAAAGAATATTCATGAAAAAATGCTGGGAATTGATGGTCTAAAAAGTAGGATAGGAACCCCTATTCCATTAATTAAGGATAATATACATAGATTATGATATTGGTCATAATTTAAATATTAGCCTAATTTTCAGTTCTTTTTTTTTTCAGCAACCTAATTTTCAGTTCTTTTTATATTTTTCTTTTTTTCTCTATTTTTGTTGGGTGTTTTAGCCGCTGACGTGTCCCTTCTAAGATGTAAGACCGACTTAAAACCCTAGTGGGAGATCAAATCAACTTTTTCTTCCTCCTCCTCCTCCTCCTCCTCCTCCTCCTCCTCTTCTTCTTCTTCTTCTTCAACAATCCTCAATCCAAGCTCCATCGTCCTCTTGCGCATCGCGCCATCAAAATTCAGAAAGGTTTGCTTTTTGTTAAATTCTATGTATATAATTATGAAATCTCTAACATGAGTTCACATAATAATAACTAGAACTTTTGCACATGCAAGATTGTGCACATTTATAACTTAAATTATTACATCTTTGAAGGTTTTCGTTCGATTTCTAAATTTAAAATATTGTTAAACCAATCACAATGAAATTTGAAAAAATCGAGAAGAAATAAGAGTGAGAAAATGTAATGAGAGATGGAAGTAATAAATTCAATGGTAGTTACACAGATCCGTTTACTTGATTTTCTTTCTTAAAATTTTTAATGAGAACGAGAAAAAAAAAGGGTTGAAGTAATAAAAATCAATTATAGTTAAAGATTTTGAAGTCTACATTTTTTTCCACATATAATGTATATCTAAGTTAAGATATTAAATAATATTCATGAAAAATTGCACGGAAATTGATGGTCTAAAAAGTAGGATAGGAACCCCTATTCCATTAATTATGGAAAATATGCATAGATTATGATATTGGTCATAATGTAAAAAATTAGCCTAGTGTTTAGTTTTTTTTTTTTTTGGGAGGGGGGGTCATAATTTTCAGTTCTTTTTATAGTTTTCTTTTTTTCTCTATTTTTTTTTGTTGGGTGTTCTTTTAGCCAGTGATGTGTCCTTTCTAAGATGTAAAACCAATGTAAAACCCTAGGGTTGTGTTTGGTCGTTCGGATTTCTAGCCAGGATAGGATTGGATATGATAGGATACGAAATTCAGGGATTTCGCTATATCTTATCCACTGTTTGGTGAATCATAGTAATAAAGTCGGATATGTTCATATTCTATCATGTTCATTATTTGGTATTTACATATATCGATGTAGATGAATCTGAAAATGCACCAACAGAGACTATAAGGATGCATGAAAACCATCCAGAAATAAAATTTCTGTTCCAAAGCTATTTCTGAAACAGAAATTTGTTTGGTAACTTAATTCTATTTTTTATTTATTTCTGGAACAAAAATTTATTTAAGAAATAGATTTAGATGGGAATCCAGAAATAATTTTTTTTTGTTTCTCCGAGAAACAGAGACAGAAAAGCCTTAACCCCTCTTTTCTCTGCTCATGAAGTCCTCTCCTCCTCATACCTCAACTACACATTGTGACGTCCTCTCCTCATCATACCTCTTTTCTCTGCTCGTGCCCGCTCGCCGCTTGACCTTCGTGCTCGCCGCTCGACCTCGCCCTCGTTGCTCGTCAGTTTCTCGACCCTCGCGCTCTCGCCCTCGCTGCTCGTGCCCGCTCGACCCTCGCCGTTCGCCTCTGAAGCCCCTGTTCCCGTGTCGTCTTCTTCGCTCGTCATCGTAAGAAGCCCCTAACAAGGTAAAGTACTCGATTTTTTTGGTTTATCTTTTCTTTTATTTGTTCTTGCATTGATAAATCTCTTCTTCCGAGGCTTGAATTGAACCGAGGAGGGAGTATCTGCTTGAAATCCCCCTGGTTCCCGTTATTGTTAGTGGTTTTGGTTGGATTTGTTCATTACTGTGCTGGATTTGTTGATGGCTATAGAAATTTTTCATTGCTTTGCCTTGCTCTTCGTTTTTAAGTTTGATAGTCTGACAACATTTTCATTTGTCGGGGCACAGGTTCTTGTCTATAACGTTTTGAGAAAATTATCATTGCTTTGCATTGCTACGATTGTTCAATACTGAGCAAGGCAAGACATAGCAACAATTTGATTAAATGATTGTTCATTACTAAGAAATCTTATCAAACGAATTTCTGTTCTAGGAACAGAAATAGACTGTTGTTATCAAACGCGTTTTTCTGCTCAGAAACTCATCCAGAAACAAAAATAGAAAAATCTATTTCTAGCCAGAAATCTATTTCTGGAGCAGAATGGTTGTCATGCACCCCCTAAGAATCTCTCATAATTCACTGCCAACTCTAGTAAGAGAGAAAATATGATCATTCACATTTGCAATTACGAAAAGTTTTGCCTCTCTCGCTACTTTCGTTAACTTCAACATGAACCATAAAGCTACGGAGGAGAATGGGTTTTGACTTTCTTTATACTTTTACAGACTTTTGACGTGAACCAGAAACCTACGGAAGAGAAGAAGTTTCGAATCTCTCGCCGTTTTCATAGAGTTTTGAAGTGAACTAAAAACCTACAAATGAGTGGTGAAACTTCAACATGAACTAGAGATACATAGGAGAAGGAGACGGAGATTTCTAGCTTTTAAAAAAAAAAAGAAATTGCATTGCCCAACATTCTTCGAGAATTAGAAAGATCATTTTTAAGTTCGAATTTTTTAATTTAATATCTGGATTCTTCGCATTCCTTTTAATTTACTTAATTTTTTATTTTTATATCACCTTTTTTTCATTATTTTCATTCCCTTTCATCATTTCTTAATAAAAATTTATTAAATAACAAACTATACTACCATACATAAAATATATAATGATTTAGATATGAAGTGTGTGTATAGATATGTGCGCGCGCGCGCGCATATATTATAATGTAGAAAGAAACTAAAAGTTATAATTACATATAGGAATAAATAAATAAATTATTTTTTATTTTAAATTTTATTTCTAATATTAGAATTCAAGTATAATTCATATTTATTTATTATTTTAATCTATTATTTAATGTGTTTGTTATTCGAGAAAAAATAGCTTTATACCATGAACATAAGAAATCCTATCCACCTTTATCCCACATCTCTCATGGGATAATTTTATCTAGGCTATATCCTCCTTATATCACACTTTATCCTGTCCTGGGTGGGAGCCAAACGTATGATAAGATAAATTTTATGCTATCTTGATTTTGATGCTGACTACCAAACGTAGCCTAGAGGGATATCAAATCAACTTCTTCTTCCTCCTCATTTTCTTCTTCTTTTTCTTTTTCTTTTTCTTCTTCTTCTTCAACAATCCTCAATCCAAACTCCACCATCCTCTTGTGCGTCGCACCGCCAAAATTCAAAAAGGTCTATTTTTTATTATTAAATTCTATGTATATAATTATGAAATCTCTAACATGAGTTCACATAATAATAACCAGAACTTCTGCACACGCAAGATTGTGCACATTTATAACTTAAATTATTAAACCTTTGAAGGTTTTCGTTTGATTCCTAAATTTAAAATATGCTTAAACCAATCATAATGAAATTTGAAAAAATCGAAAAGAAATAAGAATGAGGAAATGTAATGAGAGATGGAAGTAATAAATTCAATGGTAGTTACACAGAGCCATTTACTTGATTTTCTTTGTTAAAATTTTTAATGAGAACGTGAAACTATAAAAAAAGGGTTGAAGTAACAAAAATCAATTATAGTTAATGATTTTGAAGTCTAAATTTTCTTCCACATATAATGTATATCTAAGTTAAGATATTAAAGAATATTCATGGAAAAAAGCAGGGAATTGATGGTCTAAAAAGAAGGATAGGAACCCCTATTCCATTAATTATGGATAATATACATAGGTTATGAAATTGGTCGTAAAAATTAGCCTAATTTTCAGTTTTTTTTTTGGGGGTCAGCAACCTAATTTTCAGTTTGATCTAAAAAAGAAAAATCTAATTTTCAGTTCTTTTTATAGTTTTTTGTTTCTCTATTTTTTATTGGGTGTTCTTTCAGCCGGTGCCGTGTTCTTTTAAGATGTAAGACCGACTTAAAACCCTAAAGATCGAATCAACTTCTTCTTCCTCCTCCTTTTCTTCTTCTTCTTCAACAATCTTCAATCCAAGTTCCGCCGTGCTCTTGCGCATCGCGCCGTCAAAGAAAGGTCTGTTCTTCTTTTTTGTCTCTGCCGAAAGGAATCCGTGTTCAATGCTTTGCTCTTGTTCAGTCAGTTGTTGTCGAATTCAGTTTGGTTCGTCTGTTGCTGTCTTTCGTTGGCGATAAGGAGCATCAATGAGATTGTCTCCCATGTCCCCTGAATAGTTGAGGATTGTGGGATCATTGTTACGAATTTTGTTTATTTGTTGTGATTGGACTTTAGACTGATCACTTTAATGAAAAAAGTTCTGAATTTTGGACCGCGGAGAACGGTTTTCAATCATTCTGATTCAAGTTTACGAAGTTATTGCGATAATTAGACCCGGAAATGAAAACTTGATTTAGTTTCAGAAATCCGCGCTCAGCGGTCTTGTTCTCACGGGAACAAGCAAAAGCTCGAATGTTGTTAATTATAGGGAGCTGAAAGTTTGATGAGTACATTGTATGGTCTTGTTTACTTTTCTTGTGGCTAGCTGGTATGCCTATGTATTGTCTTGCCTTGATTTCTTCTCTGGATTTTCTGGTGTTCTAATGTACTTATCTGTGAATTTTCAGTATATTGCAGATTGCGGCATGGCTGAAGAAGCAGGCATGTTTACGGTTCAGCAAACTGTGGGCAGTGTTTTGTGCTGCAAATGTGGTATTCCAATGGCGCCTAATGCTGCCAATATGTGCGTCAAATGTTTGCGGTCTGAGGTTGACATCACAGAAGGTCTACAGAAGCATGTTATAATTACTCATTGTCCTGAATGTGAATGCTACTTGCAGCCTCCAAGAACATGGATTAAAGCACAGTTAGAGTCGAAGGAGCTTTTGACCTTTTGTGTCAAGAGACTGAAGAATATGAATAGAGTCAGGTTAGTCCATGCGGAATTTGTCTGGACTGAACCTCACTCCAAGAGAATTAAGGTGAGGCTACGAGTTCAGAAGGAGGTTCTAAATGGTGCAATACTCGAGCAAGCCTATGTCGTTGAGTATGTTCAGCAAGAGCACATGTGTGAGTCCTGTTCCAGGGTTCAGGCTAACCCTGATCAGTGGGTTGCTGCTGTTCAACTAAGGCAGCATGTTTCTCACAGGAGGACATTCTTTTACCTGGAGCAACTGATACTCAAGCACGACGCTGCGGCTCATGCCATAAAAATCAAGCAGATGGATCAAGGAATTGACTTTTTCTTTGCCAATCGCAGTCATGGTGCGAAGTTTGTTGATTTTATTGGTAAAGTTGCTCCGGTAAAGAGTCGCAGCGACAAGCAACTTGTGTCTCATGATTCGAAGAGCAATAACTACAACTACAAGCACACTTTCTCGGTTGAGATAAGTCCAATCTGTCGTGAGGACCTTATCTGCCTGCCTCCTAAAGTTGCATTGAGTATGGGAAATTTTGGTCCTCTTGTCATATGCTCAAAAGTTACCAACAGCATTGCTTTACTCGATCCATTTACTCTGAGGCAATGTTTCTTAGATGCTGACCAATATTGGAGGACATCATTTAAGTCCCTGCTTACTAGTCGACGGCTTGTCGAGTATATTGTTTTAGATGTGGAGTTGGTTTCGTCTGAGGTTAATATTGGTGGCTCAAGGTATGCCTTAGCTGATGCGCAGGTGGCTCGTGTATCAGATTTCGGGAAGAATGACCTGATTTTCTCCATTAGGACACATCTGGGTCATCTTTTGAGCCCTGGTGACTACGCCCTCGGTTATGACCTTTATGGTACAAATACAAATGACATGGAGCTGGAGAAACACAAAGGCCTCGCACTTCCTGAGGCGATTCTGATAAAGAAGAGCTATGAAGAGAAGCGCCAGCGGAAACGCGGCAAGCCTCGTTCATGGAAGCTTAAATCTCTCAATATGGAGGTTGACGAGACTAGAAACAGGGCCGATGAAGAGAAGGTGAACACTGAGTATGAAGAATTCTTGAGAGATCTCGAGGAAAATCCTGATATCAGGTTCAACATATCACTATACCGAAACAGAGATTACCAGCAATCTGAGGTGGCATCTGTAACGGATGGAGATCTTCCCTCTGTTCCCCTGGAAGAGTTGTTGGCGGATCTTGATTTGACCGACCAAGAGATGGAGGACACAGCTTGAGAGAGAGAGAGAGCTTAAAATATGTACTAAGAAATTATAGGCCCTCATTGCCTCTTTGTTTTATTTGGGGAAGATGTGCTACTTTCTTTTTAAAAAAATGAATGTTAAAAGTTTTTGTGTTTTGCCGAATCAAATATGAGAGCTGGCAGACATTTCTGCCATCATTTTTGCCCGATGGCCTTCCATGTTCAGGACTGAGAGGGTCCTGGAAGTTGAATTACATTTGTATCTGCAGATAGCTAATGGTAAGGTTGGTTTTCAACCTCAACTCATGACGAGTTTATTCTTTCACAGCAACGTTTAATCATAGTCTTTGTCAAGACTTTGAGTACTTGGCACTACTCTTCTATTTAACTTGGGGTTTTGGCAAATGCGGATTGGGAATTAGTTTCTTCTCTTACATTGGCTGACCCAGGTTTACTCTTCCATCGTAGAACATTACAACGTGCCATCGTAATTAAGTATACAAATTTTCGCAGATAGTCTTAAAATCCTTTTAAGACATCGTCAGGTGTTTGTCCTATTAAGTGCACAAGTGCTGTAAAAATTAAGAAGGTTGTAGCGTATCATTGTTATACCTTAGAAATGCCCCTCTTCTGCTCTTCTACGGTTATGGATCCGAATCCACGAGAGTAGAAGATTTTCTTTCCGAATCCACAAGAGTAGAAGATTTTCTTTTCAAGATGAAATCCCCTAGTGTATAAAAGGGTAAAAAGCGCTCTCATTGTAGCGGAATAAGAAACCTTCGTGCCGCGATACATGTATTCAATTTTTCGGAGCCCATCCTGGAGCAATATGTTTTTGTCTTGTCATCTTGAGGGATCGCGTGTGAAGATGATTAAATCGACATTGAATCTTGAATATCAAATTGTTCCCTCTTTGCCTCCCTTTAGTTTTCTGAAATGTCTGTGTATCCACCTTAGATATTGTGAGTTCCCACGCCATGTGAAATTTTGGAATAAGCACCAGCTGACTTAACCAAATGCACCTTAGTAGGATGTGCATTGGAAGGATCTCCACTGTTTTCTGTGCTTTTACTCGTGAACATAAAGGGCCGCTACTTCAGGATCAAAGTGTCGTATATCGGCCAATGATGTTGCTATTTCTGAGTGGTTGTGAAGAAACATTGTTGAGAAATAAAAGTCTGAGATAAATGTTCTTCTGAATGTCACATTTTACTGAATTATAAGATGAACGCAAAGAGGAACAAAAAAAATTGCCATGTGCAGCAAAAGTTCAGGTCACCGTGCAGGGTAGCCATAGCAAAGGCAGCATTTCAAGAAACTCATTGCCCTGTGGCAGCACTTGCAGCATTCAAGTCAACGGAAAGATTGAGAACCTGTAAAGTAGAAACACCATTATTATCGAAGTATAAGATGATTAATCCTCTCTTGACAGCATTTGTTGTCATTAGTAACTTGTTAATTACATACACTTGCCAGGATATGTATAATCACCATGTCTCTGCAAATTTTGCCAAAAAAAGAGAAACCTGTGCTGCTTCCTGTTGCGTTTGTTCAATGTTGTACTACTCTATATTATCCTCATTCTTACAGCTTTTTCCAAATAAGTGAGAAAAGTATGAAGTCAAGTTACCTTTCCAGTTATTCTACTGTACATCGCAAGCACATCTGTCACCGTGTCCTCAAAATGTGTAGATGCATCATAACTCTGCACAATTTCGGCTGGTCAGTAATATATCTTGCAACTGCATAACGCAAAGCCAAAGCAGGACATTTCGAAGCAGTCAATATCAGTAAAAACTGTCCTTCCAAGAGAGCTATTTACTTCTACCCATTGAATCGTTAGCTATATGGAACATATAACAAGTTTCAGTTCCAAGCTATTTTATACTCCGAAGGTGTACCCATTCTACTGCTAAAATGACCAGTTTGGAAAACAGCGTCCCTACGCAAGTACTTGTTAGAGCCATAGAAATTCAAAATACTATCACCTCCTTTTGACTAGAATAAATGAAAGACCTGGCATGGGTAGAGCTAAAATGCGTTTCATTCTGAAGTTAAATTTGTGCTTTCTTAAGAAAGTACATAATTGGCAGCATGAAATTTCACCCAAAGTAAAAATGCCTAGAGAAGGAGACAGGGACATCAACTCACAGTTGATATGAAGCAGTTGTCAACTTCATGGTTGTTCGTGGGCACATATCGATCATATATATCAAAGAATACTTCATCAACGGAACCAAGTAACTCGATACCAGGTTTTAGTTCTTGTTGAGGGTTATCGGTTTCTGCTTCAGCAGTCACAAAAGCTATGTATTTCCCTTTTGGAGCTACATTGTGAGCATAGGAGCAGCAGAACAGGTACCTGAAAGAAAGTTACAAGTTGAAACTCACATCTTAAACTTCTATTTATCTATTTGGAAGTCGATTCTCACGTATTAAATGTTTGATCGAATTAAACTAGGAGCACATAAACAGGGTGCTGGTTCCCTACACCAAGCTTTTCCTGCCAAAAGTTTTACGGCCTCCACGTGAAGGATGCCATTATGGAAGAGGCCATCTCAAACCAATCCAGTTATATCTTCAGATGGTGTAGGCATTTTCATATTTCCTAAGATCATAATTCTGTCAGACATGTATATTATGCTTTCTGTCTAGGCTAGAATGTATCTGCTGTGAACCGCGAGCCTGCAGACAAACATGCAAAGCAAGATGGAGAGGTCCTGTATAACTTTAAGCAAGATAGGGAGTTCTTTTATAACTTCAATCCATATCCCAAGGGACACATAGGCAATTTTTGTTTTTTTTGTTTTAACTACATGTGAAGAAGACGTACATGTCTGATTTACGACCAAGTTGCTTCTGCGGCAAAATGACTTGAGCTGAGTGAGAATCATTGGTATCCGGGATTGGATGGCTCATTATGCATATAGCACGAGCGACTTTTGCGATCTTCCTGACCTATGAAGTCAAGCGAAAGGCAAAAGGCACATAATCAATATGATGCCAGAGCTGCAATGATGGCTTCTTACCAGATGACCTTCTATGCCAAAATTGTGCTTTTTCATTCTTCTTGACATAATGTGAGTGCTCACCTTATCAGGCAAATATGATGGATCACAAACAACTTTCTTGCACTTAGCAGTTTCTCCTTCAGAACTGACGCCGATGGCTTTCCCGCTCGCATCAAACTCTACCTGTCATTTGGATTGGCAAACCACAGAGATTAATTCTTGCTCCAGCAACTGGGTTCTCACATTAAACAAATTGAATCTTACTTTTACTCTGACAATTCACATCACTCAGAAAAGTTCAAACTTTCTTCATATGAACATATATCCCCTTACTGACCTTACACTGTGGCTTGTTAAGCATGTAAGTTCCACCATAAACCGCACTAAGACGTGCGAATGCCTGGCAATAGAGCATGTAAGTCACTGCAAAGCACATTATACTTTGTTTTGATGCATGAAAGAGCAATAAGGTTGAGGACAAACCTGAGGTAATTCTCCAAGTCCATACATAGGATAGATATAAGGAGAACCTCCTTGAAAACGAGCCAAAGACTCTGCATAGAGCTTTAGATGACAAATAGCAAAGGGTACTGATTACCATCATGTGGCTATGGCCAAGAGTACTTATTAATCAGCAGCATTTAAGAAGAGATAGCAAGAATATCTACAGATGGAAAAGGGCACGAATTATGTTCTCTGTACAGATGAAGCTCTTATCTACTGATGAAGTTTCCCGAAATCCTCGGCCATATTACAATGTTTGCTCAGTCCCCCAATTATCCGGTGTTTGTTGGCGTATTTGAAATTTTCAATGCAGTATTCTTTACCTCATCCGCCAAACTATATGTCAATACACCAGATTTTTATCTATCGCCCTATCATTATTAACTGAAAATGCCTATGAGATATGATTCATTTCGCAGAAGGCAGTCCCATTCGTAATATGAAGAGATGGCATCTACATGTGGCAAAGTGCACTAATTAAATTCTTTGCACAGATGAAGCTCTTATCTGCTTGTGAAGTTTCCCAAAATCCTCGGCCATAATACAATGTTTGTTCAGTTCCCAATCATCTGGTGTTTGTAGGCGTATTTGGACAATTTCAATGCATCTCTCTTCACGTCATCAGTCAAACTATATGGCAATATACCAGATATGTGTCTATTGCCCAATATTAACTGAAAATGCCTAAGAGATATGCTTCATTTTGCAGATGGCAGTCCCATTCGTAACACAATCAAGCATTGATAAAAATCAGAACAGTCCTTTATATAGGGAATCACTAGGAAGATGCTGGAGAAAAGTTGAACCTTCATTCTCTTCACAAAATCCATAGCAGGCTTATCCAAATAACTGTCTTCAATATGAAGTGCCAAGGCATGACCGATAAAATCAATCGTGTCATCTTCTAGCCCGTACTTGCTGCCAAAAGAAAAGAGAGAGAGAGACTGAGAGTGATAGAGAGATTATACAATTATACCTATATGGAGTATGAAAATTACAAATTCTCATGCAATAGAAACGCGCGAGGAACATACGAGATAACTTCCCTTGCTGTAACTTTGTTCAGGTCCAAACCTTCATGAGATTTTGGATCACTTTCCTCGAAGTCTTGGACATAAATGAAGAACTTCCGTGCTCGTCGCTTCTCGAAAAGCCCCATTAAAGGCGATTTCAGTGCTTCAACATCAGTGGCTGGAACTTTATAAATCTAGAGGCAAGATGGCCTTGTATTAATCTCACTTCAGACCATGAAAAATTACGACTTATGACTTCCCAAATTTGAGAGATTTTTCACTAGAAAGAATGAAAATCGCAACATGAAGGCGCGTTACGTACCTTTCCTTTGTTATAGACAAAGCTACCGTCCACAACCTTGAAGTTCAGATACTTTGTGACATCCGTGTGAATGAGAACGCGCACCAGAGCACCATTAGCCATTGTGAACTGGAAAAGCACGTAAGGAACAAAAATATCATTGTAACAATGCAGTGCATTCAAAAAAACTTCAAACCAATGGACGAAATATATATTATAAAGATACAGAATAAGCGAAAAAGAGTGTGCTTTGACGATGTGATTCCAACGTTTCTAACAAGGGACCACTTGCATTTGAGCAGAGATGCAAACAAGCTTAAAATCTTTGAATAATGCATAGTGTAGATACGAGATTGTAGGTTGTCACTACCTTAGGAATCATATCAACATTGTATTCTTTGCTTGGTCCCAAACTTTCTGGAGGCTTGTCATTTCCCCTGAAACGTTTCCAGAGCTATTTGCAGCAGAAAAAGGCTTATCATCAATTTATGAAATTGCCAAAGCAGTCTCGATTTTTGTTTTCACACAAGGCTAAAATCTTCACCTGGTTAAGATTGAGCGAGGTTGATTCGCCTCCATAGTAGTCATTCTTGTCCATGTGTAGGACCTGTTTTGATCACCAAAACTCAGTGAACCACATATCAGATACCGTAAGATCAATGCGAAACATCCATAAAATATCCAAAAGCAAATCACATTTATTCGAGAGAATTGTAAAAATTGAAATTTACAATGACGGGTTTTGCTTAGCTCAATTGATCAGCTACCACAACAGATAAAGATCTGAACTTGATATTACATACCTTGAGACCATCAACAGAGAGGAGGCCACTGAGAATGCATTCCTTGAGACCCGTCCCGAGAACGATCACGTCATACTCCTCATCCATGGCGGCCGGTCGCGGCTTCGAGGCAACGGAGATTGCGAAATGGAAATGGTAAGTGACTATTGTTGGCCTTGCAGAGGAGAGATTGGTGATGTGGGTGATGATTAATATGGTTCTTGCTACATAAAAGACCTGGTCTTTAGCGGGAAAAGCTGCTATGTTTCCGCTTCATGAGGCAAGTGGAGAATTACAAGACCGTTTGTGGTGGTTTTTAATTTGACTCATGGAATAAATCTGAGATGAAAAAGAACAAGGGCAAATCAATTGTCTTAGACAGGATATAACCTTACATAAACTAAAACTTTGGTCTTTTTTTCTTTTATAAATTGGATGAGTTTATCAAATCCAATGACATGAATTGATTTTTCCAAGTCCATAGATTTTAGATAGAGTTTTCGACCAAAAAAAAAAAATTAGATAGAGCACGGAAAAAAAAAATGTTGTGCAAGCAAAGTCAATTTCATTGTAAAGACAATAGAGAAATTCTTGTACTTACTGGTAGCTCCATTAACAAGTGATTTGGCAACGTCATATGGTGTATGCAAATGAACCAGTCACTTTGTTAACGGGTTTCACTTGCTTAAACTTCTAATAATAAGATCTTGCAAAAATCCATCGATCTTAGTGAAAGTAAGTAATTCTGGCATTATTTGGAGAATGGATTCATTCCATATGAGATGAGAAGAACGATAATTTAATGGTGCTTTCTTTCAAAACTCTCTGTCCCTTCATTTCTTGATGAGTGATTGTCGTATCAATCGGAGAGAAATTGCTGGTTAATGCAAGTAACTCGAGTATACTCTTCGCATGTTGCTGCCCGCCGGTACATAATGACCTTCGCGGTCGCAATGCCCAAAAGGAATAGCATGGTCACTTTGCACAGTGCCTCCGAAATTGTGAAAATCGCACAAAATTACACATGCAGCTACCGTGATTAAGATAATCAAATCGCGCTAGCCTCGTAAAACCAAGAAAAGAAGCATCTTTTGCCCTTCCCTCGATGAAATTGAGATACCTCCAAGAATTTCGACAATGTCGCGTACACGGGATGGTATCAATACACAACTCCCGGAGTCCCAATCACCATCCAAATCCTCAGATGAATCAAAGGGGTAATATGGAGCGAATAATTAGAAAAAGCTCGAGATTTATATAAAACACAAAGATTAAATGACCAACCCATGAAAGGAAAAAAGGTCGAACTCTTTCTGACGAGAGTTGTCCTAAAAGCCTGACGATACAAGCCTCGAATTAATCATCTGCAATCTGCACCTACTGCTTCGAGTATAGACTTGAAACCATCCCTTTCCAAGCACTCCGACAGTTCAGCCTGGGAGAAAATACAAGCATATCATACGACAGGCAACATATGCATTTTCCAAAGGTGGACAGCAAAAACGGGTTGAAATTAGAAAAATGATGGAACTAAATAGATAAGATGGAAATGCTTAAGAACCTCATGTAAAAGAAATAGCCCAAAAACAGACCTTCATTTGTGGAATTAAGGCGGGACCCCCATAAGCAAATGCTGTGTAAAGCTGAAGAAGAGAAGCACCAGCCCTTATTTTCTTGTATGCATCTTCACCACTGATTAGGGAAAAACAAAATTAGGAAAGAAATGAGAATGCCGGAAATAGTTCTGAAAACGTGATTGCCAAAAGGAAGAGCTTTTTACCTGCTTATGCCCCCACAGCCTATCAGAGGTATTTTTCCCTGGAAAAATATAAATAACAGTTCAAGCAAATTTGCAAGAAACAAGACCACAGCTAGATGTCCATGTCCATGCACAATCCGATACATACAAAGGGCCGTTGTATAGTACGCTGGAAATTGGTGTCCTTCTTGCCATATGTGAGTGTTTTAAAGGCACGTGTCTTTTATCCACAAGTAAACAGATCACTTTTGCATTCTTAACAATACCTAGAGCTCAAACCCTACAAAAAAGTAACTTTTTATCCTTTCCAACAATAACGGTGGGGGCATATAAATAATCCCTATGTGAGCCAAAACCATCCATTCCAATCATTCTAACCATGAAAAAGTCCATATTCTCACAAAATCAAGCAAGATCGATAAAATAAGCCACACAAGAGATGAGAGTCCAACATACCCGTGTTAAGATGTACATCTCCTTCAAGATTCTGGTAGACAAGTTAAAGAGAGGTTTGCCACTCAAACCACCTGCCTCCTCAGACACTGGATTTTTGTTCACAGGATCTGGTCGAGAGATGGTTGTATTTGATATGATCTAGAGAAGAAAATAGATGTGGAGTTTAATCTCGACAAATTACAAAAGGGCTTTAAAAATGGCATAGCAACTACAAAAAATAACACTGTCCGACAGCAGTTCCTCAATGCATACTATATTGATAAGAAAATACCACAAAAGAACATTTTGTAGACATGTACAACAATCATGTGTAGTTAAAATAGGGGTTTCAACTATAGCATCAACGAAAATTTTCAGGTCAGTTTTTACTTTCTAAATGTGAAGACTAGTAGGGGAAAGCAATGCCCAGATTGATGAATAGTTGAGGACTTAAACTTGTTACAAGGGATTATAGTTGGAACAGAAGGTCCTCAACATATCTTTCCTGGCTAAGCACTACAGAATCTATCAGGCATCCATTATTGCCCTCCTTTAAAATGTGACAGATTTAAGAAGTTATGACATGATTGCCATTTGGTAGCTGGCAGTTTTATTGATAAAGAACATTGCTATTGGAAAGGAATGTTAACTCCAACCCCTCAGTGTGTCACATGGGAAGCACAAAAAAAAAATTGTTTTTTGTGTTAGAAACTTCTAATTGTTTCTGAGTCATAAGTGGTTGTCCAATCTAAGTTTATGGTAGAGGGAAGCATACTTTTCCGATTTGATTCTTTCTACTCAATTGATTCCATATTTCTGCTAAAAAAAAATGAAGCAATTGACAGTCAACAACTATAAAGAAACTTCCAAAGATTATATTCATGTGGACGGTTAGTTTATTCAACCAATCTACATCTTACTGAGAAAATACTATTGGAAAGCCCAGAAAGGAAATTTTACCAATCCATCCAGGCGGAGAGCAAGAGCCACCTGTAATGAAGAGCAAAAGGACAGTAAGAACATTAAACGGAAGAAATAAAAAAAAGGCATTTTAAACAGTAGGACAAAACTGCATACCGCTGCAATGTCCTCAAGGTCTTCTCGAGACAAGTCAGGAGCTATTTTAACAAGTAATGGAGGTGGACCCTCCTCGCCCCATTGCATTTCATCACGAGCAGCTTGAACCTTAAGAAGTATGATATTAACAAGACCTGCATCTAATAATGCTATTTTAGAGTAAACTCAGACTACTTGTACCTTCTTAACAAGGTCTTTTAACTGCTTTCTTCCTTGAAGCATACGCAATCCCGGAGTATTTGGTGATGAAACATTAATAACCTGGAAACAAACAGCATGTGAATGGTCAAAACAATGGTTCCTAGTAGATAAGGATGACTCAAATTCCAAAAATCCTCAAGTAACCGAGAATAGAGGTCACCATGATTTACCAAAGCATCCTCGGTATAATTAAGAGTTTCCTACTAATCACCACATCAAGCAAGGCCAGCTAGTAGTATTGCAGGCCGGAACTAATGCAACTTGCACAAATGAAATTCTCAGGAAGCATAACAAATAATCTACCAAGTAATCAGCAAACTGCGATAATGTATGGACCCCCTGTACGTAATCTGCAGCAGCATCCTCACTTGTCTTATTCTTCCCAAGATTTACACCAAGAATGCCAGGACCAGCTTTTCCTCCATGTTTTACTTCCTCACTGGATGAAGGGGATGTGCTTGAGGTCTCATCCAACTTTCTTTTACCATGCTGAGCACCCAGTCGCTTAGCAACAGCAACTATTCCTTCACTGTTGAAGCCACAGCGGTTTATGATAGCACTGTTCATAAATGAAAAAAGGAAGGTATGAATATCCTCAAAGAAGCAAAGGCAAGGCTGAAATGATGACACAATCATATTGAGAACCTCCATGTTAGTTAAAAGGCATTCTCAAGGCTGAAATGATGACACAATCATATTGAGAACCTCCATGTTAGTTAAAAGGCATTCTCCCTCAGAAGATAACTTAGTAGCCTAAATTAGCACAGCAACATCAATATCAAATTGACAATGAGAAAATGAATTAATTCTGACCCTTCTTTACGCAATCTGAAGATGCGCGGCTTTGGATTACCCTCCTGTGGTACTGGCGTGACAGAGCCCACCTCTACAAATCCAAAGCCCATCCCTAGGAGACCATCAACAGCCTCAGCATTTTTATCGAAACCAGCAGCAAGGCCTATGGGATTGGAGAACTTCCTTCCCCAAACTTCCAGTCCTAAATTTTCCGGATCAGGCCGCTTCTCCCTAGGAACCCAGCCACGAGAAGCAGCTGTAACAGCTAGTCTATGGGCAACCTCAGCATCTAGAAGAGCAAAGAACGGATTCACTAGTTTGGTTGCTGAGAACAGCCATCCACTGGAAATCGAAATGATGTAAAGGTAAATCTCGTTACCAAAAATAAAGAGATGTTCAAATTATATCTAAAGAACGACAGGTACCAGAAAGTTGCTTCATCTACAGTACTCACATAAGCACCACCAGCTATAACCATGCCTATAGTGGCTCCTGTCAGCAATCTCCGCTACAATTGTTTTGACACCAATTTTACATGTTGAAGTCAGAAATGTATTTAAAGTTGCAATGAGAATAATGTATGGGCTGATAAATGAAAGCTTGAGCAGAATCTTTGGAAAAGTAATAATCAATGGGAACTGAATAACTTCAAAGACATTTGAACATGCTGAATCAACCATGCAAATTGCACTTTTTGAAAAAATATATTAAGTAATTTGTTAGAGAGAAGCATTTTGATCGGTATTTGTATGGCATTGGCGTCATGAGACAATAATGAACTTCTCATCTCCAACAGGCAATAATAAGTTCAGAAAACTATTCAACAGAGAAAATTAAGCACAGAAGATTCGAAATTAGGTAACCTATCTCAAGATTCCAGACAATGCCAAACACAGAATTACTTTCATTCGAGAAAAAATTTGAACATAATTTCAAGAAAATGGAAGTTTGACAAGAGATTAAACTATCCCTAGCCAAACCTACTTTGGTAATAGTAGTCCAATGGCCATTGACATCTGAAATTTCTTAACACATCATGTACAGATAGTAGCAAAAGAACATTTGAAAACCAGCATTCGAAAAACCAAATGATGTCAAAATTACAGGTTGGCAGATTCTATCACAAGAACTTATGTTAAGCTTTAACTCATGCTAACAAAACTCAACTAGCATTTGCATCGGAATCGCTATATTTGTGTTAGCACGACTTCCGTGTAATTCCTTCTATATATCTTTTGTCTCTGGTCCTAAATCCATCTATATTTGGCCAATTCTTACTTTCTGAGTAATAATTAGTTCTTCCACTGCTGATAAAGTCATAAAAAGGTCTAACCCCAAGATCCGTGACCAAATTTTGGACTATGAAACACAGATTCAGCAGCCAAGTTTCAACTTCTAAGAATCACAACGAGCACTTGCCTCTCATATGATAGAAAGGGAGGTAATAATTTACATTACCACTACGTAAGTCGCAATTGCCACTTTTGTCGTGAAGGCCAACAAAATAATACACAAGAATCCTAGAGCAAGTACTTCACCCAATCGCCCAAATGAATGTTTGATCAAGGTATGCTGAAATCAAGCTTTTTTTTTTTCATAAATTTGACCCTGGGAAAAAAAAAAGGGAATCTTGAGCTTACTTTCATGTAGAAATGCGGGATTTTTGGAGAAGATTCTGCAGCGGAAGAGCAATGCCGGAAGCTCCCAACGGAACTCGAAATCGCCCTCTTGGTGATATAATCAGAAATCAGCTTCCTTGAAGCCCTCGTAGCCATAACTTCGAATCGACAACTTGAAGCCAAACAACCCACCGGGCAAGTTCAAAAATGCATGAAGAGAGAGAAGGAAAGTTGAGAAGCTACTGCAAGAAGTAGGGAGAGATGACGGGGATGATAGGGAATGATGGGGGAGCTAAAAGAGAGAGCTGAAAGAGGAGACAGTGACGGGTTTTAGCGCAGAGAGAGAGGCCGAGGTTGTTCGTAAAACCCTGATTCCTCGCGCCCTCGCTCGTGTATCGTGCGACTTGCGTGTGTTCCCTTTTTAGCGTTCGCTTTAAGCTTTTGAAACATCTGACGCGGTTCCATTTGTAGGGGCATTTCGGGTCAGGTGCGGTGATAAGTGTCAAGGGAGCAAAAAAATCATGATCCACTCAAACCGGATTGAACCGTACCTAACCGATTGATTTTAGATGGAATCGGCGGATAACACGATCCGGTTCCCGATTTCAATTTTTTGGAACCGGCGGGTACCGGTTCGGTTTCCGATTTCTGGTGGGAACTATCCAACCAGACCAATCAGACCGGTCATTTGTACTTTGTAAACTTGATTCTAGATTCAAAACTTGAGAAGTTGGTTTATTTCCGTTGTTTCAATTTAATGCACTCTAGGCTGTTCTTTCACATTGTTGGATGCACTTAAGTAATGTGGGCTCAGTGAACATGAAATATCAGTAGAACACAATCACTGCTATGACCTTCAATACTTTCATTCTAATTGAAAACTTGCTATTCCAGTAGAAAACTTCAAGTGTCCAAAGTGAAAGCTTGATATAGTTTACCGTTCTTCCATTTGGAACATTATGCCGAACCTTCCCATCAAGGACGCAAGGTTCAATCCAGGGTCAATTTCTCCAAAGCTGATTTCCTTTTCTTTTTTAATTGATGTTGATGCTCGGCAGGACCGTAACCGGGATCCAATCGGGAACCAGATCGGACCGATGGTTCGATTCTCGAATGGATCCATAGAACGAGCGGGTGGTTCACAGTTCGCATTTTGCAGAACCGGTCCCTAGCGGACGGTCCTCGGTTCTAGAGTGGGAACCACCTATCCTGAAATCGATCACTTTTAATAGGTGTTCATAAGTCTGGATCCAACTCGAAAATCAGACAGACCGCCCGATTCTAGGTGGTTCTTTGGGTCTTAGGTCCGATTCTCAATTTCACTTTGGAAATAATCGGTTCGGACTGATGGACCGGCCAAATATTTTAACTTTTTCCTTTTATTTTTCATTTTCAAGCACACTTTAATTTAGTAAATTATTTTCTCTTTTAATATTGAGAAACTTGGGATAGAAGAAACCAACAAAAAAGAGAGGAAATCATTGGTTTCATGTCGGGTAGGCTAGTTCTCGATTTCATAAATTGAAAATCAATCATTTCTGGACCGATTTCAAATTTCAGGGTGAGAATCGACTCACCCTATAACCGACCTCTTATATCGGTTGTGAATGGATGAGCGGTTCGGGACGGGCCTCTGTGATAGTTGCGAGGTCCAATGGCCGGGTTGGGCCCAAGGTTAAGCAGAAAAGTTCATTGAACGAGAAAAAGGCCCGCACTTGGTTTTCTCGGAGAATAAAGCGAGAGCGACCTTAAACACTAGAAATGAAATCATAAGTACAAAAGCCTAAGCATATGCTAGTCATAAAATCAAGCGAAAATTCCAAAAAAGGGTCCTAAGTGCTTTTATTTTCTCAAAGAAGGGGCCAAAGTAGACATTGGTTCAAATAAGGCCCTGAAGTGCCCTCTTTATTTTAAAAAGGGGCCTGACCAGGGGTATTTTGGTCTTTTTACATTTTTTTAAATTTATTTTCTTTTTTTCCTGTTTTTTCCTTTATCCTTTTTTTTTTCTTCCCCCTTGCCGGCAGCCATGGGCTGGGCGACCTCGCCGGCGGCCGCGAGGGCTTGCCTCGCCCAGCCCAAGCGAGGGTCGGCCTCGCGACCGCCGGCGAGGGCAGCCCTCGCCAGATCGGGCGAAGGGCAGTGAAGTAGAGTGACGTTGTTGCCGATCAGAACCACGTACGCGGTACAAGTAAATTCCAACAAAGCGAGCCACAAGAGCACGTCCAGCACACTAGGGCGATTCGGAATCCCCATGGATGATCATCAATCGAGACCTGAAGAAGGAGAGAAAACCCAGAGCTGCAAAATCCTAATTTCCCCCAAGGAGAAGATAGACAGAGTGGATGGGGAGTAGGATAATCACATCAGCTTCCATGAGATTACAAGTTCGAGAAAGGGAATAGTTGAATCTTTTGATTCTCTACGAGGCAAGCCCTCGCCAGTGGCCCGCGAGACCCCCCCTTGCCTGGGTAGTGAGAGGCGAACCCTCGCGGCTGCAGGCGAGGCCGGCCCTCACCTAGGCAGTGAGAGGCGAACCCTCCCGGCCTGTGCCTGGGCAGTGAGAGGTGAACCCTCCCAGCCGCAGGCGAGGCTGGCCCTCGCCTGGGCAAGGCGAGGCGAGCCCTCGCTCGATCTGGCGAGGGCTCCCCTCGCCGGAGGCTGCTAGGCCGGGCCTCGCCTGGGCTGGGCGAGGCGAGCCCTCGTGGCCGCAGGCTAGGTCGACTCTCACTTGTGGCCGACGAGGCCGCCCAGCCCACAGCCGCCGGCGAGGGGAAGAAAAAAAAGGGAAAAGGAAAGAAAAAAAGGAAAGGGAAAAAGGAAAAAAAAAACGGAAAGGAAAAAGGGAAAAAATCATAAAACGTAAAAAGACGATAATACCCCTACTGAGGCTTTTTTTGAAGCAAAAAGGGTGCTTTGGGCCTTTATTTGAAATAAGGTTCACTTTAGGCTCTTATTTTCTCTTTTTTGAGAAAACGAGAGGCCTTTTTTTTTTTTTTAATTTTCCCTAAAATCAAACACTTTGCGGACAACCCGACTTTGGTTTCTCCGTCTTTCTTGGAGATGGGACAAGTGTCCGTCGATCCCACCAACAGCTTGACCACTTTCTTGAACTTCTTTATGAGGCCGTACAGATCTGAAGTCCCAATAACTGTTGCCGATCACCCTCTGCTTTGGCTGACCCCTGGTCGAGATTTTCACAGCTTGTTTTCATAGCTCAGCTCCGGAGGAAATGGCAAATCTTGCACCAAGTTTCGTTTCTCCCCCCTCTGATTCTTGCAAAGGATCACTGAGAGCGTCCCGTGTAGGTTCTCTCTCTCTCAATATTACTCGCTCTGAGTCTGAGATATGTCCATTCTGCGCTTGATTTTTAATCTCATGTTCGTTATTGTTGTTGATGCAGATCTCTGCTATTAAGCTCAAAGTAAGGGAAACTGAGCAGACCCATCTTAATTTAGGATCTTCTTCCAGGTAATTTAGTGCTTTATTTGGTTTTTCTGCTAAAAGCTTTATTTATGTGGTGAATTGGCTGCTGCTAGTGCTATCTCCATATGAATTGATAGTCTATTCTAGTTGGAGCTCTTACTGTTGTTAATTTTGTAAGCAATGTTAGTTAAGGTAGTTGAGCATGTTGGATTAGTAGGTTGTAAAAGCTGTTGTAACATAGACAATGTCGTTTGGGAATGCCAGAAGCATTTAGGCACAAACAACTCTATGGAGTGAAAAATCCGTACCCGTGTGGAATACGAATTTTCATGATTTGAGGTCTATTATATATCGGTCGTGTTACTTCTGCGCCTAGCTATGAACTTCCTTGTCCAGTTATTGATGATGCAACAACTATTTGGCATCAGCAATTTGGTTAAGCGCCTTTTTTTCCTATGGACTTTAAATAGACTATATGATGGTACATAGCTCGTATTAGAGCTCCTCCGAAACTCTGCTCTTAATTTCTGGATTGGATGGAAGGAGCAAGTATTAAATTGGTAACCACTCTTAACCAGCAACTTCTTGTTGCTTGCGTTTTTTCTCTCTTGACTGGCTACACGACAAGGGAATGTCTCAGCCTCCTTCGTTTCAGATTGCCACATTCATATAACCTGCCTTTTGCTGGTTTCTGGAAATGTGAAATTAATACGACACTTACATGCATATTGAAGCTTTGTACTTATTGATTTTGTGATACCATCGATTTCATATCTGTCTAAGAAGCTTACTGTCCCTAACTAGAAGTTCCTTAATCTTCTGCCTCACTCCTAAGACTCATGTAATGTGACTGAAATTGTCGTGTGCACGCAAATAGCACATCTATCACACAGCAGAAAGTATTCTAATTGTTATAATTTGGTGGTTTATTTTTAGGAGAAGTTTTACATTTATGATTACGCACGACTACAATGCAACAGTCAGGGTTGATCCTAAAAGATAAGAATGCTTCTTTTTTGTTGGTGTCCATGCCTGACCAAATCTTTGACTGCAATGAGCTGATACATATGTTTTCTCCTCTGCACATGTCTTGCTTGGTTGTTTGCAGGAAGAAGCAGGGTTTAAGAATGAATGCATCAAATGAGACTCCAGGACTGATGCAGGGAATTAGGAAAGATGAATACAAGATTGCAGAACAAACAGAAGGATATGACACTTTCAATGAGATGAAGCAACGGTTTCTGACTTTTAAAGAGAAGAAATACTTGTAAGAGCTTCTTTCTTAACTACGTTTTTCTTGTATTGACAACTGAAATTTAATGCATTACGATGAGCAGTGAGGCTTAGGCATATCTCATTTTCTGCAAGCAGGGGAAATTTAGAGCTTTATCGCCGTCTTGCCAAGAGTCAAGCACCTGAGGTATACTATAGCTATATTTCTTTAAATGTATACCTAGACATCCACTTGTGTGTTTTTCCCTTATTAAACAATTTGATGTATTGTCTTCAGCTTTTTGCTTCAGATATCTTGCTTTAAGAATAGGAGGCATATATCACTTGAACTAACTCTTTCAAACGACAGTTCATGGTGATTGCTTGTGCAGATTCCAGGGTTTGTCCCTCTGTCATCCTAGGATTGGAACCTGGGGAAGCCTTCATGGTTCGGAATGTGGCAAATCTTGTGCCGGCATTTGAGGTGCTTACTTGGCCTTTTGCATTGGTTTTCTTTGTTTTGGGTTTTCTCCTTTTTGTAAGTTGTTATACTGTTTGATGACTTGAATATGAAGATTTTGGTGTGGTATCAGGTCTTCTATCTAGTGGTAAAAATACCATAATCTATACTTTCTCTTTTTCCATTATGTGTGCAGAGCGGACCATCAGAAACCAATGCCGCACTAGAATTTGCTGTAAATTCTCTTAAAGTAAGTAATTCGACCTCATGGCATGCTTGCCTTCATTATTCTGGTGCATATTGTGAAAGATCATAGTTAAAATTTTACCATTAAGTCACTTTCCCTTGTTGTAGAGTTCAGAGGGAAATTTCGCCTAAAATTTTGGTGCTGTTTACTTGTGAAGCTCTTGACAAAACTTGAGGACTTTCAGGAAGATGTATCTCATTGAGGAAAATTTTCCCGTAGAAGAACTTTTTGAGTATTATGAAACAGGGAGGAGAATTATGTGTGGTGGTGTTGATAATGATGATATTTGTTTCTTTTCATTTATGTGATGAAGATAGAGGCAAAATGTTGAAATTGCATGACTGTATCTTAGGCGAAAAGTTTGATGAGATTGTGATCGAACTGCATATACTTTGGAATTATAAGAATAATACACTCTACTAGTGCATTTAGTTTTTACTTTTTTTTCCTGGTCTCATAATTTAGATTTGGCAAGTAATAGTTTCTTTGCACAGGTGAAAAATATACTAGTAAGTGGTCACAGCTGTTGCGGGGGCATTCGCGCACTGATGAGCATGGAGAATGCGGATGGAGATAATTCAAGGTTGGGGTGTTAAAGAATATTCTAATTCTCCTTCAGTTCCAGCTAGTCGGCTTTAACTGTTCATTCTTTTTTCTCATACGATAAATCTCTTTCCAGTAGCTTCATCAAAAATTGGGTTATAGTTGGAAAAAATGCTAGACTAAGCACCAAGGAAGCTGCTTCTCACCTCAGTTTTGACCAGCAGTGCAGGCACTGTGAAAAGGTAGGAAACAAGTCAGTAATATCTGGATTTGTTTTGTAAAAGATCACACTTTGAAATCACGAATGGCATTGGTCTAATGCCTCGAAATTGCTTCTGAGTACAGGAATCAGTGAATCGTTCGTTGCTAAATCTGCTCACTTATCCATGGATAGAAGAACAGGTGATGAGGGGAAACCTCTCACTCCATGGCGGCTACTATGATTTCGTTGATTGCACGTTCGAGAAATGGACCCTGGATTACTATAATACCATTTCGAGAGGAAATAAGGACACGATTGCCGTCAAGGGTCGCTCATTTTGGAGCTGAGTCTTACTTTCATGTGTCCTTTATCTGTATGATGAGCTGGAATTCTAAGTTAATATGGTCAATCAAGGAACTTTCATTTGTTAATAATGCCACGCTCGGCTGGAATGGCATTGGCAAATGCTCTTATGTATTGTCTGTAACCGTAACCACACGATTATATAAGAGGAATTGAAGTTTCAAATGGAGCGGAAACTTGAACTGTGCCATAATGTACCGGAAAAGCATGATATTCTGCAAATTTTGGTGTCACTTTTCCTTGATTAAATACCTGCTTAAACTTCGAAGGTTCTGCTGAGGAGATGGAAATGGAAAATTGAAGTGGATGAAGAACATGAAATTGGTAATTTTTGCAGACAAGTTACAATCAAAGAGCCAAAGGCTGTTAGCTTCCCGAAATGAGCAGTTTTCAGTCTTCTTCATCGTGAAAGAAATCGACCAAAGAACATTTTGTATCAGATAATGGGCCATCAGTGCCTCCTTAAATCGCTTCTGGACTATATCTAGATTTAAGCGTTAATCATTTAATAATTCCAGAATCCAGAGCATGGAGAAGGGCTTCAAATTCTGCACTATGAAGTTGGGCAGAAGTATGAGTCCCGCTCCTTGATGAATATAATACCAGGGATGGTAGTCAGCGCATGGCTACACTTCTTATCTACCCGTAAGTAGATTGTTTGCATCTACACTTCCTCGTGCCTTCTTTCATCGCATTCTCCTCTCTCTCTCCGAAAGAGTGATCTCAGCTTCAGCTGCCAATGGCCGTGACCACACCTCCATCCCACCAGGGACGGCGAGATCGAACGGCCGGAGCCAGCCGAATGGCAATGTGGGGGGCGCCTCCGTGTGGAACAAGCCGGCCGGTGGAGAGGCCAAGGGCGGCCTGCTCGGGTCGGGCTTGTGGCCCGCCCTCTTGAAGTCTGCTAGGGTTTCCTCTTCTTCCTTATCGAAGTCCTCGCCGGAATCCCCTGCCAAGGATGCAGCTGATGGGTCGTCGGAACTGTCAATATCAAAAGTGATGTTTTTTTTGGATTTTCGATTTTCGTTTCGTTGCTGTGTTTGATTGCGTAGGACAAGTTTTCATCTTAATCTGGACATGATGGCGATCTTCTTTCCCTACTGGATTAGTACCGGAGAGTGTAGGAGCATGATGCGATGCATTGGATTTCTGCTGTTTGTTCGTTCAAACATGCCTCTGGAATTCTGGATCTTCTACGTCTTGAGCACGAGTGAACATATAATTGAATGGATAGGAGCAGAATAATGGGGAGTTGCAATGGATGGAATAGAGCACGAGTGAACGTATAATTGAATGGATAGGAGCAGAATAACGGGGAGTTGCAATGGATGGGAAAAGTGTTGAAAAATATGATCAAATGGGATGAACAACAGAATCAGACTTTGAGGCGTGATAACATTCTCTTTAAGGATTTTTTTTTTGGGTCGAATCTCTTTAAAGATTTATTTTCCCCACAACGTTGCTAATGGTTTCCGGCAAATATCCTCCAGGATACAACAAAGTCTCGGTGAGAATATCAGATAGCAATTCTAATATTTCTCCAAGATTTCTCAAGGAAAACAATTGGAGAAGAATGCCGTATTTCTTTGAAAAAGCGAAAATGAAAGTTGAAGTAAAAGTTCTAAAATGAACGAGAAACGTTCATAAATTTATAGAGAAAAACAATGAATAGATACAACCTTTCGAAAGTTAAGAAGTTATGTCTGAACAGACACGACCTTTCAAAGGTTGAGCAGCTCTGTCCGAACAGACATGACCTTTCAAAGGTTGAGCAGTTTTGTCCGAACAGTCGTATTTTTCAATCGGACACAATGCTCATTGTTGATTAGTGCCAAATCTAGTCCATGTGCATACTCACATCTTTTCGATGTGGGACAAGGCACCTCTTTGAAAGGTCATGTCCCCACTTTGTTTGTAAAACAACATCACAAAATAAAATTTCTCAAAAAGATACTGCCAAAATTTTCATGAGATTAATATATATACATGAACGTCTCTTTCGAGTTAAACCTTCATTTAGTGCAAGTATCTCAAAACTCTATCAAAGTGGCAAATAGCTGCTGGCTTTAAAATTGCTACTTTATATAATAGAATTAGACATACCGCACATATACGAATCTCTTGTTTCAACAAGAAGTTCATATTTACTCAGCACTATTATGGCCTTGTGCTTGTACCTGTTTCATGAGCTCTCTAAAAAGCAATCCTAACTTTCGTAAGAAGCAACATCACTTCTAAGCTCATATAGGTGAAGTATCTACCATGTGTTTCTGTTACTAATAAACACATTATATTTCTGTATTATACTTCATTAAGAATATAATTCAGCCTATAAAATGTAACAGATGATACTGACTTCTCATGTTCGGGCTAATGTCAGTATCAAACAATCACTTTCAGTAACGTTTTTGCCCATTAAACCTTATAACTAGTGATATGATAGTATTAGGCCGATTTATCATTACTAGTGATTTTAAGCAGAGGGTTTTAGCCCCATTTCATTTGAGGTCACCTTTACCACATCTCTTGATAAAACCTTTGTAAAGGGATTGACCAAATTCTTACATGACCTCACGTAAACAATTGTTATGGTACTATCTTGAATCAATTGTCTCACGCACTCATGCCTTAGGCTAATATATCTAGACTTCCTATTATAAGTGCTACTATAAGCTCTTGCCAAAGTAGCATGATTGTCACAATGAACAGAAATAGGAGGCATAGGACTAGGCCATAATTTGATGTCCAATAGCAAATTTCTAATCCACTCAGCCTCTTTTCTAGTTGCCGCTAAAGCAATGAATTTCGATTCCATCGTTGAGTGAGTTATGCATGTTTGTTTCTTGCTCGCTCAAGATACAACACATCCACCTAATGTGAAGATCCATTCAGAAGTGGAATGTTTTTCTCCCACACTAGAAATCCAACTAGCATGAGTGTATCCTTATATATAGCCGGATAATTATTATAAAACAATCCCAAATTTTTAGTTCTCTTAAGATAACCAAAAACTCGGGTAATGGCCTTCCAATGTTCTATTCTTGGATTACTAGTATATCTACTCAACTTACATACGGAAAAACCAATATCAGGTCTAGTACAATGCATCACATACATCAAAGACCTTATAGCACTAGCATATTCAAGTTGTGCTACTGCTCTACCAGTATTATAATCCAATTTAGTACTGGGATCAAATGGAGTACTCACTTCTTTGAAACCAAGACGGTCAAATTTATTTAACATTCTTTCAACATAATCACATTGGCTCAAAGACTATGCTTTTTAACTTTAATATCTAAGATAGAATCTACTTCACCCAAATCTTTCATTTTAAAATTTGAACTTAGATACTTCTTAGTCTCAATGACTTTAGTCATATTAGTTGCAAAGATAAGCATCTCATCAACGTAAAAGCAAACTAAAACACCATAGTCTTTAGTGAATTTAGAATAAATACACTTATTGGCATTATTATGCTTGAAACCATTGGACAATATGACTGAATCAAATTTCTCATGCATTGCTTCGGTGTTTGCTTAAGCCCATAAAGAGATTTAACCAATTTACATACTTTCCTCTCATTTCTGGGAAGAACAAAGCCCTCTGGCTATTCTATGTAAATTTCCTCATTTAAATCTCCATTTTAAGAAAGCAGTTTTGACATCTATTTGATGAACACAAAGATTATAAATGGATGCTAGAGCAAAAAGGATTAGAATAGATATTATACTCGCTACATGAGCATAAGTATCAAAATAATCTATTCTTTCATTTTGTCTATACCCCTTGGCCACTAACCTAGCCTTAAAAGTTTGGACAGTATCATCAGAATTGTATTTTTTTTTTTTTTCTGAAAACCCATTTGCACCCAATAGGTTTAGACCATTTTGGAAAGTCTGCTAATACCTAAGTATTATTAGATATAATTGAGTCCATTTCATCATCTATTGCTTCTTTCCAAAAAGAAGCATATCTAGAAGACATAGTATCACTAAAACTTTTAGGATCGTCTTCTAAATTTAATACCAAATGGTACTTATTTACCACGTTATTGTCTTTGTCTCCTTCAATAAGAAAAACATGAGTAACAAAATCTGGACCAAAATCCTTCGATTTTCTTGCTCTAGTGCTTCTCCTAAGTTCAATCATGTCTTCAGAATCATTTGTTATTTTCTCATGAGAATCTGCGTGTGTTTCTATAGGTTTTGAATTATTCGTATCTTGCATTTGAGCATTATTCTCAATAATTTCAGAATCCATAGAACATTTATTCTCAAAGAATTCAACATCTCTTGATTCTACAGTGACATTTGAGTCTAAATCAAGAAGCCTATAAGCTTTATTGTTTTTAGCATATTCAAGAAATACACTTTTCATAGCTCTAGGGCAAAGTTTTGTTCTCTTAGGGTCCGGTACTCGGTAATATGTTAAACACCTGCCACACTTTAAGATGTGAAAAGTTCGGTTTTCTACCTTTCCAAACTTCATATGGACTGATGTTATTTTTCTTGGATGTTATCCTATTATAAATGTAACACGCAGTAAGCAATGTCTCTCCCCAAAGATTAATTGGTAGCTTTGAATTCGAAAGCATACAATTAACAATTTCTCCTAAAGACATATTCTTTCTTTTAGCCAAACCGTTTTGTTGTGGAGTGTACGGTGCCGAAACTTGATGAATAATACCATATTCTTCACAAAAGGCTGAAAAATCATTTAGAAAATATTCTCTGCCTCTATCTGAACGTAGAACTTTAATTTTCCTTTCCAATTGATTTTCCACTTCAGCCTTATATTTCTTGAACATAGTAAACGCCTCATCCTTTGATCTTAGGAGATAGACATATAAATATCTATTGCAGTCGTCCAAAGGTAATGAAATACTTTTCACCACCACGTGTTAACGTGCTATTGAATTCACATATATCACTATGCACCAAATCTAATAAATTCGAATTTCTGCTAACATTAGAAAATGGTCTCTTTGTCAACTTAGACTAAGCACATATTTCACATTTATCTAATTCGCCATCAAAACTTATCAACTCTGACTTTTTCATATTCTTTAACTAGCAGAAATTTAAATGTGCTAATCTACGATGCCATAAAGAAGGAGACTCAACAATATAAGCAGAAGATACGATATTACTATTATTGATACTCGGTTGACACATGCCATCATTGACATAACCCTTTCCCACAAACAGCTCATTCTTCGATAGGATAACCTTGTCGGATTCAAATACAATTCAAAAACCCCTTTTACAAAGCAAATCGACAGAAACTAAGTTCTTCCCAATTCCGAGTACAAACAATACATTAAGAAGGGTAACCTTCTTTCTGGAAGTAAAGTCTAGTTCCACCGTGCCTTTGCCAGCAACCTTTACAACATTGTTTTTCCATCGGGACCTTCAACAGTCTCATCAAATTGCTTAAATAATGATCGATCTTTGCACACGTGGACTGTTGCTCTATAATCTAACCACCAACCAGTTTCGACAGAAGTAATGTTGACTTCAGAAATCATGGCCACATAATCTTCAACTTTCTCAGAAATTTTCATGTTTGAAAATATGGTTGAAATATGGCCACATAATTTTCTTCAACCAAATTAGCATCTACCTTCACCGTTGGTGTGTTCTTGTCCTTCGATGTGTTCTTGCGATGTCGACACTCCTTTGTGTAGCGACCCATTTTGCCACAAACAAAGCAGTCACCTTTTCTCTTCTTTTGAGTTTTCTTAAAAATCTGCTCCTTCTTGCGTTTCAACTTCTAATGGTTTTTGGATTGAAATCCATTACCATCCACAATGTTCACCTTGGAACCATATAGACTAGAATTGTCACGTAAACGTGACTCTTCTTCTATACGAAGATGTTTCTGAATTTCGTCCAAGGTGAAACATGTTACGTAACTTTCAATAGGAAGTACGACAAAATACATGTTATTAAGACTGACGACAACCCGAGGATCGGTCCCTGAGAGACCATAAAAGGCAATTTGTATTTCACACAGGACACCAGAATTGACTAGTGCAGTATGAGGAAACCAGACTTCAACTCTTCTAGGTATAGTATTCAGGTTATGAAAGATGTTAAATCCCTCGCTCCGGTTATTGTCGTGTTACGCCGCTGAACAATTCAGCTGTTGCATCCTTGTTCACTTGAATTATGACTTTTCCTGCATTCAAGCTACTGAACACGGATCCGAAGCTTTCAATGAAGCTCTTGATTCTCTGGTAGATCTGATGCCGGGAAACAATCTTTCCGTGCTTGATGTAGCCGATCATGTCCTCCAGAAATTCACCGAATCTGTTCATGTGCGAAGCCAACATGAAGCCTTCCAGCCTCACCTCCTTCCTGACCACGTTCAATAGATTTCGCACGCCTTCCCTCTCGGTCCAAACCTAACGCACACGAATAAGGAAGTACTAATCAACTTGCAGTTCGAAGCATCACTGGCTTCTAACGCACACGAATAAGAAACTTGGATTCGAGATACTTCATTTACCTTGTTGTATTGCGAGATCATGCCACAGAGAGGGATACGCGCGTGGGAATTCACGTGGTTAAGGAAGGCCTCGAGCATCCTGCCTCTGACATTGTCAAGGTAAATATTGATACCGTAACGGAAGTAACTAAAGCAATCTTGTATCAGTACATGAATCACAATTCTTATTATTATAACAGAAGATGAACAGGGCAGGAGGCAGAGAATACTCATTCACGGTGTCCATATGGATTACATGATCGAAGATCCATTCGTGCATTAACGCAAACAAACATCAGGGCGGGCTGTTCTTCGTGTTGACATGAAGTATTAACAGACTTACTCGCTCAAAGCGGCATCATAATGTGTCTCGACATTGTAGTTGAATGCTTCATCATATCCAATCTCCTCTTTCAAAAACTTGACCTGCGCAAGATTGGAACAGGTCTTTCTTCATTCAACACAACGAAACACAGGTTAAAGTACAGAGATTTTTTGGACTATATAAATTGGTAGGATTTCGTTCTGTCAGCACTGGCTGGCAGTATGCTTCGGTTATGAATGGAACCACATAAACCAGTCATAGCCTATCATCCTCAGGACAATGAAGCATGTAACACTTTGAGGTGCTGTCAAAGATACAATCATAGTATCATCACTGATGACGGCTGATTACTTTGTTCTATTAACCGGACAAGTGTGTTTAGCTATGCTGAATTAAAGGGTAGGGGAACTGGAGCAGGTCCCAGCCACCGCCATAAGCCGATTGTACAAAACAACTTTACGGAGGTCAATCTACCTTTTCCATTTAACAGTAAAGATTTTCGAGCTTGTGTGTGTAGAAAACATGTTTTCTACAATTACGTTAGCTCTCCTTGGTTGGGATTTATGGTATTATTGTCTGTCTGAATGATGGATCTGTGGAAATAGATAGGCTCGGCACTTCCGTTTCCCTGCAAGTGCTTTGGATTGTATTAAATGCAGTCTCCCTCTGTGGAAGTAGACTAGACTATTAGAAAGTAACTTTTTCCATGAAAAGTGAGGGTGGCTGTTTCTGGGGCTTTTTTCGAAAAGGGGTCCAAAAAAAAAAAAATTTACCGATTTGGGGCTGATTTTCAAAAATTTACCAATTTGGGGTCGGTTCGGGAGGGGGAATGCCGAACAAAGCCCGTTCGGCAGTCTTGGTGCCCAACTGCCGAACGGGCTGTTCGGCAGTCCAACTGCCGAACTGGGCCCAGTTCGGCAGCCCAACTGCCGAATTGGGCTCATTACTCTTATTTTATTTACTTGTTTTTCAATTATTTTATATTTATAACATTTAGTAAAATATAATTTTTATCTTTAAAGCTTATTTTTATAACATAATTAGTTGAAAATTTTATTAAGATATATAATTAATAAATAATTTAGTAAAAGAACGTGGTCTTCTATTTCAACAAATAATTTCAGTTTTCCCAGCAAACAGTAGCATAGATTGCTTTATTAAGGGTGACATACGTTTCAAAAAGGGACCGAGAATGAAGTGATTTCACACTTCATATCCACTTTACAAATAAAAATTGAACTTTATGATTGAACCACGTATTAAACAAAGCATCATTCCCTCCCACCTCACTTAACATTTATTAGCACACTGACTATTACGTTAATTAGGCAAAAAATAGAAAGGCTTTTTTATCCCGCTTAAATGTCAACATCAATTAGCATAACTAAATGTGTAGGCTCATATCTCTTTTTCTTTTTCCTTTTCATAGTTTTATCCATAAATTGGAAGTGTGCACAAAAATATGTAGACATAAATCGTTACTGATAATGAAATACTTTTCATTAATTATTTCAAGTGATGCAAGCGATCATTTCTAGGAGAATATTGTTCAAGTTATTCATTTTCTATAAAACTTTGTTTGTTTCAAATTGATTTGCTGGATTTTTTTAGCTCATGGATTGTTAGCCACGTTCTTTTAATCTGGATATGTCATCTTCATATTTTAATTATTATTATATTTATTAATTATTTGTTGAAACAGAAGACCACGTTCTTTTACTAAATTATTTATTAATTATATATCTTAATAAAATTTTCAACTAATTATGTTATAAAAATAAGCTTTAAAGATAAAAATTATATTTTACTAAATGTTATAAATATATAATAATTGAAAAACAAGTAAAAAAAAAATAAGAGTGGGTGCTAAAATGAGCCCAATTCGGCAGGTGGGCTGCCGAATTGGGCCCAGTTCGGCAGGTGGGCTGCCGAACTGGGCCCAGTTCGGCAGGTGGGCTGCCGAACTGGGCCCAGTTCGGCACCAAGACTGCCGAACGGGCGCCGTTCGGTAGTCCCACCCCCGAACCGACCCCAAATTGGTAAATTTTTCAAAACCAACCCCAAATCGGTAAAAAAAAATTTTTTTGGACCCCTTTTCGAAAAAAGCCCCTGTTTCTGCGAGTTTTCTGGTTACGTTTCCGCGTCTTTCCATCATGTTTGTGGTGTTTCTGCTTTCTGCTACAAATAGATATTGCTTGGTGGTCGTTAACATTGTATGGAAAGCACGTAAGTGATTATTCTAGTGTGATGGAGAAACTCATGCCTTTGTTCCTTGTTCATTGACTCATATTTTTGTTAATGTTTGGCAGGAAGTTGTGTTGGATCACTGGACAGAAGTGGGAGGAAGGGAAGCTGCTCCGACCTCCAAAATTGAAGAGGAGATTAAACAAAACGGCAGTGATGACGGGGATTGAGTTGCAAATGATGCCATCCATTTTCTCGGTGTATTAGCAGAAAGCTTTTGATTCTATCTCCGCTGTAATTTCTGTCGAAACTTGAGATACCTTTTTCTACTTTTGATTTTACAGAGTTAAAAAGGAAAACGATACTCGGCTGGCCCAAAGAGAGTTTATAATTCTACAATTAGAGATATTGCAAACACAAACTATGAAAACTAGAATTTCCACTATAAAGTATGACTAAATTTCAATTGAGAATAATTTTCTCATTTGATGTCCCATTAATCCGATTCTTGAGCTAAGCAAAAGCTAGCGATCCGAACATTCCAAAAAATGCAGATTTCCAAGAAAGGTTTCCGGATTGTGGGTTTTCGTGAATTGAGCCAAACGGATCGAGGTGAAAAGTTACGATACCTCTCGAAAAAAAAAACCCATAGTAATTCTTTTTTTTTTTTGGTCGAACATCGAAGTAATTCTCAAGGCATTGGAAAGTTTACAATCGGATCAACGTGATGTCATTACTTAATCTATAAATATCGCATATCTTTTTTACTTCATCGAGATGGAATGACTAGAAAGTCGCGATATCCAGCAATTTGGGCAAATGGGTGCCGTTGGAAAGCTCTTACAATGCATTGTTCAAATTGTACCGCTCTATTGCAATTTTTACCACTTTTGAATTTTTCGATCAAAATTTGTTCAAAATATGTATAAAAAACTGTGTGTCTACGGTGATCACTGTGAATTTCCATCCAGCTTTTTGTGGCCCATATCTAGGGTGACCTTAGATAGCGACATTGGACATGACGTTAGCTTATTAGGATCGGCGTATAATAGCACGAAGTAAAGCGTAAAAGCAATGGGAAATAGAAATCGAGACACGAGATTTTATCATGGTTCACCCTTAAACTAGGACTACGTCCAGTAGAGGATTTCACTATAGTTAGCACCTCGCACCTCTCGTTACATCCCTCAATTATAAGAGAAAAAGAATATATATAGTAGCAGGTATTCATAAGCCCAAGTCCAAACTACTAATGGAAAAATATGTGCTTAACACACACATAGAGAATGAAAAATTTGCATGAGAAAAAAAAATCGAGAATTTTGAAAATTATGTGAGATGAAGAGAATGTGTAATTTCAAGATTTCTCCAAATTTTCATTTCTCCCCATTTTCTAATTGTCCAAACGAGCATGAAGATACCAATCATTAGTAGAGATGATTTTGTAAACACCATTTATTTTGGTTTCAAAAGAAAACAAGGAAAATTAAAAGGTAAAGCAGAGATGGAAACTGATGATGTCTCTCTTCTCTTCCTTTTTCTTTCTCCATACTAATTTCTATCACAAATCACAATGCTCGATGGGTTGCAGGAAAACGCAGCATTGAATTTTACTCTGTCAAAAGTATTGGAGGTGAGGTAAGTTGAACTCATGTTAGATGAAAAGGTAAGTAATCTTAATTATTTAATTTTGAGAGTTAAGAACACGTCAATGTATGAGAATTTTAAGAATTGCAAATCTTATCTATATAGACATGCAATCCTAACCGATATGCAAATAATTTAAAATGCACCTACCTATTAGATAATGTTATCTTTCTATATGCAAAGTAATATATGAGATGAGATTTCTAGAAAATATTATCTTGTTAGTGCAATCTATTTAGATAAGATTTCTAACAAATCTTATTTTGATATTGGTAACGTTATCTCATGGTCATGGTCGAGATCCAGCTACCCACATGTGCAGTCAATCCCTAATTTGGATTAGTTTTCTAAATCTAGGAAATCTGCACAAGATTTCAAATTACTCAAATTAAGAAACATTACCTAGGAAATCAATCGGATAATGGAAGTTACCTAATTTCATATATTAAGCAAATATTCCGTTTCCGATTTGAATGCCACGGATCGGGATTGGGCTTGGCGGTCCATAGCTATTGCGTTCACTTCCGTTTCGTATTTCTCAGAGTACAAAGTCCTAACCTGACTCTGCTTCTTGAATCAATTTCGCCAGTTGTTTTTCGAAAGGGCATTAATTTTTTCGAATTAATGTAACCAATTTCCGAACTCATTTTCTCTGATTCGTAGAAAAAAAATAATTTAAGGTAAATTTATCACAGGTATACCAGTTTGAGGCTTCAATTGTGTTTTCCAATCTCCCACTTTGTGAATCTGATGATGCGGGGGGGTCGGTTTTCGTATCTGTGGAGTTTGACTTTGTTCTTTGCTTGGCCTTCTCGTCTTTTGCAGACGTACATAGGGATCCAGAGATTTAGGCTTTACTTCAATTGCGCCAAGTGCGCTGACTGGATCAAGTCGGGGGCGACGAAGGTAGAAAGATTCTGCCTTTTTGAATCTGTTGGGTTTCTTAGAGTTGGTTTGGGCAGATGACGGAGAATGAGAAAAGGGAGGAGGAGGCTCAAGAGATGGGCGATCGCATCAAGTCCTTGCAGCTTGATGACATTAACTCCATCAAAGCAAGTCATTCCAACTTTCTGCATTATTTTCTCTCTTGTTTTAGTATGGATTTGTGCAGTACCTGAACGACTATTACTGATATTTACTACGCTGATTGATTTATCACCAAAGGGTGGCAAAAATGACGTTATTTCCATGGACAGCTTAGAAAATTTCATATCTGATACTAACTGCCGACCAATAGTTTTTTTCAGTCTAGACATACTGTAAGTGTGGATGCAATGCTAGAGGCATCTGCTGCAGAGTTATGAGTTGTTTTACCGTTTAAATCAGCATTCTTGTTGCCCAACATGGTGACAAAGGGGTCAGTGGTCGTTTTATGAGCTCTTGCATTCCATCCTATTGTTAAACCACCCTTCTGTATTTGGTTTCTCGTCTATTTTGCATCTCTCTCCATTTCATTTACCCATCTTTCATCCATTTTATCTTTACTCGTTGCTTCCACGAAACTTTCTTGCAGAAATCCAAAGATTCTGAGGATGAGGGAGACCTGACTTGCTAGTTATGACGAAGCAGTAAACAATGCTCTCAATGGTCAGTAATGCTCTTATTGTCAGCATATTCGCTTCCTTCGTCGGCTAGTGGGAATCTTATTAGAACAGTCATTGAACGTGTTATGCATAAGTTCTGTCATTTGCTTAATAAGGTGCCCGTTTATCAGTTTATAGGATGTATATGGCACTTTAATCTACGTATAATCCATGATATCTAAATGTTAGAGCTCGTGAGAAGATACTTTATTGCAAATGCTCTATTTTTTGCGAACATCGGTCCTGATTCGGTATGCATCAAGTTTACAATTGTCTTGCTTCACTTGGTGTATCCATGGTTAGGTCCTCAAAGTTCTCGAGTAATTTTTCGTAACTCCTTACTCTTTGAAGTTGCTGATTCTTCAAGAACATGCAAATGTCTGACGATACGCATGACACGGAATAAGCACATGAGTTGACAAGGATTAAGCAAAGTAAAGCATGCTATCCAGATCAAATCCTCAATGCATATGCATCTAATGCAAAAGACGAGCCCGCTAATTGCCAGTACATGCATGTATTTCTCCTTCGGTGCGAGCATAAGTTGTTGGAAATACAATAGCCCGTTACGTCCGTTCGTAGGGGTTGGAGAGAGGACCAGACTTCCTTTTAAAAAGAAAAACGTTATCCAAGAGGTTCCTTTCATCAAAGCACATCAGATTCGCACGTTTTCAATCGTACCTTTTCATAACCAATATAAATTAATTATAACATGAAATAATTATTAAACCATTATTATAACATCATGTGGGCCACAATTATTTTACAATTGAAACTTTCATGTTGATGCATATTCCAACGATCCAAATTGCAATCTAGGCCACTCAAGAAGAAGAAAAGAGACATTTCCAACAGCGACTAGATAAACAAAAACTCACCAAAAAGTTGTGATACACGAAAGCTCTAGGCTCCCACGATATCCAAATTGCAATCTAGCCTGCTCCGCCACAGAAACAATTCGGGTCCCCTCAATCACATTCCGCCACACCTCACAACGCAACCGAAACCAAATCACAGTGAAACGTTAACAAAATTCCACCTATGAACAGTATTCCTCACCATCGTGGCCAGATCGTTCGCTTTTTGGCCTGTCACCGGAGGAGCTGCCGGGCATTGAAAGAATCCTGAGGCGAGGAGGATCAGCACGACGAAGGAGAACATGAAGAGCAGCGTGAGGATCAGAGTCGAGGACAACGACGCCGCCGACTTGCGCGCTGGAAACCGAGATGTCCTCTGCGTCGCCATCTGAAGTGGCAAAGTTACCCCACGAACTTGTAGCATGACAAGATGTAAGAAGTAAGAACTCAGCAAAGTTCTGCTGAGCGAATAACTTGTGGAATTCCATATACCTTATGAAATGAAATCAAGCAAGAAGATCTTACAACGTTCTTGATGATTTAGGAAAAAGAAATAAGGTATTAAATGATCTAGCGGCCGGTTATAGCTCCTAAACAGTATCTGCTTCCCTCTATCCGGTAGTATAGATCTGGACCAACAACAATCCCATGACATATCTCAGCAATCTGGCTACATGACTCATCTTTAGCTTCGTCCTTCCAAATGTTAATAGTCGACGAAGCTACAACCACGCAACACCTTCATTCCCTCCGGGCTGGGGGACATAAGAGTTAAGAAGGAGAAAGTACTGCGTATCGACATGTAGCCACCATATTTCATTTCAATAAGTGATGCGACATTACTCGTATTGGCGCTTAATCAACCAAAGTCGTTACTTAGGATTATGAACCCGCCACAACCGCTTTAAAAACCTCATCAATGAGACTGAGACGTGGCCACGAACTTAGCATGGCGAGCCACATTCTAGCCTTAGCGATTGAACCACTGCATCAGAAACTTACCTTCTAGAGTGTCTGCTTTTACTGATTGAAAGAGAGCCGTGTAATCCTAGAGGACGTGATTGCCCCGTGCAAGAAAAAGAAGAACGATCATTCATCGCACCTACTCGACGATATATTTAGTGATCTAACCCATATTTGGCAACAAGACTTTGAGTTGGAGGTGTTTGATAGGATCTTTTGAACTTGTGGAAGGAAAGACAGATAGGAAGTTGAACAAACAATCTCAACTTTTCACTTCACCCCGTGTCCTAAATCCTCTCGAATCTGCCCGTCCCTCGTCTATAAAATAGTGCGCATTTTGCACTACAGAGCCACACGCAACACCCGCCCTCAAATAACTATTATTGTACCCTTCTCAAAGGAGAGCAACTTGAAGCGATGGCTAACCAATTATCCCTCATCAAATACGCCCTCCTGGTAGTCGCGCTCTCTCTCCTGAGCGGCGGCGCCAACTCGGTCCAAGCACGCCATCTCCTTGACACACCGCTGCCGGAGATCCCTGTGCCTGAAATACCCGACGGCTTCCCAGAGATCCCATCGCTGCCCAAGGTCGAACTCCCGCCTTTCCCTGAAATCCCAACCTTGCCTAAGCCTGAGTTGCCAAGCTTCCCAGTTCCTGAATTCCCCGAAGTGCCAGACTTACCTTCGATCCCTTCGATTCTGAAGGACTTACCAGTGCCTTCTGTGACCACCACTAAACCTTGAAATCATGATCATCACATACCCTAATGATGCCCCTATAAGTTACTGCTGAATTTTATACTTTCCAGTATAAGGTCGGATATGATGAAGTGGTGATGGTGGGTGTAGTTTGTATGTTATTGTCATGTGCTATTCCTAGCAAGAGTGTGATATTCCAGGAAGTATTCATATTGGGATTGGGGTGTATTGCTTTCTAGGAGGACCTGTTGAGCCTCTATGAGAGTGTATGTATCTTCATCTAAGTTCATTGCCATGAATTCGTAACTCCTTGCGTTCATTTTATTACCTTCGCTGCTCATAACCAAGTGTAAAAAATGTCTATTCAATCCAGCGCGCTGGAATTATGTGACGACGTTAATTAGCTTGGAGATATCAGGATCGTATGTAATGCATCAATCAAGGCAGCAATTGTAAAGAGAAAAATCACGTTATATTTCTAGACGGGGCACATGCTTCTTCATCAGACGACTATGGTAACACATCATGGATATTCCGAAACAATTTTACCATAGATAAATGCACAAGAAGATGCTTCGGTGCAAGAGAAATTTACATTGATGGAAGAAAGAGAAAGGGAGTCATTTCCAATCAACGCATTGCAGAGAAATTTATCTAGTCATGTCGTTGATCGACTTGAGCTTGCACATGGCAAAGCATTTCCATTGCTAATGGAAATGACGTAAAAGATAAGTCATCTCTACTCTGGACCCTTCCATATATTTACGTCAATCTTTCTTCACTTAGATTGTTAGATCATAATTTTATAACCAAATTTCGCAAATTATTATTATTGTACTTTGATCCCTAGCTACTAACTGGTAGGCACAATGTCATGCCAGAGAAAATAAGAAGATTTATTCCGTAGAGTTAAATCACTACAAGTAGAAATCCGTTCACCAAAAAATGCCCACGTGTTTAGTTGACAGCTCGATCGATAGAAGACAATTAAGAGGGCGACAGAGGCAAAAAATCCCTATGTCGAGAGCAGTTAGTCGTCATAGTATGGTTGGTCGACAAGAAAATCCAGTTTTAGTCGATGTATCGGCGAAAAGAGGCTAAGTAATGGAACGAAGAGTTGATGAATGGAGATGAACTCGGTCGATTGGAGAGAGGCGCGGGATGTACTGGTGAAGTACTGGGATCGATGTAACCGTCAAGTAGTGGAGCTGACGATTGCGGGTGTTGTAACCGTTTATAGATAAGTGTCGATACGGTAGGTGCCACGTAGAACATGTTTAATTTCTTGGTAACCATCTATGCTATTGTGGATTGTAAGTATAAATATCTGGGTAGTAATATTTGTAAAGGTCCCCCCAAATCAATCCAAGAACACATGTCGTTTGTCTTCACTTTCAACTCATTTTACTTCTTCACTATCATTTACATCGCGGGCGACGATTTTTCCAAGTGTTTGTAATTTTACATTTCTCACCATTTACATTCGTATCCAAGAATCAACAAAGGACCCTTTACAACCTTTGTTGGTTCATATCAATCGATCCATATTTTGAAAAGTATATTCGTCTTTTTTCCGGTGAAATAATATCATGCATACGACATTTACTAATTGTTGATTAGAGAGAAAAAATTCCATATGATAACAGAAAGTTTACTGTTTCCTTGGCCTCAAATATCACGTACATACATCACACTTATGATTTCGCAACTATGAAAAACTGATTATTCCTCGTAAGACCAAAAAGATCGAAGGTCTTTACTATCATAATAGTTTTTGGGTGACTATGAGAGTTACAACATGTTGTGAGTCACAAATTGTGGAAGGAATGAACATCACAATAATTTATAATTATTTATTATTTATTTTTAGTATTTTTGCCCAAAATAAGTTATTAATTTCACAATGAATTAAGGATGGTGACGTAATCAATTGTCAAAATCAAATAAAATTGTAAATGATCTCGCACTGGTTAACAAACTCTGTGGAAGTTCAAAGGAAAGCATAAAAAATGTCAGATAGATCGTAATGGGTTCTGTCGTCTTTTACTTTCGTTGGAATTGGGAAATCAGAGATTGCACTAGATTTTATTTAACCGTGTGCTTCCACACCTAACTCCTCCAACCCAATCAGACACCAACTGTCAAAGGTTGTCTAGAAACCAAAGTACGAAGTGAACACCCGCACTCAATCCTAATCATAACAACGAATAGCAGCCCTCAATGAACGGAGGATTACTCGGAACCAAAACATGTGGCAACCATAATTAAGCCATGACAAACTCCATTTAAGATTGGACTAGCAATGTATTACTTGGTCAAGCTCGACTTCAAGGACGACGCCTATCAGAATTTGACATTTTGTCTTTAATTTTGCTAAATTGAGATGAGGAGGTGAACTAACATGAATGCCAAACCAAGATTGCAATTTTTTCTTAACCATATTAATGGCAAGTCACCAACCTCACGACCCACAATCACACATTCTCTTCCTATATAATCCCAACCTCTATCCCTCTAATTCCTCACTCAACAATTAGCAATCCCATTGCTTGCCACACCGTTTTATCGCCTCAATTCGATCCCAATCACCAATGGCTTTCTCCAAAAGCTTCACTTTAGTACTTTCCATCGCGGTTCTCTTCTCGAGCATCAATGTGAGCTCGGGAGCTCGTCATCTTCTGCAGACTGGTCTCCCGACGATACCGACCTTGCCCACCATACCCACTCTGCCCAAACCGACCCCGATGCCGGCGATCCCAGCATTGCCGAAGGTAGCAGTGCCGCCCATGCCCGCCATCCCAACTCTGCCTCAACCCACACTGCCGACCCAGCCTTCCCTTCCCAAGGTCACTCTGCCGCCGCTCCCGAGCTTGCCCACTGTCCCGAAGGTGGCCTTGCCGCCGATGCCGAGCAGCATCCCTTCATTCCCTAAAATTCCTTCCATTCCCTTCCTCGCCCCACCACCATCAACCTAGACTGCTAGCCCTGGAGAGAGCCTATGTTGTGATCGATGAGATTACTGTAGTGCACGTATTCGCGTGCCCCACGTTGGTGTAACGTTGTTGGTTGTAAAAATATGGTCATTATTTTGTACGCATGTTTGCGAGTTTCTTTTTCTTTTTTCCTGTTGTTCGCGTGTACGATTGACATATGTTGAGAGTCAGTTCTTTGTGTTGAATAAAAGTTTTCCAGTGATGTTATGCAGTGTTGTGCTTAGGATGTACTTTTTAAAATTAGAGATTGTCGATTTTGTCGCTCTTCATGCATCTGTGTGCCATGCATTGACACGATTGACACGAAGAAGATGCTTCTAAGTTATATCCTGCTGGAAAAAATAATATTCAAGAAATAATTAACTTTAAAGTGACGCAATATAACATATTTTTCTTTTTCTTTTTGTTTTTTCGGTTTGTATCGATTTGATTATGATCGCGTTGATCATCATTTGAACATGTCGCAACTTTATCGATCGTTACCTAGAGAACTCTTTTTACGAGAAATTTAATAAATGCGAGGTTTTACCCACGATTGTGCGAGTTCCGTTACTATATGCAAATCTCTCATCATTGTGAAGTTGCATATAATGGTTTCATTATAACTTCACATCTATCTGACTTAATTACACGAGCTACCCTTTAATGGGAGATTCAAGAATTTTTCTCGCCGCTTCCTAAACGCGAGGCCAACATGTAGAAACCCTAAGAGGGAACAAAACATATAGAAACCGCCACACTTAGATGGAAAAGAAAAAATTGTTTACGTCAGCGACCTAGAACTCGTGATCCGATCAAATATCATTCCATGTAACTATTTTCACAAATAAGTGTATTGATCTCAAGGCTATTTGTATAAAAGAAGTATCTACGAGTGTAAAATAAATATCACAGATAAGCATAAATATTTGAAAATTACCAAGTTAGGTGGCTCTAGGCCACGTAGTTAAGCAACTCATGTCATGATGGAACTATCCTTTTTATATTGGAAAATAAAAAACAAAATTCATTAGGAAACTGTCATCTGTTTTCTCAACCATACCAGGGAAGGAGGGTGAAGGTGAACCAACAAAACTTGAAAATCTCAGAGAATGTCTTCGCACATTTTCGCATCAAACACATGGCTGATTGTTCACCGTCTTTCTCATGAACCCTACATCGTCAAATCACACGTTTGAGTTGACGAAAGAAATCCCATTGCACAAACTTCTCCAAAACAAAGGGAAGCATTCACTCCAATGGCATCTTACTGCCGGGTCATCTTCGCAATGCTGGTTGCACTGGCACTGTTCGACGGCGGGCTAGCGGCGCGCCACCTCCTGGACACGACTCCGCCACCGGCCACGGCGGCCCTGCCCACCATCCCCGCTTTTCCGTCTCTCCCAAAACCAACCGCTCTGCCACCTATGCCCACCCTCCCAACTGCTCTTCCGCAGCCGACATTGCCCACCACCCAGCCTTCCCTGCCGAACCTTCCCACTTCGCTCCCTCTGTTGCCAGCTGGCTTGCCTCGCCGTGCCAACCGTCCAGAAGGTCGCCCTCCCCCCACTTCCGAGCAGCCTTCCCTCGATCCCCACCACCATCCCGACCACATTCCCTTCCTCTCTCCGCTGCCATCAAACTAATAAACCTGGGTGCTTTGGGTTCTCTTCTTCAGCATACGAGGAGCATGGCATCTCATATGTTTCGGACGCTACTTATACATAGGTCGTCTGTTCTTGCTATTGTGTTATTCATTTGAGCTGTGTATGTCGGCCAGAGCTTTCGTCAGCTCTTAGCTGTTATTGTACTTCTCCGCTGCTTTTGTATGGTTGTGTACTGTTTCATGCACTTCTGTGAGTACTATTTAGATCTCATCTGGAGATAGTCATTGTTTCTCTTCATGATCTTTATTTTTTCATACTGTTACCCCATAATTTACTACTCCTTATTTCGATTCGCCATGAGATGTGTTCGTGTATCTCCGCATGCAAAACAACGTTCATTCAAGCCTGAAATTGATTACTTCAAAGGAGGACCGACGGAAAAATGGAAATGTGCAATAGTTAAAGGATGAGAGAAACACATTTATATATTAAATTTAAGGAACAAGAAAGGGGAGCACGAGGAATTAAAATGAAGTGCGCTATTTTATTCTTTTTCAAAAACTTATGATGTTTGTTCAGGGAGATATCCAAATTTATTTGTTGACTGAACCCATGTCGTGTTTATAATCTTTGACTTTTAAGTCCATTCGTAACAAGTAAACCAAACCAAGTATGAACTATATTTATGATTTGTACAATATACTTGGTGCGAAGTATATAATATTTTAGTAACAAGTGCCTCGTATCGAGGTTATTTTAGTGTCACTGCGAAATAAACGAATTGTTAATCAACCAATTGATTGTGCAATAATTAAGATATATCAATCCTCATTCATAGCACAATACACAAAATTTTCCACCAAACAACATTTCTCTTCGAGCAAGACAATAGAAGATGGAGAATTGGAGTATGGATCTTTCTATTTATGTTTACATATTGCTTCGGTCAACCATAATTCAGAAAACATATGTGTATATTTTGTTTCCGTTTTGCTCTGCAAGAATTACATCTGCTGACGTTCAACTTCAACCTATTGTCACAGTTGATCTAATTTATCATCCGTATTACTATAGCACTACTACCGCTGACTTAATTACCATTACCTCTGTTAAGGTGTAGCTTGATTTTCTTGAGTTGATAAAGTCCCTTTATGCGGTCAACTTGTGTACTTGCTTCTCAAGTACAAGCTCTCACCCTTTCAATGGGAAATCCAGCAAATATTAAGTAAACTGCATCATTTGCCTGCATATGAACTCATCAAGCAGATGACCTAACAAATACATGGCAACATCTACAACTCTTGGTTGAGCAGAACTATACGAGAGGTGTCAATGGTTCGATTTGGTTCGGGTTTCCATGATGCCCGAACCGAATTGAAACGGAAGTGCGCTTGGCTGGATCTGATCGGGTCAAGCGCACTTCCATGCCAGTCGGGTCGAGTCAAGCGCATTTTCATTTCGATTCGTGGTTTGAGTATAGAATTACATGATATAAAGAAACTGTCAATATTCTAGCTAGGTGTTATTTTCTCAACTAAGTTAGAGAGATGGAGGTGAACTAACAAAACTAAAGGGAAAATTTCAAATAAGGGCCTAAAGTATCATTATTTTCTCAAACAGAGGTATGAAGTAAACTTTATTTTAAATAAAGGCATGAAACGCCTTACATTGTTTCAAAGAATGGCCCGATCAAGGGCATTTTCGTTATTTACTTTTTTTTATTTTTGTTTTTATTTTTTCTCATTTCTTTTCTTCTTTGTTATGGCCGGCAAGGGTCACCTAGCTGGCAAGTTGCCTCGTCCAGGCCCTCGCCGGCTGTGAGCCAGGCAACCCTCACCCAGACTGTCGAGGGCCGGCCTCGCCTGTAGCCAACGAGGGCAACCCTTGCCAAATAGAGTGAGGTCGCCCTCGACGGTCACAAGCGAGTCCCTTGGGTAGGGCGTGGACAACCTCGCCCGACCTCGCCGGTGGGCTGCCATCGCCTGAGATCGGCCACCGGCGAAACGGAAGGGAAAAAAAAAAAGAAAGAAAAGAAAGAAAAAATGACAAAAAGAAAAAAAGAAAAAAGGAAAAAAAAGAGAGTAAATGATGAAAATGCCATTGGTCATGCCCTTCTTTAAAACAATTAGGGCACTTTAAGCCCTTATTTGAAATAAAATCCATTTCAGGCCTTCATTTGAGAAAAGAGGACACTTCAGGCATTTATTTGGAATTTTCTCGAATGAAAATCATAGAATGTCTCCCACACTTTCTCATCGCCACACATAGCTAATGCAGCAACTGTGGACGGCTGTGGCTGGTCGTGGCCGCCAGTTGGCACAGCGAACTTCTCCGACTTTTTTTTTTTTGGTTGAAAGGAAGATTCTCTGTTCATACTACATAATAAAAATGCAATCCCACAAAGCAAGTAAATCTAAAAAGTGAATCAACTTGGTACAACCTGTAGAAACTCGCTCATTTCTAAAAGACAGGGACTGTCATAGCATCAAAGTACAACCGATGGCCGATCACCGAATCTCGCATCATCATTGGTGATGAACACACACCGAGAAATCCATCTCCAGTAGCTACGGCCTTGCCAAAAAGTGGTGCGCGCTTAGGTTCGGCGTCCCCAACACCATCACCGTATAGAGACAACAATAACAGCAGTAGGTTGAAAAGGCATAGAAGGCGCCTTGTAAATCCTAGATCTATATCTAGATTGGATAGAAGAGCACCCAAATCTAGTTCTAACTCTAGATTGGGAGAGAACAGCTGCAAAAAGATACCGATTGATTACAAAATTACTTTTAGATAAGCCGATTACTGAAGATAGGAAAAGAAGTTTCGAAAACTTGTGGAGCGCTCGACAATCTAGAGCACGCATTATGAGCCGAAGCGAGCAAGCAGATATGGAAAGAGCAGATTCTTCCGAGACACTCGCGCTTCAATCTTCGGAGCTCACATTTATAAAGAATGTCGATCACTTCGTCCACGAAATTAACGAAGAAATCTAAAAGATGGAGGGATTGGGAGACCGAAAGGGAGCTTCTCCGACTTCAAATTTAAGGTCAGCGACGACTTTTGAAGGAGCAATGGTGGGGCACGAGAGACGGAGAGGGAGAGACGTAGCGCTTGGTGCGTAAGACTGCAATTACTCAGAAAGAAAGAAAGTGGGGGTGAGTGTTGGATTTTTCAGAGGTGGTAATAGCTTGGGGAACGAAATGACAATTTTGTGTAGGTGAAAGGTGCAACTTGAAATCTACTGTAAAATGTAAGAATGGTAGTCGTAGATTTTGAATTGCGCGGAAGATATTCAATTTGCGAAGTAAAATGGAAGATGGTTTTTTTTTTTTTTTCATTCCACTTGTTAAGTGATTCGGCTCACTTGTATCGAATATGTTAGCACTCAATTACTTTATGGGGAAAATTATTCAAAAAGTTGCAAATCCATTGTACGGTGGCCAATTCAGTCGTAAATCTTTCAATTATGTTAATTTAGTTATAAACGATTTGCTAATTTAGTCTTAAACAATTTAAAGATTTACTAATTTAATTCTAAACTTTTTAACGATTTTTCAATTTAGTTCTTCTGACCAATTTTAACCGGAAATGATTGACGTACATGATATGCTCAACGTTAACATGGACAATTTTTGCAATTTGTAAAAGAAAAAATTGATTTTGTCATAATTGTTTTTCTTCCTCCGCCGGCCGCCCGCGGCCGGCCACAAGCAAGGGCTAGTTGACCTTGCCAGATTTGGGGAGGATCGACCTCGCCTGCCTTGTCGGGATCTAGCGACGGTCGCCCTCGCCCGTTTCTACCAAGGGTTGCCCTCGACGGATCTGGTGAGAGCGACCCTCGCATAATTTAAACACTTAGAATTAAATTGATAAACTTTTAAAAGATTTAGAATTAGGTTTATGATTGAATTAGCAAGAGTATAATAGGTTTATGATTTTTTTGACAATTTTTTCTCACTTTGTGCATGGATCCGATTGTACAAATATCTATGATGACATCACCACATTATTAAATTGGGTTAATACCACGAAAAATCCTAAACTGGTACATCTGTGATAAATTTACTCCAAACTATTTTGTTTTACCACAAAAAATCCCAAACTAATACACATGTGACCCCAAACTATTTTTTTGACCACCACAAATCCCAAACTGGTACACTTGTGATAATTTTATCCCAAACTGATACATTTGTGACAAATTTCCACTTCGTTAATTTTTCGTTAAATTTTACCATTAAATTGTTGAGTTGAATGACAAGTAGCAGTTAGCGGGTGCACCAGTTTGGGGGATTTTTGCTCTCTATTTGTCACAGATGTATCAGTTTCGGATTTTTCGTGATATTAACCTGATTTAACGGAAATTAAGGAAAGGTAAATTTGTCACAACTAGAATGTTTGGTGATCAAAAATATTATTTTGTGATAAATTTATCATAGGTATACTAGTTTATGATTTTTGGTGGTCAAAAAAATAATTTGGGGCAAATTTGTCACATGTGTACCAATTTAAGATTTATTGTGGTAAAAATAATAGTTTGAGGTAAATTTATCACATGTGTACCAGTTGGAGGGTTTTTGTGATCAAAAAAATAATTTAGGGTAAATTTATCACATGTATACTCAGTTTGAAGTTCTTCGTGGTATTATCCCTATTAAGTTTGCGAAAGGTCTGAGGATGAGCGAGGGAAAAATTTAGAAAATCTGACTGAAAACGGGTGGCTCGCTAATTTGGTGTTTAGGCTTAAAAAGACGAACTTTAGATTTGAAAAGCATTCTAATAATTTTGACAAACATCAAAATTTCCTCTCGAATAAAGGATTTCAGGAATTCATAGCTGCTTTTCAAAATTCGGTTGACATATAAGAATGAGAATGGCAATAAAAGTGATAAAACATTACCAATAAAATCGATCTAAATATATTTGATGAAAAGTTTTGCGGAACCGGTACCAACTTCATGCCCATCTTCTAATAAAGTTATGTTTCTAAATAAGCTGGCATTTACCTTTGACATGTATCATATAGGTCGGAGGCGTCAATTTTTCCGTTACCCTTCGAATCATTTATTATTTTTCCTTTTTTTTTTTATAGGTATTGCTTTTCAATCGTTATGTACCGAATTACCTTTTAATAAGCTAGTTTTTCGTTGGTATTGGGTTTATTAAATTAGAGATATTAATGAGTCCGAACTTATGATCTCTTATGATCTATCAATAGAAGAGATTGGGAATTTATTGGGCATTGCAACTGTTGAACTAATTCAAGAAAAATGAAACTAATTGTTGCTTGTCAATCTAACTGTAAAAATTCATTTATTACTACTATTTTTACACACCCAAACATACGAAGCCTAAGCTTAGTCAGCAAATCCTCCAAAACCCGGATGAGAATTGCAAATGAAAATGAAGTATTTCCATTTTTCTTCTTCCCTAAAAACATATTTTGTTTGTGAAAATAAAATTCTTACTAGATATGGAAAATTTCAAATTAGACTTGGCTACTGTATTGTTTCTAATAATCGTTACTTTTTATTTTCTTTATTTGATGACATTTTCATCTTAGATAACTTTAGACTCCGTTTGTTCCCGAAAAATGGATGACTCGAAAAATATTTTTTGCAAATGACCACTTGTATTGTCTAAAATAATGAGTCAATAAATTTTTTTTTGTCTACAATAATTTATTTCCAAACATTTTCACGGATGATGAAAATATATTACTTCATTCATTTTTATAAGCGATATAAATGATCATTTTAAAAAAATATTTTCAAATAATTCATCTTTCACGAAACAAACGGAAGCTTGACATCTAAGCAATACAATAGTTATAAAAAAAACATCAATTTAAATAACAAAAAAACAGTGTGCATATTCTTAATCTGTTCGTTCTTAAAGGCATGTCTAGTTTTCGTGAAAAAGAAAAAAAACTCATAAAAGATGAAAATCATGTGAATATGTTTATGTTATTATCTTTTGACATGAATACTTTAAATTAATTATATTTTTTCACTTCGGATAATATGGAATTTGACATAAATAATATGAATAAAATGCTATATATCTTAGAAATAAGACTCGGTATTTCTTAAATCGAAATAACATTTGTCAAATTTACGTTTATAACCTCTTTCTTCCTTTGATATTTATCGTCTTTCTGTTTCTTCTCTTCTTTCTTATATATTGAATGCCCGTTCTCTCTCCTTTTCTTCTTCACCGCCACAGCCGAGGGCAGAGATCGAGGCCCGCTCTTGTGTGCTCTCGATTCGACATCAAGAAACGAGCTTCGCCACTTCCGACGAATCGCCGTTGACGTCGCCGGCGAACATAGGCGATGAAATAACCACAGCTATTGCATCACAGCTAATCAGCTGTGGCCGATCGAGACGGGGAGAGGAATACAAACGTTGAAGAGAATTGATTCAAGCAGGCGCTTGAAAACACTGAAAACAACTCTGAGCTACGGGCACATTATATCAGGGCCTCAGTATCGTAAAGATGGGTTACGATTCTGGCGATGGTTCGGAAGACAGTCGAGATGATGGTATGCTGATTCTGCACTTCTACAATGAGTTTTTAACTGTTAATTAGGTATCCCCTATGCGAATTTCATGATATATGGATTACTGTGTGACAGAGTTTTATGCGAGTGCTTTTGCCGAATACCTAAGTTAATTAGGCCATAGTCCGGCGAAAGAAGTGAACTTTGCTCGCACTTTCTGCTAATCTTGAAATGATTTTTTTTCTTCCGGTGAATTTCTTGCAATTCTGTTGCATGTAAGATGATAATTTGCCTCAAATGACATGACAGACGAGGAGGAGGAATATGAAGAGGGTGGGAGTGGCAACCGCTTTCTGGGGTTTATGTTTGGAAATGTGGATAACTCGGGCGACCTTGACGTTGATTACCTTGATGAGGTGATTTCTTTCGAGTTTTGCATGCTCATGCTCTTCATTTCTTTGAATGTCGGCAGTCTACCTAAGAATGCATTGCATCTATGCTTTTGCGTCTGATGCTGGTTTAATTGAGCTCAGTAAGATTACTGGGTGGAGCTTTTAACTTTTTAGAGGTGGCTGGGAGCTTTTCTTTTGACTAATCATGAAAAAATTTGGGTGGGCTGTGGTGTGCTCTAGCTGGAATAATTTAATGCTGCAGTTTTCTATGTCATACTCCTTGCATCCTGTGTAAATCAATATCCGGAGCCGCTCGAGTGAATTCTGGACAAACGACGGCTTTAGACATCCAAACTTCCTGGCTGTGAACTTTATTAGATTTTGTTGGATAGTTTCTTACCAGCTAAATTCTAGGTTCATTACCAAATGGAGAGCTAAACATTCGGTCTCTTGGCATCTATGCAAGTATTAGCAAGCTTCCTCTTAAGCATGTTTTCTGTGCATAATAGGGGTAAACGTAAGTTAGTGTCTCATAAACCTGCTTTTTCATGGCTATTGTGCACTTTATGCGTGTCACATATGGGGCCATTACTAACATAAGATAATGATTTAACTCAAATGCCGCAGGTAGAGTGTTGCTATTCTAGTGCTTGCGTAGAAATAATTTTTCAGAGATAACAGCTTCTTGTTGGTATCTAGTCTAAAGGATTACCGAGGCACGAGATGACGCGTATAATAGTCTTGCTATCCTTTTGCCTAGCAAGCAAAGCTACATGTATAAATTGCTCCTGGATGCTGTATGTTCTGCTTATCATATTTATTTTACATTGCAGGATGCAAAGGAGCATCTTGCAGCATTGGCTGACAAGCTTGGTCCATCTTTGGCTGATATTGATGTATGGAGGTTTTAATGCTTTGCATAAATTTGTTTAAGCTTTGTTAAGAATGGATTCTGAGAGTTTTACTCTATTGTCTTAGCTGATCATGCTTGCAATATAAGCTATCATGAATTCAATGAGCTCACAATCTCTCAATTTTCAGTTGTCTGTAAAATCACCAAGAACGCCTGTTGATGCTGCCGAACAAGGTGATTGTTCTTTTTTCCTTTTTGCTTGGTTTGATTTGATGACTCCGAAGTCAGTAGATGGTTTCTGAAGGATCTCTGACCAAAACAGCTTCTCATGTTACTGTTAGAGTAATTAAATATTAAACTATGCCTTCATTTAACAGCTTAAGCTTTTAGAACAGTTGGCAGTGGTCCCACAAAATCTCACATGGTATCAGAGCAGGAGGTCCTAAGTTCAAATCTTTCAAGGCTCCTATTTGCCTCCCCAATTAAATATGTTCACGCTTAGTACTAGGCAAAAAGACCAGATTAAGCGTGAGGGGGAGTGTTAGAGTAACTAAATATTAAACCACGTCTTCATCTAACAGCTTAAGCTTTTAAAACAGTTGGCAGTGGTCCCACAAAAACTCACAGTTACTAATGTAGAAATTATATGATCTATCTTCAACCCTATAAAAATTGAAACTTTGGTTGGACCAATGGTTTTAACTCACTGTTGATCTTACAGCTTGGGATGCTTTCGTGATGTTGTCAATCTGGAAATTTGCTTGACTGATTTTTTTTCTACAATATGCCGTATGATTGTTCTTTATTCCTAATTGACTGGATGAAGATTCATCAGGGAATCAATAGTTGGTGCAGTTGAATCCCCATCCCATTTAATTGGATAACCTGTGCTCATGTGACCTTTTTTTTCGTAGTCGTGTATGTTAATGGCGGGGGTGCTTTTTCTCCTTTTAATTTACAATGTCTGGGCAATTAAAAGCACATTTTTGTATAAATAATTCTGCCATGATGGTTATAGTCTCCCATATTGCTTGCTTGCGCCATTTAATGGCCTTACAATTCATATTATTGTCACGATTGCAATAACTTTTCTGTTAACTTTTCGGGTCTATTATGCATATGTTCTGTAGATCAGGACTCCTATAGCTTCATCTGTCTGTATGTTGGTGTAGTTTGAGCCATTTCTTCTGATTTCTTTTGGGTTCTTCTGCCACCAGATTACGATGAGAAGGCTGAAGATGCTGTTGACTATGAAGATATCGAGGAGCAGTACGAGGGTCCAGAGATCCAAGCTGCCAGCGAGGAAGACAATTTGTTTCCAGAGAAGGATTATTTATCTGCCAAAGTTCCTTTTGCTACTTTGTATGCTAGAGCTTCAGTATATGACGATGAAAATTATGATGAGGATGAGGAAAATGAGAAAGAGCAGGAGGTGGTGGATGAAGATGCAACACAAACTACTATATCAGGTTTGCCATGGGCCATATTACATTCTGAGTTTTTTATATAAAGATGCTCGTTCTCACTGTGATTCATTTGGGTTCAATCATTAAGGTATGCTCCATGTGCATTGGTCTATGCTGTCCTTTCCTAGTTGATTAGACATCTTTCTCTTCATAGTTCTTCAAATATGCTATAAGTTACACAACTGAAGCTGTTTGCTATGAGTTTTGGAACCTATAGACGTTTTAAATGCTTACCACTACTTCTGAATTCTGATCGTTAAAAGGAAAGCAAGGAATGCTAATTCAAATGGTATAGAGTAGTCGCCTAGGTTTTAAGAAAATGAGTATGTTATTTTTTTTTATCAGTTTGATGATTCATATTGTGGTTCCTTGCTTCTTGCAGAAAGAACAATAAAGCAAAGAGTTCATTGTTTACACCATACTTTTATTTCAATTGCAACATTAGCATGGGTTGTTTCCATGAAATAGTTATTGGGTGCCATTCCAAAGGAAAACTAAGAAATGACAAAGTCCCTAAAGCTATAATATCCAACAGGTTATCTTTTTTTATGATGCTACTTATGTGAGGGTACCTGGACATACTGGTGCCTTGAAATTATCTGAACTGCTAATGTTATTGGTTTTATTTAGACACACTGGTGCCGTGACATCATGTCTGAAGTGTTAATTTTTTGGTTTGAGACCACATCATTTATGACGTAGAAGCTCACTAAGCAAATGGGAATTGTTGATAGTATGCAAAATTGAGAATCAATCTCTATTGTTCACAGCTGTTACAGCAAGATGTTGGATGATATGTGTCTTAACCTTTTGGATGGTCTCTGTCTCAATTCTTAACCTTTCCTGGCTAATGAGAATGGTAATAATGGCATTCTTCCTTCAGAAGTGCAGGCTACAAGTCCTGCAGTTTTCTCTGAAGGCAGTATATCCGCAGAGCATGAGCAATGCCATGCCTCTCCACTTAATGAAAGTCCAGTTGCTTCTTTAGAAGAATTTCAGGTCAGATTGGGTGTTTAATTTGCTTATGATAGAGTTGAAGTTTTCCCTTCCATATTACGAGACTACTGCTCTTCGGATCTCTTTCATTGTGGTGATTGATGAACTTTTGTATCTTGTGTATACTCACATTCCTTTCACAAATTCTTGTCTCTTTCTTTTTGTTGAGCCAAAAATTGATTCTTTGGAGCAAAGCCTTTATAATAAGCACATCATAAGTCTTCTATTCTAAATGGTTCCTCGTTGATGTCGTGAATTAAGCATTACAGAAGCTTTGCAATCAAGTAGCTTTATTGACATCTCTCATAAGGGTTCTGCTGTGTTTCCCAGCATATTGTTATTGGCTAAGTAATATTTAACTGAACTATTTACGCACACATCAGGAGACAGCTGAAGCTGATGAGGAACCAACGGAGGATAAAACTTCTTCCCTTTTACCAGTTCTGTGTATCGAAAATGGAATGGTTATTTTACGGTTTTCCCAAATATTTGGCAAACATGAGTTTTCAAAGAAAAGCTACAGAAGGGATCACAAGACCTTGGTCCACAAAGGTATTTTGCTGATAGGTTGTAATCTGTTCCTCCAATATTCCCCTTTATGCAATTTCCGATAAATATTATTGTCCTATATCCAATTATCGGTTATGTTTCTCTTTTTGGCACCAAGCTGCACAAATACGAAACTGACAGTTATATACTGGACGCATGCATACCAACAAAAGAGAAGGCAGTAATAAATAGTAAAACCAAAAAGAATGATATTCAATGGCTATAGCAGAAGATGGAAGGAAAATCTAGAAAGAATTGGAAGAGAAGCATCCGTGACCTTTCTTAAAGATTTATCTCTGATCTCTGATGCATGTACCTTGATTCCTTCATGTCGTTTATTTCATTCTGGCTAAATGTGCACTGTGTGATAAATTGTAGGAGAAAACTGTAAAACCTATGCATGGTGTAGGTATTACATAGAGAAAAAGGTACCATAAAAAACAAGATATAGGCAGCTCAAAGCTATTCCTATACAGAAGAAAGAGTAGTAGCTTGCAGCCATGGCCACTCCAACATTGTTCTGTCTGTTTCTATAAATGCCGATCTCATTGGGAACCGCAAAGCAACTTAAAACATTGTTGGTGCTGCTCTTTAGACTTTTGGAGTTCTGTAGACTATGATAGATCATATCCTATTTTCGTGTTCGTTCTTGGAGGAGACATATATCTTAATCACCTCTTCTGGTGGTACGTGAAAGAATGTGTAGAGGGGCTAAAGGCCTGCAGCATTTAAGTTTTGCAAGTAAGAAGACAAAAGTACGAATACTTATTCCTTCTTCTTCTTCTTCTTCTGGAAGGGAGAAAACACAAGGGGGTGTCTGGAAGGAAAAATAGGAGAGTTTTGAGAAACCACTGCAGCTTCAGTACAAAAGAATAGTGAAACACTCATGGTGGTATTAAACAGGGTCCTTAAGGAACAGTTTGTTTTCGTTCTTTCTCTTCAATAAGGCTGGGAGGTTCATTCCTTTCTTTGTTAGAAGTCTTTCTTCCTTTCCCTCATAAACCCTCTGTTTTGTCTTTAATGCTTGCTCTTAGATTAGGGTTGGAAGTGATTTTGGTTTCACATTTTCTTCTGAATTTCTTTCACCTCCTTTCAGAGAGGTTTAAGTCTACAGATGCTTCTCATGCTGTGGAAGAAGATGAAGAGGCTTTCTTAAGAGGTTTGAGTCAGGGTTTTTCATCCCTTAAACTGGTACAAGAAGTTCAAGATGATATAGTGGGGAATACCGGCGGTGATACACGGTATGAAAAATATGGTGCTGGGCACGGTGAAGGCAGATTTCCTCTGAGAGCTGACGAGGACATTTTTCTTAGTGGAGGACCTATGAAAGAGGATTTAACAACAGATCTCTCTACGGTTTGGCAGTTGCCTCAAAGCCCTAATTTCTATCCTCTTGGTCAGCAAGACTGGGAAAATAGCATCCTCTGGGATAGTTGTCCTCTAAGCCCTGACAATTCTGCAGAAAACCATGACCTACGCAGAGCTGATTTAGGAGACTCTGTCGATGGAGTTTCTGAACCACAGATTGGATCAGAAAATCTTAAATTAGGGCATCAAATAGCCCAAATTGAGAAGACAGATGGATTCAGGTGTCCTGCTACTTTGGTTTCCGCCGGATCAAACAGTACATTGAGATGTTCCAATCTTGTATTTTCCAAAAAGGAATTCCATCCCCAACTTTTGAGATTAGAATCTCATTTGGAAATGGATAAATTTTGCCATGGAGATGGTTTGGAGGATAAAAGCACAGAAGAGCAACTTCAGCATGATGCTTTAACACAATTTAGCAAAATCTCATTGCAGAATAAACACATTCTGGATGGGTCCTGGGTTGATGAGATAAGCTGGGAGCCTAATGTTTCAATTGCAAAACCAAAGCTAATTTTTGATCTCCAAGATGGACGTATGCTTTTTGAGGTTTTAAATGACAAGGATGGTAACAATTTTTGGCTTCATGCAGGGGCTATGGTGATGACTCGATCTCCAGAACCCGTTAGTCATGATTCTCTTCAGCTGATCAGTCATGGTAGACTCTCTAGTTGGGAGTTTGACATTGCCAATGACATTTTCTATTCAAACAGGAAAACGTCTCAGCAGCTTAATACTACCTCCGAAAAACGCATTGCTTATGGTGGTGAAGTATATCATTCAGCACCTGCCCTTAAGTTGGAGACGATAAAACTAAAGTTGAGCAAGTAAGAATGAGTTACTATGGTTTCATAAGGATTCCTTGGGTCTGGTGTATTTCTTCTTTATGCAACATCATATGATTGTTTTGCATGCAGTATCAAGATACTTATCTATACTGGGATTTTATCGAGCCGTTTTCAGAGATTTAAACCAACATGAGTCCTTTGTCCTATCCTTCTTTTTAGTAGGAAGTTCTTGAATAGGTTATCCGACTATTTGTCCTGATCTTGCCTTGCTGAAGCTTTTCTTGAACCAAAAGCTAGGTCTTTCGTTGATGGCACAGATATCTGTAGTTTTCTTTAATATGACCTGTTGTCTAATGTTGTAATGCCCAGCCCCATTTAAATGGGAGGTCTTGTGTGAGCGGATACCTGTTTCTTTATTTCCATTGTACTCGTTCTTTTCCTTTTTTGGAAACTATAAATTTTATATTGTTACGCTCCCTAAAATGATTCTCAAATATATAAGTTTTTTTTTCATTCATGTTGTCAAACCTTTTTTAAATTGGCTTTTATGGGCAGTTTAAGTTATTAGCCTTGATTGATGCGGATGCCTAATCCAGGAGTAGTGTGTGTAAGTGCTCAGTGTTGGATGTTCAATTGCACTTACCATAATTTACCTTTCTTGAAGACTTCTGCTCCAAATTATCTCCTAAATGAGGCTGTCAGTTGTTTGTTTGTCTAAGGTCCTGTCCGTTCAGTGTGATTGCATATGGTCAGTGTCATGTTTGTCATGTTAACGTGACCTGTTAACTTTGAGATTCACATCTTGTATGTCCTTTTGATCTTGTTTGCAGTAAAGATGTAGCCCATTTTCATCGACCTAAAGCTCTTTGGTATCCATATGACAATGAGGTGGCAGTTAAGGAGCAAGGGAAGCTATCTACTCAAGGGCCAATGAAGATTATAGTAAAGAGCTTGGGGGGCAAAGGAAGTAAACTTCATGTTGACGCTGAGGAGACTATCTCATCAATTAAGACAAAGGCTTCAAAGAAGCTAGGTTTTAATCTCTCTGACATGATTTTTATTGAGGGTTGAGAATTTAACCCAATTTTCATCTTGCAAATGTCTCTCTATTTGCAAAAATTGAGCTCGTTTTTTTTCGTACAGATTTCAAATTATCTGAACCAGTGAAGATCTTTTACCGTGGAAATGAACTTGAAGACCATAAATCTCTTGCTGATCAAAATGTCCAGCCAAACTCCTTGATACATATTGTACGTACAAATTTACATTTGCTGCCAAGGGCACAGAAGATTCCTGGTGAGAATAAGTCTCTGCGTCCTCCTGGTGCATTCAAGAAGAAATCTGAGCTCTCTGTGAAAGATGGCCACGTGTTTATAATGGAGTAAGTGACTGGAAGCTAGTATTTAAATGGGAATACCCATTTTCTTTTATTCGACCCACTGTTTAATGATTGATGCTATGCTTTTCCATGGATGCAAATGAAGGAAGTCTTTGTCGTATAAAATAGTTCCCTTGAGACCATTCTCCTTCCGTTTAAAACCATATCCATGCGCGCACGCGCATGCATATTCTGACTCTCTTTTGGTGATTGAAGTTCTAAAGTAGTGCTTCTCTGAGCTAAAATGTAGGTATTGTGAGGAAAGGCCCCTATTGCTGAGCAATCCAGGGATGGGTGCAAGACTTTGCACATACTATCAGAAAACAGCCCCAAGTGATCAAAATGGCATCTTTTTACGTAGTGAAAACAGGAGTTTGGGGACTGTGATGGTACTGGATTCTACTGATAAATCGCCTTTCCTTGGAGACATAAAACCTAGTTGCGCGCAGTCATCTCTTGAAACAAACATGTATAGAGCACCTGTATTTCCTCACAAGGTGTCCTCAACCGACTATCTTTTGATTCGCTCTGCGAAAGGGAAGCTTTCTATTAGAAGGATCGACAAGATTAATGTTGTTGGACAACAGGTCTGTCCTAAAAATTAATGATACTCTTTATTTGGTGGTTCTTTTGATAATTATAGTCATGACAGTCTTTCTTTCTAATCATTCTTTGACTTAAAATGAGGTAGATATAATTGTTTCTAGTATATTCACTTTTTCTTGAGATGAATATGAAGTGCTGATGTGCTTTTGAGGTTTACTGGCTGACTGTAACTTTGGTACTGGTTCTATACACTGTAATTAAGTGAATCTGCTATGGAAAAGTTTGAAGGTCTCTGCACAAATCAGATTATATGTGTGTTTTTAAAGATCACATTGGACTGTGTTAAAATCACGTCTCAGACACTCAAAAGCAGGGCCAGAGATTTATCTGCAAATGCGAGCCTTCAAAAATTTGTATTCACATTTTGACAGCATGGCAATGAGTTTGGTCATGTGTTCTACACATGATGGATGTCGAAGGCATGTCACTTGAGTCTCCTTTGCCAGTTTAATGTTTATCCTTGACTACTCTTTAAATTTAGTAGTTCCTCTGAGTCTTTTGTGCTCATTTTCTTTGGATAGATCAAAGAAATTTGTTTGACTTGATTATAATGTTGAAAAGGATGAGATAGAATAACGGAAATGGTTCAGTGCAAACTTATGGATGATGAGATATTAAGAGTGTCATATTTCAAAATAATTCATTTATGGAGAAAAGGCAAGTGGCAGGGGAATTTTGTCGGCTGTTCAATTGGTGATTATGGGGGGAAGAGCTGGGAGGAGTTTTAAGATTACAAGTACCTAAGATTGCTATTTAGCGCATTATCTAAGACAGTCAAGCTACGTTTCTGGATAGCTATCTTGAGGAGGCAAATTCTATATGACACTTTCTTTAGTTTTAGAGGAAGCTAACTGGGAGTGCAATTGTTTTGGAAATCCCGATGACAGAGGAATGTAGTGGCGAATAGACGTACTGTGTGAGTAAGAAAAGAAAACTGAGCTAAATGTTCTTAGAAATTTCAAAGGCATGTAACTTCCTGTATTGTAAAACACAGCAGACAAATTGCATCAATGTGGGCCTTGCTAAGTCTTTTTTTATTTGCTCATCTTTAGCATGGAAAGGAAGGAATAGAAGAGCTTTTGAAGGTAGAATCTCTTTTTGATGTGGTTACAAATAGACTGTTGATGAATGTTGCTTGTCAAACAATCTTCCATCTCCTTGAATTTGTCGCACAGTAGGTTGTTTTATTTACTAAAATTGCATCTAGACAATAGGGTTCGTGGAAGATGGGGAAGACTGATGTTAGTGATCTGATCTTGTTCCCACACTTGCAGGAGCCTCTCATGGAAGTTATGTCTCCAGGAACAAAAGACCTTCAATCTTTTCTCATGAAGAGAGTACTGGTTTACATGTTTCGACAGTTTCGTGCCCTTAAAAAACGCGGCGTAGCTCCTTATGTCCGTACAGATGAGTTGTCCTCACAGTTCCCAAACCTGTCCGAAGCCTTTCTCCGTAATAGATTGAAAAAGCATGCATGCGCCGAGTTAAAGGTAGTTTTGCATCGATACGAAAACTTCGGAATACTCCAACTTTGTTAGTTTATGTATGGTTTGTCCATTATATAGTTATACACATGCTTGTTTTGGGCTCTTTTTCCTGCTGCTGTTGTACTTTGAAGTTGCAGTTTCTTCCCTGACTGTAGTCCTTTTTGTATGCATGAACACGACAGAGGGGTCCCAATGGGGAATGGATTTGGAAAATGAGGCCCAATTTCCACATTCCATCAGAAGAAGCATTGAGAAAATTAGTGCCACCAGAGAAGGTAAGAGTCGTTTTCTATATTGTCTCTGTTTCCCTCGAAGTGAACGATGTGTTTGAGTTTGCATCTTTGAAGTTCATGCATGAGATTGAGTAGAAAGAGATGGTGAAGAAGCATGTTGACATAGATATCGTGAGTTTTAACCAGAACCGTAGTGGGGAGATGTATCTTATGCTGGTGGACGGTAGGTAACAGAGAGATTATGATCGGAGTTCCACCATCCAAGCTTCTGTTCTTTGTGGAGTGACTGAACTGAATTCATGAATATAGTACCTGAAAAAGTATGCTCAGTAACTGAAGGGTTCTTTGTTTATTTCAACTGATATAAATGTGAATAGACGAGTCTCATCTAAACTGATCTCCAAGTCACATATACAGGCATCCCATCTTTATTTATGCCATCTACTTTTAAACATTTGTTGGCATCTGCACCACATATCTCATAGTTGGATCAAAATGGAAGCCTTTCTAACTGCTATTTGATGTTGAGAAAGTTGGATAGGTGAGCCAAGACTATTTTTTTGGTTGAAACTTGTTGGCACTTGGCATAGTTCTATCTAACGGTTCATGAGTCCGCGTGTTTTTAGCACCTTCTTGCTCTTCATGATGTGCAAACTGTTTTGTGTGAACATTACAGATGTGACCTGTATTTTAATTTTTTTTTGGCCATTGATGTGTCGTGTACTGATCAATCGCTTCGTCTTTCATCTGCACTTGGAAGTTAGACAAGTGTGCGAATGATTGTAGCTCATAAGTATGACTGTACAGTACTATAACACTGTATTAACCGCCCCTCGTAAGTGTTCCTTACGAAATCAATTGCTCCGGATGTATTGATTTTCTCCTCCATTTTGGTGTTAGGTCTGTGCATATGAAAGTATGCAGGCTGGTCTTTACAGGCTAAAACATTTAGGAATTTCGAGACTTATGCATCCAACTGGAATTGCATCTGCAATGAGTCAGCTTCCCAATGAGGCAATTGCCCTTGCTGCTGCGTCACACATTGAGAGGGAACTGCAAATTACTCCATGGAACTTGAGTAGCAACTTTGTCGCCTGTACAAACCAGGTTACTTTTTGCAAAATAGATGAAATATACAAAATGCTTTTGTCCTTCCTTTTCTGCGGCCCGTGACCCGGGTGCACTTATCTGCTTTTTTTATTACACTTTTGGGACTCAGGAGCACTTTACTCCCTTTTCTGTCTTTTTTTTTTCTTTTTAAATTTTACCCGTCATCTATTGGTCACCTTCTTCAGGTTCGAGAAAATCTTGAGCGTTTGGAAATCTCTGGTGTTGGCGATCCATCTGGTCGGGGTCTTGGTTTTAGTTATGTTCGTGCTGCTCCAAAGGCACCAATGTCCAGTGCAATGACAAAGAAAAAAGCAGCTGCTGGTCGTGGAGGTTCCACAGTTACTGGCACAGATGCTGATCTACGCAGACTAAGCATGGAAGCTGCACGAGAGGTTTGTATGCTTGGCGACAAATTGAGATGAAGCATTTGAACCCCTTTGCATTGAATACATTTTCATGCTTTTGTTATGGATTTACCTGAATCCTTCCTTATTTTGGTTTGTCATGATCGTCTTTATTTGCTGGGTACTGGAGGCAAATTGGGTATGGTTACTGGATGACTTGTATTTCTCTTCAGTGTTGCACCATTCACTAAAATGTCCCGCAAATTTCATTGAAGAAAAGACACCTCTTGAGAAATCTTTAAATAGTAACCGATTCGAGTTTGTGTGCTTCTGTCCAGTCAAATTATACTACGTTTCCCTATGTCCTGGTTGAATATTCCTTGGTGCTTCTAAGGTTTTACTACTTTCTGAATTACAGGTTCTTCTAAAATTCAATGTACCTGATGAAATTATAGCTAAGCAGACTAGGTGGCATCGGATAGCAATGATCCGTGAACTTTCTAGTGAACAAGCTGCTTCTGGAGTTAAGGTTGACCCTACGACCATTAGCAAATATGCACGTGGTCAGAGAATGTCGTTTATTCAGTTGCAGCAGCAAACCCGAGAAAAATGTCAGGAAATTTGGGATCGACAACTCCAGTCTCTTACAGCTATCGATGGTGATGAAGGTGCTAGCGATTCGGAATCCAACAGTGACCTAGATTCCTTTGCAGGGGACCTAGAAAATTTGCTTGATGCGGAAGAATTCGAAGGCGATGAAGCAATTAATGAACGCAAGCATGATAGATCTGATGTGGTCAAGGGACTAAAAATGAGGAGGCATTCATCCATGGTTGAGGCTGAGGAAAAGGTTCAAGATGAAGCCGCTGAAGCCGCTGAATTATGCAAGATGCTCATGGATGGTATCGTGTTTGTTTGTTACTACTTACAAATTGCTCATTATATAGAAAATAAGCTTTCACATGTGATGCTTACAAGATGATGATGCACTTAGCTGATTATTAATTTAAAATGAATAAGCTTAAGAACGATCAATCTTCCCTGCGCCATCTTCAATTTCGTCGATGCCTCTGCAGCATGTCTGGTGCCTCATGAATTCTTATTTGTAGCATCCATTGAGAACAAACTTTCTTAGTTCTGATTAATAAAATTTAGGGTGTACTTTGATAATTAGCTCATGATCAACATGGTTTCTCTAGAGAATACGTTGGGTGCAGAAATAGCCTTCTGATTGAATAGTGGTATGCAGATGATGAGACGGAATTGTTAAAGAAAGAAAAGATTGGAGCTGTACGGAAGGAACTTGGCCCTGCTCCAGTCTCACAACCTGTTTTTGTTTCCGAGAGAGGAGAGCGCGTCAAGAAACCAAAGAAAGTAGTGAAGCAAGTATCAAGCTCAGTTGCTGGTGATGGTTCAAAACAGAGTATTACTGGTGATCAAGAAGATGTGAGCAAGAGTCTTAAAGTTTGACCTTATTCGTAGCCCATCTTTTAATGGATCATTTTCTTTAACACCTTGTCAATTTTCACTTTCTACCCATAGTTTGAGTTAACCCTTCCGCAAGAATTGGTTTGATTGATAAATCTTTCGGCAGGTGGAAACTCTGCTAGCAAAAAAGAACTTCCCAACGAAGGTGAAAGCTAAGAAGATTAAAATATTGGGTGACGGAATGAAGGCAAGTCGGCTTATTTGTTCTATCGCTTCCATGATTGTAATCCACTGAATCTTTGATTGCGCTTATGACAGGAAAAGATGTCTTATCTGTTTTTGCAAGAGTGCCCATTGCCATCTTGTTTTTTTGCAGATTGTTGCTTGGGTTGCCGTTGCACTTGGATAAGACACTATCCCATAAACATTATAGCCTTTGGGGGGAAGTTCTCATTTAGAAATTCCCTTGGGCACTAATAAAATTATTAAAAAGAAGTAGAACACTTGTCATACACTTTGAAAGTTCACAATAGGAGAAACCTACCTATGTCTAATAGGAAATATTTACTAATTTGAAGTATGTGTGTCCTGATTATGTAACATTTTCGGACTGATAGCAGTCTTCATGTGTAATTGTTAGATCGGATAGAAGAATCTGCCAAGGCAGCAGGTCAAGGGGCGCGCTTTCAATCGAATAGAACCAAAACCTCTTTATTCAGGAGCAAGATTGTTGAGGGAATGGGGTGGTTTCTTCTTTTATTTTCGCTGTTAGATTGCCCAAGATAATGGATGTACTTTTTATCTAATCTAGGGCATAATTTTCGGAATGATAAATAAGATTTTGTTAAGAAGGTATTAAGGGCATACTGCCCCTATATTCAAAAAGGCTTCAGGTAGAAGCCACCTATATACAAAATTTGCATCCATATGCTTCATTTATTGAATATTAAGTGAGCAGAGCAGATCTCCTTTTTCTCTGTGTATGGATCGTTGATGTTTACCTTTGGCTTCATTTCATTTATTAGAGATAACATATTACTCTCCCATTTGCAATGATCTATAAACATGCATAGCTAAATTATCATATAACATGAACTTCTAGTATTATATCTGAAGAAAGATAGGCCAAAAAGACGGCCTCTGACACCCCAACACAATTGCGACACATCTAGCTTTAGTGCATTTGCTATTTCTTGCTTCTGCAACATATGAAATTCCTGCCTGATATGTCCATGAAAAATCAACCTATAGAGTTAATAGTTCGGCAGTCATATACCACATCAGGATGTGTATTTCTATATGTGTGAGGGTGAACCTTCATTCTTCCTTCTACGACGCATGTTATATCTATTGTAAGACACTACTGCTTCAGTGTGTGTTCTCCTGTTTTGCTTCCTATCTAATTTGGTTCTCCAATTTGGGTTAGATCTTTAAGGAGAAGAAATCAGCCAGAGAGAGTTTCGTCTGCGGGGCCTGTGGACAGGTCTGTGACTTCAACCATCGTGGAAAATTAATGTTGTGTGATAATGTCGTAATGTTCTGTCTCTCTCTTTTGTCCAGCTTGGACACATGAGAACCAACAAAAATTGCCCCAGGTATGGAGAGGATCTCGATTCACAGACAGAAGCCATTGATCCCGATAAAGCATTGGGGAAGTCAAGTTTAGTTGATCCTGCTAGTCTTCCCCAACAGAAATCTGTGACAAAGAAGATTATGCCTAAGAGTGCAACAAAAACTTCTCTGGCAGAAGCAACTGATGGTCAGAAGTCTGGCTCCAAAACAAAAGTTCACTCTTTGAAGCTCACATGCGGATTGATTGACAAGCCTTCTGATGACATCACTCTGGGTTCTACCCAAAGTTCAGACCAAGTGGCAATGCCTATTGTCGATGCTGGGAACAAGTCTGCTGTGAAGGTCAATAAGATAGTTATCTCTAGCAAAACAAAGCCAGCAGATGTACAACTCGAATCCCATAAACCTTCTATTGTGATACGCCGTCCAACTGATGCTGATAGAGTCCATCCAGAAGCCCAGAAGACCTCTATTGTATTTCGGCCACCAGTGGATACAGATAAAGCACAAATTGAGCCTCATCGGCCATCTATTGTCATACGGCCACCGGCAGATATTGAAAAGGAACAATCTCACAAAAAATTAATTATCAAAAGGCCAAAAGAAGTTATTGACCTGGACCAGGCCAGTCAGGAAGGAAGTACTGATTTTGAGCACAGAAAGACGAAGAAAATAGTTGAACTGTCGGATTTCGAGAGATACAGAACGCAGGAGAGCACTTATTTTACGGAGTCGTCATCAAAGAAGAAATCTCGGGAAGATAAAAGATGGTGGGAAGAAGAAGAGAAGAGGAGAAATATGGAGAGATTGAGAGAAGAAAGGACGAAGAGGCAGTATATGGAAGAAATCAGAATGTTAGAAGAGAGAGAAAGGTTAGCTGAGATAGAAAGATATGAAGTGTCATTAAGACAGGAGAGGGAAGAGGAAGAGCGCCAGAAAGCAAAGAAGAAACAGAAGAAGATGAAAAAGGTTGAAGCTAGAGATGAGTACCTAGAAGACTATAGGGCTAGAAGAAACGATAAAAGGATGCTGGAAAGGGACCGGACAGCAAAGAGGAAGCCTCTTATTGAGCCTGGAAAATTAAGTGCAGACTATGCACTACCTACGAAGCGTCGCAGAGGCGGGGAGGTACTCATTCTGCTGTTATATACCTGATTTTCATTTCTGTTGAGTCCGTTGCTTAACTACTGTTACTGGTAACTATATTTCACTTTAATGGATGTTCTATAGCATGACAGTTAGCAATAGCGATATTCATATTGGGGCTGTAGATTTAGTACTTCTGCGATGAGTATGAGCAATCTCTAGCAACTGCATTGACCAGTTGATGCCATTCATGGATGACTTGGATTAGGTTTGGGATGGGATTCATGTGGTGGCAATTTACTGGATAATTTGATAATTGCTCTTTATTGCTGTGTTCCAGTGAACGTGAAATCTTTGGTTCGTTTTGCTTGTCTTATAATCCCTTTCCAATTGGATATACTGATTTTCATATGGAGCATATTCCATGCATTACGTGACTCAGTTTTCTGCGGGCATATTTAATTGTGGAACTTATTCCAGGTTGGATTGGCGAACATCTTGGAGCGCATAGTAGAGACACTAAGGGGCAGGCAGGAGGTTTCTTATCTCTTTTTGAAACCTGTCCCTAAGAAAGAGGCTCCAGACTATCTGGACATCATTGATAAGCCAATGGATCTGTCCACTATCAGGGAGAAGGTTAGGAGGATGGAGTATAAGAACCGCGAGGATTTTAGGCATGACGTGTGGCAGATCACCTTCAATGCTCACAAATATAACGATGGGCGCAATCCTGGGATTCCTCCACTTGCGGATCAGCTTTTGGAGCTATGTGACTACTTGTTAAATGAAAATGATGAGAGCTTGACTGAAGCTGAAGAGGGAATTGAATATTAGTTAGAGCCTGGAGGGATGTGTATAATTTTGCTCTTCCAAAATTTCTACAGTAGCCATCTCCTTTTCTGTACATACGGGTGGGTTTCTAAGGTGACTTATCTTTGTGGGGATGTCTCTCGGTCAGGTTGTTTGTTCCATGTTGTATCATTGAAAAGATTTTGGCTTCTGCTGTATGATTATCTCAAATGCATATTGGTGAAATAACAAGAGGAAAGGTTCTTATATCCTTAGTCGATTCAGTATTTTTCCCTTATGTTATTTTGGGTACCCTCGTGTGCTGTTCATCCCAATTTATCTATCCTAGTTGATTGACAAAGCTATTTTACACACCGGCACGAGTAAATATTACACTTACGGAGCGACTAAATGAGTGACTATGTAGGTGAATTATAATTCGTAAATTTTCAAAATGACAATTTCCTTTATCTAATTTTGGACAACTTGACTAAATTATATTGAGGTTACATCGTAACTGTCGGCGCAATAATATCACATGTAGGGGATGATTAACAAAATCGGGCGTACCAACAATCCCACCCAAAATTTTAACATGGTCAAAACCCCATGATAGGTTTCCAATTGGGATGGGCCGACGACTGATTTGATCTTAAAGCGATGTTGCACCCAATTGTCTGCAAATGTTTATTTCATATTGAAGTCACCAGCAAAGAGTCAACATAAAAGAAGACATCAACAACTCCTGCGACAGATAAATTCATCCTCCATAGAGGGAGCGAGAACTAGACATCTCAAACGTGCACAGATAATATCTGCGTCTACACTGGTTATTTTTCTGGATTAACCACAAGACCACTCATGAAATCTGAAGACCTAGCCGCGAGGTTGATTCAAGGTTGTCTCAAGCCCACCATTGGTGAACAGCAACCCCTGCGTCCCTCAACCTTCCATACAAAGCCAGGCACTCCCAGTAAGCCCTTTTGCTCTTATTCGTCTTTCGGTTACCCCATTGGCTGCTGCATTCCAGGAACATCTCATCCACCAGATGTGTCGCCCTCTTCCTTATTATTTCTTCGGCCACTTCCGCGTTGGCCTTCATCACGACATACTCTTCTTCCCTCACGTTCCTCGTCAACCAATCCGATACATCCACGTGTGCATCCCCAGATCCGGTCTCGAGATGGTGCACCTCAAAGTGTTGATTTTGCACAGGGTAGTTCTGATGAAACCATTCCACCATTCCCCTGTCATCCTCCCGCGAGCCTACCGTGATGAAATTGCGGCGGTTGTAGCCTCGTAGAGAATCACCCAACAACTCAGGAAGATATTTGATTCTCTTCATGTAGTCTCTGGATCTTACTAGAGCTCGTCTTGGTGGTTCAAGCAACACGTCCTCTAAGCCCTGCAGGGTGGCTTTCTTGGCTTCTAACGCCAAGTTGCAGAGTTTTCGCTTTGTTGAGGAGATTGTGAGCTGAACATCAGAAGCGACTTTCCTCATTGCCACGACAGTGCGCTCATATCTTCTCATATACACGATCTTATAATTTGACGGTTCTTGGAAAGCATTCAAAGGATCACTGCTAAGCTGAACAGCAAGAATGCCACCTATTTTCACTACCCTATCCACGAATTTAAGGTCAACTGAACCAGATGCAAGTGCAAAATCGAACGTTTCATCTGGGATCAGACTCTGGCTCTCCACATCCGATTCCACGGCGAAATCGATCTCATTGCCATCCAAGAATTGCAGATTCTCACCGAGCTGCCCAATACCAGAGCTCACAACCAGAGCTTTATCACCTTTCTTAAGGAGGCCCTCACGAGACAAATCACGAAATAGAACATTCATGGACTGCAAGTTGCTCATATCAGAGGCAATACCGAACTCAAGCGCATTGAATTCAGATCTTGAATGAGGGGATTTCATAAGGGACCCTATACAGGGCAATGTGAGTATAACCACAGCCAGAAACAACGATCTCGACACGACGCGGAAGACCCTCGAATTGGGCAGCTGAATCACCATCTGGGAGTCGCAATCGGGGGCAAGATTCACTCCATTCAAATGTGTCATCTTGTACTGGTTCTTGGCTCGAAAACTATGAACCAAGTCCATCGAGCTTTTAGCCCTTCAGTCGATTAATCACACAGGTTGCCAAACTCGATGCACCGAAAAAGCAGCTGAATTTGGCGAAATTAGCCAAATTGGCGAACACCCAAAATCGAGGAATAAAAGATGAGTGCTCGAAAAGGAGGAATTGAACGCAGAGACACAGGAAGGGGGAATCTTTTAGCGAGTGCAAAACCTAGCAGCGGTGTGATTACCACCCACGAGTGCAACACGGATGCTTCGGATGCTACACCACAGTAGCATCAATTGCCTCATCCTCTCTCCCTCCATCCCGGGAAAGCAAAACCGAGCTTTTTTCTTCACCAGACCCTTACCCAGATGCTATCTCGTCACGCATCATCCGAAACCCGGCGAATCAGAGAGCGCAGGGTGTCGGAAAAGAACCAAAGGGAAGGAGAGGGATGAGAAATGTGAGAAGGGGATTGTGCTTTTCGTGTTGCTAGACACAGAGGGAGAGAGAGAGAGGGGGGGAGATCTTTATAGGGAGGAGAGTTTGCATGGAAACAGTTAAAAGGGTTAATGAAATGGGGAAGAGTGAGTTGTGAATGGGTTACTAAATCAAGGCTTTCTCTTGCTGGCTCTGCAAATCTTGCATGAGATGCCGTGTAGGTGCAGTGTTTTTCTGTTAGAGGGAGAGAGAGACACAGAGGATTGGTGAAACTTGATCATGGGCTTCGTCCAATCACGGGCCGTGTCATTCAGGTGAAAGTTTTGTCGAGCTCAGAAAAGCCCAAGAAGCCTTTTCTTGCCAGCTTCGGCCCAATGAGCTTTGAGACAGCCACTCAATCTCCGACCAAAATCAACGACTTTCGTCATCGGAGGAATCGCCAAGAGGAGAAGAAAAAACATTGAAGAGAATATCAAAATCGAACTGTATATACAAGGGCATCGCTCGCGATTTGCTGCGTATTGCACCTGTAAACCTAGAGAGAGAGAGAGAGAGAGAGAGAGAGAGAGAGATGGGAGTGGAGAAGGAAGTGCTGAGAGCAGGAACAGGTCCCAAGCCCTCTCGTGGTCAGAACGTCACCGTTCACTGCACCGGCTACGGTCCTCCCTCTCTCCCTCCTCTTCTTTACTTTTTTTCTCAATTGAATTCGTTTCTCTGTCTACTTGCAAGTTTCAGAGTTATTGATAAGTTGTCCGTCTTCTATTTCACTGGGTATGCAGAATTGAAACTTTAGGTAGGGGTTTGCGTTCGGAATTGTACAGCCCCAAAAGCTCCCTTAATGTTAAATTTAGACGGACACAGACTCGCAATCGCACTTCGATCATCACTTCCGTCGCCTTTTCTTTCCTCTTGTTTTGGTCTTCCATCAATTTATGTAATGAATCTCCTTGGTGCTTATCCGGAGTCAATCACTGAAAGGTGTCGTAAAAAGGGTTCCTTTCTCACGCATTTTTTTCATTCTCTCGTAACTCCTTCCTCCTTGAATGCAGGTAAAAATGGCGATCTCGCACAAAAGTTCTGGAGGTATGGGAGTTTTGTGTTTTCAGTTTGACAGAGTCTGTACTTTGATTTAATGTTGGAGAGTATTGAGATCTATACATTTCTACGCAGCACAAAGGACCCTGGACAGAAGCCATTTTCATTCAAAATTGGTCACGGTTCCGTCATAAAAGGTAACTCTGCATTGAAAGCTTTGACCTTTGGAAGCATGACAATGGGATTCGGCTTTCCCTTAAAAAAAGAGCTCTGTTGTTAGAATTTCTCTATCACTGTAAAGGACTCAATTTGCAAAGTCCATCTTTTGGGTTGGCCTTTCTGACCTGGTTGGCAAGGATTACAGTTGTGTTATAAGATTTTTAAATCTCCTGTGTAGGATGGGATGAAGGCGTGATGGGAATGCAACTAGGGGAAGTTGCTCGTCTTCGGGTGAATCTCATCCCTTATGTTCCTTTGTCTTCAGTTTTTTTATCGTCCTTTACAGTAAAGTGCATCTTGCTTCTTTTGGAAATTTATGATGAGGACATCACCTTTCCAAGATTTGGGTTCATTCACGTGGAACAATTTTGTTATGCTTCTTCCTAATCTGGATTTCTCTAATCGTCTGGCATGTTTCAATAATTTGCAGTGCTCTCCTGATTATGCTTATGGCCCAAGTGGATTTCCTGCTTGGGGGATCCAGCCGAACTCGGTTTTAGTGTTTGAGATTGAAGTTCTTAGCGCAGAGTGACTCAGTACCCTACTTGGCATGTGATGGATTGCTGGTGCAGAGGCATACATTTCAGTACTCCATATAATGTAATGCATGTGTGTTGTTGGCTTTTGGCTCTTGATGAGTTTTGAAGTGGCTAGTACTAAACTGTGGATTATGATAATATACAATGTCAAGTTTCTGAATAATTGACAAAAATCATGCTTCCTAGTTATTCTGCCAAATAACAAATGCCACTCACTTGTTCGGAGCTGTGATTTATCCAAAATTTGCGTGGAATCTATCCTCTGCAGGCCTAATTTTGTGAAGTACTCTCTCGTTTCCATCTATTGAAACCCTACAAGTAATAGAAATTTTTGATCAAATAATCTCTGAGACTACGGTACTGATCTGCTGAAGCAGAGCTAAACCCGCTGGAAGCTGTACCTGCACCTGATTAGAGCAGTGCGTATGTGAAAAGGTTGAGGTATTGGACAATCAAGAGGTGATGCTTTTGATCAAATCTTTCCCTGGTGCAATATGTAGGATGGGTTCAAACATTGGATTCTACTGTTGCAAAGGCACTTTCTTCTTACCTAGAGACACTTCCACAGGTACGTCAAGTACACTAGAGAAGAATAGACATGTTTGTTTTGTTTATTTTTTATGCATCAAGCTCTATCTATAGTATGAGATCTAAAAGAAGCAGATCTAGCTGCAAGCACATCCACCAAAAGAATTCTTCGACAGTGCTCATACTTTCCTGGTGGTAATGACCTCTCGAAGGACATTTCTTGCCCACTCTGTAAAAAATGTCTTGTTATATCCAATTTTACCGCTTTTGTAGATGGACATACATCGACGATCTTCCTCCGGATAGGGACACGGTTCTCCATCTGGGTCCCTCCAAGCACCCTCGTATCTCATCCCTGACCAACTAGCTAACCAGCGATAAACATATTGGCCGACTCCTGCGTTTTTCAACCACCCTTTTGGATAGAACTCCATTATGCTGCTGTTTCTGTCCATCAGGAACATGTTGGTCAACTGCGCACCGTGTGGAGACACTAGAATGTCTGTCATGCTCATCAATTTCACCTGAAACAAGGTCCTTGATTATTTATCACAGACTTGAATGTTACTTGCGAAGAGAAAAGCAATGTAGGAATTTTTAGTGTCTGGGTCGAGGAGCTTTTGAAAATTACAAAAGCTGTTTCATTGATAAAGTCAGAGTGAAGTTCCAGCTTAAATGTACGAGGTAGGAATAAGAAATTGTTGTACAAGGCATAAGATACCATCAATGCATGTAGTCACCTGTTCACAAAAACTGAGATTACTGGAGTAAGCCACCGTCAGACTACACCCTTCGACCTTATTGCATTCTCTCTGAAAAATCTCAATCACAGCTGAGTCATTCTTGAATGATCTCGCTCCTCTTCGCATGAACATAGTCAGACCAACATTACCGTTTGTCTTCTTTCCATAAGCCTCTTTGATTTCACCTCCCAACTTCATATTACAGTAGTTTCTTGCTTGGCACCTTAACAAGTCGTAAGCCTCCACTCTTCTCTGTCTAGACATACCACCTTCATTGTGTCTCATAACAACTGCCTCCTCAAAACAAACTGGACAGTTTTCCTCAATTTTGTCAAACCCTTCTATGTGTGGTTGCTTACCAAACGTTGCCTCCATCAAGTTATTCAGCCATGGTGACATCTTGAACCTGAGCTCGCCCCAGTGGTACAAGACCCACCGGTCTGGGGACCTGCAGCTGTTCCTCTGATGCCACGATATGAACGGGAAGATGGACGACAAGCCGTGCCAGATGTTATCGTAATGGTAGTGATTATACGATACAAAGGTTAGGCCTCTCATGAATGTGGCATTAGCCGGGAGAGTTTCAGGCCATGCGAGCGCGTAGTAGTTCCAAGACCCATCATGGGTGTTGTGTCCTTTAACGCACAGAACCCTACCTTTCGACGATTCCGAGGGGAAGTGCTGGTACTGGACCTCGCCTTCGACGTGAGTGTCATACATGGAGCTCATGAACCACGTGTGGCCTTCTTGAGGTCGGTCCGCGAAGCGTGCGTCCTTGAGAGGAAGAAATGTGACCGATTCACGGAGCTTTACGGCCATAGCTTCAAGCTTAGGCTCTAGGGTCGAATCATCTGAGCTTAGAGTGGTGTCGATGATACTACGCCACTGTTTCTTGAGAGACCGGGGAGGTGATGGTGTTGACGGTGAAGATGGTGGGGTTTGGAGATTTGGGATGCGCGAGAGGGCAAAGATTGTGAGACCTGTGGTGAGAATGAAGGCGGAGAGACTTCGACAAATGATAGACCGAGGAAGGGTGAAACATTTTTTGCTGTACTTGGAGGAGGAGGAGGGAGTGTTAGGGCGGATTGGAAAAGTGGTGTTTCTCTCTATCTGGTGAGATGCTTTAGCCATGAAGGATTGAAGTGGCGGAGATGATGATCATGAAGCTTGTGTTCTACAAAGATCCCTTAAGCTCTGTAACTGATCTGCTGCATCTCAAAGGTAATGCCGAAAGATGCCACATGATATGTGCAGGGTCAGGCCAGACTGGCGTTTTTATCGTGACAGAGAGCATCTGTTTCATGTCGCAAAATCATGGCTCAAACGGGGGGTGATCGGTTCCCAATCCGATCCGGTCTCACCCTGGAATTGATCGGTTCTCAATTTCGAGGACCGAGAACTGGACTGGATGGTCTTGGGACCGAACCGGTCCGATTCCCAGGCGGTCTAATCATTGGACCAATCGCCTTTTTTAGTGATTTATCCTTAAATTTTTCTTGTTAACGACATGTTCACTGGACTACCTTTCGTAAGTTACATCGCGTTGTCGCTAAACCTGGAAGTCATACTAAGGTCCTAAACATCTTAGGTTTAGGTTTAGGTTTAGGTTTAGGTTTACATTTTAGAAAATTTTAAAAATATATATTATTCAGTCCGGCTCCCCCCTGAAACCGGGAACTGGACTGACTGTAACCGGTTCCATAGCCTTCGAGATCCGGACCCAACTGGCCTGTTCGGTCCGGTCCGGGCGGTCCATTATGCTTTGTCCTAGGCTCAAGCACCCTACTTGCCTATAAGCGTGGATTATATCTGAAATACCTGGGCTGGGGTTAACTCCTTTCATGGGAAAAAAAGAGTAACTTTCTATACAGAAGGCACTGAGATTTTGTCACACGATTATTGGGGAGAGAACTCTATATGAGAATTTATTTTGAAAACGTTATTAATAATATATCTTGCGCAAAATAGATGAAGGTACTGATAATTAAGTTCTACGGGGTTATTGGACATTGGCTATTTCTGTTTCAATGACATGTTTTTATTTTATTTTATTTTTGGTTGTTGTCAAAATTGAATATACATACACGCACATCTATTTGTAATTACAGATTCTTCACTCCTGTTACAAGGGAACCTCTACCGACCCTCTAGTTAGTTCCACTTCTGGGACGAAGCTGACCACTCAGGGCACAAGTCCACACAGGGAGTTGGATTTTTTTCAAAGGCTTACGCCGTCGGAAAACCTGTAACTAGTGTATCAATTTTACATTTCATATGACTCTCCTCTAGGGGTGTTCACCGGTCGGGTCGGGTCGGATCTTCATGATACCCAACCCAACCCAAAACACAACATATGTATGCTTGACCCGACCTGGACCAAAATCGAACGCAACATGACCCAAACAATCGGGTCGGGTCGGGTCTGTCCGAGTCGGGCCTCGAGTTTCGGTTTCTTTTTTTCTTTTCTTTTTTTATCTGAGGCTCCCAAAAGTAATATGATGCGATTCTCAATTCATTAAGTTGCAAATGAAAATCAAAATATCACAAAGGAAACTATGCAATATCCATTTGGCAGAATTTCGAGCTTGTCAAAATACTAACTATGTATAAATTTGCGGCACAAATTTGGGCAAAATTACAACCTCAAAATGTTCTATATCAACAATTGCGACTTGCTCGATTGATAAAACGGAAAATAAAATAAAATAAACTTTCTTACAAAAACCACAAAGGATGGGGAAGAAACAAAGCAAACAATCAAGAAACTTCGTTTTTTCCACGTTGAAGGACGGATAACATTGAGAAACTTCATTTGAAAAGAATACAGTTCTTTTCAAACAACTCACTTTAAGATGCTCTGGAATCTTGTACGGTTCATCTTTTGCACTCTTTATATCATTCTCAACTTGATCACTTTTATTAATGCTCTTGCCCTTTTCTTCGCTAATTCTTGCTCAACATACTTCACCCTGTGGTAATTGAGGTATTCGCCAAGACATCATCACATACCAGAATTATCTCAGCCAAAACAATCATCCCAGATATTCACCAAGACATCATCACAGACCAAAACATAAACCAAGGAAAGAACGCTCATTTGGAGTGTCCAAAAACAGAACTATCTCGGCCAAACCCATGGATAACTAAAGTCTAAAGAAAACAGACATATACATATAGTCATGTTACCAACACATCAGCTATTGGCATCGTGTGGCTTCTTAACCTGTAGAAATAAAATAAGCATGGTCAATTGTGGCTTTCTGGAGATAACAACTAAGACATGGATCATGACAGAAACTTCAAGACAAAAGAGTTCATGTAGCATGTACTCTTAATGACTTGCAAAGGCATTACATTAATAAGCTAAAGCCCACTTAGCTGAATACGATGTCGATGTCCATCTAAGTATTCAGTAGGAACAAGTAAAGAAAGAAATAGATATGGCGAGGCTGTCGAGGCGGCGAGGTGAGCCTCGAGCTCACCAGATCCATCAAGGTTGAGGCTCGGCCGCTGGAATCTGGTGAGCTCGAGCCTTGGCGGCCGGTAGCCAGCTGTAGAAGAAAGGAAAACGAAAATTAGAAAAGAGAAAAATAAAAATAAAAGAGAAAACATATAAAAGATAATAATTTAAAAATCGATTTTTTTAGAAAATAAAAAATAAAGAAATTATTAAAAGAAGTATACGGTGAAAATTGATTTTCCTTACCAAACGGTAGGAAATATTTTTTAGTTCATTTTCAGATTTCAACCAAACTCCGGAAAGTATCTTCATTTTCCTGAAAAACGACTTCCTGAAGAAAAAAAAAATCTAGAAACACCAGATTTTCCTCGAAACAAACCAAGCCTTAATCATGGTACGATGGGTAAGAATTAGCTGCTGCTCACTAGATAAAATCTCATCTTTTATTTTACATTCGATCACATTATATAAGTTTACACTCCATGCTCATTTTTTCTTCTCCACATTTTTTCTTCATCACAACATAACTTTCAAAGAATTCACGTTCACGTAGTTAATTTAGGTAAGTTACAAAGAATATGAGAAAATATTTATTATTAATTCAAGTTGAATAGGATTTTTAATAGAAAGTTATGAACGAACGAAATTTAATCTTCAACCTTACAAGATTGTAAGGTAATTACAATATGTGAGGTATACTTATAAGAAAATTACCAAGAAAAATTCTAAACCTATTGTACTTCTATCAATTTAGTCCTAAATAGTTTAATTTGGCCAATTTAACCCTAAAAATTTTAACAATTTGTCAATGTAATCCATCCGGCAAATTTTCGCCAAAAATCGCTGATGTAGATGTCGATCATCCTACGTGGCACTGCATGCACTAACGTGAACAATTTTTTTGTTTCTTTTTTTGTTTTATTTTATTTTTTCCTTTTTTTTTTCAAAGTGGCAAGCGAGGGTTGCTAGAGTTCGTCGATCACTGGGCGAGAGCCATGAAGCCCTCAACGGCCACTGGCGAGGGTCGCGGCCTCGCTCGGGCTCACCCAGATTTCGGCGATGTGGACTCCCCTAAGGCCGGCCTTGCCTAGACCATTGTGGCCGTCGGCAAGGCCGCCTTGCGTGAGGCCAGCCTCTCCATGGCCTCACCAGTCATAGGAGAGAAGCGACTCAAATAAGAGCTGGTAAACTAAAACTAATACAATGGTAGAAAAGCTAGTAAGTTAGCTAAATATAGGTCGACAAGTTCATATAGAGTTGATAAATTCAAAGCCTATACAAGCATGACAAATAAAAATTGGTAAACGATACCAAAAGTTGACAAACTAAAGAAACAAATAAATACCTGGTAATTAATTGAAATGAAAGTTGGTAATCACTTGTTAAATCGCTAAAAAAAAATTGGCAAATTGATATAATATTTGGAAAATTTAGGGGGTTGGTAAGAAATGCAAATGAAAGATAGTAATCTGCAAACTGTCACAAATGTATGTAATTTCATAAAAATAGCTGCAAGTTACCAACATATTACAGCAAATTAGGCAACTGGTAATTTTATTTTTCCACTAGTATGTTGATGCTTATCAATTCTTTTCGAAATTTTGACCAAAAAAAATCTCTTTTCGAAATCCACTTAAATGAAAAAAAAAAAAAGATATATTTTTGGGAAAATTCCAAGTAAGGGCCCGAAGTCCTCTCATTTTCTCAAATAAAGGCCCCAAGTGAACCTTATTTCAAATAAGGGCCTGAAGTGACCATAGAGTTTCAAAAAAGGGCTTGGCCTAAAGGGCATTTTCGTCATTTCCCATTTTGATTTTTTGTTTATTTTTTCCTTTTTTCTTAAAAAATAAAAATAAAATAAAAAAACCCACACACACAGGCGGGAGGGCTGCCCCTCCCGCCTGTGGCCGTCGGCCCACCGCTGGTGGGGGGTCGAAGGGGGCGGCGAAGGCCGGCAGGATCGCCAGCACCTCGGCGAGGGCCAGTGACCCCGTCGACCAGAGGCAAGGGCCGGTGACCCCCGTCCAGATCCGAGAGAGGCCCGACCCTCTCCCTTTTTTGGTGAGGGCCAGCAGGCCCTTGCAGAGGCGCCGGCCTTCGCCGCCCCCGCCGACCCCGCACCAGCGGTGGATCGGCAGCCATAGGCGAGAGTGGCAGCCATAGGCGAGAGTGGCAGCCTCCCGCTTATGTGTGGTTTTTTTTCTTTTTCTTTTTTTAAAACACAGAAAAATGAAAAGTCCAATAAAAATGAAAAAAGAAATCAAATAAGGAAAAAGAAAAAAAATGCCCTTGAAATCAGGCCTTTTTTGAAATTTTATGGCTACTTCAAGCCCTTATTTGAAACAACGTTCACTTCAGACCTTTGTTTGAGAAAATAAGGGTACTTCAGGCCCTTATTTGAAACAAGGTTCACTTGAGGCCCTTATTTGAAAAACTGAGAGGACTTCTGACCCTTTTTTGAAATTTTCTCTCTATCTTTTAACAGAACAGTAGAAGTGTCCATTCGAGGTAAGAGCATGAGATTGACTATTGACAGGTTCAATCAAATGCAAAACCTCCTTATGATTCTAGGAATACTTTTCCTTTTTATCCTTTCTTCCTATCATCACGTAGATTATACGGGAGAAATTTCGAAAAAAAGAAACAAAAGGGAGCAATAAGAAGTAATTCTGAAATAGAGAGCTATCTAACAGTTTCTTTTGAGTTTGATGAATCTGAAGGTAGCACAGATTCACAATATTGGATTGGTTGAAGAGGCATTCCACGCAATAATCAATTCTTGCTCTAATTGCAAAACAAAATTTTGCAACCCCTTATTTGACAGTGTCACACCCCGTGTCTACGAGAGCACTAACATCCCACTACTCCGATCGATAAGAATGCGACATCCCAGGACTTGTCGCCGACCCAGATCAAGCGCCTAATAACTTAGCGGCGATCATTAGCGAAAACGATTTAAAAACACCCCAGACAACAACAAGAGAGAGGGATAAAGAAGAGAGAGAATGCAAGGCACAACCAACCATTTCATAAAACATAATATTTACTTGCACAAGAGAACAGATACACCCAAAAGCGACCACGCGCTACAAAAAGGGACCGGTGGTCTACTAACCTATATCCGCTGCAGGGATATACCAAAAAGGGAAAGAGGAACCTAGCTATGACTTCAGTCCCCACCGTCAGACGACAACTCCGGCTCCGGATCCGACTCCATCGATTCCTCCTCCGGATCCGACTCCATCAGCTCCTCTTCGGGCTTAGACTCCATGGCCTCCTCCTCAGGCTCGGACTCCTCCGGATCAAACACCTCCCCGTCAAGCGGCAAACACTAGATGGGGTTTAACTCCATGGGATCCTCCACTACGCCATCGGTGTTCGACACCTCAAAGCCCCACAGAGGACCAAACAACCTTGTGGTTTTAGTCCACGTCACATAGATGTCGGACCTCCACTGCGCTCCACCCACGTCTACCCATACAGTACATAAATGTCTAGAGTACACACTATCATCAATCCAAGTGAACCTCCTTATCTCATGGTTGATCTACCTCGGGATTCCAAAACGTGGCGGTTGCACTACCATCCTCAAGGTCGGGGGTCTGAAAAGGTGGTTGGATACACCAATGAGATAAATCTCAATAAGCTACACCCTAAGCCTCGCTTAGGATAACACGTACCCTAGGCCAACCTAACATGCAGTTCTAACCCAACTAAACTAGCAGTTCAACAATACCAAGAGTCTGATACCACCAGATCACACCTGCCCTCTCACGGCTCAAGTACACATAAGTACAAACAAGGTACAACGACAGCCAACAATCCAACCTATCTAGACTATGCTCTCCACCACATAGCATTTAACAATACACCTCAGATATATATATATATATATACCAGTCTGGATAAGACTGGACCCGCGTTTAACGCATCAGGTCAGCACCACAACCCGCGTTTAACGCATCAAGTTCTTGGGCGATAAAATGCCTCGTCAGGCGCCACATCCCGCGTAATAACGCCTCAGGATTGGTTCAACACCCCGCGTCATATAGGCGCCTCAGGGTTCCTCGCGTAATAACGCCTCAAAGTATTATAATCACATTCCCTGCATCATATAGGCGCATCAGGGTTTAAGCACAACATTCCCCGCGTCATTTAGACGCCTCGGGATTTAAGCAGACATTCGCATATGCATAAAATCAAACAACGAGCCCCGCGTCATAACGCTTCATGGTCTCAAGCAAGCATATACATACTACAAAACTCGACGATTCATGCAACCTCGCGTAAACACGCATCAAGGCTAAACCAGACATTGAATCCACATGCTCATTCCAGTGGCCACATAAAAAGCTAGCTAGGGCATCAAGCCAAAGACATGCCACGACGCACATTCAAGCAAATCAAGCCACACATGGCGCACCAAGCCCCCTTGACCGAACACATCATCACACGTGCACATCAAGCATTCAACAAACACGCCACGTGGAACAAGGTACGATCAACTCAGCCTCTAACTTGTACACGCTCATATAAGCTCAATTCAAGGCATAACCTCATTATCCAAGCACAAGTGTCGTTCCCCCACGATCCACTCCATCTAACATTTCAATAATACTCATCAAGCCTCATAAAATCACATAGCAAGCTCCTATGATCATCCTAAGTTGTTTCTAAGTTTCGGATCTTCGATGAATAGTGATTTTCTTCAATGAACAGTACACATCTTCGATGAACAGTACCATGACAGCCCCTAAATCCACTAATTCCACTCTTAAATGAGCCTAGTAGTAACCTATTAACCTACTCAAGGTTTAGGGAGCGGCTTACTTGAAATCGAGCTTGAAAAACCACAAAATCGAGCAAGAACGGCCCCTCCAAGCCCCGGCGATTCACGGCGGCACACGGCTGGACGGCGGCGGCTGCAAGGCTGAATAGCGGTGGCTGGTCGATGGCAAGGCGGTGGCGGCGGTCCGAGCAGCGACACGGCGGCGGCGGCGGACGGGCGGTGATCCGGGCGGGCGACGGACGTGAGAGGGAGGGGGAGAGAGTGTGATGCTCGATCAAGGCAAGGGGGAGAGAGAGAGAGAGAGAAGGAAGCTTGTTGGAGAAGCTTTGCACTATTCCTTGATGGGACATAAAGTGGAGATTTGATAGGATTTCTTAGATTGCCTTTGGATAAGGTTGGGTAGATGAGATAATGGGGTGGTTGAAGCATTAATGGAGATGGGACAAAAGCAATTAATGCTCACTAATGCTCTTGGATTCTTGCTAATTAACAACCGGAGGTAGTTCTGTAATCTGCCCACTCTGACTGATCTGCTAACACTGAAACCTCTGTAGTCTGGCGGACCGATGAACACTGAACCAACTGAGGCGACATCCAAAATATTAGTCATGTTATTCTTGAATATTCGATGCCCAAATTCGGAGTCCGATTGGCGGTCAAACTCGATCGACCGTGACTTCAGAAAATCTCAAACTAACGGGTGGCTTTTAGGAGTTACGCGTATCGACCCATAATTTATTCAAATTTAGGTCTACGTACTTAAATTCCTAGTTAGCCTTTCCCTTACGGTTAGTCTCCTTAAGAGTGATCAGTTCTAAGTGAGATTACTCTAAAGTACATCAACGAGACATCCATTCATTTCATAAATCCCGAAAGTGGGTCGAATTTCAAAATGTCATAGACAGTTGCGGTAGAACAAGCATTTAGTACTGGAGGCAATATTTTGGACGAACAACGTTCAAGATTAGCTCCCAATTTGGTAGAGGCTCAAGCTTGTGTTAATGATTGGACAAAGGCTCAATATAGACAACAAGAGATAGATCGCAATAATGAAGTCGAATTCTTTGATGACGGAGATACCACCGCCACCGGTACCGGAACGGGTAGCGACGATTGAGGATGATGTAAGTATGGGGTTATCAAAGGTACGAGCTTTGATTCTTCTATCCCCAAGAAGATATGTAGGCGCTTAATGATAATTCATTAAGTTCAAGCCCCCTCCCCTCCCTTTCCCCCCCAAATTTGATTACAATTTACAATTTGATAATTTGATATTTCATAATTTCATAATTCATTATTTTCTTTTATTTAATAATTTATTATTTGATAATTTGATTACAATTTTATTACAAATTCATTACAATTTAATTTTTGAACTCAAAAACCGTAATCGAAATCGGATGTTCCATTTTCGATTTTGAACGGGAACAGGGCCCGAAACCGGCGGTTCAAAACCGAAACCGGAACCGCCACTTAAGGGCTCAGTTCCGATTCCCCCTAAATTGAAACTGGAACCGGCAGTCCATGAACCGTGGCCGTGCCTAGCTGAAGCATACTTAGCTGAATATGATGTCGATGTCCATCTAAGTATTCAGTAGGAACAAGCAAAGAAAGAAATAGATCTGGCGAGGCCGTCGAGGCGAGCCTCGAGCTCACCAAATCCGGCAAGGTCGAGGCTTGGCCGTTGGAATCTGGCGAGCTCAAAACTTGGCGGCCGATCGCCAAACGAAGAAGAAAGGAAAATGAAAATTAGAAAAGAAAAAAATAAAAGATAAAAAAAGATAAAAGAAAATAATTTAAAAATCAATTTTTTAGAAAATAAAAAATAAAAAAATTATTAAAAGACGTATACGGTGAGAATTATTTTCTTTACCAAACGGCGGGAAATATTTTCTAGTTCGTTTTCATATTTTAGCCAAACATCGGAAAGTATCATCATTTTCCTCGAAAATGACTTCTTGAAAAATATCTTCCAGAAACGCCGGACTGCGAAACAAACGGAGCTTTAATCATGGTACGATGGGTAAGAACTAGCTGCTGCTCACTAGGTAAAAACTCATCTTTTATTGTACATTCGATCACACAATATAATTAGGTAAGTTACAAAGAATAGGAGAAAAGATTTATTATGAATTCAAGTTGAATACGATCTTTCATAGAAAGTTATGAACCACGAAATTTAATCTTCGACCTTACAAGATTGTAAGGTAATTACTAGATGTGAGGTATACTTATAAGAAAATTCCCAAGAAAAATTTTAAACCTATTGCACGTCTGCCAATTCAGTCTTAAATATTTTAATTTAGCTAACTTAGCCGTAAAATTTTTAAGAATTTGCCAATGTAATCCATTGGGGCAAATTTTGGTCGAAAATCGCTGATGTGGATGCCGGTTAGCCTACGTGACATTGCAGGCACTAATGTGAATAATTTTTTTGTTTCTTTTTTATTTTATTTTATTTTCCTTTTTTTTCAAAGTGGCAAGCGAGGGTTGCTAGAGCTCGTCGGCCACTAGGCGAGAGCCGCGAAGCCTTCATCGGTCACTGGCGAGGGTCGCAACCTTCGCTCTACCTCACCCAGATTTCGGCGATGTGGCCTCCCCTAAGGCTGGCCTCGCCTAGACCATCGTGGCAGTGGGCAAGGCCACCTTGCATGAGGCCAGCATTTCCATGGCCTTGCCAGTCACAGGAGAGGCCTTCGCCCTCGGTCAACGAGGCCTTTAGCGAGCATTGGCAACTCTCGCTGACCACTGTGAAAGAAAAAAGAAGGAAAAATATAAGAAAAGAAAACACTAAGCAAAGAAAAGAAAAATACAAAATAAAAAAGATTGAAAAGGTAAACAGAAAATTAAAAAAGTTTGTCCAAGTCAGTACTGACCATGCCACGTAGGATGGCTAGAGTCCACGTTAGTGAATTCTAGCCAAAATTGGCCGGATGGATTACATTGGCAAATTGTGAAAAAGGTTTTCACTAAATTGGCCAAATTGAAAGGCTTTCAAAATTAGCACATTTCTAATAGGTTTAAGACTTTGTTGATAATTATCCCATAAACTTAGTAAATTACGAGAATATGGTCGTCGTTGCCTGTTGTTGCTACCACTTATTGTCACTACCGACCGTGGTTCATGAGACTCTACTTATTTCTTTCATGTTGAAGTTGTTTGGTAAATACCGTTGATTGTGACTTTGTCGGAGTGAACCAATCACAACCATGAGCAATCTTGCTCCTGTCCCGACCGCAAGCGGGCCTGACTAATATCTAGACCCATCAAATGGGTGGGTCGGGTCGGGTCGGGTTGAATCGAAAATGGTACGATCCAAATTGATTCATTTTCATACAATCAAATCTAACGAGTCATACCCGACCCGACTCATATTGCTAAAACAATTTTATATTTAACTTAATCTAAGAAAAAAAAATTAAATAATTTAAATATATTGCTAAAACACTTCTATGCAATACAAACCTAGTGGACAACTTTATAAATTTTAAAAAAATGCTGATTTTTTTTATTTTGTATTTTTCTTTCTTTCTTTTCAATTTTTTTCTTCTAAGTCCGGCGAGGATCGCCGGCCGACCCTCGCTGACCACAGACGAGGGCTAGCGACCCTCATAGGCCGCGGGAGAGGGTCGGGCTCTCACTCAGATTTGGCAAGGGATTCACAGCCCTGGCCGGACTTCGTAGAAAAAATAATGGAAAAGAAAGAAAGACAAGAAAAGGAAAAAAAATTATAGAAATTTCTGAAAATTAAAAAAACTAAGAACTATAAAAAAAAATTGTCATGACATCTCTAACTTCACATGTTGGACGCTTTATTTACTACTAGAAGACCGGTGAAAAAGTTCTTTATTTTTTTTTTATGGGTTAGTTCTCAACTAATTTAGGACCCGTCAAGTTGTTAGGCAACTCAAATATGACCCACTTAAGCTTGTTTTTTAAAAACTTAAGGCAATCATTTATGACATGCATCATCAAATATGAGTCAAAATATGGGATTTAGACCCATTTGCCACCTCTACTAGTATCCAAGCTTGCAATTACGTTAACATTAACAACATTGCTGAAATGTAAATTTGCGCCCCCGTTTTTTTATTTTATTTTTTTCGGTCCAAGGTGATTCCAGAATGGTCTTTTGCCTCCTCTTGTGTTTATTGGACTTGATGGAGGTATGTATTATCGAATTCTTTGTGATGAACGATCTTAATAACATGCTATATTCTTATAGTCTATTTAGTTTGTTAAATAATATTATTATAAAATTATCACAATATCCATATGTGTGGTCCCACCAAAATTAATTTTAACATCCAGGAAGCCCAAAAGCATTTTTTGTCCTTGACATAGACATTGATTCCGTGTTAGATTAACACTAACATCATTTCCACTCAACGGGAGGATGAGACGTGCCTTGTTATTATACGCCTTAATATAATCTAAGACGATATAAAGACGGAATTATTCAAGATTACATACTAATTTCAATAACTTGTTGCGTGTTTATATGACTTTGAATAGACGCTCATGTGTGGCCTTGTGACTTAGCTTGAGGACATGTGCTGGGGTTGAATCATTGAAATTGCTTGTGTCCTTCCTTTTCCGTCTACCTTACCCATGAAATGCGACTGTTAATCAGTTAAATTAAAGGAAATCCCCTAAGCAACGAGGAAAGAAAACTTTAGCTTGCAAGGAACCGGCAATTAAAAGTCAATTTCACTATATTTTCAATGTATATTTCATTTTTAAGGTAGTTGAACTCCGACCAGACTCCGTCAAAGCTTGAGCTTGACGTCAACGCGCGTTATATCATAAGGCGTCCCACGCCATCGCTTGACGTGCTTGTTTTGTGTGCCTTTCTCCCGACTTTTTCCAGGCGTTGAATAAGGGAGCCCTTATGCATTCTTTCACGCAAATTTCATTCCTCTTCCAGATAAACAACGCTCCTCAAGAACCATCCATCATCATTCAGTCACCACTTACGAACATGCTGAGTAATATCCACCTAAAGCACTCGCTTTTATGACGAGAGATCTCTTTGAGTTTCACCCATTTGCGTTTAGCTTAGCCAACATGGAGAAATCGTTCAGGATGTTCGCGACCGCGGCTTTTTCGTCTTTCGGCTTGTTAAGAGGCGTCGTTCGATCTCCCGTGTCTGTTATCGCGAATCGACTGAGCCAACACCGTGGCGATGCACGATGGATGTTCGAGCCCGGCTATTCGACGGATTACCGGGGGTTGCAGCAGATTTCCCGAGCTTACCGCAAAGAAGTCGACAGACCCGATTCCAGTAACGTGTATGATTCTTTTTCCACACCATATTTTCAAAGGGATAAAATGTATTCGTATTGTGAAAATCAACTGCAAATCAGTCCCTGAACCTCGTACATGGTTGTTTCTTTTGTCCTACTTAGGGAAAGGAACGCAAGTAGAGAGATCCCCAAGCCACTGCCAAATCCTCCCAAACCATCAAGGTTCCCACCATGGTATTTTTCTTTCTCATGATACTTTTCAAAAGTTTTCACTGTGTAAATTATGAAACCAGGAAAAGACAATGAATGATACAGGCGAGTCTCGCAAAAGAAAAAGAATGATGAAAATTCCAACCATTGCAGGGTTAGATGGGTCGTGGGCTCTATATTGTCTCTCCTTATACCCTTTTGGAAGCTCAAATGGGACAAGCTGCAACAAATAGAAGGTACCATCTGCAGAAGTTCTGAATCCTTAAACAGTTGACAGAATACCATATCAATATAACATTAAAAAGGATTTCAAACATATTTCCTTCAAATGATTCGGTAAGGCTCATAAATGACTTGTTGCTTGTAGCTGGTTCGGTGTCATTACTCAACTTAGCTAACTTAAACTTTTGCTAGATATAGCATTTCAGAAACAAAGTATTTTGAATGGTTTTTTCCCTAAAGAAGATAATCTTCAGGGGAGGCTGAAGAGGTGATAGAAGATGCCGAGATTGTGGCCGAGGTGGTAGAGAAGGTGGCGACCGCTGCCGAAAAGGTATCGGCCCAAGTAGCCGATAAGCTCCCCGAAGACAGCAAACTCAAGGAGGCTGCATTGTTCGTTGAACACGTATCAGAAACTGCTGCTCATGACGCTCATTTGACCGAGAACTTCATTCATGAGGTATTTGTGTCCTCCTCCTCTACCTCTCATCGCCTTCTTCCACGCATGCAATACGACATGCTTGCGGCCAGTTAACCTAAATCTCAAGCAGGGCCTTATTTATCGATGGATGGATAAAGTAGAGACCAAAGAGATTGGTAGCTAGATATCATGAGTAGTCATTCGAAGACGTACTGCATTCGAATCGAAGGGCGAAAAATGTTACCACGGGGATAAATTCATAGTTGTCGGGATAATTACTTGGATAGAGTTGCCAACAAATTACGGGGAAAAGTAACGAAGTACTGATATCGTGTGTGGTTCAATACGTGCAGGTCGATGAACTGAAACAAGAGGTGGAGACGGCGATTGGAACCGGCATCCGGAAAACCATCGCGCAACCGCCTGAAGAAAAATAAACATTTACCATTTTCAGCCATCCGACCTCCACAACAGCTCCTTCCAGAGAAAGGTATAGAGAGAAATGTGTACATACCATTGGTGGAGGGAAGAAAGAATTTGATAAAAACGGATGTAAATAAATGAAGCGTTCGTCGCAGTGATGTAATTGTATATCAGCACATGACATTAATTCCGATTTCTGGGAAGGCACAGTCTCTAAATCCTTTCCTTTTTTCCCGTTCACTTACCGTTCGAGTTCGATGCTTTGTACTTTATACTCAAGTCAGATTTGGTTCTCCTCCTGAGGGTTTAGTTTACGCTTGCAATGCTTGCATCCTGCATTGCAATTATGGACCCTATACCTCATAAATCATTTCAACTTCATTGAAAACAAAAACTGACTTGTCCTCGGATGCCTTTAATTAACAATCGAGCTTCGCTCTCGACTTCGATGAGAGCACATTAAATCAAAATTACGGAAAGAGAACATTGTATTGGGCCGACACAAATCGAAATCTCTTCAGAAGGCTCGAATAGCATAACGAGAAAGAATCATCCTTCAAGGATCAACGATCTATGGACAGTCTTCTATAGTCCCCAAATTGTGTCTTTGCATATGTAATTTGTCTAACCATCTCATGCAATCATACCTATTTGCATGCAAATGTGGATTCTGACTTAAGTTCTTCGAATTTCATCCAACGGACATTGTTTTATCAAATCAAAAGCTATAACGATTCCCGAATAGAGTCTTAACATCGAGCTCTCATATCCCTGCCGTAATCTGGACGTATTTTACTGCAAGTTAAAGAAAAGATGAACGACAGAAACTTGGCGCCATTTAGGTAAAAATAATATATCATTAGAACTTCCAGTTGAACTCTGTGCCTCGTACAAGATGGCATTCTGATAAACTCATAAAACCGAAACTAACAATAGCACATGGAAGAGACCGACAATACTAACGGGACACCATGAACATCACATGTATACTCTCAAACATCACATTAAACTTATTGTAACCGGGAACCATATACTATATAGATCAGAAATGTGCAATGTGTGGTAATATTAAGTGTGATTGAGAAAAACCAGATTAAGATGTCGGCCTAAGAAATTGGCTCAAGATAAAGCTCTTCTCGAGTCGTTACACGGCCAATGCGGCAGCGAACCCAGTGCTCAAAACCGCTGAGAGAGCAAACTTGTTTGTCACAGCACCGCTATCGTATGCCAACGGACCTTCGACTGGCGGTGACGAGCTGGACAAACCGGGCAGCCCGGTGAAGGTCGATGAAGGAGGGGACGGCGGCGAGGTGAATGTTGAAGACGACGGGGCACTCGGCGGTGGCGTGACCTGCTGGGGGAGAATCGGTGCGGACGCTGATGCTTCCGACGTTGGCGAGTTCGCTGGAGATGGCGACTGAGCAGGCGGAGGTGGAGACTGCGCCATTGATAAGCCAAACGAGAGCGCCGCGATGGCCGCGAGGAAGAGGATTCTCGAGACCGCCATTACTGCCAAGCGAAAGCTTCTCAAGCGAACCTGCACTTGAAAATCAGAGTCTGGTTTCTAATTTGGTTGCCTGAACTGAAGAGAGTGAAATATATAGAGGAGAGCCATTGGATCTTTTGGAATGTGAAAAGGATGGGGCTGAGCGGGACTGAGAGTTGTGCTCCTCCACGAAAGCCCACGCAAATATGATTATATTTGGAAAATTTTAATTTGATTTTCGAACGTAACATGCTTATAAGTCTAGCTTTTGAGAAAAATCTGGAGAGGGGAAGGAGAATTTAATAACTCTTGGGCGAATCAAAATTCCGAGAAATACACATTTTATGTCCAAGGCCCCTTGCAAGCAAGAATTTGTGCACGCATGCAATTACACGTATCCCGCCATGTTTTTTTTTTTTTTTTTGGTCAAAGTACCCCGCCATGTTAGACGTGATACATGTGATCGTTAGATTACGAGATTATTATAAATTATGTAAATTTTAAGAAAAGGTTAATATCACGAAAAACTCTAAACTGAAATATATGTGACAAATTTACCTCAAATTATTTTTTTGACCACAAAAAACCCCCAAACTGGTACACATGTGACAAATTTACCTCAAATTAGTACACTTTTGATAAATTTACCCTAAACTGGTACATCTATGACAAATTTACCATCCGTTAATTTTGCTGTGTTGGATGACACGTGGCAATTGATGGGTGAACTAGTTTGGGATTTTTACCCTATGTTTATCAGAGATGTGTCAGTTTGGGGTTTTTCGTGGTATTAACTCAATTTAACGAAAATTAACATTTGGCAATTTTATCACAGAGTGTACCAGTTTGGGATTTTCTGGTGGTAAAAAAATTAGTTTGTGGTAAATTTGTCATAGGTGTACCAGTTTAGAATTTTTTGTGGTCAAAAAATTAGTTTGGGATAAATTTACCACAGATGTATCAGTTTGGGGTATTTCGTAATATTAACTTTAAGAAACTATAAAGTAGAAAATGTTAAGTGATTCAGAGTGATTTTTTTTATAGAGCTTATTGATTAATTAGATATGGAAAGTTTAAAATGCTAATTCTCTTAGCTAAAGTTTGATTGTTTTTCGATCCATCCCGTATGAACGTGTTTGTTATCTTGAAAATAGGTTCAAGTGCACCAAAAATTTTACAACTTAACTCCACCCATTTTACATGATGGAAAATCTAACCGGACTTTTTTAGTATATTTAAGATTACTTGATTCAACTGATTTGACACTAAATAAGGGCTGACGTGGAGCCAAAGGCATCACAATATGATGAGAAAAAGGATGAACACGGAGAGGGTGCCGCCCAACTTTCATTTGGACATTTTTTTTTTTATCGAAAGAATATTGTATTCATTGCTAAAAAGGATACATAAGAACTAAGAAGTATATAAATTTCATAGCAAAAAAAATCAAAATAGAGTAAAGCCCATGATGCTGCAAAACAAAAGTAAATCCATAAAACAAGAAGGATTACAGCACGAGCAGGATTAAGCACACGCTCAAAAGTAGATTACTTCATCAGTGATGAGCTCACGCCAAAAATTCCTTCTTTAGTGTCTACGATGTGGCCAGTTGGCCGTGTAAATCTAGGTTCGACTTCTTCTACACCATCGTCACAAGAAGACAATTAAAACAGGTTGAACGAACATAGATCTAACATTTTTTAGAGGAGATTTTCAAGGTTTAGAGTGTACGCAAATCCTAACAATAAATTTATTAAATTTCCATATCTTGATCCATATCTAGACCCAGATTGAAAGAGCTTAAACTCTTGTATTTCTAAATAGAAGTAAGAAAAGAACAAAAAGATACAACCGACTCTGCCCTATAATCTGGCATTGTATAGCATACTCAGACACTATCCTCTAACCAATAAATGTTTCCCGATTTATATCTTTCTATAAAAGATAATTAATGTAAAAAAAAAACACTACAATTATTTTTTTCTATTTAAGATATTCTCTATACTTTGTGCTTTGGCCAACCGGTTAATAATGCCTATAAGTAGAAATACCTCCTTACCCTACGAAAAATAGGTAATCCTATAAATGTGCAAATAGTACATGTGAGTACTATTGATAGATTCTTTAACGAAATAACCATCACTAGTTCAAGAAAATGACGGATTTGAGAATTGCTTTTCTTGTTTGAGGTAAAAGAATTTAGGAAATTTCGACTCACCTACCACGTCATCCTTTCATGGCAATCAATGAGTTTAAGATGCTAATTGTTCTTAGTCGAAGATTAATTCATGAAGCAAAATAGTATATAACCTCACATCTTGATCTTACCCAAGAAATGAAAGAGGATGGGATCCATAACACTCAACTACTTAATGACATTCGTTCAAGGACTATAACTTATGAAACTCTCTGTCCTCATCATAATCGATTCCCCTATGAATCAATTCCCATTACAACTTTATGCATTGCCTAGCACATTCACACACTATCCAGTCACCGACAAACATTTCCTTCAATTTATGGCTTTCTATAAAAGATAATTAATTGTAAAAAACTACAAAGAAAAATTTCTTTTAAATTCAACCTATCTACTATTTGCTTTGGCCAACCGATTAATATTGCCTACAAGTTAAACTAGCTCCTTACCCAAAAAAAGAAAAAGAAAATAGATGATTCAATCAATAAGCAAATACTTTATCCAAAAAAAAAAAAATCAATGGTTAATACCACAAAAAACCTCAAACTGGTACACCTGTGCAAATTTACCACAAACCATTTTTTTGACCACCAAAAATTCTAAACTGGTACACCTTTCACAAATTTACCCCAAACTAATACACCTGTGACAAATTTACCATTCGTTAGTTTTCGCTAAATTTTATCATCAAATTGCTGAGTTGGATGACAAGTGACAATTGCCGGATGTACACGTTTGAGGTTTTTACCATCTATTGTATCAATTTTAATCCAATTTAATAGAAACTAACAAAAGGTAAATTTGTCACATGTGCACCAGTTTATGGTTTTTTGTGGTCAAAATAATTAGTTTGGTGTAAATTTGTCACAGGTGTATCAATTTGGAGTTTTTTGTGGTCAAAAAATTAATTCGAGGTAAATTTGTTATAAGTGTATCAGTTCGGGATTTTTTTGTGTGGTATTATTAACCCAAAAATCAATAAGCACATATTAAATGTGAGTACGACTACTAGCGTCCACGAAAATGACGGATTTGAATATTTCTTTTCTCTTTTTCTGAGGTGAAAGTCCATTGGAAATTTCGAGTCACGCGCTGATGAAGATTCGCTTCCGGAGTGCGCAATCGCACTGGGCCCTGGTCAGCCTCGGCACGTCGAATCCGCCACGTCATCCTTCCAAGGAAAATCAACGAGCCACGATGCGGGAGCCGCACGAGGGGGGACGGTGCACGCAAGCGCAGGGGATCCACTCAAAGTCGCTGAAAAAGCGCGGCTTGACTGGAAAGCAACCCCTGCCACGTCGGATGAGGCAAAGATACGCGTAAGCCTTACATCTCATTCTCTCTCTCAGCGCCCGTGTGGACGCAATCTCGCGAGAGAGAAAGCCTTTTGACTTCAAAGAGCTCTGCCTCTCTCTCTCCCTCTTCCCTGATTCTGTTGGACTGTATTTTTGGATATGTTTGTTTTTGTTTTTGTTTTTATTTTCTATTTTTTTTAATTTTGTGGAATTGGTGGATTTTACGCGCTTCTCTGTCTCCGAGGTTCTGTTTCCCTCTCTCTCGCTCTCGCTCTCCCTCTCCCTTTCCCTCTCTTCTGGTACTCTCGTTACGCCATGCACACTCTTTGATTTCTCTCTCGCTCTCCGCCCTCCGTCGATCGATTCTTGCCGCATTCGGTTCGAACTCGATTAGGTCCTCCGTTTTCGTCTTCTCGAGCCGGTCCCCATCGCCGGCCGGGGTCCTCGTGGATTGTGCTTTCCCGTTCGCAGATTCTGAATGCGATTGGCGACCGCGAGTCCCTCATGATGAAACCCGAGGTTCCTGTTAGGGCATTGTTTGCGCATGGCTGACTGTCGGAGATACCTTCCCGCCCAGCGTTTGGGTTAGTTTTCGTCGCGGTTCGCTTCTGTTAGCTTTTGTGCGAGATGGATAGGTTTGAGTTCGTTCGCTCGTTCTAATTGACGGGTTTTGTATCGAGCGTGTGGAATCTTTACGTTCTTGGTCGATCGCTTGACATTGATGTGTGATGGCGATGCACCTCACGTTTGTGCTTGCATGTGTTCGTTTCAGTGGGTATTGTTCTAGCAAGAAGGAAGTTAGTCCAATTACGGAGCAATGATGAGGACCGAGACATTTGAGTAACTTGCCTGTGTGAATTTGTTCTCAGTAATCAATGGGACTGACCGAATCACAAGAATTGCATACAATTAGTTACGCCAAATCTCTTTTGCTGCAACTTGTTTTAATTCCATAGTTGCGGTTAAGAACTGGAATATGTTCTAAATTAGGGTGAGGAAGTATGCTGTGCTTGTGCTCTGACGATATAGCCTTACCACTTTGCTTCATTTTGGATATCTAAACCGTGATATTATTGAACTTTGGCAGACCTACAGCAGATACTTCAAGAAGCACAGCACCGTTGGCTTCGTCCAACAGAAATTTGTGAAATACTTCGGAACTCCCAAAAGTTTAATTTGACACCAGAGCCACCCTCCAGGCCTCCAGGTTGTTATAACTTTTTTATTTTTAATCTTTATATTCAATTCTGTTTCTGACTTATTTTGATTAGCTTTCAGAAGGAGGCTCCTTAGTAGCTCCGTGGCTGTTCCTTTTAGTGCTAATAAATAGGAAACTGATGGCTCTTTTCTCTTTTATTGCTTTCTGTTCCCAATGTGCAACTTCATGGATTCTGTTTATGGAAGATATTGATAATCAATCCAGTCGACTTGATCCTTTTCTGTAGTCTTGTGTAGTTTATGATAAAATACCATGTCAAATCTATGTTGTGGATTTACTTGCATCAGATTGAACAGAAGTCCCAATGGCGCTTTTATCACCTTCTCCGTGTGTTTCCGTTTTTGGCTGAGTGGTGTTGTTCTCTTCATAAAAGGTTTTTGGGTTTTCGTTCTCGATTACAGTCTAAGGGTTCTAGTACCAACTGCTAAAATCATACATTGCAGTTGTTTATCTGATTGGTTTCCTTGAATCAAGTGGAACACAATGGGATCTATCAAATCGACTACTAGTGTAGGTCAACATAACTATACACTATTGTTGGATGCATCGGATGCGCTTCTGGTGAATTAGATATATCTAGTAGTTTCTGTTCTCTCTTTTTGCTTGCGCTTCTTTGTTGTCCCTTGCTTGAATCAAGCAGGTTGTCACCTTTTCAAACATGTGTGTGCATGTGTTTGTGTGTGTGTATTGGAGCTATTGGTTCAACTCAGGTTCCCGCCAAAACAAAATAATCTGTAAAATTGTAAAAAAAATCTACATGATTTAAAATGAGTTTGGAATGTCAATCTTTTTTAATATACGAGGTGTCTAGTAATAACTCAAATTCAACGGAGAAAGAAAAATTTCAAGCAGAAAGCTAAAACAAGTTGTTGTAAACACACTTCATAAATCTGGGAAATAAATAAAAAAGACACGCACATGCTTAGTCATTTGTCTCCCGATGGGTGCATGCAACTTGTAGAGTCCAATACCACTTTTTTCATTATAGTCCTCCTTCAGAGGTGGAGCAGTGCTGTGACTAAATGTCCCTTTTTTCTTCAGCTGGTTCTTTATTCTTGTTTGATCGTAAAGCACTCCGATATTTTCGTAAAGATGGTCATCGCTGGAGGAAGAAGAGGGATGGAAAGACAGTCAAAGAAGCACATGAAAAATTAAAGGTATTTTTTTGAGACTGACTTTGATGGGGCAGTCATAGGCATTAGTGAATAAGCGATTGGGTCATTGCATTATGAAGGTGATTGATTAGTATTGAAATCTCCTGTTGTCAGTCCAGCAAACTATGTTCCCACAATGTATGTCTGTATATCCGAGTACAACTACATCAAAAAGGAAAAGAAAAAATTATAGCAGGGACCTGTTCTTAAATAACATTTAACTACTGAATCTCAGTTGTTTCTCTGTGTGCCCATCTTATGAGTGGATGTATTATTCTAAAATGTTATTTTAACCATCAAATCTCGGATTTTGTAATTGCAGGCACATTTTATTAGTGGAGGTATTAGCTAAGTCATATGCACTTTGGCTGGTTTCATAAGCGACACGCATAGGTCTGTCTTCATGATAGGATACGTTTTAATAAACGATGAATAGTGTTTCAGACGTGACGTATGCTCCCGGTGGTGTTCTGTTTTCGTTTAAATTGACTTATGAACTTAACTTTTTCTTCAAATCATATGTACTCTACTTGTATGACATCATTACATGTATCCCAATATTTAATGTGCACTACACTCTGGAGTTTAAGGATTGATGGTGGGTGATTTGATTGCATAATAATCTCGATGTTTACGGTCGGTCTGCATTGAATTTCCAAGCACCACGAGAATCCTCCTTTCTAGGCCGCTTTTCTAGCATTATAGATGGGATACTCTAGATTACGCTAATGCTATTTAATTTTGGTAGCTTATCACGGCTTATATAACTCTACATTTGAACTTTTTCGTTGCGCTGAATTTGCTCTGCTTTATCAGTCTTTGAGCTTTCCTGTGAACTCAATAAGATTTTAAATGATCTTTACAGGCAGGTAGTGTGGATGTTTTGCATTGCTACTACGCCCATGGGGAGGAGAATGAAAACTTTCAACGCAGAAGCTACTGGATGCTTGATAGGTAAGCTGCTGTTCTTCCTTTGGATGAATATGCTCTAAGTATGGAACTTACAGGAGTTTTGGAAATGCTCATAGTTTATAGTCACTAGTGGACAGCCTAGTAAAGTCTTCCATGTAGAGTTTGCTAGATGACGTGTCAAATGGCTTGCTTATGTCTTCAAACATAGAATCATCACCTTGCAGCGAACATATTTTCACTCCATTCATATTGAGAAGGTTAACATTGTCTTGCAGCCAGACTCGCTGGTCCCACTCTTTCACAACACTAAATAACTGAAAGCAATCATGTAGCAACAATGCTTTGGATAAAGTATTTTTGCCTTTCTCATGGGAGTCATATTTATGTTCACGCAACAGCTATTGGTGGTATGTCAGAGAAAAAGTATGTCCATTGACATGATTTCCCAAAAAATTGTGTATTGCGATGAATAAATAATGTGTCCATTCATCATGTTGGTACAATGCTTTTGTTACATTAATTCCTCTCATCAGTTACATTTTTATGCTTCCCTATGTAGCTAGTAACGTTGGTACAATGTTTTTGTTAAATTAATTCCTCTCGTCAGTTACGTTTGTTATGCTTCACTCTGTAGCTATTAATGGCATGTCAGTGCAAAAAAAGTGCACCTGAGAAGATTAGCATGAAGAAATTTGGTACACATATACTGTATGCCATTTAAAAAGTCTGTGTATGTTAAGCCACTTTCTGGGCTTCCTTACTTTCACATTCTTGAAGTTTTAAGAAAGAGCAACTCGGAATTTAAATTAATTTAGTTCTAAAAGTTAATTCATATAGTTCTCATGACCAGGACTAGCTTGTATGATGATCTTCCCGGCAACCTAACCTCACCTTTCCCAAAATTGGTGAAGAGCACAAAATACCTGGAAATCTTAACATCCGACACGAGAAGTTTGTTTTGTTTGAAAATGTTTCACCCAATTATGTAAAATATGAGTTCTCATTCAGTCTACACTACTTATTGATGCTTGCTGTTTTCCTTATCTTCAGGGAGCTGGAGCACATTGTACTTGTTCACTACAGAGAAGTGAAAGAGGTAATTGTATTAGTCTGGCTTTAGTTCAACCACATATTTTTGGTTTTCTTCGTTCTTTTTAATGGAGATGGTCTTATATGGAATGATTAGAAGTAAAGCAGGCTCTTCACCATTCTTTTATAGGTGGTCCAGAGTTAATTTTCTTTCTTCTCAATTGGTCTTTACCGTGATGGAACTATCTAAGATGAGCTTATATTATGGAAGGACTTGTTAAGCCCTATACTTGATGAGGGTGTTCTTGGTATGAAATATGCGGAGTGCTCAGGTTCTGCTGAGACTTGGCATTGACCTTGACTGGTTGAACTGGACAATGTTTTGACCGGTTCATTGACCTTATAAATTATATTTGAACCTTGCTCGTGAATCCATGTTCACTTGAAAATGATTGTAACCTTTTTCACTGGACCACTGAATCGTATTTAATAATTTTGCACGAGCTTATACATATTTTCTAAAAAGTAGTGAACTTCCAAAAGCAAGGTAAAGGGATTCAATCCCTTGACCATAAAATGACATGAAAGGAGTACCTCAACCACCTGAGCTACGCAGTGGATGTGTGTCAGATTGGTAATTTAAATTGATTAACTATATAATTGAAGACAAAAGTGCACAACCGGTTCACTCGGTGATTCAACCGGTTGAACCAGTTCACCTGTGAATTGCTAGGCCTCCCGGTTCTTTGACGGGGCTGGGTTTAAGTACTTTGCTTTTAATTAACACTAACCTGGTGTGGTTTTTTGTACTTTCTATTGGATCCATTGAAGGGCTACAAGTCTGGCATATCCCGTTTACTAGTTGATCAAGGACCGCAAATTATCAGCTCTCAAACTAGTTCAGCTGGTTGTTTTACCCTAGCAAACTCACCTGCTGCGACTGCTCAGACATCTTATGTATCAAGTGTGGACAGAGTTGATAGAAGTGAACAAACAATTTCATCTGATCTGGAGGATGTGGATTCATTGGGGGGTTTGGGAGCATCTCTCACTAAATCTGCCTATCACTCTGCTCCTCACGATACTTATCAGTTTTCTGGTGACCCTGCAGGTAGAATTTACATCATGTTTATTTTTGTCTTTATATTTTTCTTCAGTGCAGAAAACTTTCAGAAGGAGTATTGGACATTTCTGTGATAGATTTATTGTATCCTCTTCCTTCTCCTTTAAAGGCTGCATTTAATTTTTACTTACGTTGGAGTAAGTAGTAAGCTTTGCAATCATGAGTGTATGATAGGTCTTTCTTCGGTTTGCAGAGCTTCCTGCATCATCTACATATCAGACAAGTTCCTGGTTTTCTGGAGGGACTTATAATTTCATTACCAGAGTTCCTATCTCAGCCAAAATTTCTTGCAGAAATGTGGATTCTTCATGTAACCAGGAATTTCAAGTTGACAATAAGTTTACTGTTAAACAGGCTGTTGTGACAGATTTTGTTGCCCGCAGACTAACAGAATCTAAATTGGATGCTGACAGTGGAGTTCTAGATACATCTAGTGGTAGTAGGTTACAAGGTGTTTCTGAACTTCAAGATGTGGCAGTGACTTCTCAGTGTCAGGTTCTATTTCCACCTTTTAGATAGAATCTTTCAAATTCCTAAACTTTTATTGCTTCTTGATCATTTAATTGAGTTGCGAATCTAAGATAGAAAAAGATGATGATGAAGACATTGATTATCTGAGTTTTATATGCATCTGGGGGCATCAGTATGACTTATTACGTGTCTGAATGTTTGTTGAAATTTAAAACATATGATTATCTGCAAAAATATTTGTAGTTCCTTCTTTTGCAGCTGGAAAAGGACTAATCTTTAGAACGAGTATTATGTTTTGAGAATTTCTTTTCCCTAACCGTAGATATGTGTTAACGTGAAGTACAGATATACAAGTTTGCTTGGCTTTCTTGTGGTTCAAAAAGCTTCACTGTATAATTGGTTTTTGGATACATATTTAGAAGAGCCAAAGTTCACCTAGTTAATTTGAAATGTTGCAGGTGGCGGCTGAAAATCATTCCATGGCAATGAAACCTCAGAACACAAGCACCTCTACTGCCCATATTGGAAGCACATCCAGTGGTGGAGAAAAGAACAATGAGGAAGCTGGAGAGCTAAGAAAACTTGATAGCTTTGGGAGGTGGATGGATAAAGAAATAGGTCAAGATTGTGATGATTCCTTGATGGCTTCTGACTCTGGAAATTATTGGAATGCACTTCCATCTGAGAATGATGACAAGGAAGTATCTAGTTTGTCGCGTCACTTACAACTGGATACAGACTCATTGGGTCCTTCTCTCTCTCAGGAACAGCTATTTAGTATCTCAGACTACTCACCAGATTGGGCTTATTCTGACATTGAAACAAAGGTATGCTTTTTTGTCTTGGACCATAGACGAAGGCATGCTTGGATAAGAAATTAGCCACATGCTTACTTTTGTAACATCTTGTTCTGGTCATAGGTCACAGATACTGATACCACGTAATGTCTGTATGTTGCTAGGTTCTGGTAGTAGGAACATTTTTGGGTAGCAAGAAACTTTCTGCTGATACGAAATGGGGTTGCATGTTCGGTGAAATTGAGGTTTCTGCTGAAATTTTAACTGATTCATCGATGCGATGTGTGGCTCCTGCACATGCTCCCAGACGTGTTCCGTTTTACGTTACTGGCAGCAATAGATTAGCATGTAGTGAGGTGAGAGAATTTGAGTATCGTGAGATGCCATCTATGCCTTCCAATATTGCACCGGAAGATGAAGTGTGTCTTCAATCACGTCTGGCAAAATTGCTATATTTAGATCCAGTTGTGCTGCAGCTGGGCTGCTCTGTTGAGACATGTGATAATTGCAAGTTGAAGAATTTCACTAGTTCAACGGATACGATTGGCAAATTCGATATTGGAAGAGTGGAAGAGGCTTCTACATCCACAATGTTTGATTGCCCATACACTAGAGATGCAGCACTTCAGTGCTTGCTAGAGGACAAGCTTGCACAGTGGCTGATCTGTAAACTTCTTGAAGGAGGCAGAGGGCCAAATATTTTGGATACACAAGGTCAAGGAGTCATACATTTGGCTGCAGCCCTCGGTTATGAATGGGCCATTAGCCGCATAATTGCTGCAGGTGTTAATCCCAACTTCCGTGATGCACGTGGAAGAACAGCTCTGCATTGGGCATCATATTTTGGAAGGTAAGACTGTCAAGGTCTTGGAAATTATCTATGTACACCAGAACATAGCGTGCTCCTATCCAACAACATCAGTGATAAACTGTATGCTCTTCAACCTGAATAAAAATGGCGGACTATGTTGAACATGCTCGACATTGCCTCAATCTTACACAATCATAGGAAATGAAAGCTTTTTACTTGTTTTAACTATTTTGATTACAGATAGGATAATTGCTGGATAAATTCATTGTGATGCCTTGAGTTTTCTATCTCCATATTTAAATCTGTTTTCCTAATAGTTTGTCCTTCTACAGGGAGGAAACTGTTATTGCACTTGTTGGACGTGGTGCAGCTGCGGGGGTTGTTGATGATCCAAAACCAGCGTGTCCTGGAGGTCAAACTGCGGCGGATTTGGCTTCAAGTAGAGGGCATAAGGGAATTGCTGCATATTTGGCTGAAGCTGATTTGAATAGTCATCTTTCTTCACTGACTGTCAACGAGAAAGTGATGGATAGTTTTTTAGAGACCCTTGTTGCGGAAAAGGCCACTGAGGGTGCAAACCCAGTTGTTTCCACTGCGGCTAAGGAGGAGGAACGTTGCATGAAAGGTTCTCTTGCTGCAGTTAGAAAATCGACACATGCAGCAGCCCTGATTCAAGCTGCCTTTCGAGCTCGTTCATTTCAGCAGAGACAATTAATAAGGGGAAACAGCGATGCATCTGAAGTTTCGGCAGATCTAATAGCAATTGGTTCTTTTAACAGGGTCAAGAGTTTGAGTCACTATGAAGATTATTTGCATTCTGCTGCTACCAAAATTCAGAAAAAGTATCGTGGGTGGAAGGGAAGAAAGGACTTTTTGAAGATACGCAGCCGGATTGTAAAGGTTCAGGTGATTCTATTGCTTAAACTGCTACACAAATTTAAATTGCTATCTTTTCTGATTTTTTCTTTTCCATGCAATGCATCAACTGTTGAGTTTTCACGAAGAGGGCCCCATAATTTATTGGTGGAAATGTTTTCTACTGGTGTTTCCATAAACCAAAGAGCAGGATTTGCATCAAGTGGATGGCCAATTTAAAAATCATGTAGAAGACAGAGCTCACCTAGAAGGAAAAAGGCTTTTCTTTTGGAAGTGCTGAGGCACTGAATTAACTCTTATGCTTAGATTTTGATCCTTTTTGGAACCATAACAAGACTTAGCTGTCTACTTTTCCCACCTCCTCTTGACTACACGAAGACACACACGATCCCGCACTCAAGCACTTGATGGCAAAGTGCACTTTTTTATTTGTTAGTGTAGCAAATTAATTTGATGCAAGAACTTTTGGCATAGAATGAGGACCCTTGAATGAAACATAAGAGAAAGAAGTTCTCCACTTGTATTTGACAAATCAGATTTTAAAGTTGGTGAAAATTTTGGTCGAGTGGTTTTTAGTAGAAAGCATGGTGCCATTCGCTAGATATGATCAACTTTCATCTTGCATTTGTCAAACATATGTTTAGGAGTACCATTCTGTTGTCCTGAGTTACTTGCATTAGTGATACTTCCCCAAGTATTTGTTGCCATGGATTGTTGCTCATAAAAGTTATCTTGTCTATAGGCTCATGTCAGAGGACATCAAGTACGTAAGCAATATAAGAAGTTTGTCCGCTCAGTTAGTATAATGGAAAAGGCAATTCTACGCTGGAGGCGCAAAAGAACAGGTTTGCGAGCATTTCAAGTGGAGGAAAGAGGGGGTGATGACCATGGAGGGGATGAGAAAACTGACGAATATGACTTTTTACGGATCAGCCGTAAGCAAAAGTTTGACGGAGTTGAACGAGCTCTAGCAAGAGTCAAGTCTCTGGTTCGCGATCCAAAGGCCCGTGATCAGTATATGAGACTGGTCCAGAAGTTCGATAATTTTAAGGTGATGTAGACCCTTAAAAAATTGATTATGAATGTATTTCGTTCTTTTCTCTTCTATTATGCTACCTCCTCATGCTTGGATGAAATTCTCTGCGTTACATTGTTCAATAGAATTTCCTTTGCCAAATTCAGGAATCGGTTTTAATAGTTTTTCTGGCACTTTTACCAAACAGATGGTTAATAAGGGGAGCTGTAAATCACATATTGACGCCAAGCAGTGCAGAAGTGAGGGAGAGTAGCCTAAACTTGCGGAATCCGGTGAGTTGGCCAGTGTTGGTGCCAGATAGGTGAAGCCTGTCGGTTGTATATTTATCCTTTAGCTAGCTTTGTGTCTAGGAGAGACACTCGTGTCTAACCTGCATTTCACATGCAATCTTTTCATAGGAAAGTCATAGAACCAGAGGGTGATAATTGGTGGGTTGGGGAAGCTAACTGTGTTTGAGTTAGATTTTTACCTTGTAAAGAAAAAAGTCAATTCCTGTTAGAGATGAGGGTGATTGAGTTGGGAGCGGCTTTCGATCAAATGCAAACACCTTGGAACTTGTCTGTCAGCAAGTCACTGATGGAAGTTACTTTTCATCTCCATTGTCATCAACAAACAGGCGACGGTAATGGCCTTTTTTCTTTTCCTTTCTTTTCTTTTATCAAATACGGGTTGTGGTTATAGGCGCGGTACCCATTTTGTTTAAGGTTAATTCGTTGGCACTTCTGTGAGCAAGTTCTTCAGTCGCGCTGGATTTCAGATTAGAAGTTTATACTGATATATACTATTTTACTGGATATTTGATGTTTAGCCTTTTTCGATCCAGACTCGTAATATATTTTTCTTAAATGTAAGTCCGTACTATTGTTATATTTACTGGCTCAAGTTTGTGAGCTATAATGCAAAATGGAGTTACTATCGAATTGACCCAGCGAATGAGAGGCCATAAAATTTGAGTTGTGCCAATGGGCCTTGGCCCGTGCCAAATTAAGGTCCCATAGTTGAGCCCTTACCAGTCGCTGAATATTAGGACTTAATCGGGCTCCGAACGGCCAATAGATGGGTCCATATAAGTCCTATTGTCGGCTCTGGCGCATAAGGTCAATAATGGGCCAGGCCCGATATTTTAGTTGAATGGGCTCAAGACCCATTACCAAAATTTTTGGCCTAAGGGCCGACGGCATGGCTCATTACATTCATGGGCTGAACCTTCCGGGTCCAAAACCAGGCCCAAAAAGCACAGGTCGATTTTTGCAATTCTGGGCCCTAAAGAGCTGGGTAATGGGCCATTTTCTGCCCATGTGTTGGGCCTTAAGGGCCATGACAGGCCCAATTGGGTCTCAAATAGGGGTTTTGGGCCAACTGGAGCTCCATTTTTTCATGGGCCGTACGTAGCTGGATGTTGGCACTTTAATGGGCCTACTTTGGGCCCAATACATTAATTCCCGTTCAGCCCAATGCATTGGGCTTTAATAACACAAATCAGGCCCATCAAGAGCAGACCCATTTCTTGGGCCTAAAAAACTATCGGGCCAGATTCGGCCCAACGTGTTGGGCCTTGAAGGCTCTCGCAAGGCAGGCCCTTTTTTCGTGGGCCGGGCCATTGGGTCTAAAAAAAACTATCGGGCCAGATTCGGTCCAACGTGTTGGGCCTTGAGGGCTCTCGCAAGGCAGGCCCTTTTCATTTTCGTGGGCCGGGCCATTGGGTCTAAAAACTATCGGGCCAGATTCTGCCCAACGTGTTGGGCCTTGAGGGCTCTGGCAAGGCAGGCCTTTTCATTTTCTTGGGCCGGGCCCATTTGATTATTGGGTCTTAATAGGCTGCTTATTGGGTATACCAGGCCCAATGCATTTAGCCTTTATGACCCACGGCCAGACCCATTATGGGCCTTGACTCAGGCCTATTAGCCAAAACAACGGGCCTTCTTTTGGCTCTTTAAAGCCCGGTATCGGAACTAGATTATACCCAATAAGGCATCAAGGGCGCAGATCTAGGCCCAACACTTGGACTCATGGGAAGGATAACCGTTCCTTAAATGAGACCTTTTGTTCAACAAGCCAGACATTGGTCCTTAATTAGGCCGTGAAGGCCCAAAATTTGGTTGAAAGGCTTTCGTTAGGCCTTTCAAGGCCCAATGTGTTAACCTAATCTATGGTACTCCATCCTTTTCCAACGTAGCCAAAAAAATAATCTCAACCATTCTCACGAAAATGGTTCTGTCCAGCCATGTTTAGCCAAAAAATAGCCTCCCGTATCCTGAAAATGTAAAGCCAGCACCTTTGACCATACCTGCTTCAGGCAGCTCTCTTACAAGCCAAACATAGTTACAGGACATGCAACACTCATACAGACACAAGCATTAATAACCTTATAAATTACATCTTCACAACTTCAACCCCCCAAAGTCTAGCTATCAATAGCGAATCCTAGTTTGACATGCTTACACGGCTGCATTGGGTGACGTGTGGTGGAGCAAACTAATAAGAGCGGTTGGTCATGGACTAGCTACTCTGCGAAAGAGGTCCAACCATTAGCTTCTTATTAGTAATGTCCGATTCCCACCCAGGTTGTCATTCAATGTTGCTGCTGTATCGCTCCCTTTTCTGGGGATTAATTGTATCAATACTCTGCTGGAAAGAAAAATTTAATCAGTGATAGTGCAAAATGAGAGATTAAAATAACAAGATTTTCTGGAAAAAACCTCATGCCAACTACTATTACCGCTGCGTTTAGTTCAGCTTCCAGACAAGATAAGTTTCCAAATAGAATAAAATCTTTAACAAATAAACCAAATATAAGCATAGAAAACCACACGAGGTGTAAACACTATACATGAAAAACTCATCAGATCTAGAAAATGAAAAACTCATCAGACATGGAATTACCCCATCTTAAAGGAAAAACTAGTCAGATCTAGAAAATCCCTTACTTTCTAGAACTTACCTCTAATTAGCTCTTTTCTATTGTAACAGAAGTTCACTGGAGTTACATACCTAAAAAAGCCGTTACTTTATTGGGACTAGGAACGATAAAGTGTAATTTATAAGTGATACTAAGAACCTCAGCTTAGAAAACTTTGTATGAACCCTAAGAAAGATGATAGGGAAGGCAACTACAAACAAATGATTAACATTCCACATTGGTGTCAAATACTTTGTATTACCTTCCCTGTCTTAAGAAGATAAGGAGGCAAAGATTTGCAGAGCACCTCTTTCCAGCAAAAGCAATTCTACAGCTCTGCCCCCAACTCATAATAGAACGACGGACACCGAGAATTTGGTACCTGGAACAGGCTGCAAACTTTCTGCTCTTCGAGTATTCTGATCCTCACAACACTTCCAAGCGGTTCAAAGCAGAAAAGTCTTCCACTGTACTTAACTTTTTAAGTATCAGAGTTTCTTGCCTACAATCTGAGGTATGTGTAGTCAAGATATCACAAAGTGACAGCTAGAAGAAATTAGTTAAGCCATTTCCTTCCAGAGGAACCATATATTTTTTCGCATTTATTCTGTATCCAATAACAAGAACTCTGGTAGCATTTAAAAAAACATGGACAAATTCCTATATAATACAAGCGAGCCAACACACATAATCAGATGCAGAAGTTAGTTCATTCACGGATGATTGAAAATTAAAAGAACTGTTAGGATACATTCACGATCGGGATTTTCACTAAAATTGGAGTGAAGGGCATTTCCAACACTGTCTACAATTGCTGATGTAGTCATGGAGGATTCGATGCACAAAATGGCTGTGATAGCATCCAGACGTGTAACTTCATTTCTGAACATTAGTCTTGCATGTGCTACAATTGGCATTAAAACATTTTTAAGAGGCAGAGAGTAGTATATAGTCAATGAACACGGTCAACATTGACGTATCCTACCTTGAGCTAGGCGAATCAAACTTTCCAACATGCGCACAGTTGTCCTTGCTGCATTGTTATGATTTGCACTCCACAATAAGTAGAAATAATAGAAAAAACTAAGAGAGGTGGTTTATCCTACCAGCATTATGAGTTGAAGATCTTCGTTGAAGTTGATAATAGCTTGATATTATTTTTTCAGCCTCCTTAGTGAGGACAGGTCTAAAGTAAGACTTTACAAAGTGAATGTACCTAAAAGAAATGCGCAGATTCAGTAAGTTAATATCTTTTCAAAAAAAGATAAAATCATTAGGAGAATCGAAAGACCAGCAGTGAGGTTCTGACTGACATAAAAAAAAAGTATCAAAGATAAATTTCTCAGATAGACAAATGTTAATATCAAACGTTTTAAAATTGACATTATCGCGATAGATGGTTAGAGTATCAAGCACAATTTTCTCAGTCGGAAAAAGCTTAAAAGATAAGACATGTTGGCTAGTCTAATATTATAATCATCAAGCCACGGTTAACATCGAAATTTGAAATCATGCGAAGATCCAACAGAATTTACCTCCTCAACATTTCAAGAGGCCACATATTTGCTAGATCTTCATCACGACCAACTTTATCTGACACTCCCTATCAATTAATTCCACAACCATTCTTACTATGGATCTTTAGGATCAATTACGCTGAAAAATAAGTCAATTAGTTAAGGCTCATGTTAACGAGTGCCTCCGGTTCACTTGTTAAATGTACTATTTAGAAATAATTCAATTTTCAAAGCACTGATTGTGCATAGCACAAGGGCAATTAATGCACTGGAATCTGCAAAATTTACTTAATTGCTTGCTTCACAAGTGCCCCTGGAGTTCTCACTAACAAAATCCAACAATTAAATTGATGACTCACCTCACTAAGAATGTGAGAAGAAACAACTGCATCCCATTCCGGATTTTTTGTATCAAGAAGCACCAGAACTATGTCAAATCTACTAAGTAAGGGACCGGACAGTGTTGTATTGACAGACAGAGCTAAAAAAGTCAAGAAAAATTACATCAGCAATAACAAATCAAGCAATGAAACAGTGCAATTACTAACTGAGGACACACCTAAAAAGACTGATGTTTCTCAACGAAAAAGTAAAATCTAATTCTCTCTCTGGTGTAGAAGATTTAAGAGATTGTGTGATTAGCTTGCGCTACCTTATGTAAAAGAGAAGCTGACATTTTTCAGCTTATGATATTGTCGCCACTAGCACTCTAAGACCATGATGCAGAATGACAAATTGTAGATAAAGTGAAACACAACTAATACAAGGAAAGTACGTTGCTCAGGATCATACTGTCCCTTTGGATTTGTCGCACCAAATACGATTGTTTTGGTGCTAAGAGTCGTTACAAGGCCAGCCTGAAAAAGAATAACATTGCACTTTTGTAGTCATATGTTGCAGCACAACATGATTTAGAAATTGCAGAAAAGAGACAAACATGCACCACTTTTACAATGAAAAATGAATGTACTGATATAAGCAAACTAACGTAGGTCAGTCAACTAGCTGAAGATTGAAGATGGCTCTTTCAAGCATTTCTCTCTTGGGACTCTGCAGACATCCTTTTGCAATGTCCTTTTCAATTCTAATTTCAATGTAATGGGAAAGTTCTTTTTCCTTCTTTTTTTCCAGTCACTGCCGGTCAATATATTCCCCCAGTGCTCTATTACAAAGGATCAATGACATGTTCTATTAAGTTAGCTGGATCAAGTTCTGATTATTTGGTTGTTTTTTGTGGTATGGCTATTCATCCACGTACATGTTTTGGGAATAGTAAGACAGTGAAAAAACAAGAAAATTCACCTTAGCAACACTTATTGTCTGCTGTTCCATAGCCTCATGTATGGTAGCCCTGTCATGCTCCCTCATGCTGTCAGGGAAAAAATTTACTCAGTTTGATATTAGATGTCTTCAAAAAAGCTTCGTCACCAGAAAAAGCCTTACAAATGCGGCTAAAACTTAATCATTTTCCTCAACATTATAGCCAAAAATAATGTAAAAAACTGAGGCTGAGTTTGACTCATAGCATTGACAACCTGCTACGTTAAGTGTGAAGGACTACAATATGCCTTGCTAATCCAGAAGAAAGTTTCCATGACAATGACACTAAGATTGTTTATGCACCAAACTGATTATTGTTGTGGCGACGACAGTGACATGAAAGAACTGCTATTAATTATTGTGCCCACAGCAAATTAAAAAGCGACACAGATGACAATATGAATGCAAATTATACAGGCTGGCTACGTCTGGTAGTTGAAATTCTCCTACTAAGTATCATGAATCCAACCCGTCAAACTCGTCAATGCAACAAAGTCCTCCGTCTGCCAAAACAAGAGCCCCAGCTTCAAGCATCCATTCACCTATAAGATCCAAAATCACAGTTACTCCAGATATTCAAAGTTTTAACACTTTCTCCAGGTGCAAGGAACTTCTCCAGATACAGCAGTAGGAATGGCCTTTTCAATGATGTATATGGATGTTCCATTTATGGTACAACATTTTGCAGATCTTAAATGCCAACACTGCCACTATGTTGGCGTATCATATAAATATGTACTTTCAGATTTCAATGGAATGATAGACACTCTTATATCACTATCAAAACCTATACCTGAGTAAGTTAGGGAAATATGAGTGGAAATATTCAAGCAAGAAGAGTTTTAAATTTCCCCATAAAAGCGCCTTTGTATGCATACATCAATTGATAGTGACTAACCAGTGAGGAAGTTGATCTTCTAAAATAAAATATTCATGTTTTTGTCAGTTGCCCCTCTCACAGCAAATTAATTTTAATTGAGCCTTTCTTTTTACAACGTTACCAGATTTGATGAACAACCTACCATCACTGGCGAATTACAAAAATGTAAATTCTCTTCCTAAATATCCACTTCTGCAGTTAGCTTTTCAGTCAAGATAAGACAAAAGCTTTGTTTCCAATACGAAATCTCACAAAAACATGGCCCTTGTGATAGATAAGGCACTTGAGCTTGCTAGAGCCTCCTTACATGTTTTAAGTCCCAAGCTTTTGTTGCCATGACTCCTCTTTGGCAACAAATTGGATAACCATCACTTTTTTATTCACATTAGTATGCAATTCATTCCTCATTTGGCAAAACACATAGCATATAGTATCAATTCTCATTCCCATCTCTGCAAGCAATCAAATTGACATATGCTTTAATGGTAAAATTAAATACGATCCGTAAGAAGAATGGATAAGATGAGGACCAGAGGGAAGATAAGATAGATAACCTGACAAATATGTAAGCAGTAATCAAACTGAAGGCATTCTCATTAACTCATTTGATCTTACCTCCATCTTTAACTGCAGTTACAGTCAATCCAGCACTTGTGCTCCCCAAGCCAGTAGTTATGACTGATCGATTACTCAATTTTGCAGCAAATTTCAAGAACTGGGATTTTCCAGTACCTAGAAGTTGTTCCATAGTCCAGGCATGCATATTCAGCACACAATCAGCAAGATAGAGATGATGTGATGATGCGAAAAGTGCATTGGTGACTCTTGAAGAACAAGAATCAATAAAGGCACATATTGAAGTGATAACTCTATAAAAATAGAGTTATTTTACCTATTTTAGGCAACAAATAATGTGATATCTGTGAGAAAATATTTGGATTTCCTTCTATTTATTCAAATTTTTCTTTTTTGTGCAGGATAATGATATATGGAGAAGAAAAGGAAAAAAAGAAGTAGATCAAGATGCCACCAGCAGAATCGTTAGAAGATTACCTTGTTTTTAGGAGCTCTTGATGTTATCCTTAGAGATTTAGTTGTGTTTAGGATATCTTCATGTTATCTTTAGGATTTGATTTGTTTTTAAGAATCTTAAAGAGCTTGGGAGACGTCTACGTTTTTTACTTTCGCATCGTTCTTTCATTGTTCTGGGAGTTTTTCAAGTATTTTGAAGAGAAGACAAAGTGGTGACGGAATTCTTGTTCTTTGATTCAAGATGTTTGATTTAATTTATATTTTTGTTTCTTCTTCTATTATGTTCTAATTTTCTTTCCTTAGGGCTACGATGTAGCCTGACCATGATGATATGAATTTCATGATGTTTATGTTTTGCAAGTGATTTCGGTCATGTGAGTTATATGTTATTGTGCTTAATGCTTTTAAATAACTGGCCACCATTTGAATGATCTGATGTGCATATTTGAGACTGAGAAGGGCAATTGCTCCTTATAATATATAACCATGAATTAAATGTGGATAGAAATAGACCATGTTATTTGTGTGGCATTCGGTGATAAGATCCAAAAGATTCATTGTAAATCGGGAATATTCACAAATTTTAATGCACTTCTGTTTATTTAAATTCACATAGAGATATAGTGGATTGATAAACTGAGTAGGTTTACTATACCTAGAGATAGGATAGTAAATAGAAGAGGAAATTCCGCTGTCACGTGTTTGATATCGTTCTTGTATGCATAAAGATCTGAAATTCATGTGTAGTGGTTATGGTGAAATCGATGCTCTAACGTATTTTATTTGATTGATTTATCACATCTAGTTCCGAACTTTTGTTTTTAAGATTGTCAATTTTATTCTACTCTCAATTCTATTTTTACTTGTTAGATAAATTTTAGAATTAGTCCATTTTTAGTATTTAATTAGTTTATTAATCATCAATCTCTATGGGACGATATCTTTTCTCATCATTATATTACTTGTTCAACACGTTCGTTGACACGTACACTTGCATTGAGAATTTTGCGAACATGAAGTGAAATGTTGAGTCTAATATTTACCTGCATCCCCAACCAGAAGCAAATGAGACTCTCCTCGAATCTTTGTTCCAGAAGCATCAACATGTTGAACACCTCCAATGAGCGTCAAAGCAACTAAAGTTGACAAAGGATAAAAAGATGATATTAAAGAAGTCAATGAATCGTATTGCATAAGGATATTAGGTACAAAAAAGGATGAATGAGCAACTTCCCCACTAAGTTATCACTCATCGTTGAAGATATGCCTAGGAAATATCTACACTCAGGCAGCATAAAAGAATTTTCAGAACGTGTTACAGAAATCACCTGCAAGTTTCACTGTGAAGAGTCCAAAAACTTGAGGACAAACACCACGCATGATAGCATTTCTCCCTAGGTTGACATTACAGAATTAATTGATGATTCAGGGAGAACATAATAGTAAAGCGAAATTCATCTCTTCAAAAACATTGATTAACCTGGCAAGTCAGGGACCTATTAACTATCAATACCTTTCAGTGGTGTATCCTTGAAGCAATTCCAGAAATTCCTAAATTTCATGATGACATCATCAGGAATATCGACCGCTGACTTCAGTTCATTGGTTCTCCTATGGATTAGAGGAACCCATACTCAGCCAAAAACCAAAATGAGTTGTAGAAACACGGAGCAAGTGCTCAGATACCCAGCCAAATCACCAGTGTAACTAGTGATGATAGGCCAGTTACTTTTACATTGATAAGCGTAATTTGTCATCTAATGCTTAGTAATGTATCAACAGACATAGACAAACCCTATCGACCAGAAGGAAGGGGCAGACTAACATATATTGGAGGGTCCAGTTTCAACTCCTTTCCAGTGCAACTTGAATTTCGAAAGTAACAGTCAAGCCCATCGTTTTTTTTTAAGTAAATTAACTGGCATGCATATTGTAGTAGCATCATGATGCCCAAGTGGTTAGGCGCATGTACTTGATCCAAGAAGGCAGGAGCCTAATCTCTAACCCCCCTCGACAATTCATTCTTCAAAAAGTCTATCACAGGTCAAATTAGGTCGACCAGTTAAACTAGTTCACTGCCAAGCTTGAGCATCATTTTTGGGAAAGCCAGACAGCACCATGGTCAATTCTCGGTTTAACCAGTTGTCAACCAGTCCAGTTTTGAAAACACAGTTGAAAATCAGATCATTTCAAAGATCATAACCAAGAAAATACATCTTCTGCAATCATAAATCATATCTTTTGAAATCTCTATAGACCTACACCAAGAGGACAAACAATTAACAATCTGTACAACATGTAATATACTCAGCTCGATACCTCACATGATTGGCAACTAGTACTGGCTCAAGATCACAGCGCACATCCTTCAGATCAGGAGACCACTTCGCAGTCAAGATTCCAGTGACGATTATATCATCTGCAGATAAAGGAAGCCATACATAGTAAGAGCCAACCTAACCCTTAAAAGGACTGAAGGCATTGTGACGGAGAAAACCATGGAATTCTTAGTGTCAGCTGGAACAGAAAATAACTTCTGTCTTAAGGACAAGAAGTTGATGGTTATCTCCAGATATTACATATCCCGCACTTACTGGTATATGGAATAGTCAATCTAAGTATGAATCCCAGAGAATACCTTACCTCCAGCTTTGACGATGTCAACCAGATCATCCTGCAAAATAACAGGAATTGAACGAGGGATGGCCCCAACACCCAACAATTGTGTGCTTTCTTGAATTTTTATTTCCTGATAATCTTGGCAAGTTATGCTGTTCTCCACAAATTGGAAATTTGTGCCTTCACAACTTTTAGACCCCTGTTATGGGAAACAATAGATTATCTGACTGCATGTGCAAGAGCAAGCCAACTTCTAAATGAGAGATATGATTTGGAAACTAAAGAATAGTGAAGACCCTCACTTGGATTGAAAGTGCTCTGCAAGGATTAGATTACAGAACAAGCGAATCTTAAATATACAAGATTCATCACCTTGTCAAAAAGTAGATAAAAGTAATGGGAAATGCATTGTAATGCAAAGTAATCCACATGGCCTCTACTTGGCAAATCCTGATTAAGTTCTTAAATCCTATTAGTAACATTGCAAGTGAAACAAAGAGCATAAAAGAGACTTGAGTTTTAAACTATAGACAGTAAATAGACCTGAGATGGGCAAATGGATGGCAGAACTATGGAGTTTCTCGCTTCCAGCTCAGGATACACTGGGAAGCTGCATAAGCAAACTGCTAACTCAAAGGTTGATCTTTAAATAAAAATTATTGATATGTGAAAAATTGACCACTTATTTACTAATGAAGGGCTTAAGAGGGCAAGAAGATAATACTCAAGTTCCATCAAGTATGTAATCAGATTCATTTACATCCAGAGTGTACCTTGTCACAATAAAGAAAGTACTCTCTGGTGATTTTAAGATGGGTAAAGGTAAACAAGACAAATTCATAAGAATCTATTGTCATGCTAGCTTGCACATAATCCAACAAGATTATTTATGGCCAAACAAACGAAGAAAACAAATAGTTGATCATTGTATTATCAGATTGCAGTAACTGAAGTGTGCTGAATGCTGAGAAGGTCCACCTGTAATTACATCTTCGACATTTATACCACCTCTTCCCTTCATACATCTTTACAGCTCCAGACCTTATTACAGTCCCCTTGAGTGTAAGAAGAATACCTTGATGCTTCACTCTCACATGCCCAATGCTTGGAAAAGTCTCTAAATGCAGCACATAGCAATGAACTATTCGAAAAATAATGGGTAGAAGTAGATGGTAAACAGTCAGAAATTTCTTCTAAAGAAAGTGCACTTTCAATCGAAAAGAGAAGCAAACCAGGGCATTCAAGTGGAGATCCACTGATATTGATCCGGATGTGAATGAAATTCTTCTCCACTCCATCTTTGTTTTCTCTCAAGTTCCCCAATACAACTCTCTGCAGATACACATTGCCATATCAATTCAACATCTCTTTCATGCAAGTTTGCAACCTTCTGGCTTTAAGCATGAATAGGTTTTCATATAGATATCATTAAGAGATTTCTCTAATGAAAGTTCAATTGATATAAGAAATTAAAAGTTCATATACAATTAAAATACCATGCTCACGTCTCTCAGATTTACTGCTAAACATAGTGTTAAAAGGTCAAAGTAAAGTTGCTTTACCCCTCAAAGAAAGAAGAAATTAGAAGGAGATTTTTTCTGTCATTCATGTCCCACTAACAATCAGATTGGGATCAAATTCATGCATGTGAATTGGTTCTTGTAACATGGGAAGATCATGGAATCAACATCATCTACCGAATCAGGAGGAAGCTCTAACAAAGGAAAGAGAAAAAAACTAGAGGTTTTATGTCAAGCAGAATGAGAGGAACTTGTGGTCTGGCAGTCAAATCAAAACCAGTGTGGGGAGGCTTCCACGGAACAAAGTTGAATTGAATCTATCTGCCCATATCATGAACAAACAACTGCAGATTACATTCACCAAAAAAGCATGTAAGACGAACCCATAACTACAGTAAGGATAGCAGTCCAACCAGAATCATGTGGATCACATCCAAAGGAATATTAAAACATTGTCTTCTGGGAATATGACTCTCAACTCTCTAGCCATACTTCACTTCACAGCATCTTCTGTACCTTACGTAGGACTTGAGTCTCGCAATCGCATATAATTATAGAGCAAAATGGTTGAGACATACTGTGCATAAGATTTGGCCATACAGACAAACTACTGCAATGCATTAGCTCCACTAAACCAACAAGACAGCCAACCCATTCATCACAGGGAAAAGGAGAGAGTCAGTGAACGCACATGAATGTTTAGACAACAAGGGACTACCGGGACAACTTTCTCCACAATCAGCGGAAAATATCTATATCACCTTTCAATCGGTTCACAGTCGATTACATATTTTCGACCGTGTTTCACAATACCATGCCACTTAGGGCAACGCAAATAATCCGTCTATGGAATTAGGGGATTTCGACCAAAAATAAAAATTTAGGGGATAAGGAAGGGGTGAGCCGCGTACGTGAGCCCAAATAGCCGCGTCGTCAAAATCCTTCAAGTACTGACTAGGCTGAGAGAACACGAGGTGGGCAAGAGGAGGATCGTAATCCACAAGCTCTGCAAATCTGCAAAAGAAATCGAAAAAGCGAGGGATTCAGAAAACATCTTGAACAGTCATGTATCATCATCGAGCCGATTGAACAAAAGTGAGGGGCATCACTCGATGTAGAGAGGGTAGTGGAGATCGGAGTCGGGAGAGAGAGTGATGGTGCGAAGCTGATCCGAGTAGAAGCGTATCAGAAATGCTGCCATTGATTTCTCGTGAGGGGCAGGGTTCTCCTCCATTTCCATGGACTCCATGAATGACTGCGGAGAAACTACCAGCGGACAGAGAATGTCGAAGCGAACTCGAAGGACGGGGAGCTTTTTGGGCGGGAAATTGTGAGAGTATCTTTCTCCTCGATCTCTAGAGATCGACTTTTTGCTCTGACAACTTTGCCCATGTATTAAGTGAAATGTTTTACATATTAAGGCTTACGTATTAAGCCTCTCTTTGTTTCATCGAATATTAATAATTTAAAAAATATTTTTCAAAAAATAATCGTTTGTATTTTAAAATAATTAATTAATAAAAATTATTTTCATTATCGATGATAATTTATGTCTAAATATTTTCATGCGTCCATGCATTTTCATAAAAGACACAAGCGATCGTTTTTCAAAAAATATTTTCTAAATCATTTATTTTTCGCGAAATAAACATACTGATAAATTTTTATTGGATTCGATACAAAACAAGATCAATCTATTTAAATGTTACATCAAGTGTTGTAAATCATTCTTAGTACACAATTTTTTGGTCGAAATTCTTGTTATTCTTGGTTTTAATCAATTACTAAATTATCAAATCGAGCAGGAAAAGCTTCAACGACTAATGTTCCGTTTGTTTCGCGAAAAATAATTGATTTAAAAATATTTTCAAAAAATTAATCTCTTATAAAAATGAATGAACGAAAAATATTTTCATCGCTTACGCAAATGTTTAGACACAGTGTAGTCGGTAATGAAAATATTGTGCATTAACTAATTATTTCAAGCAATACACGCAATCGTTTTTCTAGAAAATATTTTTTAAATCACTATTCTTTGTAAAACAAAAGAGGAATGCCCTAGATCGCATGATAAGAATTGATGATTAATCTCGGTGAAGTGGCTAGTAGATTGGGTTGTGCATGTGTTCGGCTTATATGCAATCCGAATAATATGTTGATTTTTATGCAAAAATATACCTAAGTGTCGATGGAGTTTTTAGTTTCCACACATCTATCATTAAAATAAGTAATGATGGAGGAAAGTTTGACCTAACCATTGGCGTTCACCGTAGAAATTCAATGCTGTTTCTACAGCCAAAAAGCAAGACATATTATTCATGCCTTCAACATGTCTTTCTCACATCACAATTGCTACAATGTGATTCATGCTGAGATTAGTAAGACACTGCATATTTTTTGTTCACCGTCTACGTTGTTCCTTGTCGAGCACCCAACCTGACAGGAAGCAAAAGCTTACTGTCAAGATGAAACCTACGGCTGCTCCGATCCCGAAACCCATCTGTGAATACGCGGTTCCCTCGGTCGAAGCCACGTCGTTTGGAAGCTCATCAGATGGTGGTTGTGATTGACATGACCGTAGGCTCGGTCTACCTCCACAGAGGCCGATGTTTCCTTCGAAGCTTGAGTCTGGAAAGGTCGAAAACTGCCCTTCCGAAGGAACTGCACTGGAGAGCTTATTGTATGAAACATCGAAAATCGATAGGAAAGTCAGCTTCTGGATGGACGCGGGTATTTCTCCCGTCAAACCGTTATGAGACAAATCAAGTTTCTCCAAGCTCTGCATTCCTGACAAGCTATTCAGAATATTGCCAGACAATTGGTTGTTTGCCAGGTGAAATGCTTGAAGGCCCTTCAGGTTTCCGAAACTCGGCCAAATCGGTCTGTTGAGCTTGTTGTAACTTAGGTCCAAGGTTGATGGCAAGCTCCAGAATTGGTTGTATGTCAAGGATCTTCCATCTCCTTTCCCCAAAAGGAGTGGCACGATCGATAGAGAGCCTCCGGGAGGGAACAATCTGCTACTGTGGATGCAATTTCGTAGTTCGCTCAAGCTCCTTGGTATGTCTCCGGTGAATGAATTATTCCCTAAACCCAAATACAATAGGAAATCAAAATCGCCGATCCAGCTAGGAATTCTCCCGCTTAATTGGTTCCACAAAAGATCCAGCAGTTGCAAGTTTTCGCATCCGCTTAACCACACCGGTATTGACCCTTTCAATTGACTGTTGCCAATCACGAACACTTTCAGATACAGAAACAGCAAATCGGCATGTCCCAACATTTGCTCGCCTCGAAAACTCATAGAAAGGACCAATACACTTAAGTTCCTGCATCGCTGCAATATATGCAGAGCACTAGATGTTAGGATTTGATGAATAATCCCATGGGAAGTGAATGAGAAATGAAGGAGGGAGAGTCCCACATAGGAAAAAGAGTAGATGGTGGATGGGTTTAAATATTGGAACTTCACAAATGGGTTTGGGCCCCAAGGGGCACCGCACTTTTGTAGACAGGGGAGGACCTACATAAAGGTGGATCGGTCCATGCGCGCGCCGCCGCCCGCTCGGTTCGGGCCGGGCCCGGGTCCGCGCGTTTATTTAATTCCATCAATTTTTTATTTTTTATTCTATTCTTTTAAATTGAAGGGACACGATTTGAATAGACATGTTGGACATTCTTTTCATCCGAACAGATATGATTGTTCGGTGTTGAGCGAATCGACATGTTAGACCGACGAACATACATGTTCGTTCGGAATAAAGCGAACGAACGTGTCTGTTCGAACAGAACAAGAACAGTTTTCTTTGGTTCGCATCCCTTCATCAATAGACATGTTCTGCTTCGCGACTCTTCACTTCATTGTCTATAAATACAAAGAGCGACCGTCACTTTCAAAACTACTGACATTTTTCACACATCATTGCTCATCTTCATTTGTGCGATTGTTCTGCAAATTTGCGTTCGAATGAGTCCTTTAAAGACGTACCGCTTCAAAGGAACGCAATCCGTTCTATCCTGGGAGACAATTGTCCGACGTCCTCGGGTACAGATTGAGGGGGCAAATTCGTCTTAAGGACACAACGACTTTCGTTGGGCTCGGATCAATATTCTGATTTCTACTTTGCGTTGGCTACAGGTTAGTCATTCGTTCACATGTCTTTCTGTACGAACTTAGCCAAAGGATAACGACAACAATCTTAAGACGAATTTTCATTATACTTCTTGTTTTTGCGCTTAGTTCGTATTTTATGTTGTTGTGAACAATCTGTCCTTCGTTCGTTCAATGATCTTTTTTGAACTTCTATCGTATCGTTTATAAGAGTTGTTTTTCCGAGATAAACGTATTTTTTTTTCTCGTGAATATTGTGAATATTCTGTGTAGTTGTTCATTTCGTATACTGTTTACGATTTGAAGAAAGTGTTCGGTTGGGCTTTTGTGTTAATCTTCGTCGGTTTCATTATTAAATTTTATTTTCCATAGAAATGGCTTCGACTTCGACTCCGATCACCCCTATTCCGAATCATGGAGAAAAGCCAGAAAAGTTCAATGGTGCGGATTTTAAGAGATGGTAACAAAAGATGTTGTTCTATCTCACGACCTTGAACTTGGCTAGATTCCTCAATGAGGATGGTCCTAAATTGGACGATGGAGAGACTAATAAGGAAAAGGTTGCTGCTGTGGATGCATGGAAGCATTCTGACTTCCTGTGTCGCAACTATGTCCTCAATGGTCTGGACAATACTCTCTATAACGTCTATAGTCCGCTGAAAACGGCTAAGGAGTTATGGGAGAGTTTGGACAAGAAATATAAAACTGAAGATGTCGGACTGAAGAAATTCATTGTCGGTAAATTTCTAGACTTCAAGATGGTTGATTCAAAGACCGTCTTAAGTCAGATTCAAGAGCTTCAAGTGATTATGCATGATATTCATGCTGAAGGAATGACTCTAAGTGAGTCATTTCAAGTGGCTGCGTTCATTGAAAAACTGCCACCGTCTTGGAGAGATTTCAAAAATTATCTCAAACACAAGAGAAAGGAGTTGTCACTTGAAGACTTGATTGTTCGGTTGAGGATTGAGGAAGAGAATAGGCTCTCTGAGAAGAAAGTTGGCAAGAACCTAGAGGTTTCAAGGGCCAACGTTGTTGAAGAATGATCAAAACCCAACAAGAAGAGGAAAATGCCTAATAAGTCTGGAGAGGGATTCACCCAAGGCCTGAAGAAGTTCGTCGGCAAATGCTTTAACTGTGGAAAGTCTGGACATCGAGCCAAAGACTGCAGAGCGAAGAAAAGACAGAAAACTCAGGCAAATATGGTGGAAGAGATTTCCAATGGTGTTGATGATATCAATCTGTCTGCTATGATATCCGAGTGCAACATGGTGGGAAACCCCAAGGAGTTGTGGATTGATACTGGAGCAACTCGTCATATCTGTGCAAACAGATCGATGTTCTCGTCCTACACAACTGTGGGGGGTGATGAAAAACTCTATATGGGTAATTCATCGACCTCTAAAGTTGAAGGCGTTGGGAAGATTGCTCTAAAGATGACATTTGGAAAAATCGTGACACTGAACAATGTTCTTCATGTGCTAGACGTTCGCAAGAATTTGGTGTCCGGATCTCTCCTTAGCAAGAATGGCTTCAAGTTGGTTTTTGTATCTGATAAGTTTGTACTCTCCAAAAATGAGATGTATGTAGGAAAGGGTTATCTGAGTGATGGTTTGTTCAAGCTGAATGTAATGACTGTTGTAACCAATGATGATATGAATAAAGTTGCCTCTACTTATGTGCTTGAGTCTCCTAATATTTGGCATGCTAGACTAGGACATGTTAATTATAAGTCAATAAAGAAATTAATTAGTATGGGACTATTACCAAAGTTTGACTGTCCAAGTGAAAAGTGCCAAGTGTGTGTTGAATCTAAGTTTTCTAAGCCTCATTTTAACTCAGTAGTTAATAGAGTTTCAGAACCTTTAGATTTAATACATACAGACATTTGTGATATGAAAACTGTACCTTCCAGAGGTGGTAAGAAGTATTTTATCACGTTTATAGATGACTGTTCGAGGTACTGTTATATTTATTTACTTAGCAGTAAAGATGAAGCTGTGAATGCTTTTAGAACTTATAAGTCTGAAGTTGAAAATCAGTTAAATAAGAAAATAAAAGTAATAAGAAGTGATAGAGGAGGTGAATATGAATTTCCTTTTGAGGAAATTTGTACCGAGTTCGGTATTGTTCACCAATTTGCCGCTCCTTATACACCGCAATCGAATGGTGTGGCGGAAAGGAAAAATCGATCCCTAAAGGAAACAATGAATGCATTGTTGAACAGTTCTGGTTTACCACAGAATTTGTGGGGGGAAGCTGTCTTGACAGCAAATTTTATTTTAAATAGAGTACCCCACAAAAAGACACAACAAACTCCCTATGAGAAATGGAAAGGCAGAATGCCTAACCTGAATTATCTCAAAGTGTGGGGGTGTTTGGCTAAGGTTGCAGTTCCTAAACCTAAAAAGGTTAAGATAGGACCAAAAACTGTTGACTGTGTTTTTATTGGATATGCTCAGAATAGCAATGCATATCGATTTCTTGTTCACAAATCAGAAATCCCAGATATACATGTTAATACGATAATTGAATCAAGAGACGCTTCGTTCTTTGAAAATATATTTCCGTATAACATAGTAAATGAACCAATTGATAATAATAAGAGGCCTCGAGATACTACATCTAGAAGTGATCCAATGGAGGATGAACCTAGACGTAGTAAAAGGCAAAGGACTTCTACGTCTTTTGGACCTGAGTTTCTGATATATTTGTTAGAGAACGAACCTCGGACATATAAGGAAGCCGTGACATCCTCAGAAGCCCCGCTCTGGAAAGAAGCTATCAATAGTGAAGTTGAATCCATCTTGTCAAACCATACTTGGGAATTAGCTGACCTTCCTCTTGGTAATAAGCCATTACAATGTAAGTGGATATTTAAGAGGAAAATGAAAGCAGATGGTTCTATTGATAAGTATAAGGCTAGGCTTGTCGTAAAAGGCTATAGACAACGTGAAGGTCTGGATTATTTTGATACTTATTCACCTGTCACGAGAATTACATCTATACGGATGTTAATTGCTATAGCAGCCTTGTATAGACTTGAAATTCATCAAATGGATGTCAAAACAGCTTTTCTAAATGGGGATCTAGAAGAAGAAATATATTTAGAGCAACCTGAAGGGTTCATTGTTCCAGGACGAGAGAATAAAGTATGTCGACTTATCAAGTCACTATATGGCTTGAAACAAGCACCAAAACAATGGCATGCTAAATTTGACAAAGTTATGTTGTCAAATGGTTTCAAGATTAATGAGTGCGATAAATGTGTTTACGTTAAGAACACTCATAATGGCTTTGCCATCGTATGTCTATATGTAGACGACATGCTTATAATGGGCAGTGATAGTGAGATTATCAAGAAGATCAAATGCTTGCTTGCAAGTAAATTTGATATGAAAGATATGGGGATCGCAGATGTCATTTTAGGAATTAAAATCCGTAAAACGTCTGAAGGACTATCTCTATCTCAATCCCATTACATTGAGCAGATTCTTGAAAAAAGCAAGAATCTAGGCATATCACCAGTAAGTACACCGATAAATGTTAATTTACATCTTTCAAAGAATACTGGTGAAAGTAAGGCTCAAAATGAGTATGCCAGTATACTAGGCAGTTTAATGTATGTCATGAACTGTACTAGGCCGGACATAGCTTGTGCGGTCAGCAAGCTAAGTCGATTTACAGTTAGTCCAAATGAAAATCATTGGAAAGCTATGAAACATGTATTGGGCTACTTAAAGCATACTCAAGATTATGCTTTGCATTACACAGAATATCCAGCGGTACTTGAAGGATACTGTGATGCAAATTGGATAACCGGCACTAAAGACACAAAATCAACAAGTGGATATGTATTCACACTTGGTGGGGCAGCAGTGTCATGGAAATCATCCAAACAAACTTGTATTGCTAGATCCACTATGGAATCAGAATTTATATCTTTGGATAAAGCCGGTGAAGAAGCAGAGTGGCTTCGAAATTTCTTGGAAGATATTCCTAATTGGCCTAAACTAGTGCCGGCTGTATGCATTCATTGTGACAGTCAAGCGGCAATAGGAAGGGCAAGGAATGTCATGTATAACGGTAAGTCTCGACACATACGTCGAAGACATGATACTGTAAGACAACTTCTTTCTAGTGGAATTATCACGATTGACTATGTGAAGTCAAAAGATAATGTTGCGGATCCATTAACAAAAGGCTTACCTAGAGAGATGGTTGTGAAAACATCGAAAGGAATGGGTTTAAGGCCTATAAATAAGTCGTCATAGCGGATACCCTACCTAATTGACTGGAGATCCCAAGATCTAGGTTCCAAGGGACAACTAAGTTATGAAGACTGTGTAGAGTACTGTAATTTATTACTCATTTGTAGATGAAGACAGTACTAATATGTGAAGGTTAAGCGAAATCTTTTAATGATTCTGAATTGAGTATGTGATATATTATATATTCAGAAATCACCTATGTGAGTGTGAAGTGAGGGCCGCTTCTATGAGAATTGAAAAGGCCGAATTCTCTAAAACACTCATGAGACCATGCGGTGTTCATGGCCAAAACGAACACTACAGTGAGAACCAACTTTGTTCGAGAGACAGTTGTGTGATTTCTATTGTCTAGGCTTACACTAAAGATCGACAGTTCAAAGACATCAAGTCTACTGATTGACCGAGTAATCCCGATAGGTTTCACTAGGGAAAGTTCAAAGTCTCAGACTACTTATCCTGATGCAACGTTCTCTCATGGAATAATCGCACATTGCATTTCATGCATACACGAAGAGTCGTGATATCTGAACATCTCATTCATGTGGAGGATTGTTAGGATTTGATGAATAATCCCATGGGAAGTGAATGAGAAATGAAGGAGGGAGAGTCCCACATAGGAAAAAGAGTAGATGGTGGATGGGTTTAAATATTGGAACTTCACAAATGGGTTTGGGCCCCAAGGGGCACCGCACTTTTGTGGACGGGGGAGGACCTACGCAAAGGTGGATCGGTCCACGCGCGCGCGCGCGCCGCCGCCGCCGCCCGCCCGCTCGGTTCGGGCCGGGTCCGCGCGTTTATTTAATTCCATCAATTTTTTATTTTTTATTCTATTCTTTTAAATTGAAGGGACACGATTTGAATAGACATATTGGACATTCTTTTCATCCGAACAGATATGATTGTTCGGTGTTGAGCGAATCGACATGTTAGACCGACGAACATACATGTTCGTTCGGAATAAAGCGAACGAACGTGTCTGTTCGAACAGAACAAGAACAGTTTTCTTTGGTTCGCATCCCTTCATCAATAGACATGTTCTGCTTCGCGACTCTTCACTTCATTGTCTATAAATACAAAGAGCGACCGTCACTTTCAAAACTACTGACATTTTTCACACATCATTGCTCATCTTCATTTGTGCGATTGTTCTGCAAATTTGCGTTCGAATGAGTCCTTTGAAGACGTACCGCTTCAAAGGAACGCAATCCGTTCTATCCTGGGAGACAATTGTCCGACGTCCTCGGGTACAGATTGAGGGGGCAAATTCGTCTTAAGGACACAACGACTTTCGTTGGGCTCGGATCAATATTCTGATTTCTACTTTGCGTTGGCTGCAGGTTAGTCATTCGTTCACATGTCTTTCTGTACGAACTTAGCCAAAGGATAACGACAACACTAGACAGATCACTAATTTCAGTTCTTGAAAGAGATAGCAGTGTAAGTGCCTGGAGGTTTTGGAAGCTGGAAGGAGTCGCTCCGCTTAAGTGATTATTCGCTAGATTTAGGACATTCAATCTATGACAAGCCGATAAATTTTCGGGAAGCAGACCTCGGAATAAATTGGAACCGAGGTTGAGAGAAGTAAGACGAGCCATTGAAGAACAGTTGATACTGATACGACCATCAAGAGTATTGTTGTCCAAGTCAAGTGTGGAAAGGGATGGAGAGCTCATCAGTGAAGGCGGCAACTGACCAGAGAATTTATTTGATTTGGCAGCGAAGTGCTCGAGCTTCGGAAGACCCCTGAAAACGTCTGGAAGTACTCCAGAGAACAGATTATGAGACAAATCAATATGGACAACGTTAGAGAGGTTATCAATTCTTTCGTGCAGCAGTCCTGAAAAGCCATTGTCCTGAAATTGGAGTTCGCGCAGGTGCTCGAGTTGGAACAGTCTTTCTGGCAGGCTCCCTGACAGACTGTTCCCATTGAGGAAGAGGCGCTGCAGAGAAGTGCAGTTGCCAAAATTCACAGGAACTTCTCCATGGAACCAATTTTTGGCGAAATTAAGGATGATCTGTCACAAATTGTTGATGCGAGAGAACCTACCAAGTTATTATCCGAGACATCCAAAATCCTTATGCGGGGTAGATGGATGTGAAGAGGAAACGAACCCACGAATTTGTTCCCGCTCAAATCAAGGACCTGGAGATGCTGCATCCGAAAGAGTTTATGTGGAAGAAAACGATCGAGGTAGTTATGGGAAAGATTAAGAGTGCTCAGCTGGTCCAAATCTGCCAAGGATTCACAAATTTCTCCGGCGAGTCGTCTGCCATGAAGATCCAAGCCAATCACCCTCCTTTGTGTCATGGTGGAGTTATCGCACGCGACTCCAGCCCAAGAGCAACTTTCACTGTCAGGAATAACCCCCCAGCCATCAACAGATGAGCCCAGGCACTTGCGAAAATCGTTCAGCGCCGTTAAGTCATTGGAATTGCAAGACGGGTTCTGGCTTTCGACTATATGAGCCTTGCAAATGATTCCTAGAAAGAAGAAGGTTAAACAGAAAGTTGAGTATTCCATTGCAGGCAAGCGACAGCAGTAGGCAGGCGGCTGTGGTCGAGATTATATGGTTCGCATTATTTGTCTTCTGAGCATGATGATAGGTTGGGAGTGAAGCCAACCATTGACTTGACTTGTATAGCAGAAAGAGAGCAAGAGTGAGCCGAAGAAACCGTTGATAATTCTATATCTTTGAAGATGACCGGTTAATGTGAGTAATAAAAGAGCGGGGTAAGTACTCTACGAGTGTCATAACTTTTGTACGACGGTCATTTGAGTGCCATAACTTTTTTTTCGTTCGCTTGAGTGTTATAACTTTGAAAAATCAACCACTCAAGTGCTATCGATTACGTGGATGTCGGAAAAGTTTTCGTGACACCAACGAAACGATTCTTTTAAATATTTTAATGTACATGTGGATTTTTTCATAATTTTTTTTTATTTTGCAATTTTTCTTGGTTTTTTGCTCCTTTGGCCAGCGACCCCAGGGGCGAGGGTTGCCTCACCTTGGGCCGGCAGGGCTGCAATGGCCGTAGCGGCCGTAGGCGAGGGCGCGAAGGCCCTCGCCAGATCTGGGTGGGCCCTCGCCTGTGGTCAAGGGCTGTCCCCAACCGCGGCTGAGGGCTTGACGACCCTCGCCAGGTCCAAGCGAGGGCCACCTCGCCCATGGTCGGCGGGACCGCGAGGGCCATCGCTACCCGCCGACCCTGGGCGAGGCGACCCTTGCCCCTGGGCCAGCTGGTCGTGGCTGGCGAGGTCGTCGGTGACCCTCGTCGGCCAAGGGAGCAAAAAAGTAACAAAAATTAAATAAAAATAAAAATTACAAAATAATAAGAAAAAAATCCCAGAAAATATTTAAAAAATAAAAAATAAAAATCCAAGTGTAGCTGAAAAATAAATAAAAAGTCCACGTATGACGATTTGCCGGAAGTGATACTCAAGTGAACGATTTTCCTCCGATGTGGCACTCGAGTGAGCAAAAAAAAGTTACACTTGCCGTACAAAAGTTATGACGCTCATAGTGTACTTACCCCTAAAAGAGCTGACATGGTCCTTGAAGAAAGGAGATAGAAAGAGAGAGGGGACTATGCTGTGTCCATACAAAGAGTGCAAAACTACACTTTGCAAAACAGCCTATTGGTTTGTCAATGGTAAAGCAAAACTACACTTTGCAAAATGTAGGAGAATCAACTAGTGAATATACCATCGTAGAATGAGAAAAGATAATAACAATGCGTATTTTACTTTGAGTTTTCTAAACGTGCTTTTTTTGTCAACCTTTTTCTATAGAAAAAAAATTCAAAATGTATCTAGCGCAAAGCCCGGAATTGAAATTAGTTAAAAATGAAAAATCAGGATTTAAGTCATTGAAAAATACTGCATTTACTAACTTTAAACTCTTCATTCGTCAATAACATGAGTTTCTTTGATTGTCAAGGGGTTGGTGGTGTTGTTGCCAGACCAAAGTCTCGTTAAAAGACACATCTCGCGTTATCTTTCAGCTTCCTCGTATAGGAACTCGACTAGACAGCTCAACTACAACTACATCTCTTCTCTTCTTTTTTACCTCAAGCTGAACTGCGTTTAAGAACATCCGACGTTGTGTTATGTTCTTAAAGAAACCTTCCCGCCATTTTAGCCCCCCTAAGACTGAAAAGCCGAAAGAGACGGGTTTGAGCATGGGGAGAGCCTAAATTTGATGTAAAGAAAGCTGGGTCATTATCCGTAGCAGACAGAAAAATTATCACAGTGCGTCAGCAATGTCAAAGGTCGCTCTTTTATGAGAAGACGACGTCGCATGAACGTGGAATTGTCATAGCTAACAATTCGTTTCCTTTAGCTTCAATTCATGACTTTAGGCGGAGAAAAGGAGGAAGAGAAAATTGATGATGTTCGTAAATGGAACAGAGTCACTCTCATTGAGTGGAGGAAAGAGAGGAAATTAGAATTGACGTGTAACGAACGCATTGATGGTGCAACAGACGCATAGCCTCCCCCTCTGTTTTGACGGTAAAGCAAGAACCTCCATGTTGACTACCATTTTACCTGCGCGCATGAGCTTGACAAGCTCTTTGAGAAAGGACCTGACATACATGTAAGAAACCAGAACCGGCATTCGAACAAAGTCCCAGAACCGGAATCAAGAAAACCCACAAATTGCTCTGACCTCACCATCAAGGGCCACCAAAAATCGACCTCCGACTCTCGTTATAGATCCAAGAGCGAGGAAGACAGAGATAGAGACTTGCCAACAACGACAAAGAACGACCACTCCCACTCCCAAAACAGGACGGAGAACCGAGAGCCCTGCTTCCTGTTTGCGAGTTTTTCTGGTTCGTGCCTTGCTCTGCTCTGCTCTGCTTTAACTGTGTTAACCGGAACTGAAGTTTTTGGTTCGTGTATCGGTTATTAGTTTCACTGTACTTTTCCTGATCGAACGTTGTGATCAAACAAAAGGAGAGGGTGATCCGAGGCTTTTGAGAGTAGACTTGCCTTGCAACCTATCTTGGAAGAAACCTTTCTTGTCATTTCAACCCAAGTCAAGAGGTCCAAGTCCTTCCTCCTCTCTTCTCTCTCCTTCCTTCCACCGATCGCGAATTAGATAACTCCCAATTTCCCCATCGATCTCTTCCACAAGAATCTCTTGCGAAAACCCTAAGCGGGGCAAGAGACCGAGCTCCACGATCTCTCCGACAATGCCGATTACGCGGCTGCGCAGCTTCAGGCAATCGCACTCGTCCTCCTCGTTGGATTGTTTCTTTTTTGTTATTTATTTTCCATTTTCATTTTTCTCAGTCGTTGTTTGACATCCAAACATTTGGTATCACGATCACCGAACTTTGCAATCGGGACTCGTCCGCACTGGATTGTTGGTCGTTTGATGATTCTCGGCCTGTTGTGCATTCAGGGATCGATAAGCATGGAGCGGAGTGACAGTGCCAAGACGAGCTAGTCCACGAGCCTGAGGGCGCGGAGCTGGTTTATTTGAAGGATAACGTGACGATTCACCCGTCGCAGTTCGCCTCCGAGAGTATAAGTGGGAGGTTGAAGTTGATTAAGCAAAGGGTCGTCTCTTTTGTTGGCAAGCTTAGTTGATCAGTCTTGTTTGTGGTGTTGATCTTTAGATATGATCATTCTGCAGAGGTTAATTTCTTGTGTTATTATTTTGAAGACGATTTAAATACTCTCTTGTTACTAACAATGCAAGATTTGAATTCGATTGATCGTCCTTTCAATGAGAAATACGATTGATAATGCAATAATTGCTCGAAAGTATGTTATTGTGTAATAAATTTGTGACTTGCTCGTCAACGAAGATGTACAATTTCGAAAATGAGCAAAAGAAGATAAATTAATAGGGATTTTCCTTTGTTACGAGAGAATTGTTAGGCTTACATCAAGTCCATACATTGAGATCTCTCATCTATATTTAACCTAAAATTGAAGTCCAAAGCCATTTACGGATGCCCTAGGCCGGACTTTTACCACCAAAGTCACGCCACCGGCCATAACCCAGACCTTGAGCTCCCTCACTAACTGGTCCATGGAGTCGCTCATTCTTCAAAGGCAGCTATTTAAGGAGAAACGTTATTAAAAATGGATTCTGGGTCAAGTCGAGCGGGGGTCACTAAATTTGCATGGGATAAAATGAGTCAAAACGGTTTAAATGAGTTTCAAAATGGTTTAAATGAGTTAATTTGGGTCGGACCATTTTCGACTCGAGCCACCGGTTTGATGGGTCTATCATCACTTTCCGTGTTAACTGATCGCAAGTTTGGCTTTAAGTAGTACAATAATTGTGGATGAAAATGTGTTTCACGCATGGTTTTCGAGAGCATGGTGCTTGTTCGGAGTGATATTGCATTCACTGAAATTCTCTAAGCTAGCCTACATTAAACTTTAGGATATCGACACCCCTCTACCTGCTCAAAAATGACGATGGAGAATGATCACAGAAAAATCCCAGGTTTCTTCAAAGTGTAGAGGCCAGAATATAGCTCTCAAAGAATGGTAAGATAAGTCTCTCTCTCTCTCTCTCTCTCTCTCTCTCTCTCTCTCTCTCTCTCTCTCTTATGAACTGTTCTTAACTCAACAAATTGTTCTATTTCGTGACTCCCATATGGTTGATCATTGCAACGCATTCCTAGAGGTTTCCTGGCGCGGCTAGACAGGCCACTGTCGGGAGAGATCCTCCTCGAGCGTCGCATGGGCCGGCAATGGCGTGTGAAGGTGAATTTGGAGGCACAGGACGCCTATTTTGATAATGGCTGGCAAGAATTTGTGCGGGAAAACGTCGTCAAGATGAATGACTTTATGGTGTTCTCCTACCGGAGTCACGGTGTCTTCAGTGTTGTTCTCTATGGGCACTCCACGTGCGAGAAGAAAGAGTGTGCCCTCCCTGAAGAGGTAGGAGAAGAAGGTGAAATTCGGGAGCGCGACAGCAAAAATGATAAGAACTACGAGGAGGAGGAGGAGGAGGAGGAGGAGGAGGAGGAGGAAGAAGAACATGAAGGCAGGAGGAAACGGTCAAAAAAAGAAAGTAATAGAAATCATTCAAGATTCTTTAATTGTCAGCGCATTTCGATTATATTGGGTGTACATAGCTTCTAAGCAGTGGATTTCTTAGTTTGTTCTACTCTCTGTGTTATCTGATACACAGGGAACGTTGGAGAGAGGAAAGCTGCTGATGAAGATCCTATCGATGTGGAGAAGTACATTGACACCAAAAATCCGTACTTCGTTACGAGGATCCGAACTCTTAGAAGTTCTCGCTTGGTATGCTTGCTCTTCGATCCTGCTTTTCGTCTTTCATTTGTTATGAATGTATTTCTCTTGCCTCCATGCCAATTTGCTGCAATGTCACTCTTTCTTGCGCTATAGAATGATCATTACAGAATACTTATTTTTTAAAAATGGAGATTTCGGCTTAGAATTATTGACATAGAGCCCTCATTGCATTCACTTGTCTCTTTGTTAGCACGTTCTGTTGATTGTACTAAACGATTATGAACTCAAGTTACCTCAAGATGTTCAGTTCCAAGATCCCAACGGAAGGACTTGGAGAGGGAGGGTCGGGGTTTGGAAGGATGGCCGCACTTGGATTAGCAACTGGGGGGACCTTATGTCGCCATAACGATACCGGTGTATACGTGAGTTTATGGAGAAAAAAGGAGTCACCGGTCGCATCATTAAGGTTCACATCATAAGAGGCGGCAGTACCTGAAAACCCCAGCTCGTGGCGCCAAATCTGATTTGGGCCTTTGGCTAGTCGTAATTAATTATGATGTGGAAGTTTCAGTCATTTGAACAGCATCTTATTACTATGCTCGACTTCAATGTTGTTCTTGTTTTTGTCATCAGTTCAACACAATGTTATAGTGCTTTTTTATTCGGTTCTTCAGTTCTTGCAAGTTACATCTTTATAGAACAAGTTGGTATGAATGGGTGGTCCATATTCACGGCAAACCAAAGGGTCTAACTTCATTGTATTTCTTGGACAATGTTTGACAACCACACTCACATTATTATGTCTCTCTCCCCCATTCCTCCACATACAAAGTCTCACTTTGCTTCCCTCCATTTAGTTCAACAAGCTCAGATAATTGAACATTCTCAACCAGAAATAGGCGCGCACACATTTTCTTCCCCAGAAAGGTCTATAGCTGTTCTCACTGCTGTGAAATATTCTTGATTTTTAATTAGGCTGTGGAACTTGGAAAAAATTGGAAGCTAGATTTGAGAAAAGCAAAGTTGTGCATTGCAGAACAATTTTCTGGAACTTGGAAAAAGTTGGAAGCTAGATTGAGAAGAGCAAAGTTGTGTATTGCAGAACAATTTATGTTTATACTTCCTCCCAAATTGTTGTTGCCCAAATCAAGCATCGAAAGTGAGGGAGAGCACGTAAGCGAGGTAGACATATGAGCAGAAAACCCGTTTGAATTGGCCAACAAACGCTTGAGATCCATGAGGCCCTAAAAGGCATCCGGCAGTTCTCCTGAGGATGAATTGTACGAAACATCGATCTGCCGATTGCTCCATCCAGAGGCCTAGAAAAGGTATTATAGTGAAGCTGCAAGCTTCGCAGATGCTGGAGCTGGAACAAGCTCCCTGGCAAGCTCCCTGAAAGATCATTCCACTACATGAGTGTCGTTGCAATGAGGGGAATTTTCCAAAGTTGCTCGAAACGTCTCTATACAGGGGGTCATTGGCAATGTAAAGAGGCTCTGGATAGGGTGATGCATCACACACACCACGAAAGGAGCCAACTTCTTGTTCAAGTCGTCAAGAATATTGATCAGGGTAGATGGATGTGAAGGGGGTGTGAACCCGAGAAACAATTCATCAAGGACCTCCAACTTTCGCGTTTGAAAAAGACTACAGCGGGAAGAAAACCATTGAGATTATTATGGAAAAGATTAAGAACTCTTAGATGGTCTATATCTTAAGAAATTACTGACCACATAAATCAAGGCGCGCATCCCCACTGCTCTTTATGCTGCTCAATTTTCTACATCAAGTTTTCCACATATTTCATCATCTGTCTATAATCAGCATTTGGCGCACTATATCATCTAGTCTACACGGACATTGCGTGGTTTTGGATATTTTGTTTTTTAATCTTGTCGATCAGGCCATGTTATTTCCCTCTTACAACATAATCTACAAAAACTACCACAAAAAGGGAACTTGAAAATTTTCAGTTTGCAAGTTCGCAAGAAAAGATATCCAAATCTTATCCACGCCCAGGCCATTGCATGCACAGATTCTTTCAGAGCAACCTAAGCCTGGTCGGGGCATGCTTGCTCAGGTCTGTTTTTGAACAATCAATCTGGTGCGGTATAGAACTCCTGGTTACCACTTCAGACCAGACCATCTGCCATCCAGCCGACATTTCCCCTACCATCTACCACGCTGTATAGACAAAGAAAAACCAGTCATTACGAAGTTTCCGTGCATGAGCCTTGGGCTTCAAATCACAGGAAAGATCGCAAATATGATCAAATACTCAATGCACCTGCTTGATTATAATCAAGACCGACGGAGAAAGGTGGAATCTGGACATGAAAATAGACATAATCCAAGCTTTAGTTACTTCCTACTACTATGTTCCATGAGAAACTCAAAAGAGCAGCAATGAAAGGGCATCATAAGCAGTAGCCAGTAGGCACTAACATCAGGTTTCCCTAGATAGCAACAAATAGTGCACGACACAAGGCCAAGCCCGTTCCATAACTACAACCAAATCAGCTCCCATTACAGGACATCTTGACCGAGAATTACAGGAAATGATCCAGTTATATCTAATGCATACTCTATACTAGTCCAAGAGACACCGACCAAAGCCGATGGTCCAGCCATTCCTCATCATCAAAATCTCAAAGATTCTGGCGTTAAATCAGATGAACATTGTTAACTCTGGCCGGCTATATACGTTACTCTGCTCATCCTCCAGCACGGGATAAGCCGCAACAAGAGCATCCTGAGCTCCAATATATAGCGAGTTGTAGATCTTCCAGTATACTTCCCTGACCTTCCTTGCAGGATGGAACAGCCCCTGGAGGCAGTAGTTTAGCACAACAGCAGCACCCAGGGCCACCCTCATGCCTTCAATGGCTTCCATGACGGCATTTATGACATGAGGGGAAGTCTCGAATATGTTTGGCCACACATAGTTGAGCAAGTGGACAAGTGCATCCTCACAACCCAACCCAGCAACTCCCAAAGCCATATGCTTTACGGCAGAAGCGGCAGTCTGCCTGTGGACCAAATCTCTATCCATGAGTGCATCTTCGAGTAGTGGAGTCACTGCATATATGTAGTCCTTCCCCATTTCACCAATGTACTCAAACAGAAAGGAAAGGGATTTCAGAACACCATTCTGCACGTTGAGCTCAGGCACACGATACTCATTCATCAAAGCTGGCAGAACTGTGAAAGGAGAACATGTCTCTGCAACTATAGCAATGGCAACAGTTGTGCATACACGATTCTGACGCTCCTGAACTTTGAGATTGTTCAAAAGGGTTGCAAGGACATCTTGAGGTCCAATGGCTTTAGCAATATAACCAAAAGTGTTCACTGTAGCTCGCCGAATACCCTTCTTGTGGGCTTTAAGCATATCAAGAAGCTCAAAGCATATCCTCATCCACTCCCTTGCTGGAACAAATTCAGCACCACGGTCAGCAATACGACCAACAAGGTCAATACAGTTCTCCTGGACCTTCTCATGTCTGTTCTTCAGAATGGGTGTCAGCCTGGGAAGCAGATCTTTTATGGGAGGCGTCATTTTCGTCATACCAATCACATTGACAATAGCTTTCAAAGCACCCAATATGGAGCCCAAAACTTCAGGGTACTCTTCTCCCAAGTATTCGTATAGAACAACACCAAGATGACCCATGAGTTGTTCCTCCTGACACTGCTTCATGACAACAGCAATCCTGGAAATAAGATCTGCAGCTTGTTGTCTCACCTTTGCACTCTTGTTGTTTAATCGCCACTTTATCGTACCACAAATCTGTGGAAGATATGGCTTCACTCTTTGCCCAAGAGCATTCACCACAGCACCGAAGCCATTAAGCATTACATTGGCATCATCACTAGTCTGCTCTTGGAATGCGTAAAGGATACCATCAATGAGAAGCTCTTCCAGCCGAGAATCAATATCAGAGGCACCCAGGTTTGCAACCACCTTCTCTATCGTTTCCATGACCATTCGCCGATATGGCTCACTCTCATCCTTCAGATCCTCAACAATTCTCCCAACTATGTCAGCAACACCGACTTTATTAGCTATCTCCACAGTAGTTTCCACGAGCTGCTTATAGTTTCTCCTATCCAAAGCCATCCTTCTAACCCAGAAATTCCTGAAGAACTCTGGAAGAATGTCAGTTCGTATGTATTCAGCCTCAACACCCTCGGTACTCACACACTGTTTTACCACTTTAAGAACTATCTTCTTCATTTCTTCATCCGGAGACTGGAACTCACGGATAAGAATGACCATGACTTCTTTAGTATAGTAACTAGCATAGAGAGCATCCATCAGAGGAATAATAAACCCAATTGCTTTCAAGAATGCAGCCAAGACCTTTCCCCTGTGTGACCTAATACCCTTCCAAAGTGGCTTCAACACTGAATCAAAGCTTTCAATACCATAAGGCGCAGCAGCCTCAGCAAGAGCAGCCAGAGACAGTGCAGTAATAGTTCTCACCTTCTGGTTCTCATCATTCAGGCCATGTTCTATAATTTCGACCAGAGACTTCAAATGTGGTAGAACAGCACAACCTATCAAAATAGCAATCTGCTGAACAATCTTGATTCCAGTGTGGCGAGCTTGCCAGGATTTCTTGCTCTGACACACAGCTTTCAAGAATGGCAACAGGGCAGGAATTCCAAGAGCAGAAGCAACAACACTGAAAGCTCTAGCAGTTGTATTTCTCACATACTCATCAATATTATCAATATCTGGACGCATAGCAGCAATCATAGTAGCCAAGCCAGCTGCCTTGCTCAAATTAGAAATGATCTCTCTCCCCTCAACACGCGCATAGTAATCCTCATCAATCAACAGAGGTTCAATAACAACAAGAATCTTATGCACGTAAGGACGTACCAATTCATCCAATTTGTAAAGTACCCTATCAATCACCTTAACCAAGAGATGCCTTTCCTGATCCTCCAAAGTGGGTTGCATGAGCAAAGGCAGAATACGGTTAAACAAAGGCCCAGCACCAAACTCTCGGGCCTTGTCTGTAAGCTGTCTAAGCGCAGTCTTCCTCTGTGGTGGAGTACCATTCTTCACCTTCAGCAGAAGTTTCATGATCTTACGCTCTTTCTGTTCTTCAGGAGACAGCTCTTCTTCATTCTCCTCGTTCAACAGTGCCCCAAAATGCTGATAATCCTCTGGCTTCATGAAGGGTAGACCGCCGGGCGCCTCCTTAGGAACATCAAACTGCTGCCCACGATTCTCTTCTGGAATTTGATAGAGCGGAGTACCCAATGGCGTAGGTGTTGCCAAGAGCTTCCTCGCTGGCGTTCTAATAGGCACATAAGATGCTGGTGGCTCCAAAATCTTATACCCCTCCTGAGGGAACATAGCATCAAGCTCCTCATCCGTCAACGGCCTGTTCCTCTCCTCAATATCCTTCTCCCACCTCAACAAATTATACTGCTCGGGCGTAATTGGCCCCCGCAAGTTAATTGCCCCAGGAGTAGGCGTAGCAAGATCGACACCTCCAACAGGAGTTACCCCTGGTGTGAAAGAAGCTGCAGGTGTAGCACCCGCCATAGGTGTAGCACTCCCCATGGTGGCCGGAGTCTCGTCCCATCTTGATCTCTGCTTTTTCGGAGTCGGTGTGGCCATACCGGCCAGCTTGGGCGTGGCATCCCAAGTCATACCAGCTGGAGTCGCTCCGGGAGTCACAGCACCAGGAGTTGCATCTGAATCTGCGAGCCGTCCCGGTGTAGGGGTCTCATCCCACCGGTTTCTCCGACCTACTGAAGGGGTGGCATCACCGACTCTTCCCGGTGTAGGGGTCGCATCCCAACGCCCAATTCCAGGTGTGGAATCCGGCATATCCCAGTCAGAACCAGTTTTTGCCTTCTTTGCAGCACCACCATCGTCCTGTGATTGGTCCCACCTGTTCCTTCGCTTCTGTGCTGGAGCAGCTTCCGTCTCCTTCTCCACCCCAGCCTTTGCAGCTTCCTCTTCTTCCTTCTTCTTCTTGGCAATAGCCCTTAGCGTCTCCTCCTTTTCCCTCTTCAAGGCCTCTTCTCGCATCACATCCGCATAAGTCCTCACGGACACATCCGGAGTCTTATCCCCCGAGGCAAAGGCATCATGTCGATCGGGCGAAATGACCCGGTTCAGCCTCCTCCTGCGATAATCATCCTCACGGTCGATGATCCTCTGCGGCTTCTTGAATCCCAATCCGCCGTCATCCTCCTCGCTGCCGCGAGGCATCTCCTTCAGGAGCGACTTTGGGGCGGTGTAGGACGCAAGCTTCCGAGCGACCTCGGAGTCCATGCCCTCGACGTTCTCCTCCTCTTCGTTGACGGCGATAGAGCTGACGTACGCATCGCGGTCCGTGCCGCCATAGAGGTCGGTGTCATAGGTGACGGAGCTGAGAGAGGCTAATTGCTGCTCCATCTTCTTCCTCTCTTCTTGGACCCTCGCAATCTCGGGATCCAGCGTCGCCATGGTTGAATACGGGTTTGAATCTCCTCTAAGCTTTGGTGGGAGGTAAAAGAAAACCCTAGAATCGAATGGTGGGTGCAAGTTGAGTCGCTTGTCTCGGCAATTGAAAGCTACAATCGACGAAAATCTATCGATCTGAGTGAAGGTAGAACGACAGCGAATGAGAGAGAGAGAGAGAGAGAGAGAGAGAGAGGGGACTAACCTGCTAGGGATTGGGTGTGAGAAACCCTCCTCAGTGCCTGTGATGAGAGAGAGAGAAGGCGGAAAATGAAATGCTAATTTGCGGATATGATGTTTATATTAATGCAGGTTCGCGAATAATGGGAGAACCGACTTTAAGTCCGGTTTGGACCGGCGGCCCATTCGGCCCAATATTCAATACACACGTTGGTACTGTATGAATTGGGCCCAGGGGTAGTTTTTTAGTGAAGGGTACCCTTGTTTCCTCGACATATCCCGGAGCTCAAGTCATGCAAGCTCTCGTTAGGACATCGGGCTATCCCTCTCGAGTATTAAGGCCTCGTAAGGGCAAAAGTCGTGTCCGTAACGATGGATAGATAGAGTCACATGATTCGATATGCGGTGAGTCTCATGTAAGGTCCATACATTGATTGGCTAAGAGAATTCAACTCACCGGGAAGCAAATATAGGCGAGAATTTCACCAGAACAATGGCTTTGTGTATTCGCCGGGGGAGGAAAAAAAAATATAGATTGAGACCTCGAAAAACCGAATAGCCTGATTTTTGTTCAGTGAGGAGGCGGAAAGATGATGAAGACACAATGATTTGGCCAAGTTACTCTGCGAAAGTGATTTTAAGGCTCCGCTTATTTCGTGACTAATGAATTATTCAGCAAAAAATTTCCCCAAAAAAGGCCGTTCATATTGCTTTCAGTAGTTGGTCAATAAAAAATATTTGTAATAACGATAACAATTTATATTCAAAAATTTTCGCAAACAATATTTTTCGTTCATACACTTTTAAAAATGATTCAAGCGATCAATTTCTGAAAAATCAATTCATCTTTTTACGAAATAAACGCACCGAAGATGCAAACTAATTTGAGTACCTTGCCATTGCTATCAATGGAATTTGTAGACACTTTGGATTGGATTTCACCCTATCAGTGGAGCAACGACCACGAGAAGAGACACTTTACTGTTCACGAGCTTCTCAGGCTTCATTTAGGTGGGCTTTGAGAAACGTAAAGTCATATCTCAAAGGATCTTTGAATGAATGTGGATTTGTCGAAAGCAAATAGAGTTTTATTGATGTATATTTTGCGTAAAGCAATTTTGAACTTAAAAAAAAAGGGTGGCAGACACTCCCCATAGGTTCTTTAACCAAAAAAAAAACCCAAGAATTTATTTTAACTTTCATCAAGCATGTAATGACCACCAAAGAAAAGCACAAGTAAAAAGAGTGATACGCCATCAATCCTATATCCTAAAAGATCTTTCCAAGTGTTTATCAACTCAACTATTAATCATAGTTGTCTACCCAACCAACCTTTCAACAATCCCAAGAACTACTGAGCTCATACGGGCTTTTTTCAAAAAAGGGTTCAAAATTTTTTTTTTATATAGATTTGGGTCTCGTTTGCCAAAAATTACCGATTTGGGTCTCGTTCGGTGATATGACGGCCGAACTGGGCAGTTCGACGGTGGCCCCCCAGTTCGGTAGTAGAACTACCGAACTGGGGGAGGCCCCCCTCTGCCGCAACGCCAGGCGCCTGCCCTTCACGTGAAAGCATTCAAAAGCCTTTGAATGCTGACAGGCGCTCCGTGAAGCTTTCAGGCTTCTGATACAAATAACAGAGGCCTAAAGGTGAACACGGAGAGAAAAAAACAGAGAAACGAGAGACAACCGAGAGAGAAAAGAGAAATTTGGAGGCCGTTCGTCGATTTTCGGCGTCTCCGTATCCGCGGTCATTGATTCCGGCGACGTTTCCTCACCATCGAACTAGGTAACGATTCACTTTATAATCTATTTTCTTCTGCCCTTCGCGTTTTTCGTTTCGTTTTTGTCGTGTTAATTTTTTATACACGACAGAGAAGTTAGAGCAGAAGAGTAGAGAAGTTAGAGGAGACCAAGTATCCGGATTCCCATCTTGACGCACGCACGCTTTTTGGCTCAAAGTAATGTCTATATCCTTGTTAGGGTTAGTTTGAGCACGTTTTGGTGTGAAAAAATGCCGTTTTAGTGCTATGTAGTCACTGTTGTTGTTTTGTGCTGTTTGGTCCGAAAAATATCTTGTTCTTGCGCTATATATATCTCTGTTTTTCATGTCGCTACATATCTCTCGAAAAATGTTGTGCGTATTAAACCCTATTTTCATCATGATTTTTGAAATTTTGGATTTTCAGAATACTAAAAGAATAACTAAATGTACATGTCTCACGAAAAATTTTGTGCAAAACCCTGGTTAGATCTGGACCGTAGGATGTGGTAATTAGATCGAACGGTATAGATTTGGTCTTCGATTAAATCTGAGCCGTTGGTTTTAATCGCCTAATCCAACGGACGTGGGCTAGCCACGTGGGCAAACCTGGACCGTAGGATCTGTTTGTAATAATAAAAATTTCTCAGAATATAGAAAAATCAGAAAAAATTGAAATAAAAAAAATGCCCAAAACTGTGTCGTTTTAGTACCGGTTCAAACCCGAGTGGGTTTGGGTCGGCTCTTCGGGTTTGTGAGTTGGGTTGAACTGACCCGGTCCAGAAAATGAATAGAAAAAAAGTAAAAAAAAAAAAAATGAAAATTAGAAAATAAATAAAATAAAAAAATAATAATAAGAATCTCAAAAATTAAGATTTTTGTCAATTAATTGACTGGATCTTATTCTTGATGATTTTGGTCCTTCATTCCTTTCTAAATGACGATTCTACCCCTTATGGGTAAATCGCATCAGAATCATTTCAAAAAATTTCTAAAAATCATAGAAAATGGGAGAACAACCATATTCAACTGGTCCAACCTATTTATGTCGATTTCGATTTTTCGAGTCTTCGAAATAGAAAATTGGCTATGAAATAGCCACTCATGTCCTAAATCCGTAAATATTTTTAAAGAATACATAAATTCTTAAATATTTTTGTGACCCTATTTATTTCATTTGTTATATTGATAGTTATAAGGTTAATCTGTTAATGTGTAGGGAAAAATATTTATTAAATTATAGATGGAAAATAATTTGTAATTTCTTCATTTAGCAGAATGTCGTCTACATCTTTTATGACTGTGCAATGGGGAGGTACAATAGTACGAAATGAATTTGGATATGATTACGAATGTGGACAATGTGTTATGTTTGAGTTTGGAAACATATCCAGATTTGATGAGTTACGAGCTACGATTGAGCGTGAGTTGAATATAATAGAAAGCCAGTATATTCCTAGTCTGATGTATAGACAATCGATTCAAGCAACCGGTCGTAGTATGTATCAAATTGTGGAGGTGCATAATGATGTTGTAGTTAAGATAATCAAGCAATTTACACGTCAGTGTGATTCTATAGGGATTGTAGAGTTTTATGCAACTGTAGATGAACACCAACCGATCAATGATTCAACTAGGGAAGGTTTCAATGTTGGTGAAGATGACGTTGATGTGGATAATCAATGTGTGGAGTACGATGATAACAATGATAATGATGGTGATGATAGTGATGAAGAAGATGATTTATGGTTGGATAGTGATGACAGTGATAAAGAAGATGACGGAGGTGACGATATGGAGGCTTACTACAACACATATTGTAGTAATCCCATTTTGCCGTTGGTACATTCACCGCCCCATTCAAAGATTAACTATGATATAATGCAAGTAGATACAAGAACCAAGCCGGGCCATATGTTGTTTGATTCATCAACAGAATTTCATGTTGGGATGTCATTTCCAGCACGAGATGCGGTGTAGTTGGCTGCGAAAGAGTATTCTCCGAAAAGAAATCATCACTTTCGCAGTGGTGAGACAAAGAAGAGAAAATATATTTATACAATGCGGGAATCCAAATGAACCCTGTGATTGACGGCTCCGTGCATTTAATAAATCGGGTGACCTATTTTGGAAAATAACTAAGTACAGTGGACCACATACATGTCGTAATCTGCAAATGTCAAGGGATCATCGACAGCTTGATCAGAAGTACCTCTGTAGCCAGATAGAAGCAATGGTTGCCGCCCAACCAGATATCAAAATCAAGCTACTAATGGCCGAGATTAAAGACAAGCTGGGCTTCGAATCTACTTATCGTAAAACCCGGGCAGCTAAACAAATGGCGATTGCCAAAAATTTTGGAGGATGAGATGAGTCGTATGGTTAGTTAAAAAAGTATATGAATATGATGAAGTCAATGAATCCAGGTTCTCATTTTGTGATCGATGATTGCTTGAGCTAAGATCATAGTTGTCGATTCAACCGGATGTTCTGGACTTTCAAGCAGACAATTGAAGGCTTCCAAAGTTATCTTCCTGTGATATTTGTTGATGGAAGGAACGCTCCTTTGTGCGGCCTCATTTGATGGCAACAATCATATATTTATATTGGCATTTGCTATGGTTGATCAGGAGAATGGCGACAATTGGACTTGATTTATGGATCTGTTGCGGAGATAGGTCACTAATGACCGAGAAAATATTTGTGTAATATCAGACAGGCATAAAGGGATTCTGAAAGCAATGGAGACAGAAGGGTGCGTCCTCCACATGGCCACCGTAGATATTGCATTTGGCATGTTGTCAGTAACTACAATAAATAATTCAAAAATGCCGAAGGGAAAAGAGCTATTTAGACGGCAGGTAAATTTTTAAATTTACGTTATTTGAGGAAAAAACGTGTTCATAAATTTGTGTGACAAGTACTTATTATTATTATAATGTACAGCTTACAACAATCAAAAGCGGAAGTTCTTACACACCATGAGCCGAATGAGTGAGTTACATCCAGAAACAGCCAAATGGTGTGAGCAGATTTCAAGGGAGAAATGGACGAAGGCTTATGATGAAGGAATGAGATATGGATCGACGACGACGAATTTAGTTGAATTGGTTAATGGGATGCTAAAGGATTTTCGTGCTTTGCCAATAACAGCTATGGTGAATAAGATATTTTATCAGTTGACCTACTATTTTGACACCAAAAGAACGACATACAGGGCACTGAAGGTAGAGGGATGGGTATATACTCAATTTACCGGTAACATACTCGAGGAAAACAGTCAAGTTGCAAATAGGCATGATGTGACATGGTTCGACTCTGATACATGTATTTTTGAAGTTAAAACTAGATATAATAAATCCAGAGGAACATGGACAGAGTCCAGCTAAACCGGCCAACGTGCACATGTGGAAAATTTCAAGAGATGAAAATCCCATGTTCCCATGTAATTGCAGCATGTTAAAATATATGCAATTGATTACCATGCGTTTGTAGATGAATTCTATACGTTTGATAGAACACTTCAGTGCTATCAGTACATGTTTCATTCATTGGGGCATCTGGATTACTGGCATGAACCTAACGAGCTGCTATTAGTGCCAGACCCGAACCGTATTAGGAAGAAAGGAAGGCCATGTGCATCACGAATACATAATGAGATGGACTGGAGTACGCCGAGCAGTAGCACTTCGCGCAACGCTTGCACCAACTGTGTAAAATCATGGCACAACATGCAAACTTGTTCGTACAGATCGGCCCAGGAATAAAATTTAGATAGTGTGTGAAAATTGAATGTAATACATCCGATTTTCATACTCAATTTAGTTGTGTGAATTATGTAAATATAATATCACAATTGTGCGATATTTATTAAATTCCTCTGTTCCATTTGCAGACATGGCACAAAGAAATTACATTCAGCCGAGACCTCGGGACTATTCACTACTTACAGAGTAGGCCCGACACAGATCCCATGCCATATGGAACGCTTAAGTAATTAATAAATTTAGCAGTTGATCTGTCATTTGTATCAGTTGTATCGTAATGAAATTGCTACTAACGGTTAATGTAACATTTTGCAGATAGATGAGTATCAACCTTTTAAATGTCAGCGAGATGGATCGACGCTACACGAAGATTGTTTTAGCTCATGGATTGGTAGACACGTTCATTTAATCTAGAATATTTTACCAATTTTATTTTATGAATATTTTTTGTCAATTATTTACATACTAAATAAATTAATTACATAAATAATAAATATTTATTAATTATATATCTTAATAAATTTTTTAATTAATTATTGATGCTCTGATTAAAATTTTCAAGTGCGAATAGATTGGTGCTCTGATTAAATCAAGGGAGATTGACCATACCGTAGGAAACTAAGTATAATCTAGTTTTCAAAACAATCAACGGCTCGGGAGATGATCAACCGAGCGCATCATAACAGTGTCGTGAATGTGCTCGGGTGCAAGCCCAAACTTAGAAAAATTCCCTACGCGTTCAGATCAGCCTTTTATTTTATGAACTGTTCCCAACACTTGGACAGAAATTTGCATTTCAAATTAAACTAACAGAACCACTTGATGATATCATATCTCACTCTACAAGTTGAATCTACAGCGAATAAGCATACCTACGCATTCTACTACATGAAGGGAACACAATGGGTCCAAGATTAAGAGAACGTGTCTAAGATTCCATGAGCTAAAAAAATCCACCAAATCAAAATTTTAATAATACATAACAATCCTTAACCCTAATTACATTTAGTGATGATGTCGTCCTCCTACGCGTTCTCCTATTCCGCAATCGGGTTGTCTTTGTTCTTCGGCACGCCTAGTATTGTACCGACGATGACGTTCTGGATGAGTAGGATGTGTAGATGACGAAGGCATGTCGTGTGGTATGAAGCGTGGCTGTGATGTGGATGCATCATGAAAGTCAGGAAATATGCGATGCTCCGATGGTACATATCCTACTGTAGACGGGTGTGGGAAGAACTCGGATCCATAGGCACTCGGAGAGTTAGTTGGAGTGAAGGCGAAATCGGATCTCTCATGAAATGGACTGGCAAACTAGCTAAACCCTGTATTTAACCCCGGCGTGAAATCTGTCGTATGATAGGTGAAGGGGTAGGAGACGGCGTCATCAACTAGATGAGCTCGAGTGGTCCTCCGGGTCGACTGAACAGTCTCAGGTGGGTCATCCTCGTCCTGCCCAATGGGTACTGCTGTAGGTGCTGATTGGGGTGGTAGAATCATTATCAACCGCCTCTCCTCATTGAAGGCGCATATCATTACCTTAGATATCTTATCTATATGCCGTATGTTCTCCCGCATGTTCTCCCGAGATATAGTGGAAACCAATCGTAAGATTTGTTCCACGCCATCACACTGTTCATGAAATCAAAGTCAACAGAAGTTATCAAATGCCAATAACTTATGTTACTAAAAAAAATAATTAATTAAGTAAATTAAATGTGTTTGCACTAACCGCTCCACCTACTGTACCTCTCGTGTAAGAAATTCACCTCTGTGTGTGTTTGCGGTACCACTTCATATATTCTGAATGCTAGTGAAGTGGCTCCGTTGCAGGAGCATAATTGACTATGTGCTCAAGATAATTATTCCATATATCAATCCACTCTCTGTGAGAATCGACCCAATTCCTTGTAATTAGCTTTAATTGAATATTATGAAAACCTATATGATTACTGGGAGAAATAGGTATTGGCTGCTGCATACCAAACTGACGAAATACTCAGTCTGGATAATGCCACTTAATAATGTGAAAATAGATAAGTGGGACATGAGCCCTCCAAATGTGTTCTCCCTACATGCAGTAATCTGGTAGATTCTGGAGAATGTCATCGGTGTAGGGCTCCTAAGTAATCTATTATCGTATTAAAACATATCAAATTAAACAAAGAATTAATTTAAAAGGTAACATTACATTGAACTCGTTGGTTGCTATCATGACTTACATTTGCGAATGCCATTCTATCAAATTGGTAGCGCAGATGTCGCAAGGTATGTGTGGGGACCATTGTTGTCTGTAGGGGTTGAGTTTAGCTGCATAAACAAAAAACAAGAACATTTACATATATTATACGCACTGAAACAAATTTATGACTCACGAACTGAAAAAGCAATAAATCACATACCGACTACCAAGAGGTGCATCTGGTAAAGGATCATGGGTTCTGATGGATGGAGCGACACAACTGAAGCGATCTCATGCCCAAATTTGTAATACATGTAGGGCACCACTGATTTGGTGCGCTGATGGATCAGTCGCATTGCATAGCTCCCGATACAACCACTCAAGTGCTGCTGTGGGTACGGCGTAGGATCCTCGAGGTGCTCTAGTAGTGGAAGAAAAATCAAACTAACCCTAGCACCTGATTTGTCTGAAAAGATAGATCTAGTCAACTAGAGAATTAATGCCCCAGCATGCTGCAGTATGGTAACCTCACCGGCATCGTCAGGAATTACACCAAAGAGTCCTCTCAGCCAGGCTATCTTTACCATCGAACCGCGTATTTGACTGGTTGGGGGCGGTGACCAAGTAGATTCTCACAAAGATCGAGCTAACTCCTACTAGTGAGGCAAGTAATTACAAATCCATCAATGGGAAGCCTTGTTAGCACTGCGACATCCTGCAATGTGATTGTACATTCACCTTCCGGCATATGGAAGGTGTGAGTCTCGGGCCTCCATCGCTCGACCAAAGCTGTAATCAAATGATGATCAATTTGCCAAAATCCAAATTTCCAAACTCCGTAAAATTCCGAAGCTCGAACATACGGTTCAATGCGTTCATCAAGTTCAGCTTCGTGTAGCATTGATCCATCTCGCTGACATCTAAGACATTAATCCTCATCTATCTGTAAAATGTTACATTAATCATTAGTATCAATTTTATTATGATACAGCTGTTACAAATGACAAATCAATTGATAAATTTCTTAATTGCCTGAGCGTTCTATATGGTATGTGATCTGTGTCGGGCATGCTCTGTAAGTAGTGAATCGTCTCGAGGTCCCGGTTGAATGTAAGTCCTATGTGCCATGTCTACAAATGGAACAGAGGAACTTAATAAATATCGTACAATTGTTATTATTTTTTATTTTATTTGTTTTCTAATTTTATTTTTCCTAAATAAATATTGCCATGTCCCGACTGATTTTTTTTTTCTGCATTTTTAATTTATTTTTAATATTTTTCTGGCTGGGTCAACCAGACCCGAGCACCTAGCTCGGGTCAAACCCCCTCGGGGTTGATCCAAAAATATCGCGTCGTTTCAATTTTTTTTTATATTTTCTATTATTTTTATTTTATATTTTATGTGTTTTCTAATTTTCGTTTTCCTTTTTTTTAACTTTACTATTACTAATTTTTTTTTACAATGTTTCTAGAATTTTTCCAATTTTTTAGAAATTTCTTATGATTTTTTTTTATTTTTTAAGTGATTTTCTGATTTTTTATTTATTTTTTTTATATTTTTCTGGCCTGGTCAACCCAGTCAACCAGACCCGAGTGCCCAGCCCGGGTCAAACCCCCTCGGAGTTGATCCAAAAAATTGCGTCGTTCCCACTTTTTTATTTTATTTTATATTTTCCAAAATTTTCTGATTTTTCTATTTTCTGGAAATTTTTTATTATTACAGACAGATCCTACGATCCAAGTTTGCCTACGTGGTTATCCCACGTCCGTTGGATTAGGCTCCTAAAACCAACGGCTTAAATCTAACCGAAGACCAAATTCACACCGTCCGATCTAATTACCACATCCTACGGTCCAAATTTAACCAGGAGACCTAATCTAAACAGCGAAATAGCTCAAAAAATGAAAAATAAAACGTATCATAACATGCTTGAATCGACCCTAGAAAGGATATTGGTGTTACCTTGATCCGTAGAGCGAGATCCGGGCTGGTTTGAGGTAGAAACTCCACTGGACAGCACCTCCACAGTGGGCTAGATGAACGGGGCGAGTATGGTAGCGCACGGTGGAACGGCGCGGGATTGCTCGCTGCGGACGACGGCGGAGCACGGGTTTCGACCGTGTGCTCTTTCACCCTCGCACTCTTTTCTTCTTCCTCTTCTCCTCTCTCTCTTTTTTCTCCCACTCACTCTTTTCCTCCTTTTATTACCTTCATGCAATAAAGGGAACTACAGGCGCCACACTTCACGTGAAGTGTGAAGCAAAGGTGCAGCTTTGGCAGTGTTCGGCAGCTCAGCTGCCGAACTGGGTCCCGTTCGGCATCATAGCTACCGAACTTCTCAATTCGGCAGCTTCACTGCCGAATGGGACCCCTTTTGGTAAATAAAAAAAAATTAGACCCAATTTTGTAATTTTTTTTTCAGACTCATTTTTGAAAAAAGCCCGAGCTCACACACATACTTTTATCCAAAGCAAAATCTCTACCAAACAAGAGACAGTTTCATCAAATTAAGACTTCCGTGCTTTGCAGAGATAGAGCAAAAATCAGATAAAAGAGAGTTAGAAATAAGACGTACAAAAATAAAAATAAAAATTAAGACCCATTTAGAAACCACACACACGAAAACTGCTACATATTTTCAATTTACTGAGACTACATCCAGCACCCTCCAAATGGGAGAAAATCACAAAATTAAATCTAACCCAGAAACAGAAAAAGGAATAAACAGGGGCTAATCTGACTAGTGAACATCATAGGAGACCGGGTGGCTCTAGGACTGTGAGGAGGAAACTGATCCATCAACCTCCAAAACCCTCCTATTATCCATCTATCTTTGACGCTAGAAAGGAAAATTCCTCAAGAATTAATACACAAAACAAAACAAAACAAAAAAATTTGAATGAGAAAACCCCACTTGCACAATTCAAGCTTGATTCGACAACTTTTTAAGCAAGCCCAAAAAGTGCTAATTTGCCGGATCTGGCCAAAGTCAAGGTCGGCCGTCGCAAGCCACCCTTGTCGCAGCAGATTGACCGACGAGGTGACTCCAAGGTTGCCGAGGCAGCGCGACACAGGCTGACGTACACTGGCGCAGGGTTGCCGAGGCCACGTGACCCCTGGCGACACGACCCCGCGGGCGTCCGTCCAGCTCCAGATCTACAGGTTGAAGATGATCCGCCAGGGCAAGATTGAAATAATAAATTATAAGCGAGGGCAATTTTGGAAGGATATATATATTAATTAATTAACCTTGGAACCTGCCTCCTGATAATGTTGATAGTCCCACCTGCCTTTAGATGATACGCCTTTTGATAGCCGAAACGAGTGTTTCTGTTCCCTTTTTCGGAAAAACAATAAATAAATAAATTAAAAAACGTTGAGGCTTCGCATTTTGCCCACCCGAATCGAATCGGCCCAGTCCAATTCGGTCCGTACCCGAAATCTGGGCCGAGCTTATATTTCAACGAAAGCCCGGCCCGCTAGGACCACTTGCACCCCTCATGTTAGCAGCCTCCCACGGGCAGAAACGCCTAAACACAAAACAACAAAAGAAGATATTAATGGCAAATTGCTTAGATAGTATCAAAAAGATGCACAAAATGTCGTGGATAACCACAACCAAGAAATAGCCAGCATGGATTCCGAGATCCACGTTATCGCCATAACAATACAAGCGTCGGAATGTTTTATACCAATCAGTCAGATGCATGAATGGTCAAACTTTAACATAACCTTTTGTCCCATTCCATTTGCACTTGGATCGACTTAGCTGCACTTGTTTAGGACTTAGGAGTCATCTCCCATGTTTGGACTCACTATTCTCTCTCTCTCTCTCTCTCTTCTAATTTCAAATTAAATACTTTGTATGCCTCAATCTGTCACGCATGTATGTCCGTGAACCATCCCATTTGCATTTTAAATCTTTTCCACTCTCTCTAACACACTCCAGTTGATATATTCCTCAAAAGGGCACTAAACTTTTCCATGGCTTCCTCATCGCCCGGTTCGCGGTTGGAGGCAGAGAGTTGTGCTGCTTCCCTAGGGATAGGAGATGAATTCGGCAGATCGTCGACGGAGCCAGAAGCAGGTGAGGCAGATCTTGCTTTGGATGGGTCGGGACAAATGACCGCCAGGCCGGAGGGAGGAACAGTTTCACTGACATGGGAAGATCTGTGTGTGACGGTCGCGGATAAGCAACACAGGTGCATATCCATTCTTCAAGGGCTGACAGGCTGTGCCCGGCCCGGTGAGGTCTTGGCTATCATGGGGCCGTCCGGCTGTGGCAAGTCCACTCTTCTTGATGCATTGGCAGGTGATAGCATCATGCATCTTCATAGTACTTTTCATTTTTCGTCAGGAGTTATCAAAGTGTTTGCTCATATCACTATTATGACAAGTATTTCACCTTAAAGTAGAGAGTAGCTTCATCTTCATTTACAAAGGAATATACAACAGAATCCCAGGACAAACATGTTCATGATGACGTAATTAGATGACCTGTGCAGGGAGGCTAAGCGGAAAGACAAAGCGAACTGGACAAATTCTCCTTAATGGAAGGAAAGAGCCTCTGGCATATGGGACTTCAGTAAGGAAATCAGTTGGCTTGCCTGGCTTGGCTCGATACTTGATCAATACAACATGATAATAATAGTTTAAGCAATCGGTTGAATACTCTTATCACCTCCTGCAGGCTTATGTGACTCAGGATGATGTCCTAACATGGACACTGACTGTGAGAGAAGCCATATACTTGTCAGCTCAACTTCAGCTCCCGGACTCAATGCCGCTCTTGGAGAAGAAACAAAGAGCAGACACCACGATCAAAGAGATGGGTCTTCACGATGCCATTGACACGAGAATAGGAGGTTGGGGAAACAAAGGCCTCAGCAATGGCCAAAAGAGGAGGGTCAGCATCTGCCTGGAGATCTTGACTCGTCCCAAGCTTCTCTTTCTGGACGAGCCCACAAGCGGCCTCGACAGCGCAGCATCATACTACGTCATGAGACGAATAGTTAGTCTCGCTCAGCAAAATAAGATGACGGTGTTAGCATCTATTCATCAGCCCAGCAGTGAAGTGTTAGAGCTTTTCAAGAGTTTGTGCCTTCTCTCTCTCGGAAGAACAGTCTATTTTGGTCTTTCCTGTGAAGCAACACAGGTATGTTATAGTTTGTGCATAACCTCATCTTTTGCTGTAGTAACTAGTAAAGGTGATTACAGAATGAATGAACATTGAATTCTGTACAATGTAGTTCTTTGCACTGAATGGTTTCCCATGTCCAAGTCTGCAAAATCCATCTGATCACTACCTCAGGACTATCAACACTGATTTTGACGAGGTACGAGGGTGAAGTTTTCCAAGCAATCAATTTCAATTCAAGGGCATTGCTATCTTGCTCAGCCTGATCACAGCCAGAATTTTTCTTGGTAACTAGGACATCGAGCTAGGTTTTGGAGGAAAGCGAAGCACAGAGGAAGTGATTAAACTGCTTGTAAGCTCTTATGTATCGTCTAATTCCTATAGGCAAATTCAACGGAAAATATCTGAGATATGTCGACAAGTAAGTTATATGATGAGCACTTTCATCTAACCTATAAGGAGAAGATATAGGTATTAGTGAATGTTAATGTTTTTTATGGTACTGTCCAAGGTTGACAGGACTGTACTAGACAAAGAGGACCAAGCTTGCTTCTTCACCCAATTCCTCGTCCTTACAAGAAGGTCTTTCATTAATATGTATAGGGATCCAGGATACTACTGGATGCGTCTTATCATATACATCGCCTTAGGATTTGGTTTAGGCACAGTTTTCTGCGACATCGGCTCCGGTTATAGTTCGATTCAGGTAAGCTCTATCTCTGCAATCAAGATGTTGTTTGTGTTTTTTAGTCTTTTTTACCAAGTTTCAATCAAAAGGAGGTTTATCTTTAATGATATTAATAGACTAAAAAATATTTAATGATATTTAATTGCTTAATTCAGGCCAGAGGTTCAATGCTAATGTTTGTTGCTTCATTCTTGACAATATTGGCGATCGGGGGTTTCCCTTCCTTCGTGGAGGATTTGAAGGTGGAGAAATAGTAATTTTAACCTCTAGGAGATTACACTACTTCATGATTCAAGTCTGACTTTCCTCCCTTCTGATCCTTTTCTTTGCCTAGGTGTTTGAGAGGGAAAGATTAAATGGACATTACAGAACAAGTGCATTTGTTCTTGGCAATACCCTGTCATCCATGCCCTTCTTGCTTATCATTTCCCTAATTCCTGGAGCCATCACTTACTATCTCGCGGGACTTCAGAGAAGCCTCGAGCACTTCATATACTTCGCGTCGGTTCTTTTTGCCTGTATGATGCTGATAGAGAGCTTAATGATGATTGTCGCGAGTGTCATGCCAAATTTCCTCATGGGACTAATAACAGGTGCAGGAATCCAAGGATTAATGATACTCGGTGGCGGTTTCTTTCGCTTGCCAAATGATCTTCCAAAGGTCTTATGGAGATATCCCCTCTATTACCTATCTTTCCACAAATATGCGTATCAAGGCTTGTACAAGAATGAATTCGAAGGGCTGACACTTCCCGGAAATCCCTTAATCGGTGAAAGCGCTATTAGTGGCGAAAATATATTGAGGGACATATGGCAAGTGGAAATGGGTTACTCCAAGTGGACTAATCTGGCGATTTTGTTCGGGATGGTGGTCCTGTATCGACTCATCTTCTTTGGTGTTCTGAAGATGACCGAGAAATTCAAGCCCATCATCGCAGAGATCATGTTGGCCGTGCGCACGGTACAAACAGATAAAGTCCCGGTAAATCCCATTTGCGTGCCTTTGCGGGAAGCAAAGCGAAACGCAGCTTCATAAGTTCCAGTTCCAAGAAAAACAAGCAGAGGGCATCTAAATCTGAGTTTTTTCTAAGAGATAGAGTAAGATTATGTATGATTTACGTTCGTTGTAAGGATCTTGAAGAAGATCGAATACTGAACGAGAGCATTTCGTCCATAAGATCAAACGAGTCACAGGCTAAAGCTTGGTTTTATGACAAAATTGTTAGTGCGCAAGCTTATGAATTGCTGGTAGAGAAGTTCTCTTATTGGTTACTCGCTAGAAATTTTAGTCCTGATGTGCTTGTCTAAAACCCAGCGTGCATCACGTTCAGGTGCTGCGCAACATTTAATATAGACGATTGCGGTTGAGCCTCATGTGTCAGTCCATTAATGTTCTTGCAATAATTGCTGTCCTTAGCTTCTCCATCCGAATTGTCAAAGTTTCCGTTCGCGTTACCCGACAAAACATTTGGTGGCTCGCGTGTTGTCCTTGGCATCCGACGGAAATCCGGACGCCATTTTCCGTGTTCGATGTAACTTGCTCTCGGAGATCTTTTTTCTCCTCAGTAGTAGAGAAACACACGGATGATCAAGCAATAATGTAGGCTATATAGCACAGAGAAATTCTCAGCTGGATCCAAGTCCAACCTTCTGATTTGAGCACCATAACGTTTTCTTAATCTCTGGCAGCTTTTCCGGATATGCTTAATTCGTCGACCAACAAAGCATTAACATAGAAGTTCATGACTCGGGGGCTGGAAATTAGCGAAAGCTCCCATTTCTAATGCGATCGGTGGACCTTGCGGTGAAGAAGATCGTCTCTTCGAATGCACAACAATTCATCCGACGTTCACAGCTTTTAGGACATTTTCACGATGAGTTCAACCCAACCCCCTATTTTCAACAACTTCTAACCACTTTGCACGTTGCCATTATTCAATGTCTCTCGCATCATCGTCCGGCCAGAAGGAAGTGTCAAAATGTCTTCTCCGTACCTCGATCCGCACCCAATGCAATCGCGAAACGAATGGTTGTCTTCTTCTAAACGTGTCATTAGTTTCTCTCGTCCTTTTCCAGGACGAGGTAGGTTCGAACTTAAAAGTCTGCCGGGGCAGGTATGATAGACTTTTCGTGGCCATGCGTTTCCGGACTGAACCAGCGTTTCCCACGTTGGTTTCTGGCGTTTAGCTTCGAGAAAGAAACGGGAATTGTCGTGGGAGTGATGTTGGATGTCGTCTATCGAAGGAAATAAATCGAATCTTACTAATTTCATGGAATACGGAAAAAATAAGGAATGCACAACCACACATATATGTATGTACAATCACGTGCTTTTTACTCTTTCGCAGATCCCCTAACCAAGAAAGATGCCATTTTTCCAATATGTCCCAGATTGCAATAGATGTTCAACGAGTCACTATCGACTATGCAAATTATTGAGCACGAAAAATTTGGCACGACGTTCTTTTAGGGAAAAGCTGGGCTGACTGCACGGTTACTCTGCCAAGAGTAACGGTGCAATCTTGGCCCCAAAATTTTCCTCCGGACGACTTGAGAAATTTCGGTGGATGTGTGTTGCAATTCCCACAAAAAAAAAAAAAATTCCAATCGGTGGAAAGTTTTACCAAAGTAAGTTAAAAGGGGACTAAAAGAAATACAAGATTAATAATAATCACATATTCATTTGATTTAATTCTTGTATCACAAACTGTTTTTCCTTTAATCCCACGGGTGAGATTTCTCATGTGCGAATATAATAAAAACTAAGAAAACAACCCATGACAATACAAAAATTATGATTAGACCTATTCCACAAACTTAAACTTGTGCATTCATGGTTTTGTGCAAGCTTAGAGCTTGCGGCTATGGCGACTGTGACGGACGGTTATTCTTTCATAGTGTTTGATGCGGTGCTTATTTGGGAGCACATTATAATGTGGATCGAATCATAGTATGACACATGTATTCTAATTTTTTTGTAAGCAATATGCAATTCATATCAATAAAAATCCACCGACAAAATATAAAGTATAACAGAAGGGCTAACGTAGGGCACTTTCTAACATAAATAACACAGAGGGATGATTTTGATTTTCGGCCAAATATATATGCGTCACCGGTTATATTATTCCTTTAATAAAATAAAAAGACAAAATCTTTATTGCACACTTTCTTGCATCCGGTTGCCCACCTCTCCTAAGCTGAAACTTGTGGTCAATATGCCACCGTTAGAAATTCATTGTAACGGTACCGTCCTCCTAGCAGGACTCTTCTTTTTACCTCAAGATATCATATATTTTCTTGCGTTTCCTTGATGGACTGCATCTCTCCATATTTGCATGTAAAGGAAACAAGTGTCAAATGAAAACGACCACCTTTGTAAGTTAATGACTATCTAGACTTAGCTTGTCCACCACGTGACTCCATTGGAATTAGTTTGCACGATATTTTCCTTATCGATCGCGAGAAACACGGTACGCCCTCGAAACACCAACGTGGTCATTAAATAGTGTCCAGTGTCATTCACTTATAAAATCCTTCCTTCGTCGCAGTGTCTTCACGATTCATAGTCGATTTGTAGATCTGTTTCTTTCTGACTTACCGGGTCAGGCATTCCACAGTAACCAGCATTAGCATGGAAATAGAAGCAGCTTCTTCAATGGATACAACAAGCACCGATGGAGACTATCGGTGCAGAGTCCATGAGGTTGAGGTCGAAACTTATGATCCTGATGAACCAAAAGAGCCAAGAAATGATGTTACTCTGACCTGGGAGGATGTGTGGGTGTTGGTGTCCAACAAGAGAAAAGGGGCGAAACCGATACTTGAAGGCGTCACCGGTTATGCCCGGCCAGGAGAGCTCTTGGCCATCATGGGGCCTTCTGGTTGTGGCAAGTCCACTCTCCTTGACGCACTCGCCGGTAAAGCGATTACTAACTCTTTCCGGCTAAGCCATTTTGCATGAGAAAAAAGGAACCTTGTAAAAACATTCCCCAGATGTATAGTGTCTGCATAGCTAATCACCAACAACAATTTATTCAGGTGTACCTCTGTTATTAACTTATTGAAAGAAAACAGTTGGTTTGTAAGTTTAGTTTATGTTGAAAGTCACGCTATTGTCTGCCTAAGGGGCTTACATTTTTCATGCATTTTGACTTGTGGAACTCACATGACAGGGAGATTGAGCTCAAACACAAGGCAAACAGGAGACATTCTAGTCAATGGCCACAAACAAGCTCTGGCTTATGGAACTTCAGTAAGTGTAGAATCTGAAAACTAATCCTCTTTCATCCTCAAATACTTCATTTCTTCGGTTTGTATGGAATAATTTGTGACTTCACGTAAAAAATTGAACCTAAGTCAAATATCCTGTTTTTTTTAGTTGATCTTGTAATCAATGGTGAATGGTAAGGAACTGTCTTCTCATCACTCATCAGGGTTCTTTATTCTTGTGAATTCAGGCTTATGTGATGCAAGACGACGTGTTGATAACAACGCTAACTGTGAGAGAAGCTGTTTACTACACAGCTCAGCTACAATTGCCAGACTCCATGCCAGTATCCGAGAAGAGGGAAAGAGCAGAAACGGCAATAAGGGAAATGGGACTGCAAGATGCCATCGACACAAGAATTGGAGGCTGGGGGACCAAAGGACTAAGTGGTGGTCAAAAGAGAAGAGTTAGCATTTGCCTGGAAATTGTCATCCGCCCGAAGCTTCTCTTCCTCGACGAACCAACCAGTGGACTCGACAGCGCGGCATCCTATTATGTCATGAGCAGAATAGCCAGCTTGGACCAAAGAGATGGAATCAGAAGAACCATAATAGCATCAATTCATCAGCCCAGTAGTGAAGTCTTCCAGCTTTTCCACAATCTTTGCCTTCTCTCTTCAGGCAGAACAGTGTATTTTGGACCTGCTTCTGCAGCTACGGATGTGAGCATTTACATGCATTCACTATTATGGAGGTAATTTAAAGATCTATATGTATACTTTAGTTTGACCTCTTGCTTTCAAATGTTGCAGTTTTTCGCTTCAAATGGTTTCCCCTGCCCAACTCTCCAAAATCCATCAGATCACTTCCTGAAAACCACAAACAAGGATTTTGATGTGGTGAGAGCCTCTCTCCTTCAATATAATGCCTTCGATTCATGTACTATCTGTTGGGAAATAATTACCACTAGTAGCTATAAGAATCTTGTGACTTATCTTTGCCAGGATATTGAACAAGGTGCGCCCGGAAAAGTTTCCACAGAGGAAGTGATCGACACTCTTGTAAAATCATTCAGATCATCTCCAAATTGTCAAGAAGTTCTAGGAGAAGTAGCCAAGATTAATAAACAAGTAATTGTTTCAGTAATTAGATATATTCCGGCTATGCTTCACTTTAAATACGCTTTAGAATGATCGCCATCAATTTTTTCTCAGGGTCACGGAGCACCGGTGAAAGAGGGAAGCCATGCAAAATTTGTGACACAGTGTCTTGTTCTTACTAGAAGATCTTCACTGAACATGCACCGTGATCGAGGCTACTACTGGCTGCGTTTAGCCATTTATGTAACTGTGGCCTGCGGTCTGGGAACCATATACTGTAACCTTGGATCTACTTATGGCTCAATTCAGGTATATGCTAAGTAGAGGGTCCAACATATTTGTACTCTGCAAATGGAGGGGAAAACCGAGGTATATGTTGAAGTTTGTTTGCAAAACAAACAAAAAAGTTACCTTTTCTAATCCCACATAGGATAGAAAAAAGAATGCAAGTCTTTTTATTAGTTAGAAGGCTACTATATAGTCTTTCAAAATAAAGAAATTGGCAAGTGGGTTAGACCCCACTATACCCCCATGCGGGTGCGCGATTTTGGCACTATTTGGCAATTATTTTTTTATTTTTTATTCACGTAAGAGTTGAAGTTAATTTATTATTTTTTCGTTTTTTAATTTCGAATTTTAATTTCAGACAATGAAGAGTTGCAATTTTTAGACGAGACAGTTTTCAGATAATGAAAGGTTGCGTCCGTCCGAATTAGTAATTTTGAACATGAATAGGTGTGTCCGAATGTGCAATTATTCGGACATGAGGAGGTATGTCTAAATTAGCCGTTATTGGACACGAAGAGGTGTATGAGAATTAATCACTTTTCGGACGCGAAAAGATGTGTTCTTTTCTCATTATATATTTAACTATTCTGTTCGTTTTCAAAACACACTTCTTCAAATTTTTAGAGTTTCGTTTTTATCCAAATTAGATACAACCTTCCTTTCTGATTGTTTCCTAAAGAGTTCTTGGAGAATTATTAGAATTGATATATAATAATATCGCTTGAGACTCTGTTGTATCATTGAGGATCTTTGCCGGTAACCATTAGCAACGTTGTGGGCAAATAATTCTTTAAAGAAAGTGTTATCACGCTTCAGAGTCTGATTCTATTGTTCATCATATTCCCGACGAAATTTCTCAACAGTATATACTTCAGTGTTTAATCACCAGGAAGACAAGAAACTCACAAATTTTGTCATTGACATTTACAGGCTAGAGGATCGCTCCTAGTTTTCGTTGCTTCATTCCTGACTTTCATGGCGATCGGTGGCTTTCCTTCTTTCGTGGAGGACATGAAGGTCCTACTCTTGACTTGAAATGATGCTTATCAATATCTATGGATAAACACCCCTTCAACTAATACTTCTTTTCCCATCTCAATCCTCTCGGCCGTGAACTGTTTCAGGTATTTGCGCGAGAAAGATTAAACGGGCACTATGGAACTGGGGCATTCGTGATCGGGAACACGCTCTCCTCCATACCGTATTTGTTGCTGATCTCCCTGATCCCCGGAGCGATTGCATACTATCTCACGGGACTCCAGAGAGGATGGGAACACTTCTTGTACTTCGTCGCGGCGTTGTTCACTTGCATGATGTTGGTGGAGAGCCTGATGATGATGTTAGCGAGCATTGTCCCGAACTACCTGATGGGCATCATCACGGGGGCGGGAATCCAGGCGCTAATGATCTTAGGAGGAGGATTCTTCAGACTACCGAATGATCTGCCGCTCCTATTTTGGAAATACCCTTTGTACTACATTGCCTTCCACAGATATGCTTATGAGGGATTGTTCAAGAACGAGTTCAAGGGACTGAAATTTCTTAGTCAAGCTGATACCAAGACATCTTTCATCAGCGGCGAGCAGGTCCTGACAGAGTTTTGGCAGATGGATACGGAGTATTCCAAGTGGGTTGATCTTGTAGTTTTGGTTGGGATGGTGATTTCATATAGAGTCATGTTCTTGGCCATTGTCAAGGGCAGCGAAGTGGTCAAGCCTGCCTTGGCTGCCTGCATTTCTTGGACCCCCGAGAAAACCAAACAGGTCATGATGAATCCTGATAACACTGTACACGGTGATGATTAGTTGATTACCAGCATGATAATAAGTGATTAGTAGGGTTGCTAATCCCCTAGGTAGGTACGAGAGGAAAGCATGAGATAGTGTTGATTACGCAGAGAAGCAACTATGTAAATGTTATCCATGAAAGCCAAATGTGCTTAAATGGCTACTTGATGCATTACTATCCCCAAAAGTCAGTGCTACAGAATGAGATTGAGAGTTGTGACACGACACTTGGCAATTTCAAGGGTTCCCTTTTTTCCTTTTGCCGGAAAGGGTGGTTTGCTCGAGGGGAAACTGTTTCCGAAAAATTATTTTTCGACTTTTGGGTGTTTGGATGACGAAAAACTAATTGATTTTACGAAAAGCGTTTTCAATGGACGAAAAACAGCGAGCTTAAATAAGGGGAAAATGAATTTCTCTTCTAATAAGAAGGAAATCACTTTTCCTAAACCATCATATAATGCACTTAAATGACACAAAAAAAGTATATTTTATAAATATAAATCTCAAGTTCATATGTTCCTCCAAATTGAGTTATCGAAGGTCATCGATGATTATATGCCGAATAGAAAATCAGTTACGTGGAAATAAAGTTTTTCTTATGCTCCGTTTCGTGAAAAATTTGACATTTATGATTTTGGGTGTTTGGCTGAGACATCTGAAAATTAGTTGTTAGGGTACAGATAATTGGGAAATCGAGCACTAAGGTCTCGAGTTTGACCTCCATGGACCCCGAGGACCCAGGCACGGACATCAATCCAGGGTCCACGAAAGGTGGGCCTAAGACATGGGGCCCGTGCTCGGCTCCTCAACCCCGTGCCAGGGTCCTCGGCACCCAGGCCCAGTCCATAAGTCGGGCCAGGACCCTGGCGCTCCCTACTTCATAGAGGTCAGGCCTAGAACCCTGCGCCAGAGCTTAGCCTCAATGAATTGGGCACGAACACCGGGGTCTCGGGCCTGGCCTCGATATACCTAGGCCCAAGCATTGAGGTCTTGGGTCTAACCTCCGTGGACCCGGGCGCGGATGTCGGGGACCCGAGGATGGGCACTGAGGTCCTGAGCTCGGCTTCTTTGTGAGGCCCGGCCTCGATGAACCAGGGTCCCGGTGGACTTGAGCCCACTGCCAAGGACCCGCGAATGTTGCCTACCCAGGCGTAGGGGTGATTGGTTCCAGGATGGGTGGTTCCCACCCTAGAACCGAGAACCGCCTGCTAGGAACAGGTTTCGCAAAATACGAACCGTGAATTACCCGCTCGTTTTATGGATCCACCCGAGAACCGAACCACCGGTCCGGTCTGATTCCCGGTTGGATCTTGGTTACGGTAATGTCTACCGAATTTTCTGTAAAGAAGTTATGTTTTACCTTTATTTGTCAAAAGCTTTTCTCAATGCTATGATCATTCTTTGGAGTTTGGAGGACGTTACTTTTCTTGTAAATGTTTTCAGTTTTTTCATAGGGTTTTGAAGCCAAAAGTACACTGAGTAGTGGTACTTGCCTTTAAATTTCCACTATGTACCTTAGCATTTATATAGTATGAACGCAGTAATTTTAATAATGTCCAATCATCTTATCAAGTTCTTTTTTTTTTAAAATATCTCCCCCCACAAAGCAAAAGAAGAAGTTTAGCGTAGTTGTCACAGTATTTGGTAGCTTGTTCATAATAGGGAGGAAATATAGTCACGACAATGCAAATGAATTACGCCCTTGAGTTGAGTACCATTAGAGTGAACCTGTATTATCCTCATCAATGCGGTAAACTAGGAGGAAGAGATCAGAGATAAATTCATATAATAGTCAGGTTAAAAAGGTAGTATTTCACATCTAGCACATCATAAATGCAGTAAAGTATATAAAGGACCGATTCAGTTGGGTCGGTTGGATGGTTCCCACTCGAAATCGGGAACCGAACCGGTACCCGCTGGTTCTAGAAAATTGGAACCAGGAACTGAATTGTACTCGTCGGTTATGATCCAAAATCAGCCGGTTGGGTACGGTCCGGTCCGATTTGGTTGGATCATGATTTTTTTGCTCACCCTTACCCAGGCGTAATCTCTAGTCCAAGTGCTCATGTCTAGTCATATATTGAAGAATGATTTCTGATTTTTAAAAGACGAAATTATTTCCTTGAATTTGAGCATAAATTTCCCGATGACTCGTTTTTGTAAGCCATCCAAATGCCGAAAAATAAAATTAAAAAAATTCTTAGAAAAGAAATTCGCGAAACAAATGGAGCCATAATTTGAAATAGAAAAGTCAATTGAAATTATGCTTTTCACTCGAGAAAATTTAAATAACGATATAAGTATATTAAACATCTCAGAGGCCTTTTGGATTGGCTTCATGGCTTTAACACGGCCCATTTGTGTTTCCTGCTAAATAAATATATACTTTACTCATTGATAACTTCAAATACTGACATTAACATGTTTTAAAAATTTAGGTACTTTAATGGGATTTGGATCAAGTGCTCAAAGCTTACAGTAAGAGTCAAAAGTCAAAATTTAGAATTTGAGAATCAAACCAGATCTGTCGTTGATTTACTGCTTTCTAAATAGATTTATCAGTAATTATATTTTAAGTAAAGAAAGAAGAAAGTTAAAAACGAAAAACGAAAAACGAAATACAGAGGCTGACGTGGAGGAAACATTTTAGGGATCGGACCATGAGCACCGGCCGAAAAGCCCATAAGTCGCGGCTTGGCTCGCCTCTTCATTGTCTCTCTTCCCTCCCGAAGAGAACTGGGCTGTCGCACGCGCAGTCGCAGTCCCAGATAGCTTAGAGAGAGAAGAGAGAGAGAGGGGCACGATGAAGGAAGGGGACGTAGAGATGTCTCCGGCTGACTCCGGCGAAGCGGTACGGGTTCTCTTTTTATGTTCTTTCTTTCCGATCTCCTGTATCATGCGACCGATCTGTTTTCGTTTCGGATTCTCTTGACGACTAGAGTTTACGTTATCGATGCCCTAGTGGAATTGATTCGCGAGTGTGAATGACGCAGGAGCTGGACGACATGAAGAAGCGATTGAAGGAGATGGAGGATGAAGCAGCTGCTCTGCGCGAGATGCAGGCCAAAGTCGAGAGAGAGATGGGTTCCGTCCAAGGTTCTTCCTTTCGGGCTTTCCTTTAATGGGTTTATGGTCCTTTGGTTCGCTGTGTGATTCTCATGTTTTTAATGTGGGTCATTCATCCCATGCTAGTGGTAGTAATGGTGCAAGAGTCCTCTCTTGACTGGAATTTTGAATTGTAGCATTGTTGGAATTGGATCCTCTCCACGGAGGGTGTATTCAGAGTGTCTGACTTATGGTACTGGTGTTCATGCATCACGCGAAAGACAGTCGGTGACTGTGTTAGACTTGCGTCTCGTTCTTCACTTGCTTTTTGTCGATATATGTTATAATTCGAAACTTTATGGGGTTTGTTAGTTTATCCAGGATCTATGTCCATTAGGGTTATCTGCTTTGCAAGCCTAATGCTTACAATGCACGGTCCTCTACAGATTCAAATTTGGGGATTGTCTTGAATTTGATGGAAAAGGCTGTTATCTTTCCCGTGTGGACTGCCGATTATTACGGAAAAAAGGTGAACATGGCAGTGACCGTTAGCAGAATGTTCAGTTTCCTGACTTGTCCGATCAATAGATGTAAAGGTGGTTGGCTGGTGCTAAAGAGGAATAATTTTGCATATATACATGTACAAGCTGTGGCCAAAGTGCAGTCCCCGGTGTTAGATTTTCTCTCGTTTCTTTTGGATATGATGATTTTGGGTTTACATGTGGAAATTGAGTAGGGGTGTCACCTTATTGTTTTGTGATGTTGGGTTTTGAGTGGGTGAAGCAGGACATGTTTGACCTGAGGTCTTACCAGTGGCAAAGCTATTTGTGACGGTTCATTATTGCGTATTTCATTATCTCACACTAGCTGTTGTCTAATAGTATGGTGTTACTTATAGTGCTAAAGCAACTTGAGCATTTTACCTTCATCTTTGGCAGTGTGTTCACTATAATTCTTTTAATTGGTTGTTGTGCTTGTAAATGTAGTTGTTGGGTCTTTATTTGTTATAGGACTGTTTGTTACGGCACATTACTGCATTTGAGCTCACAACAATCAATTGTTAGATAGGATGAAATTATTGACAGTGCAAATGCAAGTTGAACTGTTGATTTTTCATCTTTGGCAGTATTCTACTATTATGAGCTTTTTTCTCTACTGGTTATTGTACTTGTAAAATGTAGTTTTTGATCTTCTTTGTTTCTTTTGCAACTAGATCCTGCTAATGCAGCTGCAAATCAAGCAAATAAAGAAGAAGTTGATTCTCGATCAGTCTTTGTCGGCAATGTGAGCTCTTCTTATTGATTGTTATTGTTTGCATTGTTTGAATTTTCTTTGTTAGCACATATGTTTGCATTTGCTACTTAAGGGCCTGCGGCTTGCCTTCCCTGATGTTGAGATTGCTGTCTACCTTCTTTTATTCTGCTTCATTAATAAGAACTATCAATTGAGCAGATCCTCTGGTGTTGTCAAATGTATATCTTCATACTGCTGCTTGAAAGAAGAAGGATAAAGAGGAAACTGTAAATACATCTAAATCAACTAACTGAGATTAAACAGCTTTACATTTGTCTCGATTCAGCCGTTTTGCATCAGTCATGGTGTCACACTTCACTAAGGGAGGGAAAGAGTTTGTTCATGGTGTTCGAATTCTCTATTCACCAGCGATGGTTTCTATTTCTTAGGATATTAATTACCAACCTCCATCATGGATACTTTTAAGTAGTATTTGTTTGTTCCTGATAAGCTTGTCTGGAACACGTTTAGAAGTTCAAATTGGTTTCACTGGCCTCTGATTCACTAGCGGAGCAGTATGTTTTGTCTATTAATATTTCTGAACTTATGCAAATTAACCTGGCTATTTGGTTATTTGATCCACATATTGCTTAAAAAGTTGAGCCTGAGCTTACATCTGGCAATATCTTCTTTTGCAGGTGGACTACTCATGTACTCCTGAGGAAGTGCAGCAGCATTTTCAATCATGTGGGACAGTGAATAGAGTCACCATACGTACTGACAAGTATGGCCAACCAAAGGGATATGCTTATGTAGAATTCCTTGAGCCGGAGGCTGTTCAAGAAGCTCTCCTTCTGAATGAATCTGAACTTCATGGCCGTCAACTAAAGGTGCGGAAATTCTGTTTTGGTGATCTCTTCTTCTATGCAGTTTATCTTTGGTTGGTTATTTTATTTTTTATTTTTTTTTGGGGGGGGGGGGGGTTTTCTAAGACACAGGTGCACTACCGATAGTGATTGCCATTCCAGTCAACCCCTTTTATTGGGTTCTTGAGGCTGATTTTTGACCAACTTTATTTCTTTTTGACCAACTTTTTCAGTGAAAGATTTAAATGGTTTTCTTTATAGGTAACTGCGAAACGAACCAATGTACCTGGTATGAAGCAACATCGCCCTCGTCGGCCTAGCCCTTTTATGGGAGCCCGGTTCAGGAGTCCTTACATGCCTCCATTTTACCCTCCATATGGATATGGGTATACTGCTTATATCTCTGCATTATTTGAATGGGTCACATACTCCCCTATCGATACTGAATGGTTCGCAAACATCTCATCTCTGCAGGAAAATTCCAAGGTTTAGAGCGTCAATGCGATACAGTCCCTACTACTGAATGTATGTTTCTTGAGGGGTTGGATTTACATTGTGTAGGCACTAGACAGAAGCTGCTCCAGTGCGGGTTTTTCATGTCTTTTTTATGTGATGACTTTGTTTGATCTTTGGGGAAGAAGCGGAAGGGCATCAGCATGCATGACTCATGTCTTCATCTTGCGAGATGTGCACTTCCAAGTGCAATTAAAGGTACTTGAGAGTGGAGAAACAATGTTCTGTTATATCCATTGATAGTTGAGCTGATGAGATTTGCTTACTGCCATCACTCTGCTTCCCCGAATGATTAGATGATTATGCTGAAGTTAAAATGCTTCTTTCAGTAACTGTGTTTCTTCTCTCATACATGTTTCTCATCCAATTTGAGTCTCGTAAATGCGGAAACTTCAAGACTAAGATCTCACCTTCCTTTTCAATCATCCTGGGAAGGGGGAGATTGTTGGTGTGTCTGTATTGGTCCTCCAGGCCAGGATCGTGAACTGTCGGTGCATCCATTCTTGTTGTTAAATGATATAAACTGTTGTCAATTGTAACAGTTGAACAGAGCGGTTTTCATGTTGTGGTAAATAGATGTGAGGTGGTTTAGATCACACGGCACTTTATTTTAAAGTTCTATTAACTGACGCCATTACCTCGATTTATGATTGTTTAACCATCGTTTTCAAGCCGGGGGAATCATGGATGTTGCCGAAATCATTGTACAGCAGGATCCTGTTTACAGCCTGTCATGTGTACGTTTCTTACGAGTGCCATTTCTAGGAGTATGATGTGCTCGATTAAGAGAAATTTGTTGAATTGTGGCAATTTTCGTAGTTGAGCATCGAAACACTGACATGATTTAATGGGCACCTCCAGCTAAGTTGGTCCAACTGTACTGGCCTTCCGAAGATATTTATGAGCCCCCTCGTGTTGGTCTTTGCTAGTTTAGAGAAATAATGTTATACAAATGAATCTCTATACCAGGAAGTCAAGAAATTATAGATGCGGAGAATGTCTAATTTGTTTGATCCGGACTAATAACGTTTGTAAGCCCTCTTTTGATCAAAATGGAGTGGGGATCTCTTTGCTGGACTACGTGACAGTAATCTCATCCTCGGCTCTACAAGATGGTCGAGGACTCGATAATGTCAGGCGATAATATCAGGAGACATTCGAGAATATAATGCACATGCATGGTCCCGGTGTATGGGGGGGAAAGAGATCGAGATGAGGAGGTGAATCATGGAAGGTAGCTTTGTTGATTGGGGACTATGTTTTAGGCAGGGAAAATTACTAAACAAGTCATAAATCAATTATAACGATGTCAATTCAGCCCTAAACTTTTAAATTTAGCCAAGTCATGATCTTTTGACAATTGCCAATGTAGTCATTCTGGTCAATTTTTGGTCGAAAATCGCAAATGTGAATGCCGATTATCTACATGGCCGGCGCTGACGTCGATAACTTTTTTAGATTTTTTTTTAAACATTCCCAAAAAGTCTATGGTATTTTATTTTTTCATTATGACTGATGAGGGTTGCAACTCTTGCCTAGGTCGTCACCAAATCTAGGTGAGGGTCATCTTGTTCGTGGCCCGTGAAGGTCCTGTCAGCCCTTGTCGGCTATAGTGGAAAAAAAAAAAGAAAGAAAAAGTGTCCATGTCAGCGCGCCATCGCTGCGTCGGCATCAGTGATTTTCTGGCCAAAAATGCCGGAAGGATTATATTGGTTAATTGTAAAAAAATTTAGGACTAAATTGGTCAAATTAAAAGTTTAAAATTAAATTGACACACGTTCAATAAATTTAAGATTTTTTTTAGTGATTATCCTAGTATAGGCAACGTTTGGGACTAGACCGGGATCACCTAACATTTGGGTTTTTTGTGACATGAGTAACATTACTCAAATCAGGCCGTCAATTTTCATTTGGAAGGCCAAGAATGGGCCACGTCATTTGTTGAGGGGAGGGAAAAAAATTGGGCGGGAATTTTTTTGGGGTTTAAAAATTTTGAATCATAACCTCAACTCTATCTTAAATCAGGCCATCTATTTTCATTTGCACGACGTGATTTGAGTAATGTTACCCATGCCACAGAAACCCCAATGTTAAGTGATCCGCTTCCTCTGGGACTAGGCCAATTCGCCTTTACGTATCAAACATGATCTAACTTGAGTGTGGGCCATAGAGCTTGTGCAATTAGGCCATTTCTTAAGAAAATTACCAAAACAGTCTTAAACTTATTGCAATTGTGCCAATTAGTCCTCAACCCTTTTTCTTTTTTTACTAACTGAATCCTAAATCTTTTGCATTTGTGCCAATTCAGTCTGTTTGGCCGAATAGTACTGACGTGGATAATTTTTTTTTAGAAATTTTTAATATTTTCTCGAATTTTTAAATTAGTTTCTTATTTTTTGTTTTCTACTTATGGACAGCGAGCTCGCCGGCCACTAGACAAGGGTAGCCTCACCATGGTCTCGCCCAACGGCCGGGACCCTCGCCGGCTACAAGCAGAAAACAAAGAAGGAAGGAAAAATAATAAAAGAAAACTTTAAAATTAATTAGAAATTAGAATAAAAGTATTTAAAATAATAAAATATTACTAAAAATTATCCACGTCAGCGCCAGTTGGCTAGATGAGCTGAATTGGCACATATATAATAAGTTTAGGACTCAATTGACAAAAAAAAAAGGTTTATGACTGAATTGATACAAATACAATAAGTTTAGGACTATTTTGGTAAGTATCCCCATTTCATTCCCCTTCTCTTTCAACCCGAGTTGCGAAACTTATACTTTGGTTTTGAAATCCACTACTCAATCTTCCTTCATTGCTACATTTATTTCACTCAAGTATAGATGGAGCGTTCGAGACAACAATGTCTGATATTTTATTTCGTACACGCTCCATATGAACTTAGGTTACAGGGACTCTATATTGGGACTAATTCCCTATAAAAGCACAAACTTTAGGTCTAATGATGATTCTGGCCCGAACTTTTTTTTTTGTCTCGTAAAAAAGCACCAATTTTAACTCGAGTCCCAAATTTGGCTCGAACTTTTGTTTGTCTAGTAAAAAAGCACCAACTTTAACTCGAGTCCCAAATCTGGCCCGAATTTTTTTTATCTCATAAATAATTATCAATTTTAACTCAAGTCCCAAATCTAGCCCTTGTTAATTTGGAACCATTAGATGTCTAACATGGCAATTTCACGTCATCAATAAATCTACGTGGCTTGCTGATGTGGATTTAATGCACTATTCATCGTCTTCTTAGCACGGAATCCGAAATTGTTCATCCGCTTCACCTCTGTCACAGCTTAATGGCTAATTCCCTAAAAAAGAACAAACTTTAGGTCTAATGACGATTTTGGCCCGAACTTTTTTGTCTCATAAAAAAACACAAACTTTAACTCGAGTCCTAAATTTTGCTCGAACTTGTTTTTTTGTCTCGTAAAAAAGCATCAACTTTAACTCGAGTGCCAAATCTGGCCCGAACTTTTTTCGTCTCATAAAAAATCACTAACTTTAACTCGAGTCCCAAATATGACCCCTTAATTTGGAACTATTAGCTGTCCAACGTACCAATTCCACATCGTCAATAAATCCACGTAGCTTGCTGACGTGGATTCAAGACACTATTCATGTCTTTTTAGTATGAAATTCCACGTTGTTCATCCGCTTCACCTTGGGCAAATTTTGTCACACCCCGAAACTAACAAATTAGGGGATGACACGGCCGTCCTTTCACACGAAGAACGCAGCCTCAAAACAACCAAAGAACCTGTTATCAAAATATATATCTTCAACTATATATACACGACAAACCAACATGTTAGTTACAACATCAGAGTTTCTATCGATCACCAAAAAGAACATATACAACTAGAATTCAGCTAACCAATAAACGGCTTAAGTACACTACAAGTGCCAAAACTTGTGCACGGCGCTCACTTTAGTGTCAAAACTTTCAAAACGATCACTTAAGTGCCAATTTTTTTTGAAAAACAATCACTTCAGTACCAAAACTTTCAAAACGATCACTTAAGCGTCAATTTTTTTGAAAACGCTCACTTCAGTGCCAACTCTGGCGAGCCACGTCTGCTCAAATATTAATAAAAAAATAGGTCACGTCGGATTTTCGGTGAGCCACGTCAGCTCAAATCAGAGTTGGAACTGAAGTGATCGTTTTTAAAAAAAGTTGGCACTTAAGTGATCGTTTTTCAAAAAAATTAGCACTTAAGTGATCGTTTTGAAGGTTGTGGCACTAAAGTGAGCGCCGTACATAAGTTTTGGCACTTGTAGTGTACTTTAGCCACCAACAAACTATCAATAACCATATGTACAAACTCCCTTAAACCGTACCCAAAATCCTACTACCAAAAGTCCTCGACGATGTTCTCGCCGTACTTGCCGCTAACCGAGGAACCTGAAAAGCATGTAAGGTAAGAGAAATGTGCAACCACAGCTCAGTGAGTAATATATCTCTTCTAAGCAGATAGAATTTTCATAACAACATTTAAGACTTAAGACATAGCTCATTCATACCAAAATCAAAGTATAACAAACTTACAAGAATAATATCAAAACAAGTATCAATGGTTCAGTTCAATACTCAATCTCGTCAAATTACATTTCAGAGATCCATTCCATGCTCAATACCCAACTCAAGGCACTAGAGGTGGCTCTCACGAGACTCGCGTCACCATGTAGCACTTAGTCCTTGACTAACACATATCAACAATACAAGGCTCTATAGGTGACTCCCACGATACTCGCATCATCGTGTAACACTTAGCCCTTGACCAATAGATATATAGTATAAGGCTCCAAAGGTGACTCCCACGAGACTCTCATCGCCGTGTAGCACTTAGTCCTTGACCACAAGGCTCTAGAGGTGACTCCCACAAGACACACGTCGTTGTGTACCACTTAGTCCTTGATCAGTCCAAATCACAATTAATTTCACAATCCAAACATGTAATCTTTACGCACAACTCATCCGCCAGCAATACTTTCATAAAGCATTTCGTAAATCATTCCCGATTCATTCCACAAACCACCTCGCAAAGCAGTACATAAAACCATCCTTAAACAATTCAAAAATACTAAAAGACAGTAAATGCCCGAGCCATTACTTAACTCATATATAACTAAACCAAAAGAAAATGATTTCAAAATATGAGTTTACAAGCTCGAAGAAAAGATAGCACCACTTACTTAGGACGGCCAACGACCAAATAACAAATGGTACTCGAATCGTCGAACTCGTGATCCTAACAAATACGTGAGAAACAACATCAAAATCAAGTAAAACTCTACCTCAATGACTAATCGACTAAACTAAACTTAAACGCTAACAAAATAACTCATACACGCCAACAAATCGCATAACCAAAGCGATTCTTCAAGCCGTTCGGAAAGCGAAACTCAAACGCGAAACCCTTAAATTCTCGCTTCAACCAAACCGTTGCTTCAAAACCACTCTTGTCAAAAACCCACGACTCTATAACACCATAATTTACCATTTCCAAGAACACCCGAAGCTCAACAACTCAAAAATCACACTATACAGCTCACATTTCACTAAACTTTGAGTTTCAAGCCCTAATTCAAAAATTACTCTGATTAGAAGAATGAGAGGTGCGAGCACTTACCGAACGTTGTTAATCGGAGTCGGAATGGCTAGGCGAGGCGTCCGTGGCATGGGCTCCTCTTCTTTCTTCTTTCCCCTTTTCTTCTTCTTTTTGTTCTTGTGTCATGGAACAGAGCTCTCGATCCTTTAAAAGAGCTGAAGTCCACTATTGCTTCCTTTTTGACTTTTCAATGCCTTTATTTGTTCGAGTCCCACCTTAAAGCTCATTTGACCTGGTCAAAAGAAGTAATCTTTACATTCTACCCTCCTTAAAAGAAATTTCGTCCACGAAATTTGAATATATGAACTTACCTCAACTTTCGAACAAACAAGGATACTTGCGTCTTGCCTCCTCCTCGAGCTCCCAGGTAACCTCAATCTGTGTGGTTCTGCCATTGGATCTTCACATAAGGAATGGTCTTCCGCCGCAACACCTCATCCTTCCTATCGACGATGCGAATAGGCTACTTCTCATAAGTCAAGTTCTCTCTTAACCTGAACGGTGTAAATTCTAGCACATAATCGGGATTTGGCACATACTTCCGCAACAAAGTGATATGAAACACATTATGTATGCTAGATAGTGGTGGTGGCAAGGCCAGTTTGTAAGTGACTTCTCCAATCTTCTTTAAGATCAAGAATGGTCTCACGTATCTTGGACTCAACTTACCACGCGTGACAAATCTCATAACACCATTTGTAGGAGAAACTTTCAGGAATACGTTATCTCCCACGTTGATTTCTACCTTGCGCATTTTGAGGTCTGCGTAGCTTTTCTGACTACTTTGTACTATTTTGAGACGTTCCCGAACCAATCTTACTTTCTCTTCCGATTGCTGAATGAACTCTAGGTCGGTTAGGCTCTTTTTACCAACATCATCCCAACAAACAGGACTTCTGCATTTACGGCCACACAAAACTTCAAAAGGTGCCATCTTAATGCTAGAATGATAACTGTTGTTATAAGAGAACTCCACCAAATGTAGATGTTCATCCCACGAACCGCCAAAGTCAATAGTGCATGATCTCAACATATTCTCTAACGTCTGGATCTTTTTCTTCGACTATCCATCTATCTGTGGGTGAAAAGCTGTACTGAAGTTGAGTTTAGTACCTAACGCTCCCTATTGACTCCTCCAAAAGTTAGACACGAATTTTGGATCCCTATCAGAAACAATGCTCACCGAAACTCCATGAAGCTTCACTATCTCATTAACATATCGCTTCGCCATGTCTTCCAGTGAAAGGCCAAATCGGTATGATAAAAAGTACGCGGACTATGTCAATCGATCAATAATCACCCATATAGCATTCTTACCACTTGACGTCCTCGGTAGACCAACTACGAAGTCCATAGTGATATGCTCCCATTTCCATTCAGGTATCTCTAAAGGCTGCAATTGTCCACATGGTCTTTGATGTTCAATTTTCACTTGCTGGCAAACTAGACATTGGTCGACAAATTTTACAACATCCTTCTTCATGTTGATCCACCAGAAGTTTTCTCTCAAGCCCCTATACATTTTGGTGCTTCCCGGATGAATCGAGAATCTAGTGTTGTGAGCTTCCTGCAATATCTCCTTTTTCAACTTTGAATCATTTGGAACACATAGCTGACCACGTAACCTGAAGGACCCATCTACGTGTATACTAAAATCTACTTGTCCCCCAGCTTCTATGCCTTCTCTGATTTTCTGTAATTGAGGATCTTATCCTGTTTAGATTTAATTCTGTCAATCAACGTTGGTTGCACTTGAAGATTAGCTAACCGAGCACCAAGCTGTTGCACTAATACCTCCAAGTCCAACTTCTTCATATCCTTAAGAATAAATTTCTGAGAAGTAAGCAAAGTTGCCATATTTCCAAAGGACTTACGACTCAAGGCATCCACTATCAAGTTAGCCTTACTTGGATGGTAATTGATAGACAGGTCATAATCTTTCAGAAGTTCTAGCTATCTTCTCTATCTCATGTTCAGTTCTTTATGAGTAAAGACATACTTCAAACTCTTGTGATCGGTAAAGACTTCACATTTCTCACCATACAAGTAGTGCTTCCATATTTTCAAGGCAAACACAACCGCTGCTAACTCCAAATCATGAGTGGGGTTGTTCTTCTCATGTATTTTCAATTGTCTAGAGGCATAAACAACAACTTTATCACCTTGCATAAGAATACAGCCCAAACCTTCTTTAGATGCGTCATAGCAGATTGTGAAGCCACCATTTTCTGAAGGTAAAGTTAATACAGGAGCTGAGATAAGCAGCCGCGCCAGCTTTGGTCCCCCTCATCCAAGGTACAAAGTTGTGTTTTTTCTTATCTCATATGTGGTCCAAGGATAAAAAAAGACCTGAGGTGATCTTATCCAGCATCTGAGGAGAAGGGATGTCCCTTTGACTGGGCTGAACGGAACCTCTTTGGGCATTTTTGCCCTCTGTCCTGCCTGATGCGTGAAAGAACGGAAGGAAAACTTCCGTTTCTGCCTTTTGCTCTAGACATTCTGTCCTCTACTGGTTTAGTTGGACCGGCAGATAAAAATCGGGCCGGTTCGGGCCCGAAGTGCCTGCACCTGTTCTGGTCGGATTGGAACCGAATCGGGTCAGGCCTGGTTCCGGCCCGATTGGCCTTGGCAACTCGATGTTTGTCCCATTAAGTCTTTGTTCCACGTGCTCGGCTCCTAAACCGTCATCCAAATATCGTTATTTTGACGCAATAACACACAATGCGGCACAACATCATGCATTAATAAGACATTATCACCTTAGAGTTAGCAATCACATTTATATGTTACCCGAGCAAAGGCATTCTATTTTTCGATGTACAAGAAAACGAGACGAGCAAGACAGGGCGGTGTCGTGCGGTGGGTTGGTGAGGCGGCGGCGGTGGCGGCGTGAGGTGGCAGCGTGAGGCGGTGCGGCGGCGACTTGAGGCGGCGAGAGGGAGAGGGTCGGTGGAGAGGAGAGGGAGAGAGGTCGGCGTGGGGGAGGAGAGAGGGAGAGGGAGTGGGATAGTGTGGTCCAATTTGGGGGACCACTTCTCTTTATATAATCTCAAGGTCTCTAAGTCTAAGTCAATATCTTACTATTACTAGTCAAGATGTCATTTTCCTCATTAATTATTATAGGACACTTACTTTAATATGATTGAGCCACATTACCCTATATGTCTCACCCTGTTATAGGCTAGGTTTGTGGCGATTTCTCATTGGTCCACCTATTAGACTTTCTAGAATCTAGTTACTTGTCATGTTTTTATTAGTCCACCAAGCTTTCTTCTAGAAGTTACTTAATTAAGTCTTTATTAGCTTAATTAAACTATCTCATTAGCATCACTCCTTTAGGATCTTCCGGTAGCAATTATTAATGAACGGACGTTCGTAGTCGATAGGAAGATCGAACCGGAGGGCGAAGTCGTTGATATCGGCACCGATCGGCAGTACCGCCTTCGGGCTGTGACAGCGACCTGGGCGTGGCTGCCCCGCGCCACGTGGGCGGCGGGTGCACCTCGGTCTAGTCGTGAGCTAGCTAGGCACGGGTCGGCCGAGTGCTATTCGTGCTGGTTGAGGGTCGGGTGTGCCTTGCCCCCGGTTCGTCGCCCTTCGTTGGTCGCCCTTCGTTGCTTAGTCTGTTTTCTGGCCCGTTTTATAATTTCCTTTTGTTTATCTTCATTATTTTCCTTAATTTTTATTCAAGAAAACTTCTAAGTCAACTCATTAATGAAAGCTTATTTATAAGGTTTGAAAGAGACATTATCCTTATCCCTTAGGGTTTGAAAGTGACATTATTCTTATCCTAAAATTGATAGTGACATTCATCCTTATCCTTATTGAATTGACTTAAAATTGATTTATTAATTCAATAAATATTACTTTATTTCATATTTTCTGCTTTGAAAATTTCAGGTTGTCACAACTCTTCCACCCTAAAAAAAATTCATCCCCGAAATTTATACATACCCAGGTCCTCGAATAAGTGTGGGTACTTGTGCTTCAGTATTTCTTCACTTTCCCAGGTAGCCACTTCTACACCATGCCACTGCCATAAGACCTTGACTAAGGGATTAGTCTTGTGCTTCAGTACGCGTTCTCTTCGATCCAAACTTGTACTGGTTCCTCAACATAATTCATTCTTTCATCTACGTCGATTGTTTAGAAATCCAGTACATGAGTTGGATCGGGCTCGTACTTTCTTAACATGGATAAGTGAAATACATAGTGTATTTTAGAGAGTTTCGGTGGCAAAGCCAATCGGTAAGCTAGATCTCCGATCTCTCGAGAATCTAGAAGGGTCCTATAAATCTTGGGTTCAATTTACCTCTTTGGCCAAAGCGCGACACACCTCTAATGGGGGAAATCTTGAGGATCACATGATCGCCCACACTGAACTCTACAAATTTTCTTCGTTTGTCGGCATAACTTTTCTGCCGACTTTGAGCCGTTCTAAGTCGATCCCGTATCACTTTCACGGTGTCAATCATCATTCGTACTAACTCTGGTCCAGTTAATTGTCTTTCTCCAACTTCGTTCCATCAGATTGGAGTTCTGCAGGCTCTTCCATACAATGCCTCAAATGGTGCCATTCCAATACTTTGTCGATAGCTATTATTATAGGCAAATTCTGTGGGATGCAAATGTTCATCCCAGTTGCCCTTGAAATCTATTGCGCATGCTCGCAGCATATCTTCCAGGGTTTGGATGGTCCTCTCCGACTGATCATTGGTCTGTGGGTGATATCCCGTACTGTACTGCAATTTTGTTCCCAACGCTGTTTGCAGACTTTTCCAAAAAGCGGATGTAAATCTTGGATCCCGATCAGACGTGATAGATACTGAGACCCCATATAATCGCACTATTTGCTGAACATATAGCTCGGCTTATTTTTCCATTGGATAATCCGTCTGTACTGGCAGGAAGTACGCTGACTTTGTCAAACGATCCACTATCACCCAAATAGAGTTGTGACCTCTTTGAGTCTTTGGCATTCCTTGGATGAAATCCATGGTCACATGTTCCCACCTCCATTTTGGGATTTCTAGCAGTTTTAGTATTCCGCCAGGTTTGCAATGCTGTTCTTTTACTTGTTGTGAGGTCAAACATTTGGAGACATGCTTGGTGACGTCTGTCATTATGCCGTTCCACCAATAGTTTTGTCAAAGATTTCGATACTTGGAAGTCTGGTTTCTTCCTATTTAGAGCTTCTTCTCGAAGCCTGGCGATCTCATGATCACCTTGCTGTAACGCCTTGATTCTTTGTATTTTTTTTTTTTGGCTCGATTCAAAGGGTTACAACCAAATTGGAAAGTTGTCCTACGTCGAGTTTGAACTTTGCATCTCGGACTTTTTCCAAGAGTGCCCACTCCTTAACCAACAAGTTTGTGATGGTGGATTTTCGACTGAGAGCATCCGCGACCTTATTTGCTCTTCCCGGATGATATAGTATCTCACAATCGTAATCATTTAGTAACTCCATCTAGCGTCTTCATCTCTTGTTCAATTTGTACGACCTCAATTGTCGAGAAGCATATGCGATGACCTTTCCATGCTGCATTAAGACACAACCAAGTCCTTTGTGGAACGCATCATTGTAAATAATGAAGCCTCCCAATCCTGATGGCATAGTCAGTACTGGAGCTGTTGTTAGCTTCTGTTTAGTCTCTTGAATACTCTGCTTGTAGAAAGATAAACTTCACTTTTTATCCAATAACCACGTACGTACCAATATTTTTGCAAGGACCTTAATCATATCCTTAAGCAAAACCCCACATCAAAATAATCAAATGGACGATCCTTGCAAACTCGTTCTAGCATGTTGTTTATGGTTTGGGTTGTTCAGCTTTTAATTGATTTTAAGTGTTTTGGATGTTGAGGGACAGGTATTTTTGAAAATAAAAATGGCATTTTTGAAAATGCTTGAACGTGAATAGGACCGTCAAACGGGTGAGTTGGGTTGGGCCGTTAATGGTTCAACCCAAATTGAACCATTTAACCCGTTTTGGAAAAGTTTGGACCCCAACTTGACTCATACTAGACTTGTCTCGTGATTTATTTTTAGCATATTATTAAAGGGTTTCATGTAATTTCGACCCAAAAAAAATATTTCATGTAATTAGAAAATTACGTATTATTTATATTAATTAAATACAAATAAATTGGCTTAAAAAAATCCCATTCCCTTCAATCCTTCTTTCTTTCTAGAATCTGCTCCATTGTTTCTCTGACGATTTGTTGTGACAGTGAAGTTTGCTTTTGGACACCTGAATAGCCGAATGCTCCTTCGCCGGTTGCCTGATTTTTCATCGAATCAAAACCCCATTTGATTTTTATTTTCCCCGAAGGAATTCCATCGGCAATAGTGGAAGCACCGGCGCAAACGGCCGCCGAAGGCACGAGGGTAGACGCAGCCACCCTCCGCCTAGGGCTGCCGCAGCTGGAGGTCACCTCCAACAAGTATGTCGACACGGCCGCGACGATGTACTGTCGCGACCTAAAATTAAGAAATTCCAGGTTAATGGATTATCAGATTAATTATGTAATTAACCTAACTCGGACACTCCCAAGCCCTATCAATTCGCAACTTAAGGTTCAATATTTAACATACAAAGATTTTCAATAGGAGTCGCCACCAATTATTTTTGGTAAGTCGATTAAAAACCTAAGTAAATTAGCGGGAGAACTAAATTACTTCTACAAACTAGATATTAAGAGTTTGGGGACTTGATTACATTGATTTTTCAATTAATGACCTTTCGGTACCATTTTATTTCATGAAAAATTTGTCAAGCAACTTTGATTAAATTTTAACCTAAGTCACTAACAAAGGTGATCAAACGGGTGCACAATCGATTAATTAACAATCAGAAGTCAATGGTTGCAAGGAGCATGCGCCAGACAATTATTTTTGGGATTTTTATTTATGAAAAGGTAAAGAACTAAACTATATGCAATGCAGGACATGAATGATTTTTTATTTTATTTTTGGATTTAATTACAACCAACCCTAAGTAAAACTATGCCAAAATACTTTATTTCACAAATATTTTAGGGTTTAAATCGCCCTAAACCCTAACTTATTAAAGATTAAGTATTCTTAACATGAATTACCATTTTAGAGATGTAATTTTAAAGAAAAATGCAATCTAACCAAAATATTTACAAGGTAGATTAAATATGCAATTATCTACGTGATTACGATTTTAAGATGCAAATTTTATCTTGACATGGCAATTGATGAATGCAAATATTTTAGAATTTTTGAAAATATTACATCATGCGACGAATATATTTCAAAATTAGATATGCATTCAACCAATTCAAATCAAATCCGTATCAAATCAAGAAAGTGGATACATGCCAATCAATTTTTGAAATATTTCGCAATATTTGAACCAATATTTAATCCGTAATCTTACGGGCTAACGATTGAATCCAAATCCTTACCTAATCGAATATTCCATCAACAATATTAAAGATGGACTTTTTCGATTGTATGGTAAGTTGCGGATTAGGAAAGAAAAATTTCCTAATCAACCTGTATTTTGAAAAATATCCACTTTTATGCAATGTACTCAAAATATGCAAGATATGCAAGATATGCAATATATGCCAAGATATGCAAATAATATTCTAATTCTAAATAAAAAAACAGAATTTTACCTTATCAGAAGATTAACTTTTCAAATTTGAACCGACATCGAATCGGCTCGATCTTGGACAGGCGGACTTGCGGATCAATCTGATCGGAACAGCTCGGAGGACTCGTGGGGCGCGGCCGGCAGGGACTTGTTTCGGTGTGGCATTCTCCTCTTGCATGAAAAGGTCTCCTGCATAATAGAGAAAGACCAAAGAAGGCCCCTTCTAATGAAAGTGGCAGAGCAACAAAAAGAGGACTCCCCGTTTTGTTTTGCTTTCTTTCTTCTCTCGTCTTTTTCCTCCTTCCTTTAGCCGTGGGTTTTCTGAATAATATATTGCATCGCCTTCACAATCTCCCTCTCTCTCCACTCTCTTGCCATATATCAATTGTGAGGTTCCCAGTGTGACGACTCAACCTGCAAAACCAGACAAAGAAACAACTTCATCGTCATCCGCATGAGACTGTCCTGAGGTCGAGCAGAAGCGACGGAACAAGGGCCGGGCATGAAGCTCAACGGCACAAAGAAGGTGTACGGACGAAGAAATCTCCGTCTGTCCCCTGCACGTATACTTGTTAGGCATGCATGAGCGTAAGAGAAGTCAACATGATGATATGCAAAATTCATTGGACATTCAGTGAGTGATGGTGAGGAATAAAGAAAAGCAGGAAAAATATATTAAGTCTTGAATTGCTAAAGAAGAAAGGTCTTCTCCGTGTGCTTTTCTCATAATGTAGAAGTGGGGGCTTCCTTAACAACCGCCCACTATTTTTTGCTCGCAATCGGTGGTCCTCCTGTTTGACCGAGTCTCAAGCTTTACTCAATCTCTTGAAGACCTCCCCAAGATGTGTATTGCTGGCGGTGCTTCGTTTGCAGTCTCGGGGATAGCCGAGGAGGTGCGGATGCACACGACAGGCGGTACAAGAGGACTGCCGGGCTGGACTTGTGTTCGTCGAGGCGGTGGGATTGCTCCAAGAACTCACCGGAAAAACCTTCTCTGTATAATTTCTTTAGTTGTTCGTGGTTCTTGTCTATGCGAGACTCGGACGCCCGCTGGTTTGCTCCTTGGTTTCAGTGATGCTCGAGATACCTGCAAAAACAATGAAAGAATCGCCAATGGGGATCCAATGGTTTAGTGCTTCAACCGTGGTTCTTCATTGTCAAACCCTTCCTTGGATGTCTGCCTTTTGAGTCATGGATGCTCATGAGGATGAAGACACTCCACGATCCCCAAGCGTGAACAACCAGAGAACCTTTTTTACCCCATGCTTCCCCGATGGTCTCTCCCTTTTTACGTGTTCCCTCTCCAAAAAACTGCCTTGTACTCTGAATTTGTGTGGCCTCCCAAATTTGCCGCGTATGATCATGAAAATTGGCCTCTCTCCCCTTTTCTTTCTACCAAGAGTCCCACTTTTATAGAGGAGAGCACTTAAGCTATCAAGGAAAGAGACCAGATCTCCTTCCCTTCTCTGAATATTCCTTTCCGCGCTGTCCACTATTCTTTCCCTACGCATAAGATTTCTTCACAAAAAATATATTGCCATCGCAACTTTGAAAATATTTCCAGAACGTCCTGATACACATTTCCAATATTAGACAATCCAAATATATTTCTCATCCATCCGTGTTCCCCATGATCAAAGTTCCACCAATGCCAAATCAAACCGTTCTCCTACTTTGCTATAATATATATGTTTGCCACTTTTCGGTCATGTTTTGGCCAAATATCCTCTCACCATTTCCTATCCGCCGCCAGTCCAATTAAATGCTCCTAAAACTATATGCAATTAAATGATATTATTTTTGTGAGGGGTCGGGGTCGATCCCTAATTTTATGCGATAAATTTCTAAATGGGGTTGTCAAAATTTAGGTGTCAACACGTACCCTCGGCAGTACTACCGGTATCCTGGCTACTACCCTCCGGCCCCGCCGGTGTCGTCCGTGCCCAAGGCCGCCACATCAAACTCCGCCGCATCCTCCTCCGCCTTGAGGTTCAACGTTGTCCTTCAGCGGCCGCTCAGATCTGGGCTATCACATCAACCTCCGCCACATACTCCTTCGCCTCGCCCTCAGGCTCGACGGCGACGTCAGAGGAGGAGGAGGCAGCGATGCAGAGAGATAGAGAGAGATGTGGATGCGTCACTTGTCGACTCGCGAACCCTCATCAATGATGGTGCCACCTCCAGATTTGAAACGAAGATTTACAGTTGTCTTCTAGCGTGCTGACGAGGGACTTTGACATTACGGATGTCTTCCCAGAGAGAGATTTTTTTTGTTCAGAGGTGTTGGGTGGTGGCAGTTACGAGGTAACCGTGGTCACCGTCTGAGATCACCGTGGATGGCGGACGAGGCGTGAGTGGTGGGTGTGCTTCTGTTCACTTGGGAAAAGAGACAAAATTTTCATAGAGCTACTAAACACTAAACGATACATAGTGAGTTGACGCGTAATTTAATGGGCTCAAAATGATGAAGTAGAGACCGAATCTGGAGAAGCAAACTTTGGTCCGGAATCCACCCCAAAACAAGTTTGGAATCGAGATTGGGTTAGAAGTATGTTCATTTCAACATGGATTTGTCAACTTTTATCCAAATCAAAAGTACTGGTCACATCTAATGATATGTGCATGACAAGCGAATAATGCGAGTTAAATTAAGTCTTTTCTTGCTCGAGTAAGTACAAAAAATGCACAATTAGCTTCGTTTCTCATCCTAGAGAGTTTACACTTGACGTGTGGGATAATTATCAAAAAGTTATAAACATATTGTATGTGCCAATTCGATCATGAATCTTACAATTTTGCTAACTGAGTCATAAACCTTTGACAATTTGTCAATTTAGTTATTCTGGCCAATTTTTGCCAAAAACAGCTCACATGGACATCTGTCATTATACGTGACACAATTGGCATTGAAGCGGACAATTTTTTGAATTTTTTTACCTTTTCTTGTCTTTTCTTTCTTTCTTTTTCCCTCTTTTTTGGCCTTTTCTAGCCAAACACAGGCGAGGGTTGCCCTTGCTTGGGTGACCGTGGCCCATGCTAGATTTAGTGAGGGCGTCGCGACGCTCGTCAACTACCCCTCACCCAGGCTTGCTAGTGGCCGATGAGGGTGACCCTTGCATGTCGTTGGCCGACCAACAGGGAAAAGGCAAAGAAAGGACAACATAAGAAAGAAAAGGGGAAAAAAGGAATAAATTAAAAAAAGAAAATTTCAAAGTTGTCCACGTCAGCACCGTTCTAGTGGAAATTGGTTCATGACTAAATTGACATAATTGAAAGGTTTAGGACTGAATTGACATTCGTACAATAGGTTTAGGACTTTAATGGTAATTTTTCTGTTTGACGTATCTTAATCTGCTAAGCATGGACAAAATACACAACCAAAAGTGGAAGTGCAAAACTTCATAGGGTTCGAGCAGATAATATATACGAGCGGAAGCGTGCAGCCAACCCTATATTTTGAATAGTCACTTTAATTGATAACCTCAACAGGAAAATGACAAAAGAACTTCGTATTCTAGTTGTTATCGCAAAAAAAATTAAAATAAAATAAAAAAAATCGTAGGCTTTGAGATATGTCACGATAGAAGAAAGTACATAATACAAAAGCTATGTTTAAATTAAATATATGTAAATACGAAGTACAAAAGCCTGGTAGATCTTTCGACGGGTGTGTATAATTTTATTTGGATGAGGGGTAATGCACATAACTTGAAAAATTCCTTGATTGTATATATAATTTTTTTTTACGAGAAATTCAACCGTATAGATAAATTCAGGACTCATAAGTATTTCACTAGCCTCATCGAGAGTGGCCCACATATATATAAATACATCGTGTGTCTAATTCATGAGAAAATATTAAGGGCCTGTTTGGTTCAGCTTTGGAGAAATGTTTTTGGAAAAATGCAAATACCTTTGGGTTAAAAGGGATTTTCGAAATGTAAATACTATTTGGTAAAGTGTACTTTAAAAACACATGGAAAAGCAACTTTGACGTAAATGCCGTTTAGTAAAAAATACCCTTGGTAAATGATTCGGTTTTTTAATTATCTTTTATATTTTCGAATAAAAATTATTTTTTAATTACTTTCTTTAATTTTTTTCTCTTTTTTTTTCCTTCTTCCTTCATTAATTTCTTCTCAACCGATCGCCGGCCACAAGCCAAGCTCGGCCTCGCCCTGACCTCGCAGGCCTCGAGCGAGATCGAGCCTCGAGCTTGCCGGCCCACGTGTCATGGTCGATCGTCGGGTGGTCGCTGTCGCCGAGGTCCGCGATAGGCGAGGGAAGGAGCAGAAGGCAAAGGACGAAGGAGAAAAGAAAAAAATAAAAATAAAAATAAAAAATAAAAAATTGTAGTTGCATTCCGGAAATGCAACTTTTCAAAGTACCTTCGGAGCTACTTTGGTCTAAAGGTCTTTGGAAATGCAATTGCATTTCCTCAAAGTTAAGCAGAAAAAAAAATCAAACGCTATTTGCATTTGGCCAAGGGACTTTAGAGCCCTAAAGCTCCTTCCAAATGCTGAACCAAATAGGTCATAAGTAGGCCAGTCTTGCCACATAGGTAATAAGACACTCCATTCAGCGCTCGCCACGTATCTAGGTGGCCCCACTAGGCAGTCCCTTTGTCTTCTTCATCGTTTCTTGCGATTTTCTTTTTCTTTTTTTCTCTCTTTTCCTTTGGCTTGTACTCTGCCATGGTCGGCGAACGGCCATAAGCGAGGGTCGAGCCCTTGCCAAATCACAAGCAAGGGTTGCTCTCGCGGACTGGGCAAGGGCAAGGACGAAAAATCAATGGGTGGATTGACAACGGAGGAGGAGTCGTCGGTGAAGAAGCGATCAGACATCCAGATGGTATTGAAGGTGTCAGTGGAGTTGGTGGTGGAGCCAGAGTGGATGTGGAAGGAGACGTTGCCTGCGCGAAGAAGCAGTAGAAGCGGATAGGAGGAGGAGGAGGAGGAGTAGGCGAGAGGGAAAGAGAGAAAGCAGAGAGATCAAGAGAGACAAGTTCCGAAACGTGGGCTCAATTCGGGCATGTGGCTATTAATGAGTAGAGTGTCCCATCATTTATGTGACAAGACCGGCTTTTCTTAAATAGTATGGGGGAAAAAATTTACTTAAAGTATTTCTAATATAATACATTGTAAAGAGTAAAGTTACTTTGATTCCATACGATATAATAATTACTCAAAAAGAATGATTGGACGAGTCGGATTAAAGAGAATTGTTCCCGATAAATTCAACTTTTGTACAATATGAAATTGGTTATGTTCAGTAAGTGCAAAACAACCGTTAAATGTCATGCAAATGAACTTACAATATTCAATTATCTTTTAGGTGATATTTTCTTTTTACGATTCCATATTTATCGTTACTATTATAACTCGCTTTGCTAACATAATATTTTTTTGGTGACCGTGAGAATAACATTAGGTTCTGGGCCACAAATTATTGAATTATTGGATCCAATAACTCTAATTGGTTATAATTGATAACACGTTTACCTCAATTAGTTTTCTAATAAAACCTGTCATGTACTTTCTGTTCCTCGTATAGCTTATTTACATGGATATTCGGATTAGACATATGGACCATTGACCATTTAGGTGGACCATTGGGTAAGTTTTGGTCCAAATCCATAAAAAAAACCACCAAAGGCCAAGCCCAACCTTACCCACACGTTTGCCCCCCTCTAATCGCAATTAGTTGAATTCAAGAGAATAGCTTTTCCCTCATTAAATTGAGTAAAAAGGAATGCTATGTCTTTCTAATGACAGGACAGCTAATCTATGAATCGATTATGGTCCCACCAAAATAAGTTATCCCAACATTTAAAGGCAGGACCCCAACCTCCTCCTATCTTATTTATACACAGTCATTGAACTTCTTGTGTAAGGAAGACTCGAACTCAAAACTCCACGCTCGTTGCTTTCGCTCTCTCTCGCTCTCTCTCGCACGCAAACCAACCAAATAATCTCTCTCTCTCTCCGATCTGTTCGTCGAAGATGGCTTCGAAGCGGATTCCGATCTTGAAGGATGGCAAGGACATCCAGGAGGAACCTCCTAGGCCTTCGAAGCAGAAGGGGATCTCGAAGGAGCGTCCTAGGGCTTCGAAGCGGAAGCGGGTCTTGAAGGCGCGCAAGGATCTCCAGAATGATCCTCCTACCTCTTTTACCGCCGGTAAGCCCTCCTCCATTCCAGAGGAAAATTTGTGAGTACCTCGTAGACTGGAGGGAGATCTATGCTTGTTGTCGATCTTCGGTCGAGGAAAATTTGTGTGGAATTGCTTTGTCTCGCATGATTTCCTGTTCCGTGTTTATATGTCTCTACCACTTTTGGCTGAGATTCCTTTGTCTGATACGGGCCTGTTTTTGCTTGTTCTCAAAGGTTGAATCGTCTTTGCCTTTTAGGGTTATAGTAATGTGCGATTCTTTCTGCGTTTTTATGGTGTTGCGTGTAAACTCGAGTTGATTGCCACGTTTTGTGTTGCTCGGTTGTTTCTGGGTCTGCAAAAAGAAGAGGTACCTGATGGGTGCTCTGCAAACGCATAGTTGTCTTCTTCCCACGGAACCTGCTGGTTTTATTTATCCAGTTTCTTCTTTTTACTGTTGCTACAATACTACCCTGGCATTTGCTTAATGTGCAGAAACAACCATAGAGCAGGATTACTACTGTTCACATCCTAGTTCTTCCTACGGATACTGCGATGTTTGCGAGGAATACCTTCCAGTATATTGTCGTCCGCCAGTTGAACTTGTGCGGAGGGTATGACGTCTTTTGAACCGTATGCTAATTAGAGATTTTGAGTGATGTTTTGCTTGCAGTAGTTCTTTCTTCCCTTTAAGGAAATGAATGATGATTGATCAGCCCGTGGTTTCAGTTCTAAAACGGAATAGGCCCTTTAAGCTCGTTAATCTCTTACACGCGTCGCGTTTGCTTTGTAAGTTTAGCTAAAAACACAGATTAATAAAAAAAAAAAAGAGTTCACATTACGTTGATGAAAGCATTCAATTAGCAAACTTATAAATTCTCCATTTGGTGGAAAGAGTTTAATGTCGGTCATTGTTTATTCTGCTGCCCTAGCACTTCATTATATCGACATTGTTTGTGTTTGTCATCTTATTGATTTCTCATATCCTTGAGTTAATTCTCATCCTTATACTAGTCTTTCAACTTTTTGTTCGTATAAAGTTAATGCGTGCGTAGCTTTAAAATGACATCGATCAATGATATAGCTGTGCATTAACTTCATTGGCAGTTTGCGCCTCCTTTTAGGCATTTAAGGCCTTTACTTTTGTGTCTTGCCCTTTTCTGTCGGTTCTTATACTTCATTATTTTCATGGAGTGCTTCTGAAACAAAAATTATGACTTTGCCGAAGCTCTGTGATTTGTATCCATCTGAGTGAAGTTTTCTTTTCAGGGAATAACTCCGACCGAAGATGCTCTTTGGTTTCGGCCAAGGCCTTGACCGAGGAAATCTGTGTCCCACCTTATCTCCATTGGAGTGTTGCGCACCTCGATATTTACAAAAGCTAAAAAGGTTGTTCAGCTATTTTGCAGTAATATTGGGTCCGGAGACTTGGATATTTCTCCTTTGAGCTTCGTGTCTATGAGTCAGAAGATGGTGAACTTCCTTTGCGCTGGAAAGTAAAGATAAGGAAAGAAGTTTGATTACGTTTTACTGATTGCCGTGTCGTATTCTGAATGAGCCCTCCCTAATATTAGTATTCAATAATTGCTTGATTTTCCATCTTCGCATGTGTGGATTCCATCTTAGTGGTGATTCTTTTCCATCAGAAGAATTCGAAAAAACAGATCTGGGTTAGAATAGCATGAGTCCAGCACCTCTGAAGTTATTTCATATGTTAAAAAGTCCCGTCTTGCCTTTGTTAGACAGTATAGTCCAACATGGAAAAGTTCCCTATCAATTTGATCAAAACTTGTAAAATAATCTTGAACTCTGTGAATCTTGATGTTCAAGGCTTTCTCTGAAATAGCTCAGGGTGACCTTACGTTCTTTTCGCAAGAGGAAATCTCTGGCTTTTCGTTTGTCATATATGCGTAGCTTTTACCATTTTTGTACCCAGCTGGATAAGATGTATGGGGAGCTTGTACATGCCGCGTGTAAGGCTTTCAAACGATGAAATTGCTCGGTTGCTGAATACAGACACGAAAAATAGTTCACGAGGAGCACATTTGTTGGCTCTAGCCTCTATGGCACCAATATGAAACGAAAACTCCACATCATTCTAATCCCGAAGGAATGATCTTAACTATGAGCTAGCGGTTGAATGCCAACGGAAATATCATTTATCTGGCCCAAACAAGCTCAAAAAAGCAATTGAGAAACCCCTAAGTTTTTTTTTTTTTGGTCAAAAAACCCCCACGTTGAACCCCCGCGTTTTATTTAGGATCCTAATCGATAAAGCATGAAACATGGGTTGCGACTTGTCATAAATATGTTATTTAATTTCTTGACACAAACCATACTAAAAGATATATACAAAGTAGTTACAAACGAAAGCATGGTCACTTCTCCATTAACACAAATTATAGATCGGTGGACTCGCTGTGCGATATAAGTATGCATACAGATTCAATCCCTCCTAGCCAAACCCTATAAAAGGGAAGCAAAACAAAATCGAACAATAATCCTCATGCAACCTCATCCAAAATGTGCAAACACAAGGAAACAAGGATCAACATCCATCTCCCGTAGCAAAAGAAAAGAGGAAATAGCAAAGCAAAACAAAAATCTGCTGGTTTTATTTATCCAGTTTGTTCTTTTTACTGTTGCTACAATAACCGCAAGCTCCTGTTGTAAAATGACGGAACGATCTTAACTATGAGCCAGCGGTTGGTTTTCAGTGACCAATGCTTTTTACTTTTGTTTTCCCCTAGGATTACAAGATAATATCCGGCATTTGCTAATGTTCAGAAACAACCATAAAGCACGATTAGTGTTCACATCCTAGTTCTTCCTTCGGAATCTGCGATTGTTGTGAGGAAATCCTTCCAGAGTATTGTCGTGCGCCAGTTGAACTTGTGCGGAGGAGGGTATGACATCTTTTGAACCGTATGCTAATTAGAGATTTTGAGCAATGTTTTGCTTGCAGTGGTTCTTTCTTCCCTGTAAGGAAATGAATGATGGTCAACCCGTGGCTTAATTTCACTCGCTTTCGGTTCTAAAATGGAATAGGCCCTTTGAGTTCGTTAATCTCTTACACTCGTCGTGTTTGCTTAGAAAGTTTAGCTAAAAACACAGAGAACAAAAAAGGATATTTGCTCATGAAATAGCCTTGTCGCGACCTAAAATTTGAAAATATTAGGTTAATTGATTATCAGGTTAATTCTTTAACTAACCTAACTAGGACTCTCCCAGGCTCATACCAAATCGCAACTTAAGGTTCAATTGATTAACATGCCATGTATTTTAAATTCGGAGCTGCCACTAATTATTTTTGGTAGGTCGATTAGAAAATCTATGTAAAAATTACTTCTATGAACCAAAGATTAAAAATCCGGGGACTTGATTACGCTAGATTACTCTAACGCCCTTTCGGGACCATTTTTATTTCACGAAAAATCATTTGAGGAGGCAACATTAATTAATTTTAACTTAAGTCACTAACAAAGGTTATCATGCGGTTGCACAATCAATTAATTGAACATCCAGAAGTCGATATAATCAAGGGAGCATAAGCCACACCTAATTGTTCTTTTTTAATTTTCGATTTTTTTACATGGATGCATTATGCATATGATGCATGAAGTCTGTTCTAAATGATGCAATGTCATGATGCAAATGCAAAACTAAGCTAGATGACGTGCAAATTAATCAAACTAATATACAAATGAGGCTAATGGTTTAGTTAACTAAGTTACGTGCAAATTAATTAAAACCTAAACATGCAATTCTATATGAAGTCTAAGCTAAAATGCAACCTAGTATGACATGGCAAGAATGACAAGGCAAGGATGATTGATTTTTTTTTTAAAAAAAATTTTCGGATGAATTTATTTCCTAAAATAGAACTATGCCAAAACAATGTTTATCTTGCATATTTTAGAGTTTAAATTGACCTAAACCCTAATATATTAAAGATAGATTATTTTAAACATAAAATTCTATTTAAACATGCAATTTCTATCCTAAAATGCAATCTAACCTAAATATTTTACAAAAAGGATTAGATATGCAATTATCTACATGATGCTATTTTTAAAGATGCAATTTTCAAATATGGAAAGAGAATGAATGCAAATCTCTTTTAGAATTTTTGAGATCACATCATGCGACGGATATATTCTAAAAAGATACGACAATCAAGCAATTCAAATCAAATTAGGGAAGTGAATATGCCAATCAATTCAATCAAGAAAGTGGATATATCAATCAATTTTTAGAAAAATTTCGCGAATATTTGAATCCAATCTTTAATTTGTAATCTTACGATTAACGATTAAATTCAAATCCTTGCCTAATCTAGTATTCCATCAATAATCTTAAAGATGGACTTTCTCGATCATATGGCAAGTTGTGGATTAGGAAAATTTCCTAATCAACTTGTATTTTTTTTTAAAAAAAAAATATCCACTTTGATGCAAGATATGTTTCATATATGCAAGATATGATACGTAATATATGATATGCAAATATGACAAAAAAGGCAATTGAATATTCAATTTCAAGATTAGAAATTATACCCCCAAATATTGCAAGATTGCCTTTCCAAGTTTGAATTAGCTCGAAACTTGAGCACTAAGCTCCGAGATTGGACTGGTTCGGCTTGAGAATTGCGTCGGCAGCCAATGGTGGTAGAATCTCGACGGTTCATGGACGGCTATGGAGCTTTCATGGCAGCGGGACTCTTGATGCTCGCGGGTTAGTCTGGAAGATAATAACCCACGAACTCTAGCAGGGATTGTCTTAAGATTGAGGCCTTTTTTTAATGGAGTGAGCTTACTGGGGGAAAGCTAGGGACTGTTTGGAAACGTTTTTGTTCCTCTATTTCTGCTCTCCGGAACAAAAAAGGATCAAAAACATGTTTGACAACGCAAATGATTTTAATTCCAATTCTGCTCCCAGGAACAGTTTTGGACCAAAAATAAGAAACAAAAAAAACTTGTTTCTCCAAAAAAAGAACACTTTTGAGAATCACAAAAAATAACAAAATTTCAGTTCTTTTAAAAAGATTAAATCCATGTAAACTTCTGAACTTTAAAAAAAATTAAAATTAGATTTGAAAATTTACTAACTACTAATTTTTTTAAACACATTTTTTTAAAATTAAATTAAAAATAAGCTTTAAATTTAACAAAAAAAGGTTAAAAAAATTTTAAAAGGGGAAATTCAAAAAATTCAAAAATTCAAAAAAAATTTAAAAAATTTTAAAAAAATTTAAAAAATAAAAATGGGGGGAAATTGAAAAAGTGTAATTTTTTTAAAAAAAATTTAAAATTTTAAAAAAGTTAAATTTATTTTTTTAAAAAAGATGAAATATTTTAAAAAAAGAATTCTCGCCACTTGATTGTTTCTAAGAATAAAAATTTTGTGCAATTAACAAACGCGTTTTTGTTCGGGAACAGAAATTCTGTGCAGTTACCAAACGCGTTCTGATTCTCTAAAAATCATCCAGGGAACAGAATCAGAAAATATGATTTTAATCAGAATCACTTTTTTGGATTAGAATCGTTGCCAAACAGGCCCCTACCGACTCTTCATGCAACATGAGGATTTCTGCAACATATAACCAAGCGACATGTCCAAGAAAGAGGACCAACGATGACGAGGACTCAATAAGGTACAAGTCAATAAAAATCTGGCCTCTCGGTGGGGCAATGAGGACGTAAGTCAGCTGGAATTGCAGCTTCGTTGTGATAGGGTACCGCTGGTCGTTGGCGTCACGGGAGGCGACAACGGCAGCTGATTCGTTGGAGGACCTGTGACTCGTTGGCCTGAGTTCGTGCCGTCTCGTGGTTCGGCGAATCGATGGTGATGCGGCTGCGAGGTTCACAGCTCGCAGGGGCTGTTTGCAGGGGAATGCTCAGACGTTCGTCGAAATAATCTCAAGCGAACCTGCAAAACAAAAACTGTTTTCATCGGGGGCACGAGACAAAACTCGAAAACAAGACATGACGGTCGGCCGCTAGCGACGGCTCGCTTTTTCTCATTTTTTGCCTTGATCACGTCTGAACTTTCTTTTTCTCCTTTGTGGTGTTCTCTCTTTTGGCCCTTTATAGGTGCAGAACTAGAAAACTCCTTTTTCTCCGTTGGATTTGGACCGCAAGGGGACTTTCTGCTGAATTCTCAACTCCACTTGCAGAGAAAAACCAAATATCACCCCTTCATCCCAACCTTCAATCTCCAAGAATTCACCTGCAAGAAAAGACAAGGAATATTGAGCCTCTCACTCTTTTTTCGATTCTCTCTCAAGCTTTGCTCTCACGTATATTCTGGATTTTAGAGAGCGAATGTCGATGTTGTCGGAGTTGCACCGGAGCAACCACCAGGATGGCTTTGAAGCTTTTTTGGGGGAAAGCTCGTGGAGATACAGTAGCCGCCTGGGACACGAATTGGGTTCACTCCTCTTGTTGACTGTTTCTCTTACTTTCTTTTGGGCAAAAGGACACTTGGAGTGCCAATATTTGTGTACGACGCTTACTTTGATTGCAATATTTTTTTTTGGATCACTTAAGTGCTAAATCGGAGAAAAAACGATCACTTAAGTGCCAATTTCGGCCAAACAATAAACGCGGCATTTTTATTAATTACGTGGCAATTTTTTTTTTAAAAATCAAGCCACGTGGACTTTTAAACTTAAAAATAAGTTAAATTTGTTTAAAAATCAAAATTACACAGAAAAATAACCTAAAAAAAAAAAGGTTGCAGTTGCAGCGGTGAGGGCTCATAGCCCTCGCCGCCGCCGCCGCCTCACGATCACCGGCAATGGCCAGCGATGGGTGGGGGAGGGCCTAGGGGGGTCGCCGAGCCCTGGCGACCCCCGTCGAGGCCTAGCCGTGGCTGGCCGGCGCCTCGCAGAGCTATGGCGAGGCTCGACCTTGCCCAAGTGGTCGTCACTGCTAGGCCTCACAAAGCCATGGCGAGGCTTGGCGTGGTCGTCATTGGGTGAGGCCTTGGTCAACCACGGCCAGGCCTCGGCGACCCCCCCGCGCACTCCCCCACCCATCCTCGACCATGGCCGGCGATGGTGGGGCGGTGGCGGCGGCGAGGGCTATGTGAGCCCTCGCCGCTACAACAACATTTTTTTTAGCTTATTTTTAGTTTTTAAGTTTTTTTTTAATTTTTTAATTTTTTAATATTACGTGGATTTTTTTATTGATTTTTTTTTTTTTTGCTGACTAGGATCCTCCGACAAGCCATGTAGATGCCACGTATGCTTTCCGGCGAAGCTCACCAGAGTTGGCACTGAAATAACCGTTTTTCAAAAAAAACTGGCACTAAAGTGATAAAAAAAAATAGGGTTAATACCACGGAAAATCCCAAACTGGTATACCTGTGACAAATTTTTTCCAAATTATTTTTTTGACCACAAAAAATCCTAAATTGGTATACTTGTGACAAATTTACCCCAAACTAGTCCACATGTTGATACCTAAATTTTGATTTTTCATTTTTTTTCATTTATGTTGCACAAAATTGAGAATTAATTCTCCCAAAAAATAATTTCTTCATGCATTGCATATTTAATTTTTGTTAGCCATGCATTGTCATTTGCGTTCAGGCCAGGGATGAGCTTAATTCAACAGGCGGTCTGGATTGAGGTTCATCATAATTTTTTGCTAAGGCAAGCTGACATTATGTGAGTCCCTTGAGCATATTTTTTAGCTTAATTGAGCTGGACAAATTATTATTTTCTGAAAAAAGGCTTGATTTAAATGCATATTTTGATTAGAAAAAACCAAATTTAAGCTCGGCAATTTGCGTAAATAAGCTTAAAATTGAAACAATTTTCAGCTAGAGCAAGATGAGATTGCCGAAAATTACAAGTGGGTCTAGACCTAATTTCAAATTCAATTTGGCCGGTCTTTAGCTCAATTAATTGAAACGGATTTTAATTAATTAGAGCCTGATTCGAGCTCGAAGGCGAGCAATAAGCCCGTGAAAATATCAAAATTCGGCTGGCCCACCTTCAAATTCTCTTGGCCGAAAATTCCATGGTTTTTTTAGTGGATTTGGACTCTTCGAGGATAAAATTAATTCAAAAAATTATCTTGAAAAATTAGAGTCTCGAAAAATTAGAACTTTATCTTTATCTGGCCGAAAATAACAAACAGTTTTGTTGGATTTGGACTCTTACGGAATCAGAAAATTTGATCCAACGGTTGATGTCAAATCCTACCCTAGCTAGGATTTCCGATTTAACGGTCCATGGCGACTCCTACTCCTACTAAGACTGCCTAATTAAAGCTCTATATAATGCCAAACTTCACCACACGCGCAAGAGGGAGGAAGGCCCAAAAATTCACGTGAAAACAAGAGAGAGAGAGAGGAAGTCTTAGAGTTTTTTTTTCACGTGAGAAAAGGGGAGAATAAAGAGAAAAAAATCTTCAGCCGAAGCCTTCCATTGGAAATCACGAGCTGCTGTTCGGCGCCAAGAGTCCTCGCTGTTCGGTCCCTGAATTTGCTGTCATTCGGGGTCAATTTTGCTGCGATTTGGTGTCCCGATTCCCCGCTGTTCAATACCTATTTCGCTGCTGTTCGAGGACCGAAATACCTGCTGTTTAGTGCCTGGAACAGCCACGGTTGGTGCAGATTATCCTCGCTGTTTGGCGCCTCAAGTTCTCGCTGTTCAAAGATCTAGTTCAGGGCTGTTTAGGGAGTAAATTGGCTGCTGTTCGGGGTCCCTTTTATTGCTGATCAGAATCAAAACAGCATCTTTTTTTGGGCAGTCTAATCCGTTTGGTTTGGTACAGGTTTTTATTCATTGTTTGAGCCAACTACTCGTTGTTCTTGCGCAATATCTCTACTATTTTGAGCGGATCCGAAGCTTGCATAGGCGCTGGAATTTGCTTGGAAAAGGTACGATTTTCCCTCTACTCTTGATTGCAGTTAATGCTCTTTTTACTTGGAAACTTGCATTGTTGTTCTTAAACTTCTTTGAACACATGATTTGCAATTAAAACTAGAGAAATTCAACTCTTGGTATAAAAATTCTGATTTTTCGAGCAAGCTCAATTTGTTCATAAATTGATTGAATTTTGCAATACTTCTGAGAATTGATAAAATTAAATTGGAACCTTGTCTTTTCTCGAAGTGACAAATTGTTCAACAATTTTTAATATCAAATTGGATCGATTTAAAATTGAGAATTTTTGTCGAATTGGATGTGGAATTTTAAGCTAACTCTCTCTCTTAGCTGAATTTTCGTTATGGATAAACTTTGCTCGTTGCGATGATTATCTTTTGCACATTAATTGGTTGAATTGCACTATCCTATGATTTTTTGATGATCTTTTCAAGTTGGAGATAAGAATTGTGCTGGATGAATGATATCTTTCTATTGGTTGAATTTGCCATGTTAGTGGATAATCTTCGCTTTGAATTCTCACTTTGTGTTGGTTGGGTAGCCTTATCTTTGATTATCTAACGATATCCAATTGTTGTGGATAAAGTTTGCTCAATTGGATAATTATCCGATTTTCGAGAATTATTTTTGTAAATCCTGAAGATAATTTTCTCAAATTAAATTGAACATTGGATGAGGAAAGGCGGACCCCACTCTCATATTTTCGGTCACCCCTTCATATTTTTTTTGAAATTTAATCAAGTTTGGTTAATTTGTTTTCTTTTGGTCATGTTTGTTTGATTTTATTTTATAGTTTGCACATTAGTAAACAAACATGCCCATAATATATGCTCCCATGTGCCTTGTCCTTCGGTAAAAATGAATTACTTGCCTTAGCCGCGATCTTGTGGAATGGGATGGTAATTCGTATAGAATTTCGTAGCCCGCCCTTTGGAAAAAGGGAAGATGTTATTCTATACCCTAATCTGCATACTGACTCGAATCTAATAGTACGTAGCGGATAAATTCCCTCCGACCCTTACGAGAGAATTAATCGAAAAATTCGGAATTAAAAGGTATATTATGGGCATTTTTGTTCATTTTTGTTCAAATTTTTGTTTGTTTAATTTTTTTTTTCGAAAAAGAAAGAAAGAAAAAACCGAAAAAAGAAAATGAAAAAATATCAAATCATTTTTCGAGTATCACGTGATCCATTCTATTTTCTGAATCATTCACAATCATGCAATTAAAAGGGATTTTTCAAGAAATCTGGTACCGAAAGGGCATTAATTCTTTCGAATTAATGTAACCAAGTCTCTGGACACATTTTCTCTGGTTCGTAGAAATAAATTAGTTCTCCCACTAATTTATTTAGATCTAATCGACCTACCAAGAACGATTAGTGGCGGCTCCAATTAAATAATTTTTCATGAATAAAACTAAGTTACGATTTGGTATGGGCTTGGGAGAGTCCGAGTCGGGTTAATTAAATTAACCTGATAATTCATTAACCTAAGGTTTTTCCCAAAATTTTTAGGTCGCGACACCTCCCCTAACCCTAGGCATAACACTTGTACTTATGGATAAAAGTGTTGGAAGTCAGGAGCTTAAAGTTTCTTAATTTTTGCAAAATAAACCTGGGCTCAAAATATAACTTGAATTAAGTCTCGAAGGGTTTAATTGCACAAAATTGATCCTTGAATGAGCTGGAAATTTCAGCCTAGCCATATAGATGGGCTAGCCGAATTTTACATGTCCATTGTGGGGTTTTTTTTTCCCTCAAATAATTGACATTTAATTAAAGCCTTTTTCCTTTTAAAATTCAAATGGGCTGAATTAAGCTCTAAAATAGATGTAGAACCCACCAAATTTTCGGCACACTTGCCCTCATGCCTTGGCCGAATTTCAAAATGTTCTTTGGTCCAATCGAGCATCAATTTAAGCTCAATTTTCTACCGCCGGTCGAATTAAATGCAAATACAATGTATGCTAAAAGATATGAAAACTAAATTAACCCGTAAAAAAATCCCTTTCCCTTCGATCCCTCTTTCTTTCGGGAATCTGCTCCATCGTTTCTCTAACGATTTGTTGTGACGGTGAAGTTCGCTTTTCGACATCTAAATAGTCTAATGCTCCTTCGCTAGTTGCCTGATTTTCATCGAATCAAAACCCCATTTGATTTTCTTTTGCCCGAAGGAATTCCATCGGCAATAGCGGAAGCACTGGCGCAAACGGCCGCCGGAGGCACGAGGGTAGACGCAGCCACCCTCCGCCTGGGGCCGCCACAGCCGGAGGTCACCTCCAACAGGTATGTTGTCACAGCCGCGACGACGTACCCGCCTCAGGACCCCCCCTCCGCAGTACTACCGGTATCCTGGCTACTACCCTCCGGCCCCGCCGGTGTCGTCCGTGCCCAAGGCCGCCACATCAATCTCCGCCGCATCCTCCTCCGCCTTGAGGTTCAATGTTGTCCTTCAGCGGCCGCTCAGATCTGGGCCATCACATCAACCTCCGCCACAAACTCCTTCGCCTCGCCCTCAGGCTCGACGGCGACGTCTAGCATGGCGACGTCAGAGGAGGAGGAGGAAGCGATGCAGAGAGATAGAGAGAGATGTGGATGCGCCACTTGTCGACTCGCGAACCCGCATCAATGATGGTTCCACCTCCAGATTTGAAACGAAGATTCACAGTTGTCTTCTAGCGTGCTGACGAGGGACTTTGACATTAGGGATGTCTTCCCAGAGAGAGATTTTTTTTGTTCAGAGGTGTTGGGTGGTGGCAGTTACGAGGTAACCGTGGTCACCGTCTGAGATCACCGTGGATGGCGGACGAGGCGTGAGTGGTGGGTGTGCTTCTGTTCACTTGGGAAAAGAGACAAAATTTTCAGAGAGCTACTAAACGATACATAGTGAGTTGACGCGTAATTTAATAGGCTCAAAATGATGAAGTAGAGACCGAATCTGGAGAAGCAATAGAATGGACTTTGGTCCGGAATCCACCCCAAAACAAGTTTGGAATCGAGATTGGGTTAGAAGTATGTTCATTTCAACATGGATTTGTCAACTTTTATCCAAATCAAAAGTACTGGTCACATCTAATGATATGTGCACGACAAGCGAATAATGCGAGTTAAATTAAGTCTTTTCTTGCTCAAGTACAAAAAATGCATGATTAGCTTCGCTTCTCATCCTAGAGAGTTTACACTTGATGTGCGGGATAATTATCAAAAAGTTATAAACATATTGTATGATGGCAATTAGATCCTGAAACTTACAATTTTGCTATTTGAGTCATAAACCTTTGACAATTTGTCAATTTAGTCATTCTGGCTAATTTTTGCCGAAAACAGCACACATGGACGTCTGTCATTATACGTGACACAATCGGCATTGAAGCGGACAATTTTTTGAATTTCTTTTCCCTTTCTTGTCTTTTCTTTCTTTCTTTTTCCCCCCTTTTTTGCCTTTTCTGGCCAGACACAGGCGAGGGTCGCCCTCACTTGGGCGACCGTGGCCCATGCTAGATTTAACGAGGGCGTCGCGGCCCTCGTCAACCACCCCTCACCCAGGCTCGCTTGTGGCCGGTGAGGGCGACCCTTGCATGTGGCCGGCTGACCAACAGGAAAAAGGCAAAGAAAGGACAACATAAGAAAGAAAAGGAAAAAAAGAATAGATTAAAAAAAGAAAATTCCAATGTTGTCCACTTCAGCACCATTCGAGTGAAATTGGTTCATGACTAAATTGACATAATTGAAAGGTTTATGATTGAATTGACATCCGTATAATAGGTTTAGGAATTTAATGGTAATTTTTTAGTTTGACGTATCTTAATCTGCTAAGCATGGACAAAATACCCAACCAAAAGTGGAAGTGCAAAACTTCATAGGGTTCGAGCAGATAATATATACGAGCGGAAGTGTGCAGCCAATCCTATGTTTTGAATAGTCACTTTAAATGATAACCTCAACGAAAAAATGACAAAAGAACTTCATATTCTAGTTGTTATCGCAAAACAAAAACAAAAAAAACAAAAAAACGTAGGCTTTGAGATATGTCACGATAAAAGAAAGTACATAATAGAAAAGCTATGTTTAAATTAAATATATGTAAATACCAAGTACAAAAGCCCGGTAGATCTTTCGACGGGTGTGTATAATTTTATTAGGATGAGGGGTAATGCACATATCTTGAAAAATCCCTCCATTGTATATATAATTTTTTTACGAAAAATTCTACCGTATAGATAAATTTAGGACTCATAGGTATTTCACTGGCCTCATCGAGAGTGGCCCTCATATATATAAATACATCGTGTGTCTAATTCATGGGAAAATATTAAGTAGGCCAGTCTTACCACGTAGACGGTAGGACACTCCATTCAACGCTCGTCACGTGCCTAGGTGGCCCCACTAGGCAATCCCTTTGTCTTCTTCATCATTTCTTGCTGTTTTCTTTTTCTTTTTTCCTCTTTTTTCCTTTGGCTTGTACTCTGCCATGGTCGGCGAACGGCCATAAGCGAGGGTCAAGCCCTTTCCAAATCACAAGCAATGGTCGCCCTCGCGGACTGGGCAAGGACGAAAAATCAATGAGTGGATTGACAACGGAGGAGGAGTCGCCGGTGAAGACGTGATCGAACATCCAGATGGTGTTGAAGGTGTCAGTGGAGTTGGTGGTGAAGCCACAGTGGGTGTGGAAGGAGACGTTGCCTGCGCGAAGAAGAAGTAGTAGAAGCGGATAGGAGGAGGAGGAGGAGGAGGAGTAGGCGAGAGGGAAAGAGAGAAACCAGAGAGATTAAGAGAGACAAGTTCTGAAACGTGGGCTCAATTCGGGCATGTGGCTATTAATGAGTAGAGTGTCCTATCATTTATGTGACAAGATCGGCTTGTCTTAAATAGTATGGGGAGAAAAATTGACTTAAATTATTTCTAATATAATATACTATAGAGAGCAAAGTTACTTTGATTCCATACGATATAATAATTACTCAAAAAGAATGATTGGACGAGTCGAATTAAAGAGAATTGTTCCCGATAAATTCAACTTTTGTACAATATGAAATTGGCTATGTTCGGTAAGTGCAAAACAACTGTTAAATGTAATGCAAATGAACTTACAATATTCAATTATCTTTTAGGTGATATTTCCTTTCACGATTCTATATCTATTGTTACCATTATAACTCGCTTTGCTAACATAATATTTTTTTGGTGACTGTGAAAATAACATTAGGTTCTAGACCATAAATTCTTGAATTATTGGATCCAATAACTCTAATTGGTTATAATTGATAATACGTCACCTTAAATAGTTTTCTGATAAAACCTTTCATGTACTTTATGTTCCTCATATAGCTTATTTACATCGATATTCGGATTAGACATATGGACCATTGACCATTTAGGTGGACCATTGGGTAAGTTTTGGTCCAAATCCATAAAAAAAAAAAAAAAAAAAAAAAAAAAAAAAAAAAAAACCACCAAAGCCCAAGCCCAATCTTACCCACACGTTTGCCCATACTTTGATTGGGTCATCGTTCCACCGCTTAAATTGAGTCAAAAGGAATGGTATGTCTTTCTAATGACAGGACAACTAATCCATGAATCGATTATGGTCCCACCAAAATAAGTTATCCCAACATTTTAAGGCAAGACCCCAACCTTCTCCTATCTTATTTATACAGTCATTGAACTTCTTGTGTAAGGAAGACTCGAACTGAAAACTCCACTCTCGCACGCAAACCAACCAAATAATCTCTCTCTCTCTCTCTCTGCGATCTGCGTTCATCGATCTGTCTGTCGAAGATGGCTTCGAAGCGCATTCCGATCTTGAAGGATGGCAAGGACATCCAGGAGGATCCTCCTAGGACTTCGAAGCAGAAGGGGATCTCGAAGGAGCGTCCTAGGGCTTCGAAGCGGAAGCGGGTCTTGAAGGCGCGCAAGGATCTCCAGAATGATCCTCCTACCTCTTGCACCGCCGGTAAGCCCTCCCTCATTCCAGAGGAAAATTTGTGAGTACCTCGTAGACCGGAGGGAGATCTATGCTTGTTGTCGATCTTCGGTCGAGGAAAATTTGTGTGGAATTGCTTTGTCTCGCATGATTTCCTGTTCCGTGTTTATATGTCTCTCCCACTTTTGGCTGAGATTCCTTTTTCTGATACGGGCCTGTTTTTGCTTGTTCTCAAAGGTTGAATCGTCTTTGCCTTTTGGGGTTATAGTAATGTGCGATTCTTTCTGCGTTTTTATGGTGTTGCGTGTAAACTCGAGTTGATTGCCACGTTTTTGTGATGCTCGGATGTTTCTGGGTCTGCAAAAAGAAGAGGTAACTGATGGGTGCTCTGCAAACGCATAGTTGTCTTCTTCCCACGGAACCTGCTGGTTTTATTTATCCAGTTTCTTCTTTTTACTGTTGCTACAATACTACTCTGGGATTACAAGATAATATCCGGCATTTGCTTAATGTGCAGAAACAACCACAGAGTGTTCACATCCTAGTTCTTCCTACGGATACTGCGATTCTTGCATGGAATACCTTCCAGTATATTGTTGTGCGCCAGTTGAACTTATGCGGAGGGTATGACATCTTTTGAACCGTATGCTAATTAGAGATTTTGAATGATGTTTTGCTTGCAGTAGTTCTTTCTTCCCTTTAAGGAAATGAATGATGATAGATCAGCCCGTGGCTTAATTTCACTCGCTTTCGGTTCTAAAACGGAATAGGCCCTTTAAGCCCGTTAATCTCTTACACGGGTCGCGTTTGCTTTATAAGTTTAGCTAAAAACACATATTAATAAATAAATAAAAAGGTTATTTGCTCATGAAACAGCCTCCTAATTGATATATGTGCAAATACAGCTGCGTAATATTTTTCTTCGTGATTAATCTTTATTCCAGAACTCTCTGGAGGTCCTCCTTGTTAGAAGCCTGTGTCGACAGCAACAATTAAGAAAGAGTTCACATTACGTTGATGAGAGCATTCAATTAGCAAACTTATAAATTCTCCATTGGTGGAAAGAGTTTAATGTCGGTCATCGTTTATTTTGCTGCCCTAGCACTTCATTATATCGACATTGTTTGTGTTTGTCATCTTATTGATTTCTCATATCCATGAGTTACTTCTCATCCTTATACTAGTCTTCCAACTTTTTGTTTGTACAAAGTTAATGCGTGCGTAGCTTTAAAATGACATCGATCAATGATATAGCTGTGCATTAACTTCATTGGCAGTTTGCGCCTCCTTTTAGGCATTTAAGGCCTTTACTTTTGCGTCTTGCCCTTCTCTGTCGGTTCTTATACTTCATTACTTTCAAGGAGTGCTTCTGAAACAAAAATTATGACTTTGCCGAAGCTCTGCAATTCGTATCTGTCTGAGTGAAGTTTTCTTTTCAGGGAATAACTCCAACCGAAGATGCTCTTTGGTTTCGGCCAAGGCCTTGACGGAGGAAATCTGTGTCCCACCTTATCTCCGTTGGAGTGTCACGCACCTCGATATTTACAAAAGCTAAAAAGGTTGTTCAGCTATTTTGCAGTAATATTGTGTCCGGAGACTTGGATATTTCTCCTTTGAGCTTCGTGTCTATGCGTCAGAAGATGGTGAACTTCCTTTGCGCTGGAAAGTAAAGATAAGGAAAGAAGTTTGCTTACGTTTTACTGATTGCCGTGTTGTATTCTGAATGAGCCCTGCCTAATATTAGCATTCAGTAATTGCTCGATTTTCCATCTTTGCCTGTGTGGATTCCAGCTTAGTGGTGATTCTTTTCCATCAGAAGAATTCGAAGAAACAGATCTGTCTCAGAATAGCATGAGTCCAATCTTGCCTTTGTTAGACAGTATAGTCCAACATGGAAAAGTTCCATATCAATTTGATCAAAACTTGTAAAAGAATCTTGAACTCTGTGGATCATGATATTCAAGGCTTTCTCTGAAATAGCTCAGGGTGACCTTACGTTCCTTTCACAAGAGGAAATCTCTGGCTTTTCGTTTGTCATATATGCGTAGCTTTTACCATTTTTTTAACCTAGCTGGATAAGATGTATTGAGAGCTTGTACATGCCGCGTGTAAGGCTTTCAAACGATGAAATTGCTCGGTTGCTGAATACCGACACGAAAAATTTGCCACGTTAGAAGAAGCTTTACTTGATCCTTTTACCATGGGTTCCCATTACGTAAACAAGATAAATAGGTCACGAGGAGCACATTTGTTGGCTCTAGCCTCTATGGCACCAATATGAAACGAAAACTCCACATAATTCTAATCCCCGAAGGAAAGGGCGTATCTTGCCGAGTCTAATTTTCCTCTTGGAAGTAATGAGCTATCTTATACCATGCCTGAATTTTCTGCTTCTGAAACAAGACTTGGGCTTCAGAAATGCCAACGAAAATATCATTTATCAAGCCCGAAAAAGTAATTGAGAAACCCCCAAGTTGAACACCCGCGTTTTATTTAGGATCCTAAATTTATCAATGCAATGAAAAAATAATCGATGAAGCATGAAACATGGGCTGCGACTTGTCATAAATATGTTATTTAATTTCTCGACAGAAGCCATGCTAAAAGATATATACAAAGTAGTTACAAGCGAATGCATGGTCACTTCTCCATTAACACAAAAATTATAGATCGGTGGACTCACTCTTCCATATAAGTATGCATACAGATTCAAGCCCTCCTAGCCAAACCCTATAAAATGGAAGCAAAACAAAATCGAACAATAATCCTCATGCAACCTCATCCAAAATATGCAAACACAGGGAAACAAGGATTAACATCCTTCTCCCGTAGCAAAAGCAAAGAGGAAATAGCAAAGCAAAACAAAAAACTGCTGGTTTTATTTATCCAGTTTGGCTGCTTTTAGTCGTTAGGATATAAATCAGTATAGGATATATTTTATCCTATTATGTGTATGGTATCTGTTCAAGATAGGATAAAGGGAGATATAGCCAGGATAAAAATATCCTAGGAGAGGAGGTGCGATAGAATATGATAGAATTTCTCAAGAGAGCAGAAACGAGGAGAACCAAGTTTTTCTCACAACCACCGCCTCTCCTCCGCATTGGGCCGCCTCTTTGCCGCACCGGGCCACCTCTCTGGTGCGGGGCCGCCTCCCCAGCGGCGGTGGCAACCGTCAAGTGTGGTCGCCCCTCCGGTGGCTTCAAGTTTGGGTCTCCGGCCGCAAAGCCGGGTATTTCCACGATCTTATTTTTTTAATCGATTGTTTTGTATGATATGAGATCACGTCCCTCATTTTTTAACCTCTTGAACCTTTTTAACATTTGAAAGATGACTCAACATGTTATGAAGAACTCGAGGTTGATTTGACTTTCAAGGTAGCTCTCGTGGACGACTTGCATGAGTGCATCTTCAACTTGTGGAAAGATATCGAATAATTAGATTATTCGCTACTTGTTTACTTACTCGACAAGACATCGAACAAGGCCAGCGAGTCATTCTCAAAGGATTCGACTCCAAATCAAGACCCCCGATTCTACGGGGTCTGCTTCGTCGATGTTATGCTCGAATTTATATGTCGCAACCTTTGCTCAATAATAGCTCACTCATCAGAACTCATCACAGAATAATTTCTAAAGCATCCTCATGTTTCAGCGAAATAGAGTCGATCTTAGCTGGACCTTGCCTATGCTTATCCGACTTTAAATCTGCAGTTTACCAAACAATAGATATGATATGACAAAGTTTTTCGATTTCTTATCTTATCATATCATATCCAATCCTATCCCGACTAGAAATCTGGACGACCAAACGCAGCCTTTGTTCTTTTATTTATCCGGTTCTTATACTTCATAACTATGAGCTAGCGGTTGGTTTTCAGTGACCAATGCTTTTTACTTTTATTTTCCCTTAGGATTACAAGATAATATCCGGCATTTGCTAATGTTCAGAAACAACCATAAAGCAGGATTAGTGTTCACATCCTAGTTCTTCCTTCGGAATCTGCGATTGTTGTGAGGAAATCCTTCTAGAGTATTGTCGTGCGCCAGTTGAACTTGTGCGGAGGAGGGTATGACATCTTTTGAACCGTATGCTAATTAGAGATTTCGAGCAATGTTTTGCTTGTAGCAGTTCTTTCTTCCCTTTAAGGAAATGAATGATGGTCAACCCGTGGCTTAATTTCACTTGCTTTCGGTTCTAAAATGGAATAGGCCCTTTGAGTTTGTTAATCCCTTACACGCGTCGTGTTTGCTTTGTAAGTTTAGCTGAAAACACAGAGAACAGCTATGTAATGTTTTTCTCCGTGATTAATCTTGATTCCTGAACTCTCTAGAGGTTATCCTGTTAGAAGCCTTTGTCGACAGCGACAATTAATAAAGAGTTCAAATTACATTGATGAAAGCATTCGATTAGCAAACTGTGGTACTTACATGTAAGCTTACACCTGTATTTCATAAAATCATAGAGAAATAAATAGAAAAAAATACTGAAAATACCCCAACCAATACACGTACTTAGGGTTCTGAACGAATTTTTCATCCATAAAAGCATCAAACATATAAAATAAATATACCACCTGGTAGAGCATAATCATATGAGCATGCGGGTACCTGGAACACCCCGAACGGAGCAGTCATGCGCCCTCACGCGCCGGTAGAGCCCTCGGCGCATGAGCCCCACGAGCTGACATGTGTAGTGCACGTGTTCAGTCCTCAGCCGATTCAGAAAACCGATCCAACCGCTACCCTCAAACCAACCAATCGAACTGGTTCATGCGACCCAGTCCTATCGGTCGTTGACCGATTCGACCGAGTGGCCCGAGTCATACGGTCAACGGGTCGGGTCGGGTCGGGTCAGGTCTACCCGAGCTGAGATGAAGTCAACTGACGTCAGCCCTGCCCGTGCAGGGTTGGGTCTAGCAACCGTGGGATTCTTCTCTGGAGCTTGTCCATGCATGGCGGCGCGTCTGTCCTCCTCCGGCGGCATTCTTCACATGGTTTTGCTCGTCTCGACGAGCACATTCCGAATATGTGATCAAATTTAACTTTTACTGAAAATAATTGTAAAAAAAAACTTAAAACGTGTTGGCTTTGATATCACATGTAAGTTACGATTATTATCCTTATGCAGCAACCCAAGATTAACACGTATAAATATACGAATCACAATTATAAAGTAGAGGAATTAACGCACATTGTTTAGGATCCATCATTCTTAATGCGGAATTGCGATGAACCGATGCTCAAGAGCTTCTCGTCTAGAACCCTCTTAAGACATTGGCTTTAATCAAACTACCCCTCACGTATTGCATTTTCTGGCGAGTAAGGTTATGTGAACATTAGGGTTTAGAGAAGGGACTTGAGCTCTATTTATAGAGTTTGTAACATATCCCTTCATTATAGATAAAGTTTAACTTAGCCCACACTATCCAGCCCCATATTAGATTAAATTGGAAACCTTATCTCTTTACTTTATTAGACCAATTAATAATTACAATAATAATTAATAAAGCCCAAATTAGGAAATAACTTTTACACGGGCATGAAAAGCATTCACCTGAGAGACTTCCCCAGCTTCATCCGAACCCTAGACCGCCAAGACATCATGTTCAACTTCCTCATCCAAGAAGCCGAGAGATCTTCCAGGGCTTCCACAGTCATCCTCAACACCTTCGACGCCCTCGAGCACGACGTCCTAGAGTCTCTCTCCTCCATCTTTCCCCACATCTACGCCATCGGGACGCTCCAGCTCCTTGCCGACCAGATCCACGACCAAGCCCTGGGATCGGTAGGGGGAAACTTATGGAGAGAGGAGCCCGGGTGCTTGCCATGGCTCGAGTCTAAGGAGCCCGGCTCAGTTGTATACGTGAACTTCGGCAGCATCACAGTCATGACGGCAGGCCAGCTGACCTAGTTCGCGCAGGGACTGGTTAACTGCCGGAAGCCGTTCCTGTGAATCATAAGGCTGGACCTCGTGGCAGGCGAGTCGGCCGTGTTGCAGCCCAAGTTCGTGGAGGAAATCGAGGGCCGAGGGATGCTGGCGAGCTAATGCCGGCAGGAGGAGATCCTGAAGCACCGGGCGTTCGGGGGTTTCCTCATGCATAGCGGGTGGAACTCGACGCTCGAGAGCCTTTGCAGCGGCGTGCCGATGATATGCTGGCCGTTCTTTGCAGAGCAGCAGACAAACTGTCGGTATAGCTGCACGGAGTGGGGGATTGGGATGGAGATCGACAATGAGGTGAAGAGGGAGGAAGTGGAAGGTTTGGTGAGGGAGTTGATGGAGGGAGAGAAGGGGAAGGAAATGAGGAAGAAGGCCATGGAGTGGAAGGCGAAGGCCAATGAAGCAATTATGCCCGGTGGATCCTCGTACAATAACCTGGACAAGCTCATCTCCCCAGTACTACACTTGTCCGTTGATTGAACCGACCCCTATAGATGGTTGAAGGTTTTTGGTCGGTCGATCAATTAATAAATTGCCCCATGGAGAAATTAAGTTGGATGTTGGGTAGCATTTACCACTATCTATTTTATCTACTAATACTTTGGATGAAAAGAAGATATTAAATATACGAAATTTCAACCGTGCTATCCTTAATTAAGTGTACGATTAAGACCACTGCGAAAGAAGATGTTGCACATTCTAACCAAAAGAAAAGCAGGGTAGCTCATGCACATTTTAATTTTAGTAGGGAAAATTACCAAAACAAGTTATTAATCTATTGCAATTCTGTTAATTCAGTCATAAATCTCTTTTTTTTTGTCAATTGAGTCATAAACCTTTTGTGTTTGCACCAATTTCAGTCCATCCGACCAGCGCTGACATGGATGCCGTCCGGCACTAACGTGGCAATTTTTAATAATATTTTTAAATTTTTTAAATTTTTTATTTCTTCTTTTTCCTTTTCTTCTTTTCTTGTCTTTTCCTTCTCCTTCTTCCTCTACCCGTTCACTAGATCAACGACTAGCCAAAGGCGAGGGTGAGTCCGAGCTCGCCCAACACGATGCCTCGCCCAGCGAAGGCGAGGCCAAGCTCGACTAGCGACGGCGCCAACGCCAGTGGCTGGCGAGGGCTGATCTGGCGACCGGCTGGAGGAAGAAGGAGAAAAAGAAAAAGAAATAAAATAAAAAATTAAATTAATAAATAAATTGAAAAATATTATTAAAAACAGTCCACGTTAGCGTCGGCCAGCCAAATTTGACTAGATTGATTGAATTGACAAAATGCAAAAGGTTTAGAATTCAATTGGCAAAAAAAAAAAAAGGTTTAAGACTGAATTGACACAATTGCCATATGTCTAAAACTTTTTTGGTAATTTTCCTCATTTTAATACCGTGTAGAAATGTAGATAGATCTCGACAATTATTTCTTTTACTTTAGTTGAGATTAATGATGCGAAATATAAGAATTGTTAAATTTATGTATATTTCAACTTGTATAGAAAAGAGTACATGAATTCTATTTAGGCTTTATTAGAAGACTAACTAAGGTAATAAGATAAATATAAGGAAAAATTTCAAAAAAGGGCCCCAAATGCTCTCATTTTTTCAAATAAAGGCATGAAATGGACTTTATTTAAAATAAGGGCCTGAAGTGCCATCATTGTCTCAAAGAATGGCTTGAAGTGGCTATGATTGTTTCAAATAAGGGTCTAACCTCACCGGCCGGCCAAATTTTCCAATTGATCAAGGCATTTTTGTCAAAATATAAATTTAATCTAATTTTTTGTTAAATTAAATTAAAAAAAAAGTAAAAAAAAAAAAAAGGAAACATCAAGCGGGAGGTAGACCTCCCACCTGTGTTCCTTTATTTTTTATTTTTTACTTTTTTTTTTCAAAATCTCTTTAAAAATAGAAAAAGGAAAAATAAAATAAAATAGTAAATTACCAAAATGCCCCTAACTAAAGTCACTCAGGCCCTTTTTTGAGATTAATATAGTCACTTCATACCCTTATTTGAAATAATATGCACTTCAGGCCTTTCTTTGACACAATGAGGGCACTTCATGCCTTATTTGAGAAAATGATGGCACTTTGGGCCCTTATTTGGAATTTTTCCTAAATATAATATCAAATTTAATCAATCAATGATATGAATGAAACCTATATATTGTATCTTAATGAGTGATATTGAAGGGAACGGATCCCAATACATATACGTACATATACGCAGCGGATTAAACTAAATTACATGCCCTAGATCAAACTTGAATCACTGATCGGAGAAGTATATCAGGTAGAACGAACATACCTCGATAGCCACAGATTAAGAGCCCCAACCGCAGGTGAGAAAACGATCCGGATTCGTCGATCGATCGTTCTTCGAGAGAGTTTTTATTGAGAGAGTTTCTGTTGGATTGAAAGAACGACGTACGTTCTGTGGAAGAGGAGACACTATCTCCTCTCTCTCTTTTATTGAAAAGGAAATAAAATACTCTTAATTGCAATCAATTATCGCAATAAAGGCATGGATTGATTTTGCCCTTAATGGGCGCAATCTTTCCCAACATCTCCCACTCGCCCAAAAAGAGTCAAACATCTCCATTTCTCTTCTCATTGCGAAGTTCATATGGGCAAATAATCCGTGCGACCAGCATACTCTGAGAGCTCGTTGCCATACATCTGTTAGGAATATATAGCAGCTCACTTTGGGCATTCTAATTTAGAGTAGATCCAGTATGCGGTACCTAGATCAATCAGTCACATTCATATCTCTCATGATCTCTTCAAGAGTTCGATATATATTGTATTCGCCATTACGATTACACTCATATAATCATAATGGGTGGACCTGTGAACACAAAATCATGATGTAACATCAATTACGAATTGATCTTCCTCTTTATTTAAATCTATCAATTTCAACTCAATTCGCTTTTTCAGAAATGTCCTGCTAGATCGAATCATCCATGATCATTGGCAATACTCTAGGATAGCAAACACTGAATCAAAATTTCAAGAATAGGTCAGAGTCGTGAGGGCACTAAGCTAAGGAACTCATATCCTCAAGAATCTCATACGACTGTAGAGTTGAGATCAATACTCTTACTAACTCTTCTTGGTCGTCTTGTGCATACGTAATATGAAGTACGTATTACGGTATTCTCTCATTTCCCATGGAGCGTATGTCTCTACATTCAATACTGTACATATGATAGTTCAGACATTCCCAAATGTCTAACTTGAGTTCACAAATCTACTCTCTTTAAAGAATCCATCAGAACTCACTTTTTGCATTAAAGACAAATAAAGTGAAATACGTAGTTACTTCACTTACGGGCATAACTTATTATGACCTCATCTTAACACTCCTGTTAAGGCGACATCAAAATTTCAAGCTTGAGCTCTCAATTATCACCTAGATAATAAGCTTGAAATTGTCTCATCTCTATTTATCACACAGCAAATAGAGGCTACCCATGTGAGTGGGCTAATCTCTTCTCTGTCCGACATACTTTCTCAATATATAATACACTAAGCATTAATATGCATAAATATTATACAAACTCATAGGCATCAATAATGATAACAAATACCATTAACTGTGAACTTTGGGAAATATCCAGTACTCCAACTTCTACGCACTTTTAGAGATTTCAATGTAGAGAACTAATCTACTTGTCAACACATGACCAAGGAAAAACATCTCTAGAAACTGACTTCGTCATATGATCTGCTATCATACTATGCGTAGATATATACCGGCCGTTCACAACTTTTTGTGCAACCATGTCGTTCACAAAATTATGCTTGGTATCTATATATTTGGTCTTCCAATGGATCCTTAGTGTAAGCTATTACTGCTTGGCTATCATAATTAGCCAATAATTGAACCTGCAGCATCCTTAGCAACACCTCATTGATCCAAACATCTCTTAAGCCAAAACATCATCTTGTACTACTGCTGATAACACCACGAGATCAGTTTCCATCGTGGATAAGGCTATACACGTTTGCTTCTTATTACTCCAAGATATTGCGCCACTGCATAGTAAGAATACAAACTCAGAGGTAGATTTCCTCTCATATAAACCTCTTCCTCAGTCAATATCAATATAGCCTTCAAGGTGCAGATCTCTACCCTGATAACTCAGCAAAAAATCGGCAGTACTCTTCAGATACCTTAGGATTCTCTTGACGGTAATCCAATGTGCTTGACCTGGATTAGATTGGTACCTACTTACCATTCCAACTGCATAATAAATATCAGGTCTTGTACACATCATAGCCTACATTAAGCTTCCCACAACACTAGCATATGGAACACTTTCCATTTGTTCATTTGCTTGTGGAGTCTTAGGACATATTTTGCGGCTTAGACCTTCACCTCTTGCAATAGGAGTATCTTTGAGTTAACAGTCTTACATACGAAATCATTCAAAGAATTTATCTATATAAGTCTCTTGTGAAAGATATCACAATCCCTTTGAAAAATATCTTGAAATCTTAACTCCAAGATTATATGCAGATTCACCCATATCTTTCATTTCAAAAGTGGACGATAACCAATTCTTACTGTTTGAACAAACTCCATATTGCTTCCGACAATCAGGATATCATCAACATATAATGATATGATCACAAAATGATCTTTGAATCTTTTGATATATACGCAATGATCTTCATCAATCATTACAAAATCACATGCCACTATGGCATTATGAAAACGTATACACCATTGTCTCAAAGACTGCTTAAGGCCATATATCGATCTCAAAAGTCGACATACCTTTTTGTTCTTGGCCTTCTGTAACAAACCCAATGGATTGTTCCATATGAATTCTTCTTTTAATTCTCCATTGAGAACTGCAGTCTTTACAACCATTTGATGTAATCCAAGATCCATGCTAATCACTATTGCTAGAACAAGGCGAATTGAGGTAAATCTCACCACAGGAGAAAAACCTCTTCATAATCAATTCCTTCTTGTTGATTATACCCTTTCACCACAAGGTAAGTCTTATATTTCTCAATCGAGCCATCAGCTTTACGCTTTATTTTGAGAACCCACTTGTTCCCAATGGCTTTGCGTCCGTTCGGAAGATCAACCAGTTCTCAAACCTGATTTGATCTCATTGACTCCATCTCTTCTTCCATTGCTTGTATCCACTTTTCTTTATTAGGGCATGTTAGAGCCTCATTTACATTCCTTGGCTCATCCTTTTCTTGTGGAGCGACCATGAAAGCTTTACCTTCAATGTTTAAATGTCAACGAGTCGACGGAGAACACTTTTGCGACTTGTTCGCTAAATTGAAGATTGTACACTTAGTACATCATGCTCCATTACGCTCCCACTTGGTGACTTGTTCGCCGTATTGGAGATCGTACACTTAGTACATCATTCTCCATTACGCTCCCACTCGGATTAGATAACGACGGCATCTTTTCTTCAAGTGGTTGCAATTGAGACTAGTTCGAAATAAATTCCTCATTTCTCACATTGCTCCCACTTGGATGAGATACCTCAATAAAATCATTATCACTATCCAAGGTTTCAAACAGAGAATAGTCTTTATTTATCTCACCCTTTTTTCGAAATTCATTCACTAAGAATGTAACATCTCGTGATTCAAATTCAGTTACATCCCCACTTCCTTGCTCACCTATAATACATACCCTTTCCAGAGCCCTCTTAGTATCTCATGAAGATACTCATTTTATCTCTATGGCCCAAATTTCCCACACTTCTAGGAAGACTCGTGTGTATAGGCAGCACATCCCCAAGGTCTAAGAAAACTCAAATTTTATTTTCGACCTGTCCACAACTCATATGGAGTGGAGGTAACTAATTTAGAAGGCACACGGTTAAGTATCTAGACAGCATTCAACAAATCTTCACCCCCAAAAGGTGATAGGCAAATTAGCCCGTGCCATCATAAACCTAACCATTTCCATTGGGACCTGTTTCTTCTCTCTGCAACTTCATTCTGTTGAGGAATCGCTGGAATAGTTAACTATCTTTCTATTCCATTTTCATCACATAAACATATGAACTGATCAAATGGATTTTCTCGACCTCGATCGGATCTTAATTTTTTTTTAAAATTGATTTTCTAAAAGCTCAAAACTTTCTTAAAGCAACTCATGCCTCAGATTTATGAGAAAACAAAATAACATGTCCGAATCGAGTGTTATCATTTATAAATGTGATGAAATGAATAGCACCATGCCTTACTCTCATATTCATTGAACCACATATGTCCGAATGGATCAACTGCAAAGAAAACTCAGCTCTTGTTCGTTTTTCAAATGGTTTCCTCGTTGTTTTTCCCGCCAGGCAATGCTCATAAATAGGCAAATCGACTTTTTCAATATTGCCCAATAAGCCCTCTTTGACTTATCTAAATATTCGCTATTGGCCAATATGACCCAGCTTAGCATGCCATATATTCACATCATTACAGAAGATGTAAATAGGGAATAACTAACATTCACATTATTGTACTCAACAATCAACATAATGAAACCATCCAGAAAATATCCAGAACCATAATAACTTATTCCCAACGACAATTCATCACCATCGTTATGGAAGTTCAAATTGAAACCAAGTTTAACCAATCCTAACACGGAAACTAAATTCTGTCGAGTTTTTGGAGCATATAACACATCATAAAGGAACAGGGTGCGACCACCGCGCATATTGAATTGGCAAGTGCCAATCCCTTTAACTTCCACTCAAGAATTGTTGCCCACATTTATTCACTTTGCTCTATGTGAAACTTGTTAAAAAAATCCACGAAGGCATTTCTTTCCTTCACTACATGGTCTGTGGCCCCTAAGTCTACAATCCACAAAGGATGAGATTCAGTTATGAAAACTGAACTAGAGACATAAGTAACACTCTCAAGTGCACAAAGGGTTTCTAACTTCTTTAGCTCACCCCAGTCACGAGCAAAGTGACTCTTTTTGCCACAGTAAAAACATTTCACCCTTGAGATGTTATTCTTGAAAGGACACTTTCCTTTCCCATGTCGGTTAAACTTCGATTTTTATCCTGAAGAATCTGTTCCCTTGTCCTTCCACTTCTTGAACCCACCTTGACGCTTACGCCTGGAGCACGAAGCCTCATTTGAGCTAGAACCAGCATAATAAATGTCGATTTCTAGTATAGCCGCCAGAAGACGGTCCACCTCTAGTTATAAAAAAAAGCGCATATCATCCTCAAAAGTCTTTACTTTTCATTATGGATAAAGTGGATTTTCATATGTACACAGCTACGAGGTAGAGAATAGATTACTGCTTGCACTTGCTGCTCATCAGTCAAAATGTGGCCTGCATCTTACAGCTCACTTATCTTGTTTAACACACGCCATGAAAGTTGTTTCATATTCTACCCATGAGGCATCATATAAGTGTCAAACCTTATAGTGATCTATCTCAACTTGGTGACCGATGTCTAACCAAACTTAGTTTTTAATGCTTCCCACTTGACTTTGGCATTTTCACAAATGCCTGGACTCACACATAAAATCATTTTCCATGCTACTCAGCAACATAATGCGAGCAATAGAGTTCTTCATTTTCCATGCAACAAATGCCTCTCTTTCCCTTCTATATTGTGCAGTATTCCCATCTTCAAGTTCTTCCATAACTAGGTTAAGAGCTTCTAGTGCTTCTTACTCTTCTAGCACAAATTGGATTTTCACATTCCAGATCTCATAATTATCGCCGTCCAAAATCTCTCCTTTGTTTAGCTCAGCTACGATATTCTAAAATACTGTAGACATTGTATCTGAACATGAAGTTCTATAGACATGTATTCACGAACTATTAATGCCTAACATTTATGCATCTATTTTACACTAACTAATTACATTAATGAATAATTTCACATAAGGTCTCAGATTCGAAAGTTCACTATGTTCCCAATCATCATCTAAGAATCATCGTTTGAAATTACCATTAATATAATCATTTATGTAAAATTGAGTTCACTAAAGTTACAAAAACTTTCTAAAACTCCCACTCAAATAAATGATCATAAATACTACAAAGATCCCCTTATATTGTAACCACTAAAATTGCATGGCATGATTTAAGCTAATATACAAATATTTCATTCATCGAATTATACTCAAATCGCGGAATACGAGATATAAATAGCAAGTACACTAAAATTTATACATGCTACCGACAAAATATGCTCTACACAATCTCTATGTAGCTATACACATGTAAGATATATTCTGTATTTTTCGAAAAAGAAGAAGAGAAATACAAGTAAAAAAACTTGAAAAACGCCCTAAAATACGTGTATCATGGGTTTCATATGTATTTTCATAACTTTAAATACATCAAATATGTCCAAATAATATATCAAACTGAAGATAATATCGAGACGAACACAATGGTACCTCACACGCCCCCAACGGAGCTCATACGCGCCCACACGAGTCGGTCAAACCTTCTGCGTTGACTAGTCAACGGTCGGTCAACGATGGTCAAAATGCAATTTCTTGAAAATTGGAGGACCAAATCGAAATTTCCAAAAAATTCAGGGACTAAATTGCAATTTTTAGAAAGTTCAAGGGACCAAATTTCAATTTTCGAAAATTAGGGGACCAAATTACAATTTTTAGAAAGTTCGAGGATCAAATTGCATTTTTTCAAAAGTTCAATGAACAAATTGCAATTTTTGGAAAGTTTAGGGACCAAATTGAATTTTTCGGAAAAATTCGAGGACCAAAATGCAATTTCCAGAAAATTTAGGGATTAACCGAGCCGGAACAAAATTGAACCAGGTTTGGAATACGCTGAACCGGGTTTGGCATAGGGCTAAACCGGTTTTGGGATAGGAAAGACCAAGTCTGGAGTACGCTGCACGTGCCTCTCACGTGGGCGCGGGAATCCCACGTTCACCGGACCCCTCCGACGCGTGTCGGCGCGTGCAGCTTCTTCCAGCCACATCCGGCGATGATTCACCACTCAAAATGATCGTATCGATGATACGAACCCAATAGTATATTCAAAAACAATTTTCGTTGAACAAAATTTCATGAAAAGGCGACGTTTCGCCGCGGCCTCAGGAAGCCGATCCTCGTCGCGGCGCGTGGCGTGCGTGCAGCCTCTATCGGCGTCTCCTCGTGACGGGCGACCACTCAAATTTCTCATCTCGCCGAGCCTGTTCCAACTATGTGTTCGAAAATCATTTTTATTGCTTAAAAATTCACGAACGAACCGTGAACAGTACTCTCGTAAACCGTTTTTTGCGCTAGAAACGACTACGAAATTATCACAAAATGATCAGGAAACAAGAACGATAGCTCTAATACTAATGATGGGAACGGATCCCAATACACATACGTACATATACGCAGTGGATTAAACTAAATTACATGCCCTAGATCAAACTTGAATCACTAATCGAAGAAGTATATCACGTAGAACGAACATACCTCGATAGCCACAGATTAAAAGCCCCAACCGCAGGTGAGAAAACGATCCGAATCCGCCGATCGATCGTTCTTCGAGAAAGTTTTTACCGAGAGAGTTTTTGAGTGAGTTTCTGTTGGATTGAAAAAACGACATACGTTCTATGGAAGAGGAGACACTATCTCATCTCTCTCTTTTATTGAAAAGGAAATAAAATCCTCTTAATTGCAATCAATTATCGCAATAAAAGCATGGATTGATTCTGCCCTTAATGGGCGCAATCAATCAATTTGGTTGATCATATCTATAAAATGGCTGACCGCAGCATTAATAGCTCTAACGGAGATCAGGACGACTTCCAAATTGACAATGTGCATGACATGAAAAATATTCAATGTTATGATCTGATAATCAAGAAGAAAGTTTCGGATGCTCTTTTTTACATAGCTTCATCGATCATTAATTAATCTGCAAGTCTGATAGATTTGCATAATCCCTAAAGTTTGATAAGACTCCCACATTTCACATTCTCTCCCTTTCGAGGTTCCAATAAAATAAGAAAATGGATCGACAATCGCAAGACGGATCCACAATGGGTCGAACCACGCAAGTGACAAAACTGCGTAGACCCATCTAATTAGCGGTGTCTCCATGATACTTGTCTTTTACAAAGACAAGAAAACTAGATAGTTATAACAAAAGCCAATAAGACGGTAGCTCAATTCATTCATCTTTGACCATTTCGCCACCAATCGTGTTTAACTTTGACACGACGATCTCAACCAAGGGCATAACTTGGTCACATAGTTGGCGCACTCAATTTTTGGTGTTGTGCTTTTTAGGTATTCGATTAATATGGTCGAATACGGACCTAAGTGATTTGACATCTTAATTTATTTTTTGTCGCGCTCTCAGTCATGTTGACGAATTGGTGAGTACTATACTTAACAAGGAAATTTTGATTTTAAATTGTTGACTACAAGTGCCGATGGAAGTGTATTGGAAATTGCAATTTTTTTTTTTATTTAACTCGATCTTTTTGTTTTTTATCCTTTTGTAGGCATCAGTCGGCTCGTTTTGTCTTCATATGCCAACTTCGAAGCGCACTAATCAATGTCAGAAGAGCCAGCATTGTGGATTTCGCACTATATAAATTGTTTCAAGACATTCGCCTAAGAAAATATATATTCTGTTTCGTTCCTGCGTGGCATGATTTGCCGGCCTCTTGGATATTGATAAGTATCCATATAATGCTGTTGTCTATAGATTATTCTGTCGAACAAAGAGCCTTTTATTATGTTTCCATTAGCAAAGAGCCAGCGTTCTCGCCGACGATCATGGGACACATTGTGAATTAGATAATATTTCCAGATTGGCGGTCGAAACACGATCCACAATGCATGATTCGTCCAAAATATTGATTAGATCATATTCCCAGACGAGCGGAGGAAGCATATGGTCCCTTACTAATGTGAGAATAATGCCTAAAGGAAAACGCTAGGGACTATGGTCCATTACAAACAAGAAAATTACCAAAAAAAAAAATCATAAATCTATTGTAATTGTGCCAAATTCAGTCATAAACTTTTAATTGCACCAATTAAGCCCTAAATATTTTCAAAAAAGAGAAAAAAGAAAAGAAAAGTTTAATAATATTAAAAAAATTCACGTCAGCGCCGATAGTGCCACATAGGACAGCCAGTGGATGGCATGCAACCATGTCATCAATTTCACCAATTGGCCGGATAAACTCAATTGACAAAATGTCAAAAGTTTTAGGATTCAATTGGCAAAATTAAAAATTTTAGAACTCAATTGGAAAAATGTCAAAAGTTTTAGGACTCGATTGTCATACTTAAAAATTTTAGGACTCAATTGGGCATAATTACAACAGATTTAGGAATTTTTTGACAATATTTTCCTTTACAAACTCTCTATTTTTTATACATATAATACCACAAAAAACATCAAATTATGTTCACTGTGACACACATCCCCCACTTTTTTATATCATAAAAAACTCCGAACTTACGTCAATTGACAAATATACCTTGGAAGAAACTGTAATATAAGATATTTATGTCACACATGTATAAGCTTTAGTTTTTTCGTGACACAAAAAAGAGATGGGGTACTTGTATCGCAATGGATAAGTTTAGGGTTTTTTGTGACAAAAAAAAAAAGTTACGGTATTTATGTCACAATAGATACAATTTCGGGTTTTTGTGGCATTTGCCATTTTTTCTATGTGGAGAAATGTTGTTACTGGTCTTGTACAATGAGCGTGCATAAACTAATCAAAAGAATTGCATAAGCCCATTAAACCATAGTCACATGATGATGTTTCTCTGGCCATAAAAGGCATATCTACATTAAAAGAATGAAAAAAAAAAGGAGAAAAGGCCGGCCGGTGGATATACCACGTTCATTTTCACTCTCGTTTGTTCTCTTGTTGTACCGAGCATGAATGAAACAAAAGCGTGGGATTGTTTTACGAGCTAAAGCGATATGTACGTGAAACGAAAGCACGCTAACACATTGACTCTATCCTATCTTCTGCAATTCTGGAGAGAGAGAGAGAGATGGGTTCGGACGCAAGAGATAATCCTCATGTAGTGGTCATCCCCTTCCCGGCGCAGGGTCACATAAACCCTATTCTGAAGCTCGCCAAGATCCTCCACCGCCGAGGCTTCTACATCACGTTCGTGCACACCGAGTACAACCACAAGCGCTTGCTCAAGTCCAGAGGCCTGACCTCCCTCGATGGCCTCCCTAGGTTTCGCTTCGAAACCATCCCCGACGGGCTCCCTGCCAGCGATTCTGATGACGACGTCACTCAACACATACCTTCTCTCTGTGAATCCACTTCCAAGAATTGCTTGGCTCCATTCGTGAACCTCCTCGGGAGGCTCAACGACAGGTCTGTCGATGATGCCGAGGTTCCGAAGGTGAGCTGTGTGATCGCGGACGGCGCCATGTCGTTTGCACTCGATGCTGCGGAGAAGATCGGAGGAGTGCCTGGTGTGCTGTTTTGGACTCCCAGCGCTTGTGGGGCTTTGGTGTATACTCAGTACCGTATGCTCCGAGAAAAAGGGCTGTTCCCCCTTAAAGGTTAGAGAAGTCTAGGATTTTCTTGACTATCTGTATGTCTTAAGTTTAAAAGTGCCCTATAAATTCCCTGTCTTCATGAAAAAGGGTCTCAAACACTTTTTAGATGGTTTTATTTAGTTAATTGTTATCGTTCTTATTGTGTTTTTATCCTGTGTGTTTCGATGCAGATGCAAGTTATCTGACAAATGGCTTCTTAGACACCACCATAGACTGGATTCCTGGTATGAAAAACATTCGTCTGCGAGATCTTCCCAGCTTCATCAGGACAACTGATGCTAACGACGTCATGGTCAACTACATCATCAGAGAAATGGAAAGAACGCACAAGGCCTCAGCAGTCATCCTCAACACATTCCACTGCTTAGAAAAGGATGTTCTAATGGCTGTCTCTTCCATATATCCGAATCTTTACACAATCGGTCCGATCCACTTGCTTCTCAATAAAATCGAAGATGGCGACTCATGTTGCATAGGCTCTAATTTGTGGAAAGAAGATCCCGCTTGTTTAGGGTGGCTAGGTTCGCAAGAACCAGATTCGGTGTTGTACATAAATTTTGGGAGCATCGCCGTGATAACGAGGGAGCAACTCATCGAGTTTGCGTGGGGATTGGCTAACAGCAAAAAACCCTTCTTGTGGATAATGAGGCCCGACCTTGTTGCCGGTGACACAGCGGTACTGCCCTCGGAGTTCCTGGCAGAAACGAAGGGAAGAGGAATGCTGGCGGGTTGGTGCCCGCAAGAGCGAGTGTTGAGGCATCCTTCGGTTGGGGGATTCCTGACGCATTGCGGGTGGAACTCGATGCTGGAGAGCATCTGCGGCGGAGTGCCGGTCCTGTGTTGGCCGTTCTTCGCGGAGCAGCAGACGAACTGCTTTTATAGCAAGAGCGAATGGGGAATCGGCATGGAGATCGAAAACGATGTGAAGCGTGACGAGGTTGAGAAGCTTGTGAGGGAGTTGATGGATGGAGAGAAAGGCAAGGCGATGAAGAAGAAGGCCATGGAGTGGAAGAAGAAGGCTGAGGAAGCCACCGAGCCTGGCGGGTCTTCTTATGAAAACTTGGAGACGCTTTTGTCCCGAGTTCTTCTAAAGAAGCTGAACGATTGAAACCGAAGCTGATCCTACATCAACATAAGCAGATTCTCTTGTAATTTTAGCTAAGTGACCGCTTGACGTGGATATTATATGCCTCTTTTGTAATAATCGTTGCACATCATGCAATGGCGACACCTTCGACCGTCTTGCTACGGCATGAGACAAAGATGGACGAAGGGATGTAATTGAAAATTGGAATGGTTTTACATTCAGGATATGTCTAAACTTTCATACACATCGTCATGAATTTAGATGAGTGGTCAAATTTTTTTAGTTATAACTACCAATTATCTATAGTAGTCGAGTTGAGATGTGTATCTAATGGATTACACATGTCGTGTGCCATATAAAAAAATCCGAAAAGCGACTCTAGGAGAAATGTAGTGACGAGCATTTTTGTGCTTTCGGCTCGGAATCCGAAGATTATGGATTCGATTCCTATGCTGAGGAATTTGTATAATATGTGAGGTTATAGCATTCGAAATCAATGAAAAAGATGGAGTCTCGATGCGTATGTTTTTAAGGATTTTACTATTATAACAGTCTTTAGGTTGTGAGTCACAAATTCTTAAAAGTAAGCTGCTACCCTGACAGTCTGACAGTACTGTCAATTATTTCTGACCACACGATTTTTCAATCAATGAGTGTTTTATGCAAAACACGCGGTGATTGTGTGTGGATCTACGGTTGAGATTATACCATCCCTGCCAGTACTGCCGAGGAAGCATTTCCCTAAAAATTAATTAGAAGGTCCACACTTTTAAGAATTTGTCGCTCACACAACACATTATTATTCTCACAGTCACCCAAATACCGTTATGCTAGCAAAGTCGGTTCTTAATTTACTTTCACACTCGACAATCCATTGTACTAGCAATATTAAGCTTGTTAATAACGCTATTAAGGATGGGATCAGCCCATTCAGCCCAAAATTTCCTTAACACGGGCCCAATTCAACATCTAGGATTCACTTATAGAGAAAGACCAAATAACCTTAATTATCTCAGGCCTTCTTCTTATCCTCTGCCGTAAAAACCTTTGATTGGCTGTAAGTTTTTCAAACCGGGAGAGTGGATTCTTTTGGTAATCAATGGGACGGTGCCTTTGTAGCCAAACCATTTTCTTCTATATCAATGGTTAACGAAACACGTTCATTAACTCTAATCTTTTAATCGAAAAGAGCGTAGTTTTATCCTTACTAATTTGTCTTAAAGGACATCATGGATTCTCGACATGTAATTTAATCATGATGGAAATGGGTCACTCAATGACCATGACCAACAATAAAGCATACATCAAATTAATAACTCAGTCTTATAGGCCACGGAGCTTGTTAACTAGCCTTTCAAGGTTGGCACGAGAAGAACCCCCTGGCCCCGTTGCTGCTTCCCCTCTCTTCTTCCACTCCATGGCCTTCTCCCTCGTCTCCCTCCCCTTCTCCCCTTCCATCAACTCCCTCACCACCCCTTCGACTGTCTCCCTCTTCAAACCATCGCATCCGCCGTCAACCATCTCCAGCCCGATCCCCCACCTCGCGCAAGAGTACAAGCAATTCGTGTGTTGCTCGGCGAAGAAGGGCCAGCAGATGAGCGGCACTCCTTCGCACATGCTCTCCAGCGTCGAATTCCACCCACAATGTGTCAAGAAGCCTCCGATCGAGCTGTGTCCCAAGACTTTCTCCTGAGCACACCACCCAACTATCAATCCTCGATCCCTTGTCTCCTCCATGAACTCTTCCGAAATCACATCCTCCCCGCCGTCGACCACGTTCGGCCTAATGACCCACAAGAAGGGGCGCTTGCTATTGGCGAGTCCCCAAGCGAATTCGCTCAGTTCTTCTCGAGTCACTGTTATTAAGCTCCCGAAGTTCACGTACAGCACCGATTCGGGCTCTCTTCCATCGAGCCAACCCAAGCATCCGCCTTGTTCCTTCCATAGACTCGATTGTATGGAGTCTAACGGATTTGGCGATGGAAGTAGTTGTTGGTGAAGCATGGGCAGCGGGCCTAGCGTGTAAAGCTCTGGATACTTGGCTTTGATGGCCTCTACTACCTCCCCTTCCAAATCGTCGAAAGTGTTGAGGATCACGCCGTCGGCTTCGAAAGCCGTGTTAACCGACACCGAATTGAAATTGACCATTATGTCGTCGGGGTTGGCTGTTCTGATGAAGGTCGGGAGGTCCCTCAATCGGATTCCCTGCATCGCGGGTATCCAATCGACCACCGTGTCGAGAAATCCATTACTTAAGCAGCTTTCGTCTACAAATTTTAATATTGTGTAGCGAATGAGTTAGGACAACATGTAAATTCAATCCTATGGAGAAGCCAAACATGTAAAGCATATCACCTACCTTTCAATGGGAATAATCCTCTATCCACTAGCTCTTCAAAGTGAAGATACCCCAACATGCCGCAACCACTAGGAGTGAAGAACATCACTTCAGGAACGCCGAATTCTCGGGCAACTTTCAAGGTGAAGCTCATCACGCCATCCGAAACTATGCATGTGGGAGGAGGGGCATCGGAGTTCATGAGCTTTATGACGAGCTCCCGGAACGAACGCAAGCCATCCACCGGCAACGTCAAGCATAGGGAAGGGAGGTCGAGTATGCCTCTCGGGTTCGAGGGCGGTAATCCATCGGAGATGACTTCGAACCTGAAGTCGGCCAAGCCTCTAAGAGCGTCCTCTCCCAAGGACTTCTCTAACCTCTGGCGGTTGAACTGCGTGTGAACAAAAGTGATGTGGAAGCCTTTGTGATGAAGAAGCTTGGCCAGTTTTAGCATGGGGTTTATGTGGCCCTGTGCCGGAAGGGGTACGCACAAAGCGTGGGGCTTCGTCGTGGATGGATCCATGATTCTCTTTGAAAGCGCAACTGCAAGTGAGAATGAGCACTCGCACCAACTTTGGAAGTGGAGCACTGGCTCTAGACTAGAGAATCAGTTCTCCCTGTTTTTTGGTATTATTTTATGTTGCTAATGTTAGGTTGACTAAGACTTCGTGATCCGCAATGACCGACATATCAACGATGGGACAAACTAATCCGAGGCTTTTAACATCATTTTAGTAGATAAATGAGAAAGAAATCCGAAATGTAGATACACCGGCCATAAAGTCAAGCCCAATCTTGAGTTGAGATACTTGTGGTCCGATTCCCTATCCTTTTGATTTTTGTGTTATTGTATGAACATAAGTAGAGGTTGTCGCCGGAGCCTTCACCCCTGGAGCGATGGAAGGAGCGGCGGACTGGGTACTTCGTTTTCCGACGAGACGCTTGCTGGATAGAGATGCGAAGTCGGTCACTGCTTCGTCCGCTCTGTTGGCTGAAGCCATGGCGATGGTCGAAGCCCTCGATTGTTTCCTCTCTCTCCTCAAGATGGCAATGCTTGAGCTCTAGATCCTTCTTTCATCCCCCCGAAGGACTGAGCTGCTACTTTTACTCGAATTGCGTCCTGCTGGTAGAGGCCATCTCAAGCGCAGCAACTATCTCTTGGGAGGCCCATGTCATGATCTTGTTATGTAAAGAGCTGCTTGTTAATTTACCTAAAGGTTGCTGACTTAAAAAAAAAAAAACATAAAAGAGTACAATATGGTGGCAAATTGGGTAGTAAAGACGCAAAGGAAAAAGGAATCACCTCGAAATTGGGTATCTTCTCCACCTCGAGCTCTTTGGGATTTACTTTCTACTGAAGCCCATCTCTCGGGTCTTTCGCCTTGAACTTCAAAGTTTCATTTTCGACCAAAAAACAAAAAAAGTAGAGGTTGTCACGTCTCACGTTTACAAGAGTTTATACTAATAATTGGGAGTCCTAAACATCAACCGACCTTAGCTCAGTTGGTAGAGCGGAGGACTGTAGTGGGTAGCTCTCATGGTAATCCTTAGGTCGCTGGTTCGAATCCGGCAGGTCGGATTCTCATCTTAATTTTTTTAAAATGCCTTTTCTCTGCTCGTCCACTGCTCGTCATGCTCTCCTCCTCCAAAAAACTTTTCATGCCGAATGTGTGTAGTCCGAATTCCCTATGAATATTTTACCAAAAAGAAGAATTCCCCATGAATATTTGAGTTTTTTATTGGAGTAATCTTCGCGTTCACATGGACAATGGGCCAATATGAATGGGCCCATGATTGATGGGCTGTACCAGCCTGGCCCGTAGTATTTGGGCCTCATTTGTAAATTTCTTGCCACGATTTTTTTTTTTTGGGGGGTCGAATCTTGCCACGAGTTGACGAAGCTCAAGCTCATTCTCTCAAGTCCTTACCAAGTTAGTTTAGTCCTCGCCAAGTCACTGATCTCGTCCACCACCACCACCATGGTGACGATTTCCGCCACTCCGGCGATCATCTCCCGACAGCCGTCAACCCCAACTCCTGAATCTCTCTCTGACATTGTTGACATGACCAAGTTGACCCAATCTGACCTCCTGGCCCTCTCCCTACGCTCCTCCTCCGCCGTCGACCCCCACCTCCCCGATGAACTCCTCCTCCCAAAGATCGATCGCTCTATCTTCAACGAGAGCGCCGGCTCCCGCCGCCAGACTTACTCTCGTCCCCCAAAGCCCCAATCCCTCGCCACCGCCGCCACTTCCTCCACCATGACCGGTCACCACCATCGGAACCGCCTCCCCGGTCTTCTCCCAACTCCGAAACCCCCTCCAGTCTCCGCCGACGATCCGGAACGCCACGAAAACAGAATGATCATCAGCTATCTCAAGCATTTCATTTCTCAAAACCCTAATCCTAATTTCGGTCACGTTGATTTGACCCCTCCCTCGCTGCCGGCACCAGTAGTCCCCGCGAGGGAGTCAATGAATTGGATGAGTTTCGGGAGCGAGAGGAAGCGGAAGAGAGGAAGGAAGCCGAAGGTGAAGGTGGATGTGGAGGGAAGTGATATGGGGTTAGAAATTGTGAACAGGGATGGAGCGATGGTTGACATTCACTCATTGGCGAGTGCTGCCGATCCTTATGGCGAGGAATTGAGGAAAAGGACGGAAGGTTTGGCGACAGAGGAGGAGTTGTTAGGGTTTATGAGGGATTTGGGAGGGCAATGGGGCAGTAGGAGGAAAAGGAGGAAGATTGTCGATGCATGTGTCTTAGGGGATGCGTTGCCAGTTGGGTGGAAGCTCTTGCTTGGCCTCAAGAGAAAGGAGGGACGCGCTTCAGTGTTTTGCCGTCGATATATAAGGTGTCTTCCCTTTTTGTTATTGCAATTGTCGGCTTGCTTAGTTTCCTATAAAAGAGAATGAGATGTTAGCCTGCTAGGCTTAATTGTCAGGAGGTTGCTCCTCTATAGTTTGCTACTACATCTTCCGGTTTGCCAAGGGAAGTTTCGGGCATGTTAGTTTACTGGATCGCAACTTGCATTTTAGGATTACAAGGTATAGGCACGTTATGGATGATTATGAACCTTATAATTTCAACTTTTTTGACTCTGCGCACTCTACTTTTAGTTTGCGAAGAATCTAAGTTGGTTTACTGTTGATCTGACTAGTATGTTTTCAAGACATTCGTCAGTTTTCGTGTCTCATAAAGTCTTCCTTTCGCTTCTGTTGGTTTTCAATAAGTTTTATTGCAATATGTCACTAATGGTGAAGCCCTTTTATTATCACATTTACTCGCTCCTGTCTTAGCTGATCTCACATTATACCAATGGGATATGCTTTTCTTAGCCCAAGTGGACAACAATTCGTATCATGCAAGGAGGTTTCTTCTTACCTTCGTGCCCACTTTGGGCTTAAAGATGCATGGAGGCCAGCGAGTCAAAGAACCAATGATATTCAGCACGATTTCAAAGTGGGTTCTGAACACTTGAGCGTATAATTTATGCATTAAGCTGGTTTTCTTTGAATCTGATAAATATTTGTGTATATGTTCAGCATGCAAGCATTACCTATAAGGATGATAGCCAAAGCCCTGGTACCATTAGCAGAATGAGTAAGCCTATTTCGTCTCTGTCAAACGAGCATGGCCAGGAGGTTAATTTGCTTGAAATTGACAATTTGGCGGATGTCCAAATACACGACCTTTTCGAATGTCATAAATGCAACATGAGTTTTGATGAGAAGGATGCATACCTGCAACATCTGCTATCCTTCCACCAAAGGACAACAAGGAGGTATAGACTTGGTTCATCTGTAGGAGATGGAGTAATAATGAAAGATGGAAAATATGAATGCCAATTCTGCCATAAGGTATTCGAGGAAAGGCGTCGATATAATGGTCATGTGGGAATCCATGTGAGAAACTATGTTAGAAGAGTGGAAGAAATGCCTGGACAGGGGGTTCTTCAGCAGAACATTGAGTCTTCAAGCAGGGATGTTCTACCTTTGAAGATCTCTAAAATGGATGCTCTCATTGAAATTGCACAGAGTTCAATTCTTGAAACTTCTCCCATTGTAGATGATCATAAACTGTCTGATATTTGTCGTCATGATGGACTTAATGAGGAGAAAGTTGATGCTGTAACAGAAAGTAATGCTGGCCCTCAGGTAGACTTTGGTCCTTCTGTCGGTGAATTGAGAATAGAAGAAAACTCCAGTGAGGAAACTGTGGAACCAGAGTCCACTGATAAAGATGGTCAGAATATGAATGCTCATAAGAAAGAGAAGTTCGATGACTCCGGCGATGTTGTAGATGTCAACATTAGCTCTAATTTTGGTACTGCAATCGAATCATTAGCTAATGAAGAAAATTGTCACACATCCGAGACATCTGGTGGAAAATACAATCATGCATTTGCAGTTCAAGCAAATAGCGATAAATGTGGTATTTTGCAGGAAAACGGACCTGAAAGTTCTTTGGTCATACCGAATGATAACAATAGTATTGCAAATTGCAAAAATGCCGAAAGTTTGGCCTGCACTAGCAACTTAGACCCACCCGAGACTGATGGGAAAGAGCTAGAAAGTACATTGGTAAGCAGCAAAAATGAAGCCAGTGATCATGTGATCAAGACAATGCAGCAGATATTTGAGAGTACCTTTGATGAAGACAATGCTCCTGATTCAGTCTCCAAGGTGCTCTTACCATGATTACTTTCATTTGTTGGATGATGTCATCATTGAAGCAGTGATGTATTGTTCAGTCTCGTGTTTAATTTAATCTTACTGCGGAAATGAGAGTTCTTAGTACCTATTCTATGCTTTCCAAATCAGACTTCTCAATAGCTGTCTTTGATTTGGTTTAAGGCCAATTAAAATCCTTCATGTTGCTTACTTGTGTTGGTCAATGTTCCATGATACGCAACTCCATGTTCAGCATCTGTTTACTGTAGTTGGCAGCCGTCGTATTCTTTTGTTTGTTATGCAAATTTTGATCCTTTCGCCGAGTTGAAAATACCAAATAGACTCTTCTCTTGCCCTCTATCTTGTGGCTGTGGGCTCAACTAATGCATACTCTCCACATGCTTGATGCAAAGTTGTCATGGGCTGTTAATCAGCTGCCTGGTTCTTTGGTAGGACACTTCATTGTTTTCTCGTGTAGTGAAGAACCTTCTTTTATGTAAATCGTTTGTCAGGAGGAGAGTGATCCCCATGCTGCTGAACAGAGAAATGACGACCTCGCAGCATTTGAGGAGATGAGATATGATGAAGAGGAAACTATGAAGTATGATTTTGTAACAGCAGAAGATCCCTTGACAGATGTCCCAGTAGATATGCCAAATAATGCTGACATAGAGCAGCAGTATGTTTCTCCTGTTCGGTTTGGACCAGAAGAAGTGATGTTGGATGTGGTTGCAAGACATCAGCTTACTACTGCTTGTATGTGGTGTGGGGTAGAGTTTAAGCATGATGCTATTGATTCAGAATTGCCATCAGAGTCGGTCGGTTTTATGTGCCCAACCTGCAAAGCTAAAATATCTGGACAACTCAATCTACTGGACAGTGGTTTTGCCTCGACCTGATGCCATCTCTGAGCTGCCTTTACAATCATCCTGTTCTGTGGGCAAGCTGCAGTTATGATTGGTAATAGTAACTTCCCTATTGGGAGGTTTCTCTCTTGTCAGGGTTTGCTTGGCGATTCCTCTTAAAAAGATTAAAGCTGTAGTCATCATTTAATTTTATTCTAGTGGATCTTTGTGGTGTTGGCTCCTTGATGGACGAGCTCCTCTTACTTAGTTGTTCACTAGTTCTTTATCCATTTTGGTGTTAGTGTCATATGGTCATGACTTATGAGTATTCAGTCCACTGACATATACTGCTTAAACTTGCTTGGCAGGGTAATGCAGACTGGAGGATCCAATAGGGAAATTATCTGCCATTATCAGTTTTGAGCAGTCAAATGTATGTGCTTCACTTGTTTCTGACCTGTCAAGTTACTGGTGTAATATATAGTTAATGTTGTGCATTCCCTGTGTATGACTACTTCTCTATTGATGACTTAATATGTGCTGCTAGTGTTAAGACATGAGGTTTATTCCCCCAGTTGGATGTCAATTATTGGTAGTAGCCCTTTCCAGGCTGCGGTAGTGTGAAGAAAAGAAAAGAGAAAAAAAAGGAAAACAAATAACTCATGGTGAGTATACTAGTGCCCGCTGTAGCTCTTTTTGACCATTTAACATCAAATGACCATTTGCTCGGTGCTAGAAAAGCAACGTTCATTGTATCTATGTTAGCGGTCTGATCCAATGCAACCAGAAGTTTGTTATTTCTGTCTTAAGATCTCACTATCGGTTGTCCAAACTTTGTGATCCGTCACACCTTTTTCTCTTTTAACTTTTTTCATCCTGGTGGACTGGAATGCATGTGTATCTGGGTGTGTGGAGGTGAGATTTTGAATGTAATTAGGTGACCCTTGGACTTGGTATCTATTGAGAAATTCGGGGTCTCTCCTTGCTTCTGGAACGTTTATTTGTGGGAAAGTGAAGATGACTTGGCTCTGTGCTAACGAATAACTTGTACTGGCAACCATTTGGGCTTTGATTCAGAATATCACTCTCCCTTTTCTCTGGGAAATCTTACACGTTTATATTTGACTCTTGCAGCCGACATCACTACTCCCTTCGATTTGCCAAATTCATTGAACTTAAAAAAGATAAGGAAGGTAAAGCTGCCTCAATGGCTCTTGCACTTTCGTTCTTCGCTTTCCCTTTTCTACTCTTCCTAAAGGAAGGAGTTTACTGGCAAATCTACCGAGAATAATCACCTCTAGTCTTCCATTGAGCGAGAATCTAGTTGCGGGGAAAAAGGGGGATGATAAGCCCACAGATCTTGATCAGAGATAAACTGAATAAAGCCCACAGATCTTGATCAGAGACAGACAAACTGAATAAAGGGCTTTGCATCAGGTTCTTTCTCTTTATTTGTGGGAGAATAAATGACATATGACCGTGGAAATGAATCAATGAATAAAGTAAGAAAGACAATAACGAGAGCCATACTCTTAGTTTTACTATTGCTAAAGTAATCAACACAAAACACTTAAAGCGTTCAATCCCATAATTCAAGAACATTCAAAAACAGATCTCCTGTACTGGTTTTTGGGGGTTTAACTGCTAATATATGAAAGATGAGATATAGCTGCCCCCTTTAAAATTCCATTCACAGGAAATGTTCTGTTGCTTGAACAGAGAAGGCAAGAGAACATGCCATGGAATCACAATCACCATCCATGTTCATGATTAAGAGTTACTCATAGCAGAAGACACTTAAGAAAAAGTGACGTAGTAAGCTTGTTGTATTGGATCAGACAACATAGATTGAATGTTTGTGATCCGAACTTTGGCAAAAATGCAATAGGTTTAGGACTTTTTTTTGACAATTTTCCCTGAGTTTAGCAACTGCATATGTTTAAGCTTGAATGTTTCTGCAAGTTCTTGAATGATAAAGATGAAAAAAATCGATTCCCTTATGCTACTAACAGCAACCGAGGTCGAACTGGCTGTTTAATAAGGGGGACAAGATCTCACCTTTTCAGCTTTGTCTAAATTGTCGACCATCATTTGTTAAGGAAGCACCATTGATGGTGAAAGGCGCGATTCAATCATGTTGATTTTCAATCTAGTGGTGGGACAAATGCTCTTACGGACACGGTGAATGTATTCAAGGAAGTGTACCGTGTGAAAAGCATATGATTAAAGAGTCCATGATGTTATAAAGTTCCCGCGTGCACTCATCGGAAGAAAAGTATAAATTCGACAAGCAAGGCAATTTGCAGCACTCAAATTTCAGAACTTCTTATGCTCATAGAGAAACATCAACCTGGTCTAGGCTCCATCTCTGAATTCTCTGTGTGCTCAAGACTCCAGACGGGCAAAAATGTCGGAGGTCACAATGGATGGTCGTTACATAAGCTGCAGCAAGTGCCAAAAACAGATGAGGCCAGTATGGACTTTAAAGGCAATGCACTGCCCTTGTTGTCAGAATCTCATCGAACTCATGAGGTACGATGTCAGGCAACCAACAAGCGTGGATGCCAAATGTATCTTCAAGGAGAAGTTTCAAAGAAAGCTCAAATGCAGGAATTCAAGCAGCTCCAGCTCCAATGGGACTTCCTCGAATCGCTACTCACTTCCTGGAAGTGGAATGACATCGGCGACTAAACCGCATCCAGGGAAGCGTGCCATTCTCTGTGGGGTGAGCTACAAGAAGAGGAAGTATGAGCTCAAGGGAACTGTTAATGATGTGAAGCACATGAAGGAACTGTTGATTCGTACCTTTGGATTTCTGGAGGAGAACATCCTAGTCCTCACAGGTACTACAACACGCGATTACTTCAGTTGTTTACTAGATAAGGCATTCTTATATTCACTTGTAGTATATGAGGTACTGCTTGTTCAGTCGTTTTCGTGGGATGCCTCGCACTCTTTTCATGTCTTTCGCACTCTATTCCTGTCCTTTTCTATATTTCTAGCTTCGAGCTCAAACGCATGCTAATTTGGTCATTGATTCCTGAAATCAGTGCTTATGCTTGTTAAACACAATTACTTTCCTGGAGAGATTTTTGAGTTACTTTTTGAAGTATCTCCATATAGAAGATATGTATAATTGATCGAGGAAAATAAGACAGACAATCAAGAGAGGAGCTTGATAGAATTGCTTTTTGGCTATGCCATTTCCGGCCGTGAGCTGGGTTGGACTGCCAACACCTGATGAAATCACAATTGGAAATGTACTAAATTGCAGAAGAGGAGAAGGATGAGCATCAAAGACCAACAAGAAAGAACATTCTGGACGCGTTTCAATGGCTTATCAGGGGCTGCAGGCCAGGGTACTCTTTGGTTTTCTTCTTCTCAGGGCATGGTTTACGGCATCCCGAAAGTGATGGCGATGAATTGGATGGATTTGACGAAAGCATCTGTCCAGTTGATTTTACCACAGAAGGCGTCATTCTTGATAATGAAATAAATTCTGCAATTGTTCGTCCACTGCCGAAAGGGGTAACCCTTCACGCACTAGTTGATTCTTGTCATAGTGGGACTGTTCTAGATCTGCCATATGTATACGACATTAAAAAGTGAGTCCTCCAACTTTAACTGGATAAAAATGTTTATCTTGTTGTAAAACATCGCTGGATAGTCGCACTTCATGTTTTATGTCAATGCATTGCATTCATTGTGCAATTTGGTCTTACTAGATTTGCATTGTAAACCTCCTCCTTAGCGTTTTCTCATTCATGATCGATACTTTCATGCCTGAGAAAACAAAGTGAATACATAGCTGAACGCACTTATGTGCATGCATACAACCATGTATTGTCTGTGTGCTGGGTTATTATGTGGAAACATAAGAAGGCAGGCAAAGTACATGAAATGGTCCTGTCCAATTTGAACTTAGCATGCTTATACTATGAAAAGATCATCTGATGTTAATTTCTGAGGAAATTTTCTGAGCAACAGAGGGCAGTGGGTGGATAATAGGCCTCCTTCAGGTGCATATAAGGGAACAAATGGCGGACTTGCCATTTGTCTAAGTGCTTGTGCAGATGAGGAACTGGCTGCCGATACTTCTGTAAGATATATGGCCTTCGACAAAGTCATGTCTCTTTACATGTAAAATTTTTTGCCATCTGTTGCTCTCGAGTTTATTTCCCGGGCTATTATGCAAATGTCTCCATAAATTTTACTAGGAAAATGATATGATCCTCATCTGTTAATATGTGAAAAAAAAGATGAAGTGTTGCATGCAAGGATAAGAAGCTAATTCTTAACATCATGAAGTCATTGAGATTCCTGTATATCAGTAGGAAAATGTGAAAGAAATTAATAAACTTCAACAGAAGAAACAGTGCCAAGTGCCAACAAAAGATGTGAATTTGAAAAGAATCTTGATTCAAACATGAAGCGTACTCAATTTTAACAAGCTTAAGCTTCTCTGGTTTTCTGATATTAACAGTATCAATATACTAATAGTTCCTTTGGAGATTCTTCAATAATAATCATTGCTGGCAGGCCCTCTATGGGAAGGCGATGTCTGGTGCCATGACCTCGAGCTTCATCCGAGCTATTCGGGGAAAACCTGGGGTTACATATAAACAACTACTGAAAGCGATGCAAGATGTCGTCGATGAAGCCAACAAATCTAATTGCTTGAATAGTCGTATCCTATCAAGGTTGTTTCATGCCAAAATGTCACAGGTCATCTTCTGCCCTTCCTGAATTTATTGTTGAGTCAATATAATGGTGACCTGAAAATGGAATCCCATACTTCATCCTAGAATCCAGGATATATCTTGCCATGATTCTTGATTCAGGACGAGATTATTCGGTATCAAAGGGACATGATGTTTCTATTTATTAGAGGCATTAGTTATATCTGAGATCATCATCGTCATGTCAACCACAAATCTACCATGGTTTTGGAGTTGCCATTTTCAGAAAATATGACAGGTGGGAGCGGGACACGAAAATTTTCAAGAAAATAAAAGAAACAAATGGGGTGTCTTCTCAATAAATGACAAAAGGTGGTGCAATTGTGATCAAATAGGCCAAACTTGTGCATTAAGTACTAGTCAATCGAAAAGAAGCCGGTGTTTGAATATGGTAGCAGGTCTCATTAGTAAATGTTTTTGAAGTCTTTGGTTGCATAAAATTTCCATAAAACGATTATGAGTTACTTGTAATTGAATTCTTCAGGAACCTGTGCTATCATGTTCTGAGATGATAGGCATTGAAAATATGAAGTTCGAGCTATAAAGAGGGAAATATCTCCTGTACAGCATACTCCACGTCTAACAAAGCTGGGGATGGATGATCGAAAACATACTTTTGTGGAGATTTTGCGATGGAAGGAAATAACAATGTGAACATCTGTCACATTGGGTTGATGATGAGGCGATACAGGAATAGGATGAGCATACGATCCCACTCATTCTGTAACTGGTTTCTTTCTTGTTTTTTCTTTTTTCCCCATTTGTCGTCGGATAGTTCTTTTGTACTTCGGGGTAAGCACATCGCAAGTACCATAACTTTTATACGGTGATCACTTGAGTGCCATAACTTTTTTTTTCGCTCACTTGAGTGCCACAACTTTTAAAAATCGATCACTTGAGTGTCATCGGCTATTTGGCTCGCCGGAAATCCTACGTGGACGCCGGAAAATCTGGCATGGCATCACCGGTACGATTTTTTTGAATTTTTTAATATTTTTTGGAATATCTTTATTTTTTTATTTGAATTTATTTGAATTTTTTTTTTCTGGTTTTTGACATTGCTCGGCGAGGGTTACCGGCGACCCTCGCCAGCCACGAATCCGTCGCCGAGGGCCGCCTCGCCCTCGGCCAGCGGGGCTGCGATGGCCATGGGTGAGGGCCGTCGCAGCCGTGCCGGCCGCAGGCGAGGGCCCTCGCGGCCATGGCCGGCGGGGCCGCATGAAAAATGAAAAATAATATAAAATAATGACAAAAAATCCACGTGCGACAAATAAATCAATAAAAAAATCCATGTAGGACAATTTGCCGGAAGTGGCACTCAGGTGATCCATTTTGCTCCGATTTGCTATTCAAGTGAGCGAAAAAAAAAAGTTCTGATACTCAAGTGATCGCCGTACAAAAGTTGTGGCACTTGCGGTATACTTGCCCTTTGTACTTCATTATGAGATGGTAAAAGCTTTTTGAGATATGACAAGGAGGCTGTAGCATAAATTTTCTGTCTGCACTTTGCAGATGGTTCTCAGACATGCAAGGAAGATATGCATTTTCGGAAGATTCCCCTTAACCTCTGAAGAAACTCATGCCGAGAACGAGAATCAATCAGAAAAACACATGGAGGAACTGTCGAATGAAAGGAGGTCCATGCTTGTTCATGCGGGAAGTTCTATACACCACTCGTTTTTCCGACCATTGATGCCTTAAGGCATTACCATGAATGTCTTCAACATTTTTATCAGGTTCAAGTGCCAAACAACCAATTGGTAGAATAAGAACCTGTCCCTGGTTCCCTTTACCTCAGGGCGATATGCAAGAAAGAACGAAGAAGGATAGGAGAAGCAAGAATCTGATTCGCCGCAATCCGCGGCATGACTCAATAAGGCTAAAGTGAATAAAGGAAACAGAAAGGATGATCTTTTCGATTACATGTACTCCTTTACACTACAAGAGATGCAAATTCCTGGGTAGTCTCCATTCAGAAGCAAAATTCTGAAAACACCTTTTGATAGTTCACAAGAAAGAATAAGGTCATTTGGGCAATTCAATTCTAACCCAAGTTTTCTTTTGGTCCCATGAAAAGCACCAATTTTAGATCGAGTCTCAATTCTGGCCCAAACCTTCTTCTTCTTTTTCTCTCATAAAAATATATCAATGGTCAACTTTCTCCGCACTCTTTAATTATCTCTTAATTCGACACTTGCATTCAGGTGAAGAATTATTCATTGGCAGTGTGCTAGCCTTTAGTTAGATCCTCAGATAGTTGCTTTCCCATACCAACCGTAGTCTCCTGAGATATCAAATGGCAGATAGGAGAGAGATGCAGTTGGTGTGGTGTGTAACTTTGTGGTGCTGCCGGAGGCGACAGGCAGTTCGGTGTGCCGTGTGCCTATCTGCCACCAAAACTAACCTTGTGCACAACCGAATGCCTATCGGCGTTTGGACCAGAAATGGCCATCCATCAATTAAGTGCCTTTCTCTGGTCATCATGCCCTCCACCATAAAAAAAAAAAGTTCTTTTCTTACTTAGGTGAGAATTCCGTCAAGTAGCCTTTATTTATTTATTTTTTCGAAGATGTGACATTTCTGAAAAAAAAAAAATTATCCTTTCATAAGAAAAATAATTTTCCTCAATAGACATACATTATTCGAACGCTAGTGGCTTGTGCATGAGTAGCCAAGGAAGCCGGTATGGGCACTAGGATCATAAGCCCGTATCCCCGACTCTTGGGCACGAGCACAAGTATTGGTCTTGGATCCAACGAAACCGAGCCCGAGAACTCGATGCCCGTGCACAGCTTAGTGCCCCACCCTCGGTCTATAGAGACAGGATCCAATTCCCTGGCGTTTGGGCCTTGGTAGGACCCAGGCCAATGACCCCAGTGCCAGGGCCTGGGTCAATCGAGGCCGGGCTCCAAACCCGAGGCCCAGACCTTGGTCCATCGAGGTCGGCCCTAGGACATTGGCGCCCATGCCCCAGTCCATCGAGGCCGAGCCTCGTGGGCCCAGGCGCAAGCGTAGGGAACCCGGGAATCTGCACAGGAGTCTCGATTCCGACCTCGATAGACTCAAGCACGGCGGTCGGGATCTTGAGCACGGCCTAGATAGACCCAAGCTAGGGCGCTAAGGTCTCGGGACCAGCCTCAATGGACCCAGCCCCGTTGCCTAGGGCACAAGAACGATGGCCTGGGAACAAGCACTAGGGTTATTGTGCCCAAGCATAGAGTTTCTGGTCCAAACACCGATTCCTAGTCAAATTTTGAAAAATGATTTTTGATTTTCATAGAGGAGATCATTTTCCTGAATTTAAGCTTTGGTAGAAAAACCTTTTTCATTAACTCATTTTCCTAAGCGATCCAAACGTCGAACAATCAAGAGAATATTTTCTGCGAAACAAACGAAGCTTTAGTGTTCAAAACTTTACATCGACCCATGGGAATATTACAAAAAAATTGTCCCAAACATATCGCAATTGTGTCAATTCGGTCCTAAACATTTCGCATTTGTGCCAAAGTCCGTCCGTGGTAGGAAATCGCTGGTGTGGATGCCGGCCGTCCTACTTGGCACGGTCGGTGCTGATGTGGACAAATTTAATGATAAATAGTTTTTCAATTTGTGGGGTTAGTTTGCATTCGGGGGCGAAATCCACAAATATCCTTGATTCGGTCCGATCTCATGCGCGGGAACCCATCTACTTATTATTGTTGTTGCAAAACTCAAGCTCATAGAGTGAATTCACTATAAGGAAAATAAAAGAAAACCTTCCAACCAATGCAGGACTTTCAAATGCAAGGAACCCATGCTTTTGAAATACCTCTTTTTTGGAACATCCTCTTTATTTCTAATTTTCCAGCAAAGGTAGATAACGACAAAGAACGAAAACCATAAATTGCCCATGCATTGGAATTCTTCCACTTGGGCTAGTAATCTTTTGTCACTCCGATGCTTATGTTAGCAATTTGTCTCGGTGAAAAACCAAAGAGAGGATTACTATTTTATGGGGGTAATCGAACATACTTCAACTCTGGCCCATACATGTACTTTTAGTGAATTAGTATATAGAAGTACGGCAGTTCCTAGACTATAGGGATTGGTTCAAATACCCCCGTAACGATGAACCCGCGACAGTTGGTGAAAGGATCCACTTATGTTCGTATTTCGACCCCTCCGATATGTCCGTTCTGTGATATACTTATCCGATCAGTGACTCAAGTCAGTTTCTGGGCATGTTAATTCCGTGTAATTCCACTGCGTATGTTTAAGGGATTGATTCCCCTCACTTATAATTACATCTATATAACCACTTCTTGGCTCCACCCAAGTGAATTTGTTTTTTGTGTGCAGTTATCGACGAATCCTTTTTGACCAAAAACGACTGTATAGCGACAATTCTTCTATAATCTTGATCACGACCACTTTTTACTTAATTAAAAGTAACTTCTTAGGTTGAAATAAATACCTGTGGGTTGTGGTAGTAAAGATTCCGTTGGTACAATGTATGTAAGTTCTATTTGTTGTAATGATCAAATAGATGGTAACATGTCAAATCTCACTCGAGCTGGTTAAATGATTCTTAGAAGGATTTTGCTAAGAGTAAAGTTACCACACGAGCTGGACAACCTAAAAACTAAAATTCTACTAGTCTTACATCTATCTCCTTTACTATGAACAATTCATTTTTACCGACATATGCTAACCAATGGTATCAACATTTGTCGTGCCGCCCCCCCCTTCCTTTTGTCCCTGGATCGAGGGACCCGATGTGTTGGAGTGCAGCTATAGAACACAGTGATTTGAATACGAAAACTACCGGTTTACATGAAACATCTCCTCCGAGAAAGAGAGAGATGAACACAAACGACTGGAAACTAATGAATGACTTTGCATTCAAAGTCCGAGTTTCAAAAGAATACAGCATTGGTCATTCAAGGAAAAAACTACATTTCCATCGCCTAATCCTCATCTTCATCAAACTCGGAATCATCAATCGGATTCTCGCTGTCAGAATCGCTCACCACATATCTTGTCTGCTTGCGGTTCGCCCTCTGAGGCCTTCCTTTCGGAGGGGCCACTTCAACCGCTTCTTCTGCATCATTGCCGGCCGAACTATCTGCCTTACCTTCCCTTCCCAGCACAGAACTGCTTTTCTTATTGAAAGGAGATGCCCTCGTCTTCCGTACTTTCTTTTCCGGCGAAACTCCAGTGCTTTCAGCTGGCTTTAACACCTCGGTCAAGAGCCGTTGGGTCGTTCCCCGAGCCTGCTGCTTGTTGGCTAGACCTTTCTTTGTTGCTGCAGGTGGCTTTGATATCTTCGCAGCAGCAGATGGTTTTCTGCCTCCGTTCTTCTTTGCCACCTCTGCTTCAGAGTCCACTATCTCGTAGTCATCATCTCCACTGTCATTACTATTCTCTTCCTCGGAAGTCTCCGAGAGGGTGACCGAGGGCTTCTTCCTCGAGGCAGCCCTTTTGCTAGGTTCTTTCGCCTTGACTAGTATTTCAGACACTTTATCCTCTAGAGCTGCGTTGCATGGAACATGTTTTATGCTATAATCGTTATTACCGAGTAACTCCAGGATACAGCAAAAGGATACAAGTCTCAAGTAAACTTTGGGCAACTATGGCACAGGTTCCTCAATGCAGTTATTCACTATCTCATGTAGCCCCAGTGTCTTTACAGATGGAATTGACTTTTAAGTCGAACAAATCGAAGTCACTCAGGCAAAAGCTCTTACCTGACGAATTATCTGGTGAAGATTCAAGGTTATATGCAGCAAGTCGATCTTTTAATTCAAGCAACTCGAAGTCCTCGTCATCATCTGAAACTGAGGCACTCTTGCTAGGCTGTATGAATGTAAAGAGAATGTGAAAATCGTCAAAGACAGTTGCCTGGGGTTTGAATTAGAAGGAAGAAACCAAACGCACCTTCAGAGTTGGAGCTTCCCTAGAACGGGCACCGCGTTTTGGTATCGCAACATCAGCAGCTTTTTCCGAAGGAGAAACTACTGTCAGTGACTCCGTATAAAATAACAATGCAAGCAGTTAAGTTACAACACGAATTCCTTATTAACCTGCTTCCAATGCAATAGTTGATCCTTCAGTGGCTTGTGCTTGAGCTTCTGAATTGTTAGCTTTAGTGTTATTCTTGCGAGGCTTTTTTGGTGCTTGTCTAGAGATTTTTGTGCCAGCTACATTTGTTTTGCTTCTTGCCTTTCTTGTTTCCTCTGCTTGGGCATCAATTTTTTCTTGCTCCTGCATAACACAACAGAAAGCATTAATCAAAACAGAAGTTAATGGAGTAATGTCAAGAGGGCATCGAAAATCATACATCGAGTTTTTCCTCTAGAGCAGCAAGATCTTTCAACCACAAATTCTCTGGAGTGGCTTTTCTCAGGGCATCAACCTCGTTAACTAGCTTATCCTTATCGGCACATAATTCCTGAACTTTCTCGAGGGTCAGTGTGCCAATTGCCATGGAGAGCAGATACTCATAATCACTGGCTCTCACTCCTTTGGTGGTGGCCTCCGAGTTCTCTTCTGTTTCTTCTGAATCATCTGTTGACCCAGCCACTGCTGTTTCAATTGATCTAGTCTCCTTCCTGAAGGGAGCAAAGCCTTTTGCTTGCAGCTCTTGGAACAAATCTGCTCTCTTTCTATTGCTCACAATGATCTCTCCATGGACAACACCGAGAATAAACCTAACCTTATTGTCCAATATCGCTAACTTTAGCTCCAAGTTTTCCAGCAAAATTTTCTGCAAGCGAGAAATCGAAAAGTACTCATAATATGCTATTTGCAACCAAGTCACATATGAAAAGATGAGCACAAATGTATAACTGAAACCATTTCCTCGCTTTAACTGAGATTACCTTTCTTTTCTCATAACACTTGAGCCTTAAGTGGAAAAACTCCTCTAGAACTGCAGAAAGAGAGATGATAAAATTTGCAATGAGACATGGATTAGTTTACCATATAAGTCATAATCCTAATAAAATATGGTTGATTGTGATCTAAGCAGCAAAATTAGCATACTTTGTTCAGGGCTGTCATATTTCTTAATCACTCCGTTTGAGTCAAACAGGTGCATGTTACTCGTGCTGATTGTTGAGGTCAGCTTAAATTTCTTCAGTAAACCCTCTTGCTTTGCTATCATGATGTTCTCCTCTGACAACATAACTTCAAAATGTACAGTTACATCGTCACTGTACTGCCTAAATTCCTGCAATTGGCAATTACATTTTAGTGACGATCTTCAAAGACAAGATGTGATGCACAAGGTTGGGTTGCTTGAGAGCTCATTACCTTGACAAAAGGATCCTTCATTTTATCCTTCTCTCCAGTTGATAATGATTCCAAAAACTCCCTGTAATCCTGTGTCCATCGACGTATTGGAAGCTCTGTGATCCTCAGTGTGGTATCATTGACTTCCTCGATTATCCCGCAAACAGTGTAGCTGATGCCGGCTTCCTTAGTGGCTGTTTTCTCGATGGTCCCTCTAAATCCACGATACCAAGGATCCATGGGCTCCATCATTTCACTATTCAACAAACGTCTCAAGTTGGCAACAATATCTCTTGGATTGTAGTTGGGGATGTAAGAACTCCATCCAGTTCCAATTCCTTCGCTACCATTGACGAGAACCATAGGTAAGATAGGCATGTACCTGCATTACATGACCAGTATTAGTCAACACTTTCGTATTGGGTAAATGAATAAAAAGGGTCCTATAATGAGTAATTACCAAGTTGGTTCAATAGATTGCCCATCTTCATTTAAGTAGTTCAGCAGGTTGTCATCATCCTTTGGGAAGAGGAATCGTGTAATAGGAGAAAGCTTTGTGTAAATGTACCTAGAGCTAGCATGATCTTTTCCTCCCTGCCAAAGTAACATGTTCCATGTAAGTGAAAAGAAAAATTGTAGACCACCCAATTATCTTCAGTTAAATATGAAGTACTCTCACCATGTTGCGGGTGCCAAATTGGCCGTTCGGCATGAGAAGGTTAATGTTGTTGCTGCCTACATAGTCCTGTGCCATTCCGATAATGGTACTACCAAGACTTTGCTCGCCATGGTGGTACGCTGAATGCTCGGACACATAACCAGAAAATTGGGCAACCTTTGCTTCTTTGATGAAATTCCTTTTGAATGAGCAGAAAAGAATTTTCCTTTGACCTGGCTTGAGGCCATCGACCATGGAAGGAATGGATCTTTGAAGATCAGCCATAGAAAACAATATGAGCTCCTTATTAACAAAGTCACTGTACTTGATGAGCTTCTCCTTCTGATCAAGATAGGTACCAGGCTGCGGGAAACAAATACATAATTCCATTAAGTCACATCTAAAATGCAACAAGTACTTCATGTTCTTTTAATTCAGACAGCACTTCCAACCTCGAACTGACGAAGCCAAGTCTTCCTTGCTTCAATCTTCTTCTTGCTAAAAGCAAGCTCAATTGCGTCGCCGTCTTGGTCATCAATCCATACAAAATCCTTCTTGTGCATTTCAAGATTTTGGAAGTATTGCTTCCCCTCTTTTGAGGTGCTTGTTCCCAACCCCTGCAAGGATCATTCAACTACAAATGTTACCCATTACAGGTACTTTGGCAGTAACTGAGTTATACGTCAACAATGTATACAAACCTTATAATACTTGATTGACCACCCACTTGCATTGCCCCTCAAACTTTCCTTCCAGGACTCATATTCCGGCATTGAATAGAAACTTAATTCTCTTCCATTTTTATGAGTAGCCTGTAGTCACAATTTGAGAAAACTTCAAGCTTTTTTTCGATCTACTAAGAACGGTTTAAATGATCGAGTTAATTTGATCATCCCTACCTTAACAATTGGAGTGATAAATTCCACTAGGAAAGATGGAACTTTGAGCAAGGATGGCCAGAATGAATGAATGAAGTTAATAAGAAGGCCTTTAATGTGGGAACCATCATGATCCTGCAAATGCACATCCAGAATGCAATATGTACACAGTGACTATACTATAAGAAGCATTGACAGTAGTGGCACATGCTTGACAAAAAAATTATACAGAACAAATTGTATAGAAGAGTGAAACCTGGTCTGTCATTATCATCAAATGACCATATCTTAAAGATTTGACACTGTCATAATCCTTATTTTGCTGCAACCCAAGAATCTGCTTTACGTATTGTATCTCTTTGTTTTCCATTATTTGACTATGGCTGGCTTCCCTCACGTTGAGTAATTTACCTCTCAAAGGAAACACACCATAATGATCTCGACCGACAACAGAAAGTCCAGCCATCTGCATCAACTCAGTTAGGTTAGCCAACTATTTGAGAATGTTCAGCGACAAAATTGAGAAGCTTTTTATGTCACACATCCAAAAATGTACCAGCACTTACTGCAAGGGCCTTTGCTGAATCTCCTTCTGTCAAAATCAGGGTGCACTTATCAGAGTTTCTACCTCCAGCATCATTAGCATCCTCAAGCTTGGGAATCCCACGGAGGTTCTCTCTCTTCGACCCATCAGTTTTCTTTAGGTCTTTGCTTTGCTTGAAATTTGCCCATGAGAGGAGAGACTCAACAATTCCAGACTTTGCCACTGCATTACAGCAAGCACAAACAAAAGTTGCCTAAAAATCGGTTGATCAATTTCATTAAATTCACTAAAGAGTGTCCAACCTTTTTGTAGGAACTTGTCAGATAGTTCACACTTGGATCCGAAGCTGCTCTGGCGAAGTGTCAAAGTTTCCTTGGTTTGCGAGTCAAATGCAGGATTGTCAATGAGGGCATTGACAAAAACCCATAAATGACTCTTAACGTTATGGGCCTTGAGGTTCGCATTCTTATTCTTCTTGTTCACAACACTCATAACGTGGTTCGCAATCTGATTGGTCACATAATCAACATGTGTCCCTCCCTTAATAGTAGCTATCGCATTCACAAAGCTGACCTGTCATAGAATTGACAATGTAAAATATGTTCGGTAGTACTAGCTATATTTTTTCCTGTTACCAGAAGAAAGTATTGAAAGTACCTGTTGAAACTGTCCTTCGCTTAGGCTTACACAGACTTCCCACCTCTCATTCACAGTCTCCTCAATCCTAATCCAATCAAGTAAATTTAGCATTCAGAATACCAATTCAAACTACAAAATGATTATAATCAGACAAAAAGAAAAGGAAAGAACCTTGGGAGGGAGCGTTCTGGGCTATTTTTAGAGGCAAATTTTAGACAGAGGCCAACATAATCAGCAAATGTTTTGACAGGAACCCTTTTCCCGTTCAGCTCGACCTTCACCGTTTTTCCAAGGCACCCAGCCAAGTCAATGACGCGCTTTTTCATCAAAGCAACCACATCATCTTTGTGACGTCCTGAAATTCTAAGGTCCATAAAATAAATAAAATTGGAATTTTTGTGGTTTAAGGGACAATTATTGGACGCGATTTATTTTAATCTGAAGATAGATTTAATAAATCCCGAAGTGCCGGTCAGAGACCCTTCGCGCCCGAAACCCTCCTTTCGCGCCTGAAACCGTTTATGCTCAAAGTCAAAGAAATTCAAACCTTTGATTTGACCGTGGGCCCCTCCCTCTCTCTTCCTTTTTTCTCTCTCTCTCTCTCTCTCTCTCTCTCTCTTCCCCCCCCTTGGCTGCCGTGCCCCCTCCCCATCTGCCCCCACCCACTCACGTCACCTCCATCTTTCTCTTCTCTCTCTTTTCTCTTCTCTCTCCTCCCCTCTTCTCTTTCCCTGTTCTTTCGTGGACCTCCCCCCCCTGCACCCGACCTCCTCTTCCTCCTCCTCACCGCACCTGCCGAGCACCGCCCAGCCGCCACGCCGCCCTCCTCCGTCGCCGCGCCACTCCTCTCCAGCCACCCTCCGGTCGTCGCCCGCCCAGCCGTCGTCGCCCCGCGAGCCACCCCCGAGCCGAGGCCCGCGGATCCGCGCCTCCTCCTCCTCCTCCCCTTCAGCTGCGACGCCACCGTCGTCCAGCCTCAGCCGCCTGTCCCCTCGCCGAGCTCGCCGGTCACCGCAGCCCTGCCGTCCCTCGTCGTGTCGGCCGAGCCAGCCCCTGCAACCCGCGACCTTCCTCTCCCTCTCGGCCCCGTGCTCCGCCGCTGCCCGAGCTCGTCCGTCGCCTCGCCACACCAGCCCGTCGCCTGAGCTCAACCGCCGCCGCTGCTGCCGCCCACGACCCCCACCTCTCTCGATCGCGACCCCACCCGAGCCTCCTCCCCTCTGTTCTTCCGCCCGTCGTTCCGTCGTCCCGTCGCCCCCGCCGTCCCTCGTCGCGTCGGCCTCGCCTCACCGACCCGAGCTCCTCGACCCGTCGACCCACCACCCTCCTCTGTTCGCCTCGCGTCGCCGGCCACCGCGAGCTGCTGCCTGGGACAGCCGCTGTTCGCCCCGTACCGCCAACCTCAGCCCGTGAACAGTGCCACCCGAGAACCGTCGTGCCGCCGTTCGCCTTGTGCCGCAGCGATCACCCCGCTGCTTCGTCGTCGTTGTGCTCGTGTGCCGCCGCCGGCCGCCCGTCGCTGTTCGCCGGAGCTCGCCGGAGGCCGCCGCCGCTCGCCGGAGCCGGCCGCCGCTCGCCGGAGCTCGCTGCCGCCGTTCGCCGCCGCCGCCGTTGTCGTCGTTGTCCCGTCGCTGTCGTCGCCGCTGAACCGTTTAGTTGTGAGTTAACCCCTAACTCTCGGTTAGGTCGCTAATTACGTTCGGGATTAGTTTGATTAGCTGAATTAGGCGTTCAAGTAGATTAATTGTGGTCGGTTAGCTAGAGACTGTGTTTAAGTTAAATGACCACAATTAAACAAATTAGGCTGGTTAGCTAGGTTGTCTGTGGCTAATTGGTGATTAGATTGATGGATTGACTGCAATTGTTGATCGCGAGCGAGCGATTAGCCAGAGCCGAGTGAACGATAAATTGTTTGACTGGTTGGTTGGTAGGCAGATTAGTCGCATGTGGTCAGTGTTAATATTTGAGTGCGATATGTTAATTTGTTGTCGATTGTTTGATGTGGTGATCAATGCCTGACTATTGAGTGCTCTGATTGATTTGTGGTTGACTGCATGAGGATTGATCACCCGTATTTAGATGCAAAGTCTGGTGGATAATTAGTACATCACATGATCATGCGTGGGATCAAACTGCATCTTTGAGCATGAAAATGGCCTTGGGCCAAGTTTTAAGCACGACCGTGTGATCATCGAACTAAATGCAAAGATATAAACTAGCTGGTTGCTTGATGTGCATTGTATGGTCATATAATGGAATGCCTGATATGTTCGTGCCGTGTCGATCGGAATAACACGACTTATCGGATGCACGTCAGTCCGTGTCACCGGGCTGGTCGGATGCCGGTCGCAGTATGGATGGACCGAAGCCCCTACAGGGATTCCTGGTAGTTCCGTGCCGTGCCGATCGGAATCACACGGACTATCGGACGCCGTCGCCGGAAGTAAGGGACGATGCCCGGTCATGCCGGTAGAGCACCAACTGCCTAGTGTGCTGAGCACCAACTGCCTAGTGTGCTGCGCACCAACTGCCTAGTGTGCGGGTCCGAGTGGCCATTAATAACCGGAATACGTGTGAAACATTGTACTTGCAAGTTATTGTGGTGTTCTGGTTGTTTGCCTTGGTTGATTGACTGTCATGTCAAGTCGAATCTTGCATATGTGTGATCCAAGGCGTGGTAAGCTTGCATGTGATTGGCGTTATACTATTGTGTTGTACTGTGTGTGTAGGGTGCCTGAGCGAGTCAACGCCCTAGCCGGGCTTAGGCGCTAGCTCACTGAGATTTATTTCTCACCCCGTCGTGGTTAACCCTTTTTCAGGTCCAAGGTGATGTTGAGGACGAGGGTGGTGTAGCCCCTCTTTTGGAGTAGTTGAGAAGTTAATCCTGTCCTGACCCGGTACCTTTTTGTCGGTCTTAGGGAGCAGCCCTGAAGATGGGCTAGTAGATTCTGTAGCTTCCTCGTGGATTAATGAATATCTATTAATAAATGAAAGAAATCTTTATTGTTGAGCTTGCTGATATTGATAGTTGTGACCGTCCTGCTTTTCTATCCATGTTGTTTTTATGATTGTCTGGGTGATTATTCGTTCCGCGTGCGCTAATTAAAAAGATAAAATGAATGGGTCGATGACATGCCTGGGATGTCGTCCTTTTGACCCGAGACGTTTGGAAGGGTTGTCGCGTGCCCGAGGGTCGGGGCGTGACATCCCCGTTTTGGTATCAGAGCAAGGTCAGCCTGATCCATCTGGTCATGGCCTGGAGTGATAAGGAGCGTTGGGTTTTGGGATAGTTAGTAGGATTGGAAACCGTATGCATGTGTTTGTTGCTTAAGTTTTAGGCTGTATGCCTGAGTTTTCATTATGCGTTGCTTTGGGGTAAGCAGGGCCCCGTAAGGTACCTGCAGGATGAGCAACCGTAATGCGAGGGTGCCTAGAGGAAGGGCATCTCAGGAGGATCCTAGAATGGACGGGATCGTGCAGGTGTTGGAGGCCTTAGAAGATACAGATGGACGACAAGTTAGGAACCAAGCTGTCGCCGCTCCGAATGAAGACCTGTTGGCAAGAAACGAGAATGTTGGACACCAGATGCTTAAGTTGGTGGAGCAGTTTCTAAAGCTTGAGCCGCCGAAGTTTTCAGGAGCAAGTGACCCAGAGGCTGCAACCTTATGGATCGAGGAGTTGGAGAAAGCCTTTGCTTTGTTGAGGTGCTCTGAGGAGGACAAGGTGATGCTAGCTGTCTACCAACTGCAAGGTAACGCTAGCACGTGGTGGGAAGCCACGCGAGGAAGAATCTTCCCTGAAGGTATGGTCCCGGTGTGGGATGCCTTTACCGAAGCTTTTTATGGAAAGTACTTTTTAGACTGTGCGCGAGAACAGAAGATGGTTGAGTTCTTGCGTCTTCGACAGAATCAAATGTCTGTGAACCAATACGAGGTGAAGTTCGCCGAGCTGTCGAAGTATGCACCAAGGATAACCGAAGACCCTGCGAATAGGGTAAGGAGGTTTTGTGAGGGATTGAAGCCCGAGATCAAGGATCAGCTGGTGCCGCTGAATTTCAAGGATTATAATGAGTTGTATGAGAAGGCACAGTTGGTAGAGAGAAACATGACTGAAAGGGCAGCCGCATCTGGATCGCGGTTTGCGCCTTCTGCAAGGGATAATCAACGGTTTGGGATAAGGCCGATGATAGGAAGAAAGCACCCCATTCCTCCCAACCGAAGGAACGCGGTAGGAAAGCCGGTGTACCGCCCCAATGAAGCGTGCCGGCTCTGTAGGCGGAAGCATGGATCAACCCCGTGCCCTTTTAGGACGGGAGTTTGCTTTAGGTGTGGTCAGCTTGGCCATCAAGTTAGGGATTGCCCGCAGAGGCAGTTGGAAAGACAGATGCCGGTGTCGCAAGGAGGACAACTGCGAGGGAACGCTCCGCAGGACACCCTGAATCAATCCCGCTAAAGGATAGCGTAGTGTCTGCGGTAGGATGTTTCGGTTGTATTTTGGTTTTAAGCAGTCGCGAGAAAAGGATAGGTTTGTATGATGGATGTGTACTTAGGTGTAAGTTTGAACTTGTGTGGCGTTCTAATGGTGTTGGTTATCGACTTTAATTGATGGTCATGAGTAGTGATATGAATGAGAAAAGGTTCGCAAGAAAGTGAACGACGAACGTTTAGACTAAGGGCCAGTGTGATTGAATGCATATGAGCTTTGTCTGGACGATGATCAAACATAAGGTTATAGATTGATCTTAGACGATTGATCTTTGAGATATGATGGCCGCTTGTGGAGTTAGGAAGTTCGGATTGATGAGATCGATGTGAAAGCGAGTGGTGTGTAAAGAGTGGTGAGGATGATCATGCATTGCACTTGTTTATTGCATTAAAGTTGATTCTCAAAGTGAAAAATATTTTTGAAAATGCATAGTATTGCATCTTTAAGATCGGAGTGGTGAGTATCAGAAGGATGCGTTGATTGAAGTACTATGGACAAGGATGTGGAAGTGCCTGGTGGAGAGTTTGTGAAAGTCAATGCTTGTGTGTGCCTCCGAATGGGAGTCGGAGAGGGCCTTACTGAGTGATCAGGGAAGTCGTGTTTTGAGTTGAGACCCACGCGAACTTGCCGGCCAGTGACCCAACAGCATCGTGGTGAGGTGTGTAGCGTGGTAAGACAGCAACCAACAGAATCACAGGCATGGCAAGTGGACTTAGCATTGGCAAGTTATGAGTAGATGGCATAGTGGGGTTTGCCAGATGAATTTGTGAGTTGTTAGCGTCGGTGATGACCTTGAATTATGACTGTGAGTTGTGGCAATTAAGGAAAACAAGTAATCAGAGTGCGTAGTGGAAGCGTAGTAAGGCCACATAGTTGAGTAAGACAAAGACCGTGAGGGTCTTACTTCGGATAAGGAGGAGATCTTATCGGGAGCCCGTCGCAGTAATGACAGTATCCATCTGGGTAGCACAAAGAGGTATCAGAACTTGAGGCAGTATTACTGATGGAATGGAATGAAAGCGACCTAGCCAAGCTCGTGGCGAAGTGTTTAGCGTGCCAGCAAGTCAAGGCACAGTATTGTAAGCCTGGAGGATTGCTATAGCCATTAGAGATCTTAGAATGAAAGTGGGAGCATATCACAATGGATTTCGTGATGGGATTGCCAAGGAGTCAGAGAGGTAATGATTCGATTTGGGTTGTAGTGGATAGACTGACATTGCATTGCTGTGCGAAAGGATTTCGCTTTGGACAGGTACGCTGAGCTGTAAGTGCGACAGATAGTATGTCTTCATGGAGTGCCAGTGACGATCACATCGGATCGTGATCCCAAGTTCACTGCCACCTTTTGGAAAAGTTTGCAGGCTACGTTGGGAACGAAGCTGCAGTTTAGTACGACATTTCATCCGCGGACGGATGGCCAGTCTGAAAGGACAATTCAGACACTCGAGAGCATATTACGAGCTTGCGTTTTGGATTTCAAGGGAAGTTGGGAGAAACATTTGCATTTGGTTGACTTCATCTACAACAGCAGCTATCGGCAGAGTATCAAGATGCCCTACCATACAACAAGAGCTTGTAGGACTTCTGTTTGTTGGGGCGAGGTTGGTGAAAGGAAGATCATTGGTCCTGAGTTGGTACAGTAATTGATGGAAGCTGTTAAGGTTATCAGAAATAGACTCAGAACAGCGCAGAGTCGCTAGAAAAGATACGCCGATAGGAGGCGTAGACTTTTGGAGTTCTAAGTGAGTGATCATGTGTTCCTGAAGGTGTCGCCTATAAGGGGATCGCCCGTTTTGGTAAGAAAGGGAAGTTGAGTCGGAGGTATGTTGGTCCGTTTGAGATTCTGGAATGGATTGAGATTTTGGAGTATCGTCTTGCGTTGCCGCCGAGGCTTGCTAAGGTGCATAACGTCTTCCACGTGTCGATGCTGAGGAAGTATGAGCCAGACCCCGCTCATGTGTTGAGTTACGAAGAGATTGAGTTAGACGAGCGAGCATCATACGTGGAGCGCCCGGTGAAGATCGTGGATAAAAGAGAGCAAGTGCTCCGGAACAAGACGATCCCTTTGGTCAAAGTTGTTTGGCAGCATCATGGCATAGAAAGAGCCACGTGGGAAAGCGAGGAAGTCATGAAGAGTAGTTACCCTTTTCTGTTCGAAGAGTTGTAACAGTGGTGTAATTTCGGGGACGAAATTTCCTAAGGATGGGAGAGTTGTGACGTCCTGAAATTCTAAGGTCCATAAAATAAATAAAATTGGAATTTTTGTGGTTTAAGGGACAATTATTGGACGCGATTTATTTTAATCTGAAGATAGATTTAATAAATCCCGAAGTGCCGGTCAGAGACCCTTCGCGCCCGAAACCCTCCTTTCGCGCCTGAAACCGTTTATGCTCAAAGTCAAAGAAATTCAAACCTTTGATTTGACCGTGGGCCCCTCCCTCTCTCTTCCTTTTTTCTCTCTCTCTCTCTCTCTCTCTCTCTCTCTTCCCCCCCCTTGGCTGCCGTGCCCCCTCCCCATCTGCCCCCACCCACTCACGTCACCTCCATCTTTCTCTTCTCTCTCTTTTCTCTTCTCTCTCCTCCCCTCTTCTCTTTCCCTGTTCTTTCGTGGACCTCCCCCCCCTGCACCCGACCTCCTCTTCCTCCTCCTCACCGCACCTGCCGAGCACCGCCCAGCCGCCACGCCGCCCTCCTCCGTCGCCGCGCCACTCCTCTCCAGCCACCCTCCGGTCGTCGCCCGCCCAGCCGTCGTCGCCCCGCGAGCCACCCCCGAGCCGAGGCCCGCGGATCCGCGCCTCCTCCTCCTCCTCCCCTTCAGCTGCGACGCCACCGTCGTCCAGCCTCAGCCGCCTGTCCCCTCGCCGAGCTCGCCGGTCACCGCAGCCCTGCCGTCCCTCGTCGTGTCGGCCGAGCCAGCCCCTGCAACCCGCGACCTTCCTCTCCCTCTCGGCCCCGTGCTCCGCCGCTGCCCGAGCTCGTCCGTCGCCTCGCCACACCAGCCCGTCGCCTGAGCTCAACCGCCGCCGCTGCTGCCGCCCACGACCCCCACCTCTCTCGATCGCGACCCCACCCGAGCCTCCTCCCCTCTGTTCTTCCGCCCGTCGTTCCGTCGTCCCGTCGCCCCCGCCGTCCCTCGTCGCGTCGGCCTCGCCTCACCGACCCGAGCTCCTCGACCCGTCGACCCACCACCCTCCTCTGTTCGCCTCGCGTCGCCGGCCACCGCGAGCTGCTGCCTGGGACAGCCGCTGTTCGCCCCGTACCGCCAACCTCAGCCCGTGAACAGTGCCACCCGAGAACCGTCGTGCCGCCGTTCGCCTTGTGCCGCAGCGATCACCCCGCTGCTTCGTCGTCGTTGTGCTCGTGTGCCGCCGCCGGCCGCCCGTCGCTGTTCGCCGGAGCTCGCCGGAGGCCGCCGCCGCTCGCCGGAGCCGGCCGCCGCTCGCCGGAGCTCGCTGCCGCCGTTCGCCGCCACCGCCGTTGTCGTCGTTGTCCCGTCGCTGTCGTCGCCGCTGAACCGTTTAGTTGTGAGTTAACCCCTAACTCTCGGTTAGGTCGCTAATTACGTTCGGGATTAGTTTGATTAGCTGAATTAGGCGTTCAAGTAGATTAATTGTGGTCGGTTAGCTAGAGACTGTGTTTAAGTTAAATGACCACAATTAAACAAATTAGGCTGGTTAGCTAGGTTGTCTGTGGCTAATTGGTGATTAGATTGATGGATTGACTGCAATTGTTGATCGCGAGCGAGCGATTAGCCAGAGCCGAGTGAACGATAAATTGTTTGACTGGTTGGTTGGTAGGCAGATTAGTCGCATGTGGTCAGTGTTAATATTTGAGTGCGATATGTTAATTTGTTGTCGATTGTTTGATGTGGTGATCAATGCCTGACTATTGAGTGCTCTGATTGATTTGTGGTTGACTGCATGAGGATTGATCACCCGTATTTAGATGCAAAGTCTGGTGGATAATTAGTACATCACATGATCATGCGTGGGATCAAACTGCATCTTTGAGCATGAAAATGGCCTTGGGCCAAGTTTTAAGCACGACCGTGTGATCATCGAACTAAATGCAAAGATATAAACTAGCTGGTTGCTTGATGTGCATTGTATGGTCATATAATGGAATGCCTGATATGTTCGTGCCGTGTCGATCGGAATAACACGACTTATCGGATGCACGTCAGTCCGTGTCGCCGGGCTGGTCGGATGCCGGTCGCAGTATGGATGGACCGAAGCCCCTACAGGGATTCCTGGTAGTTCCGTGCCGTGCCGATCGGAATCACACGGACTATCGGACGCCGTCGCCGGAAGTAAGGGACGATGCCCGGTCATGCCGGTAGAGCACCAACTGCCTAGTGTGCTGAGCACCAACTGCCTAGTGTGCTGCGCACCAACTGCCTAGTGTGCGGGTCCGAGTGGCCATTAATAACCGGAATACGTGTGAAACATTGTACTTGCAAGTTATTGTGGTGTTCTGGTTGTTTGCCTTGGTTGATTGACTGTCATGTCAAGTCGAATCTTGCATATGTGTGATCCAAGGCGTGGTAAGCTTGCATGTGATTGGCGTTATACTATTGTGTTGTACTGTGTGTGTAGGGTGCCTGAGCGAGTCAACGCCCTAGCCGGGCTTAGGCGCTAGCTCACTGAGATTTATTTCTCACCCCGTCGTGGTTAACCCTTTTTCAGGTCCAAGGTGATGTTGAGGACGAGGGTGGTGTAGCCCCTCTTTTGGAGTAGTTGAGAAGTTAATCCTGTCCTGACCCGGTACCTTTTTGTCGGTCTTAGGGAGCAGCCCTGAAGATGGGCTAGTAGATTCTGTAGCTTCCTCGTGGATTAATGAATATCTATTAATAAATGAAAGAAATCTTTATTGTTGAGCTTGCTGATATTGATAGTTGTGACCGTCCTGCTTTTCTATCCATGTTGTTTTTATGATTGTCTGGGTGATTATTCGTTCCGCGTGCGCTAATTAAAAAGATAAAATGAATGGGTCGATGATATGCCTGGGATGTCGTCCTTTTGACCCGAGACGTTTGGAAGGGTTGTCGCGTGCCCGAGGGTCGGGGCGTGACAATCTTCAAGCTGGGTCATGTTAAACTTGGCCAAGTCTGGTTTGAATGAAACCTTGGTCCAGTTTTCGCCCGCCTTGCAAGCCTTAATATCAGGTGCACCTTGTACTCCCATGTTCTTTGAGAAAACCTTTAAATCAGTGGGAAAAGATCAGTATAGGAGTTCAACTAAATTGATTTCAATAACCAAATAAAATTAGCTGGTACATTCCTCTGAAAACCAAAATGAATGTAGTTACCATCCTGAAAAGTAGCAACAACCTCGAGCAGTGACTACTACATGACGTCCTGAAAAAGAAAATAGCACCATTCTGACCAAATAAGGGCCAGCTGAACTCCAATACAAAAAGGGCAGCTCATACAGAGACAGTAACCTTCCCATCAGAGCAATGCGCATAACTAAAATGGAGAAATAAGCCTGAAGGAATCCCAAATTATGAAAGCTAGAGGAAATGGTACCATAGGCGCATCCAAGACAGAAATAAACAGAAGCCTAACAAGTCTAGATAACGCAGGTTCTTATGCTTCGTAATCTTTCATATCGTTTTTACCTGCTTGTACTTGAGGCCATTCTTGCCATCAGCTGTCTCAATAATGAACTCGGTCGAGAATATATTGGTGAGCTTAGCACCATACCCATTTCTCCCTCCGGTCGTCTTCTTCACGGTGTCATCGTAGTTACTGCTGGTCAGCAAATGCCCGAAAATCAACTCCGGCACATAGACGTTCTCCTCCCGGTGCATCTCCACGGGCACGCCATCCCCGTTGTTGTACACGGTGATCAGATTCTTCTCCGGGTCGATTGTCACCTTCACGCAGTCCATCCTGGGGTCGCGCTGCTTGTTGTCCGCGGCGTTGACGAGGATCTCGTCAAAGATCTTGTAGAGGCCGGGGACGTAGGTGACAGGCCGGTGCACCATCTCGTCGTCCTCGTAGACCCAGAGCGTCTGGGTGTGCTTCTCGACGGAGCCGATGTAGGTGTCGGGGCGGAGGAGGATGTGCTCAAGCTGGGACTTCTTCTGGTAGGTCTCCTCGACGGTCTTGCCCTTGCGCGCCGCCGCCGGAGCGGCGGTGTTGGCGATGTTGCTGGTCTGCAGAGGGAGGGCCATGGGGGCGGCGAGAGGGTCTCGAATGGGGTGAAAATCGGAGCAGGAATCACGCAGCGAGTGAAGTAAAAAATGACGGTTTTGGAGAGAGAGAGAGAGTGTGTTTGAATTTTGAATTCAGGCGCTTGCTTTTCGGTTCTCGTCTTTTTTTTTTTTTTTTTTTTGGTCAGACTTTTCGGTTCTCGTTCACTAAAGGGAAAAATGAGAATTTGTTTATGTACAGTTTTGAAAAAAAAAAAGGTTTCGTTTTAAAATAGAGGCGCTTTTATTTTAATAAGAAATGTGTGAATCAAGGCTATTTACGGATGGAAGTAAGGGCGCGTTTAGCAATACTTCTGCTTCAGAAATTAACTTCAGAAAAAAGTGTATGATAACAAGACAAAATTTTTGCTTCTGGAATAGAAATTCGTTTGGTAATGATTTTTTTTTTTTGTCAGATGTTTGGTAACGGTTGAAAATTTCTACTTCCGGAATATTATTAACACAAAATCTTCTACAAAAAATTATTATTCCTAACCTAAAATGCATGTTATTCAAGAAAAGTGAAATGCAAATACTGACAGATTTACGTATAATTTATCATTTAATTATTTATGCAAATGGGGACCAATTTTATGGGAAAAATTGTATTAATGAATACGATGGCAGAGTTTATATATATTGGAAGTTCTGGTGGTTTCTCTCCTGTGCTCTTATAATTTATTAACAAAAATGATATTGCTAAAAAGCTCTCATGCAATTGATATTTTTTAATTTTTTAATTTTTAATTTTTTAAATTTCTTAAAAAATATAATTTACGTTTTAAAAATAAAAAATATTATTTATTTTTTACTCCGGCGACCGGAGACGGAAACCCTACAGCGGCGGCGGGCGGTGGGCATCAACGGACGGCGATGGTCGCTACGGTGGGTGGCAGTTGGCAGCAGTGGGAGGTGTCGGCGGAAGCGTGGTTGGGAGAGAGAAACGCTGAGAATGAAAAGAGGCCGAAGTGAGAGAGATATCATGGTTAAATATTTATACTTCTAAAAGTGAAGTTATTTTATTTATTTTTTTACTTCTGAAAATGGGTTGAAAACAACTTTAGAAAGAAAAAATTACTTCAGAAGTAGAAAAATAAAGTTGCGTAATCAAATGAATTTATACTTTAGAAATTACGTTATCAAACGGATTTCTGCTCCAGAAGTGTTATCATGTGCGCCCTAGGCTGCCCAACTTAAATTACATACTTCCTACACTTGGAAAAGAATCAAAACTCAATTTACAATTATTATATATCAATAATATTATTTAAAACAAAAAATTAACGCCCGCTTGAAATGTAGTTTCGTTTATTGAAAGAAGGATAATTAAACTAACGACCTCTAGGTTCATCTTCAGAAGGTTGTCAAGGATAAAGCGACCACGTTCTCTAGTGTTGAGGACTCTCTCAGGAACCGCAAGATGCAGGCTAGTTGGGGCATCTCTACTATGATTTTTGACTAGCTGTTTCTGCTAGTTCCTTTGTTGGTTGTTTTGTGGCCGCCTGTTTGGCTCTTCTGTTTTCCTTCCTGTTTGGCTTTGTTGCTGGCCTTCGTGGTGCTTCTTCTTGGCCTTCTAGTTTGGCCTTTTTGTTCTCTTGTGCATATCCCCTCTTCCCCCTCTACCGCCCTTGCGCATTTACGACACTTTGTGGTGTGCGGTGGAGATTTGTCCTTATAACCTGCGCTTTTCCTTTCAATATACTTATCTTACCCACAAAAAAAAAACTAACGACCTCTAATCGCCAAGAAATGGGACGCATGCTTGAAATCTAGAGGGTGCATGACAATCATTCTGTTCCGGAAATAGATTTCTGGCTAGAAATAGATTTTTCTATTTCTATTTCTATTTCTATTTCTAGATGAGTTTTTGAGCAAAAAAAATGCGTTTGATAACAAGATAAATTTATAATCTTGAAACAGAAGTTCGTTTGACAACAGTTAAAAATTTCTACTTCTAGAATAGAAGTAGGCGGTGACCGGCGGTGGGCGGCGGCGGCCGGCTGAGGTCAGCAGTGGCGGAGGCTAGCGGTGGTCGACAGCGGTCGGGGCTGGTGATGGTCGGCAGTGGTCGGCGATGGCGGGCGGCGGCCGGTGGCGACCGGCGGTGGTCGGCAATGGCGGCATCGGTGGTCGATAGTAGGCAACGGTGGTCGGCGGGGGCTAGTGGCGACCGGCGGGGCCCGGTGGTGGGCGATGGTGGTCGGCGGCGGCCGGCGATGGTCTGCGGCTGGCGCAAGGAGGAGACACCAAGCTACTTTTACGAGTTTCTGTTTCTGATTTTTGTTTCTGCCAGAAGCTAAAATTTTCTGCTCCTCATTTGCCTTCAAAATCTATTTCTGGAACAACTTTTTGTTCCAGAAATAAAAAAATAGAATGACGTTGCCAAACGAGTTTCTGTTCCAAACTTATTCCAGAAATAGGTTTGGAACAGAAACAGAGAAGTAGAATGGTTTTCATGCACCCTCTTAGGGGGTGAATGAAAACCATTCTGTTCCAGAAATAGGTTTCTGGAACAGAAATAGATTTTTCTATTTCTAGTTCTGGATGAGTTTTTGAGCCAAAAAAATGCGTTTGATAAAGACATAAATTTCCTATCATGGAACAGAAATTCGTTTGACAACAATTGAAAATTTTTACTTCTAGAATAAAAGTAGGCGGCGACCGGCGGTGGCCGGCGACCGGCGAGGGACCGAAGGCGGCGGCCGGCAACCGGCTACGGCGGCGGCCGGTGGTGGCAGGCAACTTAGAACAGAAATTCTATTTCTATTTCTCTCAGAAACTAAAAATTTTTGTTTCTCAAAGTTGATTCAAATCTATTTCTGGAATAAAAAATTGTTTCAGAAATAGAAAAATAAAATTACGTTACCAAACGAGTTTCTGTTCCTGGATGGTTATCATGCACCCCCTAATCTCCTCCCCCTCAATTTTCTTTGGTACTCGTTACTTTCCCTTCTCTGTATCTAAGCAAGGTACTCATCGGTTGTTCGGTGTCACTCATTGCCACTCATTCGTGGACAGGGAGACCAATCTTTCACCTCTGATTGAGTTTTGTTTTGACTTCTATGTATCAAAGTCCTTCTCCATCCTCTACGGTGGTGTCATAGGGTAGACCGGTTTCACCGTCTTCCTTGACCGACTTAACAGAACTCCGGCTGAATTTCTTGCCAAGATGTCTGAAAGCAACGAGAAGATACACCGCTGGTTTTTCCCACCATTGATGCCTTAAAGGGCATTACCATGAAGGTCTTTCGACCTTTTTATCAGGTTCAAGTGCCAAGCAACCAAATTTGTAGAAGAAGAACCTGTCCCTGTCAGGGCCACATACAAGAAAGAACGAAGAAGGATAGGAGAAGCAAGAATCTGATTCGCCGCAATCCATGGAATGATACAATAAGGCGAAAGTGAATAAAGGAAACAGAAAGGATGATCTTTCCTAATATATCTACTCCTCTACAATAGAGACAACTTTGAATAGAATCTGGTTCAACATCGTCCGATTATTTCACTGGGTCGACTTTCTCCTCACTCTTTATCATCTCTCAATTCGACACTTGCATTCAGGTGAAGAATTATTCATTGGCATCTGTGTGTGCTAGCCTCTAGTTAGATCCTCAGATAGTTGCTTTCCCATACCAATCGTAGTCTCTGAGATATCAAATGGCAATTAGAAGAGAGAGATGCAGTTGGTGTGGTGTGCTACTTGAGCTGCCGCCGGGGGCGCAGGCATTTCGGTGTGCCGTGTGCCAATCTGTCACCAAAGCTAACCTCTATGATCCTCCGCTGACTCAAGCTCAGAATTCTCTATACCGGGCGGCTAACTTGTTCAAAGGCCTCGTTGGTACTGTTGCAAGCAACATCCATTCTCTAGGCAACTCAACCGCCAACTATCCTGGGGTACACACGTCAAACTATGGCTATTATCCTCCGGCTCCGTCTCTGCCACCGCTGCCTCCTTCAGTTCATGGCAGGAAGCGTGCTTTGCTTTGTGGGGTAAGCTATAGAGGGAAGAGGTACATGCTCAAAGGAAGTGTCAACGATGTGAGGTGCATGCGCTACTTCCTGGTCGAGAAGATGGGATTCCGAAACGACTCTATACTCATTCTCTCAGGTAGCTCGGAGTTGGTGTACTCTCTCTCTCTCTCTCTCTCTCTCTCTATCTCTCTGAACCCCTTATCTATGAGTGATTTGTACCGGCCACAACTGCTTTATGGGTCATATCTGCAATCTCAGACCTAAAGCAGCTTCTCTGTTCTGTTCTTTTTTCTGCGTCTCTTAAAGTTATTCTATCTTCTACGAGTTCTATCTCATTGAGAGAGTACGCCACCAGCATATGATATCATCTTCCTCTGAATCCATGAACTTAATAGCTAATCCTTCCTTTGGCTGACCAGATCATTTTGTAACACTCTTGAATAAGATGGAAACCACCGAGTTATAGTCTTAAGCTTGAAAACCATACCAAGGATGCACATTACATGACATACCCTCAATTTGACTTCACACTGCCAACAGTAACAGCTTGATTTATGCACAGAAGAAGAGACGGATCCACTCAGGATCCCAACAAAGCACAACATCCTCATGGCTATGCAATGGTTAGTCCAGGATTGCCAATCTGGTGACTCATTGGTGTTTCACTTCTCTGGCCATGGCTCAAGACAGCGCGATTATGATATGGACGAAATTGATGGGTTTGATGAATCTATCTGGCCAGTTGATCATGAGATTGCTGGGAAGATACTTGATGATGACATTAACGCCACCATTGTAAGACCACTGCCTCGAGGAGCCAAACTCCACGCTGTAATTGATGCTTGCCACAGCGGAACCATGCTCGATCTACCCTTTCTATGCAGGATGAGCCGGTCAGCGACCTTTCTCATGTCTCTATTGACAGTAAGAACATGGTTGTTGCACTTTCTACCGCACCAAGCTGACTAAATTGAGTATCACCTATCTTTGTGTAGAGAAGGTACCTACAGATGGGAAGATCACAGATCAACTGCTTATAAAGGCACAAGAGGTGGACTAGCCCTCTCTATTAGCGCTTGTGATGATAACCAGACCTCTGTAGACACAACGGTGAGTGAGATTCCGGTTTAGACTTTTCGTCCTGTATTCGTAGGCCTCTTACAGCAACCCCTCAGGTAACATCCCGTCACAAGAATGGTGAGTGCTAGATGATCAACCGATCAAGTCCAAAGCAGCTTGCTTGTGAAACCTCGTTGGATTTCAGTGACTAGAGTCTTTTTCTTTTTGTTTGGCCAACGTGAGTCCTAGGACAATGTGATATAAATGAAAAGTTCCTTCAATGATGCTTGTTTTAGTCTTCAAGGATTAAATTCCGTATATGAACTGCCATTTATTAACAGAACAGGACATTGAAAAGGGTTGATTCCATTGCATTGACATACATTTCTGCAGGCGTTATCAGGAAGCACGGCAACGGGTGCTATGACATACAGCTTCATTCAAGCAATGCAAAACAGGCATGAACTCACATACGGCCATCTACTGACCGCCATGCGTCATACAATTCGCGAGGCCAGCACCGGAGTATGTCTTAACGGTCCAATTGCATCCCTTGTTAACAAATTGCTTGGTGCTAGTTTGACTCAGGTATCAATCATTCTAAACCATTTCAATCCCTTTGCACCCGAAATTACTCAGATGAGAGTTAAAAGTTTTGACGATAAGAGTTCTTCTATAGCCCAGGGGAAACCCATTATTTAGAGTATCAGTGTTCTCAACTATTACACAATCTAATGAGCGAACCACATGTCTTCCCAGAAGAAAATATACGTTGCCGAAGATTTTGTGATTAGGGTTGAATCATTAGTCTGGGAAGTAGGCAAACCACATTGCTGATGCAATTTTCATTGGCTACGCCTATTCATGCACCAAGATAGGCACTGCTAAGATCTTTAGCTGTTGGAGGAATGATCAAGATTATCTTGCACAGCTCTCAAACTTGACGAGAGATGAACGTACGTTGCCTTCGTTGCTGACTAGCCATGAATTGTTGATTTCGCACATGGCATCAATGTTCAAAACATGTCTAAAATCCATAGGAAAAACAAATAATGTGGCGACCCAAATGAAATAATTGACAATATGGCCACAAAGAACTGTGGCAAATGCCATCGTGAGTGTTAAAAAAGGAACCCAAATGACTTATTGTGCCTCAGTACTTCGTTCACGATGACCATAATCATTGAGCTCACCTTCGCACTTTGCCTGCAGGAACCTCAGCTATCATCATCGGAAGTGTTTGACATTTACGCAACAAAGATTTCTCTGTGACTTGAGCTTTCATGTTCTTGATGATTTGGACATCATATATCTGGATGATACGTGAGAATACTTTCCTGGAGTTTTCCTTATCAAAAGAATAATTTCTGCTATATTTCCTAGGTTCTAGTACAATCTACAATGAGAAGCATTCGCTCTCTTCCATTCTTAGAGCTTAGATAACATAACTTCATATAATAACTAAAAATGCTATTCCTGTATCAATAGCTGTACACCTGGTAATATCTAGCTTTTGAAGATCTTCTAGTAAACTATTTCAACTACATATTCACTGAAGAAGTATGAGCTTGCGAGAAGCAGTGCACCAGCGAGTGTAGGAGGCATGAAGATTAGGCCAGTCGGACGACGGGCAATACATGAAGTGGTGAAGCCACTGCGAGAGCACTTGCTCCTTCTCCTCCTCCTGTCCCAGCATTTCGATGGTTTCCTCCAACACTCTCTCCAGTTCGGCTCTTTCGCTGAGGCTTAGAACAGGGACATCGGTTCCATTGCTTGCTCTGCATAGCAGCGGCAACCATGACATCAACATCTTCATCCTTGTCTGCCTTTGTTGCTCCTTCTTGCTTTCATCGATTTCGTCCAGCCCCATGTCCTTGCCTTGCTTGAATAAGAATGCTAAAGATAATAGGAAGGTATTGAAATGAGATTATGAAACAACAGAGCTACGGTAAAACAAAGAATAAAGGAAGAAGGAGCCATCAAAATATACTTGCAGGAATTGATGTCCTAGTGAGTAGCGATAGTCAAATTTACGAACCTATTTATGACACTGCCTCATTGGCATAAAACGGGATATAGTGCAGACCCTCCCCAGTTGTAGGACATTACCCTCTAAAATTAAACAGCTCTCTCACGATATGCAGGTGTTTATGTGCTTAAAAGTTACAGAAGAAAATCAGGCACACAATATGATAGGATGCATTTTCTCAACTAGGACGCTCAATGGAAAAAGACAAATGATTGATTTGACAAAATGGCTTGGTAATTTGCTTGCCCTCAAGCAGCATATCTGTATTCAGCGTAAAGTGCAGAAGTTGGCATACTACCAAACTTGACGTGTAGGTGAGAAAATTCTCACACACAGAAAGAGAGCCACCAGACTCAAAACGTCGGCAGAAAAGTCAAAGACTCAAATATTACACATCGTCACTTAAAATGTCAAGGTTAACAACACAGAGAAAATTGGAAGACATGATTTACACGCAAGCAAGTACTTAACAACAACTTCAATTATATGTTTGAAGCAAGTTAAAAAGTACAACCTTTTATCCTACAACAACAGAGCACCCTCATTACTTGCTTATTACTTAAATAATAAACTCTATAATAGCAATGTATTTACATGCACACCATCTTAGGAGTCGCAAATTATGACGAAATCCTACAAACTTGCTTGCAGGAAATTCAGAGTTATATGAATGTTGCAGTTCCCCTCATCCACTTGAAAAGTAAAACTTTCTCAAGCATGCGTATAAAAAATAAATTCGAATTACCATTCTATTCCTTTATAAAACTAATGGTGCCTAAGCAGGAGGTGCAACTTGCCCAGAAAGGTGTTCTTTGACAATTGATTTGGTCAACCCCTACATGGGATCAGTGAGGTGTCTATATAAGTTAGAGTGATCTTGGAACATAGATTTTAAAGGAATCCTCGTGCAACCACTGATTATCGCAATTAAATACCTACCTCAGTTATCTTCTTCCCAAAGAAAAACACAAGTATGAAGAGAGAAGGAACCGACGGGATATTAAAAAGGCAACAGAGTTGGGGATGCGCGTAGAAGCAAGAGGGCAGATCAAAGTATTCGTATCATATTCAATATGCGCGATAAGATAACGTATCTTATTCAAGAAACAAAGGGCCACAAAGAAAAGTGCCGGGACATCAACCGTCCATATTGAACAAAGAAAATCATGCTGACATCGACCATAGCTGTTTGGTTGCATGTTTGGTGAATAAACGTATTTTCAAGAATATTCTGCAGCTAATTCGCAGTAGTGGAAGAAAGTAAAAACTACCAGTCTACGAGTTCAACTATCATCCTGTCTTCTTATTCAAAAGTCTTGCTTGCTTATTGTGGCTCCAGCTGTAGGACCCATCTTTGATCCGTCAATCTCAATCGTGCATAATGGTGTCCGATGTGGGAATGTTACAACATAGCTTTTACCGCCATGATTTGACAGAGAGTAACCTATTGGTGCAGATAAACAATATTTCTCACAATAGCAATTCTGAATTCTTTCCCCATCTAAAGCAATTGGGCTTTGTTGTTTACAAGAGAAAACTGACAGACGTGCCCTTCCAATGAAAGGGAACCATTTGTCTTTCAAGAGATGTTGATACTCTAATGCTAGATGGGTTCACTGTAGAACAAAAAGATCAGAGCTTTTCGATCAAAAAATAGAAAAAGATCAGAGAGCTTACCAGAAAGCTTGACTAGGGAACCTTGGAGACGCGGCTCCGCCGAGATAGCGAGCCAAGCCAAATTACTAGCCGACGCCCACCTACAAACCGCATCCTCGGCGCACCCGCAAGCCGCCAATTTCTGCCCCAACCAAACCAGCTCAGCGGCAAGCTTCTCAGCCGAGCTCCCCAACCGGGCCGGCTCTTCGCTCGACCACCAGACCCGTCCACGCCAAGCCACATCCCGAACCGACCGAATCGCCCTCAGAACCCGGTTCTCCCTATACTCCACCGAGACGGTCCCCGAGCCGTCGCCGTCTCCGTCGCCCCCACCCCCGCAGCCGCGCTGCCGCTCTCTCTCCATCATCGCGGCCTCGAGCTGGTTGAGAGTCCTCGAGAAAGCCGCCGACAGAACCGTCCGATTGACCTCGAGCAGGGCCTCGGTCCCCTCCTGCTGGTTCTCATCGATGAGCCTCTCGGCCAAGGACCGGACGGCCTCGTACTTGCGGGAGCTCACGGGGACGTTGTTGACGATGGCGAGGAGCTGCGACAGCGCGCGGGCGATGCCGGAGTCGCACGCGCCGGAGGGGGGAGGCGCGCGGGGGTCGCCGGCCGGCTTCGGGGGCTTGGGGGCGTAGCCGTCGTGGACGACAGGGTTCACGGAGGGGAAAAGCGTGGGGAGGAGGCGGAGGAGGAAGAGGAAGGAGGAGAGGAGGAGGTATCGGAGGAGCTCGAGGAGGCGGTACTTCTCGGCCAGGTTGAGGAAGGACTTGTCGGCGAAGATGAAGATGGAGGTGATGAGGTTGCGGAGGAGGAGCGGGGCGATGGTGGGGAGGGAGTTGAGAGCTTCCATGGAGGCGGTATCGCGGAGACCAATTGGCGTGTGCGTGTGCTTGTGCTTGTGCTTTTGCTTGTGCATGGAGGAGGGATTACTTGAAGGACGGACAGGGCCGCGGGGGTTGAAGAGTGTTTTCATTCGCAGGAGGCTTCTGTCTTATTTTGTTCGAGAGAGGAAGACGACGAGTGCGAGGCGGGGAGAAACAATTTTGGGTCGTATGACTGTTCGTTGGGCAAGGATAAATCGTTTTCAAGGAGAGACTAGAGAGAGATTCTTTTATGCATTAAGTTTCCAAATTCATTTCGTTTTCTCTCTTTGTTTTCCCTTTTGTTAACTTAATTTGGTTATTTCCTCTTTCCAATTTGTTATTGTTCTGGTGATTGCGGCTAAGGTTTTATACTGGTCAAGAAAGGAAACGAGGCTAGGACGGATACTGGATGAACATTCTCTTTTCTGTTTTAGAGCTCCGTTACCTTACGGTTTCACTTTCATATTCACACACAAAATGAAATTAAGAGGGAAGACAGCTATTCTGTGGACTGTGGGCGGGTGCAGCCACCAATTCGACACATGAGCAAAAAGGCTAAAGCTTGATTTAAGCCATGAGGAAGTTGAGATCCCGGCATATAGCCTTTTACCTTTTATGAGCTTAAAGAAGCAGAAAATCGGTGCTATAGATACAAGCCACAACTCACTTCATGTAATTGCAGTCGAGAACTGGTAGCTGACTCCAGTTAAATTCTGTCTTGAATCAAAATTTGCATAATCTGATTATGACAGCACATTTTTTTAATCAACAGAGGCTTAAACAAATTTCATGTTTTGGACCAGCGGCAAAATCTTCCCTCAACATAGAGCATCATCCTCTTTTTATTCCGTTTCTTGAGCCTGAAAGGACGAGAACAGTAAACATCATCATTTTCAATCGCCCAAGACCGCCGCATCTTCATGGGAGAGGCTTAAGAGTCGTATTAATATCAACTCAGCAGTTTCCTGAGTCGTTTTTCAGCACGACTAGCATCCTTGTTCTGCGGTTCCAGAACAAGAGCATGCGTGAAATCTGTAGATCACAATAGCAAACTGTTAGTTTGGGAGAGGAAACAGTAAAAGTGACTCCTCCTTGGTGCATGCATAAGTGCATTGAATCAAGCATTGTCACAAGTTACATATTAGGATAAGGTCTAGCCTGCGCACCTTGTAAAGCCTCTTTATTGCGGATAAGCGACTCCCTAGCCGTTCCACGTCTTAGATACGCCTTAACATTCTGCAAGCACATAATCAAGCCAACTAAAGGATTCAGATTTCAGTAACAAACAATCCTACCTACTTGAACTCAAACACTCATGATGCCAACCCATGCAACCGCATGGACCCAAAAAAAACCATGTGTCATGACAAGATATCAGAATTTCATCAATACTATCACATCGTCTACTCATATAGATATTGATGGTGCATTGGCCACTTAAACTTCCCCTAAGCCAACTCTACTATGTTCTTCATAAATTAATTCCTATCAACTGTGGACTTAGAATATTGAGGTAAATGGTTAAGGGCTATCCAGAGTGCTTATAAGTTACGTCATCTCTCTGATTCGTTAATCTAATTCCAGCAGTACTTCTCAAGTGATGCCAGAAGAGAAAATGGACTTCCTTTGCATGCTAATTCTACCTTTTTATCCAGTGAGATTGCCTTGGTGCAGTCCTCTTCAGCTTGTTGGAAACTGCAGAAAGTCAAAGGTGATTAGCAGGAAGACAGAGATTAAGTGCCAGTCAATATAGATAGCTCAGATATAACAAAAATACTTAGATACCATCCTAATTGCAAATATGCAGCAGCACGGTTGCAATAGTAAGTGGCATTTGTCCCATGCAATTTGATAGCTTCACTATAGTAAGTTACAGCTTTATTCCACTGGCATCCCTTATATGCCGCATTACCCTGCCAGAATATCGCACAAATAAACCACACGAGCAAAGTTTCAGATAACATTCACATGGTCCAGTTTAAATACATCCACTTTTAACATGGTTGCATCAATGGTAAAGACAGAGAACAATGCTGACAACTCTAGAACATGAATTAGCTATTCCATCAAAAATAAAAACAAGAGACAAAGAAGCGTGCGTGCGTGCGTGCGTGTGTGTTTTTTTTTGTAGTTGCAAAAGCTCCAGAAAAGCATCCTCATAACGTCCAAAAGTTTGGCTACCTATTTGACGGAAGATCGCTCAAAATATCAAGGGCAAGCACTATTTAATACCAACACTACACACTTAGGTAAATGTTGCTGCCATCAAATAAATTGTATTGAAAGATCTCAACTTGCTGTCAGTCAAAAATAACAAAACAAAATAGGAATAACCAAGTTGTTCCTCAAAGATACATATGATACATGAAACAAACCTTTTCTTTTAACAGTTCAGATGTATCCAGGTTACCATTTGTGTCTGCAAAAGGTAATGAACTAGAAGCAACCGTAACTTGCTCTTGAAGAGAGGAATACATATCTAAAACTGAATCGAGTAGAAATTTATCGCCTCCATGATATGAAATGAATGAGACAGATATGGGACAGCCATCATGCTTCCCCAGTGGAATGCTAACCTAGAAACCAGGAAGAGTATCAGTTGAACTCACCAAAGAAGTTAAAAGAGGAAATCCATGTGGCATAGCAAAACTAGGCTGTTTACCTGACAGCATCCAGACATGCTCGAGATACTTATCAATGCAAGTGCTCTGTCAAAAAATTCAGCAGAGGAGCGCTTCTTTAAGTTTGTTGGCAAGGGAGGATCTGCTACTGTGGGAATTATCAATATACCATCATCCTGGAATGCAAAAGAGACATCAAATCAATGTTGCTGAATTACGGAAGGAGCTAGATGATGGCACATCAAACAAGTGTCATGGCAGAGCGAGCATGAAACAAGTAACAAGAATAGTCTTTCACTTTTAAGTCGACCAATTTTGCATTGTTTTCCATAAGCTCAAGTCTCATCTCATCAACTGCAAAATCCCAACAGTTCTGATGAACAAGAACAAGAAGATATAGAATCAATTAGCAATTATCAAAACAGTTCTTTCACAGCATGTATAATTGTAGTTATCCTGGCGTACAATGTGAAACAAAAAGAAACATAAATAAAAAAGTTGGTCAAAGGATAATTTAATAGAATGCACATACGGCAACATCTGTGGAGCTGTAAAAGGAAGAATATAAAACCGATTACCGACCACCACAACAACCATAAAGAAAATGCTAAGCAAGAAAATTATAGAGCCCAGTACGCTTGCAACGTAAAATGCAGTACAAGCAATGCATAAGGTGCCAAAGAACAGTATCAACTACCTTTAAGAGATTTTGAAGGGCTGCTCGCATCTCACTTCTGACTTTGTATAAAGTTTTAATGTTTTCAAATGATGTATTTACTGCCGTAAGAACACAATTAGCCGTCCGAGGTCCTAGCCTGGGTTTGACTGATTTGACCCACTCTTCATGGTTTGTTTTGAACTCACATCTGGGAAGCAATTGCACAGATAACTAAAGATGGTCAATACGACACTACCTCAACCAAACCGAAACATACCAACAAGTATTCAACTAGGCAATTGAGACGGAAATTGTTAAATGCGCAGCTGAGAGATAACAACTACTTTAGGAACAAAAAGAATATAGTGCAGGCAGGTAGTCTTGTTGCCCTCATAAAGCCAAGACATCCAGAACCATGATTAGACCCCTGGTTCCGGTTCTGTTCTCGTTTTGGCCTTCTAGGAGCAACATAAATGTGCCTGCCTCGGAATATAATATTGATATTAGTTCAAAGTCATAATAGAGAAACACCTTTGCAACGAAAGCATGGCAGAAGAAAGTGCTTTGAGAGTAGATATTCCATTTTGAAGATTAGTTGATTGTTCACAGAAAACTTTAAGGCTGGGGACATTTGAAGCAATATGCTGACCAAAATTTATATGCTTGGGAGGCTGATCTGCACAGTCCCAAAGAAAAATTCCATTCAGAGAAGATATTGCAACATACATAGATGAGCAAATATTGGACTACCAAGTATAAGGATAAGTTCATAAAAGAAAACTTACACCCAGATAACTTTTCAGCTGCTTTGCTAACAACATACAGGGACTTGTGCTTTGGGACCTTAGAAAGCCCAAAGAGATCATCAGCAAAAACAAGTCTCCTTGGCCTTCTAGGTTCTACTGTATTCAATTGTAGTAGAATATGTCCAACACGATGCAAAATTGATGGATCACGGGCAAACCATCCTGCAGAAGTTCTATGAAGTTATCAAGTGTAGAAGACAAAAAAAAAATGCTCCAATACAAGACAAGACAATGCAGTGAGTAAGAGAATCCTCAAAAAGCTCAAAAAGTAAACAGTTCATCAAACACCAATGTCAATTTGTGCAAACAGTGGCAGGCCTGATGCTACTTCTCCCTCGACAATCCAATAACTCCCCTCCCATCCTCTACCCCACAAAAAACACACACACACACACACACACACACACACACACACAAAGAGACACGAGAAAGCGTGATAGAAACTTATGGATTGTCAAGAATGAACACCGCGTAGCATTTATAAGTTGAGAAAAGAAATTCAAAAGGAAGTTCCTAGGAATCTCCAACAACAGAGATATCAGACTTGACAACTTATTCCATATTCATACCAATGGTATCTAAGCTTTGTGAGTTGGGCAAAACCCCAATTGTAGATACGGCGCCATGTGATGGTCTATATCCAATGATACCACAGAATGATGCTGGAATTCTCACACATCCAACGGTATCGGTCCCTACAAAATCATCAAAATAGAAGTGGCAGTATCATGCATCAAGCTATATAAGACAGCAAAGAGATTCTGCGTAGTTGAGAAACGCCCTGCTGCCAATAATGTTGTTGAGCCAACAAAAAAGAAAGAAAAATGAACTGATGTTCCTAGGCCTGAAGGTAGGTGAATACCTACACGAGGGTAAGGGTTATATTTCACCTGTCCAGATCATTACCTTTGTACTACCTTCCACAGACCAAAAGTTTTTCATAGTTGGAGGAATAATCATCCTTCACTGAAAACTTCCATGTAAGCAAGACAGACATATGCTTATTCCTTTAACAAGAGCCCAAACAACGAAAGGGAATTACATCCAAAAAGAGACCCCATAAACTACCCCATAAAAATTGAGGATGCAAAAACAAAACAAATTCACTAAAATCATTTTATTCTTTTCACGTGAAAATGAAGAGATTTCAATCTTGAAGCTGCAGGCAAAGAGTTATTGAAGCTGTTAGCCCACGTTTCTGCATATTGCAATCTGTTAGTGAATCTAAAATACTAGAACTGCTAGTAGTCCCCCACATAAAAAAATAATTGCATGGGAAAGCAGGGAAATTTTCTCTCTCGGAGTCTCATCTATAAGTTTAGGGGAACAAAAATCAAGAGGCGGCAAAACATACACTTCACAATAAAAGCAATGACATAATACTGTTAAAGGGCCAATTAAGACTAACTGACAACTTGCATGAGCAAATCACAAACAGCCGCAAAGCAATAGGACTTTTAGCCACATGAAAATCCCATACCAAGAGCAAAGTCGACGAGTTCAGCTGCAACAGCGACGGCTGAACCACCAGAAGATCCTCCTGGAATATGAGAAGGCATTTGGGGATTGACAGGAGTTCCATGGTGGATGTTCTCTCCAGTCATTCTGAAATAACGCCATACAGCATATTATAGGCCCAAAGCTATACAAATCCAGCAAGTACTAATCTAATATGTACATACACAATACATATATAATAGACAATCTTATAGAACACAAAAGAGGCTTACCCAAAAGCCAATTCATCCATAACAGTCTTTCCAACACACTTGGCCCCATTTTTAAGAAGCGCAGTGATGACCACTGCCGTCTTTCCGGCGGCCTCATGTGTTCTCTCCCAATCTGGATTCCCATACCCTGTCACATATCCCTTCACCTCAAATCTGGCAAAAAGTTATCACTTCCTCGAATCAGAACGCAAGGGGGAACCAGAGCAGTGACATAACATCACAAACTCACATGATAGTTGCCAACCACCAAAACATCAATAAAATGTTTATCCTTTATAAAAGAAAACAAAGAAGCAGTGCATCCATTTCATATTTTCCGTTAACAACAAGAACAAGAACATCAAAGTGCCTTCTCAGGTAGCTACTGGATCCTGCAGAATCATATGGTATCTAAACAATCCCTCCAAAATTATATACTACATAAAGTAGAATATAGGACTCGCGTCCTGATACCGTATAGAATCACGCAGTGCCCCTGTTCACACATTTAAAAGCCTAAACAAATTGACGGAAGCGGGGTTATGTACACTCCCACGCATCATTTTCCTCGCTGCACTTCGTTCAGTACAAAAATCCAGGCGACGACATACACAGCCAAACGAAAAAGCCAAGTCAACCACAGATAATGGAAGAAGCACACACATGTCCTTAATGGCGAAAGTGAGACCCGCGAGCGGCTGTTTAAGCGCGGGCGGAGGCGGCTGAGGGGACGGAAGAAGCTCGAATCTCATCAAGAAAGCGCCGAAATCTTCCTTCACGGCCTTCGATCCTACCCTTCTCCTTCGCCGGTGAGCCTCGGCAAGAATCACGACACCAGCGACCGTGACGCCGATCACGATCCACGCCTTGGGACTCGACACATGAGCTTTCAGCACTTGCAATGGCCTCGACATGCTCAAAGTATTGAATCGAGCACTTGACTGGAACTTCCGGATTTCGTGCGTGAGAGGTGAGAAACAGAGGGGGCGAGAGAGAGAGAGAGAGAATCTAGGGGTTTTAGGATGGTTTTAGGACCAAAGGAAAATGATGTTCGATCGAATGCATATGATTTTCCAGCAGAGCAGTCGCGGGTTGAAATGCTCGCGCAATGTTTGGGGCCCACGGCATGAAGAACAACGAATCTTCTCTGGGGCTCCAAGTACGGTCCGGTCCGATCAAATTTTTCGGAAACAAAACATCGGAAAATACGTGAGCATTACCTTCTGGTTTTGTTAGAACACGTATATTCGCCAATATTTGGCCATAACAGATTTTCAGTCAGACACGCATCTCTAGCCTTCCATGTTTCTTTCACGAAAAAATAAATTTTTTTAATTTTTTTTTCAAAATAATAATTTATATAGCTTGAATAAAAATATTTTCATTATAAAATACTCTTCATTCATTCATCTATATAAATGATCATATTTAAAAAATATTTTTTAAATCGCTTATTTTTTGGGAACGAGAGTTAAAAGTTTTTTGTTTTTGTAAAAGAGTGCCTTATAAGATCAATATCTCAAGCCTTGCATAAGCCACCACTATTTTGGTTTGAGCAAAGCTGAATGACTTTAATCAAAGCCCAGTTCAAATGAACCGTCCCCCGATCCAAAGAGTTAAAGAAAGCTTGTACAGCAAACTTTAAAGTTCAAATCCAACCGTTAACCTAAACAACAAATCACAAACCATCCAACATTCACCTGGGCATATCTATCGACGATTACAAATCGAATTTTCTGTTTCAAATGTCCGAGCAGATGGAACACTTCCATACCCGCTATCACCATCATTTCATCTCTTTTACAATCCAAGTCATAAACATCATTCTCACATAATATAACAAGAAAACATAAAAAGGAAGGTCCATAGCACTGCAGTATCTAGTGTCGCTCCCTCGTTAATGTCAACTTTATAAGATCTCCAGCCAATCCACGTCGAGAACTTAGAAGGGTTGCCAATCGTTCAGCAGAATGTGATCTCCTAGGACCTAATTATCTGAATGATGAAAACTTAAATAGAAATTGCAGTTTTATATGTTAACATGTACTTGGAAACCTATCTGACAAATGCTATCTGACCATTACAAATTACTAACGAAACTCAAGAGAAAAACAAAGAATGTGCACTATAGAACACCTGTATAACCTCTACACTGCAACAATGACACCTCCCATCTATGTACAAGTCAATGGGAGTTCAGTTACAAAGGATCAGTCAAATGTTATAGACATCAATGAGTCATCATCCAACAGAGAGTCGATATCAAGAAGGTCCTCTTCCCCATCAGCTCCTTCCGCTGAATTGCTCAAAACCATGTCACTTGCCTGCAAACCATATGACTCATATAAGCCCCATAAACGAGAGATTGGCAGAGGAAAGTAAAATCTTGATTCTCTTTATCATCGACAAATTTGATCATAGTTACCATCTTGGGAACACAAAAGGTTATGGTTCAGCATATGTAGCTGACAAGGGGTAGCAGGAGCCACATCGATGCCTAAACACTCACGAACCCATAATCCTCTATATGCAGGATGACCAGGATGCTCTAAGTTCTTACTCAATGTCAGCTGCTGAGAAGACTGATGTATGAAGGGTAGAAAAGCAAAAGAAAAGAAGAAATATTTGATTTAAGGAGACTGACTTCCAATTGTCGGAGATAAATTCTTCACTCAACTAGTTTTATCTTTTCCCTTTTTCTCCGCCAGACTTGGCCTATATAAGTTTCTCTCCAATTGTTCTCCTTTACTTTTCTGAGATTCATACTTATAGAACTTTTTCACCACCAATCACAAATTAGTTTTGCAAATGTCTTTCTTGAGATATTTCACTTGTCTTCAAAGATTAATTTGACATGAGATTATAGATCACTAATTCTAGAAAGTTAAATACAACCAAAAAGCCCAACTCAGAAACTTCGATTATATCTGAGGTAAATCCTAAACATTTGTACCTTATTCTCTCGGATCCCTTCAACCACATTCAACAGCCTTCGATACTGAGACCGGGCTTCAGGATATTGAACCATAGACTTCACCCTTGTGAGAGCTTTCTGCAACCTCTCTTCGGTCTGCTTCCTTCCGTCCTTGAGGAAATCATAATCATCTTCTTTTTGGGGAAGAGCTTGCTGACTAGTGTGCTTATTCAGTGCATCCGAGCGGTATCCCCGTAGACCACTGCCTTTACGCCGCCAGCGCAGAATAATTTTCTCCAGAATCCCCACTGACCAGATGATAGTCTTGTATTGCTTCCTTACTTGGTGTCCTCTCACGTGAGCCTTCATGAAGTAAAGTCAGTCAGCAATTCAAGCCATGCAGCAGGTAAAGATCTATATCACATAAAGCTGGCATACGAATTGACTGGGGAAAAGAAAGAAAGGAACATCGAAGAGTAGAGGAAAGCTCCATCACATACGACAAAAATGTGGTGGATTAGTACATACAAATAAGATTCATCTTTGAGTAACTCAGGACCTCTGTGACACAGATGAAGCTTCTTCCAGGAGTGAAAATGATATCCCTTGTAACCAAGCTTAAAGACTCTATCTCCTAATTCCTACATCCTCTTTCTCTCAACAGCAGCATTAATCCTCTTACGCATGGATTACGACCATAAACTTCCATAAGACTATCAGAAAACAACACCAACGGACAGTACAACTCTGATTCTGTAGAAATAAAAGCTGCAAACCTGGATTTTGACAATTCTTTGTCGAATAGTAAGGAACTCTTTTCTCTTTTTCCAACCCCGGAACTTCTTCTGTATTTGTATTGCAGCACCATGAGCAAGCCCATCACTCAGCCAAGTCCCTCGGTTCCTAGTAGCAGCAAGAGCAATAGCACGCTCATCTGAGAATTCAGATGCATAATCACCAGTTTCCAACTTTTTCCGCTGAAAAGATTGTATTCGGAACATTAGATGTATCCTATGAGCAGCTTGGGTGGCATTGCAGACAGCATTAAGTGAATCCTTCAGTGAGAGTACATCCGGCACATCACCGTCACCAAGAGGAGTTGGAGAACGCTCCGAAATCGTTTGCACAGCTTTCTTTTCAGTAACTTCCAAGGGAGAATCCTCATTCGGATCATTCACTGTAAGCGGTTCAAGATAGCTGGTTAACATACACTCTGCAATAAAACCAGAGATTCCTTTGTGCCCATTGACAGAAGCCAGGTCTGCAGGTGTTCTGCCTAGTGGATATTCTGGAGTTGGGTCCGATGGAACACCAGGAGCAGCATCAAGCGAAAGAAGGACAGCAACTGTCTGCTCTCTGCAAGCACAAGATAGAGGAGTTAAAACAACCCCAAAACTCCATGTGATCCATCATATGACATATAAATATACAAAGTGGAGAAAAAAGACAGAAATGTAGGGCCACAGGGATTTCACATCAGCTTAAACGACAACTATGGAGGTAATCATCATCATTGAGCCTCTCTGTATGTCAACAACGCCGAAAGTACTTACTGAGGTCAGCAAAGGTCAGCAAAAAATAGTTTCTATCATACAACAGGTTGCAAACCATAAAGTAAGAGACTTCCCTATGAGGCATCTCATGCCAACAAATATAATGAATCGTAAACAAAAACAATAAGAGCAATAATATTCGGAATAGGTTAAAAGGCCCTTGCCTGCCACAAAATGCAGCCCAATGAAGTGCAGTCCAACCATTAACGTCCCGGAAATTGATACTAACTCCTGCACTTAAAATTGGTCTTATGGCCCAATTGTAACCAAGTGCAGCTGCCAAATGTATCGCTCCTTGCCCTTGATCATCTAACACGCATGGTCCCTTACCATCTTCAATTACTTTGTGAAGAAGCCATGAGTATAGCTTCTCTTTCAAAAGCTTCTGAAGGAGCTCCTCCTTTGCTTCATGCTGATACAAATTGACCCGATAACTCTCCTCTTCATCCTTCAATGCTATGATTGTATCAATTAATTTCCGTTTCTCAAGGAGGCCTTCAACGGAATTATCAGGATGACCAGCAATATTAGATGACAGCAAGCTCTCGAGTTGCAAATGCAGATGCATTTCATCCAGAGCATTATCATATATCCCATTGATATCCACGCCTTTAGTAGGTCCAGCTCGGAAGTCAAACTCACGCACCTCACTACAAGCTAACCTGTTAGAACATGTGATGTAAAAAGGGACTCGGCCAATAACGTGAGCAGGGATTCGACAAGAAAGAATCCCATCGGCTAAAACCGTTGTTGGAACCTCCACTTCCCCAAACATGCAAGACCAGTTATATTTTGCAACCTCTTGTCGATTCCTCAAGAATGTCCCCATGATCAGAACCTTTTTTAGGAGTAAACAAGATGAATATCAGTTAAAGACGACACAATATAGACTAGAAGCTCCAAAAACATTTACTCAAACTGCGCATCAGAGGCAACAGTTCTCCAAATATCCTAAATTAACTAGTCATTGTAGTAACAGAAGCATGTTCTCCAAAATATCCTACCAATTGAATCATGTAAAAAAAAGTGGATCACCATCAGCATGGAACATCAACACATACTTGAACAGCTTTATATAGTAGGATTTTCCAATTACACATATATTGCAAAGTAAAGCAGAATGATTTTTCACCAGTATTTGTTACGCCACTTTATGAGTATCACTTAGATCAATCTAATTTAAACTCGGTAACCATGCTTGTTACTTGTAAATTATGGTGAGTTATAGAAGTGAAAGATGGAGAAAACACAAGCTTGTTTTGTACCAATAAGCACTATTCTCCCAAAAAGAAAATCGTCGACCAGTCACTACAAAATTTCTACTTCCAACAACCAACATATCCTGATTTCTGACCTTGATTGCAGAATCTCCATAAGCCCACTTAGGAGAGAAATCAAGAATGCTGAAAAGCTGGTCCTGGGAGATAGAGGGACCCAAAGAGGATTCTTCAATGTTTCCACATTCAACAGTGCTCCATGGTAAGCCAGATGTAGATTGCACTTGTAGATCCTCAACATCTCCAAGTTCTTTAGAAATCCACCTCGAAAAACTGTCAACTTTCTTCAAGCCATCCTCTCCATCAGATAATAGTCGCTTTGCAGCGAAAGCATAATTAACCTCCCCTCCCTCAGGCACATTTTTTTCCTCATTCGCTTCCAGTAGTTCATATTGTTGAGTAAGACCACCTGAAGCATCCTGTGATTCAGAATTCTGTCTGATTTGCTCAAGGAACCTAATGTTTGGTTCATATGCCAAATCCAAATCCAGATCCAAAGACTGGTCCATGGTCCATGGGCCATCTTCCCCAGAAACCTGCATATTAAAGTTAAGTAAATACGTGCTTACAACGAAGCAGCTCGTGCAATCCACCAGAAAATGAGTAACGTGCTCTACATAACATTAAAACCTCAGACAATTTGGTGACAACCCTCAGCAGATTATTATTAGAGCTTTCATTTATTGATCTTGTCTCATGTCATGCTGAATGATGTCAACTTTTATGACATCCTTTTAAGGAATTTAAACTAGAGGAAGTCCTTTTACTACAACAAACAGATGACTAGACATTTCACGCGATCACCAAAGGTATATTTGAAACATTCTTTCGATACTAAAATTATTGAAAATTGAGGACAAGGTGAAACTTGCAAGGCAGAGGTGATTGCTGATTCACAGAATCATCAAAGCCAACTACCGGTTCCTGAATATTTGCACCAAATGTGTCTTTGTAACAGATATCTGTACAACAAATAATAAAAAGCAAGAAATGCCAGAGTCTACGGATTTCCATCATTGCAGCTAAATCAAACAAGTAGAGCAAATCCAACATATTGACCACGAATCTATTCCTTCAGAAGATAATGGCAGATTGCAAAGCAAAAATAGTACTCTCACAGAAAGCTACTCTTACCACCAAATAACTTAATTAGGTGAACTTCCACAAAAATTCCTAAAAGTATACTTATGTTGTAAGGAATGTAACATGTCGTTTTCACAAGGAGCGTTGCATTAAGAATTTAAGGGAACGTAGTCTGCAAATTAACTTATAAGAGAACAGACGCATTGCATGTCTAAATGCCAGCATGTTATACAAAAAAGTGCAAAGCAAACCTAGATTACCTGCCAATGGGATTGTGTGGACACAGGAATGCTAAGTTGCTGTTTCGAAACACTCTCCCCTCCTAAAAGCTCGCTTAGCACCATATTTTCTTGTTCAAAGACAGCTCCTGAAGGAATTGTTTGGCTTGAAGATGATGGTGCATGAGAAGATACAATGGCAGATCCAGACATAGATTGCTTTAAGATCTCCTCCCAAGATGCCAAACCATGAGATTTTTGAGATTGAATGCCGCTACCAGTATCATTGGAACCATCAACATGGATAGTTGAGGTAATATTCACATCAGGTCTCAAGGACCAACCTTTGTGATTCTCTAGTAAACATTAAGCAAGCATGCTGTCAGGTTTTAAACTTCGAATGCAACAGTGGCAAAGCAAACTTAGATGAAGCACAAGCATGTGGGTGTTTCCTCCTCAGATGAGGATGCATTTTAAATACAAACATGCACATCGGATAGAGAAGCAAGAACCTGGATAGGAACTTGGGAAAGAGGTACTTGAGGACATGGCATTGTTGTTCATAGGGGAGCCTTTCTCCTTTTGTAGTGACGAAGGAAATGTATGTATACCAGAAGTATTTCGGTGAATCTCTTCTGCACCAAAACACCATAGGAGACGTGAGCGAGATTGGCAGGCAAGACAGAATATCCACATCACTTTTTATCGCTAGCCATAGACACGGTACCTGAATCAGCATCTTCACATAATGATGTCAAAGTGCTAGTTGGGCTGGTTGAATCAGTATTTCCTGAGAGAGCTGCGCTGTGATTCATGGAGTAGCTATATGAGGGAGGGCTGTCTTTTTGGAAACTTCTGGCACCTTCGTCATTTTCCCTCACCCCACTCACATTTGATCTATTTCCCTGAAAGAAATAAAAACCAATGATGAAATTTAAAGTTCCATGTTAAATCTACAAATACACATGTTGTGCTAGTCACAAGACTTATCAAAGCAACAGAAGATGACACAGAAGGCACTTGAGAGGGTCAAGACAAATGTAGTCTTAGCATAGATAAAACCTGCAAAACATCCCTAGCCAAAAAGCATGAGAGAATAGTTGAAGAATGACGAGGCATTCTTGCAATAGATACTGATGTACTAGAACCAGATAATGGAGAAAAAAATCGCATGAAAACACGAATATTGTAATAGAGGGAGGCCAAAGATGAAGAAAGAGTTTAGAATCCATAAGAAATGCCAATCTTTATATGACTCTGTTTTGGTTCAAGGAATGACAGCAAAATTCCTTATGGTGGTTTCTAGAAATAAAATAACAAGAGAGGAGGAATAAAACCTACATAACAAACTCAATCTCTCACATAGTCAACCTTATGCTAATTGATGTGCAGACTAAACCACTCGACCTCAAAAACAGAAAAATGGAAAGAAACGATGGGATAGCAAACAAATGACAACACGTCAGAAGAGTAAGAAAAGCAACCAACAAGGAGAAGAAAAGGAACGAAGTACCTTAACTTCCAAATAGTGGACAAAAACAATGTGCATCAAATCCCTGCAATTTCCAAAAGTACATCAGACCACAACCGCACTGAAATTTTTACTGAAAGCACTTAAAACCTTCACTAGCTAGATGGAATTCAGTAGAAAAATTACTTTGAACAATTTGATATTGACCACTTGTCTTGGAAAGCTATGAGCAGATAACAATTTAAAAAAAGGGCGAACTCAGGAAAAGCAAGGACCATTGTGACACCAAAAACCTCATGTTACTAAAACAGATAACTTTACTGTCGCCAGATTGTTATGCTTCTAAAGGATGGGGGGCTCTTTTACATTGTTCTACCACTTCTAATCATTATAGGAGATAATATAACTCCATAGATGATCATCTCTTAAATCAGAAAATGTGTAGCATCTTCACTCCCGTTAACGGGGCGGCCTAATCACTGACCACCATTGGGGCAAACAGCACTCAGAAAGATTATTTCATCAGCTCACTGAGAAGTGCATTCCAAACACTCCTGGGAGAATGAAAATCATACTAGAGCAAACTAAACCACCCAACAGCTTGGCAAGAAAAACCCATAAAAACGGGACCCATCATTCTTCTGTCACTTATTTGCTTAATTTCGATATAGTTGAGCGCCCGGTCTACAAATTACAATTCCCTATCCTCATGAAGCAAAAAACATTAAATTTTCATCAACTTTGAGGAGCCATTAGCAAACATGGTACATATCATTTATCCTTCACCCAACATCCTCCCACAATATCCATAGTTCAGCCGTGTGTCAAACGGTTGGATCTCACTCTTCTCATGTCAATATTCGTCAAAGAACAACTTCAGCGATTTGAAAGTTCCATACTTGAAAACTTAGATTGTATGACTAGTCAATAAAGTATGAGAAAACTTATACTAGCCGCGTGTCAAACGGTTGGATCTCACTCCTCATGTCAATATTCGTCAAAGAACAACTTCAACGATTTGTAAGTTCCATACTTGAGAACTTAGATTGTATGACTAGTCAATAAAGTATGAAAAAACTTATACTTACTGCTCAAGCATCCAATAGCTGCGTCTTTGAAAGTTCTCATTTTCTTCACCATGTGCATAGTAACAGTGCAGTACATCTACGCTTCCAACCTAAAATTACTCAAAAAGATTCATCCATCAGACAATGAGTAATTTGAATGATTCACACACACACCAAAACTAGTTTATCAAATGCCAAACACTGCAACTTTATTAAAGATCTCTGTGCAAATCGAAATCTCTGGCGCTATATGTGAATATTCTCGGATGCCAAAAGAAAGTCGGGGGAGAAAGTACAAAAACAAGGAGTTGACAAGGCAAAATCACAAAAACAAGAAAGAAAGGAAGTCCTCTGGCAGGCTTACCTTGAGCTTCTCGTGTGCTTCCTTCACCGTCTTCCCATCCCTCTTCTTCCTCCAGTTATGCCCATCCTTCCTAAAGTATCTCAGCACCTTCCGATCAAAGAGAAAAAGTGAACCACCTGGAAGGCCAAAATGTAAGTCCCACCCTGATTCTAGAAGCCTTACCAATTAAAATAAGAGCATATCAACAGCACAGAACACTGATAACAACTGCCATGCAGATAAGGTTCACTCATGTTCATAGAGCTTTCAGCGCCCTTCTTTCTGTTTTTTCAATCAACCAACCATACTTCCTACCAGCTGGATGCTTAACTTAAGAAATTAGGAATGACAATTGGCAAAAAGCCTTTATCATTAACCCGATGACAAAGATAAGAGATTCAACCATGATCTATATCAGCAAGATACAGTTCCTGTTTCCATTTCTGAAGTAATCATCTATGATAGTGGACATGGCCAACGACCCACGGGAACCTGTAACCATCGCCTTTAACTCTTTTTGCGACGATTTAAGTCGTTTAGTACAGAACAGCAAGCATAGAGTAAATGCAATCCATGCTTTTCAGCAACCATGGCTATTTTTTTGAATTTTCTGTACATGTTTTATTTTTCCAAGTAAGATGGGTTTAGGCTACCAATATATGTATTTATTGGTTCTCCCACAAGATACTCATGTAGTTCAACAGACTATCAAAACCACCAAAATTCATGAGCTAATAATTCACATGTGAACCAAGACAGGAAGAATTAAATAGTCATTCGCAGTCCATAAGATAAGTGCCAGACAAAATAATAGTATACCAACTACTAATTAGATTAGAAAGGTGACCCTTCCATGGTCAAGATGTCAAAGTAAGAAATTTCAAGTTGATTTGCGAATTTAAGAAGTCCCTTACTACTAATACATTACAGTACACATACAGTCCACTCAAGGAAAACGGATCCCGAATCATTATGGCACCATGGCTTTGCCAATGATGCACGATCAATATTCCATGCCCTCAAGTTGTAAGGGGAAAGGTAAACTTCAACCACTATGCATAAGAACTATCAAAAGCTTTTCTGCAACATAGGCAATACATACTTGGTGGTCGGGTTGGAGGCTCAGAAGCAATCTGAAATTTCTGAAAATTGCGAAGAATTTCACATATTTCAGCAGGTCGCAACCATCGATGTTGAGCTTCCACTTGTAGCTGTTCAATATCTGCATAGCACATATTTAACAACCAGATCAACCCCTTATGTCTTGCACCGAGAACAGAAGGTCAAGACCAACTAAAGTGTACTCTCTCTCTCTCTCTCTCTCACACACACACAACTCAATTCGGTCCTCTGATGCACCAAATCCAAAGTCAGCTGTCAGCTTCGAATGCAGATTGCATCAACCTCACTCCAAGTAACATCACAGTTCCAAGTAAACCGCCCTCTCAGACACACAATCCTAACGAAACAGCGCGCCCAAAACGCTCTGGGCGGAGACTACTGCTCCCAGCGGTCCTACGATCGACACATGCTCGACTCATGTCAGACAAATCCGGCTCCAGCTCATCACTGAGCTTCGAAGGAGGCAGTAACGGCGGAACAAAATAGGTTCAACGCGCCAATCAGCAGGCAAATAAGAGCGGAGATCGGACTCGACAGACCAACAGATTGATCAAGAGCGCAAAAATCTAGAGAGAGAGAGAGAGAGAGAGAGAGGTGTGACCTAGCTGAGGACTGAGGCCGTAAGATCCGCGCTGCGCCATGAGGAACACAGGGAGACGACGAACGCGGAATCGGAAGAGGAGGACGATGGAACAGTCAAAGCTTCTCCGCTTGTTGCTGCGATTTGGATCGATTTGAGAGAAATGAATGTGAACGGAGGAAGGAGGAGGAAGGAAAGAGGGGGGAGGAAGGAGGTGGTGGGTGGGGTTTATGTAATTTGACGCTGTGCTGCGGTGCTCTTCTTCTCGGAAAGTCGAAAAGTCGTTGTGAGAGTAGTGGAAAGACTTGTATTTGCCGAGTGCTCGCTTGACATATGCTCACGATATAATCATTTTCTTCGCCCCTCTTTCTTTATTATTATTGTTATATTTTATTATTATTTTCAAACTTTTTATTATGCCTGAAATTCTGCCTCCACCACATCCCCCCGCCGTACGAACTTGTCCTTTTCGCTCTTTTAACTTCTTCTGGGGAAGCCAGTATTCGCTCCCTTCGGGCTTTTCAGCCATCAATCGGGATACACTTTTGGGCTTCTGGCCCAACTTGAAGTTTTTGAAAAGCCTTGGCGCCTGCTCAAATAGAAATTCCGGCCCATTCTCGAATTGTATCCTCAATTCAAAATAATAAATAAATAAATAAAATCGTTTCCCTCTTCACTTTTTATGTTGAACTTTCAAGGCTCTTGGTCAATTCCATCGATTTCAATGTACATTTTGAATCTCACCATCAGCTGGGTAATTTGCTAGTTTTATAGTCGAGTCCCGACGCGATACTTCATTGTATTTCAATAGACTATTGAGATCACCGAATTTCTTGAGCTAATTACTGACGGGGGAACCGCACCGAGAGAGATTAAGTAGTGATTCACAGTCCATGACACAAGTTCCGGGTAAAATTTATAGTATACCGACATAAATTGATAATTAGACCAGAAAATACGACTCTTCCGTGGTCAACATGTCAACTGAAGTTTCAAGTTGCTTTGTGGATTCAACAAATCTCCCTGCTAATAATACATAGTACGCCGTTCAATCTACCCAAGGAGAAGGGATCTTGAAGTGTTGTGGCTCCTCGGCTCTGGCAATGATGTATGATCAATATTCCATGCTCTTGGTCAATGGACTTCGATGTCCATTTTGGATTTGGACATCCGCCGAGTAATTGTTAGCGTAAACGTCGAGTCTCCACGTGATACGGTGCACGATGCTTTGATCACTTATCCAAGTAAGAATAAAGTTTACTTGCAAAGAAGTGAATCGGAAACAAGCATATTACATCGATTAGTTAAAAAAACAAAGACAGATGCGATAATGCTTTATAACTTAATTATATGATAACTCGAGACAAACGATGGCTCAAGATAAATCTATGTTTTTTTATCTATCATGGAAGTTTCAAGTTAGATGTGGACTTTATGGTTGCAATATCTACGACCATTAGACCTAGCGACTCGAGCTCTTCCACGGTCACAAGCCTAGATCTCAAACTGGAATGGCCATGGCCTAGAGTTTTAAAGCCAGATCTGCCCAAGGAGGCCGCAAGCTTCGAGCACAAACACTATTTTGTGCTCGAGCTCATGTAGTCGTGTCGCGCAGCCATGTAGGGCCGTCAAAAAGGCCCGCGCCGACCCGACCCGACCCGAAAATTTAGGGAATTTTTCGGCCGGACCTTGGTACTGTTTTGGCGCGGGCCGGCTCGAAAATTCCCAAGGCGAACCAGCGACCCCCATATGCAGTAACAAGAAACGGGTTGGTTGCTTCAAAAAGGCGCGTGCCGACCCCATCCCGGCCCGAAAATTCCCTAAATTTTAGGGCCGGACTGGGCCGGGCCGAGCTTGGCACTGTTTTGTTTCGGGCCGGGTCGGGCCTATATGAGACCCGACTCGACCCGGCCCATTGACACCCCTATAGTCATGAGCTTGAGCTCGGGCGGCCATACATGCCAGCTAAAGCTTGAGTGGTCATAGTGATTGTAATAAGAACACTTGCCATCGATCAATTTCACTCCTATCGTCAACAAATCTTCAAGGTCAATTTCATGGGTGTTGCGATATGGCTTCTTCATGGTCTCTCTCTAGATTAATTATTTTATTAATTTGTATGTTCACTAACTTGGCGCCCTTTTCGCGACACATAATAGTTTTGAGCAACATCACATCATCACACATGTTCTCCGACGTCCATATCATCCATCAGACAGACCCTTCAGAAGAAAATGACCAGCAAAGAAAAATTCAACAGAAGAGGTCGCGTGGATTATTTTAAGAAGAACCTGAACGATTTTGAAAAGTAAAAACATAATATTAAAGTTCTAGCAAAGGTAGAAGGACCACCGGTAACACTACTCCTTTGATGTACGCCTGAGCAGAAATCTGTCTTTACTATTTTTCTCCAGCTCTCAAAATGTACCATCCGATGAGTTCAATTTGTAAATATGACGGTTTTTTTTTAATCAGATCACACGATTCATATACGTTTCAATTCATTATTTACTTTGACAAAAAAAAATCATTATTCACGTTTCAGAACGAGAGCGCGTCTTCGTCGTCGTTAAAGGGAACTTGTGCCGGACCGGTATCGACGGGTGGTTGGACGAATTCGGTGGCGATCATGGTGGATTTTTAGAGAGAAAAGGGGGAGGGAAGTGTGATTGTTTTCTGGTTGGAGAGTGAGAGGGATTGAAGGGATTTTAGAGAGAGAGTGTGGAAGGAGCGAAGAACTTGGGGGAGGAAAGGATTTTAGAGAGAGAGTGGGGATTTTAGATAGAGAGAATGGAAGGAGCGAAGAACTTGGGGGACGGATTTCGGTCCTGAGGAAAAGGATGGGAGGACGCGTGAGAGAGGAAAATGATTTCCGCACTTCAGAAACGGAAATCATTTTCCTCAATTCTAAAAGTTCTAAAAGGATATTTTTCGTTGATCGGATAATATTTTCCTGGACCGTCTATTTTTCATGTCTCAAACGCTAGAAAACGAGAAAAATAAATTCGGAAGATATTTTCGTAAAACAAACGGACCCTAAATAATTTATCATAAATCATAGTAGGCTCTACTTCAATATTAGATCAGCGGCAACGCGTTACCCGAGGAGTACGTGCATCCAATCTTCGCTCGGTGTTTTCAGATAAACATAGCAGGGTCAACGGTCAAGACCATTGACTCGCGCACAGCTGTCTATCTACGCGGCACCACGATTTTATCCTGGGCCGCGCCGCAGGTAACAGATCCCTAGCCGCCACCGCCACACGCGCTCCAGCAACATGGGCGTTTTGATCAGATGCAGCACTGATTGACTCTTCTAATTCCACGCTCCACTTCGAATAACGTCTCGATTATTCGTTCTCCTACTTCGCTGCGCACGAAATTCCGAAATCTCAGCCGTCCAAATCGCCCACGCAACGATCAATCAACGGCTCACCCGAAACACGTAGAAGAAACACCACCCCATCATCGCCCCCGCCCCCGCCCCCCCCCCCCCCCCCCCCACCCCGGGTTTTCCGCCTTCGCTTTTTGTCTGCAACATTTCTGCTTCACTTTGAATTATCAGTTTTTCGGTTCTGGGTCAGTTCACCCCACACGACAAGCATCGAAGTACTGTGGAGCGATCCAACTCGGCGATTCAGGATGAGTCAGGGCGTCTTGAGGTCATTGGCGCGAAGCTTCGTCAATGGAGGCAACTGTAGCGGTGGCCGCCACGTTCTCAGGCCGCTCGAGGCGGAATTCGGACAGCGAAAGGGCGTCTCTTGCGGAGTGATCTACGCGAGGAGGATGCTGAGTTCTTCTGCGACGGAGCCTACTCCGATTGATAAGGAGAAGAAGGAGAGTGCGATTCCTGAAGAGGAGAAGAAGCACGGTGGAGGTCCAGTGGTTCCTTCGAGCTACTGGGGGATTTCGAGGCCTAAGATTGCTAAAGAAGACGGTACTGAGTGGCCTTGGAATTGCTTCATGGTACGATAAACTTACATCCGTGTCAGTTCACTGATGCGTTCTTTGAAGGCTCTATATGTTCTCGGCGTGTCGGTGCATGATTTCTTTTGATCGGCTCCTTGATTTTTGTACGTTTGCCGCTGGTTCATGCTCTAAACAAGTGGAGTTAAGCATCGGATCTGTGAAAATCTAGTCATCTGCAGCTCGACTCTGCAACTTGTATTAGTTTTTAAGCGACGATATTCGTCAAAGAACTGCGTTCGACATACTTTTTAGGGATCCCAGTCACATTCGTGGGAAAGGAAAAGATGGGCTGCAATTTTGCATCATACTGTCATCTCTCCTGTTGATGTACTGATTCTGAATGGTATTGGGAAGGAATATATGCAAAAATGCTTGCATATTCATCGAACCTTGCCAAAAACTAGCAGAAAATACATCTATAAACGGACCAATTCTCTCATCGCAGGGCTTATAGATCTAATTGCACCTCATGCTTGTTTCATTTATCAAATACTTGGTTCATCCGATAGTTATCCTGTGTTATCTTCTGATGCAGCCTTGGGAAACTTATAGGTCAGACCTATCAATTGACTTGAAAAAGCACCACTTGCCGAAGACATTTGGGGATAAATTTGCATATCATACAGTGAAGCTTCTGAGAGTTCCTACTGATATTTTCTTTCAGGTGATTTCTCTCATTTACTTACACTAGGAAGGTTGTGCTGTAGATACCCCATCTTATGACAAGACTTACACTGATCAATTTGTGATTGGCAGAGGTGACTATCGGCAGATGAATATGTGCCTTTCAGAGTTCCGTTGAATATCGATAGATAATTTGATAAGCCAATGATTTTTTTCCGTGTTTCAGAATACGGTTAACCAACATGTTAACTGGATCAGATTTTGCAGTTTTTTCTTCTGCAGTGCCTCAACGTGACATGAGCATGAAAGGGATTCAAGAATCAATATTGTTCTCTATTTTGCACCTCGTCATAATTCCTTCTGTTCTAATAATTGGGTTGTACTGATGGCTTCTTGAGGCACCAATTTCTTTGACCTTTCCAATTTCCTAACCAAAACAAAGATCAAACAGATTGCGGGAATAAATGGATACATAGTTCCTTCTCTCCTCCGATTTCAATTTCTGTTTCAATCCGGCTTGACCTGTTACTCTAGGTGGCCTTTATCCTTCTATAATTTCTTTGTGGTATCATGGGCTGTTACATACAGTTTGTAACTCACTCACTGATCCCTTGGAATGAGCTCTTGGGCCTCTAACTCAGGGTGGCAACCACTAAATCGTAGAAAGTCGTGAAAGAGTTCATTTTGTTCAATCATCTCTCTTTACCTTGACAACTATGTTCTGTTTGTTGTAATTGATAAATCTGCAATCCAGAGACGCTATGGGTGTCGCGCGATGATGCTTGAGACTGTAGCAGCTGTTCCAGGAATGGTGGGAGGAATGCTGCTGCACCTGAGGTCTCTCCGCAAGTTCGAACAGAGTGGTGGTTGGATTAAAGCCCTGCTGGAAGAAGCAGAGAATGAAAGGATGCACCTGATGACCATGGTGGAGCTTGTGAAACCAAAATGGTACGAGAGGGTGCTGGTTCTTACAGTGCAAGGAGTCTTCTTCAATGCTTACTTCGTCTTCTATTTGCTCTCCCCTAAATTAGCACATAGAGTTGTTGGCTATCTGGAAGAGGAGGCCATTCATTCATATACAGAGTACTTGAAGGATCTTGACAGTGGTGCGATTGAAAATGTTCCTGCTCCAGCTATTGCCATTGACTACTGGAGGTTACCTAAGGATGCAACTCTGAAGGACGTGATAACAGTTATCCGTGCCGATGAAGCTCACCACCGTGACGTCAACCACTTTGCTTCTGTGAGTGTTATCTTACTTTCGAATTTGCATGCCGTGTATTGCCAATTCTTTTGTGGATTTCACATTATGTTCGAACATCTACTTGAAAAATATTCTCAGGGTTAATTTCCACGAGACTTGATAACATCTAAGCTCGAGCATTAACAGAAGATCTTAGTAATGCCATGAAGAACAATTCCAAAGTCTGTTACTATGGTTGATTTTTCACTCTGGAAATATGCATCATTTATTGAATCCCTGTCAGTCGTGGCGCTTCCTCTTTCTTTGTCCATGTCCTACTCAATTTCAAAGATTGTGATTCTTCATATTAGTGGAACAAGCTTTTGATCAATTTAGAAAGAGTTTCCATTTTCCTTTAACCCTATGTAGAATAGTGTAGCACTTAGTTTTCAGAATGTACGTTCGTCTATCCCTTTTGATGTTCTAAATTTGCTATCCTAATGTTTTTCAACGTTCTATTTATGAAGGAGCAAATGCGCGCACATTTTAAGTCTCTTAGATAATTCTTGTTCCCAAACACAACATTCTCCTTTGATTTCTGCTGCGTTGCTTCTTTGTTACTTTGATTGAGCAAGTTTTTACCTGTTTTTGTGGCCTTACGAAGATCACGAAAAACATCGAGCCTCCCCACTTCCCGCTTCGCTTTGTTTTGTCACCTGAATGAATCGCAAATAGTGACTGCAATGTTGTCGTGCAGGACATTCATTTCCAGGGGAAGAAATTGAAGGATTCCCCAGCTCCGCTTGGATATCACTAAAATCACTTATTTCCCATCTGGAAGGAGCATGCCTTTTTGTTCGTGCTTGCTGCTACTAGCCATAATCGACTGTGAAACTTCGATTAGGCGTTATGGTATCGTCCACAGGAAGTTGAATTTCCTCGATGGTGAGTTGTGGTGAACGTGTATCGCATGTGGTAGAGCGCGTGCCTGTCCTCCAAGAACCGAAATTGAATTGCATCCTACTACTGATGTATATAGCTTCATGTATTAAGGACGTTTTAATAGCCTATGGTACTTAATCCATAAATTTGATTGCCCAGGACTAAAGTATTGTGTGGCACACGTATGCGGCATTGTAACCGGAACTACTGTCAATACTTTCTCCGCATGAGCCCCAATCCACATACCAATCGATTTTTATATTTTTTTGGTCCTTGAAATTCAACATAAGCTGGAATCTAAGCCACAAGAGTACAAATGATTGCGAGGATGAAATTCTCAAAACTGCAATTCGCAAAGGAGCAACACCACAAGGGTCATCCTCGAAACAAACATGACGAGAAAATTAATAGTTCAGAATCTCATTGTCGTGCTGTCTAATTTAGTGAGTTTCCTGGTAGCCGTGTAAAACTGGGAACGGAAATTCTCTCCCTTGGGTCTTGAGAACAAACTTCACTTTTTCCTTTGGCATTTAATAACTAAGTTACAAAAGCTGTTTTCACCTCCCGTAGCAGTCAAAAAGGATACATGTTGGCACAAAGGAAAAAAACCTCACAGGGCGCTGCGCGCTCCCTTGGCCAGCAGTTCGAACAAACTCCTGGTATGTTGGATCCGAATCGTGCCGAAAAGCATCCGCGTGGTTCCAAAGCTGCGAAATTTCTTCGAGGGCCGAGCATCTCATGACAAAACCCTCTCTCTAAATCTCCACCGAATAATTTGACACACACATGCCTTCACACCATGTAAGTCATACCGACTTGCATTAGATGTGAGTGCGGCACGCTCAGGTTCGTGATTCCCCTCCTGCAGTTCTTTCTCAAGAAACCATAAAAGTAATTAATGACTAGCTTCTTTATGAACCACGAATCTTTCCTTGCCCTAATGTCGCCGTGACCAAGCAGATAGACTACCCCAGATTCTTTTGCCTTGCGGATGAAGGACAACTCTCTCTCGAGACTCTGTTCTGGATCGGACGATGGGGCTGCCTCAACCACTGGCCTGACGTCATCCGAAGTGCTCGCTTCAGAGATGGTGTTGCCATCTTGTGTGTAATCAGCGAGAAGTGGGACACCCAGTGAATAGACACTTCCGTTGGGAGCTATTAGAACCTTTGACCCAGAGTTGTCATCCTCGGAATCTGTATCCTCGTCACCATCACTCTCTAGTGACCGCTCCTGGGCTTCCCGACGGATGAACTTCTCTAGGCTTTCAATCAACAGCTGCTCAAAGGCCTGGTGATTTTCCTTGCGCACATCTTTGTAGCCATACCTTGCAAAATAGTTAAGTGAATGTAAGGCTCAAGCTTTCACTGACGGCATCAAGCACAGAGAACAACAGTTCCACATGACAACTATGCCTAATATGATGTCAAACATTAAGGGACAGAAACAGAACCAATTCATTCCAGCGTGAAAACAGACTAGTATCTTTATTCAAACAGAGAGTGTTAGACTCCCAAAGGTCTAACACTCGGGAAATTGCGTATAAAGTGAGCTTTTGTTGGCCATACCTGGCAATGCACCGAAAAATGTGGTAGCTTTTTGGGCAGACTCTGCGGAAAAGAAATCTCTCACTCTGAGGCACCACAGGAACCGGGACATACTTAATACAAACAAATATTATCATGGAATGAATTGCTGGGAGAGTGGTCAGAAAATGGCCAAAAATAGCTGGTATGCCCTTCACCAACTCGTTATAGAGCAAGCCAATTCCAGGAGCCCTGACAGTCCCAAGATTGCTACCTAATTCCCGCAGCAAATCCATAGACATCTTTTGCTTGACTTCTGTTTCATATTTCAGCTTGCTCCCATAGTTCCATATATACATAACAAGGAACATAACTACTGCAAAGACCAATATTATCCAACTACCATCTCCCACACTCCAAAGAACGGATGAGAAGAAAGTTAATTCCATCCCGAGGAAAATGACCACAAAACTCAGCACAATGATGATGTTTATCTGCCATATAAGAAGCATTACAATTGTTACTAACACTGTTGTCATCATCATCACTCCGAGCTCAACAATTCCTGTTAAAAAGAATCAACATCAGGAAAGATAAAAAGGGCATGCAGTCTCTATGAAGAAAGAACCTTAGTGAAGAAGAATGCATAATTATACAGAGTAGTCACTACTGATTGTAAATTTGTACTCACTGAGAAAACATGTTACTCAATGTGGCACTAAAATGCAAAAAGTTTTCCTCAAACACAACGGTGTCTCTGTTACAGACCGAATTTTCTGTCTGAATTCATTATTTCATTAAGAAACAGTGCAGCAATCATCTTTATCTTTAAGCATGGGGGATCCACATCAACTGGATATTAGAAAAACCTTGCAAGTAAATCATATGATATAAAAAGTTTACAACAGCACAAAAGGTGCTGCGACAGCAACCCAAGATTATCACACAATTGAACATGAAACTTACCGAGTAGCACCCTACAAGGATGAAGTGCTATAGAAGCCATCATAAATAGTCATGAACCAAGAGAAATAATGACACGCAACAGGAAATCTGACATCTCACATTTTTCTTACATTTATTTGCACGGATTACAAGTAACCATGCAGTATGACCAGAATGCAATCTTTATATTGCACTGGTAAGTAGAATTATTTACAGTCAGTGCACTTTAGAGAATGAATAACAGGGGAAGAGATAGAACAACACAAAAGTAAAGAAAAATTGAAATCCTGAGAGGGGGTTGTTCAGGCATGTGCTCAAGGTGTATAATTGGGAAGAAGAATGTTAATTTTGTAGTAATGTGCCATGATACTTGTGTAACATTCACTATAAGTATAATTAATCATAGCCACAAGCTCCCCTTTGCCCAACACAACTATGAAGACCCACACAATTTAAATGAATTAACGAGATTCCCTACTACTCCACATACACTACAGACTCAAGATGGAAATGAAGAGTGGTGACAAGGAGATGTGAGTATTACCATAAGCGTTTCCAATTTCAGTAATGCTTGATATGGTGCACACCAAGATCACACAGACTACCATCAAAAACCAATTAATGGCAGGTATATATATCTGACCCATGAATTTCCGAGAGGTGTGAATGATTTTAAGGCGAGGAAAACACCCCAGTACTGTTGATTGTTTAATACACGAAAATGTGGCCGTTGTCATGGTTCGGCTGGCAATTAGTGCGGCAATATTAGCTATTATTAAGATTGGCCAGAATGCTGTACCTGCAAGAAGTTAAATTACTCACATAAATATTCGTCACAGAATAAAACTAGAAATCTACGAATAAGAATGTGTAAGTTCCTACTCAGCTCCCCAATAGAAGCAATTGTTTCCATAGAGCAGGAAATAGTTGGAGGAGGGTATTATCCCACAGTCAGTCAGCTATCAAGGAAAATGAACTGCTTCATGCATATAATATTTGTAAATTCTTATAACATAATGCTTACTTGGGATTGAAGAGAAAAACACTTGCTCATAATCAGAATGGTGGTCCATAAGGTAGGCAGCTTGACCCATATAACCCAGCATAAGGCAAGGCAGTACAAGAAAAACAAATGTAAGCTGCAAAGAAGGATAAATGAATCATATAAACCAGCTTCTACTTCTCATAAAATAAAATAAAATTGCAGTAAAAAAGAAGAAAGCATAATGAAAGAACTGAAGCAGCCATAAATAGACAGGAAACGAACAACACAAAAGAAAAGCTTATATGTTCTTGCTGTTTTACCTGAACCGAACGCACTGAAAAGTAGCAAAGATCTGCAAACATTGCCTCAGAACCTGAAGAATAAACCATATTCAGCGTTACAACAACCAGAAAATGCTAAAAGCCATATGTATAACGAATCTTCATAATTAATCACCAAAAGAAGCCATGGAGAGAGCAGAGAGTAGCTTTTCCCAAACTTCAAGTTTTATTATGGGGCCAAGTGGAGAAACTACTCAAGATGGGACTCCAATGGGAAATTCTGCCTACTGAGAACATTATGATAGCACATGAATTATTGGTTGATCGCTAGTCCAAGTGCGCGCGCGCGCGCGTCATCAGTAAAAGTACTTCATAGAGGGGCACCGAGGGGATGCCAACCCATTTACAAAACTGTTTACTAGATAAGGATTCCATTAGGACAAGACAAGAGACTACTTTGTACTAGAACACAACAGTTTTCAACTGCTAACGAGCCAAATACAAATAAAAAAATCGGAACGCTAAATAAATTTCACCTATAGTTTGGATAACATACACAAATAGAATAAAAAGGAAATAACATCATTCCAATTTGCCATTACAAGGATAAATAGCTTTTAAATAAGCACGGAGTGCAATTTAAACCATCATGGGTGAGATGCAAGAGTATATTAAAAGCAAGAGAATTTTAACAACTTATAATCAAAGAAAACACTTGTTTCACACTCAGGATTTCTTTTCTACCTGTGGCACAGAGAAGACAGCCGCCAAGCGCATACCAGGCCTTAGTTGTGTTCCTCTTGAAGAAATAATATATGTGGATCGGATTGAATGCCATAAACACACTGGTATCATATTTTATGATATTGTAAATCCCGACAACAGCAAGAGAACAAAACCATATAAATAAAGCAGGGCCAACTGCAAGTCCCACTTTACTTGTTCCAAACTTCTGTACACTAAACAATACAACTAGAAAGGCAACTGAAATCATAACCACCTCTTCTGCAAAAACAAAAGGGAAATAGTTTAGCTCATCAATATGATCACTCTTAATTTTTAATGACAAGCATATCCTACTAATCAAACCCCATCATACTCACCATCTCAGCAGCGTTTTTACCTATACAGTACGAAAAGGGTCATAAGAATTTGCATTACCTAGAAATTTAGTTGGTGACTTTGGGTAGCCCACAATTAAGTTGTCATTGCAATTCCATACACTTTTCCTGTTTTATTATGGGTTTCAGCAACTTGGTTTCAAGACCAAGGCAACCAAATAATTAATGAGGCCGGGCAGGAGTAATTAATTGAGCTGCTATAGGTATCCTGATCTAATCTCAGAAAAAGGCTGTAATGCTCAAAAAGAAAAAAAAAACAATCTATCTTATTCCTTACTATGCTAAACCTCCCTTACAACGTTTAACGAACAACTACTGAGAGGGTTCTTAAAATGCTTCTCTCAAACAAACTAACCTACATTCTACCGTTAAAAACAAATTATCTTACTCGTTATTATGCTAAACTTCCCTTACAATTGTCGTTTATATATATAGGGAATACCCCTAAGCTACATTCTACCAGCACACTGTCTGAGGTAGGGAGTTAATAATTTTGTACATTTAACGAACAACTACTGAGAGGGTTTTTAAAATGCTTCTCTCAAACAAACTAACCTACATTCTACCAGTACACTGTCTGCCGTAGGGAGTTATATTTTTGTATATTTATATATATCGGGAGAAATGAAGAGGCCTAACCTGTAAAACCTACATCCATCCTACCAGTACACTGTCTGAGGTAGGCAGTTATATTTTTGTATGTTTAACAAATAAGTACTGAGAGGTTCTTAAAATGCTTCTCTCAAACAAACTAACATAAAAGCAAAACAAAGAAAAAGATAACATGTCTTCTTTTCACCAAAAGAAAATTTGTTTTAAGAGGACCAGATAAGTAAGAAATAATAATCATTAAGCATTATATTACCTTCCCCAATTGCAGTCACCCCAACTTTTAATCCACCAACAGCAGAGACTACTGCATCAGGAAAACACAAGAAAACTATGAGGAAATGGCCTACTATGATGATGTAGACCTACAATTCCAAGTAAATGACCCACATGTATATTGAACATCAAAAAATACATTGCCTTAAAGACATCCCAATAGAATATCTGACGATCAAATGAGAACCTGACATTGCCGGCGTAACAACCCCATCAGCAATAACCATAGAAGTACCAGCAAGCACTAGAATCAGAAGCAGCTTTTTCAACGTGAGTGAATTCTCTAGCCTTTCCTTAATCCTTAAGGATCTCTCAAGTTCCGGGGATGGCACTTTTAGCCTAAAGGATGATATTCGGGCATCAGATGGAAGCTGGTTTGGGAGAAGACTGACTTTGGCGTTTCTACAAATCAATGAGTATAAGGCGAAGGTGCCACCTGCAGGAAGTTAGAGCAATTAGGAGAACTTCACTTCCCATGTGTAACATTGAACCCAAATCACTATAAAGTGATGCCCCATGTGTTTAGAAAGAGAGGGCTTCGAACACATAATACCTTCACCATCATCATTGGCCCAAAGAACAATGAGCACATACTTGACTAGAGGGATGATAATTAAGGTGTATAGGACCAGAGATAGTGCTCCAAGGACATCCTCATTTCCATTTATAGGTGCCTTGGTGAACATCACACTGAAGGTATATAATGGGCTCGTTCCCACGTCACCAAAAACAACCCCAAGAATCTGACATGCGATAACAATTCTTCTCCACACACTAATTCCCTGCGACAATATGCAACAATCAGGTTAAATTTCCAGGAACTCTGGCTTAAAACAAGACATTCTATTGTAATGAATTCAATGACACTTCAAACAATTATCCTTGACAACCAACAGCTAGAGTAATCTTCAAAATAGAAGTGAACGCCTTACTGAACCAAGAGATGAATCTAATCACTTATTTCATTTACCACTGAAATTAGTCATACTTGTATCCGGAACTGGAAAATCTCACAGGAGCTTATTTACAGTTAGAACAGCTCAAACCTTGCTTCAAGAATGTCCTAGAACATGAATCTAATACCAGTAGCATACTCAAGAAATCATCCGCTTTATAACGTCTTCTCTATGATTCCACCTAATTTGGTTAGACTAACATTTGGGGCATAAGTATTTAGATATCGTTACAAAACCAACCAATTATCTACAGATCTACATCTACTAAACTGCCAAATAATGTCCTTGTACAAGGCATAGACGGCATATTTTCCATTCTCCACTTATAAAGATGTAAGAAAAGTGAGTTGTAAATAAAAGGAGAAAGATACGAGAAACAAGCGGAGCACCAACGTTGCTAGGAATAAAGCCAAAAGAATCAACCCCTCACTGCATACAAAAAAGGGCCCAAAAGCTTGTTAATAGCAACCACATCCAAAAGTGAATAATTGGCTTCAAAGCATATTCCCTTGCCGCTCGGGGCTAGGACATGATATACATCCCTATACCACGTTAGTGGCTCCAGTCAGATTGATAATGAAATTCACTTTCTCCATGGATGATTGCAAACTCCACGAGCCAGATGTTCATTGGAGAACTTCACTGACTGTAATGAAAAATTAACTATACCGGAACAGAATATCATCAGTACAGAGCGACAGAGTCTTCAAAGCCATCAATCTCAATCACACAGTCATCTTATCTCGTCGAAGAAAAAGGTCTGCGCAAACCCCAAGGTCCATGACATGACTCGTCATACTGCGCATTCGATCGAGAATAGACAACGCATTTTTCTAGCAACATCCAACTGAGAAATTACCTCCATTATCGAAGCCAAATGAAATGCAAAACCTAAATCGCGAATGAAAGCGCGCCAGAACGACCATAAAACTCACCTCGTAGTCATTTCTCGGAGCGCCGGGGACCTCGAGAGCTTCAACATCGAAGGAATCAATGCGAGGACCAGTGCGAATCAGCCTGTGCTCCGCATTCTCCTCGTCTTCCGAATCCAAGGTCGTCCGCGGCCGCGTCTCGTCCTCCTCCTCCTCCTCCTCCTCCTCATCCTCCTCCTCGTCCTCTTCGCCCTCGATCTCCGAATCGTCATCGTCCTGGAACACCCAGCGGGACTCCGTCGAGTCCATCGACCCCATACCGACCACCGCGTCTCCTCCCTCCGATTCGCCGTCCTCCGCCATACCTCCCTCCCTCTACACTGATCGGTTTTCAATAGCTACGGCGTCCCTAACGCATTCGAATCTACGGGGAAGAGAAGAGCGAGAGGAGGAATCGAGATCGAGAGTGAAGCATTGGATCAATGGCAAAGATGGAGATACAGGAAGAATCCCCGCGATTGAGCAAAAGGGAAAAGAGAAGAGTCTCTCCCTGTTTCCGTTAAATTTGGTAAATAATGAAGGCGTATGTGCGTGAAGATGGTGTTCTGTTATGTGTGTGTGTAAGAGCGGAAGAACGGAGCGGAGCGAAACAAAACTATGTGAGCTGAAGGGCGCGTTTGGGTGGTATGTCACGCTCAATTGATCGGTCGAATGGGATTGGGCACGTGTCCGGCCCGGCCCAAATTACAAGTTAGCGTCGATAGAAAGCTGGCCCGGTTTGGGCTTCGGGCTGTTCGCTGGAGTTTAATTATATGGGCCACGAGATCATGGGTCGTCATCACAAACCGAGGAGCAGGCTGGCCACAGATACTGGGCCGGGCCGGTCCGCCCCGATCCAGGCCTTAATGGACGGGTTGCACCAAGATTGAGAAAACCGTTGTAGGAGCTGCTTTCCACTTAATCTTGTCGGTCTACCGACGACAGGAGGAATGACTACCCAAATGATGTCTGAATTTTGGCTCAATATACAATGTCATCCTTATATTTTTAATTTATTTAATATGATCCCTAGCCCAATAAATAATATTGTTCATGAACTTTTAATTTGTTTATTGTGGTCCGAACTTTTGGTAAATATTCAATCTAGTTCCTAGACTAGATGAATATATTATGTTATCCTTCGTTAACTCAAGTTCAAGAACAATATTGAACACACGCGTATAGTGCAGAGACTAAAATGAACATGTATCGAAAGTTCAGAGGTCACATTAAACACAATTAAAAGTTCAGGAACGATATTAGACATTGGGCCAAAACTTGATATCTTGGAGCAAGCCGATGCCGCATTGCATCATCAACAGCATCAGCGACCTTTGCAAAGAAGGGAGTACCAGCTTCAGCTTCAAACGCAGTTCTGCGGGAGAGAAAACATCCACCAAAGTGCCCAAAGGATGTCATGGATCCAACCATAAGAGGTTTATAGCAGCTGCCTTATTCCGTTGATAAGTCTGCTTCGAACCCACTACACCTTTCTTTGGCAAGCAAACTTACGACCACTTAACCTTCAATAATAGTAAGTTACTCCTTGATGAAGTTGGTAATTTCCTTGTTGCGAAAAATGTCAAGAGATGTGCGAATTCAAGCTTGAAATAGCGAAGGATGAAAGTAAAATCAAAACGCACGAGACACGATATACGTGGAAAACTCAAAACGGGAAAAACCACCGGGAGAGAGAGGGGTTTCACTGTCTTCAATAACGAGTACAAGCGTACAATCAAAGATCTAAAGATCTGACAAGAAGAAGTGAAAAACAAAGGGTTTCAGGGCAGAAGCGAAAAACTCGGGGCAGAAGCGAAAGCAAGCGTTGCAGTGTAATATACAACATATCCCTTTTATAGCCTCCTCTAAAAAAAAACCCTAAAATAAAAGTGCATGGTTCAAACTACCATTATCTTTAATTTGAAAGTCAAAATATAACAAATCTCCACCTTGACTTCAAATCTCTAGAATAGTGTTTTACCAAACGCCAGAAGACATCTCTCCCTCACCACCAAGAGTGGCCACACAAGGCCACCCGCCAAACGGCGGAATCGACAACGCACACCCCTAAGCCTACGTGAGTGTACTCTATGTAGTAAACAAGGGAGGAAACATCTCCAACTCCGCATAAGTAACTCAAATGGCGAAAATGCCAAAGTCTGAGGTTGTTCAACTTCTTCTACTTCTTCTACTTCATCTTTAATCGAATCTGAGTCTTGTTGCTTACTGTCGCTTTCTGACTGAATAGGAACATCTTCAGAGGTTCTCCGTGGATGCTCTACATTAAACTCCACCTTTTTCGCTACATTCTCTTTTTGAATATCCGTAGACTCAACAACTTTTCTCTGATCAAGCATAGAATTTTCATCAAAAATAACATCCCTACTGATTATAAACTTTGGTGACTGAGGGTCAGAACACCACAATCTATATCCCTTAACACCATCTGCATAACCAACGAAAATACCTTTCTTGGCTCTAGGTTCAAATTTACCATCTTTTACATGATAATAAGCGGGACATCCAAATACTTTCAAAATAGAATAATCAGAAGGTTTACCAGACCATACCTCGTTTGGAGTCTTATATTCAATTGCGGTAGAAGGAGAACGATTCACCAAATAACATGCCGTGTTCACGGCGTTGGCCCAAAAATCTTTATCAAGTCCAGCATTAGAAAGCATACATCTAGCTCTCTCTAAAAGTGTTCGGTTCATGCATTCCGTCACCCCATTTTGTTGAGGTGCATACCTGACTGTTCAATGTTGAACAATCCCTGAATCTTCACAGTACTTGTTAAAATCACCTCCACAAAACTCAAGACCATTGTTTATTCTGATACGCTTTATCTTCTTGCCAGTTTGATTTTCAATCAACATCTTCTACTTCTTGAACGTATCAAAACGTCACTTTCAAGCTTCAAGAAATAAACCCAGACTTTCCTAGAAAAGTCATCAATATATGTCAAAAGATAAACTGCACCACCTTTAGATGTAACATGTGCAGGTCCCCATAAATCGGAGTGAATATAGTCAACTATGCCCTTCGTCGAGTACACCCCAATACTGAAACTAATTCTGGGCAAAAGTCAAGTGGGACTGTATGCTCCCCATAGAGTAAACCACGCTTACTCAAGATAGTCATTTCTCTTTCGCTCATGTGGCCCAACCGCATATACCATAACCTTGATTTATTAGAATTTGAAGGGAATGATATATTTAAAGAACCCATAACGGTACTTCCCTGCAGAACGTAAAGACCATTCTTCTTGTTACCTCTCATCACAATCAAGGAGCCCTTTGAAATTTTCAAAACTCTACCTCCACCGGTATACATGTATCCAGTGGAATCCAAACTGCTCAAAGAAATAAGGTTCTTCTTCAAATCTGGGATGTGCTAACATCTGTCAAATTTTTTACTATATTGTCATGACATTTGATCCGCATAGTACCAATACCCACAATCCTGCAAACTGCATTGTTACCCATCAAAACTGAACCACCACTAATTTTCTCATATGTGTAGAACTAATCTCTATTTGGGCACATATGGTATGAACATGCCGAATCCAAAATCCATTCATCGTCTACACGACAATCTGAAGACAAAACAGTAAGAACATTGTCTGCATTAGCTGACTCATTATCCTTTACCAGACTAGCCGAATTAGAACTCTCCATCGACTTTTTCCCCTTAGCCTTGAGCAAAAGACACTCATTTTTATAGTGTCCGAACTTGTGACAATAGTAACACTCAACTTTTCTCTTGTCCTGACCTGACCTAGACTTCGAACGCCCTTTACTATTACTGTGTCTATCTCGATGATTCGACCTTCCCCTAACAACTAAGCTATCGGCTTTATCTGCACTCCTACTCGCATTCAACTTTGTACGCATCTCCGCGGAATTCAGCGAGACCTTCACATTCTCAAGAGTTATGGATTCTCTTCCATACAACATAGAATTCACAAAATTCTCATACGAGCTCGGTAGCGAGCATAACACAATTAAGGTTTGATCTTCATCATCTAACTTCAAATCTAGATTTTTCATATCCATTACGATTTTATTAAATTCATCTAGATGTTCTTGGATATGAGTACCTTCTTGCATCTTTAGCGTGTAAAGATGCTGCTTCAAAAATAATCTTGTCGTAAGAGATTTCTTCATGTAGAGACTTTCTAGCTTTTGCTACAGTCCTCAAGCCGTTTCTTCATCAGCGACCTCACAAAGCACCTTGTCGGACAATGATAATTGGATGGTGCCGTGCGCCTTCTCTTCCATCTCCTCGATCTCTGCCATAGTCATATCGTCGGGGTAATTCCCATCCAAGGCTCTAACCGAACCTTCCCGACGCAACAAAGCCTTCATCTTGATCCTCCATAGCCCAAAATTATGCTGCTTCAAAAATAATCTTGTCGTAAGAGATTTCTTCATGTAGAGACTTTCTAGCTTTTGCCACAGTCCTCAAGCTGTTTCTTCATCAGCAACCTCACGAAGCACCTTGTCAGACAATGATAATTGGATGGTGCTGTGCGCCTTCTCTTCCATCTCCTCGATTTCTACCGTAGTCATATCGTCGGGGTAATTCCCATCCAAAGCTCTAACTGAACATTCCCGACGCAACAAAGCCTTCATCTTGATCCTCCATAGCCTAAAATTATTTTGGCCATCGAAGGGTGCCACTTCGAACTTGATAGATGCCATCTCGAACAAAAAGACTGAAATTCCTCCGCTCTGATACCAATTTGTTGTGGAAAACGCCAAGAGATGTGCGAATTCAAGCTGGAAATAGCGAAGGATGAAAGTAAAATAAAAACGCACGAGACACGATATACGTGGAAAATCCAAAATGGGAAAAACCCAGGGGAGACAGAGGGGTTTCACTATCTTCAATAACGAATACAAGCGTACAATCAAAGATCTAAAGATCTAATAAGAAGAAGTGAAAAACAAAGGGTTTTGGGGCAAAAGCGAAAAGCTCGGGGCAGAAGCGAAAGCAAGCGTTGCAATGTAATATGCAACATATCCCTTTTATAGCCCCTCTAAAAAAAACCCCTAAAACAAAAGTGCATGGTCCAAACTACTATTATCTTTAATTTGAAAGTCAAAATCTAACATTCCTCAAGAAATTAGTAATTTCACTGAAAATAGATAAGTTTATTAGAAAAGTTAGTGATTTGAAAATGACATAATTATTGTTCGTAAGTTGCTCAAATAAGAGTCGCTAAGCTAGACCTAGCCGATAGCTTTATCGGGGACAAAATCGGTAGATAATTCGAATACAGTTGGTTATTTGGTATAAAACTCAGTAATTTCAATAAAAGTTGATAAGTTATAAGAGAAATGGTAATTTGGTACCATTAAAACAAAAGTTGGTGAGTACGTGGCTCAAATAAAAGTTAGTAACTTCAGAATAATTGGAATTTCATCAGAGAGAAAAGCGAATAATTCACTCAAATTAAGATTGATAATTTCCTTTAAGAGTCGGTAATTTCAACACGTTAGTAAGTTATGGTAATTTATTAGAACTGCTGCTGATTTGTAAACAACCAAACAAATATCCATAATTTGACACAAGAGATTGTGTTGGCGGCCACCTTTTTCTATCAACAATTAGTCTGAAACTTACAAACGTCTCTAGAAATTCACCAACCCGAAAATCCCTCTTCCTTTCCCTTCCAAAACGGAACACTAGAATTCAGCTGGAGACCAAAGCTCTAGGCTTCATGTCAATGCCGTGAAAGCAGAGTACGCCACAGCTCTTCCAAGATTCTTGTTTGCGAAAAGTAAGTCAAAGCTTCCCACTTCCAAGAAATCCAACCGGCGCTTTGATTTGACCTGGTCTAGTTATATTGATAATCATAAGAAGGAAAAACATAAGAGGATCCTGCACGACTGACCAGACTTTTTAAGCAGGATTTGCGTATTCCATAAGCCTAAGTAAATTTTTACGATCTATGGGTCGGTCAATTCATATGTTCATCGTCATTTACAAGGAAAGCCGTTCAATTGTTTGATGATGCGGCGACGACTGACGAGGCTAGAACTTGATTAATTTTTGTCGCGCGGAAGCAAGCGATCAAACAATAAATAGACAGAACAAGAAAAATGAATCGAACACCAGATGTACGTGGTTCAGTCGACGGGAAGAGCATAAATGAGTGGAGATTGCAAACCACACTCTAGTCACTCAAACACTCTCAGTATTTCCCAGCTCCAATTACATTCAATAACTCACGTAGTGTTTAGCCCCTCAATTTCTCATGAAATAATCTCTCAATCTCACGAAAGAATTAACACGCAAATCTTAGGATAAGATTTTCACGGCTTGAACACTAACTTCCTTCATGAAATGTAATTTACGAGTAAGCAATCGTGGATAGCACGAGGAAACAAAGTCCAAGTGAGATCTGGCCAATCTTGGACTTTCCTCTTTCACTTTTAAATCTTCTTGACCGACTTCAGCTCCAAGAATCCGACGTCACCTTGCACTCCTTTACCGAACAGGAATCTAAATTTCCATGGAAGATTTTCACATATATTCAACATTCGGACTTTATTTATGTATTTTCAAAATTCAGATTTTCGCTTCGGCTCAAATCTGAGACATATTTGAACAATTTTATTGGCACCTCTTTGCGGCAAACTTGTGCCATAACAATAGACTGAAGGATGAGGTGAAAATCTTTGAAAGATCGGTTGACAAAGAGCCCGTGATCGGTGCCACAAGTCGTATCTCGAGTCATCTTCTGAGCCAAAATTGCTGACTCTAACTTGGGATGCATACTGCACAGAATGTAAGAAGTCAATGCAAGGAACGAAGTCCTGATCAAATGATTTCAATGAGGCCATGCCACCCCATTTCTTGGAGCAAAAAGTATTCTTAGCAGCATCAGAATTTCGTTTTCAATGAAGTCTGAGGTGGGGACTTAGTGAATGAGACTGTGCATGCCGTTTAGCACGAGAATCGGTGCGACTCACACGCCTTGAAATGGACTCAGTTGAGGCCATGGACCAATCTTTTTTTGAGGTTCCATTGCAGTCTTGGTAAGAACAAGAGCTTCGGGGCCATGGCGAAGTTGAATGAATCGGTTTCCACTTCCGTGTGAATATATGTGAATTTACACTTCTGGGAGGATAAAGTCAATGTGTTTCTTTTTGTTAGAATGCAAGTGTGAGTTGTGTTAGAGAAATCCCACGTCGAAAAAATAGGGGTGAAGTAAAGTAGTTGATATAACCTAATTAGCTCATAACTCACTGGCTTAAGCTTTTGAGTGAAGGTTGGTCCAACTGGATATGTTAACGGGACTCGGACTTGAGCTTCCTCTTCGACCGAAGGTTTTTGGGTTTTTGCTGTGCGCTCCTAACAATAACACTTCTGAGTGAACATGGGTCCCAGCCTAATGTCAGTCAAAACACGGTATTCAAAAGAATTCTCTCTGATGGTTCCAGTTGCCTCATAAAGAATAGGGAGAGCCAAAGAAAGATCAAAGCAAGACAAGCTCTTCTTGACCCACAAAGTTCCCCCAAGTGACCGGCGATTCATGATAGGGACTTGACTGATAGGAAGCTTCTTAGATACAGCCTAAGTTTGCATTCATATGAATCCTCAAACCCAAATTCCTGCAGCATAATTACATGTAAATCTCCAATTTATACTTCATAAATGGAAGATAAGCACCAACTGTGGGACCACAACAGTTCCAAGAAGAATGAGCTAACTTTCCCATCTCTGACTTGTCAATAGAACAGATACAATTATCAATGCAACTGCATCATCTCTTCCCTCTGTTTATCAATATAAAGATCCTCAACTTAGTTCATAAAGAGGTACAACTTCTTGTTATTGTGTAGCAAAAAAAGAATGTTGCTCAAGCGCTCCTTCTGCTACTATCTTTTCCTGAACTTTGTCTTCTCACTTTTCAATATGCACATAGCAGCTTCAGCCTTTCCTACTCAAGAACAAACACAAGAATTGGAAGCCCTTCTAAACTGGAAAAAAAGCCTGAGGGACCAAACTCAGTATCTCCTCTCTTCTTGGATGCTTTTTTCGAGCAACATCACAAGCACAAACACAAGTACCAATTCATGCGGTTGGGAAGGGATCAGGTGCAATATTGCCGGGAGTGTCACAGGCATAAACCTCACAAGCATTGGCCTGAGAGGTACACTGCATGAATTCAACTTCTCATCCTTGCCAAACCTATCGTCTCTCGATCTTCATGATAACGAACTTTTTGGAAACATCCCTCCTAATATTTTCGCTCTTCAAAATCTGACCTTCATAAATCTGGGTTACAATCAACTCAGTGGAAGCATTCCTCCAGGGGTTGGAAACTCAACAACGCTCAACGTGTTGAGCTTCTCGAACAACCGCCTTTCCGGTCCCGTTCCTTCCACTCTCGGAAACTTGAACAGTCTTTCGTTGCTTTATCTTGGGAACAATCATCTAACTGGTCCAATTCCCCTGGAACTGGGCAAGCTAAACTTCCTTTCTGAGCTTCGGTTGAACTTGAACAATCTTACTGGTTCTATTCCTGCATCTATAGGCAATCTAACAGGCCTGAAGGTCTTGTCACTCTATGGAAACCAGTTGTCCGGTCCATTGCCTCAAGAGATTAATAACCTCACCAACTTGATACTATTCTTTCTGTCGAACAACAGCATATCTGGTTTCTTACCTGAGCATGTATGCCACGGTGGTATTCTGGAAGACTTTTGTGCTAGTAACAACCATTTCACCGGCACTGTTCCTAAAGGGCTGAAAAACTGCACCAGCTTAACAAGACTGCGTCTAGATAGGAATCATCTCATAGGAAATATATCCGAGGACTTCGGCATATACCCCGTTCTAGACTATATTGATCTGAGCTATAATAATTTCCGTGGTGAGGTTTCACCAAACTGGGGAAAATGCCAACTCCTAACCAGCCTAAAAATTTCTGATAATCTTATTGTCGGAGTCATTCCGCCTGAGATGGGGGGATCGTCGCTTCTTCACATGCTTGATCTTTCAAACAACAAACTTGTAGGGAAAATCCCAAATGAGCTAGGAAATTTGAAATCGCTCTTTAACCTGACTTTGAGCTGCAACAATCTTTCGGGGGAAATTCCTCCTGGAATTGGAATGTTGCCTGATCTTGCCTATCTTGATCTAGCCCAAAACTATCTAAATGGCCCAATTCCTGTGCAGCTGGGTTACTGCTTGAAAATGCTTTACCTGAACTTGAGCAGCAATCAACTCAATGGAAGCATTCCCCACGAATACGGCCATTTGGTGTCACTACAAGTTGCATTGGATCTAAGTAGAAACACACTCTCTGGGGAAATTCCATGGCAACTTGGAAATTTGATAAAGCTGGAGATATTAGATCTTTCCAACAATGAGCTCACTGGTCCAATCCCATCAACTTTTGACAATTTGTACAGTCTGAGGCTGGTTGATGTGTCCCATAATGACTTGGAAGGCCCTCTTCCTAACAACGAAGCCTTCCTAGTGGCTCCGGCAGAAGCATTTCAAGGTAATGCTGGATTATGCAGTAACCATTCTGGCTTAAAGCTCTGTCCTCCTTCAATAGAAAGTCAAAAAGAAAGAAGAGTTAGTATATTGGTAATTACGATGCCTTTTGTCGGAGTGTCGATAATTCTTAGTATCATTGTGATTATTCTCTATACCATGAAGAGGGGGAAGACAAAAATGAGCCAAGAATCTGAGGATTCGCATCATGGTAATCTATTCGCAGTTTGGAGCTATGACGGGAGATTAGTATATGAGGACATCAAGGAAGCAACTGAAGGCTTTGACCATAAGTACTGCATTGGTGTAGGAGGAAGTGGGAGTGTTTATAGAGCAGAACTGTCGACAGGTCAAGTCGTGGCAGTGAAGGAGCTTCATACTTTCGACTGTTTTAATCTGCAAAGTCCAAATATCTTCGAGAATGAGGTAAGGGCGTTAACGAAGATCAGGCATCGGAATATCGTGAAGCTGTATGGTTTCTGTTCACACACCGAACGGTCGATCCTGGTTTATGAGTACTTGGAGAGGGGGAGTCTGGCCAAGATCCTGAAGGACATGGAGCAAGCAAAAGATTTGGATTGGGCAAAAAGAATTAATGTGGTGAAAGGGGTTGCCAAGGCACTCTACTACTTGCATCATGATTGTAGACCTCCTGTCATTCACAGAGACATAACAAGCAACAACATATTGTTGGACAGGAAATATGAAGCTCGAGTTTCTGATTTCGGAACGGCCAGACTTCTAAAGCTGGATTCCTCCAATTGGACAGGGCTCGCCGGAACATACGGGTATATCGCTCCAGGTAATCTCTCTCTGTCTTTCTTTTGGGTTGATAAATATCAGTTGAAACCTAAGGAAATTGTCAGTTCCATCTCATGAGTTTGCATGGGTGGAAAAGGTTAGGCCTCGAACATCGACGAAGCTCTGTGCTTGGAATAGTTTGATCAAAGATGTCAACCTATGATTATCATTATCGCATATAGCCGCAAGCAGATAGTTACTAAGGTTGTATTGGATCATTGGATGTAACCCTTAGTCAAGGTCCTCGAAAGCTCATAGAAAATTGGCTTAAACTAGTCCGATTAGATTGCAGAAATCCTTCTCCTTCTTTTCTCGTACCATGCGTGCATCAAAATGGTGAAGTCAATTATCCATTTTCCACTGATAATCACCATATTTCCTATTCTGATTGTATTCGGTTACTTTGCCTTCTTATTTTGCCCTTGTCTATAGAACTTGCCTACACGATGAAAGTCACGGACAAGTGCGACGTTTACAGCTTTGGAGTACTAACACTCGAAATAATAATGGGTCATCACCCTTGCGAGATGATGTGCTCTCTTTCATCTTGCTCACCATTTGGGTCAACCTCCTCATCAGCATCTGCAGCATTGTCGTCGCTGCCATCGCATGTACAGACTCTGCCGGTCAACGATTTGTTGGATGAGCGTCTGCCAGTACCCACTCCGGAGATGGCCGAGGAAGTAGCGACCATCATAAAGCTGGGCTTCGCATGTCTAAATGCTAATCCTCTTCTCAGGCCGACCATGGAGCAAGTTTATATGGAGCTATTGGCTTGAAGGTTACCTTCCATCGAGTCGCTCCATGAATTAGCCTTAGGACAAGTCCAAAACCCAGGGGTACAAGAACACGAGGACAAGACGCCTCGGTGACCATGTAGTATATGCAGCACAGAGAGCATGTTCCATTTCGGGGCGACCCCTATTTACACCAACTCATGAAAAATTTTACTAGCTTATATCATCCTCAAATCACGTAGAGCTATTGTCCCTGTCATGATCTTTCTTTCTAATGCAATTTCCAGTTTTTGAGCCAGATGGCTCAGCAATTCATTTAAATTTAATGTGAAGAACGGGCAACTAGACGACTTGCATCAGACTAAGCAAGCTCAAGCATGCCAGCAGTTTCGGTCAGTATTAGGGTGCAGTATAAGATATGCCAAGACACATCAAAAGCAACCAAATTAATGCAGAACAGCATAATGCATCTCTTGATATGATGATTCGTACAGCAAGCTCAGTATACCTAGCATTACTGACATAAAACCATCTATCGATATTCTTCTTCGTCATCGAGTCCCACACTCTTACCCCGTTTAATTGGATAAGGTCCCACCGAGAACCACAAGTCTGTCTTTATATTAACTTGTATTGGATACATCCACCTGGACTTCTTCATACGTTCCAGTTTCCTCGTTAAATGTGTACCTGTATACAAGTGCACGAGTGAATCATCTCATTTCATGTATACCATATGAACCAACCGTGGTTGTACTGGCACTACACTAATGTCATTTGAAATTTAATGAGAGTGTTATGACACCAAACGAAAAATAAATCACAAAAAGGCACTTAGTTTCATGACTACATTCTGTTTGAGCTGCGCTTCAATGATTCCATAATAAACCAGGAAACATGTAAAAAATGAAAATTGGAGCAGAGCATTACGCTCATGTCATGTGCACACGTGCTTTGTATGCATAATGGATCTATATACACACAACAAGATGCAACTCAACGAAACTTTAATCTCCTTTTAATTTATTCCCTATAGTATCCACAAGAAAAGTGTAGAACTTCTAGTTTTATAAGGGCCTTCTCATTTTTTGTGACAAGGGCACTTGCATGTGATGTGTGTGTGATAGAAGTGAAGAGAACATAATTTAAGGAGCAAGGCAACTAATGAATCTGAGTACCTTTTGCTCTGGAAGCAATGTAAAGTCAACTTATTTTACTGGGGTTAACATCAGATAACAGTGACGAGTGCGAATTACAGCCCTTCCATAGCTTTACTCGATTTGGTCAGAATAAGACCCTCCATTCTATTTAATTTACTTTATCTTATCAAACACAACACAAATGATGATATAAAGGGATATCCACAGAACAATAAGCATGTAAAATCATAAAATTCAAGGACATTGGTTGATCGACAATTACAGAGATATCGATAACAGAATTACCATTGTCCAGAAGCTGCAGAGCAATAAAGCCTAGTAGATGGGTCATAATAATAACCCAAACTGCTGCTGTAATAGTACCTGAAAGAAAAAAGAACAGATCAGAACCAACGGGCCACTGAATTTCTGAGCTGCATAGCCCCCAGACGGTCAGATATGTTCAAACTAAAATTCCTGGTACAATTAGTATAAGATAAAGGCTGATAAAATTATGGTAGGATAGAAATGGTAAAGTTAAATCCAAAGGAGCACCAATGGCTTCTCAATCCTCAACCAACCAGTCAACACCTCTAGCAGTGACGCCCGCTTTTGTGTTATATATGTCTCCATTATGTCTGTTCAGTGTTTTTAAAACTGGGCTGGTCAATGAACCGGTCTGGCTTCCGGTTTGGGGGTCAACCAGTCCAACCGCTGGGTTGATGATTTGCCCGATTTACATGTGAGCTATTATCTTTATTGAAGCCGTTGATAAAACGCAAGCGCCTGGCTCAGTTGGCTTAGGGCTGCATGCTGGAGGTCAGGGGTTCAATCCCCCTTGGTGCTGCCTCTTGCATAGACTTTTTTGGAGCTAAAATACTAGTCAAACGGGTGCAACAACCGGCTTTATTGCCAGTTGAACCGGGTTCAGCTTGAACGGTTCTTGACCACTCTGGATATTAAGTAGAAACCGAACCCGTCTGGGGTTTATAGACACCAGTGCATATGCATGTCTGAGGGTTTCTTACACATGTAGACAAATAGACCATTGACATGAATAGAGGGAAGAAGGGAGTACCCAGAAGACTCGTCATAGACATAATCACTCTGCGACTCTCCAGCTGCAGAGTTAGCAGTAAACACTGTATGAGTAAAAACACAGCATAAAAGCAGTTCTTCCACCAATTCAACAAGCTTGTGCAAATTAAGCTTACTCTCAGGATATGCATTGTCAACGCTTGATGATGATTGAGGAACCACATTGCCTCCATGAGGAATATGATCAATCTCTCCGGATGCTTTATTTATAGTAGCTTTTTCATCATCTTCCGCAAACATATCAAACTCTTCAGCACCGCCATTTAATACCTGTGACTGTGAGGTCGAAGCATCAAATTCAGAAGTTCCAGCAGCAGCAGTATTGTGCCCAGAAGCCAAACCAGTATCTGTTCCTCCAGACAAGAGATTCATTTCAAGACTTTTATCTAAATTCCCATGGCGTGCAGCTATGGCTGTGCCCCCATTCCTGGCCCCAGCCAATCTTTCATATCCTTCTGAGAAAGAAGCAGTGGGAAGAAAACTGTGAATAAGTAAAGTAATTCCACAGGAACGCGCAAGCTTGCATTCACATTTAGACATAACATAATCCATACTTCAACAACGAAACAAGGTAAAGGAAGCCACAGAGCAAAAAGATCAAATATTAGACTTGTGATCCATATAATTCCAAAAGAAAGGAAAATAAAGGAGAAATATACACTTCACCTGAAGTGAAAAAAGCAGCTCATGAAAAAGTGAAATTAAAGATATTTAGCCAGATAAAGATCAATAAAGAACCGAAATTTTTTTAGCATAACCATCAGAGAACTGAAAATGAATACTTCAGTTTGCGCCTATCATTAGCACGAATGATTTTTCAAAAAAGTGAGATTAAATCTGCATTTAGCAAAATCACTCCCCATTGAAAGAATATACAATGTGGTAAATGAATCAATAGCATTCCTCATGCATCATGTGATGTCCATCCATCCCTCCCCCTCCTCCCTCCCTCCCTCCCTCTCTCTCTCTCTCACACACACACACAATGTTGATTGTCTATGTCATCATCAATGGAGCACCCCACTTTGGCAACAGAGATGGTGGCTCAGATCTTGAAGTGACAACGGCGTCTTCAACAATGGCAATTGCGGGCAAGGGGCGGCAATTGGAGTCCATGTTACAGCATCTTCGATGATGGGCTCTTTGGCTAAGGGGAGAGAGAATCTGAGAATTAGCATTGTCCATTGTTCTTGTGTATTTGATGTAAGATGACATGTGGGCAATTCAAAGACTCGTCAATGCTCGCCAGTGCTGCTGCCCGGCTGCAGTATAACCTTTCCCATTCCATTTTCAAACCTATATTATTAGCTCTCTCAAGCAATGAGTCGTCCAATATCCAAGACTGTTATGCGTGTCCATAATGATCAAAATCTATGAGTGAAGTAAGGGATGAATGTATGACGGAGGAGGCAAAGAACAAAAGTAAATGGACTACCTGCCTCTCGTTCAAAAACCTCTCGTGTCTCATGGTACACATCTGCCACATAATATGAAGATAGTAAGTTAACAAGCAAAAGGTATATCTATATAGCATTTCAACAAATCTCGACACAAAGATGATGACTTAACTGTATTCACCATTCTCCATAAGTGTCGCTGCATCTTCGGTGAGCTGGTCAAATAAATGTTTTGTCTCAGCTGACATCTTCTCTTTCCGATTACCTGAGGATCCCTTCAACCGTCTCAATGCTTGTAGTACCTACTCAAAGGCAGTAAATCAGCTCTACATATCCCACATCCACACAAGCATGTATGCAAACAGCGCCACCTATAAAAGCAGGCCCAGAAGGCCTTCAATATGATGCATGGCATTGGCTAAAACAACTATTCGCGTGGCAATAGAAGTAACATGTCTGAACTGGGCAAAGACCTCAATGCCAATGACAAATCCATCTCTAAATTTTCAGAGTCAAAATCTGAATGTCGTTCTCCTCATTGGAAACTTATACTCAAATCCCACAGTTTGAAATGATCTAAATGGCTTTTGGCATGGTCAGAGAATTCGCTGAAACAACTGCAGGGAAACTGAAGTGACAAGTTATGGTTTAATTGACAGCTTGAGGCATCAAGGTAAAGGTAAAACCAGTCACTTTGCCCTTCATTTAAGACTGCATTCTCTAAATAAGGATAACAAAGAAAATATAGTAATTCATAACACCAGAACCACATTGAAGATTAAAACAGGGATAAGAACCCAAACAGGTAATGGTACCACTAAATTATGCAAGTTATAGATGCATTAGCAATGGTAAGAACACAGCTTAACATGTGTCAAAGTATATGTCTACCAATGTTAAGACATTATTCTACCCTGTAATAAATCAATATGTGAAAACATCATGACCAGAGATAGTTGGGATCATCTGATTCATTACATTCCAGACCAAACAACAGAGAGAAATAGCATTCTTAAACCAACCCCTCCCCCCCCCCCCCACCTCTCCTCTTCTCTCTCACCCCCTCCCCCCGAAAATGGAGCATTAATTTCCATTTATTTAAATCTCCATCTTATGCTGTGAAATCTTTTATCTTGTCAAAACCATTCATGTTTTTTTATGGATTTTAAGCCCCCCTAAAAATAATAATAATAACTGGCTCTATAGCTTAAGTTGAAGCTTACTGTTTCTCCTGGCTCGAGCAAGTTAGCAATCCGTCTCTTCATCTTCCCGATATCATCAGACGACAATTCATGAGTATCTTCTTCAGCAGGTGTGACAACCGAGCTTCTAGAAGTCACGCTTGTAAATGCTTCAACACTGTCAAGCCATGCATCCTGCAGGGATGACAAGAACCCAATAGAAACTCTAGTCTCTAAGAAATTGCAAAAGGACTGCTAAAAAGAATACTATACCTTGATTTCATTTTCGTTGACATATTCTACAAAGTTTCCGTCAGCATCAAAATAGCCTTCTTCTCTCTCTTTATTCAAGTTGAAAGGTTCTATCTGAATCCCATCTTCTACAAAATTTTCATTGTCCTGAGAATCGAATAATCAACGAATGACCTTTTCTCCCCTTCAACAGAATATGGTCTGGCTGTCATCTTTTACAGTAGTAAAAAGTCCAAAGCCCCAGTAAGAAATATATTCAAACATAAAGCTGGTGACATAAATTTCATAACTAAGTACATAACATAGGCAAGTGGCTTAGCATTGCTATGTTCGAAAAGCAGCAATAGCGCACCAATTCTTTTATCAACACAAAGCTGTAATGGGTGCTCTTACAAAGTCTTCAACATATAAAACACTCAAAGACGAAGGCACTAGATCAGAGCCAAGAAAGAGAAAATCTCTTTCACATAGTCGAGGTCATCAAAATCTGGTTATTAATTTTTTTTTTTCCCGGGGGAAACCGCAGTTGATAAAGTATATTAATCTTTCGCACAAGTACATGAACGACCAAGCCACCAATTAAAAGCAAGCTAATTGGTGATATACCAAAAGCTATGACGACAAAAGGCTCAAAAAGCAGAAAAGGAAAAACAAAGAAACCATTGGGCTGCTCTAGTTCACCACATTCCAAACTCGACTTACAAATGAACAAAAATTTCCGAAAGCTATATACTTGCACTAATAAAACTCATTACCAGATCGAGTAATCAAGATAGTAACCCAAAGGCTATAGAACATGCTCAAACTTGGGGAAAGGAAGACAACCTCATAAGCCACTTCTGCAGCAGAAAAGTCATTGGCAATCCCCCTGCTATCCTCACTGAAGAGCTCGGCCGTGATTTGACTGCGGCGAGTCGCGCGCGCCTTCGCGGCCAGCCGAGGGTCGCTCAAATCGCTAGGCTCCTCCTCGTCTTCCACCACAGGGCGTCTGACGGCAGCTTCATCTCCTGGCTTCACCTTCTTCCCCTTGGGGAACCGCACCCTCTTTTGCCTGTCCATTCAAATGACGTCGCGCGCGCTCAGCCAAACACGATCAGAAGGAACAGAGTCTCAGAAAGAAGAAGAAGAAGAAGAAGAAGAGGAGGGATGGGAAATAGTTACGAGGGGGCTTTGCTGGAATCAGGATCGTCCTCGAAGAAAGGGCGCTTGCGGCTGGGACACGATGAACTCCCTTCCATTGAAAGTTGAAATCTCAGCGCCCAGTGTAGCTTCGATCGAGAGAGAGAGAGAGGGGGCTCGACGGAGGCTTCTATTCTTTGTTGGTACTGTCTGGTGTGCACGCAGTCGCCGACTTAGGTCCTGATATCCAAGCGGTCCCCCGAAAAAAAATATTCCTTAAGCACTCCCCCTCTCCCAAGTCTCCAACCCAAAAAGAAGCTGCTGCGTCATTCCTAGTTTTTATTCAGACCAAAAAAAAAAAACAATCTTATTATTATTATTATTTTTAATTAGATGGGTACCTACTGCCCAGCAGCTCTTAGGAATTTCTACTTAGAATTAGTTATTTCTCAAAATATGTGTAAGAAAGTTTTTGTTTAAATAAGAGTCCAAAAGTAGTTTATTAGCATAGTATTTGGTTATGATCCATAAACCTCCTTTTGCCATATTGTCCTTTACTAGTACACAATATTATTTCGATTTTACGAATTGTACGATAGAATCGAAGGATGGGACGTATTGTTAGGTCTCATTATATCGGCATTCGCAATTAACACCGGAAGGCTAAGTTTGCAATTCCGTCTAATTAGAGAAGGCTTGTGAAAGCGAGTTCGGATTTGCAAGAGATCCTTAAATAAAAACATGCTATAGGATAAAGTTTCTAGAGACTCTAAAAGGGATAATGATACAAATGATTCATAAATTTTGACTCAATGTGTAATGTAATTCCTGAACTTTTAATTTGCTCAATGCGATTCTTGATTTTTAGCCTAATGTGCAAAGTCATTTCTCAACTTTTAATTTATTCAATGTGGTCCATGGACTTTTTATATATGTTGAAACTAGTCCCTAAAATATATGAAAATATTCAATATTGACCCTCCACATTACACATTGAACTAAAGTTCGAAAACCTCATTAAACAAATTAAAAGTAAAGGGATCATATTGCACAATGGATCAAAGTTACATGATTTCCTTGCTAGATTGTTACCCCCCTCACTTTTTGGCCCCATAAAAGTATTCCTTTCTGAGCAGGAGAATTTACAAGAGACTACAATGAGCCATTAGGTGCTGTGTATCTTTCTCTAAAAGCAGGGGGACTCAAAGAAAGCTGCTAGGAACAATCATACAAGAGTCGGAAAACACCCCATCTCAAAATTCCAATTTGCAAGGATAGAATTCTTCAACTGATCAGCTGTGGAATCGAAATTACGGCAAAAGTGAAAAAAAAAAAAAAAAAAAGAGAGCAGCAATTGTACACTATACGGCAGTGCTACAACTTAAGATTAGAATCCAAGCTTTATCCCTTGGTAGAACTAGATTCTTTCCCACCAAGCGTCTGAATTATGGCTTCCAGGAGTTTGATATCCTTATCGCGTTTGTCAATCTCTTCCTGCTTCGTCCGCAGCTCCTCCATGTGAAGCTCAAATACCTCTGAATCAAACACACAGTCATGTAAATTATATATGAGTTATGCTAATTTCACGAGTAATGCTGTTCCCAGCCGTATTAACCAGCCAATTATAGTAAAAGAACGTCGCTTAATATCAACAATAGAAAGCTTGTGATGATCCCTCGTGCTGCAATCTCGCCTAAACTCCGACATCTCAAGCCTAACTCGACATCAAAACGGACTGAGAAAATGTGACTTTGAGTAAACTTACTCGTGGTGTTCTCAAGTTCTCTAGTGAATTCCTGAGTACGCAATTCTGCAGCTTTTTGTGCAGCCTCAGCCTGCCTTTTCTCTGACCGAGCACGAGCAGCGGCTGTAATGGCAGCATCCAGCTCTCTTTCCAAGGTCTCTACCCTTTGTTGAAGAATCTGGCATTAAGGAGAGAAGGAACACTTAATATGATAGTGCCTTGGTGGTCTTTAACTCGGAAGCAATAGCGCAAAAAGTAAAAGAAAGCAGAGATCGCAAGCTCTATAACATCATAAAATCACAGTTTTGCCAGTGAAGTAAAATCATATCTCACTCGACAAATTCCAACAAAGTAAGAAATCAAACGAGTTACAGCAGCCAATTTATCGCCTAAAGGGAGACATGGTCGAAGTTTCTCAACTCGAAGTGCGTCTTCACGTTTTCACGCTAGATGTGACCGACATAAAAGGAACAAGTAACATAAGCATGCCCAAAATTGAACAGGAACTACTCAATGACCATCGCTGGGAGTAATTCGAGATCTCGAGGAGGAAAATTTTACTCGAATACAGTAGCCCCCAGTTGTACAATGATGAAAGCTATTCCTGATTGCCTTCATCTTATAAGCTAATCAGGAAAATTTCACCGTTAGATTCCTTGGAATAAGAGCAGAAACTTCACAGAAGTCAAGCATTTAATTCCTATGCAAAATAGACTGCCAAGCTACCCCCCCCCCCCCCCCCCCCCCCCAGCAATCGAGAACCTAAATGAACAGACAAGCAATCATAAACAATAATTCAGGTCGTTCTCAATTAAGGACAGTGTGCACGAATAAGCAACTGGATTGGGGGTTTTGATCGACGACGTTGTAACCTTCACCCACATAAACGCATTAGATTAGTCATCCCCGAGCACTGCCGCTGGACAAAGGGCTCAGATTGGAAGTGATCGCTCAGAAGGTCGAAGCCACGATTCAATTCATCGGTTTCTACAATCGATTAATTAAGAGGAAACAACAAGAGCATCAAATGACACGGTCGACTAAGGAGTCAGGGCGAAACCTTGATGGTACGGGCTTGTTCGGCGGTGAGGGAAGCTCTGGCAAAGGTCTCTTCGTCGACGAAGACGGCTTTCTTCAAGAGAAGCCTTTGAAGGGATTCAAGATTCGAAGACATTTCGGTTAAATTCGCCATCGCTCCGCCCCATCTCTCGCTCCCTTTCCCCTTCTCCTCCATCGCCGATGCCCTGTAAGTTCTCGAGTCGAGAATCACGCCATGAGAAGAACAGGAAGAGCCGAAGAGGCGTCACGTTACTCTCTCTCTCTCTCTCTCTCTCCCTCTTGGGTGAGGCTTACACTGTGGCAGCGTCACTTTGAACTAATTGGGCTCGTCGTGGGCCCACAAATAATTGGGCCCATCATGGACCTGAGTGGCATCAAACGAGAGCTCACTACCAAGAACAAATCCGAAACTTGCTGTCCTGACGAGAAACTTACCAACATGTTTGGATAGTTTTCTAATGTTCCCACCTGTTAACACTTACCTTAAACTTTTTTCTATGACACAAAAAATCCCTAATTTATACATGTGTAACGCGTGTACTCTCCATCAAGGTTCCATCAATGAACACCGTTACAAATCTACATGTGGACTATATAAAGCAAACGGTATTCACATGTGACTAGAGGTGGCCACGGGCCGGTTTGGGCCCAGAACCGGCCCGGGTCAAACCCATAACAGGCCAATTGACCGGGCTCACCGGTTCCAAATCGGAACTGACCCATGCCATAGGGGCCGGTTATGGGCCCCCATTTTCTTGAACCGGCTTTAGCCTATTTTAAAAAAATAAAAAGAAAAAGGAAAGAGCCGTCCCTGACCATTGCAAGGCAATGGCCAAATTCCTCCCCCCTTTTTTTAATTTATTAAATATATCTAATTATTATAAATACCCATTTTCATCTTTCATTTTTTCTCATAATTTCTCTCAAATTCTCTCAATCCGCTCAATTCTGTCAATTTTCTAAATTCGTTTTCCGCTCAATTCTTTCAAAAATGGCAAGTGGAAGCAGAACTAGTGACAGAGAAAAGAGCCCGATAGGGGAATCCAATTATCCTCATGATCCTCGTGATTTTGCATATTGGGGAGACGATGTTGATGATATCAACATTATTTCCAACATCGAGCATGTCCCAACGTAAGAAAGTCTACATCCTCCTACAGGTATGGAAAAAATGTCAACAACAAAGGAGCCGAATCGGGAGGGTACATTTGACATATGTGGACACTTCACAAAGGAACATTTAGGCGCAAACAAGTATCAGGTAAAATGTAAATATTGTGGGCCAATATACAAATTTACAGGTGAAGGCGGCTATGGAACATTTAAACGACATCTGAGGTCGAAGAATCCAACGCAAGCGGGGATCGACACAAAAAAAAAAAACAAATTTTCGGGTACGCCAATCCTAACACTCCTCCTTTATTTCGTTACAATGAAAAAGTTTATAAAGAAGAATTAGCTAGATTTGCTACCGTTGAACGTTTATCGTTTAATTTTGGTGAAAATTTTGGTTTTAATCATTTTATACAAATTGCATCTACTCTGCAAGCAAAACCTATTTCGAGAAATACGCTTAAACGTCAAATTTTTGATATTTATAAAATATGAAAAGAAGATATGAATTTTTTTTATGAATTTCAATGGACGTGTGCATATAGGTAGCGACATTTGGAGTGATCCTTGGCAAACTCATTCTTATATGGGTATTATATGTCATTGGATAGACGATAAGTGGAATATTAAAAACAGAGTTATTGCATTTCGAGTTTTTGATGATAGGCATACGGCAAATAATATTTACAGAATAATTATGCAAGTTTTATAAGAATATTTTTTGGTTAATAAATTTTTTTCAGTTGGTTTTGATAATACCGTGGCAAATACCGCTTCCATTCCCAAGTTAGAAAAGATTTGTAAACCCGCTTTTGGTGGATAATTTTTTCACATTAGATGTGTTTGCCATGTTTTAAATTTATGTGTACAAGATAGTTTACAAACTCTTGATATTTTTCTCAGCCCAATAAAGACAGCATTCAATTTTTATGGAGACATCCCCAAATTATGAAAGAATGGGGCAGATTTTGTAAAGCAAATAGAAGAAGACCAAAAAAAAATTCAAGAGATGTTCCAACTCGTTAGAATTCTACGTACGAGTTGCTTAATCAATTTTTGCATATAAAGATTTACTATGTACGTTTATTTTGAATAATGTTTCTCAAATTAATTTATTCCCACAAGATTGAGATATTTGCAATTTTTTTTTTAGATTTTTGAAAAGTTTTTAATAATGCAACTTATACTTTATTCGGTGTTTATTATCCTACTACGCATTTATTTTTAATAGAATGTGTCAATATTACTAGTGTTTTTGAAGAAAATGAAAAAGATGATCAATTAGGTCGGACTATTATAGCAATGCGAACGAAATGGCTGCATTATTATACTGAAATTCCTCTTATTTATTTGGTAGCTTGTGTTTTCGATCCACGTATCAAATTAGATGGTTTAGGCAATTATTTGAATATGTATTACGACTGTTTACATTTGATTCAAATGGTAAATGTTATAGCTAAACAAACAGTAGTTAAAAATGCAATAGTAGAACTGTATAATGAATTTTGTAGTTGATACAATCTAGGTGATACATATTCTTAACCTAGTGACGTATAAAGCGGAGACCTAAGTAGAATTAGTAGAGGGCACAAAATGCTGATGAATAGGCAAAAAAGATAAAATGGAGCAATAGGAAATATTTCCAAAATAGAGACCTATTTAACAAATTTTTTGAGTTTGGTGAATCCGAAGATGGCACAGATTTCAAAATTCTAGAGTGGTGGAAGAGGCATTCAACCAAATTTTCAATTCTCGCTCTCATTACAAGATAGGTTTTAGCAACCCCTTGTTTAACAGTTGCGGTTAAACAAGCATTTAGTGCTGGAGGTAACATTTTGGACAACTGACGTTCAAGATTAGCTCCGGATTTGGTAGAGGCTCAAGCTTGTGTCGATAATTGAACAAAGGCTCAATATCGACAACAAAAGATGGATCGCAGTAATGAAGCCGAATTCTTCGATGATTGAGATACCACCGCCACGAGTACCAATACTGGAACGGGTAGCGACGATTGACGATGAGGTAAGTATGGGATTATCAAAGGTAAAAGAATTATATGGGCTTTGATTCTTCTATCCCCAAGAAGATATGTAGGCGCTTAATGATAATTTATTAAGTTCAAGCCCATTCCCCCTCCCTTTTTCGCCTCCCAAAATTGATTACAATTTACAATTTGATTACAAATTGTATTTAATAATTTATTATTATTTTTATTTCATAATTCATTATTTAAAAATTAAATTCGAAAATCGTAACTGTAACCAGAACCGGCGATTCCATTTTCGGTTTTGAACCGGAATCGGGCCTTGAACCGACCCGGAACCACCGGTTCAAAATCGAAACCGGAACCGCCCCTTAAGGTTCCGGTTCCGGTTCCGATTCATCCATGGCCACGAACCGAAATCGCCGGTTCATGAACCGGAATCGATCGATTCCGAACCGTGGCAATGACCACATGAGACCCACGTGGCTTAAGTAAAATACAAACCACGTGGTTTCAGCTGAAAAATCATTTGATGAAACTTTAATAGAAGATAATGTTTCATATATGGTAAATATATCACAGTAGACATAATTTGAATTTTTGACATCACAAAATAAAAAGGGAAAATTCCAAAAAAGGGCCCAAAGTCCTCTCATTTTCTCAAATAAGAGCCTCAAGTGAACCTTGATTCAAATAAGGGCCTGAAGTGACATAATATGTTTCAAATAAGGGCCTGAAGTGGTTATAGAGTTTCAAAAAAGGGCATGAGCTAAAGGGCATTTTCGTCATTTTTCATTTTGATTTTTTATTTATTTTTTCCCTATTTTTTTTCGTTTTCTGTTTTTAAAAAATTTAAAAAAAAAACAACCCACAGGCGGGAGGGCTGCCCCCTCCCGCCTGTGGCCGCCGACCCACTGCAGGTGGGGGGTCTGCGGGGGCGGCGACGGCCGGCGCCTTGGCGAGGGCCTCTGGCCCTCGCCAAAATTGGGAGAGGGTCGGGCCATCTCCCGGATCTGGGCGAGGGCCGGCGACCCCCGCCCAGGTCCGGGCGGGGGTCGCCAGCCCTCGCCCAGGACCGGGCGGGGGCCGCCGACCCTCGCCAAGACTAGGGTGGGGGTCGCCACCCTCCCCTGGTCAAGGCGGGGCGGGGGCCGGCGACCCCCGCCCAGATCCGGGAGAGGGCCTGACCCTCTCCCTGTTTTGGCGAGGGCCAGCAGGCCATTGCCTCTAGCCGGCGACTCCGCCGCCTTCGCCGACGCCCAACCTGCGGTGGGCCGGCGGCCACAGGAGGGAGGGGCAGCCCTCCCGCCTCTGCAAGTTTGTCTTTTTTTTTTTTTTTTTTTAAATTTTTCAGGAAACAAAAAAAATTAAATAAGGAAAATGAAGAAAATGCCCTTGAAATCAAGCCCTTTTTTGAAATTTTATGGTCACTTCAGGCCCTTATTTGAAACAACGTTCACTTCAGACCCTTATTTGAGAAAATGAGGGCACTTCAGGCCCTTATTTGAATCAAGGTTCATTTGGGGCCCTTATTTGAGAAAATAAGAGGACTTCAGGCCATTTTTTGGAATTTTCCCAAATAAAAATTCAGAATAAATGTGCCTCAACGGGGATAGTTTGAAATTTTTGGTGACTTTTTCCCAACCTCTTAATAGCATTTACTACTGCATGTACGGATAATACAAACTTTATTTGACAATCAACGACCCTTTTATTCTCAAAAGCATAATTCACTATGATTGACTGAAACTTATCGGTATGGACCAAGAATTTACAATACATAACCCTAAAGTTTACTACCCCGTTGTCCAATTTACCAACTTCATACATAAGTAATGTTCCTTCAGCGAGGCATGTCAACAACTAACAACGAGAACGAGAAACTACAAGTACTTCTAAAGTTCATGTGTGAAGCAAAGGCGCGTCTCTTCACCATGGGATCGTTCGCTGGACACATCAAAGTCGGACAAATCTTTTCGCAAGGCACGTTCAGGGATAGCTCTTAACCGAAGTCCACAACTACAGTGCCCAGTCATGATAATAACAACTCTTAAATGACGAGGAGCTACGAGATCTCTAAAAAATACAACCATACTTCGACCACAAACCGTATCGTACATGGTCAAAGGCAAACTAACAAAACAGGCGGGTTCTTTTGCTAATCAAACTGCTGCCGGAGCTGCATCTCAGTTTCGCTTTTCCAAGAGGCGTGAGAAGACTGACCCTTCATCCTCTTACTCTTCTCCTTATCTTTAATGGCAGATCCCTTCTTCTTGGGCTCCTTGTTTGGGTCAGTGGGAGGACGATCTCCACATACTGGGCATACCATCCCTCGTGCACTTGAGTATGTTTTGGGTACACCACACTGCAAACACATTCTGCAGACAGAAAAGAACGGTGAAGGACCAAGTACATCTGCAAAACAGGTGCCAATGAGCTCACTACTTTAGGTGTGTCCACAAGGAACGCAAGTCGAAACATATATACCTCAATAGTTCTGCAGCATCCTCTGCGTTTGGATTTGTTGCAGTTGCCACACGCTTACCATCTTTCACCGTGGTTGACACAGATGCTGTTGGAGGTTGGCTACCCTCGATATCACTTCTTACACGTTCATGAATACCAACCAGCTGAGGTTTAGACTCCAAAACAGCACCTGCGGAAGTAATAACTCATGGTCAAGGACGACACTTTGGCTCCTCTGAGTACATATCTTCAACAACTTATGCAAATGCTGTTTGTGAGTGGTTACTTTTCATGCTTTCTCAATTGCCTATAGAGTCAAAAATAGAATTAAAATATCACTTTTCTCCCTATGAAACAAGCACGACTATAAGTTAAAGCAATTGAAGGGCCTCAACAGGAATTTAAGCTACAAACAACAGAAAAAGTGTTACTTTCGCTAGTGCACACGTGTATGGGTGTCAGTAGCCAATTGACTTTGAACCATTGAATATAATCCACACACAAGATCTCTACTTAACAGGAGTATCAATCAGAGGAAACACTTGAGGTGCATCAATAAGGCCCTTTAAGTATTATTGGGTCCCAAAATTAACTAAAGCAACAAACAAAAAATGTTACTTTAACTTGTGCACATATGTGTCAGTGTTAGCGATTGGTTCAGGCCCTCCTTGTAAAGGAGAAATGAAGGAGGACTTTTTTACCTTTTTTTTTTTTTTGGGAGGGGGGGGGGGGGGGGTTATTAAAGTGGGGGATGGGTTGCTTTGTTCCTGCTAATAGATAGAATTGTTCTGTTATTTGAATTCCTCAAATCAAACAACTGTCACAACAAATGATCTTAATCATGTAGGACATAATAGAGTAATCAAAAGCGAGAAAAATCTGTCTTCGGGATGCATTTTCCAGTTGCAGTCTTACCAACAGGCATATCTTTCTTATCTCTACTTCTCCTACGCCTGCCATGCCTTTGCTGCTCGATCTCCTTTGCTGAAGGCTGCTCTTCCACACTATTATTAAGAAACTCTGGCGGTCCTACAATCTCCATTAGCCACAAGAGAAACAATGGTGGAACAATTCAGACCTCCATTCTACTAAAAACATCCACATTGGATACACAAAACTCCTAAAGTTGGAAATCACCCAAGCAGGAAAGAAAAAGAAAACTTCGAAAGAAAGTTGAGATTCCATCAAATGGACTGGGGACGGTTAAGGCCATCAGACTAAGCACATCAAACTGGGACCTATAATTTTCATATTATTAGTATTTTCGAAAAAGTCCCATGCAATTGCCAAGTGTATCTATTCCACAATTTCCAGCAAATTCAAAGTTAGAGATCAAATCATAGAGGACTTATTGCACACTGATGGTGCTATCGTTCAATTAGCACCAAAGAACACAAACATTGCGAAATCGAATTAACTAGTTGCAGTCGAAGAAATCACCTCAACATTCCAACCCCCAAAGGGTAAAGTTAAAGCCCCTATTCAGTTTTAGTCTCTCAAGATGCAGCAACTCAGGAAATTCAACCACACAGAAACTCAAAACGGCCTATTTCATTGATAATAGCCCAGGGTTGCCACCCTCTATGCAAAAATGCGTACGCTGTAAACGATTCCCACAAAGAAAAAATCAAAACTTGCAGCTATATCGTTCTCGTCCAGAAAAGCATGGCATAAATTTGGATTCCACAGATCACAAGATCAATTTTTAGTCCTCTTCCATACCGTCTGGGAAACCAACAAGAACCCTAACCCAAAACAGATCACTCTTTCCAAACACGAAACCAAAGCGAACAAGACAGAGAAAAACAAGGGGTATAGAAAGCTAGTTTACCTCGGAGAAGGCATCGAAAGCAGAAGGAAGACCCAATGAATCGGACGACGGCTTGGGCACATCGACGAGGGAAGAGCCGGCGTTGAAGGGACGGCGGGGACGTTCGTCGTCGCCGTCGTCCTCGGAGGAGTTGGGGAAGTGAATTGGGTCGTCTACTTCTTCTTCTTCTGCGGAAGAATAGCCTTGAAGAAGTGCCAAGCTCATTCTCACTTCTGTCTCTCTGTCGGACCTCTAGTTCTCTCAGGCTAGTCGTTTTGAGTTTTATTTCATTGGGGAGGCTATTTCCACAACCAAGATGGCTGGGTAGACACTGGGTGAGCAAACTGGATCGGATCGGTCGGATTGATCCGGTCCTTGGGGGGGGCGTTCTGATCCCCAATCCCAATAAATGGGACTACCCGGATCGGAGCGGACCCCAGAATATATATATAGAAAAAATTAGAGACGTGGAATGTAATCTGTATTTGTATGAAATGCACTGGATTGCTATGTAGGACATAATTTGCTTATTGTATCCGACGGAAGAAAGTTCCAGCGAATTCGCTTCTCTTATGATGACGGGGCTTTGAACCGTCGGTCGAGGCCAAAAGGTGAGCTCGACTTTGCACCATACTTAGCCAAAACAACCACAAAGAGGAAGAAAAAAAAAGGGTGCTGAATGCTGATTCTTTTTCGACCAAATAAAAAAAAATGTTGATTTTTCTATGGCAGACACAGTTTCATGTTGATTTGGGAACACTAAAAACATGACTCTTTTTCTCATTTTCTTGAACTTTTGTTTTGAGATTTTACAGTTCTGGTGTATGAACTGATACCAGATGTTTGGTTAATGTTTTTCTTCTTAATTTAGTCTTTTCTCATAAGCACTCATGTCATAGTTGTATGACGATCATGTGTATGTTTTATTAGGTTGGATGGTAGAGATTGGAAGTGGTTAGTTTAGATTCAAGGGTTAGCAGCTGGTGTTAACGGTCCCATTAGAACCGGACCGGACCGCCGGTCCCAGTCCCTAGTCCCGAAAATTTAGGAACCGGACCGACCCGAACCATGCACACCCCTAGACACTAGACAGCATTTTAGTTGAAGAGACGAAATTGCTCTTACTGAAATTTTTGTATCCAGCCATATAGGCTGTGGAAAAAGCAGTACCCTTGTTGCGTATGCATTCTGGTTTTAGATCTCTTTTTGTCTAATCTCATGTTCAATTGATAAAGGGAAATTTTTTCCTAGTTATGAATAAAAAGATTAATTTTTACTTGGTCCATTACTGGCGTGCAAAAAAATTACACCCTCATTATTGGGGTTGACATGTGGAAAAATTCGATTACAAAACTAGCTCCAAGCATACATGTCACCCATCCAACTGTAAATATATAAATATTTTTCATGCGGGATAGATATAAAAATAATCCTTCAAACTTTTTCCATAAAACTTAGGTAATTATTATGAATTCCATCTATTTTAACACACACACAAAAAAGAAGAAGAGGTGCATTATATTGTCACAAAATACTTTAATTTCTCACAAGTTACGTTAATATCCTTTGCCCATTTTGTTAAATTCGTCAATTATAAAATATGACCAAATAGTGAAAAGATGTGGGCACTTTTTTTGGTCGAAAAAAGATGTGGGTGTAATAGTAATTTGAGAAAATTCAAAATAAGAGTCTGAAATGCCCTTATTTTTTTTAAATAAGGGTTCGAAGTGCCCTCGTTGTTTCAAAAAAGGATCTGACTAAGGACATTTTCGTCATTTACTTTTTATATAAAAAAATTTCCTCTTTTTTTTCCCCTTTTTTTCCCTTCCTTTTCGCTGGTGCCGATTGGCCAGTCTGAGGAGATGGCCAGCCATCGGCGAGGGCCTGGGCAAGGTAACCCTTGCCAACGGTCGACGAGCCCTCCCGTCGGCTCCAACAAAGAAAAAAAGGAAAAAGGAAAGAAAAGAAAAGTAAATGACGAAAATGCCCTCAATCAAGCCTCTCTTTGAAATAATGAGGTAGTTAAGGCCCTTATTTGAAATAAAATCCACTTTAAATCCTTATTTAAGGAAAAAAAAATGGTACTTCGGGTCCTTATTTGAATTTTTTCAGGAAATTTTAGTGGAAGTAACTATCCACTAATACAAAACAACCCAGTTAAATGCATAAAGTTGTCGTTTAAGAATTTATAGTTTTAGTAAATCTGAAGGTAGACATCGAATTCGAACGATATATGATATATACCCCTGCAGATCCCATTAAATGGAGCTACTTTGCCAACATTATCATTTTTTTCAAATCGGCAGAGTCGTCCAATTTGTTTAGCACAACATTTATACAATTAGCACTTGTTAGGCCCTTTTTTTCCCGAAAGAGAACTCATTCCACTTCAAGCAAAAGTAATAGAAAAAGAAGGAAAAGCTACTCCCGAACTAAGGAAGCCGATATGTTTTTTAACACATCAGAGTCTTTGCATTCTTCATCTGCATATCAAGATTTACACAAATACTATCCAACTAAAGTCAATATCACAACGATTGAAGAAATAGTCCGGTAGCTGGATCCTATATTTCATTAACGCATTTCATCCCAGTGACATTACTATTCTTACGATATTTACCCAGATAAATTCCACATTTAACATTTTAACCCCTGATAAGCTCAAGTAAGATGGCCGCCACAGTGTCACTGGCCTTCTCTTTGACACCGTTAAATTCCCTTCTCACAAGGTACTCGAGAGAGCTCCCCGTTTTAGCCGAAAAGGCCCTGTTTATGTCTTTGATGTCCTTTTCCAAGCGAGTGACTATTATTCGCACAAGAATCTCTCTAGCATCGGCATTCCTCATCCTCAGCTGTTTCGCAAAAAACTTCTCAGGGTTCTGAATGCATCTGATCACTATGCGAAGATCTCGACCGAATTGGCCACACTTGCTTTGCTTAATCAGCTTGGAGAATTCGTGCCCATATAGCTGCTTGTAGGAGAGTAGAATGGCTTTAACTCGGGATGTGTTTCGCTGGCTCAAGAGTGAAATGATGGTCTTCTGATCAATGGTTCTCCCACTCTCCACAGATTCATACAGAGTCTTAGCATCACAAAAGGCCAGGCTTGTGTCCGCTTTGTGGGCGTGGTTGCGACATGACTTGCATATTGCAGCAAGTATCTAGAAAAAAAAAAAAAAAACTAGAACATTCAGGAAGTTGCACGCAGGATTAGTCAGTTACAAAAGGTGCTTCTAAATAGTTATGCACCTCCTTAAATCCGCCGCTGACTTTCATGGAGATGTCTCGTTCAAGATCAGATTGATATCGAGAATGGTATTGCTGCTTAATGTCATGCAGCTCTGATGAGGAACGGGTGCATGTTATCTCAATCAGTGTGCCCAGATTGATGCTTCCCGCCACAAATAATTTTCTCAGAATCTCAGCATCACGGCTCTGAGGATCACTCACACGCAGATAAGCCAATCTCTTGACAAGGAAGATAAATTTGTCAAAATAAATAAATAAATAGCATTATACTGCACAATTAAAAGAACTTGGTCCTTCAGCTAGACTCACAGTAAATGCACTGCTCTTTTGATTGCTTGAGATGACCCGAAGAAGATCATGACCATATAGAACACTGTAGGTCTGGCAAATGGCCTTGAGCTCTTGTGACCTCCGGGAAAATATCTCCACAAGCTTCTGCCCCTCACTTCCACCGTTACCTAACATAATGGCAATCCAAAATGAGGATGACAGAAATCTCAAAAAGAAAAGTTTGGAAATGAATTAACACTGTATAATATCTATTCAAAACCCGGTTCTTTATGGAGTTGGATTGAGGAAATGTTACCAGAGAAAAATGAATACAAGTATCGGCACTCTGCCTCATACTGCCTCGAGCTTTTCATAGGAGTGCTGCTCATTTGATTGTTAGATTAGGGAATTATCTCTTACCTGTTGCTGCAAACATACAAAGAAAAGCATTTTATAGGACAAAGTCGATGTTAAATGTCCTTCAGGAATTTCGTAACCATTTCTGTGTCTGGCTTGCACAAAGAGAAGTAGAGAAGAAGGAAGCAAGAGCTACGTCCAAAGTGGAAGCATATTAAAAGGAACAAATCCTTCATTCCAGTATCAACCTTATGTTTCCTCCCTTTCCCATGATTGTTCACTTTACTGGTGACTTCAAAATGTCTAACATTTGTGTCCGTAGACAAGTACAAAAGCATCTTATTCTCTCCAAAGTTGTTCACAGCACTTTGTGATGTCAAACCTGTGGCTCATATATCATAGGAGTAAAATGGCTTCTTCGAAAAGCTTCCCTAATGCAAGTATTCTTCCCGGCCTTCTCAGCAGATATTTCAAAATAAAATAACTATCCATGATGCTCCTACAGATCAGTAAGCCGAAACTTCCACCTTAATCCTGGTGCGAGAATTTTGAATACAGTGCATCACTGTAACAACTTATGGTGTCTATCAGAGATGCATAGAGGGGGCATCACTATAACAATTTACAATGTCTATCAGAGATATATCAGTTAATAATGGGGAAAATTGCAGCTAAAACTTGTAACATCTACGTGCCATGAGTTCTTATTTTCTCACTGTCCTATTGCAGTATTCCTTCATATTCTTTTTACAGTCTCGAAACATTTGTGGAGGCCTCCAACAGAACGGCAGCGATTCAGAACCTACCCAGCAGCATATTCTGAGAAAAGGAAATTATACAAATTGCCAGCACCCACTCTTGCAACCTCATCCAAGGAATAAACTGCTCCTGAGCAGTGATTCTTCTCTTTCTTTTTATGAGAACAAAGGAGAATACAGGAAAGTGGGTTTTGCAATGGAAAAGAAAAAAACAAAGTTAAATGGAATTTATATCAAGAATTTACTGTCACAAAATTGCAGAGCCCACAGGGCTGCTTTTACTGCCAAAGCTTGCGACTAGAATAACTCAAAATGGTGTACCAGAATTTCCAGCATATGTACTTTGCTTTTTCTCAAGCCTAGCACTGGAAAACTTCTCCCTCTTTGCCTCTCTCTCCCTCCCTCTGTCCCCCTCCCTCCCTTTAATGATTAAAATGCAGCAGACTAGCTTTACTCATGTCTTCTTCTTATAAAATCAAAACTGCAGATAGCATGGACTAGGGAAGTTCCCATGGACCAGTTCAGCACAGTAAAGCACTTCCATAACTGCCCAACCCGGGGAGCTGAAATCATCAAGAAACTTGCCCTCTGTGGAAGCATACATGAAACAACCTCAGGCTCTGAAAGAATAGACAAATACCATCCAATTTATATGCTGCAAAAAATGAAAACACAATATCACTGCAAAGAATAAATGACTACTTCCATGCATATCTTACATGTTGATGCTTTGATTGTTCTGTGCTTTTTATTGTAGACCTCGTGAATTGAAAATGGAATAGCACAGAGAGAAGGCAAGCGGATAGCGACATCACTGATGCAGACAGTTTCAGAACAATTTGGCACTGTAACCCAAAAGATACCAACAATTACAAGGAGACCTGAAATTTAACAGAATCTTCTTTTCCAAAAAAAATTGAAGTCAGAGACTCAGCGGTGCAAACAAATGGACATGGTGCGATGAGAATAAAATTTCCTGCCAAAACTTGATAATAAAATTTCCAGCCAAAACTTGATAATAAGGGAGGAGGAGCAGTCAACTTAATGAATAACTTGGATGCATTAGATTCTTCCACAAGTCACGCATTAATACCAGATCAACTATATCCTCATGCTTATAGTATTTACTGCACAAGACCCAAATACAAGATCCCTAGCAATGTCATACGATGCTGCTTTACCATGTCGTGTCTCAGCAAAATTAGGTGTACAGTGTCTGAAGCACATATCTAGAATGGGGAAATATATAGAAGCAGGTTTTCAGCAGCGAACGTATTGTTCATGGTCAAGTAATCCACAAAGATACGCCGTTCTTGTAACCAATGGAAATTGAACAGTGAGAATGTCTATATTTTCGTAAAAAAAGGGTTTATCGAGCGCAAAGAACACTCGAAAAAAGTTGGACTATGTCAACTCAAGACGAATAAATAGACAATCATCGCTACTTTAGCATCATGCATGCACTAGAGAAGTGGATAACTTTTAAAGCAGCAAATTACGACTGTAAATAGTCACAAGAAGCTGCCTTTCGGATATGAAGCTAGACAGTAAAAGTACTGCAAAGGGAAGAGAAACAGCACTTACCATCAATTTTGAGCCCCAGAATGGACGAGAGCACCCTCTTTCTCTTTCTTGAACCTGGCAAGGTGATCATGATACTCTTCAAGCTCTTTCTCCAACCTCTCAATGAACTGACTTGTGTGCTCAAGCGATTGCTCAAACTTATACTTTTCCAAGGCCTGCATTTTGAAACACATAAGAGAGATAAGCCATTCATCAAACAATAGAGCTAGTCAAAATTTATAAGAAAGGAAGGTATTTGGCCCTCTATGATCATCATATAATATATGTGTATTGTCAACTGAGGTAAATATTTTTCTTTTGATAAATGAAAGTAATATTGTCGAAAAAACTTAGAAAAGTTGTACGTTCAAGAGTACAGGAACAGGAAGTCTAGTAAACAAGATAAACTAAAGGAAAACGAATAGCAGAGTAAAAATCAACAGGAGCTAACTTTAGGCGGCAAACAGATCAGTCCAAATCAGGCTTGTGAATGACAGGTTACATATAGACTCCAAAGATTATCATCTATGACCATACTTTCTTGTGTCATTGTGCCTTATAAAAAGGATATACGTGAAGTAGTCTATATGGCACTACTTTGATTATGCAGATTTTGACAATGCAACAAGTAGTCACCAAAGAAAAGGAAAGCTTGAAATCACCTTTTCTTTAGAAAGAGTATCTGGAGGTGACATAACCTTTGGCTGCACATAGTTCTTTCCTCGGTAGAAGACTATTGTATTATTAGGCTTTATGTCAATCACAATTCCTTTGCTTAGTCGTGCAAGTTCATCAGCATATTCATGAACCTGACCTGGCCTGCAAGGTTTGCATATAACCTTTACAGTTTCATGCTTTTTCCAATGTAGATGCATGTTTAGAACTACACCTCCAAATACTCCGCGTCTTCCAACAGGAACATAGTTTTTCTTTTTCTCACCCGTACGCTTCAAGTAATGTTTCTCTTCCTCAGTTAAAATCTCAGGATCATATCTTTCAGCTGGTGCTTTGGGAACCTCGAAGTTCCTCAACTTTTCAATCAACCATTCTTCCTTTCTCTTGGCCTAGACAAAATTCTCCAAAGGAGGGATAGCAGATAACTTTTTGTCAGGCGGTTACATAAGCAAAAATCTTACGCTCAAGCAAAGATGCAAAAAAGGGGAACTGCAATATGGTAAAGAAGGTTCATTATGAACAAGTGAAAGAATATCATACTGATGTAAACTAAAAGAGAAACTGCATAAAACAAGGTCTGTATAGCTTTAAAATAGTAAATTTTAAGCAAAATTGAGAAAGTTCTAAGTGCAACATATCTTGGCCAAATAGTTTCTGACCAATTAAAATAAAACCTGCAAGAGCATCCCCTCCCCCCCCCCCCCCCAAAAAAAAAAAAAAAACTAAAATAAATAAAAATGAAGAAATGCAATCATGTAATAACATTTCAGAGGGCTCAACACGCTACAACAGAAGACTATCTCATATAAAGATGCAGGACTTCCATTGTCCTTTACACACTAGTGAGATGTCCAACCTTTTCAAGTTTATATCTGATCCTGACTTCAGGATTGGGAGAGTTCATCTTCTTCTTGGCCTTTAGCCGATAGAACCTGAGTTCGTTCACTTTTGCCTTTTTTGACTTTTTTATCCGCTTCTTCACTTTTGTTGGGGGACCATTTTTATGCGGAAGCTTATTAATAGCAAACCGGACAACATCTTTATCTGTCTGCAACTCAAATGATGCAGTGCTCACATGTCTAGCATGTAGCAGTTGATCAGCAATGACACAACCTTCGTGAGTACTTAATCTCCACACGTGCCGAGGATGTACTGAAAGGGAAAAGAAAATTCGTTCTTGGAGAAGCCTCACTGTCCTGCTGCTCTCTCTGATGTGAGCATGTGACCTCACGAATATATGATCTCCAGGCAATGATGAAGTATTTGAAACATGCTGAGCAAGGAAACTAGAGCAGATGAAAGAATCCCTACAGATAGAACAAGTACGATGTTATGAAGAACATGCCCAACCGAAAAGTCAAACTAGCAGGCAAAAGAAGAAGATTGGCCAGAGACATTTTGCTACACATCAAATAACTTAAGGTTTTGACCAAAAAAAATAATAACTTAAGGTAATGCGGATAAAGTCAAGGAGTACAAACTTAATCAGTTCCGCCAGAAAGTGAAAACCCAGACTTGGGCCTCTTGGAGGACCAAAAGGCAAGTCAACTTGTTCAATTCACATGTATTTTACTTGCATATGGAAGGCCAATTGGCCGTGACTTAATTTTAATGGAATTGGGTGGAAACAACCCCGAGTAATGTAACAGGTTGAAAGAAACTACACGAGGCCGAAAGAGATTGCCTTTTAAAGCTAGATTTGAACTAAGAACTTGTTCATTTCTGAACATGGCTTTCTCTCACAAAGTCTAAACTACCCCAAAATGGAACCAGGCTCACTCCTTGGTTAAAGTTCACATTAAGCACAATAACCGCGTTGCAAGGAACATTTTCTTTCCCATCCCGAATCCTACTTGAATGGCAGGTAAGGTCAAAGCTGCTAACGAAGTAAATCAACGGACACATTGAAGAGAACCTCAGCTTGCCATTTAGTTGATTCGAGAAAATACCACCAGAGCACATTAACTTCTCTAATCAAGTTAAAAAATTGAAGATAACGACCATCAACTCAAGCTGGACAGTCCATTTGTAACACCCATATCAGCTACAACACCATGTGCATATACTAGTCTGAAGTTTTATCAAGAATGAAGATAGATGCCAAAAACAGGATCACCGAACTTGAGGGAGGAAAACAGGCTAACACTAGCTCGTTAGTTTTCTTTTTCTCCGAGTTGACGCCACTCACGTTCATTTTGTTCGACATTGTCATCAAACAAAGCTATCTCTTCAAGACGACATTTGATGAGAAAGAAGTGCATAAAGCCAGGCAAAGAACAAAATGGCCGCACAAGATCGAAGAAACATTGAAAGCAATGTCGAAAGACGCGAAACAAGAACACACAAAAGTACCCGCAAATCAGAGACTTAGAGAATCCCCGAACCGCGGCTCTCGCAGGAGAAGATGCTGCTCTTAGCATGACTGATGAGTAAACTGCAATCGAATCCTCCGGACAATCAAAGCCACTTCATCGTCTACGCGGAACGCTTCGCGAGTTCCTCAACTTCAACTTCTTCGAGCGCAAATCAAACCTTCGTATGCCTGCGTAGGTTTTGATGATTACGACGTCAGAAACCGATCGGTGACTGATGGAAATCCGACCAAGCGAACGGGGAGTTGATGCGAACGTCGAATTCGCCCTTCGGAGGATTTTGCTTGAGCCGTTGAACGGGCTTGTAACGGCCCGTATCAGTGGAGGCCCTGTGAAGATGTCGAGAATAATTGTCCCAAAAGTCGTAATAAACCTTCCTAACTTTTCTATGATTCGTCAATTTACCCTTAAATTATTTAAATATATTAACTTTGTCCTAAATATTTTATAGTTTTTTAAATTATTTGGGTAATTGATCAATGATACTACATTGAAATTTTATTAAAAGGTCGACGATTACGAAGCGTCAAAATATTTAAGGCTAAATTAACATAATTAAAAGGTTTATGACTAAATTGACAGATCGTCAAAATATTTAAGATTAAATTAACACAATTAAAAGGTTTAAGATTGAATTGGCCGCCTTGGACAATTTTCCTGCTAAATCGAGCATTTGAATAAATAAATCTATACATAAATACAAAAGGCCCTAAAAATTATGTGAATATCTAACCTTTTGCAAATTTTGTGCCTCGCCTTTCTCGTAGTAATTTCTACTTTTAACTTATTGTAATCTTTTTGCAAATTCAAATCATGATTTTTTGCAAATTGTGTGGCTTGCACACCCTGTCTTTTTATTTTTTGAACGAATTATCTAAAACCTATTTTAACATATAAATATTGAAACGAAAAATTGCGCATGATTCCTCTTAATTTGTCTACACTTAAAACACTTTCTTGAGAAGAGACCCGTATGAATAGATGGAAAAAATTCTCTCGTAACAAAAAAAAAATCTCATATTTTCTCTTTATTTGGTATACTATAATGGAGTTCGAACTCATGATATTACAATTGAAAATATCAGCTCGTACTAGGCTACCTATGAGATTGTCTAATAATTATAATGTACCGATTCCTAATAGAGATGACACGTTTTTTTACTAAACGAGAGACCACGTCAGTAAAATCACATAATACGACAAATTATTTAACAGATGCCTTATATTGAGTTAAATTTGAAAATTTGAGATACTTTATAGAATAAAATAAGTTCAAATTAAGTAGACAATTTCAGCTACTTGCAGTAAAAACATTAGGAGATGAATTAACATAGAAACCGGCAGTAAATAAATGGGAGGTAATCATCTTCCGGGTTTTGGCGCAAAAAGAAGAGTCCTGCTCCGTCTTGGCGGAACCAAAGAAACACGATCTCTCTGACTCCTGCTCGAGTCTCCGAAATCAGCAGAGTCGGAGCAGATGACGACTCCTCCACTGTGAAGTCGAACAGCTTTCGGTTCCCCTTCGCGAGATCATCGCATCCGATACCTTGTAAGAAGGCGTTGGTCGTTGATTATGAAGAGCGACAGCAAGAGCACCATCTCATGGAAACGACGGGAGCTCCCACTTTTGGTACTGTACGCGCTCGTGTTCTATGCCGTCATCATACGACGCTCTCTTCAGCTCTCTCATGGTAATTCGCGTTCTATTTATGCTGCTGCGAGCTCCATTGTCTGTTGTTGTAATGCGGATTTCGCCTCACGGCACGAGTTGCGATCTGGGGTGTGATGATTCTTGCAGATTACTCGTTGAATCTCTATGGGCTACGACCTGGCTGGATCGCCCACAGACTCGATGTATGTCTTTTTCCCGCCTTTGAAACTTCAATATGGATAGTTGTCACTTGATGAGCCCCTAATTTTCACTTGTAATCTTGTTGGGGGGGAGGACTTTTCCATGTACATTTACAGTGAATGATGCTGTTAGTGATTAGCATCCCTATTGGTCGGATTGGGATCTTGGGTGAGGTCGTGAGGACTAGGAAGCTACTTTGTTTTGAGTTCTGTCTTTTTATCACTTTGTGATATAAATTGCTATAGCACATTCTTTCCTTTTTTGCGCATGTCTCATCTGGGAAAAAAAAGGGTTTTCCTTGATTGATTGCTTCTGTAGGAAGTACAAATCACTTCTCTGACCAGGGAGTTTAAGCTCATGTTTTATACACCGTGCAAATACGTACACAGCAGGCTTCTGTTTTGCTTAAGTGGAATTACTCGTACAGAAGAGTTCTGCACATTTGGGTGATGTTCCCTTCACTTGTCTTGGACTATCCACAATATCCTCTTCTCTGTGTAGGACGTATCAGATGCCCAGTGGAGAAACTTTCGTGGAAATTTGCCTGTTCTGACCGTAGTTTTTGGAATTTTTGCATTTGTTGCCAATAGCTCAAGAGTACTTTTCCATTTGAAAGCACGGGGGATGTCCAATGTGTGGCTTCTGATTTCTTTAGCTTACCTTCTTTACCTACATGGAGCATGGTACGCGATATACTTGCCATTCTTCTGTCTGCTTTTTATATGTTCGTATAGTTTACTTTTTCTTCTTTAACATCCTCCCTCTCTGTTCTTCTTTGTGGGCAGCACTGTATTTGTCCTGTCAATTGCTTCACTATACTTTCTTCTTGTGAAGGTAATTTCCATGTTTTCTTAGATTATTATTCTTATGCTGGAAATTCAACTTTAAGATGGGGGAAGATAGAAAGGCGTTTGTATGCATGCAACGAGGGGGGTGGTTAAGTTTTTGTAGGCATGCAACAAGGGGGGCGGTTAGTTGTTCTCTGATATTATCTTCATTTGTTGATGATTGTGCAGATTTTTGTGAAGACAAAGTACTTTTCACTTATACTATGGACTTTTTCCATATTCTTCCTTATATGTAATCGTGTTTATGAGGGGTACTCTTTTTCTATGTTCGGGTAAGTTACTGTTCTCAGTGTCCTTGGCTTGCAATGGATAAACTTGTGAGTAAAGTCTAATGAGTAATTCATTGATCATGGACAGGCAACATTGGATCTTCTTGGACAACTTTCGGGGGGTTTTTCGCTGGCAAATTTGCTTTAACTTCGGTAAATATGTCATTAAAATTGGTCATAGCTTGAGTGGGCATACTGTCATTAAAATCTTTGGTCACAGATTTCTATATATGTTGTTGGCCATAGGAAACTACATGAATTCCTGAGTGAATTCATAACATTACAGAAACAAGATGCTACTTTACTAGTTACTCTTCTCAGTGCCCAATGGCCTTTTTGTGGATGGTCATTCTTACTTGTCAAAAGGCCATTGCTGGAAGTCTTGTGCTTTACCTTGTTTGCATGGGGAAATTGAGATGTAGAGATAGACGATTTGTAACAATTTCACAAGCTAGATGGTACTTTCCCTTCACCTTTTGCTAACCATGTTTCTGCTTTTGTGGCTCTTGATAGTAATTTTGCGTATGGTCAGTTTTGGGTATGATTACTGCTGGGCCTGTCAAGGTTCTGGATTTGATCAGAAGGTATTATCATCACTTATCACTTTTGAAATGTTGCATCCGTAGCTTTTTCATTGCCTCAAGTTGGATCTACATGGATTCGTTTTGCTACCATGTGTATGGTTTGGACTTATTTTCAAGTATCGTAATCTCTCGTCAGAGTATGTACTAAGACAAACGCAGTTTTAGTAACATTAGCTGGATGTTGATTAACGACATTCTTTTTGCCAAGTGTAGAAGCATGCTGAGTATTGCCGCATTTGTAAATCGGGAAAAACATGCTACCAAATATTACAGGTTGGTTGGATTCTAGAACAGAACAATATTCATTTTGTTCTGGGAATAAGTTTGGTTATTGACAAGTTTGGATGTTATCAGGAAAAAAGTGTTCCGAGTAATGAGTATTCCTTTGGCATATACCTGTGTTATTTGATATATGCACCACTCTACATCTCGGGGCCAATTATGAGCTTCAATGCATTTGCTTCACAGGTTAGTTTGGTGTTTTACATATCATAATTTTTATGTCGTTCTTCTATTTAATCTACTTGTTCATGCTTAATGGGTTTGTATATGAAAGTAAGGCCGCTTTGACACCTTCGATATTAGATGGGTCCGTTATATTAGAAATGGTTGTGCTGTTGTGCATTGGATATACCATGTGGCAATGAGATTGGAGAAACGAGCCAATTGTAGATTGAGATTCTAAAATTCAAACTCAAAGTTGGTGGATGGATATCATATGAGCAATGTGATTGGCTGCTCACACCATGTTAGCCATGCAACTAATTCATAAAATAGATTCTCCTATTATATTGTTTCACTTTTGAAGTGCAAAATCTATGAGAGTTCTTCGATTTTTCCTTTGGGAATATAGGAGATAATACGTGGTGGTTAACTTCTAGTTTCGAAGTGGACATTCAACATTTGTATTAGGATATTGGACATCAACTTGGTGAAGAGAAGGGTTTTATGTTAATTGACATCCGATCTGCTTTGCAATTTTTCAAGGAGGTGCAATTATGGAAAGTACTATATTCTAAGTGATGAATACCTAATCCAAAACGGCTTTGGTTCTTCTTTTGGTAGCAACCAGAATTTGCTGAGCATATCCTGAATATTGCTATTTAATAAGTCCTCTCACTTTTCGTTGATGAAATACAGGCATTTCACGTTTGTGCAGTCAATCCCCTTGTTATACAAATGATTTTAGAGTTTCGTGTCATTACTGGTTGATTTACTGCAATCTTGCTGCTAAATTGGGACGAAAAAATATTTATGTGGTGCACTGAACTTTCGAATTTTTGGTTGCCGCAGCTGGAGACGCCACAGAAGAATTATGCATTTAAAGACGTAGTTCTCTATGGACTCCGATGGATATTCAGTCTTCTTCTAATGGAACTTATGACTCATTTCTTCTATTACAATGCCTTTGCAAACAGGTGATTCTTTCACACAAAATGTTCACCCAGGGATTATTTTTACGTTGGTAGCTTAAACTAAATTTGTTTTATGTCCAGTGGCTTGTGGAAGCAGTTATCAGCCATGGATGTATTTATCATTGGCTACGGAGTAAGAACATGTCTTTTTTGTATCCAGTCTGTTGCTTGTTAGTTTATTGTCTCAATTGTTAGTCCAAATTTGTGTAGCAAGTGAGAAAATATACCTTCTGATGCATGAAAAAAATGAAGTAAAGGGTTACTGAGGTAGAGTTAATCACTGGTGAAAGGGAAAAATAGGAACCGAGGCTCTGATATTTTCTGAAACTTCAAATCAGCACATTTGGCCAGGGCAGAGGACTACTACTAGTTCAATATGGCTGTAATTATAGATGCATCTAAAAGCAGTTCGCATGGAAAATCATAGTACAAAAACCGAGTATATTTCTCTCATTAGAAAGTTAAATTAGAAAGGTCATGAAGAGTCTGAGATAGGATGGGCAGCATACTCCAGAACAAATTATAGTAAAGGACCAAGGTGCTGTTTGGCTGTAAAAATGGACTAATGCAATAAGGGGTATCGTGTAAAAAACCAGTAAAGGTGCGTATGGCAGAGACAACTTCAATTAAGCGGAATTATTTCTATGGATTATACGTTTTAATCTTTTTTGCATTTTTCTTGTGGACTAATCATGAATTTGAAATACCTAACTTCCGTTTTGGAACCATTCTTATGTTTGCACAGGTTTTAAACTTTATGTGGCTGAAGTTTTTTCTGATCTGGCGCTATTTCCGACTTTGGTCACTGGTAATTTTCCAGGATTTGATTGTAGTTTGTACCCCATTAGTTCCTTGGGCAAGGGATTCTTTGTGCATCTTTGATCTGCATTGCTGACCTTCCTGCCTTAATAGAGTTGGTGTCCTGCAATTGTAGATATGTGGGGTTGAGGCTCCTGAGAATATGCCAAAGTGCGTAAACAATTGCTATAATCTGGAAAGTTTTTGGAAAAGCTGGCATGCATCCTTTAATAAATGGCTTGTAAGGTGCAACTTCCTCCTCTTTATTGTTTGTACTTCTCCCGTCGACATTGACTCATTTTTCTGAATTTCCACCATGTAAGGTACATGTACATTCCTCTAGGAGGTTCTCAGAGGAAAATACTCAACATATGGGTTATATTCACATTTGTAGCATTGTGGCATGACCTCGAATGGTACTTACAATTCCTCAAGAAACTTGTTCAGTAATTTCTTTGGTCTGATGGAGGAATTAGGTGCACAAGCTCGATGGTATACATCTTATCTCACAGCTTATGCATTTAAATGACAGGAAACTTCTATCGTGGGCGTGGTTGACTTGTTTGTTCTATGTTCCAGAACTGGTACTTAAGTCAGTGGCGAATGCATTTCAGGTGATGCCTTCTATTTCGCCAATTATCTTTGTTTTGGCGTCGATTCTGTTAGAAGTTCCCCATCCTTGATACAAGTAGTAAACGTGAACAAAGAAACAGAGCACTAAGAGCAAGTATAACTTAGTTTGGTGCCATTATTGGCCCTTCATCTTGCATAAATCAAACCTTGCAGGTTTTGGGTAAATTTACCGGGTAAGTTTAAGGGTCATTTCCTTCCCCTGCATTCAGTAAAGTTTCCTATCTAGTAAGATAATGGGAAGATAAGGGATAGCATATGAAGCCAAACTGAGATCTTTTGGGTAGAGAGAAGCTTTTGATTTGAATAAACTAAAGTTCGATGGTATTGTGCCCGACAATCGTTGTTCTTTGAATTTGGCTGCACATTGGTGGAATTTGGTTGCTCTTTGTGTTTCTAGAGGATCTGCAACTACTACAACTTCCTTGCAATGGAATCAACCAACGATTCTTGGTGATGGAATGTTCATGGACCCGTGATATATGTGGGGGTTCTAGACTCGACCTGGATTCCTTAATTTTGCGATAAAATATAATGCTGCCGTTGATGCAAGGCCCTAGTTTTGTCACTGGTTATCTACTAGCTAAAAGGAGAATAACTAGCATGATTCAAGTATGCTTATATTCCTCTGGATTGCATAAATTGGCGGTGATGAGCATGATGGGAGCGTTGACTCGTATAAGACTAGCAGATTTGAGCTGTTCAAGTAGATGTAGAACATGTTTATTGGATAGCTAAGTAAACTTCGATGGCAAGACAGAAGTTAGGCCATGAAGACTAAGGAGAAAAATGACGCAAACCGGTAATGCAAGGAGTTATAGATAAATCCACAACAATCAGGTTTTGGCGTGCGTGGTCGTTAGAGATCTTACCTTAGTTACAAATTGACTAGGTAAAGGTGAAGTTGTTTCTTTTGTCTGTTTTTATATTTTTTAATCTACCTGTACTGGCTTCATAATTTTTGGGTTGAATTTCTGCTATGACTTACTATCAGGTTGAAAACGCTCTTGGAGAGTTATTCTTTCGAGAAGTCAGTGCAACCGCTGGTGCTGTCACAATCACTTGCCTCATGGTCTGTCCATTGCTGTGTTCATGGCTTCGGCAATAGTCTTAAATCCTATTTTTACGAGTGTTCTTTGGTGCATTTTTTTGTATTGATAAAGATAAAGATGCCATTGGGCATTAAAAATCTCTTGGTCGTTAGTATGTTGTCTATTTTTTTCATGAAAGCATATCTAATGTCTTATCTTTTTTATTTACCTACATCAGGTCGCAAATCTTGTCGGCTTTGTGATTGGACCATCTGGTATCAGTTGGTTAATTACTCGATTCCTTCAGAAAGAAGGTATATCCCAATATTGCCACTTTTACAAGAGCTAAACATGCATCATCTGTAAAGTTTTTTTTTTTGTTGTGATAGTGAGTCATTAAGATCACTTTTAGATAACAAGTGCTTGTAGATAACTTTTCCCAGTTACTCAATACATATCCAAATATTGATGTTCCAGTGCTTATTACATTTCAGCTGCACTTTCGTCATCTGGAAATAGGGTCTTTGTGTGGTCAATGGATGCAGTACTTGTGTGGCATACTAGAGAAGAATGAGCCACCTTTGGGTTCAGAATACAATGTTGATTTCGTTTCTTTTTTTCTGAAGATTGTTCTCTTTAAACTTTCCGGCAGATGTGGATCAAATATTTGAATAAGATAGGTTGTTGATGTTGTTTAAAGATTTCTCAATAGAAACTGTCGGAACCTGCTGGTTGATAGGATCGGACTAATGATGCAAGTTGTGCCTTTGACAAATAAGACATTCTTCTACCTGCCAGTCTCTCCGAGCTTTCTGCATGAAATGCAAAAGATTTAGGCACAAGCTCTCCGCATCAGATTTTGCATGAGATACACGACTTTAAGGCCAATTGGACCATGTCATATGCACCAGTTATCTTTGCTTCAGTTTTTTATTTCACACAGAAGTGGTATTGGAGCAAGCTCCATTGAGCACTTCACAAGATCCGAGTCTGTTGATGCTCTGTAGATGGTTTTAATCCAGTGCTAAAGAACTCGGGATTCGTTGTGGTTTTGAACTCATTTTCCCTCTCTTTGAAACTGCAACTAGAGTTTGGGAGGAGATGCATGGATGCTGCTATAGTGGGCAAGCGGAGATCTTGAGCCACTTCTCTTTTGCAGTGCTCTTTTAGCATCTGAGAGATTACGCCAATTTTGTCCTTTCATATCACTATATACGGCATTTATTGATGACACGTCTTTTTTTCTTGAACTTGAACGATTAGTTCTTGCCGCTTGCAGAGCTGTTTTCTCGTCTTTGTTTTTACCTGTCCTTTTTCCTTCGTATTTTCTGAATGTTGGAGCTCCGGGCGTTGATAGATTATTCCATCTTGCAGGATGGCCTATCCTTGTTGGCATGTTCTTGACGTTCTATGTGGGGACCAAGGTAAGTTAGATATCTCCTTATCTTTGCCATCAAGCGGACCAAAGTGACAGAGTGACCTATTTCCCTATTTTGCAGCTCATGTTTCACATCCAGGACGCCAAACGGAAAGGACGATGAATCAGACACTGTGAAGCGAAGGAATTGTATTCAGCGGCGCCACTGCACAGTAGATTGCTTAGCAATGGACCACAGAGAAGTGCATTGATGAAGTTTCTCGACATACGGCATCAGAGGTATCTTGGAAAGGCTTTCCACGACTACTCACTTCACTCAATGGGAGAGCCGGTTTGTCAGCCTTGTATGGAATCGTAACCCTTCAGTGCTCGTGAATGGTGATGGTGTTGCTGCTGAGAACGATTTTTGTACAACTTTGTTTCGATCGATTGCGATGTAAGATATAGTCATCTATGCAGTACGAATGAATCAGAAACGGATGAACATGAGAATGAGATTTTTCATGTCTCTTTTTCAACATTTAGTTGCGTGAGATATTGAAACGAACAGGGGAATAGGGGCACTTATGAAGAACTTTTCTGCACCGTAGTGTTCACGATTTATAATTCCTATGTCGTACGTTAAGCACCTATGGAAATGAATGGCATTGTTTGTTGCATGAACTGTGAACATCGGATACCTCTCGTATAAGGCTCAAGTCCAGACGTAGAATGTGAAAGTCCACGGTTAAGAATTAAGGGGAAAATGAGGTATATGCATAAGAGGCCCAACAGGTGGCAGGAGCCTATTACAGGAGTGGCTACTCTGACATGCGAATGACATTCACATTCTCTTTTGGTGGTTTTATGATATATGATTGACTTCAAACCCTCGTTACTTTTACTCTTCCTTTCTACTCTAGACTAGACAAACCTTTCCAAAAACCCTTCGTAGAAATGACATTCTAATGCAACTTATGCAGGGGGAAAAGTATTAAAACAGGCTTAAATATATTGCATTATGTCAATTCGATCCTAAAATTTTCAATTGTGTCAATTGAATCCTAGGCCTTTTGACGATTTGCCAATATAGTCTATCTGGCCAATTTTGGCCGAAATTCGTTGACATAGACGTTGACTGTCCTAAGTGACACGGGTGGCGCTCACATTGACAATTTTGTAAACTTTTTGTTACTTTTTTTTTCTTCTTTTCTTTTTTCTATTATTTCCTTTCTTCTTCTTTTTTTCTCAACAGTGGGCCGGCGAGGCCAGGGCATCGCGCCCTCCTCACTTGTGGCCGGCAAGGGCATTTGCGGCTCTCGCTTGGATCTTGGCAAGGGCGCGAAGGCCCTTGCCTGTGGCTAGTGCGTTATGGCCCTTGCCGCTTGTGGCCGGCAAGGTCGCTTGTTGACATAGCCGGCCCAAAGTTGTAAAAGAAAGAAAGAAAGAAAAGAAAAGAAATATTAAAATGTGTTCGCGTTAACGTTAGTCTTGCCATAGACAGTCGGTGTCTATACCAGTGATTTTCGGCCAAAATTGATCGGATGGACTACATTAGCAAATCGTCAAAAAGTTTAGAACTCAATTTGTACGGTTAAATGTTTAGAATTGAGTTGGCACAAGTGCAATAAGTTTATGACTTTTTTTTTTTTTAATTCTTTTCCACAGGTATCAAAACAATTGCTATAATAGCAAATTTTCCAATGTCTGAATCGTCTTACGAGGATTTCTATCGAGAGTTTGCGATGCTTACTGCCTAACCAAATTACCTCTTGATTATTAATGTCTACATCATTACTAGTTAGGACAGCTAGCGACTCTTCTCTTGTGGAATTCAAATCTTTATACTTGGGCACTTTGACCGTCTCTTTTAACAATTATTATCAGGACGAAATCATTATCTAGGTCGAAGAACACGCAAATAAACTTGATAGAACCTAACTGTGATATCATACTAAAAGATTAGGTGGAGAAAAACCGTATGATATACAAAAAGCATATAACTCCATAGCAAGAGATGTATTTTAAGACCGCATATATAAGGGGAAAGAAAAAGAAAAAAGAAAAAAGAAAAAACTCCATAACCCAAGTATACAAATACATTCAAAGGAGCAAACAAGTTACAGCCCCCAAAAAAGAAGAGGAGAGAGAGAGAGAGAGACGAGGAAGAGAATTGACTTTGGTCTGCCATACCATTGGAGCTTGGATGTATTATTCTCTTCTCTGTCTCTGCGCTCCGCATGGCCCCCGCCCCGACGCGGTTTTGACGATTGCGGGAGGCAAGGCAAGAATGGCAAAAATCACATGATCGACAAAGCGGCGTAACCCTCTCTTCTTGTTTTGGCTTTTATCCTGCTCTCGAAGACCGCTTTTTCCGTCTATTCTGACTCTCCTTCGCGACGTTTTCACACAGTTCCTGCTGTTCGAACCAGCCCAAGATCTGCATGTTGAGAATCTCCTCTCCATGTGCGATTCAGGGGTCAAAGATGTGAGGAACACATTCTAGTTTTAGTCGACAAACTCTAGTGTCAATTCACTTTCCTGGAAACTTCCTCTGTGAAAATGCAGATTCAAATGGTGGCATTTTGTGCTGTGATCCCTCGGATATGCATGTCAACAAAAACCCATGCAGAGCAGAGCACGAGACATGCTCTCTTGTCTTCCTACTCCCAACTCTTTTTACCCACTCCACTCCCTGGAAAGATACAAGAAACTCCGTGTAGGACCTCTCTCTCTCTCGCCAGCCATCTTTTTATACTTCTCCTCCATAGCTTGACCCCTCTCCTTCACACTATATATACGTGCACATTCTGCATGCATTGCCTCACGCCAAACCCAGAACTTCTTAAGATATTCAAATCTCTGTATTGTAAGCTAAGGTGTGTATTCACTTCATCCCTCTGTTTTTCGTAACAATGCAGGGTGGCTTCTCTTTCAGCAAAACCACCCTGTTCGTGATGCTCCTCGCATTGTGCATTGCGCCGACCTTTGTGCGAGGACAAGGCACGAGAGTAGGGTTCTACTCGCGTTCGTGTCCGCCTGCCGAGGCCGTCGTTAGGTCGGCGGTTCAGGCCCATTTCCAGGCCGACCCCACCGTGGCTCCCGGGCTGCTGAGGATGCACTTCCACGACTGCTTCGTCCGGGGATGCGACGGTTCGGTCCTCCTTGATGGGCCCAGCGCTGAGAAAACGTCGCTTCCGAACCGGGGGTTGAGAGGATATGAAGTGATCGACGACGCAAAGACCCAGCTCGAAGCCGCGTGTCCCGGCGTCGTTTCTTGTGCTGATATTCTCGCTCTCGCGGCCCGTGATTCCGTTGCTCTGGTATGTAACAATCCCGTGCTTCCATCTTGGCAGCAGCAACATGATTGATCTCTTTTAAAACGCCAAGTCTTCAGACATTCGAGACATTTTGAGTGATGTGATTCATGAAATTCAATGCAGACGAATGGACCAAGTTGGGCTGTGCCGACGGGACGCAGAGATGGACGGGTCTCCTCTGCATCAGATGCCGAAAATTTGCCAAGTATCCGGGATTCAGTTGATGTGCAAAAGCAAAAGTTTGCTGACTTAGGACTGAACACCCTTGATCTTGTTGCTCTAGTTGGTCAGTGTTTCAATTCTGTCCCCTTTTTCCGTTTCCTATTCTGGATTGGAATATTGAAGTTGGCAACCGAAATGTGGTATATTAAAGCATGTCCAAACCTTAACCAATATGGATTTCCAGGAGGGCACACCATAGGAACTGGAGCTTGCCGGTTCTTCCAGGACAGGCTCTACAACTTCAACACTACCACCTCAAACGGAGCTGACCCCTCCATTGATCCTTCCTTTGTTTCTCAACTCCAATCTCTGTGTCCACAAGACGACGACGGCACGAGGCGCGTCGCCCTCGACACCGGCAGCCCCAACCGCTTCGACACGTCCTTCTTCGCAAACTTGAGGAGCGGAAGGGGACTTTTGGCGTCCGATCAGAAGCTGTGGACTGACGCCTCCACGAGAACTTTCGTGCAGAGCTTCCTGAGCGGTGGAGGCCCGACCCGGTTGGACTTCAGCGCGGAGTTTGCTGGATCGATGGTGAAGATGAGTAACATTGGTGTGAAGACGGGGACGGATGGTGAAATTAGGAAAATATGCTCCGCTATTAATGCATGATTTAGATCTTTGAAGACTAATCGAACTCCAGGATTACAGTGTCATGTGTTAGAATAGAACCGGCGTAAGCTGATTCATGGTGCGTGCTATTGAATTCGAAGCGGATAGGTTTTTTTTTTTGGGTCGAATCGAAGTGGATAGGTTGACTCAATTTAATGGCTATCGTCTCCAAGATGAAAATCTTGACCATGAATTTCAATGATTGCTTATCTTCCTGTGGGGATTTCTGGTGATATCTGATTATTTATTCAAAACTAGATGGTGGCTTTAAATAAATAATTGTATAGGTAAGAAGAAAATATGATTATCGGACCTATACTTTCAAGTTGGTTAGATAGTTGAAATATCTTAAGAGTTCGTTTACTTCGCGGAAAATGCACGTTTTGAAAAATATTTTCCTAAAAGCGATGATTATATCGCTTGAAATAATTAGTCAATAAAATATATTTTCATTACGATGATCATTTATGCCTAAGCATTTTTGTGGACAATAGAAATATTTTTCATTCATTCATTTTTGCAAGCGAAATAAGCGATCATTTTTAGGAAAATATTTTTCAAATCGTTCATTTTTCGCGAAATCAACGGACCTAGATGCTCAGTAGCCTAGCCAACTTAGAAAGCTTTTATCAAGATATTTGAGTGGTGGGAGAGGTCAAAAGTCCACATCCACAAAATCTTCAATGGATTAGAAACTCTATGTATTTAGTGAAGATTTTTTTTTTTTGGTCGAATTTAGTGAAGAATTAAAGCAGACGCCTACTGTCAATTTTTTATACCAATGTATTTAGTGAAAATATGGAATTAATTGAGGTTGGGGAAAATATACCATGTCTCAAATGCAAATAAGTATGGGTGAAATAGCTTAATTCTTAGTCTTTAAAAGCTGCTCCTATAGTAAAATTCTGTAATCTAAAGTGGAGGTTTGACAAAATTTAACTAGTATCTAATACATAATATCATCTAAGTAGCATTGACACCGACACGAGACACGCGACACGACACGACACGCCGACACGTCATTTCTCAAAAATAGAGGATTCCAACACGTTGGGACACTTTGTATTTATCATGTATGTATAAAAATATCAATAGTGAGTTTTTTCTTATTCTTCTTCTGTTAAGGATTCACGATTATGTTTTTTTTTTTTTTGCTGGCTGGGTATATTAATATTAAGGTGACTAGGTATATGACTTAAGTATATATATTTTCGATAAATTTACATTTTGACCCCTAATTTAATGAAAATGCTTAAAATTGACATCATAAGTGTTGAAATGGCGTGTCGGAATGCTGGACTCGCATGTCGCTGGCGTGTCTGTGGTGCTGACCACATGTCAATCGCACGTCGGAGAGTGTCGAGAGATTGTCGGAATGTCGGACACGATACGAAGACTCTCGGAGAGTGTGAGTGCTTCCTAAAATATCATATGCACCTCATTCAATATACCTTTTTTCTGGAACAAATGCTGAATGATTTCTTAGTGGTAAATTTGCTTTAGAATGGCTCCGAAAAAACGCATTCTTTTTTATTTATGCTTGCAAAATCAAAGAATATATTAGTTTAAACTTGAAAAAATAAAAATAAAAATATTTTTTTGGCAATATTTATATTTTCATCAAACAAAACAATTGAATAAATAAAAAATTTACTTATTTGAAGTTTGTTATAATATTTAGAAATTGTTCATAAACAAATCATTTTCTTATAATAAGGAGATGGCCTTCCTAACAATCTAGAGTCCTATTTGTCATCGTTTTTTTGTTTTGTTTTGGTCGAAACCTATTTGTTATCGTTAAAGATAGTTTTTAGGGAAGAGTTTGAAATAATATATTTGTATACCGGTAGTTGGTCAGCAGGTCAGCGATGGTGACGGATGTACGATGATATAAATGGTCCAAATTCCACCCAACTCTTGATTTTTCACGGCCTTTTTCCTCCCCCTCTTTCCACACCAGGAGATAAACCAGCAGATGTAGGAGGCACAATTTTAACCCACATAAGATCACACCATGCAGCATAACTTCCTCAAAGGAATGCAATTCAAATTTCAAACAAGCCGAAGCTATTGGCCAAAAAAATTCAGAACTACATAACATCCTCGCTGTACAAATTTCAGGACCAAAACTCTGACTGCTGCTTCTAAAAGGACTTTCATGATCAAATCAATCTAGAGTCGTAGACCCTTATTAGATATTCGCCAAGACATCATCGCAGACCAGCACATAAACCAAGGAAAGAACACTAATTTGGAGCAACCAAGAACAGAACTATCTCGGCCAAAACCATGGATAACTAAAGTCCAAAGAAAACACAGGCATATACATCTAGTTATGTTACCAACACGTCAGCTATCGGCACCATGTGCCCTGAAATCTGCATTTTCACAGCAACCAACTAATATGCATATCTGTCCTTTGAACTATCATTTCTTGCAACCATACTGATCACATTGACTTCCAACAAGCCAAAAATATAACGTAACCTACATAAATACTCGCCAGAGCAGAAATTGATGAGCCAAAACTAACCATTGGCTTGCCAAACCTCTATCACGCAGTAGAAGTTACAACAATCTGCAGGCAGACAGTTCGTCGCTAGTCTAAAAGAGCAGAAGGCTTTACTTTAAATTTATTTGCATATCCATCCATAGATCAACGACTTCTCCATTGTCCACCTCTCAAGAGAATACGCAATTCTTCCCTCTTGCTCAGATAGAATAGTAAAACCCCCTTCTCTTAACAATTCATCCACTCTTAAGCAAAGAATTACAAGTAGACAACTCAGTAGAGACTAAACCAGTTAATAAATAAACTCAATTTTTCTATCTTCTTGGGTCCACCCTACCCTATCTAGAAATGTTCTTCCATTAGATGCACTAGAACTTTTTGGCCTAGAGTTTTAAATTTCTGTGTCATTCAGTTCATTTAAACCCCGACACCTCCCCTCCCTCCCTCTTCATTCCCTCCCCCTGAGACAGAGATTCATGACTAAAAAATACAGTCCAGTTCAAAAGCATTTCTGTGCAGGATGAGGTAGTTATTCATCCACAATTCTATCTACCATAAATTGAGTATCCGGAATGCATATGAAGAGCCACTGCTCAAATTGTTCAGACTATCCTATCCAGCAACAACAGAAAAGAAATTACCATTCAGCAACGGTGAATCGTCCATGAAAGAACTGTCGATTAACAAGAATTTTGTATTAATAAATTTTCAAAGACAACAAATTAACGGCAGCTCGTCCTTCCATCACTCCTTCCTATGGACCACAAATTCATGGCAACAACTATCAACCTTCAGCCTACCTCATAGATCTGTAAAATATTGATCTCACAGTTCACAAGAATATGATGACCAGTAATGGATCTCATTTTATTCTAGAGTTAAACTGAATTCTCACGGACACACTCTTGCACATAGTGGAACAACAAACATTTCATTCTGAAAATCAACTAGCTCAAGAACATAAAACAGTGTGAGAAATAGTCCAGATGACTTTATCCTTTGTTTTTTCTGCTGGGAAATGGATATGCATTCATCCAATTTGAGACCGTACTACAGGGACTAATACATTCTCTACCCACAACCGACCTAATGGAACAAGAAACTGAGTCAAAAGTAAAAGGTAAACCGGCAAAGGAATTAGTTAAAGCCCAATTGCAGAAGGAATGAGCTACCCCCTAGAAGACCTTATCATAACTTAGAAGGCAACAGTGCCTTTTTGGAGAAGATAAACAGTTAGGTTCTCTTCACAAATGAATCTATGCGAGGAGCAGCATCCAGGAAAAATTGTAGCATAGGGATCTAAATTATGGATCGACACAAATAAGCATCAAATAATCAACTTCACAAGCAGCAAGTGGCATCAATTTGCTAAGAAACACATAACCAATAAAAGGAAGAATCACCCAGCACATTGGCATAAAAAAGGATAATCCTCACATAGCATGACAACATGATGGACAAAAAGAGACAATTTCATGGGTTACAGACAAAACATTTTGGCAAGCATCAAGGAAGTGCATCCAAGCGCAGCAGAAGATCATAAACTCTCCAGAACGAAATATAAGGGGCAGAACCCCATTCCTACGTATCAGCAGATGAACTTTTCACCTCTATCAACACACACATACCAGTTCAAGAACCAACACATGATGCTCAGTGAACTATTTGATTTTGAGCTGTCTATACAACAACATCCAACACTGGCAAAAGTAACCAAAATAATTATCACTTGGACACTAAAAGAATCTCAGGTTTCTTAGCTTTGCTCGGCGTGTTAGCATTCGAAGATGCATTTGCAGCCACCGCAGCTACAACCGCTTTTGCAGCCTCGCGCGCCCTCTTGTCGAGCTGAATGAGACTCCTCGTAGCCAAGATTGCCTGGGGAACCAAATCATGAGAAGCCCTCGCATATAAACTCCTGACCGCAACTGAAGCAGCGTCCTTGACTTCCTCTGCGTTCAAAGGAGCCAACAAACAGTGGCCCAAGATCCTCAACACGGGTTGCAAAAGCTCCCAAGGGAGCGGGATTCTCGCACCCTTTGGCTCCAAATTCACACCATTCTCTTCAATTGCCAAGTTCCTAACTTCCTCCACAACCCCATCAATCTCTATCTCATTCTCAATGCCATTCCCATCCTCCAAAGCCCTGAACCCGTCAACTTTTTCCTCATCACCATCAAACTCCCTCCTGCAAGAGCAATCCTGCCCCGCCCAAGCTGCCACGAACTGGCAAAGCTCGAGCTTTGACCATGAGGGCATCTGAGAGATCTGCTTATAATAACAATCCAGAGCTATTCCCACTATCGCGGCCCTTTTTGTAGACTTCACCGCAACCTGCGGCTCAAGGGGCGGCCACAAAACCCCGGCAGAGGCACGGGACGGCGGCGCAGGGGATCGGGTGCGCGGACTGTGGTAGAGAGAGGGCTGGGAGAGGTCTGGGATCGCAATCAGTGAGGGTTTGCCTGCGCGGGCCTTGCATTCGGAAGAATAAATGGCAAGGAGGACGGCCTCAAAGCCGGCGAGGGACGGGGAGGGATCGGAGTGGATGCGGGAGAGGTAGAGACCAGAAAGGAGGGGCAACAAGGAGAAGACGACGAGGCGGAGGGGGGGATCGGAGGAGAGGAAAGTGTCGTAGAGCCAGTGGCAGAGGGGGTCCGAGCCGGAGCCCGAAAGGGGGTCGGAGAGGGCGGAGGAAAGGGCAGAGTAGACAGGCAAGGAGGAGAGGAGGGAGAGGGCGGGGCGGTCGGAGTCGGTGAGGGAGGAGAGAGGTAAGGAGAGGATGGAGGAGAGGGACTCGATGCGGGTGCGGGCCTTGGAAATGGACTCCCACCAGGAGTGCATCGGGTCGTCGGTGGCGGCGGTGGCAGTCGCGACGGCGGTTAAAGAGTTCGGAGGGATAGAAGAGGCGGAGGAGGAGGAGGAGGAAGGCGAGGTGTTGCGCTGGATGTCCATGGTCTCTCTCCGTAGGAATTGACGAAAATGGCGTGAGAAGAGATCGGAGATGGGACTGTGGATTTTGGGTTGAGGACGATGACGGCGATGGTTTTCTCCTGTTTGGATTACTTGAATCCGGTTAGGCGTACGCGGTCTCCGGGTCGGGTGTTTCCTTTGGGTTCGGGCCATCCGGCCTTCTGCAAAGGCCCGAGAGTCATCTTCAGGCCCAAAAGAAAAATAATGTGGCTGATCATTCGTGCAGTTTTATTGTACACGTATGATTATGGTTGTTTGTGCCGTTTGGTGGCGGCGAACGAGCCAGGGCGACGGTGGCGGCGGGCTTTTACTATATCGTGGTGATGTTTGAGGGCGGCAGTGGCGACGAGTTGTAGGCAGCAGGAAGTGTGGTTACAATAACTTTTTTTTTTATCAGGGTTTCTAAATTTAAAGATTTTGATCATTTTAATGTCACCACAGATGTAGTATTATATTAAAAGGACACATAGAATGCTAATCTAAATATTTAACAGGTACCCGACATGAACATGCCCACCGTGATTATTCTACCAATGTATGGAAATATCATGTTGAATCAAAATTGAAAAGTCGATATGATTGATTGAAAAAAAAAAATTACACAATCGAGTGGAAGTTCGAAAACTCTTTTGCTCACATATAGTGGCGAGGGCGAGCGACTGAAGCGGTGGAATACGCGTGGCTTGAAGTTTTAAAAACAAATTGTAAACATATTTACAAAATAGGGCCCAATTAAGAATGGATCTTGGTGGGTATGAAATAGACCAAACTTTCAACCCAAAACCGCTTTCGCTAAGGCTCCGTTTGTTTCACTTTAATGAATAATTTGGAAAATATCTATATTAAAAACCATCGCTTATATTGCTTACAAAAATAAAATTCATTGTGGACGAAAATGTTTAGATGTAAATTATTATTAATAATGAAACTATTTTTGTCGATTAGATAATTATTCGGGAAACAAAAGGAGCCTAAATTTGATATACCAAAATTATGCGGAAAATTATCCAAAAAATCATAAATTTATTATGCGACGACCAATTCAGTTTTAAACCTGATGATTTGCCAATGTCATCCTTTTCGGCCAATTTTGAACGAAAATCACTAATGTTGATATAGACCGTCCTACATGGCATGGCCGATCTTGACAATTTTATGATTTTTTGAATTTTTTTATTTAGTTTTTTATTTTTTTATTTTCCTTTATTTATTTTTTCCGATTTCTCTCCGTCGGCCGGGGCCCCAAAGATGGCCAGCGATGGCTGGCCATAGGCGAGCGCATCGCGGCCCTAGCCCGATCTAGGCGAGGGCTCGGATGCCTTTGCTTGCCCTTTTTCACATATATGTTGCGGATATGATGTAGTTCCATCCTTTTTCTCTTTTCAATTCGTCGTTTTTTTCCATTTTAATTCAGATAAACCCTTCTCAATTATTTTTTGTCATCGTTCTTTTCAAGTTGTTAATTTTCATTTTCGCAGAAACAGTAATTTGCTGATCTAATAATGGTCATGCTTAAAATATGACTTATTGGGGTGGGTTCAGATTGGACTTGGATTGGAGTAGGTATAAAAATGGGTTTATCCTTCGACCAACCTGTTTATTACCTCTAGCCGCCCTATTCGAAGGGACAAAAATTAAGGAAATCGCTAGGAATCAAGTTCATGCGATGTGATTAATCATTGATAAGAAAATAAAGGAGAAAAGCTTGTGATTCTCCGTCCCGGCCACGCCGCAGGCTCTGTCTCTCTATCTCTCTCATGCATACGTACAAACAGTTAGCGAGCAAATGTGTTTCCTGCCTGCTCTGATCTAGTCCAACACAACACCACTTCCCCCTCGTTTCTCTCGCCCAATTTCACCTGCCCCCTTCATAAATCCCCAACTCCATCACTCCCTCTCTTTCATTTCTCTTCTGGGTTTCATCCTCCAACTTGTCTCTGCCCGACCCATCACCCGATGGCCTCATCAGCTCTCTCCGGTTCGTTGCTTTCTTCTTCTTCGCCTTCTTCTCTCGCTCCTCGCCGATCGACTGTGTTGCCGCCGGTCTCCGTTCAGTTCCGTCCCAGATTCGACGCCGCCTCGAAGACGACGGGCCGCCGTTTCGCGGCTCGTTGCTCGCTGGGCGCAGCTCAAGATCCCAAGGACGACACTCCCATCGAATTGAGTGGGTTGATTTTTTGAGGTTTTTTTACTTTTTTCGTTATCGAGTGGCGAGGATCGCGATTGCTTTTCAACGATCACGTTGGTGACTGTTGCATTTTCGTTTCCGGCGCAGAATATGCTGCATTTCCGACAGTGATGGATATCAACCAGATTCGCGACATTTTGCCTCACAGGTAAATGCGTCTTTACGTAGCTTTCGATTTCTCCGAGGAAAAAGAACGGCTTTTTTGGCCGCCGTATCTCTTTTAATGTAATTGAAGTTCGAACACTTTTCCTTTTTAATATGCTCTAGGTTTCCATTTCTCCTAGTGGATAGAGTGATTGAATACAATCCTGGAGTTTCAGCTGTTGCTATCAAGAATGTTACTATTAACGACAACTTTTTTCCTGGGCATTTTCCCGAGAGGCCAATCATGCCTGGTGTTCTCATGGTCGAGGTAAAGCCCTCTTCTCTCCTGTGCCTTTTTTAGGTTTTTTTCTTACTTTAAATTTCATTAAAGTACCAGTGAGATATTAAAGTGGTCTGTGTTAAGTCGAGTGAAATTTCTTCTGATGTGTTGCAATGCCGAGTAATTGGTGAAGGCATATATGGGTGTTTGGCTTTCTCAAAGATGATGTGGCGTCTTCAGTCCAAGGTTGTTCTTGTTCCGACAGTCCTCGGCATGAAGTGCGAATAATCCATGTCGGGTTTCTCGAGGTTGGGTTTTCCTTGAAGATCTGTAATCAAAATGCATTAACCGCCAGCAAATCTTATATTCTCATGCCCTTATTGGACAAATTTTGCTATGAAATGATGAATCCACTTAGGATTGCCTAATGTGCGACATTTAGCAGCCAAGTTCCTGCTGGGATCATATCAACTTTAATGGCCTTGGTTATTGTTGTCGGTATAAATTTATTGGTGTTGTTTATCATTGTCTTATAAATTTGGAAAGCAAAGGAAGACAGTATTGGCTGTCTAGCCGGAGCTTGGACCTTGCATAGGGGAAGCCACTTCAGTGAGCCTATGATCTGCTTTATAAATTACATTCTGAGCCCTTACGCTTAGTGCTTCACTATCTCAGCCAAGAGTAATGTTTCTGACTACATCTCTGCTACTGATCATGTTACTATCACCCGAGCAACCCTCTTTAGTGACCTAAGGGTAAGTTTGTCAAATTCTTTTCTAGTGAAGGAATTAAACGGTAGGACCTAAGCGTAATTTCTCCTGAAATATGTCATCTGATTTTACACATGGCCAATCCATTGTGAGAAAGCAGAACATCATTTATAACAAGATGCCAGTAGCTATCCTTTGCCCTGGCTGTGTCTCTGCTGGGAGGTTCTGCAAGTCTAGAGGACCATGTTTTTGTTGCAGATTCTACAGGAGTTAGTCATTAGTCAGGCATAGGCCATAGAAATTACTTAGCTTCTATAGAAAATTTAAATGGACTGAACATCTCATGACTTCTATACTATAAGGAATATCACTAGACTTGTGAAATCTTTAGTTGGTGACTCTGAAATTTCGATTAGGAATTGTTTCGGAGTTAGAAATTCATGTTTTTTCAGACATGAGTTGCTACAAGTGTCGCTACTTTGGGAGGTTTTACATCCACGAAAAAGAAAAATGATGCATTTTTTTGCTGTCCAGGCAATGGCACAGGTTGGTGGCTTGGTTATGCTACAGCCAGAGGTGGGAGGCTCTCGTGAGAATTTCTTCTTTGCTGGAATCGACAAAGTAAGATTCCGGAAGCCCGTCATTGCAGGTGACACCCTAGTTATGAGGATGACACTTGTCAAGCTACAGAAGCGCTTTGGAATTGCAAAGATGGAAGGAAAAGCTTATGTTGGGGGTGAAGTGGTCTGTGAGGGCGACTTTTTGATGGCTACTGGCACTGGCAGTGAATAGTCTGTCGTTTTTGAGTGATCTCTTGTCATGGCTACGTGTTTAAGATAATTTAGCGAATCTCTTGTTCTGATTTCTGCTAGTGAAACTCAGGAGAGCCTCCCTTGAAGGGAAACTTATCGCTCACACTGATTCCTTCTCTTCCTTTTTCTTTTTGTGCTTTTGCCAGTAGATGAAAAAAATTTCGTCTCCCCTTTGTTATTGGGTAGGTATTCATCATGATTGAACGCTTTATTGTCTATCCTATCCTACTCCAACAGTTGAATTGAAATAATGATTTCGCAATTAAGACTTATCAGCTTAATCTGTTTCTTACTTTCTATAATTTGGCTGAGATGGTGTCAGAAGATTCTGTCACAATTCAGTCTTGTAGCCATTTAGATGTCATGGCCAACAACCAAGGATCTCTGTCCTTTGAGAAAATCTGCCAGTAGGTTGTAGCTTTGATGGGGTGACTACTGTCAAAGGTATGTAACTAATATCTCGTATAAGATAAGGCATGTCCATGAGAAATTGCGCTCATATCAGTTTCTCCAGGATCGACATGGCCATCTGCCCATTTTGCATTGGTGACATCCTTTGCAGTCCCATCCTCTCATTTTTTGCTCAGTCATTCGTATTATATGCTTTCGTCACATTGGCCAGACCTTGGTCCATTCCATGCTTTTGGACGGGACGTAATTCCGCTGAGATGTTGCTCAGCATAAGTAGTTAGTTCTGTTAAACAAGCCAACAAAAGCAACATAAAAACAGCGAGCTGGATTTCCTTGCATTCATTATAGAAGTCAGGGTTCCTCTCCCCTCAATTTCCTTTTGCAGTCATTGTCAATCTATTGAAGTAGCATCTATTTACCATACACCCTGCGCTGGTTCATAGTTTGAAAACATAGAGGTATTAAGATCATAACAAGTTCTGGTAATCTTTTATCTCCAATATGCCCGATTTACAAGCCAAGAGCACCGAGAGGTGTCTTTCCCTGCCCTGCCTCAAAGTAGAAAATGAGCATGGCCAGCATAGCAATTCTCGCATGCTTGATCTCAGCCAGCTTCAGTCTCTCTAACTTCTCCCCGTCAGGAATGTACACTCCGTCCTTGAGCGTGCCCGCCAACCCCAAGGGGTCGAAAAACTTGCCTCCCGGATATCCCTGGTCTCCGGTCGAGTTTGCAAAGTTCTCGGCCGTTCTAGACCACGGAGTAGCCCATTCCACAGACTGAGAGTCTGGGTTAAAGAAGTCTGCCCATCTTTTGCTCTCGACCCATCCCATGAGCAGGAGCTGGGTTCCAAGCAGTGAGCCAAAGGAGAACGGTGCCACCGCACCCGGAGCCGCGCCCGCTTCGAACCACGGGATTCCGCTCCACGCCTGGCCCACGAAAATGCCGACCACTGCGGCCATGGCCCATCTGCCGTGGATCAGCTCGGCTTCTCTATACCACTTTAGGAATGCCGGGTCCTTCCCTAGCCCTAGCGGGTCAAATCCGTAATCACCTGGAAGTCTGCAATTTTTTCACCAGTTAGACAACCAGTGGAATGAATTCGTTTTTCCCTAAACAAACCACCGGATGCATGACCAACACATTATTATGCAGAGATATGTGCCTTAACGGATAACTTACGAGCCATCGAGCCATTCAGGGTCGATGAAGTTGCCGCCGCCTCTAACGGCAGGGATCCACGATTTCTTCGGCTGCGCAGCCACAGCCGCTACTATCAACTTCCCAGGAGTGAAAGCAGGGATAGCCCTGGCTCCAAATCCAGCGGATAACAAGTCACGGCTTCTCTTGCCTCCAGTCAAGAAGGTCGAGCTTGAGCCTAACCCACTAACAAATGCACTAGATGTTGCAGCCATCTCCCTCTCTCTCTCTCTCTCTCTCTCTCTCTCGCGTATGTTTCCGTGTATCTGAACTATGAAGATAGAGCTAGTGATTCTGAGTTTTCTATATAAAAAGCGTTATATGTTTGCTTTGTTTTTTTTCCCTCTGAGTGGGAAATGTGAAGGGAGGCTTCCTATGGAGCCAAGTAGGATCACGAAATCTGAAGAGGACAGGTTGTGGATAGATCATGGACCAATGGGAACTCGACCTCACATTGCCCATCTCCAGATGCCTTCAATTGCAATGGACCCCATCTAGTTGTCTCGTCTTGATTTTGACTGCATTCAACAGCAAATGCTCGTCCATAAATCTCTTTCGTTGGGTGCTGAATAAGGTCGGGTGGATAAGAAAACTCTCTTCTTTATCTGAGGTTGCTCCATGCGTGATGTGATTCTATAATGGCTTCTGTTATGTCCAGTTCATGACCGATCACAATGCTTTGAAGAAAAAGGGAGTAGCGTAGACTGTACTTCTTCTGTCTCGTGGGATACCCATCTTCTTAACTTTGCAATCAAAGGTCATTATGATGCGTGCAATATGTTGAATTTGACTTTGCACGTAGAAATTTTACGTTTTGAACTTTAGCCGGAATGAAGTGATTGTGAAAGTTTATTAACAAATATTTTTGGTAAGAACAAATGTATATGAATACAATCTCGACGCGAATGTTATGCTTCCTAGTTGAATCAGAGAGTCAGAACAAAATTTGAACATACTTATATTAATTCGCAGAATTAGTATGCAAAGTGATGGGATACTTGTATTTGGTACTAATGTTATCTATTTATTTAAACATTTTCTTACAATGTGTTATATTGAGAAAACAATCTGTTAAATAACTGTTCATATGTCAAAAAGTGTGAACGGCATGATGTTCCATGTTCTCGAAAAATCGTTACTTTACCCGCTTTGTTCAGTGGCGGGGGCTATTACCGGTCACTGATCAAACGATGGACAGCCGTCGCATTTTCTCTTTCCTTATCCTTTTTGCCTCGCTGTTGGGATGTAATTGTAACTCCGAATTTAACGATTGCCATGGCTGACTTCTGCTGATTGTCTCTCCTCGCACCACTCACCAACCACTCAACCCACGCACAGCTTCAGTGGGAACGCAGATGATTCACAGTGCTATGATCGATTCTGTAGCCGTGAAGAGTTTCGCCATGTGGGTCTCCATGGAGCCTCGTTCTTTGAGCTTCTCTTGCTCCGGTTCTCTGTTTTCTCCATGCACTAACCATCGCTTTCTAATCTCGCGAAAGTGCCCTCTGCGAGTGGGTGTTCGCAAGAGGAGGTCGATCCCTTGCGTTTTCTCCAAGCCCGCGTCGCCTGGAGATTCCTCTTCTTCGCCTGATTTTGGCCTGGTCTCCACCACAGGTTCGATGGCGAGCAGCTTCTGTTTCTCTAATGGGTTCTTTCCAATTGTTTTTGTTTTGTTTTGGTGTTTCTTCTTATTGCTTTGTCTTTTGGGGGATTTTGGGCAGAGTGTTCTGATGGTAGTGTCGTTTTTCACTACGGTGATGTGAGGGAAGCGGAGAGGGTGGATGTTGAAATGGTGGGATCGGAAGGTACTGGTGACGATGGTGATCAAGTTGCTTCCACAAGTTTCTCCAGTGAAGATGGTAAAACGGTCTACTTGCAAGAGGTTCGCCATATAGACCATTACAAAGAAGTTGCAGGCAGTAACTTCAACCATACTACAAAAGAGAAAGCTGAATCCCGTTCAGTAGCTGAATGTAGAGGGGGCTCACCTGAACTGATTGATGAGGAGAAAGTTTCAACTAGAGGAGATCATTCGGGTATGGCAGAAGTTGTGTCTTTTGAAAGTCCTCAGTCAATTGCAACAACGTTGGAAGATGCTGGGTCCAATGTGGCTACAAGTGATTCCTTTGGTCTTACTCCTTATTGTGTACCTAGTATAAGTAGCGAAGGAGGATTGATGGAGACTATCGAGCGAGAGCCTCCCGCTTCAATTGGTCTTTCCAAGCTTAATGATGTCGTAAGTATGGAAACCATTAGTATCAGCAAGAATGGTCATGATGCTTCTCTTATTACTACTGATTTGAAGTCACATCCCACAATGGACATGGAAAACGTGAGTGACGTAGAGGAAGTTTTGGAACTGAAGACTGTGGATGAAGATATAGCCCCAGCCTCATCTAAAGCTGACTCATTGGTTGAAGTGTCTAGAGACAGTCCCTCTGAGAAAAGTATCCAGGAAAATGTTCTAAAGGATGGTACAAGTACTGCTACTGCTATGCACAAAGTGGATATGTCAATCAAAAGTCCGAGTGGTGAAGATAGTGCTCAGATTGAGACAATGCTGGCTTCTGCTTCATCAGAAGCTGAATCTTTAATGAATCAGAAGGTTGGCAATGTTGCCACGAGTATAGCTCCCGATGTGCATAAGAGTGAAAGCTTGGAAGGGGTTAGTCTGTTTCTTGAAAGTTCCATGTCAGCACATCTTCTCCTTGATTGAACTTTTACAATATTTTCTACCACCAGCTTAGGAAATGATATCATCTACTAATGGAAAGACTGGAGGAGAATGGCTTACAGATTTACTTGCAATGATGAGCGATTTAATTTGGATTGAGATTTAGACTATGCTTATTTAACCATCTTTTTGCCTCCCTTGCATGCTAGGATTGGCAATCCTGTGTGATTTAGTTGTCCCATACTTTGGAAATGAAGCCATAGAACCTTTGACTCATTTAGCATGTGTGTGCTCTCTACTTAGCATGAATCTTACATTTCATTCCTGGTAAAGCCTTTTGTCGATTAAGCTGGGGAGATCACTCGACAAATTATATGTACCGACACACATGTAGACATTATGCACAATGTGTGTGTAGAGAGAGAGAGAGAGAGAGAGAGAGAGACGCGGGTGATTTGCTGCTTTTTTACTGCCAGATTTCTGTGGAGGCAACACAAATGATTTGGTGCTTCATGCTTATATGTGAGCATCCATACTTTTCTGTCTTCAAACAAACCAATGGATAATAGCGCTTCAGGAGACATCAGTTTCAAAGTGTACTGTACATTCAGCTAGTTTGTCTCATTCCCTTTTTTGTCACTGCAAATTTTCAAGTCCTAGTACTCATTTTGACAGCAAAGGTTTTGCTCTTAGTTGCATCATCTACTTCCTCCTTCTTGTGTTCAAGGAACTTAAACGATCTTGGGTATATCTTCTTTTTAGGTAGATGATAGTATGCTCTTGAATCGAGATGAATCACTTGAGCTTAACTCGCATAATATTGAACTTGGAGAAATGCCAGCAATCAGTGGGGAAGAACAGGAATCTGCCAAAAGTAGTGATGAGAGGTAACCACAGATTTTCTTGTGCCTCATGCAGAGCAAAATTAGTTTGAAACTTTTCTATGCTCAGGTGAAATGTCTACTATGATGACTGATTTGATCTAGAAGGTTGTGTTTGCAAAGAGTAATTTGACCGGTGTCATCATTACGAAGACCGTCACTAAAGAAGGAAACATAAACATTTCCTTGTACTGGAATATCAACTCTGAGAATAACATTCATAGGGGGTTTCTAGACTGCAGTAGACGAGCCAGTGTGGAGTATTATCAGACAATCTTCTTCCCGTAGTTGTCAAAGTCTGGCTTGTTCATCTTAGTGGAGTGCATAATGCATCTGCTGATGAAATGCTGATACATTGCTTCATGGCAACTTGAAAGTGCTTGAGACTGTTCATAAGGTCGAAATAATTCTGTGGTAGTTTCTCATTCTGTTGAAGTTTAGTATAGTGCGATTTGCATATTTGTGAGTAGATGAGCTCCCTTGTCTTGATATCACAGTCACTCTTAGAGTTGCAGCAATGACAAATACCCTGGCAGAGAGCAACCAATTTTTTTAACATTTAAGCTTTAGTTCTAAGATAATACAGTTTCAGCATTTTTCAGCATCTAGCTTCTACTCCTAAAACCTTTTTTTCTGGTCTAGTAACATTTTGGTTTTATTTTTTCTTTTCCAGCAAGTTTTCTACGGTCATAAGGTTCTGTTCTAAGAGTCAGTTTATGTTCTGTTTGATATTTAAATTGGGTAATATTAGATTTCAGCTCGACTTAGAGTCAATTCTATTCTATTTATTATTTATCCATCTAAACTAGGGAGTTCTCTATTATTACCTGCGACAAATATTCAACTGCAATTTACCTTTAGGTTTGACCTTGAGATAGTGGCTAATAAATGTCCATATCCAGGGAAGAAATCTCGAGGACAGAATTTTGCCTTTATCTGGGTGCTGATTCACTACCTCATCCCTCTAAGGTAACTACATTTCATGGACAGTTGTTCCTATAATATGAGGTAGTCATGAAATTATTTTTCTTGGATGCACTATGACAGAGAAATTTTTTTTTAGTATAACAGAAATTCGTTTTGCCTCATTATCTTTCTTTTACCAGTATTCCAGTAATAAACTGTTTCTTCTTATTATTCCCATCTTCCAACATTTGCATGGGGAATCTTGATCTGAAAGTATGGCTGACTATGGCTATGTAAGTTCCAATGTTAATACATGACCTCCTTGTTATAGAGTGCCGGCAGGATCCATGAAACCTTATTGCAACTACTATAGAGGAACTAAATAGCGTTGAAACTGATCAGAGGAAGGAAGGGTACTTAAATCAAAGTAGGATAGCAGCCGGCAATTCTTCTATTTCTTTTTTTTTCCCTTGAGAGAATTTGGTTATTATCAAGTTGAGAATTGCCTTACAGTATCAACAGTGCCTGTCACATTGAATACCTTAGTAAATCCTTTGTGATGTTAAAAGGAGAAAATGCTTCCATATTGATAAAGGGAAAGCTCTGGGTATTACTGACACTATGGTTGAATAAATAATAGTTTCCAGGTGTTGACAGGTGGAGAGGATTCTCATTTCATCACCAACAGGAGCTGGCTAGGTGTTGCTGATGGAGCTGGCAAGTGGTCTATGGAAGGTAAATTTTTCTACTCAGTTTAGAGAAAACTGCTAGAAACGAAACAGATTTGATAACTCTAATAGTCTAATTTCTTCTTCTTCGTTCTTTATAAATAATTGAGTGTGCTGAAAAGATGCATCCGGATATTTACAGAATGAGAATAGGAACTATACATTATGAAAACAGCCTTTTTGAATGACATCAGAAATTAATTATGTTTGCTAAGAAAATTATTTCCAATTTCTGCATGAATTGACTCTACTAAGTTGACTTCTTGAGCTGCATGAACTTTTTTTTAATCACTATTACTTCATGCTTTCAGAAGACTGGTTTGAATGAACTGCAAATCATGAAGAAGGCCTTCTTTTCTCAGGAACTAATGCCGGATTATTTTCCCAAGGATTGATGGACAACTGCAGAGAGATAGTATCAGCCAGCGAGAGCAATGCTGTAACTGATCCTGTCGATGTGATAATTAGAGGTGCTGCAGCAACACAATCTATAGGATTGTCTACAGTTTTGGTAGCATGCTTTGATGGCCAGGTAATATGATTTATTTAGATGAGATACTCTGATTTCAATTGCATTGTATGCTTGTTGTTGGTTCTCTCAGGGTTTTTCAGCTTCAACAATGCAGCCACAGCCCTGGGGAACTTCTAAAAACTAACCTTAAAATTCTTCATGTGAATGCTGTCATCTTTATTGGGATGCAGTGGGTCATATCTTGAATCCTGGGGATATGTTGATTTGTAAAAAACTTAATATCCGTTGTTTCTTTTGAAGTTTATTCATCAAATCTCCTATATTTTAGTAAAAGCAGAGGAGACATACACCTTTAAGGCCCTAACTATACATTTGTAGAGCTTTATATGTGATTTGGCTAACTGAGTTTGCAAAGCTTTGATGAAATGGTGGACGCTCTTAAGTATCTTTTCAGGCTGCTTTCAGAAACTCTAATCGATTTATCTTTAACTGTTCTCCTGATGACCTTTTATGGAATTTCCTGGCCCTTGCACTGTTAAAAACTGAAGCTGCAGTGTCTTCTATGCCACTACTTGCAAGGCTATATATTCTCCTGTTGATTGACAATTTGAATGACAGGTCTTTTTTGTTTTTGTTTTTTTTTTTGGGTCATAAAATGACAGGTCCTACATGTGGCAAATATAGGAAACTCGGGGTTTATCATAATTAGAGATGGCATGATCTATAAGAGATCTTCTCCGATGACTCATGAGTTCAATTTTCCCGTGCTGATAGGAGGAGGAGATACTCCCTCAGAGCTTATGGAGGTAATTTATGCTCAATTAGATGTTCTGCAATGTCATAAGTGGAATTCCTAAAGACGTGCAATTTTCAGTATATTAGAGAATAAATCCTTCTCGGAAGTTAGTTGCTTCTCGTTTATATGGAGAAAGATTTATTGGGAGAGAGATAGATTGCTAGATGAAACACTACAATCTTAAAATCGTTTGTCGATCAGTGTTACAGCATTGAGTTGGAGGAGGGCGACGTGTTTGTGTCTGCAACTGATGGTCTCTTCAACAATCTGTACGAGCAAGAAATAGCTTCAATCGTCCGCAAGTCCTTGCAATCTGGTTTAAGTCCTCTGGTACCTTGCTTATCTTGATTATGTCTCACTAAGCCTCTTTATTGGCTGGAAACAATGAATCACTGTAAACCACACATGCTTATAGTGGTTTCACTGAGTATCAATAATTGGATTGCGTTTCTGGACATGCATTGAGGCCTGCTATGATCCTTGACGTACTTCTGGTAAACTGCATCAGATCATTGTCTTACAGTGTTATTGGCTATTGAGCTCTTCACATGAGCCATTGATAGAGTTTCCACTGGAAGATATTGACTGCTCGTTCATCCTTCTCTACTAGGACATAGCAGAACTATTGGCTACTAGAGCACAGGAGGTGGGGCAATCAAAATCTGCAAGGACTCCATTTGCAGATGCGGCCCATGCAGCTGGTTATGTTGGTTATACTGGTGGCAAGCTCGATGATGTTACCGTGGTCGTGTCCATGGTCGAGAAGAGATCTAGCTCTCGGCTGTAGGACGATTCTTCTCTTTTGAATTAAGACGATGACAGTTCAAACTCTTCTTTATCTTGATCTGAGGAAAGAGTTTGCGCAATATCAACCAGAAAATGTCGAATATCATCCTTTCTTGGTTCACTTCCCTGCTGTTTCGGCTTCTTAGGCCAAAGATTCATCGATGTAGTTACTTTCGATTTCTTAGATGTCTTGATCCTATTAGGTGAAGCTAGTTCAAAGTGCAAGGACTCCACAGGAAACAGAATGATAAATGTGGATGGGGTCCGTCACCAAGATGCGCAGGAGAATTAACGGGGTCCATTCGCTCCTGGCATTTCGCTTTGGGTAGATTTGAAACTTCATACTTCGCGAGAGGTACAGATCTAGGACTTTCTAGATGCATTCAGATAGAAAAAAAAAATGGAGGGTCACGTTGATATGCGAAGTTCAAAAGGTACTAAGAACATGCTCTGCCTCATGATTAGTTGAGACTCTGCGAGCATGCTGTATGTAATATATAGCATGACATCTAGAACACGAACAGAGGGGACCCAAACAGATAATAAGAAGATTTAACAAACGAAAAGAGGAAATGCGTAAAAGAAAAAAGTCAAGATTTGGGACATTCTCATGGCGAGTTGCGGCTGCAGGACCCTCCACACAAGAACATGCTTCACAAGCATAAGGAATGGAATCATATTTGCTGTTCGGTTTGCCACTGACAACAATTTTTTTTCTTTTTTAATTTTTCGTTAAATTTATTTCATTAACAACATATTCACCGGTTAATTGCATTGCGTTAGTCGCTAAACCTGAAAGTCATACTAAGTATCTTAGGTTTAGGTTTTTTTTTTTTTTTGGTTCAAAATATTATTCAGTCCGGTATGGGTTGTGCAGTTTGTCTCTGAAATTGGGAATTGGACTGGAGTCCTTGGGAATCGGATCCAATCGGCCGATTTGGTCAGATCTGGGCGGTTCTCAATTCGGTCGGTTCATTATGCTCAACTCTACGCACGAGGCACTGGGATTTGATATGAGCGAAAAGGGTGAAACTTGTCCGCTTTGGATTGTAGCTTTTGCAAGTTTCACATGAGGCACTAGGATTTGGGATTGAGCAAAAAGGGTGAAACTTGTCCGCTTTGCTTTGATGCTTTTGACTTAGAAAAGATAAAAGGGAAAGATAAGATTCCCCATAATGAAAGACGGTCCACTCACTAGGCATCATTAATATTGGGTTCACGAGCTCAATCACGCCACCTTAATGGCCATTCTGTATCTCTCTCTCTATGAATCCTTTGCTAGTCAGTCAATTTTTGGTGGGCAATTTCAAAAAATATGGAACAACAATGCAAGGGTGAAAGTAGTGGTGACCATGGGCCGATTTGGGCCCGGAACCGGCCCGGGTCAAAATCGGAACCGGCCTGTGGCATACGGGCCCGGTTCCGGTTCGCCCAAATCTTGAACCGGCCCGAACCGGAATCGGAACTGTCAGTTGCGGTTTCGATTCCGGTTCCCGATTTTCATGAATCGGAACCGCCGGTTCCTAAACCTGTGGCGACCACTAGGTGAAAGTGGGTTTCTGTTCTCTTCTTGCCTGTGTTAAATCCACGTCGCAGTGGCAATCAATCGGATCTGCACGTTAGCCTAATCAGTGGTATGGGGTCCCCTCAAGATTTCAAATAAAAGCGGTCCCATTATGATGCATTAACTTTGAAAAACAAAAAAGACAGTAGTTGCCTTACAGATTTACCCCAAAAGTCAATTCTTTTTCAGTCAAGAAAATTCTTCACCGATCTAAAAACTTTCCTCAAAAAAATCAATGGCAAAAAGAAGAGCTTGATTACACGATTCGACTTTCTTTCGACGTTGAAGACCAGTCAAGATTTTAAAGAGGCTTGTCAAGTGTGCCTCACAAAGATACAGGGAAGATTATGAAAAAAAAAAAATCTAAACTTTTTCTTTTAACAATGGAGTCCTAAGCTTTTCGCATTTGTACCAACTCAGTCCATCAAGCAATTTTTGGTTGAAAACTGATGACATGTCCACCGAGCGTCCTACGTGATGACGTAGATTTTTTGTTTTGTTTTACAATTATTTATTTATTTTTTGTCCTTTTTTTTTCTTTTCATTGTTAGGCTGGCAAGAGGCCGCCAGCCAGCTATGAGCGAGGGAAACGACGTCGTGTACACATTTGGTACCCCATTGCATGCCCTCTGAGGCCGCAACCCGTCCTCGTTCTGGATATTGAGATCGCCGAACGAGGCGCGGCTCTCGGAGAAATACTGTAGGTAGAGACTCCAGCCAGACCGTCGACGCGAAGCATTCTGTGGCCACAAATTGATGTTCGGCGATGAAATCGACCATTGGGCGAGGGCTTGCAGCCCTTGCTCACAACTGGGTGAGGCCGCGATCCTCCCGCAGCTGGTGAGGACTCCCAGCTCTCACTTAGTGGCCGACGGAGGTCACCGAGCCTCGGCCGGTAGACGGGTAATCAATTTTCAGCTAAAATTGATTGGATAAACTAAATTGACACAAAGACAAAATGTCTCAATTGGCACTAGTACAGTAAATCCAGAGTGACTAATGCTCTGCTTTTTTCTTGCTTGTGAGTTGTTGCAGAATAAATAGAATTCCAGGTTGATGTCGACTAGGCCGCAGGGAGGACAATCAGAATCAATGAATGCGTGAGGACTGAGGAAGGGAAGTCGAGTCAACTAGAGTGCGGTAATAAAAGCAGGTTTAGTCAAAAAACGTGTTCAGCATATTTATTGAGTAACCAAATTATTTGAGCTCTGGAGTTTAGTATCTTCAAAGGTTATATGTATATTAATTAATTAATAATTGTAATTTTCAGTTATATTAAAAGTTACTTGACAAATACCATTGATCTCGATAGGATCTCGATAGCTCTCGTTCATTTGACCCTTTTGTTAGAGATATCATTGCATCTAATTGATTCACCTTCCATGTGAACGACTCTTTCTAGGGAAGTTAGAATATTGTATATTAGGAAAACTTTCTTTTTCTTATTCTGAATATTTCTTTCTTTAATTTATTAGACCTCTTATATTATAAATAGGATTGTACACTTACAGTCTCTTCAAGAGAAAGTAATATACAGTTTACAATTTCCCAATTCTCCATTACTTTCCTTCGTCTCATATTTTGACACCTTTTGCTCGTACGGTAAAATTGAAAGGTTTCGCAGGTTAAATGAAAATGTAGGATGATAAATGAAATGCCTTTTGAAATCCTCCTCTCAACGAGATAAAACGAAAAGACAAATGCACCAGTTTTTCAACCATGAAAATGGTTGACGAAATTTGACAGGGCCTGTCCAACTTGTGTTAAGAAAGAGCTCAGTTTGTTTTCCCAAAAAATTTAATGTTTTGAAAAGTCTTTCTAATGAAAAATGACAACATTTTTCGATGTTTAGCCGAGGCTTGAAAATGAACTGTCATTTGATCGGCAATTGTTGACGTGGACCCGACCGCCGCTAATGTGGACAACTATTGCAAAATTTCGAAATTTTTTTAATAGTTTTTTATTTCTTTTCTTTTCATTTTTCCTCTGCAAGTCGCCGGCCACAAGTCGGGGATGAGCTCGCCCAAGATCAACGAGGAAGACCTCATCCATGGCCTGTGAGCTCGAGCCTCGCCTATGGCCGGTCGTTGACCGTCGTTGTGGCCGGCGATCGGCAAAGGAAGAAAGAAAATAAAAAAGAAAAAATAATTAGAAAGAAAAGGGAGGTGAAAGGTGTAGGAGAAAAGGAAATCATTGTTCTATATATTTTTAACAATTATTTTTTAAACTAGTTTATTTTTTTTGTGAATTAAATACCGAAAAATTTGAAGAAAAAAATATCTGAAAGTTATTTTTTTTCATGAAAGCCTGCAAAGATGATATATCTTTTTGCTATGAAAATCGAAAGGAGTTTGTTAATGTTGCCGTACTGTGGGGGCAGTAGAAGAGCGACGCGTATCCACAAAACACACCTGCTGCCTGTTTCCACTTCCCCGAGTGTTGTGCCCACACCACATGCCACGCCCTCTCTCCAGTCTCCTCCTTCTCCTCTTTCTTCAGAAAAGAAAAAATCAGAAATGTTTTCCCAAACAGAGACTGCACTCTCTCCCCCCTCCGGGCCTCCCCTTATATATCTCAGAAAGTTTCCTCCTTTGCTTCTCTCACCCTCTCTCGGCTCGCTTCTTTCTTCCTCTCTACACTCTCTGTGCACCCCCACAAGACTACATACAGAGGAGGATATGAAATCCACAAAGATCTCTCTCCTTCTCTTCGCGCTCGCCGTCTGGGCCGCCGACTCCGCCCACGGCGCCTCGTCCCACAGCGCGCCGGCGCCGGCCGTCGACTGCTCGAGCCTCGTGCTGACCATGGCCGACTGCTTGTCCTTCGTCTCCAACGGGAGCACCACCGAGAAGCCGGAGGGGACCTGCTGTTCTGGGCTTAAGACCGTCTTGAAGGCCGACGCCGAGTGCATCTGCGAGGCCTTCAAAAGCAGTGCCCAGCTCGGCGTCGTGCTCAATGTCACCAAGGCCATGTCTCTCCCCGCCGCTTGCAAAGTGTCCGCCTCTTCTGCCACCAAGTGCGCATGTGGGTATCCTCTGTTTCCGTCCCTTTTCTTGCTTTCTGTCTCAAAGGTGTCTCCTTTTTCGATTATGCACTGTATTTAGTCAAGTAACGATCGTTTCTGGCTTGGTGTATTTCGAGTTCATCATGTTTGCTTGTTTGTCTGCGTTTTCTTCAGTTTTTGGAGGGCATCTTTTATTTCCCTTGCTTTCTCTTTAAGCTCAAGGACGATTTTTCCGAGTATCTATTGTATGTCTAAAATATGTGGCCTTTAGTTGGCGATTGATGTTCTCGGGACTAGTTTGGTGATTTACCCTGGCGTTTTGTTGTTTTTGCAGTGTCCTTAGCTCCTGCGACTGCTCCAGGTACTTTCTCTTTGCCATTGCCCTTGTGTTTTATTTTCTCCTTAGTCATGATATTTTTGTACGCTCGAGATTGTGCTTTCTTCCTTTGGGCAAAGGACAAAGCTTGATTTGATATGTTTCATGTTTTATATGCTTTGTATTTTTTTTGGAGAAGATTTCCCCCATGGTCCTACAAATTGCACGTAAAAGTCTTGAGCTTTTGGAAAGTGGTGCCGAGTGGTTTTGTCTTTTTCATGGAAGAATTCTGTGACTGATGTTTTGGTACATCATTCTGGGTCACAGACTGGCTTATATGCTGACTATGAAGTTCAGCAAGTGATCTTTGTTTCATTAGGCCTTGTGGAAAATTTGTTGGAGATATAATGTTGCCCCATAAGATAACTCCAAGCCACAAATCTAATGATCCTGCTGTAGTTTTGAAGGCAATGTAGCCTAACAACTGTGGGGATTGAATTGACTTTACTTTGTTAATTGGAGGTGTCAGGAGTCTAGCACTCTGTTTCTCAGTTTTCTTTTCTAAAGAAAGGAAAAACAAAGAACCTTCATGGTGGGTAGAGCACTTGAGAACCAAGAATACCTTGTACAGGGAAATTCTTGCATTGTCTTAATCAAACTATTTGTGTGCTTTTATCATGCGCATCGAAGGGGCTCTATTGGCTGAATTCGGTTCTTTCTGTCCTATTTGCGTTTGTAAGTCTAGCAAAGTTTCTTGCTTTGCTCATCTGTTAGGTTTGTCATAAAAATCTTGTCTCTGTCTTGCTAGTTTTTCATCTGGATGCACATGTTCAATGTGCCCCCGTTTCCAGTCAAAGTAAACACTCAAGGGGAAATAAATCGTTGGCCAAAATCCGATCTTCCTTCCGAGGAAGAATGATATTGGTCGCGAACTAAACACCTCTCTCCTCTGTCCAAGGCTTTTGGTCATGTTTTGGTTTGATTTTTGTAGCTTTATCTCCGAGCTCTTCACCAACTCCAATAGCAATGGCACCGGCCCCCACCGATGGGTTGAACGAGCAAGCGCCGGTCCCGGCTCCAGGCGGTGACTCGGCAGCTTCCCTTCTCACCATTCCTTCTGCATTTGGGGTCACTGTTGTTGCATCAGTTGGATGGTTGCTGCTTTGAACATGAGGGGAACCACGATGCAGTTTTGGGTGAAGATAGAACATGGGGTTGCTGAGGGACTATAGACAAAATCTTCATTTTGTTGATTTTTATTTGTGAGGTTCTTGAGTCTTTCTTTTTCGCTGATGCTGTAGGGTAAGGATTCATTGTGTGGAACTTCTCTTGGATGAATGATATTGTTAATGAGGTTTCTGAATATCAGTTTCGCAATGTTAATGTCTAATTCCATTTCTCAAATCAAAACATCTAGTCTGTTATCTCACAAAAAGAAATTGTAATCTTTCCTTATTTTAAATTTTGATCATTAGAAGGAAGGGCCTGTCCGTAGGGACTTGGGCAAAATCTTGATCATGTCACAAGATGTTGCCGGTATCTGTTCTCCGCAGTTAACTTGCATTAGTTATAACTTAAGTGGGGGTGTAATCGCATGAAAAGGCTGACGTGGCATGACAGAGTGTGGGGAGAGAGAGAGAGAGAGAGAGAGAGCGAACAAAACGAGGTTAAAGAGTTGAAGTGGCTCCGAATGGTGGTGGAAGATCTTTGGAAACATCGTTCGTGTTGTGTTGTTCTGCCTTAAAAGCTCATTTGTTCTTCGTAGTGGCCAATAACGTGCAATAGTAGGAATTCAAACGGCCCGTCGTCAATAATTACTCGTGCAATCTAGGAAGGCGATAGTCTCCCGATCCGTGCTTTAAGTGGGGTGGGGTCCAATTTGACCGCCAGCCGAAAGGCCCGTGATCAAAGCACGATCGTCCCGATCGAGAGCGGCCTCGACCCAAAACATGGGGACGTGCTCATGATTGTTCGATACAGCGTGATGGGGGACGAATCACTCATTGCCGATCGCCCACATGCTTTCTCATTATGTCCCCATGCACCATCGCCATCGCTTTTTTTGTACTTTTAGTTACAAAACTTCTCGTTCAATGAGAAATGAGTAAGGTCGTGTCTAATCACCCCCCTTTTTTTTTCTTTCCTCTTTTGCCCTTTCATTGACTCCGTTTTGGGATCTGGTGTCCTCTGTTCTGAGCCTTTCGATTTTCATGTCCTCCAAGCTCAGAATACTCCCATTTCTAGGCCCCCTGGCCTGTCCAAAGTTATGACGCTAGGTGAACTAGGACTTTGGCTCGCCTTCTTACTTGGAATCGTGAGATAGAATCATCAAACGGGTGGGTCGGGTTATAAATTATCCGATCCAATTAAATTCATATAATCCATTTATGACATATCTATTATATTGCAAATCTTGTGACTCATATTGATTTGACTCATACCCGATTCGATCCATATTTCTAAAAACACTTTCATATATAATCTAATTTAGAAAAAATTATACCCAAATTAAGGTGAGAGCGCGGAGCGAGCGAGCGCGAGATTAAGTGAGGACAAGAGAGAATGGAGAGAGAGTCACAAAGGTGGGTCATGTCTAAATAAGTTGTAACCATTTATGACCCATTTACAATCCACTTATGACCCATTTAACACTCACATTAAGTTTAAACTCATCTATGACTCATTTATTGAATATAACTAATCCATATCACAACTCGACACATTATATATTGGTTAAGAAATGAGTTTATGACTCATTTTGACATGTCTGTCGAGAGGTTAGTGAAGAACTCCGTGGATACAGGATTTTACCTACAGCGAGCTTGAATTCTTCGGTTAATACCTGCCTTTGAGCAGCCACTGACATCCCGGGCCAGTGACAAGGGGGGTCGGCGTACGTTCGAGATGGGGACGGATAGTAGCAAAAAGAAAAGGAGGAGGAGGAGGAGGAGGAGGTTGCATTGGGCCATAAAAGAGTGTTGCATGAAGCGTCGTCTTTCAGGAACCTTATTTGAACCCATTTCCCATTCTTTTCGAGGTGAACTTCTTTTCAGCCCAACATATTTGATAGGCTTGAAGCCCAATAGATCACGAACTTCTCGAATCTAGACATCAACGGGGCCTTGAGCCCACGTTTCCCCAACTTGGTCGGCTGCGAGTCGCATTTCATCTCGTATCATCGTACTCCCCACGATCGCATCGCAGTATGTCTGCCAAAGATTACATTCTAAGGGTGATGTTAAAAATCTCAAACTTAAAAATCAACTCATGGGATTACAAGCCGACTTCACCCCGAAAATGGTCGAAACGTGCTGGTTTCGCACAGACTTTGCTTAAATCTTCTCAAATTCCGGGCGGTCCTTCGCCACATATCTAGCATTCGTCTTGCGTAGCCTAAGCTGACTCTTTTGTCTGGAAGCCCCATGGCAAGCATTGTACAACCATTCCATTCCAAATAGATCGTGCGATGAGATCTCGTGCTTTTTCATATGTGGAACGAAACAAAACAAAACAAAACAAATCGAGGGAAAGTCGTGTCCCGTTTACTTAATAATCATTTCATTTTGGCCCTGATTGGTAATGCTAATGAGTCCGGTCGATTTTTTAAGATCTAGAGTAGATGAAGACCAAAATGCGATTTGACTACTAGTGAGTGACATGTGAGGCCCCCGGGTCGCGACCAAATTTAGAAGACTCTCGCGCATGTCGCCATTGACGTGCGTCGGCTCGGCTCTGTGTAACGAGAGGCCAAGAAAGACAAGAAGGATTAATCATGCATTGACTAATCTCGCCGGCCCTGGATTTACTGGTTAACTTTTTGGCACATCCAAGATGAGCGAGGAAAAAAAGATAATTAGCAAGTAAAATGGCAGATTCTTGTTCGAATTCTGGGACAAGCCGTGTACAGATTCTTATAGAGGTTGACCATTTTTAGGGAGACAGAAGCTATGTACAAATTGTTCACGCACATAAAGAACATAGCTACATGACTCTGTACATTCGCTTTCAATGGGAATCAAGAGGAAGGAAACAAGAGAAGATTTGAAAGTGGATCCAATCTCACACGCTATACGGTCACCTTCACGTCGCAAGTGATTTAAGGTCACCGGTCGGTGCTACGAGGAGTCGGCCTCAGGGAACCCGATCTAGAAATCATGCTGCCTAGCCTTCTATGCCGTCGGCTTATCCGGTAGTCCTCTCGATGAGATTTTAATATGCAAAATTTGACACCTACCCATGTTTTTTTGTTTTTTTTTTAAGCAACGGGAGGAGGAAAGACCCGTTCGGGTCAAGCTGAGGTTTCGAGTTTATCATGAGATCTGAAACTTGATTTGGTCTGTTCTGTTTGTCTAAGAATGTGTCGTCCCCGACGTTTTCTCAGAATGTCGCTTTCTTTCCAAGACATATGATAACGAGCCTATGTAATCAAGATATGGTTTTATGTAAAAAACGTTTTATAGATGTAGTCTTAAATAGTGGACCATGTATAATCTTTTGCACTAGAAGAAGAAATTTTACTTTAACAAATGACAGGCAAACAAGAAAAATCGCCATTTGTAGCCAATGACCGTATTAACTCATGACAAGATATACGGCGTTCACGAAGGGCGCGAATGATAACCATTCTGTTTCTAACAACAATTTCTAGACAGAAATAAATTTTTCTATTTTTATTCCTGGACGAGTTTCTGAGCAGAGCAATGCGTTTGACAACAACACAAGATATCTGTTCTTGGAACATAATTTTTTTTTTATAACAACATAAAATTTATACGGTTGCCAGCCGCCGAACTCTAAACGGGCTGTCGTACGACAATCGGCGGCCGGCGAGAGGGACGCGAGAGAGAGGGAGTCCACACGCAAGAGAGAGGGAGTGAGCGATGACAAGAATTTTTATTTTTATTTTCGTTCCAGAAATAGAGAACTAGGAAATTTCTTCTCTCATTTCTGTTCCAAACCTATTTCTCGACTAAAAATTTGTTTCAGAAATAGAAAAATGAAATTGCGTTACTAAACGGATTTCTGTTCCAAACCTGTTCCAGAAATAGGTTTGAAAGATAATAAGAGAAACAGAATGCTTATCATGCGCTCCCTAAATAATTCTTCGGCTCAACCATCAAGGTAAAGATTGTCAATTGACAAAAAGTGAAAGGGCTATAATGCTTCGCAAGCCATCGTCGAGTTGAGATCATATAATTAATCTTGCTAATGAAAATGTTTCGCCGAGTAGTGTCTTCTATATGGGGAAAATTACTAAAAAGGTCCTAAATCTATTGCAATTGCGAAATTGAGATTTTTTTTTTTTTTTTTTGGTTTGAATGAAATTGAGATTGAATGACTAGTGTTCATCGATTAATTGACGGTACCTTCTAGAAGGGGAAAATAACCAAAAAAGTCATAAACCATTGCAATTGTGCAAATTCAATCATAAATCATTTTTTTTTTCCAATTCAGTTCTAAATCTTTTGCATTTGTGTCAATTTAGTCCATTTGGCCAGCTGGCGCCGACGTGGACTTCTTTTTTAATAATTTTTTGATTTTCTTTTCTTTTCTTTAGGTTATTTTTCCCCAACACTTAGGGTCAGTGAGGGTTGTGGCGCCCTTGCCTGGCCAGATCTGGCGAGGGTGTCTCGGTCCTTGCCGGCCCTAAGGGGTTGGGGAAAAAAACTAAAGAAAAGAAAAGAAAAAGAAAAAAAAATCATAAAAAATTTCATGAAATTCTCAAAATTTTATTAAAAATTGGCAACGGCATCGTCGGCTTGCCAAATGGACTAAATTGACTAAATGTAAAAGATTTAGGACTGAATTGGAAAAAAAAAGGTTTATGATTGAATTTGCACAATTGCAATAGGTTTAAGACTTTTTTGGTAACTCTCCCCTTCTACAAGTTACAATTCAAGTATTTATACTTGTTATCAACAATTAACAACGGTTACAAAGAAAATAAACACCTCCTACATGATTCCTAGAATTTAGCAACTTCTATTTACATGCGGTTACTCGATATTAAACAAAGGGAAATGCTTTCGGACAGTACAATCTTAAAAATAGATCTGCACACCATCATCGTGTGTTTTGCATAAAGCACTCATTGAATGAGAGATCGTATGGTCAGAAATAACTGAAATAACTGACAGTACTGTCAGTTTAGCGGCTTCCTTAAATAAATTCAGTACTTCAAAGTTGTTTCTCGTTCGCTCTATCATGGCCACCATCAACATTTAACTCTCCAAGTTCCTGGTTCCACTCTCATGACCATTATGGCAACCCACATTTCTTGGCTTCTATCATAAGTGGCTTCCAAGATCTATGTCTCCAATGATTTGACGGTTGCATCGGTTTCCCTTCTTCAGAGCTACATCGATCTTCATCCTCTACGAGTCTTGAGGGTTGTGTGTCTGAAATTGTTGACTCCATTACGTAAATAACTACCACGTTTCCAGCATTTCGAAAATCTCATAATTCATGGCCTCTTTGTCGATCGAACCGAGTCTCGTTTACCCACGCCCATGCTCCGGTACTTTGTTATTTCCATTCATATTTCCCGATCTGCTAAAACTAGTTTCTTTGTCGACTAAACAAGTTGGCCGATGGTTACCCCGACTCGACGGTCAAAGATTTAGGCATTTTTGGGTATTTTAATGCGGTCGGTGCCCAAATCGATATTTACTACAAAAACGCGTTTAACCTCGAACTCAACGTGGTCTTCAGAGCCACCTTCCTTGCACTTTCATGGTTCCTAGTATTTTAAGAAAGACGATACAAATTGCGAACATTGGCCGACTCGTACGTTCACAGACCCTATAAATATATCTCAACGCATTCGACTTCTGGTCAGCAAGAGCCAGCAAAGAAAAGAATCGATTCTCTTGCGTTCTTCACCCACAACCCATCTCCAAGATCATCCATGGCCATCTCTCTCGCTTCAACCCTAAGAACCTCCCAGCTTTCTCTTTCTCGATCTCCTTCGCTCTCCACGAAACAAAGGCCACTGCCCAGGATCACCATCTCCTGCAAATCATCATCATCGTCATCAGCGACCAAGTCGGTACGTGGAAATGGCTCCAACTACTACGAGCTGCTTTCGCTGAACCCTAACGACACGAGCGCCGGCGACGTCAAGAAAGCGTACAGATCGCTGGCGCTCCGGTATCACCCGGACGCGTGCCGTGACCCGTCGATGAAGGAAGAGTCGACGAGGATGTTCCTCCGGCTTCACGAGGCTTACGAGACGCTGTCCGACCCCACGTCGCGCCAGGAGTATAACTACGAGCTGGGCCTGAGCTCGACCGTGTCTTGGAGATCACCACGCAGGGTAGCGGATACGAGCGGTGATCAGGAAATGATGAGGAGTAGGTGGCAAGATCAGATCGTTGAGCTGAAGAGGAGGTCAAGCAAAAGGGAGGCTCAGAAGAACGGGTCGTGGGCCGCGCGAAAACGCGCTCAGAACCTCCGGAGAGATTAAGAAACTCGTTCGACCGAAATTAAGGATTAAAAAAGGAAAAAAAGAGAGAGAGAGGGAGAGAGGAGAGAGTAAAGGAAAAGAAAGTACATGATTTGTTTTTGCTATTAGTCCCTCTAATTATTCATAATTATGTAAGACACGTCATTGATGATTCATTAATCCAGATTCATTTATTCTTTTGTAGTTCTGGTTTCTTCCTTCTCTGAAATTAACTTGATTTATCTATCAAATATCAATTGTTGGTGCGTTTCTCAAATCCAGCCGTACATATGATGTACATCTATAATCTTCTGTTTGCTGTGTTGATGGTTTAGTGCGCCTGAGCGGTTTAGTGCGTGCTCAAAGCTCGCATTCATAACCATGCAAAGCATTCTGAAATTGCAGAATTAGGGTCCGGATTGGTAAATTTCAAATTACCCACTTTTCTTGTTTGTTTGCAGATGAGCAATTTTTGTATAAACTTATCAACTTTTGTATTTTTGTTACTCACTAATGTTTCGAATTTACTAACTCTTATATATAATCATGAATCTATATTAAAGTGATCTATCAATTATTGTTACATTAATTTACTAACTAGTTTTGGGTTGCCAACTCTCTCGTTTGAGTTACTTACTAATATTCTGTATTTACTAACTTTGCTTATTGTGTTATATATTTTTATGCCATTTGTTAACAACCATTTTAAACTTGCTAACTATTTTTAAAATAACCAATCACTAGCGTGACTCATCAACTTTTCTCGTATTAAATTATCACATAGTATTGAGTTATCAACTCCCAGTTAAGTTAATTACCAACATTTATTTGATTATTTAAATTATTAAATTTTCTCCCATTAAATTATCGATACATTATTTGGTTAAAGTGTATACTTATTATATCTTGTAATTGAGAAGAACCTGCAGTATTAAGCTTGGACTAGCAACCAAGGTGCTTATCATTAGTCTTGACCTTTCAAAATCTTGAAATCCATAAGCTCCACTCAAAACTAAGCAGTGAAACAAAGGGTTTCACATCCTCTCAAAGCATACTATAAGCTACAAGGCATGTACTTTCTCTAATCTTCCTTCTATTTTCTCAGTTGACACTCGTTATCAAGACTTAAAATGTAAGGAAATATCTCATGTATTAGTTACATCACGTGTCATCAATCAGAATTATGAGATTTCAAAATGGGAAAACATATTACCCTATTTACTGTAGCACACAATTACCTTGAAAAGTGATTGTCTCTATGGAAAATATTTTGTTGTTGTCGAATATCTAAATTCGATCCTATCAACGATGCAAGAAAGTAATGGAAATTCGCACAATACAAGAATTTACGTGGTTCAGTAGGGGAGATGTTCCGCCTGCCTACGTCCACGGGGAGATCAGATCTGTTTCACTAATAACGTAGAAAAGTGTACAGCCGCTCTTCTCGTCCTCTCTATCTTCTTTAGAGACCTGTTTCGCCCTAAATATATATAGCGAAACCATACATGGCACAAATTACAAAATTGCCCACATAGCCTAAAGTATTTAACTTTTCCATATAAATCCTACTATGACTGAACATAAAATGCTTCTGGCGGCTCGGGGGCGCTGCCCCCGCGACCCCCGCAGGGGCGGCCCCCCCGGACCCCCGCTCGCTCACCGGGAAGCGGGATCCCCGTGCTGTCCAATCGTCATGAGGCCTTTCGGAACCGCCTCATAATCTCTTAGATAACAAAATACAAGATATCAACCTCAACAGTTGTTGATGAAGATACGAGTATTATTTAGAGTTCTTTGATGCTTGATGACGATCACTATTCTTAATATGTTATTGGCTCCTATTATTGTTGCCGTCGGATTTAAAAAAGAAAAAAAAACATACCTCTAGGATATACACCAAAGTTATAAAGAATCAAGTTCAATAATTACTCAATTTCCCTCCAAGATTTCAACTTGAGTGTATTGTCAAAGTTGTGTAATTTTCCCGATCAAAGTTTGGGAGTACAATTGTGGGATAGAATGGATTTTCTAGCAAACGGAGCTCTCCATCCACATGGTCCATGAAATTGAAACTGTCTAAGACCTTGCATTGTAATCATGTATTCCTAGGAAAATAAAAATGTATATCCTTACATTCGACGTTATCTATGGAGATGTTATGTTTGTACCAATGAATCTTCACATCGTTTGAATGGACTAGAGAGAGAGAGAGAGATTGGGAAAAAAAGAAAAAAAACCAGCCGTCGTATTAATATTTCAAAATCTGAAGTGCATAAAATCAAAACGTGATTTAACTATTAATGACATTTAAGGCCCGTGTGGCGGCCGAATTCAGAAGGGCTCTCACCTATCAGCCCTAGTTCTGACCCATGACCTGCGTCGGCTCGGCTGCGTCTAACGGCGGCCGAAAGAGAAAAGAAGGATTAATCATACTTTGACTAATCTCGCCGGCCCTGGATTTACTGGTTAACTTTTTGTCACTCCCAAGAAGAGCGAGCGCAAATAATTGTTAGGAAGTAAATGGCAAATATCTTGATCGCTTCTTGGACAAGCTATGTACAAATTTCTTATGGTGGTTGACCATTTTAAGGGAGACACAAGCTATGTACAAATTGTTCACACGCATACACATTGGCCTAACACCTAACGCAATGTAGCTATATCAATATTGAATGTGTACATTCACACCACCGGAAATGAAGCCGAAGAAAACAAGATAAGTTTTGAAAGTGGATTCAATCTCTCCCATTGTTTGATCACCATCACGTCGAAGTGACTTAGGTCGCTGATTGGTGCTACGAGTCGGCCTTGGGTAACTCAAGTCGGAGAACCGTGCTCGCCAGCCTTTTGTGACATCGGCTCATCAGGTAGCTGATCATTCGCCCGATGAGATTTTAATACGCAAAATTTGACACCTACCCATGTTTTGTTTAGCAACGGGAGGGGGGAAGAAGACCCTTTCTGGTCAAGATAGGTTTTGAGTATATTGGGAGATCTAAAACTTGATTTGGTCTGTTTTGTTTGTCTAAAATGGAGTCGTCCACGTGGGCTTCTTAAACGTCGCTTTGTTCCAAAGACATGTTTGATAACGAGCCTATATCTTTCGAAGATCCAAACTATCTTTCACGTCCAAACATTGAGTTTATTAGACTGGATTGAAATTAATATATGGTTGAATGTAAAAAACGTTTTATAGACATAATGTTGAGTAGTGGATTATCTATCATCGTTAGCACAATAACCAGACAATTTACTTGGGTCCCTCTTTTAGTTAGTGTCATTTATGCCGATACATCAATGTTCTACCAAGACTTAAATGAACGACAACACATCCAGAAAACTTGCCATCTGTAGACATGGCACCACATTAACTCATGACGCAATACGTGACGTTCACGGAATAATTATTCAGCCCAACACATCGAGATGAAGATCGTCTATTGAGAAATTCTTTTCATCAAGATAAAGGGTGAATGATGGTAGTTGCAATGCATGCTAAAGTCATCATCGAGTCTCGGGAAAATTACCAAAAAATCCAAAATTATTATTCTTGTATCAATTCAGTCCTAAACTTTTTAATTTGGTCAATTTGGTCCTAAACTTTTGACTATTGCAAATTTAGGTCGTAAACCTTTTAATTGTACCAATTTAGTCCTGAACCTTTTGAGGATTTGTCATTTTAGCCTAAACCTTTTGATGATTTGTCAATCTAATCAGCCGGTAGTCTTACGTGGCATGGCCGACGCTGACGTGGATATTTTTATTTATTTATTTATTTATTTTCTCTTTTCTTTTCCTCTTTTTTTTTTCCAACTTTTGGCCGGCTAGTTCGCTGGCCACAGGCTGATTTGGGCGACGGCATCGCGGCCATTGCCGTCCACGGGCAAGGGCCTCAACGCCCTCATAGGCCACAAGTGAGGGCCCGACGCCCTCTTCCAGACCAGGCGAGGGTCGCCAGTCCTCACCTATGGCCGGCAACCTCACCGGCTAAGAGTTAGAAAAAAAAAAGAGGAAAAGAGAAAAATGTATTAAATTCATAAAATTTAAAAAAAATTGTTAAAATTATCTACATCAGCGCCGGTTGTGCCATGTAGAACCGATGGCACTAACTAGACCGCCATATCAACGTTTTCCTATTAAAATTAACCGGAAAGACTAAATTCACAAAACATTAAAAAGTTTAGGACTGAATTGGCCAAATTGACAGGCTTATGACTAAATTGGCACAAATAAAATATGTTTAGAACTTTTTGGTAATTTCCCCTCGAGTGGAGATCATTATCAATCTACTAATGAACTTGCCACCGAGTACTTAGGGTGGGTTTGGTTCAACTTTGAAAATGGACTTTGGGAAAAAGCAAATACTTTTAGCTTAAGGGGCTTTGGGGAAATGCAAATGGCATTTGGTAAAAAAACCGTTTGAAAAATAGCTTTCGGCTAACTAGTGTTTGGCGAAACAAATTTACAAAGAGGCTTTCTACCATATTTATTTTTTAAATAAAAAAATAAAAGAAAAAAGAAAATCCAAACCCTAGGGTTTTGGCCGCCAGCGGCCGTGGCCGCCAAAGGTCGAGCGAACGAGGGCCGCTTGGGGTCGCGAGACCACCGACGGTCATTGCCTAGGCCACGCGAGCCCAATCGAGGGTCGCTGGGGTCACGCGGCCGGGCAACGGTGGCCGAGGGTTGCCCCACCCCTGGCAGCCTCGGCCGCCGGCCGCAGATCTGGCTGGCTAGCGGCCGTAACCAAGGGTTTGGATTTATATATATATATATATATATATATATATATATATATATATATATATATATATATATATATATATATATATATATATATAACAAAAAAGATGAGGGGTAAAATTGGAATTTGAAAAAATAAGTGAGGGTAGGTTTGGAAAAAAAAATCCTAGCTCAGCATTTGGCCAAATGCTGAAAGCTCAATGCTAATAGGGACCAGAATTGAGCTTTCAGCATTCTCGATATCAACTTTCATCCCAAAGCCCATTGAGAATGGTTGCCAAACACCCTGCATTTTTCTCAAGGGGCTTTGGGGCTCCAATGAATTTTGGGAAAGCTGAACCAAACCCACCCTTGCTCCCTCCCCTTGCTCAGTCCACCGATGATGGCTGGTATTTGACTACAGTTGTTGTTTTTCGACCCAAAAAAAAAAAAAACTGCAGTTGTTGCCCAAATCGATATTTATTACAAGAACGCGTTTGACCTCGAACTCAACGTGGTCATCGAGCGCCACCTTCCTTGCACTTTCATGGTTGGTACCTAATATTTTGTAGAAGATGATACGAATTGACAACATTGACCGACTCACACGTTCACGGACACCCCTATAAATGTATCTCAACTCATTCCACTTCTGCTCAGCAAGAGCTAGCAAACCAAGCTATCAAGTCTCTTGCTCTTCTGTTCTTCAGCCACAACTCGATTCCAAGATCATTCATGGCCATCTCTCTCACTTCAACCCTAAAAACCTCCTCCCAGCTTTCTCTCTCTCAGTCTCCCGCGCTCTCCACACCACCAAGGCCACGACCCAGGATCACCATCTCATGCCAATCATCATCGTCGTCGTCGGCGACCAGGTCGGCACGTGAAAATGGCTCCAACTACTACGAGCTGCTTTCACTGAACCCTAACGACACGAGCGCCGGTGACATCAAGAAAGCGTACAGATCGCTGGCGCTCCGGTATCACCCGGACGTGTGTCGCGACCCGTCGATGAAAGAAGAGTCGACGAGGATGTTCCTCCGGCTTCACGAGGCTTACGAGACGCTGTCTGACCCCAAGTCGCGCCTAGTTTATAACTACGGACTGGGACTGAGCTCGACCGTGTCTTGGGGATCACCATGTAGTGTCGTCGACAGTAATGGAACATTTACGAGCGATGATCAGGAAATGGTGAGGAGTAGGAGGCAAGACCCGATCGTTGAGCTGAAGAGGAGGTCAAACAATCGTATGGCTCAGAAGAACGGGTCGTGGGCAGCGCGACAACGCTCTCTGAACCTCCGGAGAGATTAAGAAACCTGTTCGACCAAAACGAAGGATTAAAAATATTTTTTGCAGTTAGTCTATGTAAGACACGTCATTGACGATTAATCGATTCAGATTCATTTATACTTTTGTGATTCGGGTTAAATTAACTTAATTTATTTATCAAATGGCAATTTTTTGTTAATAGTTTTGTTTGTTGGTTAGTTGGTTCCTTAAATCAAGCTGTACATATGATGAACTTCTATAATCGTTCGTTTTCTGTTTTGATAGTTGAATGTGCCCTGAGTTGTCTAGTGGGTACTATAAGCTCACACGAGGAGGTGCTCCATTGTCGCGATTAGATTTTAATTTACTAGCTTAACTTGGTGTTAATTAGGCTAGTTTAGATCTTCATAACCATGAAAAGCATTCCATATATGGCAGAATTCTTCAAAAACATACGAATTTTCCTTCGTCCCGGTAAATTTCAACAGTTTTACAAAATTGCCAACTTTTCTTGATGGTGTGCAAATATGGAATTTTTGTTCAAACTTAGCTACCGTTTATTTTCGTAACTTACTAACGGTTCGATTTTACTGATCATTATATGGAATTATTAAAGTGATTTGTCAATTATTGTCAGATTGAATTACCAACTAGTTTTTGGATATTACATTTCCATTGAGTGACTTACCAGTATCCTTTTTTATTAACCAAATTTATCTATTGTGTTAATCAATTTTTTATGTCATTTGTTAACAACACTTTACATTTACTAACTCTTTTAAAAACTTACCAACCTTTAGCGTAACCCGCCAACTTTTTTTTTTTCGTTAAACTTTCACATAATAATAGGTTACCATCTCTCATTTGAGTTAGTTATCGGCGTTTATTTAATAATATGATTTACCAATTTTTCTCTAGGTAAATTATTCCATTACACTTTGTATTTATTATAACTTGCACCAAGAAGTTTGAACTAGCAACTTAGAGCAAAGGAAGCAAGAGGTTGGTCGATCTCGTCCGAGCTCACCCGCATCCTAACAATCTCCCCCTCGCGTGTGAGCTCCTAGCTCACCTGCATCCTAAGGAGCTCACACGCGAGACACAGTTTCTCGATTATGAGAGAACAGATTGGAGGCCCACCAATCAACCATCGGCTAAGCCCGATACCTTCGCCTGCGGAGATCACCAAGAGCGGTCCAAATCCGACCCCGTCAACATATCCTGTTGGACCCACTTTCATGCAAAAGCTTAAGTCAATGAGTTATGGGCCAACTAGAATATATTTACTACTCAACACCACATCAATTCTCCAATGTGGGAATTCTCTAACACAAATCACACGTGCATCGTAACACTATCAGCTACACCGCACATACTTTCTGTGATTTTCCTTCATTTTCTTTGTCGACACTAGTTATATTTCTCCAAGAGCCAAGCCAGCAATGAAATTGATTGCATGAAATGATTTCTCCAAGTACGTGGTAGCGAAGTAAGAAGGTTCATATTGCCGGTAACTAGGAGAAGGTTGATGATCATTGATGATTTTCCCTGTGAAAGTTTAAAAGCACAGATGTGGGAGAGTCTGGATTTTCTAACAAAATGTCTAAGACACTGCAATCGAATTGTGTTTTCCTAGGGGGATCGAAATGCATATCCTTATCTTCGTTATGTTTGTATGAACGAATCTTGCCATCGTTTGAATTGACATTTTGATATGCTTGAATGAACAATGTATAAACAAAGATATTGGGATAAAAGAGAAAAAACAACTGAGGAACCACACGTTCCATTTATTTGTCCCATTTCGGTCAGGAGTCAATAAGAAGAGCACAAACATGCCATTACAGACAAAATGCACAGACATTGCAATAGCCCCACAAGAGAGAAAAGCTTATGTTATCACTCACCATTCACACTCATTTCATGTCCTGCCACCACAAAATGTTCACAACTGGCTCTGATTTCTTTACTGACTCATAAACACAGACATCGATCGTGACCTTCAGCCAGCATTGTGGGTCTATACACACCATTTCAAGATCAAGAGAAGGCTCAGTTAGAGACCGATCTGTTTGATCGTCAAGTAAGACAATTATGGAAGTTATGGAGCTGCGCAAAATGGGACGATTAGGCTTGTTCGATCTTGGGAGCACAGGTCACAACAGCGTCTGATACGGTGAGGAAGATCTTATCCTCCCCAATCAAGTCTGTGAACTTGGACGCGTGAAGCTTGTCGATCACCACCGGCCCTGGATTTGCAAGAAGAAGCTGCAGAAGAATACGGGAAAAGTAATCATGTAAAATGTAGGACGGTCGTTTGTCCAAGTGGAATGCAATCAAGAGATGAGCTAAAGCCCCTCTGCTTATAGGGCCTGTCCTGCCAAACACATATCATGCTTGAGCATGAGTGAAGATAAACTGCTTGACACTGAGAATGATAAGAACCAGTTGAGAGAAAAAGACAGATAGCTAAATACCTGTACTGAGGCAATTAGTTGCTCAAAGAACTTAGTTATTTTTTGTGACATAGTTTTTGTTGGGATTTTGGTGTGTAAATCCCATAGAAAGTAAATGAGAAGTGTGGATGGAGAGAGTCCCACATCGGATAGAAGAGAGATGGAAGATTGGTTTAAATAGAGAAGCCTCTCTAATGGATTTGGGCCCCAAGGGGCACCCCACTTTTGTGGAAGGGAGAGGACCTACACAAGGCTGGGTCGGCACGCGCGCGCCGCCTGCCGGGCCGGTTCGGTTCGGGCCGAACTTGTTCTTATTTATTTTTGCCCATCAGTCTTATTTTATTCTATTCCTTTTAAACCGAATAAACATGATTCGAACGGGCATGTCTGGAAATTTCTGGACACTTTTTCTTGTTCGAACAAATATGTTTGTTTGGGAATTTTCGAAGATTTTCCTTTGAAGTACCGCTTCAAAGGAAAGGCGATCCGTTCTATCTTGGGAGGTAATTGTTCAAGAACCTTGGGTATCGGTGGAGGGGACAAATTGTCTTAAGGACACAACGTGAATTCGTTGGAATCGGATCATTCGTCTACATTCGGATTACTCATTGATTTCAGGTTTGTCTTACAACTTTATTTTGCACATACAACTGCGTATGGTAACTTTTCTGTTCCCGAAACAACTTTTGGAACAGAAACACTTTTTTCTGTTTCTGTTCCTGTTCCTGGCAACGATTTCTGGAAACAGAAACTCGTTTGGTAACTGCAAAAAAAAAAAAAATTATTTCCGAAACAAAAAAAAAAGAACAGAAACGCGTTGGGTAACTGCATCGCCATCGCAGGCGATGATGGGGTTCGGCTCGCGCGAGCCCGCCCAAGCGAGCCTTGCCCAGATCTGGGTGGGGCTTGGCCTCGCACTCGGCCATGGCGGGGCTCGCGCGAGCCCGTCTAGATCTGGGCAAGGCCAAGCCTTGCCCGGAGAGCGCGAGGCCGACCCCGCCATCGCCAGCTGAGGTCGAAGTTCGACCGGCGATGGTAGGGTTCGACTCGCGCGAGCCCGCCTAGGAGAGCCCTGCCCAGATCTGGGCAAGGCTCAGCCTCCCGCGGCGAGCGCAAGGCCAACCCCTACCATCGCTGACCGAGGTTGAAACTCGGCCCGCGATGGTGGGGTTGGCTCGCGCTCGCCGCGCGAGGCTGAGCCTCGCCCAGATCTGAGCGGGCTCGTCTGCCGTGTCGGGTGCCGGTCGATTGCCGAGAAGTGGAAGAAGAAGAGGAGGAATCGGCAGAAACTCACCGGAGGAGCGGCGGCGGCGTCGGCTGGTCGAGAAACACAGAAAGAGAGGAGGGAGGAACTGCTCGTTCAAGAACAAAAGTGTTCCCAATTGTTTCTAAAAAATGTTCCAAATGTGTTTCTAAAAAGTGTTCCAGAAACACAGAAGCAAGTTTTTTTTGTTTTTGTTTCTGCTCCAAAAGTGCTTCTATTTGTCAAAAGTGTTCCCGGAACACTTTGGGAACATTTTTTTGCCATACGCGTTTCTGTTCCCAAAGTGTCTCGAGAACACTTTGGTAACAGAAACACTTTTTCTGGAGTGTTACCATACACAGCCTACGAACACTTGGCCTCAACAGTTTTTGCAGGTCGGGGCAGGTAAGTTGGACACTAAAGGAAAATATTTAGGTTTCATCTCAACTGGAGGAGCATTACTTGGCAAAACAAGTGAGTTTATGGTAGGCGAGACGTCATCGGCAATGTCATAAAAATGGCATGAAGCAATTCGTTTTGTCGTAACTTACCTGAATATCCCTCTTCTGGAGGCTTTTATGCAACTCTTCAAGGGCATGTATGCCACTAGTATCGATGTCTGTAACGGCTGCAGGTACAGATGATCATGTCAAAATACTTGTAAGGGCATTGATCGTGGGAAAAATTAAAAAAAGAAGAAGAGCAAAGCTGGTCATGCAAGAAACAGCTTACGAGACATTTCCACGATCAAGTACTGGATTCTTGGTTGATGATTCTCCTTCATATATTCCTCTTCATCACCAAGCCATCTCAATATCCTGAAAAATTCAAGTCATACCAATGTAAATGGCTGCTCTAAGGCTCCGGCACAGAATTCTCTTGTCCCTATTCATGGTTAGGCTGAATTTATGCATTTTATATTGTGGAAGTTATGGAGTTCTTGGCAAAGTTGGCCAAGAATAAATTAGAAAGGACAACCAGGGGCCAACTCTGCCCTCCGCACTCGCTCCTATCTAGTACCTTTCACGGATATAATTTGAATTCGAAAAATAGATGGCTGAATCAACTCTGACAATCAGAACTCCTGGAACCTTTGTTGCTTCTGGGTATTGCAAAATATTCCTGTAAACAGTTGTCCTTGGTAGCTTACCAAGAATGGCTGTCCGAGGTCTTGTTACTTGTAAGAGTATTTTGGCAAATGAAATTGAAACCTGCCAAAGGAAAACTCTACTTCAGTAATCCACACGGAGAATGAAAATCATCTGAAGACTAACTAGCAAAGGTTCCTGGTAATCTTACTGCAATTAAGAGGCCTATCTCAACAGAGACGAAAACCACCCCAAAGAAGGCTCCCATGCAAGCAACAAAATCGAACTTGTCAATTTTCCAAATCAGTATTACTGCTTCAATGTCAATTAGGCCAACCACCGCGGATATAATGATAGATGCGAGGATCGCATTTGGAGTATACTTGAATAATGGTGTGATGAGTTCCAGGGTTAACAACACCACGCAGGACATGACAATGTTAGAGACTGCCGTCTGGCAACCAGCCATGTAATTAACAGCAGAACGAGAGAAAGATCCTGCACGAAGTGCAAATGGTCCGATGAATATCATTGAAAAGAATTCTAGTTCACGATGTAGCGTTTAGTACTCGTCCTTTCATACCCGTAGCAACGTAACAGGATGTCATCGAACCAACCACATTCATTGTTCCTAGTGCTATCATTTCCTTATTTCCATCTATCTGATAGTCCTTCATGGTAGCAAATGTCCGTCCAATCGCAATGGCTTCCTAGAAACATCATTTAAGTTAGGAAAGGGAATCACATATAGCAACTCCAATACTCAGCTGAAAGTATGGAGAAGTTTCTTACCGTCAAAGCAATCATGCCTGCAACTACGCCAATCTTAAAGCCCTTGGCAAGATAAGTGCCAGTGAAAAAGATTTCCTTGACAGAAGATGGATTGACCCCCTTTTTAAATTTACCCACCTTCAGACAAAATTGTATTTGGGAGGGTTAATATAACTGCCATGGTCAACGGAACGAGTTAATACAAAATGCAAATGAAATCGGGCAAAACCACAGAGAAGTGTTCTTACAATTGCAACATGATGCTTTTCAGCGTGGGTAATACGCACAAAAAAAGTGGATAGGATAACGGAGATCAGAGGGGCAATTGCAGGCACCCAAAATAGTTTCCTGTTCTTTTTGCCCTGATGTAATAGAACGTGAAATTGAGACAAATGGCTAGGAAGAGATCCAGTCAGGATTTCATAAACGAAGAACAAGACAGACTTCTTACTATGTATTTGGCAAGCAGAAGGAAGGCCAAGAATGTCACTCCGATCGCTAGCGTCTGCCAATTCCACTGAGAAAGCAGTAGTACGATAGAGTAAGTTTAATACTTATGCTGCCAGTTATTGTATTTAGTAGATAAAACGAGTAGTTGAATTTCTTGACATACCCCATGATCAACCGCACTCCAAACTGATCGCATTACAGACACTATGTCGGTCTTCTTTGTGAATTTTGTTATGCCCAGCAGACCCTTGAGCTGTTGAAGAGCAATGGTGATGGCAGCACCGGCCATAAAGCCAACAACCGCAGCATGAGATAGGAAATCGATCAAGAAACCCAGTCTAGAAATGCAAATAGTGTTATCCATTAGTAAGACAAAAAGAAAAAAATCACATGACTCACCAGACTGGTCATAAACAGCCTCATCCAAAACAAAAAGAAAAAGGAATGCAATGCACACCAAATAATCCCGACCGGGGTGACATACCTGAAGAACCCAAGCATGACTTGGGTGATGCCAGCAAAGAATGTAGCCGTGAATGCCAGGCGTCTGTACTCATGGGGATATTTATCCGGATCAATCTCGTCCCCAAGAAGAGTCCCAAGCAAGAGAGAAACAACAGCTACTGGCCCTATGGCGATATCTCTCGAGCTACCCATGAAGGCATATATAAGAGGGGGAACAAAGCTGCTATCTGTAGTGCAACGGAGGACATATCACTTATCTAGTGAGAATGAATAAGCTGACAAGTACACTAGGTTAACGAAAAGAGAAGAAGACAAAACTTACATAGTCCATATTGTGGAGCCAAATTTGCAAGCTTTGCATAACCAATATCCTAGTTCACGAAGATAAAGAATCCATAAGAAGTGGAGCTAGAGTGCAAAGAGCAAATCTATCTAGCTCTTAAAAGTTGCCGTCACTATTACCTGTGGAATGCAAAGGCTTGCTATGGTAAGTCCAGCAATCAGATCGCCCTTAAACTTAGTCAGGTTGTAGTGCCTTCCCCATTTGAGAATGGGAAAAACACTCTGGATGCCGATAATGAACTTCCTTGACCGCGGTTGATCTTTAAATTGACGAAGCGGGTCATCTGCAAAGAAAGTCTCCTTCACTGTGGCTGTGAATTCCTGCAGAAGGTTCTGCTTTGGAGGGACACCCACTTTGTGGATATACGGTGCCTCTGAATGGTCTGGCAACGAAGCTGTGTTCGTTATGTCGGTTTCCTGTGCCCCAAGGTCGCTGCCGACACGATGACTCATTGTGACAAGGGATCAGAGACAAGCTGCATGGAAAACAAACAAGCACACATATTAACAATGATGAATATCAATGCTTGGCTTATTTCAGCCCTGCACTGGTTAAGAGCTTAAGAATCTAATTTTCCTATTTCAAATGGGTCATCAAATTCTCTGTTTCTGTTTTTAAGGTAGAACCTAATCACATTTGGGCATAGATGTTGATGGAATCAAGGAAAAAGCGGGCAATCAGCTTAAGATGAGTCCTAAGGAAATGAAGATACTCACGAGATAGAACAACTGCAAGAGGAATAAGCACATGTATCAGAGAAGGTTTGCAAACTGTACTGAGTACTTTATATTAGTTACAGCATAATCCAAAGTCAAATGTTTAAGATGACAGCAAGCCCCAGCCTTCCACAGTGAGAATGTATAACCATCTCTATTCGATCCAAATCCATCAAGCAACTGTCTCATGATGGAAAAGGTTTCTTTAATCTTGTGAGACTCGGATCAAATTTGTAAGCGTTGACGCAAGGCAATTGGATTGCCACTAGTAAATCACATTAGTTTGGTGTTTATATGCTCTATCTGAGAGTTGACTTTAGATGTGTATACTTCATGCTCTTTGGCAGGACCGTAATATTTTGGACTCTTGACATCATCCTTTCTTCTGACTTTTAACTTTGGCTCCTGAAATCATCTATTGAACTTTAGCTAAAGGTTTGTTTTCTCCGCGAACACCGAAACCACCCATTCTTTTATACTATCCAGATCTTGCCCTATGCAGATTGACAATGAACTGCCAGGCTTAGCAAGCAAAGAAGGTTTTCAGACATTTTCAACAATTAAATTCCTTCAGATCAACCTTTCTGTCATTGCTCATCACTCTTTATTTGGGGGCATTAATTAGCAGAGAAGAGAAAGATGTGCATCTTCATTGGAATGGCAAAACTGAACTTCACTCGATCAAAGAAAATAACCACTAGCAGTGACAAAAAGGAATACTACCGAGGTAACTACCAGGGTCATAACTCATGAAAAGAAAAGGTGCAATCAAAAGCAACCCACAAATGGAGTTGTAGCTGTTATGTTGGCTTTATCTGCGACAAGGGTCCTAGAAGCATTGCATCTCCAACTTCATTGAAAAGGAAGATTAAAATTTCCCTCTGAATTGTTTAACCATTATGGTTATCAGTGATATAATATACTTCAGTTGACACCATTTTAGCATACAAATAGTACTTGGTACTACATTCCACAATAAGAAACGACGAGTATAAGCATCGAATGGATACTGCTTGTGTTGTTCTATACAGAAGCTAAACGAAGGGAGCAAGGCCTATTTAAGTTCGGTGTTCTTAAATTGAAAATTTGAGGGAACCAAATTCTCTTCATCTCGCTTTCCCCTTTACAAAGGAATCAACGAAAGGGAAACAGCAACATGACTTTCATGGACCACAAATTGAATTCATGAACAAAGAAGAACTTTTACAACCTTGGCAACATCAGAAAACTAGAAGCACCAGCAAGTGCTGACCACTGTGAAAAAAGTAGTCTTGATCAACCAAAAGAGAACTTTAAAATTTGAGAACCACGAAAAGAGGCACTAAAAAGAAAGTTGGAACATCGACTTTTTAACCGGTCTTTTCACTTTGATACTAAAATACCCTTGGAACCTCCATAGCGGTTCATCAGACGATCCAGAGTGAATCATCACCCATTTGAAAAAGAGAGATTATCAGCATAATAATTTTGATCAAGAGTCAGAGCCGAGAGTGACCCACAGCCACAACCACAAGCAATGAAATAATGAAGAGAAGAAGAAAGTCAGAACCTGACCCTTTCTTGCGCCACAGATGAGGCGAGACCTGCTTCCTCTCTGACCTCTGCTTACGGTGAGCTCTTTATTTTATATCCAAAACTGACGCAGAACCTGATATCAAGAAACAGAGTAGATGACTGAGAATCGATCCAGGTTCATTGAATCTTACAACGTTGAATTGTTATAGAAGGAAGGGAACTCTAAATTAAGATCTTCCCTAGTTAATACCATACAATAAAAAGGATGGCTTACCCCATAATGACACCAAAAGTCAGCTCTTTCTGTTTTCAGACATAGACCCATGAAAGGAAAGAACAAGAATGAGCGCCACGGGGCAGGATGTGTACCTCTGTGATGGTGATGATGCACGAATATCTTAACAATAAACATTAGAGAAGATTGTTCGGCTATGATCAGTATCGCCACGTTCGTCCAGTTTTGTCAACGCCATAAGGAATTCTGGTTTTGCTCTCTCTGCAAGAGAGAATGAATATGCGCTGATATGTGGGATGCGTTCAGAATGGAAGACTCAGTCAAGGGATGCGCGTGAACGATTGCTTGGACGATAACACCTATACTTTCGCATGCATTATTTGGAGCCAGCTATCGATCCCTCTGCTTATCCACTTCCTAGTTCCAATATTGGGTTTGACCAACGAGCAGTTTGCTTGCTGCTGCTTCACCGTGCGAGATCACTCATGCCCTCAATTCAAATTCTTTCTCTTTTATTCCTCGGGCTATGCATGCCCTGGAATTGGGTCTAATGCTTTCTGAACTGAACTGCTGAAGTATGAGCGGAAGACCAAAAACTATGCCAGTTAGAAAGATGTTGGCTTTCGCTTCATTTATGGAAACTGACCCTGCATACTATGCCAGTTAGGAAGATGTTGGTTTTGGCTTCATGTGTGGAAACTGATCGTGCATGTAGCAGTCATCGACTCATTTTGGTGTATTCGGAGTTTTTAGGAGGTCCAAGATTCTTGCTTTTGTGTTTTTTCTTAAGTAGTCGAGCATTGTCCGGCTCTGTCGACCTCTCTAGACCGATCAAAGCAAGCCATCCACGCCTGATCTGATCAAGGAAGAACGGACTGAATGAGTGTGTTATTATGTACCAGCAGATTCACCAGATAACTTCTCCTGATCAGGAGAGCTGTCGGAATATTCTTTTCACTACTTTTTCCAATTCCAGATGCTCCGGCGCTTGAGATTTATGAACACATGAGGAAGTAAATCTTCGACCGCGATATCAACTCGACAAGTTATGTGGAGGAGATCTCAATTCATTTGGATTGTCCAGCTCATCTGATACGTTTCGCTTTCTTACATGAACATCTTCATGGGTGATAGTTGCTTCTTCATTTTGAAATTACCGATATACACAGACATTGCGGAAGGCGTGAAATGACAAGTATAAGATGACAGATGAAGCCTTGTCTTTATCCCACACCCTGTATTCAGGCGGTGGTTCCGAGCTTAAGCTTGGATTGGAATTAATTAATATATGAGAATGGCGATGTCTTCGATGAGCACTTGCATAGTCCAAGACGACAGATGGAAGAAGAGAATAGTCAAAACATGGCCAATCATGGCATGAACAGAGAGACTATTGGGCTCGTGTTGTTACCGGAACACATGTCAACCTATCAAAATGAATCACAAACTCATTTTTTTCCATATTTGGTGGATTGAGAATTATCAAAAAAATCCTAAAATTTTTGTATTTATACCAATTTAATCTATTTGGCCAACTTTGGCCAGCCGCCGTTGGCGGACAATTTTCAATAATATTTTAATATTTTTCGAATTATTTTTAGTTTTTTTTCTTTTCTTTTTCCTTTTTTTTTTCTTCGCCAGACCTCAGCGATCGCCAGAGGCAAAGGCCGGCAAGGCTCGCCCACACCCACCACCTCGCTAGGGGGCGAATGATAACCATTGTGTTTTTCGAAGCTATTTCTGACCAAAAATAGATTTTTCTACTTTTATTCCCTGAAGCGAGTTTCTGAGCAGAGAAACGGGTTTGACAACGACACAGAACAATATAAGATTTCTATCGTTGCCGGCCGCCGGGCCTCAAACGGCGCCTAGCGGGCCGGCGGAGGGCGACAGGTGATAGGGACGCGAGAGAATGGGAGACGGCAAGCAAGAGAGAGGGAGTGGGCAATGAAAAGAATTCTTATTTCTGTTTCTGTTCGAAAAATAGAAAAGTAGAAATCTCTGCTTCTCATTTCTGTTCTAAACCTATTTATGGACTAAAAATTCGTTCCAGAAATAGAAAAGTGAAATTATTTTACCAAATGGATTTCTATTCCAAACCTATTCCCGGGAACAGAAAAATAAACAATCAAAATGGTTATCATGCGTGACCTCAACGACCGAATTGAAGTATGTACAAGCCTGTTCTGGGCTCGAACCCGTCTTCCGAAAATCAAGAACTTCTTGAGGACACAAGGTCCCTCTTCGCTGCTCCTTCTTCGCTAAAACCCCATCTTTCGAACAATTAATCACAAACAAACCCAGCCCAGCTGGTTTATTATTAATTCACTACCAAGTAATAAGTTTCTTATATTTTTTCATTGTGGATCAGCACAAAGATTGAAAATTCTATGCAATGCCGAAAGCCAATTCCTTAGCATATTATAGTCGAAATAGCAAACTTATCCAAACCACTTATACAGATGAAGAGCTTAACGTGGATTAATTAGGTGGATACGGATTTTCATAGATTATATCAAATATGAAAGTATTTTAGTGAATGGGTTGGGTTGGGTTGAGTCTGGTATGGGTCACTAAATTTATATTGCATATAAATTGGTCAATTGAGATCGGACCATTTTTCACCCAACTCAAACCTCTTAACCCACCCATTTGACCGCCCTAAACCTCTGGGCCCTCCATCGAAAGACTTTGAACCTGTGAACGATGCAATGACATGGCCAGCGAGAGGAGTCTTAGGGCGCGCATGGCAACACTTCTACTTCATAAATCAACTTCTAGTTAGAAGTTGATTTTTCTATTTCTACTTAGAAACAGAAGTTGATTTCTGATCAAAGAAATTCGTTTGGCAACGGTTGAAATTTTTAACTTCTGAAACATTATTAACACAAAATTTTCTATGAAAAATTATTATCGGCGGCCGAAAAATTTCTACTTCATTTTTAAACTTTTTAAAATTCTTTAAAAAATATTTTTTACTTTTTAAAAATAAAAAATTATTATTTATTTTTTGCTCCGGTGGCCAGCAGAGGTCGGCAGTAGACTACGAGGGAGGTCGGCGATGGGCGGCTGCCGGCAGTGGTCGGCGGTGGGTGGCTGTGGTCGCGGGCGGCGGTGGGCGGTGGTCAGCAGTGGGCGGCGGCGAAGGTCGGCGGAGGCGGGCGTGGTTGAAAAGATGGTGAGAGCGTAATGAAAAGAGGGTGTGACGATAAGTACTTCTTGATTTGAGAAGTAATTTTTTTTAACTTCTCAAATTGGGGGAAAAACAACTTCAGAAGTAAAAATTCATTTCAGAAGTAATTTTTTTTTTTCAAAAGTAAAAATTTTACCAAACGGATTTCTGCTTCAGAAGCACTTATGGAGCAGAAATCCACTTCCACAAGTGTTACCATGTGCACCCTTACTCTCCAATCTGCACTTAAGTTTACCCCCAAATTTAACAGTTGGCAAAGAGGTAAACGATCCAAAAGGATATAAAAAGGAAATGGCTTTCACAAGCAATGTTAACTGTCAGGTCAGAAGGAAACTTGGGAAATCAACCACCACCTTACAAATCCGTTTGGTCTACATGCATGTCCAGTACTGTCTGGGAGTATCTCTTCTTTTTCTCTCCTTTTTCTGTTGACTACCCTGAAAAACCAAAATCCTAACAGTGGAGGTCTATTCAAATCACGAATGGAAGGGACGACATGTCTACTCCACCCATTAATCTTGTGATAAAACTAAACCCCGATTGGCGGGCTCATCGTCGTTTTCGGGTGTAGCCATGCTATACTGTCCTGTGAGCTTGGAGGGGGATTGCAGGCAAATCACATTCAAATTTGCCACAATAATTCAGTACTATTAAGCATAAAAATCTCAAAACCATGTGCATTTGGCTCTAATAGGGACAGCATAATGGCTCAAGAAAGAAGAAACAAGCACTTGGTCCAAGCCTTCCTGTCAAAACACCCCACATCACTATCAGTCTGACTTGGTGCCATCTCGCATGATCAAAGTCTTCATCTTTTTTTCTTTTTTTTAGCCAATTTTCTCTAATCTTAATGGATGGACCACCAGGTTGAAACAGTTCCCAGAAGAATGTTGAAGAAGACAGTTTCTTCAATTCTTCAAGAAGGAGGCCAAAACTCAGCTCTCTTCACCTTTGAGATGCTCTCCAGGACTCCAACTGGTGATACATGTCCCCTCACAGTGACTCTCTTTGTCTCCAGATCTATGTTGAAGGATGTTACTCCTGGAGTCAATGCCGAAGCATATGGTTATTCATCGCTCGAATTATTTCAGCTCGAACATATAGTAATGCAAATAAAAGAATATATAATGTTGGGATGTAGGGATTGGATTTGATCATGATATTGTCTTATTTATTAATGCCGAGATGGTAGGCAATTCACCGCGGTCCTCGACGTCACATTTCGCCTACCATGTTACTGGTCTCATATAATGAATAACCTATCGGTGCTATAATATAGCAGTAAATATGTCAATCTCAATGAAGGAGATAGCATCTTATTTAGATATAGTAATTGTGCCAAGAGCACCAGTTTAGTTCATACTAAGTGTTGTTAGAGAAGCATGAAAAGTATTATTTTGGGAAACCACTTTACACAATTAAGACCATGAACAAGCACGACTCTGTGTGTGCGTGCATGCCGCGTGCGGGAATGAGCCCTGAACTAAGGAATGAACCGGAATGAGTACCTTCCATCTTAGACAGATGCTTCTTTACTTTGCCAGCACAGCCTTGACAATGAAGAGACACCCTCATAACAACCACCTGCAACCACAAGTCCAAAAACTATAGATCATTTGAGATGCTCATTTTGATACACGACCGAAATCCTTCCATTCCTGATCATCTCTGTAAGTCAGAGTGTTTCTCAATTTTTCACGTTCATAATTTGTTCAGCAGTTGATGGTTAGAATCCTTCATTCCCCAACGCAATGATGAATAACACTGCCAGGATTGCGTGCACTCTCCATATAAGCTAGAGCAAAAATGCAAAGAGAAGAAAGAGCAGCAACTCTGACCCGGAATACATTATCTGATGAATCCAGGGAAGACGGTGGCTGGATGGCTTTTGAAGAAGCAGTCTCGTTATGTCCTCTTTTATCAGTATGCGCCAGAACCATTCTACTCTTGCTTGGGGCTGCACCGATACTCTGAGCCTCAACGAATCTCGAGTACCTGCCTTTGTTTAAAAGGCCAGTTGAATCCACCAGAGCTCGATCTGCAACTCTCCTAGGAACAACGACCGACCGGGGATCAGGTATGGTGCATCCTGAAGTTACTTCCACAGACTGGCACATGAGACCCCTCATTTTTCTAGGCAGGGCTGAGAGGAGATGTTTGAGGTGTGTTGCGAGTTAGTATAAATGAGAAATTGCAGACATTCCAGGCCTTTGGTTTCTTATATTACTGATGAGTTTCACAGAAACATATCATCTTAAATGACTTAGCTTACAGGAATTGGCTGGCAATTGTCAGAGTTCATCAGTACTGCAATGCCTACGTTTGAATGTATACAACCATCCTGTCGCCATCATGTTTTAAATGTTAGGGAACAAACTTAAATGAAATGGGGCCAGCCCAAGTGTAGTGTAGCAACTACTTTTTACAGGTGTAGTTGCCCTTTTAAACGGGGGTACTCTCTCCTAATTCCCTTTCAAAGGACCACATTCTGGGGAGGACCACACGCCCCTTTCTTTTTTTTTTTGGACCAAGACCACATGCCCTTTTAATGGTAGCCCTTTTGGCCTTCCTTGCATGCAACGGCAATACCATATGGTGATAGCTGCTCAGTCTGTTCCTGTTGGAATTGGTTGCTCAGAAGCCAAAGAGATGGTCAAACGAAAGCAGCAGAGAGGCGAGGCAGGCCCAAGTTCAGTTAAGTATCAGTGTTTTTCTTACAGACTTTGCAGTAACAATAAATGAGTGAGAGATTATGGAGGGTTCTTGCTCGAGAGAGCCCTTCTGACAGCCAGCTAACAGCAACTTAGAATACTTGTCTGTCCACATCTTGTTCTTGAAATCCTTTCATCAAGCCCTCATGACTTCAAGATCTATGTAGCTTAATGTCCAGATTTCCAGACATGGGACAAATTTTCCATGTCCTACTTGGCCGCATTCGGGACGATAATTCATTCATTCATGAATCGGTAGCTGGCGAAGAAACTTTGGGATTCACCTCAATCCAGAAACGGTAGTCTCTCACAACAACATGCATTGTACTGGCAGTTCAATCAAGAAAAAGGAAATCACAGCCAACAAAAGATGGTAGCCCGAATACATCCTGTCGATTTCGATGAACTTTCCGTAATTTCCGAGGAAAACCAGAAATATCTTTAGCAGATTACTCGAGCAAGTAGTTATAAAGAGTCTTTTCCCAAGCTAATAAGTCCACGAGAGCGTACAATTCTCTTTTTCGAATAGCTTCTGTATCTTCAACTTTGTCTTAAAAGAAGGAGCTTTTCTGTCCTTAGTCGATGCAGATGAGTGAGAGAGAGTGAGTGAGACGACAACATCCGGATCAGTTATACGAGGCAAGGTGGTTAGTTACCGTCCGTTATATTTAACCGAAGCGTATGCTTGTCTCACTTTCCTTTACCGGTTTTGGCCCTGCCAAAAACTGAAAAGGTTAAGGAGGCACACGCAAGGATCAAAGGGCATACACGTAAACAACTCAACAAATTAGACACAACCATGTTTCAAGGAAGTGGAATTATCTTGCATTTAATAATGAGAAAACAAAAAATGTCATATCTCGAGTAATTTCCCATTTTATTGACTTCCTTACATATAACTAATTGTTCTTCTTCTTTTTTCTCTTAACACAATCGACAAATTGCGAGCACGTGTGTGCCCGTACAACTTTTGGTTTTAAAGGGAGGAAAATACCCAAAAGAAAAAAAAAAGAAAAATTAATGCTCCGTTTATTTTGCGAAGAATAAAAATAAAAATAAAAATAATATTTTCTCGAAAATATCACTTGTATCATTTTGTAAAAATAAATGAACAAAAAAATGAATCGTTCGCGAAAATATTTAGACATAAATTGTTATCCATAATGAAAATTATCTTTCATTGACTGATAATTTCAAGCGATATAAGTAATTATTTTTATTGAATAATATTTTTTAAAATTATTTATTTTTCGAAAAAGAAATGAAGCCTTAATTATCCTCATTTTTCTTTTGGGTCTATGCACTGACTTAGGGCGCGCATGACAACATTTCTGCTTCAGAAATCAACTTCTGGTCAAAAGTTGATTTTTTTGCTTTTACTCAGAAGTAGAAGTTGATTTTTCTACTTCTCCTCCATAAGTTGATTTCTAATCAGAGAAATTCGTTTAGTAACGGTTGAAAATTTCTACTTCTGAAATATTATCAACACAAAATCTTTTATGAAAAATTATTGTTGGCGGCCAAAAAATTTCTACTTCAATTTTAAACATTTTAAATTTAAAAAAAATTATTATTAAAAAATATTTTTTAATTTTTTAAAATATATATTATTTATATTTTACTCCGGCGGCCGGAGACAGCGACTCGGCGATAGATTGCGGCGACAAGTGACGTGGTGGTCGACGGTTGGCGGCGGTCGGCGGTGGTGGTCTGCAGTCGGCGGCGGTGGGCGGTGGTCGACGGCGGTCGGCGGAGGTCGACGGTGGGCAGCGGTCAACGGCAGGCAGAGGTCGGTGGTTGGCGGTGGTCGACGACGGCGGTGGTCGGTGGGTGGCGATGGTCGCAGGTGGCAATGGGCGGAGGTCGGCGGTGGTTGGCGGCGGGAGGTGGCGGTCGTGGGCGGCGGCCGGTGGAGGTCAGCAGCCGGTGGTGGTCGGCGACGGCGGTGGTTGGCTGCAGAGGTTGGCGGGTGGCAGTGGGCGTGGGCGGCAATGGGCAGTGGTGGGCGGCGGCGGAAGTCGGCATGGTTGAAAAGAGGGTGAAGTGAGAAGTACTTCTTGAGGTTTTTTTTTTTTTGTCCAAGAAGTACTTCTTGAGTTGAAAAGTAATTTTTTTTAACTTCTCAAATTGGGGGAAAAACAACTTTAGAAGTGAAAATTCACTTCAAAAGTAGAAATTTCTTTCAGAAGTAAAATTTTTTGTCAAACGGATTTCTACTTCAAAAGTTACATTACCAAATGAATTTTTGCTCCAGAAGCATTTTTTGAGCTGAAATTCACTTCCAGAAGTGTTACCATGCGCACCCTTAGGAACAGAGCCACGAAGCAAAAAGTCTTCAATGATTTATGAGTTTCCGCTTTCACAAAGTGAGCCCGCTTATACGGTGTGGACCCATTCATCAATGGGCCTTTCACGGCCGTATGACCTCCCCCAGCACATGCACATCTGAGCGCTCTCTCTCTCTCTCTCCTTTCATCAATTTCTTCATATTCATTTGGAAAATTGAAGGGGATGAGTGAAAAGGGACAGAAAAATAGAAGTTTTCTATACCCTAATCATCCACACCTTTGCCGCTTGATATATAATGTTGAAGCTCGAAATGGGAATTGCAAATTCGATCTGAAATTCCACCGGGAAATCGATTTGCACAGTGACAAACGAGTTAGAGTGTCCGGGGCTTATGCTTGCATTGACACTGAAAATGAGGGCGATCAAAGGCGAAAGAGAAGTTATGAGCTTTATGACGAAGAGAGAGATGTTTTTTCCTAGAGAGAACTGGAGAGAGCCCCATAGATAAAATCCTCATATTTCTATTTATATGTTACCTTGACAGATCGTCATATTGCGTTGGACATGTGACAGTTTATAAATAACAAGTGGTGAAAAGGCGTGACAAATGACATCCATATCGTTTTAAAGATCAATGCATGTCGAACCTCTTTAGATAGTGGTAGCACCATTGTAATCCTTAAATTAATTAACATTAAAGTGGTGTCTTGTCAAGCATAACATATTTCGGATCATTAGATTTAACGGCCGGGTCAAGTACTCGAGACCCGTTTGACAAAATTATTTATATCTTTAGGCATCTTGGTGCGCGACGAGGGCCGATCAACTAGTCAAAATCACCTTCATCACATAAGTAATCTAATTCTGCCCTCTTTTTAAGTTAAGATTTCGGTGCTTTTTTATCCTGACAATGTGCAAGAAGAAAGCGAGCTAATCTTGAAACAACCCCAAACATTTGGTAATCGAAGAAAAAATTATGATTTAGATTCCATTTATTTCGCAAAAAAAAATGAATGATTTGTAAAACATATTTTATTAAGTAATCGCTTGTAACTCTTAAAATAATTAATTAATAGAATTTTTCGGTATCATATTTAGACATTTTCATGCATAATAAAAAAAACTTTCGTCCGTTCATATTTATAAATAATTAAATAAATGTTATTCCTTCTTAATTTGAGATAATCGGGTTATCCTGAGGTGAATCAAAATGCATGAAAAAACTTGATTAAAGCAATGTCTCTAAACTATTGAATATTTGCAGGTTTTTGCAGAACATCATTATTGAATCCATTGTCCGGACGCTCTACCATACGTGTCTCTTCCACGTCTAGACTCTCGACCTCAGTAGAAAGACCGAACGCACCTTCTTCTTCCATCGGAGCGGCGAGAACACAGAGAAAATCGTAGAACCTCCATGCGCCTTGGTTTCCGATGTCTACTTTCTTGACCGGCACCGCTCTTTCGAATCCTAATCCAAACAAGTCGTACGAGGTATGGCCCATCTGATAATCTCTTCACTTGCTCGAGTTCATTGTGGGACTGTGGTTTTCGTCGTCAAGCAAGCAACTTAGCACGATTGGTGCTACGCAAATTTGGGATTTGAGGATTGTCGTTTTGTTCAATCCCAGGTTGTTCAACCTCCGAATGACTCTGTTTCGAGCCTGAGCTTCAGCCCCAAGGCCAACTTCTTAGTAGCCACTTCCTGGGACAACCAGGTATTTGTCTCTTTTGTTTGTTTCCTTTTGTTTCTGTTTTTCCCCCTAAATTTGACTTTCTGATGAGGTACGCCTGCATTTATCCCGTGTTTTGCAGTTCTTGCTATTCTTGTTAGGTGTATGATTCTAATTATAAAGCTACATGCCATTGTCGAATGGCAATTTGGTTGTTGTACGATCATGGTTGTGTTACCAGAAATAGATTTTAGTGGGTTAAGACTGCATATGGAGCTTGTTTTTCGATTTCTGTGGGGTTCTCTTATTCTAGGTTCAACATAATCGATTGAATTTGTATGTTACCTATCACTAAGAGTATGTTATGAGAATGACGGTTTGATGCCTTCTTTTGGCCCTTTGGAATTTTTTTTTTATTATTTTATTTTATGTTTTGTAGGTCAGGTGCTGGGAGATTGTACGGAGTGGAACAAGCGTTGGCACTACGCCAAAGGCATCCATATCCCATGAGCAGCCAGTAAGAGATTGTCTTGTTTTATCTTCATAATAAGCTCTATATGAATGGATAGAGAACCTTCGGCTGTAATTCATTCTATTAACCTTAAATTTGTGCAAGTTTGTATCTTTGCCAAGTTGTACTGAGAAGAGAGAACTTCTGGAACAATGTTTCAAGTGTATTATGTGGTGTGATTCGTGGAAGTGAACATAGAACATGTAATGTGGTAACCATAGAATCACAGCCACTCGATTAACAGTTAAATTAAATATTCCATTAGGTTATTGCTCTTTTGCATTCATTTAATTGGGATATGCTTAGAGTAAACATCTATAGAATCTAATTTGTTGCTACCCCGGAAATTTGACTGAAGGGAGTTAACCTCTATTCTCAACCTCTCTAATACTGTGCGAAGTAAGAGTTGTGTTGTCCAACTTAGATAAAATAGGGCTTCCTATCTACTGTGCTGTTACTGCTATAGCTGATTCCTCCATGCCTCTGTCGTGTATCGTTTTGCAATTAATCCGCCTTTCCACTTATTAACTGTTGCAAACCTCTTATGAAGGTATTGTGCTCAACTTGGAAGGATGATGGAACAACTGTCTTTTCTGGTGGTTGTGACAAGCAAGTCAAAATGTGGCCATTGATGTCAGGTGGCCAACCAATGACTGTGGCCATGCATGACGCACCAATAAAAGAGATTTCGTGGATACCTGAGATGAACCTATTAGTTACTGGAAGTTGGGACAAGACATTGAGGTAATTATCCACTGTCTTTCTCATCTAAATAATATCTGATGCGTGAATGCAGCATTTGGTAGCCCTAAAGCAGCAAATGTAAGTAATAGGGAAAATTTACTTGCTCTCAAACTGTTAGCATGACTAATCGATGTTGAAATTATACACGACTCTGTTGCTCATCTGAATCTCCAGGAATGATGGTTTATAAGTGCCAACTGAACTATTTGCACGAACAACATCTCCATTAGATTTCTGGCTAGTTGACATGTTTCTTTCGCATTGAATGTCACATATGCAAGTTAGACAACATCTTGTGGGTAACAGAAGCTAGAAGTCGGCGACCTAAGGCTGCTGAGGTTCTAGTAGCATTCCCAAACGCCAGATCACCCACATATTTGGATTGTGAGATTGTAGACTTCACCTCTTTCCTAGTTGCTACCTTTTGCACTGTCTTGCTTTTAAATCACCCTGATCCAAACAGATGTACTGGGCATATTACGTAAAGATGAATGCCTTAAGATCACATCTATTTATCCTTCAATAAGTTCTATAACTTGCCACAGTTAATTAGTTGCTCTCATGTTCAAAGGTTTATTGGTTGCATGAAAAAGAAATTCTTGATGTACTGTTATTCTTTTTTGCTTCATATCTTCAGATACTGGGACACGAGACAAGCCAATCCAGTTCATATTCAACAATTGCCTGATCGTTGCTATGCTCTTTCTGTGAGACATCCCCTCATGGTTGTTGGTACTGCGGATAGGAATTTAGTAGTCTACAACTTGCAAAATCCTCAGGTCTTTTTCTCATTATTTTCCAGTTTATACTACCATAAATGACATGGAATAGTGTCCTATTTCATTCATGCTATCTCTTCGATATTTGGACGTGGCAGTTAAGTAATAATATGCATGACCTGGAAGACTTAGGATGTTTGCCTGTCTAGATAATTGATGGTGGTGGTACATTACTTGTTATGCAATCTGTTCTCGATCGTCTATCATGGATACTTTTTGGTAAAGGGTAGCCTGAAGGGCCACATTCTGCAAATGAAGTTGGAGATAGCTCCGTTCTTACTGTAAAATGTATTATCGGTATTGTTTGCATGGATTTGCAAGTTTTACTGGGTCATTACTGGTCTTAATTGGTCTCTTCTACTGCTTCGCATCTTTCTCATGCCTTTTCATTTTCAAGCATCTCATGTGGTTTTGCGAAAATATTGGGTTTCTTGTTTTCCATTTCCTGAATTAGGCTTGCTAGTTATCTTTCTAGATTCTTACGTATTCTGTGGACCTTAATAGACTGAATTCAAGAGAATCAGTTCGCCCCTTAAGTATCAGACCAGGTGTGTTGCTGCCTTCCCCGATCAACAAGGCTTTCTGGTAAGTGATAGTCATACAATTTGTTGCAGTTGTACCATTCTTTTTGGTTGTTTCTACATATTTTGTTAAGCTTTTGCTTCATTACGTCTTAGTAACCTTTTCCACTTTTAAGTTCTTAATTTCTCCTGGTCTTCTGATTTGTTTTTCAAGAAAAGTTTTCTGTCAAATTTATCGGAGACTAATTTTCCTGTTTATATAGGTTGGCTCTATTGAAGGAAGAGTCGGGGTACATCATCTAGATGATTCACAACAAAGCAAGAATTTCACCTTCAAATGCCACAGAGAGGGCAGTGAGATATACTCTGTCAATTCATTGAACTTCCATCCTGTAAGAGTTTCCTTGGAAGATTATTAGAATCCGTAAATTTTTCAACGTTCCTTATTTGTTTCATCTTCTATTCACTGTACGGGCATCAAAATTATATTTTTTCAAATGCGAGTGATTTGTAGTTGAAAGTATACTTTTTAACAAGGAATAAAGGAACTCCACTAACAACCCTAAGAAATGAGTTGATAAGGATGCCACTAGGCTGAATGAATATGTTTAGTCAAAAGATTGAAGATGAGAAACGAAGGAAATGTCTGCTGTTGATATTATGCCCTCTGTTGGAGAGAACAACGGATTATCTGTCAAGGCCATGACTCGAAAAGTGGACTAATTGATGTGGGGTTGGGGTGAAAGACTTTCTTATACTTTCTCCTCTGAGAATTCTAAGTAAAGCTAATCTGAAATGCCACTTACAAATCCCTTCTCTTCTGTGGAAGACCTCTCTCAGAGGGTTCAGTGTTGTCTGATTTCTTGCTGATCCTTCTTAAATAGTTGAGATCTAACGGAAACTTCAGATGCTGAAGTTTTTGTCCAGATAAGTTTGTTTAAGAATTTCTGAACAATGGATATATGCGTTGGTTTTAGGTACATCACACCTTTGCAACAGCTGGTTCTGATGGCGCCTTCAATTTTTGGGACAAGGATAGCAAACAGAGACTGAAGGTTTTACACTGTTCTACATATTCATTTTTGTGGTTTATGTTCATTTCATGAAGATTTCCAGTAGACTCAAAGTGTTGTTTAGCCTGGAGCTGTGTGTGCAACATAGTAAATGGATCACTAATTTACTTAATAAACCACCAAAGCTCAAATAGCTTAATCAGTTAGCTGCTTACAAGATCATGGCTTTTGAGGTCACTTGGTAGTTGGTAGTGCTTCAACAACAATTTAGCTAGGTGGCTGAACCTTAAAATATATGATGCCCACTAGCTGGCGTTACATTGCAACTGGAGTACTGAGTTAGATAGTCATGCCTTTATCTATGGAATGAAAGTAATATGTATCGTTCATGCAGTTGTTAAAGCAGTTAGAATGGCTGTGACATACAGATATAGCATTTTTTTTGTGGAGGCTTTACTACTGTTGATTATTGTCTTGTATGGTTTTGTCACTGTCTATATTGGCTGCAAATCTAAGAAAATTTCCTTAAATGTTATTTCTGTCAAGACCTTGTAGGCGATAATCTGGTTGTTTTCCTGTGGTTCATCTGAATAAGTGTCTCAGCTATAACACCTGGTTGACCAAAATTTAACTGTTCGGAATAGTTTGTGGTATGCAGTAGATGCAACTAATAAAAGTTCATTTTGTATCAGCTTGTGTCGGCATGAATTAATTACGCACTTTGTCCTGCCATGGCTTCTGCCTGCTGTTATGATTGAGAGTGGTTCACAATGGGGAAATTCATGTTAGAACTTGTGTGTTTGCTGGAATGGAGGTTCTCTCTGTCGATCATAACTTCGAGGTTCCTTTTGTAGTGGAGAATGAAGGTAGCGGGTTGTAGAATACTAGTTATTTATCTTGGAGACTTTAAAATGTACCCCGATCTCCTTTTGTATTTTCTCTGGTCAGGTTCTGAGGGTATTGGATTAAGCTTATCTGCCTAATTTAGTCTCGCCGTTAACGCTGAACTAAATGTTGTATGGGCTTTTTTCACATATATGGCCTGATAGCAAGCTAGTTATTAGGGCATTTATGTTGTTAAAAATGTTGTCTCGTTATAATTTCCTTTTTCATTTGTTTCTTAATTTCAGGCAATGTCAAGGTGCAGTCAGCCCATTCCCTGCAGTACCTTCAATAATGATGGGTCTATTTTTGCATACTCGGTATGCTTTACCACCCATGTTTTCCAGCACCTGTAAATTTTTTTTTGTTCAAAAGAATCAAAATGCTAAATCTATTGTCTTAGGTTCCCAGACTGCGCTCACCACCCATAAAAAGAATACTGAAAAGAAAATGGTAAAAGTTAGTGATGAAGAAAGTACTAAAACAACTTCACGTACATGATTGGCTAGAATCTAGTTGTGCAGTATTGACTTCATGTCCTAGTGCTACAACACCACATATTTAGCAAAAATAAGGCGAAAAAACAAACAGATTTAATATGCTTGTGCTTCTCAACCTCATTAATGCCGTGCTACCTTGTATGACATATAGCTGGGTTAGTCAAAAGCATGTGGTTTAGCTTAGTGTGACTTCATACTGTCAGATGGAGTTTGCCACTATTAAACTGCAGTAGTTCCTTTTGTGTCCACCGAGGCATGTATCCGTGTCTACATGAGTTTGCATGGCCAAGCTATGGGGATCCAAAAAGAAAAACAATTACATGTGTTTGTGCGATTGAATTGGCGTATAAATTTGGGAGGCTAAACTGCTCTGCTTCTTCTCTAATGAAGTGAATACTGCTGAGCCCATTGACTGACTCCTAAGTTTTACATTTTTCAATGATATAGGTGTGCTATGATTGGAGTAAGGGCGCAGAGAACCATAATCCTGCAACAGCGAAAACTTACATTTTCCTGCATTTACCACAGGTATTTTTTTAATTTACCACTTTTTCTTTGTCTCAAAATGTGGGTGAATTTTGCACCGACATCAAGGACGCGTGACAAGATTTTGATTTTTTCAGGAATCTGAGGTTAAAGGCAAACCGCGACTAGGGACTACTGGAAGAAAATGAGTCCTTATTTCAAGTCGCAAAGCCCCATAGATTGGAAGAGTCATTCCCTGTTGGAAGGACGAGGGATTCGTACATGTAGAGACATTCCTCTCCTTCTCCCAAACAATTTAGCAGTTGACCCGTTTTTCGGCCGAAGTCAAGGTTTTCTTTGGGTAGTACAGCGGAGTTACGACTTATATATATGTAAATCATGCGGCATCTGTCCAGTTTATTTTATTATAGATGGGAGTCCCCTAGGTGGATTTTGTGAAATATTAGCTTGGTGATCGGTTTTGAGTTGTCTTTTCTTTGTATCCATAAGACTACGGAAATTACATGTAAAGAGATTTTACTAGTCAATCCTTCTCCCTATGTCACCTCTGAGCCGAGTGGCCTGTCGATTTGCTGGGCAGGGAACATGTATGGTCGGCTAATCAGTTGATCCCCGCTTGACGAAGATTGTAGCCAAAAGGCGCAGTTGTGGTTCATGCAGAATGCCAAGTTGATACACGTCTGCATAATGTTGTTTTTGTGGCTCAGTTGCAAATGGACTGGAAATGAAGTAAACAATCGATGAGGTCTTGTTTTAGTTTCTACTGTCTAGTAGAAATTATTCTAGCTAATTATATTCAACCTTCAAAAAATGAACAGGAACAGCTGACTTAATGATCCTTTCTGACCTCAAGAAAAGGAAAATGCTGACATCCATGTGACACGGATCGGGAGTTCCGCGTCCCCGAGGGGCAAGTTCACCCGTACTCATGTTCCCTTGTGAGTGGAGCTTGTGGTGTCATCATGGTGAGTGAGCGGTGTAGAGGGGGAAGAGGCAACTGGCTCGTGTGAGTGGCGTCAGATGGGTTTGTACTAGGAGTTCTAGGTTAAATGGAATATACCCTTAGGGACTCTAAAAGCGGAGATGGCCTCCCGTGTACAAACTGGTCGGGAGCTGGTGTCGCTTTTCTAATGAGGTCATGGCAGGCCGAAATCAGTTGTTGTGCCTAAAGTGTTCTACTCGTCTTACTCGATGTGATGGATGCCCGAACTAAGCTGGGCGCGGTATAATCCAATAAGGGAAAGCTATTCGCCTAAGTGTTCTATGGAACAACTATGTGAGGAAGGCTGGCCTGGCTTGGCTTGCCAAGCGCCTCACAGGCTAATTCTGCGACCGAGATCTGTCGGCCCGTGACAAGTGGTATTAGAGCAGGATCCCTTCAGTAGGTGGGTGATTCGGAGAAAACCTGTAGTCTTCCCAATCCTTTGAGGGCGGAGAGTGAATGCCGAGGCCAAGAGGGCTCGGACAAGGTGCGGCTCTCGTCTAGCTTCTAGGATGCTAATGGGGGCATAGGAAGGAACCGAATTGCTCACCGAAATGGGTAACGTTTCTGGATCAATTCGGCGAATCTCAAGATGGGTCCACTACCACGTTTCGTCAAGGGGGAAACCTCCATTGGTTTGTTGAGATCAGGAGAAGCCTAGTAGGCGAAAGAAGATGCTGCCGAGGGTGTGCAGTTGGCAAGGGGTGCCGCACTTGTCGAGGGAGTATAAGTGACTAGAGATTCGCGAACAGCTTTGATCGGGGGAAGCTACCAAATGAAGTAGAGTTGTTCTATTGGGCGAGCGTTTGACGCAGGGAAGGGACAGAACACCCGCAACGAGGGCGTTTGCGAATTGAGTGGGGGAGAATAACACGGATCGGGAGTTCCGTGTCCCCGAGGGGCAAGTTCACCCGTACTCATGTTCCCTTGTGAGTGGAGCTTGTAGTATCATCATGGTGAGTGAAGGGGAAGAGGCAACTGGGTCGTGTGAGTGGCGTCAGACGAGGTTGTACTAGGAGTTCTAGGTTAGATGAAATATACCCTTAGGGACTCTAAAAGCGGGGTGGCCTCCCGTGTACAAACTGATCGGAAGCTGGTGCCGCTCTCCTGATGAGGCCATGGCAGGCCGAAACCAGTTGTGCCTAAAGTGTTCTACTCGTCTTACTCGATGTGATGGATGCCCAAGCTAAGCTAGGCGCGGTATGATCCGATGTGATGGATGCCCAAGCTAAGCTAGGCGCGGTATGATCCAATACGAGAAAGCTATTCGCCTAAGTGTTCTATGGAACAACTATGTGAGGAAGGCTGGCCTGGCTTGGCTTGCCAGACGCCTCACGGGCTAATTCCGCGACCGTGATCTGTCGGCCCGTGACACATGACTAAGAAATGTAATCAAAATGCGGACACTTTGTCGGTAAGAATGAGCAAATCGCAGAAGACAGATGTATTTATTTCTCTTACAATGATACATAACAATTATAGACCAGTAGTGCTACCACAATCCTTTCGTTTTCTAGCACCTGTTTTTACACAATGGCAATTGGTAAACCTATGGAACTAAAAACCATAGAGCAAGTTTAATATGAACGATAAGCTGGACAACAAAAAGGAATAATAAAACAAGAGAAACCAAACACATAAATAGGAAAAGGAAAGAAAGACCATATGCACAAATTTTATAGTTCAGTTAAAACTACAAAAAGGGTCTTCATGAGATTCTTCATGTGATTGATGGACTTCAATAGGATCATCTGGGACCAGATAATTCGTCCGGGCGGAGGTGGGAAGTGGAGTCGGCGACGATCCAATCGGCGTGCGGGTTGTGAGCGTGGCTGAAGTCTTGGCGGAACATTTCCTCTTTTTGCCACTCCTCCCATCTCTCTGCCAAACCATCGCCTTCGAGCATTCTGACCACTTCGGACATTTTAGGTCTTTCCATAGGGTTGCTTTGCGTGCATAAGAGAGCAACTTGGATCAGTTGTTTGACCTCGTCATCAGTGTAATCACCTAGGAGATCAGAATCAACCAGCATCGGCAATTTATCATCATTTAGAAGCCCTTTGACCTGAAAGTTCAAGGTCCAGAAATTAGTTAAGCAGAAGACGGGTGATTATAGGCTGGAGAGCTCCTTCAGTGACCTAGAACCGTGAAAAGCAGTTAAGCGAGTAACTAGTAAAATAACCTTCGACGGAACAGGAGTCCGCCTAGGTCATAGATTAGAAACCAGAAGATGAAGCTTATTAAATGGATACCTAGAAAGCTATCAACGGCACAGTTAAAAGGAGACCAGAAGAATGAAGAGAATGCACACTTCCTTGCAGATTGGGCTAGGCCAACGTATAACATAAGACCAGAGACGCACAATAAGACTGATGCACACAATTGGTTGACAAGTGCAGAATACGAAATTTCAGAGAAGCATGCATACCCAATCAAGCAGCATGACATCATCATCATTTGCTAGCCGAGCAAGATCAAATGCCCTCTGTCCAGTTATCAGTTCTAGAAGCATGACCCCATAGCCAAAGACATCCGTCTTCTCTGAAGACTTTCCTGTTGAGAGGTACTCCGGAGCTATATGCCCGATTGTGCCACGTACAGCTGTGGTAACATGAGTATCTTTGTAGTCCATGAGCTTAGCCAAACCAAAATCTCCGACGACAGCTTCGAATTCCTCATCCAATAATATATTTGCAGCTTTAACATCACGGTGTATAATCTTGGGGTCACAATGGTCATGCAAATATGCCAGCCCCCTTGCGGCTCCCAATGCAATTCGCTTCCGCTTTGGCCAGTCAAGTGGGGGTTGATTCTCCACGCGTTCTGTAGCGATATTATTTAACAGTCAGGAATAAAGTGATGATCTTCGACTCAGTTTCTCCTTCACTCATATCCAGTAAGATGACATAACCCAGCATATGATTATGATAAGAATAGTTTTCCAAAACAATCAAGAGAAAAGCATTTCATAGCGAGTAGTGGAAAGAGTAGAAAATCTGTTTAGCAAGCTGTACCTCTCAAACGGGAAGCAACACTTCCATTTGCCATGTATGGATAGACCAGCAAACGCTCAGTGGGTGTCATGCAAAAACCACGTAGACGGAGCAAATTCCGATGCACAGCCATACTGATCAATTCCACTTCTGTTTGAAACTGCAGTTCTCCACCTTGAGTACGCTCCTCTTTAAGTCTCTTCACTGCCACTAGTGACCCATCAGCTAAACGTCCTTTATAAACTTTACCAAAACCCCCTCTCCCCAAAATATGTTTGTTACTAAAATTATCTGTCGCAACTTGCAGTTCACGGAGGGAAAATCTTTTGAGCTGTCCCAAATGAACTTCAGGATCCTCCTCAGCTGCAAGATATTTACAAGTTAAAAAGAATCTAAACAATAACTCATGCTGGACAAATTCATAAATTCACCAGTTCGGGTGCTTCATAGTCACTTTCCAGTTTTGAACAGGATTTTTACCTTTTAGCTTTATGGTTTTGTTGTATTTTTTCTATTTTCTTCTAAGGAGTTATGGTATTTTAGTGTTGGAAGTTGAAACTTCTGAAATTAATTCTTCTCCGACTCTCCTAAAAAACGACATAAGCATAGACAAAAGAAGTGTCATAATTTTTCATTCAAACACTGTAATATTTTCAAATTTGTTTTTGCACAAAAACCCAAAGTGCAAGCAAATATCAGAAGAAGGTTCTGTTTCAAGCTTTTACAAATTGCCTTTTAACTGAAGCCATTAATGCCAAACAGGTCGCTATGTCAAAAGCGAAAACACAGAAAACGAAAGTTGGGGAAAAGGCCCCCCATTACAGCCCCTGTTGAAGAGTCGTAGGCATGTGTCAGAGAAGCTAGCCAGCTAAAATAGACAAAACGGAATAAATACAACTAAAAGATATAGGATGAGCCACTGACCAGGCACATCAAAGAAATGATCCTGTGGCTTTCTCTTCCGCCACCACGCTAGCGCGATTGCTGGAGCTGCAAATAGCAGAGCAGCACCAGCAGCAACTCCCCCAGCAATAGCTCCAGTTGTGCTACCTGCTTGAATGGCATTTGACAATGATTAATATGATAATTCCAAGTTACTTGACAACTTCTAAAGGAATACGCATGTTCCCTGCGCGAAGATTACTAAAGGCTATAATCCTACAAAAGTGGACAATCGTTATGGGAGAAGCCTGAGCTAAAAGTGGAGAAAACAGGTGAAGATGCGCTTCAAGCCAAGAAGTAACACACTCTAACGCTAAGACGTGCATAAAACTCGCAACATGAAGGTGAAAGTAAGAACATAAGGATCTTAAACAAAGAGGCAGTATAAGGAAAAACAATACTAACAGCATACCAGAAGCAGAAGCTGCAGGTGTTGGAGAAACAGGAGGCGGTGGAGGTGTTGGTATATTCTTGAGATAAGGATTACCATTAAAACTGAAGAAAGATGCGACAGTTAGCATCTCAATGATAATGACCATCAACAAATAAATGGAGAAGTGTTAATACTTCATCAAACCTGATAGGAGTAAATAGAGTAAAAGAGCCGTTGACTGGAATATCTCCTGTTAGATTGTTATTTGAAAGATCCCTGCATTTTACAGGGAAAAATAGGAATGTCGCCTCATCATTACTATCCTCGCCTTCCACATAAAACACCGCACCACCAAGAATAAGCAAAGTACTTACAGGACTTGCAGTGTGTTAATAGTAGTTAGAGACATGGGAATGGTTCCTGAGAGGCTGTTATTGTTTAGACGCCTACAAAACAGAATTTTTTCTTTGTTCAATTGTGATGGAACTCCAGCACTAAAGATGAGCAGAAGTTAGACACAATCATCTAGTAACTACAGCACACAAGAACTTCCCAAAGAAATGCTTCATGTAATTCAAAAGGCAAGCAAAGACTAGCAAAGTGTTACATGCAGAGAGCTCCAACCGGTTTTTAGCATTTTGTTCTAATAGATAGTTTCACATGAAAAGGCTTCAATAAGTTTTCAGTCTCTTATTTCTTCTAACAGGGTCCCTGCAGACAGACTAGTTGTTGGCCAGAGCAACAAACTGTACAGGGAAATAATTGAAAGGGCAAAACAAGAAAAGAAACTGATGAAGAGGAATACAATATGTTTACAATTATTGCTCTCAAGCAGTAGAACTCCTACCTTCTAACCATAAAAAACCAAGATGACTAAATGAATCTATATATCTATGGCACGATTACCCATCATTTTGGAAACTAAAAGAGGCAGAGAACCAGATTTCAGGTCTTTTCAGAGGAAACGGTGAATATCAACATACCAATAGTCGCGACAAACTACAACAGTTAGAAAAATATAACAGCATGTCCCAAACATGACTACACAAATCCTATAACATCCACCAATAACATATTGCGTGAGAAAAGATAGAACGCAATTTTTCATGCTAGCGGCATCATTAGCATGGGCTGCAACACTAAAAATCTCTGAAAAAGAAAAAAGAAAGAGTTTTTGTCTGGGCTCTTTTTATGTTGTGTAACGTCCTTTCAGGCCACAAGCAGCCAGTCGTTTAAACGTCGCTTTACCCTTTGAGGTTCATTATGTAGCCATGCACCACCTACTGATGTGCAAGACCTCCACATAGCATAACCTAAAACCACTTTTGTGGGTGCACTGATTCGCCCTGCAGCTCCACAGGTATAACGTGGTTTAGAGAGCGAACCATTTGTTCTATTGAACTTTTCCAATGCATGAAACATGAGTAAGCTTCAGAGTTGTTGGATTCTTTCCTTTTTCATTCCCTTACCTCTCTACTCAATCATCTCCAAATCTCCTTCGTTTGGAATTATGAAAAAGTTTCTTCCCATATGGTTTTAACTAAAAATGAATTCTTGGAAGATTTCTTCATCTTGCCTTTTTTAATGCATCTTTCAGAACTTCTAATAATTTTCTCATCATCTCAAGTTGTAACTCAAGCAATTGTACATTCTTTTATTTAGTTAAAATAATCAACGTCATCATGCTTGAGGAAGATGCTTAAAAAGACCTTACAAAACAGTCTTACTGTGAGAGCTCATCCCCATTATTCCAATAGAGTTCACCAAACCATTATAGAGACATGAATAAAAAAAATGTCCGACAAGGATTAGACTTATTTAACTAAAAGGTGTTGTTGATATGTTCAAGAAGCACGAGACCTCACAATTTCCATTTGGACCTAAAAGTTGTACAACTCCAAATGTAAAACATTTGTTACTCTTATTCAGGACATCAGGAATAAATGTTATCTACAAATACCATTCTTGAATTTTAACTCTGGAAAAGTTGCATGTACCTTAGACACAATAATTTAGAATTACAAAATGCATGACCTATTTTATACTCGTCACATTTACATGCCAGTAATTTCCCCCTCCTGAATGAACATTTTCCAAGTTGCCATTTATGGCTAACTATAGTCAAACACGCAGGCAACTTCAGATTATCAGAAATAGTGCACAAGGCATGAGTTCTTCTTTTGTTATAAGTAAGACGGGCAACGGGAAAGATAAGAATCTAACCCAAGACCTCTTTGAATTTGGTAAGGGTGGACAACCACTAGGTCAAGCCCTTGTTCCTACACATATAGCTTTTAGAAATCTTGACAAAACTGGAACCATTTGTCGCCACTTAAGACCTTGGTGTAAATGAAGACTTTGTGAAACTTCAGAAGGTAAAGTCTCATAAGAGCTTGCTCTTGGAATGGACTTTGCAATTTTACAGGCTGGAGGTCTATTTGTCTAGGTTGCAAGACGGTGCTTGCGAACTTAAACAGAAAATCTGGACTTTGTTTTACCACATCCATAAAAATGTGGCATGGATAACGCTTAATCACAGACTTCCAATCCAATTTCATGCAATGAACCTGTACTAATTTATTCCTGCATATGATCCTGAATCATCACAGACATGTCATTTCATCATGAATGAACCCTTTAGAGGATCCAATACCCATAAGTAAAGAAGCAAGATGCACCAGAATTTCTGTTAATAACACTACGAATTGAGCTGAGGATTTTCTCATACAGGAAACGGAGCTTTTGGAGCTTTCCCAAAGTCACTGGAATGGGACCAGCCAAGCTGTTCAGGTAAAGATCCAAGCTCACTAAATTTGTCAGATTCCCAAGCTCTTCTGGAATTTTCCCAGTTATGTTGTTACTATACAGTTCCCTGACATTAAAGAATCATATTAGTCCATTGCTATGGTGAAGCAAAATGCTGGAAGCATATCTTACATTTAAAAGTAATAACATTTAAACTCTGCTAGCAAAGAACAGCTAAGAGTGGACTATCCTAGTTTATTGTGAAGATCAAAGTAACCACCTTGATGAGAAAGCTAAAAAATTATCCACCGAACAAAATCAAGTGAGATTAGCAAGTTCCTTGAAGCATCTGAAAAGTTATAGAACCAAAAAAATGCAACAAACCAATAGATGAAGCAGCAAATTTTCTAATGATGGGCTATCAACCAAGTTTTGAACTTCTAAATCAAAGCATCTGCATTCCTAAAAGTATCAAAGTGCAACAGAGAGAATATATATGGATAAGGCCCTCATCCAGTAAGGCTGAGTCAGCATGTCGTCTGACTAGTGTTCACTATTTTCATAAACAACTATGAAAACGGACTCCAGAAATAATATCATGGTCTCACAAACTCCTAAAGGTCCATACTTGGGATATGCAGCAAGCCCTCCAACAGGTTCTGTAAACCTACCAATAATTCAGGAGCAAAACCAGTAAGAAAGTAGGAGTCGTTTCTTGAACCCTAGCCTTCCTCAAGGAACTGAAGACATATGCTATGTTCCATAATCACCTATAGCGACAGGTAGAGGCACAGGTGTTGATGCTACACCTCTATTAAGAACATTTAAAGTATATGGAGGCTTTATAGAAGCAGCACAACCATCAATAGCAGCTACTACGATATCTCCACTGAGACCGACAGAAGCGCATGAAAGCATAGAACAAGCAGCAAATTAGATACATCATCAAATGAAAGAGTTGTATCCAGCAATCAGCGAATAAGCCAAAAATCATGGTTCACTCATGATGAATAACCAAGGATACTTCTTTTCAAAGTATGGGACTTACAAGTACTGCAAATTTGGAAGCGAGCCGAGCTGTTGAACCAACGGACCAGAAAGATTTGCGTTCCCAAGATCACTAAGGCGGTATATAAGCTCACAGTTAGAGCAAAATAAAAAATCTCAATGCAACAAAGTGGCAACTGAGCGAGCAGATGTGCTTACACTCGGGTCACACTATTATCACTATTGCATGTCACATGGAACCACGTGCATGGGTTGACCAGGGTAGGGTCCCAACTCTGCAAGACACTGCCTGGATCAAGTAAGTTCGTCTTTAGGGCATTCAAAGCATCACCTGTTTTGCAAAAATGGGAAACCATTAGTTGCTGGTCGCAAGTGTCGATGATACCAGAAAGGGAAAGTGAATTAGAAAACGTAGAATCACCAATAACTTTGTGCATTCAAAATACCTTGCCCTATGTTAGTGCTTACACAGAGACCATCCACAAAGAGTTCCCTTCCATTTTGGGTTAACCTATTTCATTGTCTCCGGCAACTAAAAAATTAAAGGGGAAGAGACATATGAATCTTAACCCTCGCTGCGGCAGAAACCTCACTATATCTGAAGCTCATTAAAAGTAAGCTTATATGTAGTCCAATCATGTTCACAAGTAAGCTATCCAGCTCCAGGAAGTCCTCACTCAACCAAGTTCAATACAACATATGGGTCAGATCTTTCTGCCCCAAACAGAACTGCCAGTTTGTTTACTCGTTCAGAATTTTTAATGCAAAGTAACGTCATTGGTAACCAAGGACATGAGCACAGTTGTCTAATTGATTCATGCAAAGAACCATAGCTCAAGAAGATAAGAAACGCCACCGATTATATGAAGGCTGTTAGAAAAACTCAAATGGTACATCCGCCCAACAGCACACAAACCTCAGATATCCAACTTCCATGAAGAACGTGAGACAGGCAATTGTCCTAGTAAGGCCCTGTCTACCCAGACAACAAATCAAACCTCGCATCATCTTTTGGGTAAGTCTAGGTCTAGCTGTAAATTCGCCATCAACTTGTCGAAGCATAAGTAGTGGAACAAGAGGGAGATACTGTTAACTTAGACTAAAGGTGCCTATTCCTCATAGTCCATGCTGGAGCAGAAATGATGAGACTTTGTGAGTGATGATTGAAAGCAAACCAAGCAGTTGTTTGAGCCCAATCTTCAGTCAGGATATTGTCCAGCAGCAATCACTATTTTTATTGGAACAGCAAGATATGAACTAATCGGTTCCCAAATTGAAAGTTTTTTGAAGACCACCCAATTCAGGAAAAACACAACCTGATGTCTGCTAGTATACAAATCCAAGACAAGAAAGATGAAAAGGGGCACCTACCTTCAGCATTACCACAGGCTCTGGGCAAAAAATGAGACGCCAAAACCAACCAAAGAAAAGCAAAGATCGCTCGCTCCATTATTACCATCTCAAGTCAGCTACAAAAACTCTGAGCTTCGCAGATTCATAAGCCCCAATCTTTGCCAACACCGATTCACTCGGCCAATAAAACAACTCTGCTCAGACTCTGAATCGCCTCAATCGAAGAACCCCACCAGGAAATCCGAAGCATCTCACACGTTGACTCGATGGGTGAGCCGAGTGAAGACCCGTGGAGCGGCGAGACAACAAACTCCTTAGCCGTTACTCCATAAAACCATCAATCTTCATTCAAAACCGGACACCGCAGTTGGTCTCGGAATCGATGCAAGAACCGAACTTTTTGTCCGTTTCTCAAAAGGGCAAGAGGAGAGAAGCAAATACAAGAGAGTGATACCAAACAGACCATGAATTCGATCACCAGTCGCGTTTATTTCTTTTTCTTTCCCACTTTTTTTTCCTCTCGGTCGTTGCGGGTGAGGTAGAGGAAGGCTCAGTCAAAGCAACTCTCCTTAGTCATTCCCCTCTCTCTCTCTCTCTCTAAATTCTGTATTTTCTTTATCTTTTCTGCTCTCTTTTTTTCTTGGGAGCTTGTTCGTTTTTCAAACTTTCAACATTTTAGAGAGAGAGAGAACAAGAGAGAGGGAGAGCAGCAATCGGGTCAAAGGCGCACGCCCCAACTGTCCCCACCGAGAACTCTTTCCTTTCTTTTTTCCTCTTTTGCGATTCGTTCATTCAAAGGAAACCGAGTGTGTTGAATGTTCCTGCACATAAATCAATGAAATGCACAGTGCCCACCCGAATAGACAAGAAAGACCCAGCTATGTTACCGCCCATACCAAGAGACCGGTTTACCAAATCCGATATGCAAAAACGACGCGATCGCCTCGTGTTGGACCGCTCGAATCAGGACTCGCCCGCTCAAAATGGCTTGGCCAGCGTTTCGTCGCTGTCGAGCGGGTATCCATCTCGTCAGCGACATTCCGGAAAGAGAAGAAATGCCGCCTGTTTTTTAAGCAGGGGCATTCGGTGAGGATTCCACTCTTCGAAAACCCGAAATGCCGGAATTAATGTTGAAGATTATTCTCCACTTTACTACTCCACCGCCGTCGCTGAAGTCAACTCCATTCCCTTCCTCCTCTTAGCGTCCTCTATCCGGCCACAAGAAAAGTGGGGAGGCTTCAAAGCATCATTAAACTCGCGTGGTTGACGACGGTGTGCGAAGTCCATACTTCTCCAAGCAAGCGCGCGCTCTCTCTCTCTCTCCCTCCCTTCGTCACCATAGAATAAATGTCAATTCCATGACCTCGTTTATTTCATGAAAAATAACTTTAATAATATTTTTTTAAAAATAATCGTTTAGTTCATTTGAAATAATTAGCCAAAAAAATATTTTTCTTTCTAAATATCTTCGTGATCGATGATAAAGATTTTCGTTCATTCATTTTTTCAAACGATACAAGCAATCGGGATAAATGTTTTCAAAATCGTTCATTTTACATGAAACAAATAGAGCCTAAATAAAAACCCAAATTCCACTAAGTCTTATGATTGGGTTAGATACCGAAACATATGGGATTTTTCAAAATTATCCACGATGTGAATGATCAAATTCGCGTCACGCGACCGATCTCGTGACTATCATGTACGCTGAATACATAACATATTTATAGTGAAAAAGACAAAAAAAAAAAAAAAAAACAAAACAAATTTTTTTTGGATGAAATGAAAATCGGATTCATACTCGATGTTAGGTTGGGAACTAAGTCGATTCGGTTTCTTGAGAAAAAAAAATGTTCTCTGACTTGTGATTTCGCTTCTATTCATGTTTTCTGAGACATTGGTACTTCTGAAACGAGTCGTATCATATTCCTTTAGACGATATTCTAAAGTAAAATGACAACTAAAGAAACAGCTCTCTTTTAAGCTAAACCACACAACAAGCCCACTTACTTTCTGCCCTCCCCCCCCCCCCCCCCCCCCCCCCTCTAGAATGTACACCTGTCAAGACAAAGGAGTTATGATCCACTCCACTAGGCACTAACTAATGAGAACCATCTAATCCATCGCGGTGGCATCGTCGCGCCTATCGACCTCTCCTCCTTGTCTTGAGTTTTGACGGGTCAAGAAGATTCCTGTTAAAATATCTCGCATCGCCCTCGACAATAAAATATAAAAACACTCTTTTTATATGCATGTGATTTTCCCTCCGCCTATCGATTTAGACTTTTAGAACAGTTGGCAGCGTTCCCTTAAAATTTTCAGTCTTGAATTATGTGGCATAAACAAGAAACTGTAGACGTTGCCTCATCATGCTCAACCTTTAGGAAGGATTCTAAACTAAGCCTGGGTTCGAGGACGTGGAAGGACAAAGGTAACTTTGTATGGGCTTCCTATCCGAGCGGGTATTGCATGCACGCGGCCCTGTATCGGCCCAACTCACACGGTTGGGTGGGGCCCACTCAGATCCCGCGTCATCCGACGGATCGTGCGAGCCGGGCCCGTGGGCCCCACTGATTTGGGAGTAGGGCCTGCAGACTAAATTTCTGAATTGGGCTGAGGTGAGCCGCTGTTGCGGGACTTTTCCTAAGGCCCAAATAGATGGCCTTGGGCTGGGCTCTCCTTGGCGTTGAACCATGGACGAATCAGCTCGGCTTACGTGTCTTGGAAGTTGGAAATCCATCCCCCTTCTTTCCGCTAAACACAAGACGGTCAAGTAAAGTGGGCTCGGAACGAGAAATGTTCTTTCGATTGGTGGCGACGACGACGTTTATGCGAAGTAGTGATTGAAAAGTGAAAACGATTCTGATGAGACTTCTTGCAGAATTCGGGATGCTCTCGTCTCGTCTAGCTTCGAGTCAAGCGAAGATCGAGTCGTGGGTTGAGATGTGCACCATGCATAGAAAGAAAGGACGTAGTTCGCTTCGAGCAGCGGGTCTTTAATCGTCCAAGAAACCGGCTCGAGCAAGAGCTAACCTCAAATTAGGTTATTGGATTTACGCATGTTCTGCTTCCCACCTCCGCAATGATGTAGAGAAGGTCAATTGAACCGGGATTGTAGGCAAACATCCGACTCATGGAAATTATTATTTACATTCCCGCGGGCTCGAAACTAATACGAATATCAAGGTGTGTTTGTTTTCGGAAAATGCTTTTCGGGTTAGGGGATTTATTTTCTTAACTTTAAGTATGCATTTTTTTAACCATAAATGAATTTGAGTAAACGCGTGAAAGTCTAGAAAATTAATTTGAGAAAAATCAAGATTAATAAAATCAGTCACTATTTAGGCTGAAGGCAATTCGGTCCCGAGGGTCCAGATCCATGATGTTTTCTTGTACTTTCGATCGATACTTTTTTATTGTGTCAGGACACACGCCGTGGTTGCCTCCAGCCTCGCCTACACACCCTCTTGCCATATTTAATTTCCATAAGCTTGGTCAACTCCGTGCAGAACCAGAACAATGATCGTTTACGTGCGGATTAAGGATTCTCTCGAGATCCTCGACTCACCGATTCCCCTGCCTTAATAAACTCCATTTCATTGTATTATCGCGCCATTTCATTTTCCTTATTTCTTCTCGATCTGTAAAAATTTTAAGATCACACGGTGCATATGCATCTGAATCGCCCTCTTTCCGGTAAGATGTCGCCGAAATTTCTTATATTTCTCGTCAATTTCATTCGACTTTATGTGATTGTGATCAATATTTCGGGCTGGCTGGCTGCCACCTCGTAATTGCAATATTTCTATCTCAATCGTCATATGAAGCAGTCTCGTTCTCAACCAACTCCTTCCCATTGGTCCAAATAAATAAATAATATCTCATTTGTTTCGCGGAAGAGTGATGTTGAAAATATTTTTCTAAAAATGATCGCGTGAATAGTTTGAAGTAATTAGTCCATGAAAAATACTTTCATTACCGGCAACAATTCGTGTCTAACATTTACGTGAACGATGAAAATTTTTTACGTTCATTCATTTTCACAGGCGATATAATCGAATAATTTTTCGAAAAATATTTTCCAAATCGCTCGTTTTTCAAGAATCAAAACGGAGCTTAATTAAAATAATGCAAATTCTGGTAGCCTCCCCCTTGCGGTATGCATTTTAAAGATTAAGAAGAAAATGTTTTGGTATGAAACGCAGGATAAGCTTGAACGCTTACGCCAGAGATTCACTACGACTATTTCCAGATACCATGGCACAAGTCCTCTCCCTCATTGGCCACGCTGAATCTACTCGGGTTGAATAAACTCGTTCAATAATCAAATTTTAAGTACATGATCTTGATCATGTGTGTGGGAGATTAATTAATCTTTAATTACGGGATAAGCAAGGGTGATTAGTTGGAGGACAGATGATGACAGGCAGAATCCCCCGCCACGTGTAGGCTCTCCTAACATCGATTGCATAAAACTATAACCCTTCATTTCTCGAACACAATGAAACGATACGCCTCTAGTGATATTATTCTTTATGCTTCCCGATGAATGAGAAAAAAGAGAGAGAGAAAACTAAACATATTATTATGTCCTGTGCTCGAAAATCTTCTTTCATCCTTACAGCACGGTCATTGAATAAGGAGTTTCAATATCCATATTTGTAACGGCTCGACCCGTTTCTCGCTTGGCAAATGTCTAAATGGATATTCTCAACAACCACACGAGACAATGATCAATGGAAAACGCGTGTTTACTTGTGAATTACTCGATATGACCTCTTACATCCGGCGTAGGATTTTGAAACCTTACAAACTTCCCCTCCAAAAAAATAGAAGTCTTCCAAGTCCAGAAAAAAAAAAAAAAAAAAGAGAGACGAAGAACCGACGTCCTTGTCCGTGTTGGATTGCATCGCCAAGCGATACTTCCAGTTATAGATGTGTGGTCAGGCCATTTATTACACATTTGCCATCTTAAGAGCATGTTAGGAGGTGCATCTTGTCCAAATCCTCTCACCTTTATGTGGATCATGTATGGGGCTACTTTGTCCATGAACCGCGCGTCTGCTCGGGTGGATCCTACTCTAATATCATTTGTAACTACTCAACCCGTCTCACGTGGATGAAACTCCAAAAATGAGTAGTTCTAGAAATTATACAATATAGCGAGGAAAATTGTTCAAAAAATCATAAACTTATTACGCTTTTGCCAATTTAGTCTTAAACTCATTGTACTTTAGCCAATTCAATCATAAACCTTTTAATTTTGCCAATTGAGTCATAATTTTTTTTTCACGTTTTGCTAATTGAGTTCATCTCGCCAATTTTGGCTGGAAATCGCTGCAGTGGATGTCGTTCGTTCTACGTGGCACGACCGGCGCTGACGTGGATAATTTTAATATTTTAATATTTTTTTCCTTCTTTACTTTTTTCTTTCAATTTCCCTTTTTTTTCTTTTTCCATCCGCGGGCCCGCTGGGCCTCGTTGATGGCCGGCAGAGGTCGTTGGCCTCGGGCAAGGGCGAAACCTCGCCGGATCAGGCGAAAGGCTGCCCTCGCCTGCCAAGGCAATGATGATGATGATCCGCTTTTAGTAGCCGTAAACCGTTCTAGGATGGACGAAACGATGATGATCCCCATCAAGGAGAAAGACGGAACAAATGTATTATCAAAGCCACAAGACCCCCATGACGGTAGCATTAATTAAAGATGGCTTTCCATTTTTCCCACCAAGTCCGTGTGGCAGATTCCATACAGACAACTTTGCCATTTCCTAGGGACTTTTAGATTTAGCCAAAATCAAAGATTCCGACTTTGTTATCATCTTTAAGCCGCGGATCCCAAGAACATCTGGGAGCTAAAATGTGTGAGAACTCCGCAGGATGCGACCTCAAGCTCCATATCGCATTTGACTTTTCTTGTTCTAGGTAACAACAAACAAAGAAATTTAGAGAAGAAAAAAATTGAATTAGGCTCGAGGAAAAAGACAAGCGGCGAATGAAGATTCCTCGGGCATTGTGGGCTCCGCGGCGTTGTTGAGGCGTCACAAGCGGCCACCAATGGGAGCGAGTTACGTAAGCACGTCGCTCTCCTCGACGTGGCGACACCACTGATTTTGCCTCCCCGCTGGGGCCCACTCTCCTTTTTGTTCTCTTGTCAGCATTTGATGAAGGTATGAGATGGTGGGCCCCCCGTTCTTATTTTCTTTTCTCAATTAGATTTTCTTTTTCATTCGACCAAAAAAAAAAAAGTAATTTTTTCCATAAATTTCGCGATAACTCTAATTGGTTAGTAAATATCTAGCGACAATTTTTTATTGTTATTTATAAGCAATAATTGGTCTTATTGGTGGTTTAAACGTATGATTAATTCCCATCAGAGGTTTGATTTATAAAAAAAAAATTAATTAAATAATGGGAAGCTGAGGTAAGCAACAATGATTTGCGGGGGTTGCAGTTGTGGCGCACGCACTCGAAAGGCGGCACCACGGCGGATCTAAATGCCAGATTATATTCAAGGTGAATGAATGCACGATCGATTCCGGAATCCCAATAATTAGCCCCACGGCCAATGAGGAGGCGCCAGGTGCGGCGTGAAGATTCCCACCCTAACCGATTGCCGTAGCCTGTAGGTTCCGTTGGATGCTGCGAAGGGAAGTTGCACGGGTGGCCCAAGATGCGCCTCCCGCTTCTGGTCAAGCCCTTTTGGTTCCTTTCAACAGCGAAATACCCCGAATGCCCCTCGCTCAGGCGCGCGCGACGCGGGGCACTTCTGACTTTTCGGGGGGCCCATCGTTGTCAGCATAAAGTAGGCGTAGGCGATGTCCCAATCGGGTTACTTCCTCTCGGCTGTCGCCTGTCCTTGGAGGTTGTTTAGCGGGGGAGGGCATTTTCGGTATTTCGAAGCTCAGCTGCTTCCGTTTATCGGAAAAATTTAGAGCCGTCTAGATCCGTTATTCTATTTATTTATGTGTTTATTTTCCTAATTGCTCTCTCTCTCTCTCTCTCAGTTTCCACTTGTTGAATTTCATCTCGTAGTTTCTTTTATATGTCTGGGTTTGGTGGATTCGTGGGATGTTCCCGGTTATTGCTTCTCAGATCCCCTGAGTTCGTCTTCAAGGTATGCGTTTTCTGTCTCTTTCTCAGTTTTCCAATCGATTCGTCTCGCGCTCCGGACAGATGATGTGTTTTTTTTTCGCTGTTTTTCGCCATTCCTGAATGGTCCGTGACCGACAGACAGTTTGTGTCATGTGACGACACGAGTCCGTTTCCTCGGATTCCAAGTCGATTCTGTGGTTTCCATGTGTCGATTGTTTCTGCGCATGCGCTTTCTTGTTTGCTGATGCAATTAAGCGTTTGATGGGTTTCGATTTCGATTGTTGAAGAATTGAGCTTGCTGCGTCTGTCCGGATTCCTTTTGCATTTTACATCCTTCGGGGTATTACATACACGAGGTCTTGTAAATCTGTTCGAGTCTTAGACGCAGAAAGTAGCTTCAATGCAATTTTTGTTCGTTTTTTTTGGAATTTTTCATTTTCTCGTGGTGGCCTTGAGCTGGTTACCTTGCATTGGTTCTCCATGGAGTGTCAGTTTTCACTTTATCAGCTGTACTGACTTGCTGCAGCTATGTGGTATCTTAAATCTGATCACGAGATTGCATGTTTCTAACATGGGATTTGCAGAAAACGGTGATATTTGCTATAAATTTCGAATTTGTCCCATAGACATCTGGCTTGGGATCTACTCTGCGATTTGGATATGAATCCCCTGTCCTCCTTAGTATAGAGGCACCTCGAAACCGAGAAGATGATTTTCTTAATCTGCCTAATTTCAGACATTGATTTGACTTGGCTGGGAAATTAACTCCTGGTGATGAGAAATCCACGACCACATGGATGTTGACATGGACATACATATGCAGCGTGCATGCTTGCTAACAACTGCTATGTCCATTTTCTATTGATGAATACTGCAATTAATAACTAATACTGTTCAGAAATAGACTGCTGATTTTTCCCTATATACACCATATTGATCTGTACATCAAAACTCTTCCTTCATTTCTTGAGTGTCTTTTGCCTTACCCGTCAACTGCTGTCAAACATGTATACCTTAGATCTTTGAGAATGAAGATGACGGGGGTTCGAGATTGTGGTTACTTTACTATACCTCTCTTATCCTTTTTCCTCATGTGATTCACAAGATTCAATAGAGGAACAATATAATTGAAGAGTCATATGAAGACGTCAATTACTAGAATATTTATCAATTTCCTTCTGTTTGTTGACATCCGCACACCAGTTTTCCCTCCCTGTCGTTTCCTCATTTCTTGAGGTAAAGCTTGGCTCCATATATTTTTGGCACTTTAGTGTGCACATCTGTCACAAACCAAAATTCCGCTAACCTAACGTTACACCCTAGCCTTTTCTCTTATTTCGTTTGAAGAAGTGCCGCGATACGTACCTTCAGAAATAGTTATTCCAGTTTTGCCCTGATTTATCATTTATCGCTTCCATTGTTTTCCTGTATTGAAATAGAGTCGTTGACTGAGGTTTGAAGTATAATTGTGCCAGAGATTAGGTAGCTCTGGTCTTGTAGTTCCCATTTTACTGAATCAGATTAGATGCTTCCATCTATTATTATGTGGCTATTGCTGACTAATCTCTGATTTGTAGGGTTAATGAAGCTGGACAATTACCTAGCAAGGGGCAGGAGACGCTCCCACGATCTTTTGGACTTGATCCTGACCGGCCTTATCAAAGGCTTCTATCCTCGAAACGTGATAAGATATTCTAGAAGATAACCGCTTCTTTTGAAAGATCAGTTCCCTGACATAAAATGGATAGGTCAGACACGTCAGGCTTTGTAAGCGGTGGAGCTAGCTTGATCAGCGTTCCTTGCGCATTTTATTTATTAGGATGGAATACTGCCTCTGTTGAAGTCCAGTAATGATTTTTCTTCTTGGGCCTTTTCTTTGTTAGAGATATAGCTTAAGATGACTGCCATGGATCTTAACAAGAAGGGTGGTCTATTTTCACATGAACTTGCTAAGCCCGATCATTTTGGGGACACCACTCTACGGCTGAATTGCCTTGGTTATGGAGGAAGCAATGTGTCAAGACGCGGAAAAAATGCTGGCAATCGGGAGATCAACTTCACCAAGTCCTCCGAAGATGGATGTCAATTGGTGCTTGGATTGGGCCCCACGCCAAGTGCCTATTGTGATGGCTACTGTGAAGCTAGCAAGGGCAAAGGATTAGCCGCTTTGCAATCACAAACTTTAGCTTCCGATTGCAATTCTACCTTAAAGCTTGGACTTTCTGAAGGCCAAAGCATGCTGGAGGGTTCAGTTTCTGGAGAGAATAATGTTAGTGCTACCGTTGCTGGCCAAGTGTCTGCTGAGGGTTGTAGATTACTGATTCCTGTAGTTGATGAGGGGTCTACATCAGCAAAGAAGTCTGGTGGTTACATGCCATCTCTTCTTTTGGCTCCTAGGATGGATAGTGTGACATCCTTTCAGACACAGGAACTGCTGGAGCTCGGGACCAAATCTCATTGTCCACAGTCACAAGTAAGCTGTGAGCTGTCAGCTACAACAGAAATGTCAATGGGCACCGTTTCCGAGCAAACTACTGCAACAGCATCTTCAGACCAAAGGACGAGCAATCTCAAGAAATGCAAGTTCCATGGTTGCTCGAAGGGAGCACGGGGAGCATCGGGCCTTTGTATTGGTCATGGGGGTGGTCAGAGATGCCAAAAACCTGGGTGCAACAAAGGTGCGGAGAGCCGAACGGCATATTGTAAGGCTCATGGTGGGGGTAGGAGGTGTCAGCATCTGGGGTGCACCAAAAGCGCCGAGGGAAAGACTGATTATTGCATAGCCCATGGCGGGGGCAGACGGTGTGGTCACCCCGGAGGGTGCGTCAAAGCCGCACGAGGCAAGTCGGGGCTCTGCATAAGACATGGCGGTGGAAAGAGATGTAAGATGGAGGGTTGCACCCGCAGTGCTGAAGGCCAGGCTGGCCTGTGCATATCTCATGGTGGTGGTCGAAGGTGCCAGTACCTGGCATGCATGAAGGGGGCCCAAGGTAGCACCATGTACTGTAAGGCTCACGGTGGTGGGAAGAGGTGCATCTTTGCTGGGTGCACGAAAGGTGCCGAAGGGAGCACGCCCCTGTGCAAGGGGCACGGTGGAGGGAAGCGTTGCCTTTTCGATGGTGGTGGGATTTGCCCAAAAAGTGTACATGGAGGCACGGACTTTTGTGTTGCCCATGGTGGTGGGAAGAGGTGTGCTGTCCCGGGCTGCACAAAGAGTGCTCGTGGTCGCACCGACTGCTGTGTGAGGCATGGGGGAGGGAAGCGGTGCAAATTCGAAAATTGCGAGAAGAGTGCCCAGGGTAGTACTGATTTTTGTAAGGCGCATGGTGGGGGGAAGCGGTGCACATGGCCTGAAGGTAAGTGTGAGAAATTCGCAAGGGGCAAGAGTGGTCTGTGCGCTGCGCACAGCAGCATGGCCCAGGAGCGGGAGAACAACCGAGGTGGCCTTATCGGGCCCGGGCTCTTCCATGGGCTCGTGTCTGCTGCTTCGACTGCCAGGAGCAGCTTGGATAATACTCGCTCATCCTCAGGAATCGGAGATTCTGTTGATTCGCTGGAGAGGCCAGCGAATAGGCAACATCTCATACCACCACAGGTTCTGGTTCCTCTGTCAATGAAGTCCTCATCATCCTTTTCACCTTTCGTGAGTGCTGAGAAGCCAGAGGAAGGAACGAGTGGTTATGGTGCCCGTTTGGACGTCGGCAGTAGCAGTGGGGCCAGAAAGAGCTTGGTTGCCATGATCCCAGAAGGTAGGGTTCATGGTGGCGGACTCATGTCCCTGCTCGGGGGTAACCTGAAGAACGCAATTGATGGAATCTGAGGATCAAATTGGCTGTTCATCATTGTAGCTTTTCCATGGGGTTAATTAGGTGTCTCGAATCATTGAATTTGTGTACAGTGGTGTCCCACGGGGTCTGGTGACTTCTCATACGGTTTGTAAGGCAATAGGTTTCTGTATTGTGGCTTTGTTGTTGAAACCTGTTTCAATGTGATGCTTTTTGGGTAAAATTGTTCCCAACACAAAGCCAAGCTGCGAATACCAATAATTGGCTGCATTTATGGGGAATCTTTTGTATGAGAAAACTTTCATCTTCGATGCTCCTTTGCTGTCCCTTTCTCCCATCTAAATTCACTTTTTTCAGCTAGTTCGACGTATCTTGGTCTCCAAGTTTCTTGAGTACCAGACGAGTTTGGTGGGATTGTTATTCCAGCATGTCCTAAGCTCGGCAAAACGCATCAACGTATCAACTGTAGCAAATTGAGAACTTACCATCTCAAGCTGGGTGCACCAATTAAATCTGGCACCAAACCCGATCTCAAACTCGTTACGGATCGAACCACCGTTGCAAACAGACTTTAGATGAATCTGCAATTTCACCATGGAACACCTCTTCCGCCTTTTTCAAATACACGTCAATTATTCTTTTCGCAAATTCTCCAATGAGTTAAGAATAGTTAAACGACAATATTTTCATGATAATTACACAATTATGGTTTCATTCAGCGCCTTTATAGAAGATGGATCAATTTCCAGATATAAATATATCTGAAATAAGACGTGAACGAAATAAAAAAAATTCGATCCATAACATCCTTGTCATATGCCCTGACAACACTTTATTTGTGTTTAGGTGATCTTCTCCAAACATGCTGGATCAAACAAGGTCAAAACTATTTTTAAAGTACAAAAATATCAAATTAGAAAGATGCAGCGCGGGGCCCACCGTCTCACTTACGTATATATATGCGGAACACTCCCCTCGTCCTCCCTCCTTCTTCCTCCTCCTCCTCCTCCTCCTCCTCTCTGGTTTTATTCAATCGCTATGCTCTCGGGATTAGGTTTTGCTCTGTCCTTCTCGGTGCAGGTGATTCGTCTACAACTACATAGCTTGGTCATTCGAATTTTTGCGCTTGAGATTGTCGAGCGATCACTGAATCTCGCTAATCGATTCTCTTCGTCCTCCTCTGTTTTCTAGTTGCAGAGATAATCAAGTTCAGGCGCGAGCTGGAGATATATCGAAATCCACGGCGAAAGCATTTCAGGTAACCAAGTAACGAGAATGGAAATAGTAGCTTCAGAGGTTTCGATCGCTCTTCCAGTGGGTGTAATAGGCATGGAAGCGATGGAAACACGAGGTTCGGGAGTATTGGACGATGACTGTCAAAGAGTTCGATATGCCGAGCTTCTTTTCCCCATCGCCAGTTCATTTTCATGGATTCAAGTTCGTTCATTTTGCTATCGCTCCATAGGTCGGACTTGACTTTTGAGTAGCCTCTGAATTGCTTCTGTCTTCCAGAGGCGTGAAGCTAGGAGCTATTATACGAATCCCCTAGCTTTATGAGTTTTTGTTAAGCTCCTCAGTTGATGTTCACCGAAATCCGCTGTTTGGATTAGGATTTGAGCTCGCTCGTCAGTCATGTTTCATGGATCGCTCCTGGCTTGATTTCTGATTATCTCTTTCTGGAGTCTGTGGTCAAAATTCAAACTTGGGCGGGAATTGCAACTTTTGGAGTAATAGAGACTCCGGAGTCAAAAGGAATAATGAAAACAAGAGCAATTAGATGGATCAGTTTCTTTGCTTATTTAAGTGCATCATGACTGATAGTAATTCTTGGAATAACGCCATTGGGGTTTTTGATGCGTGCATGAAGAAGCCGCTTGTTGCTAGTACTCTCACCTATTGCCTTTATGGCTAAATTGATAGCAAAGTAGCGGTTCGTATAAACAACTGTTTTGTCGTGATCAACATCAATCGTTTTCCTCGTATTCAATTTCTTTGGCCTGTACTTTCTGGGCAATACAGGAAATAAATGCTGTGTTAAATTTCCCAAAATTCAAGCTTTCAGTTTCAGGGAAGAACTCAAGGATATTGATCATAAATTTGCCCATCTTAAACTGATGATGGGAAGTAGGTCGATCAGGGTTTAATCGTTTTGAGTTATGTATGTGGAGAGCCATAGAGAAATCCCAATCTGGAAGAAATGAATCAGAAACCTCTGGGTCTTTTGCAATTGAAAGTCTATTCGATTTAGTCGTGATTATCTCTCCAAGAAGATGTACTAGATATGTAATCATTTAGAGGTTTTCCAGGTGAAATGATCTCTGAATGAAACATAGTTAAACTTACATCTTTCTTCTGTGGAAAGCAGGAGAAGAAGGCCTCATGGAAAACCTTTATGGCCACAACTCGCGACTTGCTAAGATGAGGGCATTAACTGGAAATCTTCATGTGATCAACACGCGCACAATGGACAGTAATCTGCTGCAGGGGAGAGGCCGCCAAAGGCATTTCCAGATGAATCAAAACATCGATACATATTCACCTATCATCAAGTTTCTGTTAAAATCTCCATCATCAGCTGTGGAGAATAACGATTCCATCTCGCCGGTTATGGTTAATATGGAGGAAGACACACTGGTGGTGGATGGTGTCTTACTGGCATCAGATTCTGGAGGATCCTCTTCGGGGAACAGTCGCCACAAGAGGGCAACTTATCGAGCAGGAGAGGAGAATTGTCTTTTCTCTTATGGATCAAAACGGCATGTGAGTCTTCTCCTCCCATTTTCATAGGGTGAAAGAGTTCTTTTTTCTTCCTTTCAAGTCCGTTTCACGGTGTAAAACTGTGCACGGTCAGATATATGCTGGTAATGTGGCCCGTGATAAATCATGCTTGCCACCAGCGGTCAATCCACAATCACAGCTACAATTGTCCTGAGTTCATATGCTTTGAAATTTAACGGTTGCATCTTTACCCCATTCGCAGCATGTTCATGGAAAAGGAGAGCAGGCGCTGCGGTTCTCCCCTTTTGCCATGAAGGTCAACCCTGAGGTATGAAATGTTCTTTCTCACAAATAGCAAACTATAAAGTTACATGCACGATGAGTTTTCGAGATAGTTTAGGCGAATTTCTCATGGACAAGGGTTTACAATACATCACATGGCTTTTTAAGGGGCTCTCTGTTGATCAGGCGAGCAGAACATTATTCACAAGAGTAGAAATGGCAACCACTGCAACCAACAGACCCAGACAAGTCCACAACTCTTCCGGCAGAACAATGTCCCCTCGCGACTGGTCACCGCAGGATGATGGCATTCAGATCACTTTGCCTTCTCTCCCCGGTGTATCGCCATCAAGGGAAGATGTAGATACATACATTCGACATTTTCTGGATGGCCAGTCTCATACTACAAAGAGGTTGCCGGTCTTCAATGAAATATGCAGCCCACAAAGCTCGACTTTGTTTGTGCCATCCTCCAGCACCCGTTTCTACTAGTCTGATTCAGGTTGATGCGTGTACATAACACATTGCCATGGACTCCAGGTTCTTACTGTATACAAACCCTCTTTGATCGCACCGGTGGTTATAGTAGTCACTGTTTAGAGAACACTTCCTTCTCTACCGCAGCATTTCAGAGCTCCACATTTTTCGTGTCTTTCCTATATTCCCTAGCTGAAAAAGAGGATGCAAACCGTGTGTGCAGGCGGGAGTGAACAAAGAAATTGAGATTGAACACCTCACATTGGCGAAGATAGTTGTTCTGTTACACTTACTTGCAGATATTCATTTGCACCAAAAATTGCCTAGGCATAAAGTTGGTCTCAACATGCTTGTGACAATATACTATGACGTATGTCTCATGTTGTTTAGATCAGCACAGATACATCCTTTTTCATTTGGTTCAATAAGTTTACCAATTGAACCAAACTTCGGAACATCTGATTCAAGTTGTGTTTGGTTGCTTAGAAGAATCCGACCAAGCACCTGTACCTACAGTCCATAGTTGAACCGTTGCATCCAAATACAAGGTAGAAGGGCATACTGAAGCCATTTCAGAGTGAACTTTAATCTGCGGGTGCTGCAACACCTCACAATTATGGGTTACAACTCCATTTTGTGCTACGAAACTTGGGATTGATAATTGAGAGACTCCACGGTAACCCGACTAATCCGGAAACTAGAAGCTTTATTAGGAAAAAAGAGAGCTGGAAGTTTGCCCATGGAAAATGATGATTATGATACGATAATAATAACAATAATAATAAATATAGACAACGAAAGAAAAAGGGGGAAAGCAACTTGTTTTGTAATGGTGGTTCCATTGGAAGGAAAAATGACGGGTCAACAATAAGGGCTAAAAAAAAAACTGTTAGATTCATGAAAGAGAAATCCGAAATTGCGAAAATTCCTAATTTTCTGACGTGGCAATGATGTCTCCATCTGATCTGGTAGCAATGGATAAGCCGAAGGCAATTCAGCTTCATCCCAGCTCTCATCCGCTTGGAGCAAAGAGTGGATAGAGAGGGCCAGCCATGGGAGAGAAACCACAGCCGCAACTCATCTTCAAAGCCTGTGATCGCTGTTCTTCGCCATGGATTTACTGGAATCTGAAAGAACCCAAATTCTACCTCCTCTGTATGATTCCAGATGACACTCTCTCTCTTCTCACCTCCCCACATTCCGTTCTCCTCGTCCCCCACCAAGCTCTCATCCTCCTTCCCCTTCAGACCCCACGCAGCTCCCCCCGCCACCCACCTCCCCAGCTCCTCTGCCTCTGACCCTCCACCCAAGGTCATCATCGTCGGCGCCGGCCTCGCTGGCCTCGCCGCCGCCACCCGCCTCCGCTCCCACAACGTCCCTTTCCTCCTCCTCGAAGCCTCCGACGCGGTCGGCGGCCGCGTGCGGACCGACCTCGTCGACGGCTTCCTCCTCGACCGGGGTTTCCAGATCTTCATCACGGCCTACCCCGAAGCCCGGAAGCTGCTAGACTACCGGGCCCTGGACCTCCGGAGATTCTATTCGGGCGCCCTCGTTTACTACGACGGCCGGTTCCACTCCGTGGCTGACCCCATCAGGCACTTCTCCGACTCCGTTAAGACCCTGGCCAACCCAATCGGATCGGTCCTGGATAAATTGCTCATCGGATTGGCGAGGATTCGGGCCCTGAGCAGGTCGGACCGGGAAATTCTGACCGCCGATGAGGTACGGACGATTGACCTGTTGACTAAATTAGGATTCTCGGATTCGATTCTGGATCGGTTCTTCAGGCCCTTTTTCGGAGGGATCTTCTTCGACAGGGAGCTCGAGACCACCTCTAGGCTCTTCGACTTCGTCTTCAAGTGCCTCGCTCTCGGAGACAACGCTCTTCCAGCGAAAGGCATCACTGCCATTCCCGAGCAATTGGCTCTCAAATTGCCGCAGGAATTGATCTTGTTGAACACCAAAGCAGTGTCAATCGAATTCGAAGAGTCCGAATCGCCGATTTTGAGATTGGAGAGTGGAGAAATTCTCCGAAGCGAGCTCGGAGTGATCATTGCAGTTGAGGAACCTGAAGCCGCTAAGCTTTTGGCTGGAAAATACGAAGGAGCGAAGGCCAACAGAAAACCACCGCGAAGCACGGTTTGCTTGTATTTCGCAGCGGATCGGGACCGGATCCCTGTCAAAGATCCGGTTCTTTTCCTCAACGGGTCGGGTAAGGGCATTGTGAATAACATGTTTTTTGCCACCAATGTGGCTCCGTCCTACGGCCCGCCCGAGAAGGCTCTGGTGTCTGTGTCCTTGATTGGGCTGTTCGAGGGCATGAGCGACGAGGACTTGACGGCCGAGGTGGTTCGGGAGCTCGCCGATTGGTTCGGGGAGTCTGCGGTGGGTTCATGGAGGCACCTGAGGACTTACAGGATCAGGTTCGCGCAGCCGAACCAATGCCCGCCCACCGACTTGACGAAGGATCCGAGGGTCGGGTCGGGTGTGTACGTGTGTGGGGATTATCTGACATCGGCCACTTTCGATGGGGCTTTGGTTTCAGGGAGATTGGCAGCTGAAGCTTTGCTCAAAGATAGGGCATTGATCCGAATTTAAGCGAAAACGAGCTTTTCTTGGGGCTTTTTGTTAATGAGAAGTGTTTGACATATCTCATACCAAATTAACGAGAAAATAATTGAATTTTGTTAATCTAACTTACTAGAGTGATGTGATGTCTCGTCTTATACGAGAGTTCCACTTGAGCAACACACATTCAAATTTTCAATTTTCAGTCATATCGTGATATTTTTGTTAAAAAAAATAAAAATTCTTAGACTAATCTTATCAAATAAAATTTTATTAATTCATGTGACACCGAAGATTAACTCTAGAAAGGATGTTCGAGTAATGCAAAAGAGAAAAGGATCAACGATTATGATCGATTGTAGTCACGTCCGAACGATAACGAGCAAGCATCGAAGGAAAACAGTCCGAAGAATGACACCACTGCCATTTTACCAACATCACATTTAGTTCCCAAATCAAACACCGTCTTCACATTTCAAATCCTTCAATTATCATTTTTCGCTTTTGAAAGGAATTTCAAGTCGCATTTCTCACCCGCATATAGTTTTACCGAATTGTCATTTTTTTTTTCCAAAGTAATCCCACCACAAGAAACCCAACTCCGCCCGAGAGACTTACTCGATCTGACGTTCTCACCACCATGTCTAGCCCTCTCCACCGCATGTGCCGCCGTTACTCCTACGGAACCCCGCCAGTTCAAGGCCAGATCGAGGTCGTTCGACATTGATTTGGCGGGCATGGCTAAACTCTGCTACGAAGCTCCTTCGACTCGCGAGCTTCTCTGCTATCGTAGGGACTAATGATGTGAGCAATCTAAATTTGAGAAATAAAAGTGTTAAAACCAAAGATTCATTATTTAGAAAGATGTATTAAGACAAATTTAGTTAACCTACAACACAATTTCACATTAATTTTAGTTCCGTGGTGAATTGCTCCTAATGAAATTTCACTTTTCTCAATCACTTTTTCTCTAAAGAAGGAGATTTACATGAGCTAACAACCAACATTGTGACAATTTCGTCTTTGGTCATAGATAAAAACAAAAGGGGCATTTTCACAGAAAACATAGTAAATTTCATTCACGAGACAATTCCAACTCTAACTTTCAAGGAGTACTAAGAAAGACACCAACTTTCACTTGGAGGATGAATTTGGCCACGACTTTGAAGTGTTACATAAAAATGCACCAACATTTGTCCGAGAGATAATTTAGGACCCAAGTATTTTTTTCGCAAAAAACCTAAAAATAAAAGGTTCGTCTTCAATCATGGGAAAATTTCAAATAAGGAATAGAAGTGCCTTTATTCTTTTAAAAGAGAGTCCAAAGTGAGCATTATTTCAAATAAGGATATGAAGGGGTAGTCATGGCCACGGGCCGGTTTGGGCCCGATTCCGAACCGTACGAAAAAAGAAGAAGAAGAAAAGACCAAGTTGTCACCCTCTGAACTCTCTCTCTCTCTCCTTTTTCTTTTCCCTTTACTGTTGTGCGCCCCCCTGTCACATCACATTTTCCCTCCTCTCTTCTCTCTTCTCTATCCTCTCCTTCCCTCTCTTTCCTCTCTGTTCTGCTCTCATTCCCCCCTACGGTGAACCCCCGACGCCCCCTCCCTCTCCTCTGCTCCCTTCACCCGTTGCCGCCCAGCCAGCCCGCCTTCGTCAGTTGTCGCTCGGCCAGCCCGTCACCCCCCAGCCGCTGCAGCTCACCCCTGTCAGGCCCGAGCTCCCTGAGACCCACCTCAGCCCGTCCGCCCGCAAGACCCGAGCCCCGACCTCCACCTCTCTCGACCCCGAGCTCCACGAACCGCCATCACTCTCTGCCAAGTGCCACCCAGCCGCGAGCTGTTGTTGCCAAACTGCCACCTCGCCACGCCGCTCGCTCGTCGACCACCTCGCCACCCCCCGACCCGACCCTCACCCGCCCCCAAGCCAAGACCCTGCAAGTCGAGCCCCGTCAAGGCAACGGCTCTTTTCCCTTTGCTTTTTTTTTTAAAACAAGAATCGGCCCGAAACCTCTGGTTCAAAATCGGAACCGGAATCGCCACTTAACGGTTCGGTTCCGGTTTCCCTAAATCATGAACCGGAACCGGCGATTCTGGAACCGTGGCCATGACTATGAAGGGGGCATATTAATCTTAATGAAGGTCTAACCTCGCTGGCCCGCCAAATCTTCCGGCTGATGGGCATTTTCATCCTTTTATTTTTTTTTTCCTTTTTTCTATTTTTTCCTTTCCTTTTCTCTAGTGGCTAATCTCAAGCGATGGCTTGCCATTGGTGATGACTGGAAGGGCTAGCCGAGTCTCATCACCCACAGCTGGTGAGGGCCTGAGAGAGGGTGCGACCCTCACTAGTGGCCGACGAGGGCTTGCAGGCCCTCTCTCACCCTTGCCCACCCTCGTCGGCTGCAACATAGAAAATAAAAGAAATGAGAAAAAAAGAATAGAAGATAGGTAAATAAATAATTTAAAAAATTAAAATTCTCTCTAGACGAAAATGCCTTTAACTGGTCGGAATATTTGGCTATCCAATGAGGTCGGGGTCTTATTTGAAACTGCCATGGTCATTTTAGGCTTTTACTTGAAATAATTCACCTTAAATCCTTTTATGAGAAAATGATGGTACTCCATACTCTTATTTGAAACTTTTCCTTAATTCTTTAGTCAAACAAAAAAGAAATTATATTGAACACAAAGAATGTAAAGAAGAAAATTCAGCTGAGTTTTTTTTTTTTTGACAAAAATTTGAGAGAAAATTTCAAATCAAGGCATAAAGTGCTTTCATTTTCTCAAATAAGAGCTTGAAGTGACCAAATTATCTCAAATAAGGACTTTTATCCGGCCGACGAGCATTTAACTATTCCGTCCGTCGAATAAGGGGTATTTTAGTTAAAAAAATATAAGAATGTTTTCTTACAACATTTTGATTTTTTTTTTTACTTATCTTTTCCCTCTTCTCCCCCTCGGCCATACCCGTGCCCGGTCGATAGCCAGACTTAGGCAAGAGCTTCCCTTGCTTGTCTTCGCCAACCCAGGCGAGGGCAAGGGGAGCCCTTGCCGACATTGGGTGTAGGTCGCCCTCGCTTGAGTCTGGCAACCTCCGCCGACCATCGATGAGACCTGGCCGACGGAGAGAAGAGGAAAAAAAAAATGAATAGAAAAAATAGACAAATTTAAAAAAAAATCAAAAAAATAAATGATGAAATTGCCCTTTGACTGGCGAAGTCAGACACTTATTTGAGACGATTTAGCCACTTCAGGCTTTTATTTCAAACAAGATTCATTTCAGGCTCTCATTTGAGATGATTTGGCCACTTTATGTCATTATTTGGAATTTTTCCAAAATTGAGCGAAAATACGGTGCCTTTTCCAGAAAGATTAAAAAGAAAAATAAATCAATCAATCAAACGAGATATCCGGGGTCTCCAGCAGCTGCCACTCAATCGATCACCTGCTCCTTATTCCCTCCCAAAACCCATCACAGTTCACACTTCCCACTTGATATAGCGAGAACAGAAAGCGAGGAAGGAGAGGCAGAATGACGAGCTGCGCTAGCGAGGAAGCTACGGACGATTACAGCAACCAGTCGAGCCTGTACGAGGCGTACAATGAGCTTCACGGGCTCGCCCAGGAGTTCGACACGCCCTTCGACGCCCCGGCGGTGCTGGTGGTGGGCCACCAGACCGACGGCAAGAGCGCGCTCGTGGAAGCTCTCATGGGCTTCCAGTTCAACCACGTCGGTGGCGGAACCAAGACTCGCCGCCCCATTACCCTCCACATGAAGTTCGACCTCTCCTGCGAAGACCCTCTCTGCCACCTCGTCTCCGACGCCGACCCCACTCTCTCCCAACAGCTCTCCCTCCAAGAAATTCAGGTTCTTTTCGTCATTTGGTTCGTCCACGTTTTCATTGTCTGTGTAGCTTGTGGCAGTGCCGTGCTTTAGTTGGTTGGTGAATCTTGTTTCTGCGTTTGTTTAATAGGCTGAACTCCCAATGTGTGTTCGTGAAGGGTTCATAAATAATGGTTGATCCTTTTGGTTGGATTTTTGGAATTTTCTGGCGTAGCGCTTTGATTTTCCATTCTGGTGGCATTTGGATGTTAATTACGCCATCCGTTCGCCTTTCAGTGTCATTTCCATATTCTGAAGAGGTGTCTTTGGTTACTGCAGACATTACTTGTCCTGCCTGTGCTATATCTGCTTTTCAGTTTCATTTTGGTAGGAGTATGTCTCCTGCGTTACTCCATGTTAAATCTTCAATCTGTAAACTGGAATATACTGGGTAGTCTTGGGTTTCTCTCAACCCAAAAGTTAGCTCAAAGGATGAGTAACCGCGGAATAACCCCAACAATCTCCCATCTCACGCATCGGGTCTTGGGTCGGAGCCGCAACAACCCGTATCTCTCTCGTATGACTGTTGGATTCGGACTTATTGGTAACCTGGGCTTTGATACCAGCGTTGGGTGGTCTTGGGCCTTTCTCATCCCAAAAGCTAGCTCAAAGGATGAGTCTTTCCCTTATACTTATAAACCGACCACCAGCCCCTTCCACAAACGATGTGGGATATACCTAACATATACTAGCATACCAGTAGACGATTTTGGGGAGATGCCTGGGAGTCACAGCGTGATCTTGACTCCTGTCTCCAAAATCAGGGGTTCTGTTGAATTAAATTAGCTTTATTTGCTTCGCAATAGTTCTGTACATTTGCTTGTCGTGCTGAACTGCGTAAACTTGCAGATGTATTGCACTTCGTTTAGAAATGTTGCCATTTTTCATTGTCATCGTTTGTTATTACTTGTAGGCTTACATCGAAGCTGAGAACATGAGGTTGGAGCATGAACCTTGTCAGTTTTCCTCCAAGGAAATCATCATCACGGTGGAGTATAAGTATTGCCCAAATCTGACGATAATAGATACTCCAGGGCTCATTGCTCCTGCTCCAGGTCGGAAGAATCGAGCATTACAGGTAATGTACGGGAAAGGGACAATTGACTAGTGAAAGAGACTCTGTATGATTTTGTTTTTAAACTTCCCTGCCTTGGTAATTTTTGCTCATGAAAGATAACTGTGATCTGTGTCTTCCTTCTGAAGGGGCAAGCTCGTGCGGTTGAGTCACTAGTGCGAGCCAAAATGCAGCATAAAGAGTTCATCATATTGTGCCTTGAAGACTGCAGTGACTGGAGCAATGCTACCACACGGAGAGTGGTTATGCAAGTATAATACTGACGTTATACTTCACATTCTACATGCTTTTTTTCCTCAATATCCTTAATGTCGAGATGCTTGGCTAGAGTTGTCCTAAGTTGGAGGCTCAACCTTTACCCTGGAGATGGGAAATGATCCAGGCAAAAGAAAAGCAAATATTGAATTTATTTGTTAGTCAATGAAGTGTTATTACAAAATCAAAATAACACTATTGGCTTTACTCGACATATTCAAATGTCACCCTAGTTGTTGTTCCAAATATTTTAAAGTGCGCAAACATCATTAAGCAGCGTGTGATTGTCATCTCTATTTCTGGTGACAATCAAGTGGACTTTTTGCCTAATTGGTTTAGCAACAGGTAAGGAACTGGACAAACATGACGATATGAAGTGCAAAAACTTCAAAGTTTTGTTCTTTACATATATATATATATTTGGTTGTTACAGGTTGATCCTGAGCTTTCAAGAACAATAATTGTTTCAACCAAGCTGGACACAAAGGTACCACAGTTTGCGAGATCTTCAGATGTTGAAGTTTTTCTTTCACCGCCAGCCTGTGCACTTGATGGCTTCATCTTGGGTGACTCCCCATTTTTCACCTCTGTCCCTTCTGGAAGAGTTGGCCCTGGACATGAATCAGTTTACAGATCAAACGATGAGTTCAAAAAGGTATTTATTTGTCTAGTAAAGTTTCCTTCTTGGACTGGATATTTTAGGGTACTGACCTGGTGAATGTCTACTAAAATATTGACGTGGCTCTTCCTCAAACTTTTAGAGTGAATCTGTGTGGTTAACCTAAAGGATGGAATCCTAGCGTTTCTGCCATTTAATCTCTCGAACAGTTAGACTCCATTGGTTCTCGCATTATGCACCTTGATCTGCTTGATCTTAGATGAAGGAAAATGTTTTGTGTGCCAGTTAGGAGTAATATAAGTATTTCACTAGAACTGTCAGTTGTCTGATGTGGGTGAATAATTTTGACTTCTGAGTCCTTTTTGTGTAAGAAATGTGGTTTGGTAGTTACTTGGTTTTGCATCTTGATACAGGCCATATCTTTGAGAGAGACCGAAGATGTCGTGTCTTTGGAGGAGAAGTTGGGGCGACCTCTGTCCAAGCAAGAACGAAGTCATATAGGTGTGAGCAAACTGAGGCTATTCTTAGAAGAGTTGCTTCAGAAAAGGTATGTTCTGATGAAAATTACCCTTTTTGGTTGTCAAACCATGTTTCTTGAACTTATAGTTTGGCAAATATATGCTATTTAGGTACATGGACAATGTCCCACTGATAATTCCGCTTCTTGAAAAGGAGCATCGCTCTGCAACAAAAAAGCTAAATGAAATTAATCAGGAACTGAGGTTAGACTTCAAGATCCTGTTATTGCTTCGAGATTATTAACATACACTTCTGGTTCACTGCCATTGAGGTTGGCAGGAAGGGGTTGTTTGGAAATTGGTTTTTATGCCAGTTTGGATTCTGTGGAATTTGGGTCTTCTTGTCATTTGCAGCACTTTGGATGGAGCAAAACTGAAAGAGAAGGGAAGAACTTTTCATGATCTCTTTTTGACCAAGGTTTGTGTACAGTTTACACTTTCATCAATCTTCAGTGTGTCACCATCTCATGGAAAGGCCAGAATTGAGGACATGAAAATTTTAAACTCTTTATGTTGATTTTTGAAAACCATTTATTTATGCATGTGCAAGGGTAGCATACTGCGACCCTCAGTGATTTGATTTTCTTTGTTCTTGTTACACTTTATCTTCTTTATCTAAAGTGTCCTTAATGAAATTAATGTTCAGCTGTCATTGCTACTCAAAGGAACTGTGGTTGCACCTCCTGACAAATTTGGTAATAACTCGCTATTACTTGGATGGCTCTGCATTTTGATATCCGATTGCTTGATTCTAATTCATTCCTCCCCTCTATATGTTTGCCTAATTTCCACTATCAATTGGTATATTTGTACATGAGCCCACCTGTTCTTGATGCATAATGAGCTCATCAAATTCCATAAAGCGTGATTCTAGACACTTTTTTTTGTCAAACGCTAAAAGTGTGTCAGCAAAAGGCACCAAGGGGATGCCAACCTATGTACAAAACCATGCCAAGGGGATGCCAACCCATGTACAAAATCATCTACAGGATAAGTAGTCTAAAAGGTCAACGGTAGCATTTACATCAAGACTTGTGCTATGTGTGATCCAGAACTTCAAAGTAAAAAGCCAAGAATCCAAGACAACGGCTCTCGATGTTATTCATAAAAAATTCTCCTATTTTTCTCACTCCAAATCAGCTGAAAAGTTGCTAGGGGATTAAACAAATCATCATTATCCTCTCTTTTCTAGAACAGATGCCCAACCATGCCCTTAGCTCTTTCTCCACTAAGTCTGCTCACCCAAGGAAAAACCGAAACTAACATGACCAGATTCCAAATATTCCTAGTCCTACAACAATATAGTAGATATGGTCAACAGATTCCGCTGCCTGTTTACAAAGGCAACACTAGTTCACCAACACTTAACCTCGTTTCTGCAAATTGTCCAAAGTTAAGATGCTTCCGCAGGAAGCTTCCCAAGTAAAAAAAAAGAAAAAAGAGAAACTTTTGTTGGTGCACAGATTTCCAGATTTCCAAAACAATTTCCAAGGGAACTCATCCTTACCTTTTTCCTCCATCACACTGTGCAGATACTTGTACCTTGACGGAGGAAAAGGTAAAAGTAAGGATTCTAGACACTTATGTTTATCTCCCTGAAGTTGCATGAACTCATTTTTCTTTGTGACAGTAATCAGTGTACTAAACAGAATTATGTGACTATTATGAAAACTTGTCTAAAATCCATTTATGGTGGCCTTTTGTTCTATCGCAGGTGAAACTCTACAGGATGAAAGGACTAATGGTGGGGCTTTCATTGGTACTGATGGTCTGCCGTTTCCACAAAAGTTTATACCCGTAAGCTTCTATAGTCGAGGTGCATGATGTACTTATCCTACCTGGTTTTTCAGCATCTAAAAATAGCTATACTTACTAAAAGCACAAAAACAAGTAATCCGGATTTTAGAAATGATGGTGCTTTTTTCTCGTTTTCATTTGCTCTGTGAAATTTGTGTTACGGGGTTTCAGCCAACCCAATCCTGATCCCCTTCCCCACAAAAAAATAATAATAATGGGCCAAGCCTAAGTGTTTCGGTTTGTCTACCCTTTGTTGTAGTGTAAAGAAGTACATCTACTATAAAGGTGTCTGGTGTCAAAATTTTATATTCTTTTGCTTTTGAAATACTGTAATCTTTCCAATGAATTTTTTTTTTTTGACATAAGACAAAAGATTGCAACTTGTTCCTGTTTTGGTTCTCAAGTAATTGATTTGCAGAAACTTCTGAAGAATGCTTCCGGATAACCAACTTCTTTATATTGGTATGAAGAATGTTTGGGAGACTTTTTGTAACAGAAGCACTTGTCTGCCTTTTGTTCATAAATTTCCTCTGAACTAAATTACAAAAAGTTACAAGGAAGAACACCTGGTCTGGTCTTGAAATATGCTTTGAATGAAGACATTAGTGCAGTGATTGTCGTTGTATGAGTTATGTACTGGTCTTCTTTGAAGAATTAAGGCTTGAGAGTATAGCACTTTACATGGACAAAATGTTCTGTCTTTGCTTAGAATGCTGGAATGCGTCTTTATGGTGGCGCTCAATATCATCGTGCAATGGCTGAATTCCGCTTTGTCGTTGGAGGAACAAAATGCCCGCCAATTACCCGCGAGGAAATTGTCAATGCATGTGGAGTAGAAGATATCCATGATGGAACTAACTATTCTAGGTAATAGTTGTCTTTCTGGCCTGATAAGTATCCTTACATATGTTTCTGGACCATGTTTTCCTGTTTCCATTGTCACATGTTTTTTTTTTCTTTTGACTAATTAGGACTGCTTGTGTGATAGCTGTTGCGAAGGCTCGTGATACATTTGAACCTTTTCTTCATCAGGTAAATTTGCTAAATGAATGCAAATAGGATATGTGATTATGTTTTCAACTTGTTTTCCCCAAAAGTAGTGTTTTTGTTATCAGCCAATGCTTCCAATATCTCATTGCCAAAAGAACTGATGAGCCATATAAGGTCTTCAGTTCCCTGAGCTTTGTAGGAGTGTACAATATGCTCTCTTTGATGTTCCCTAAGGGTTTTTTCCTCCCTAGTAGCTTTAATCTTTTGTGACTTAGTTTATTCTTTTTGTTTCATTTTTGGTGGGGTGAGGAGGGAGGGGGAGGGTGTGGTTGCTTATCAAATAAGCATAAAAGAGACACTGATATAGTGGCTGCTCTTTATCAAGATTTCTTATTTTGTTATACAGTTTTTTTTATGCATTGGTTTGCACTGGTTGATGCCTTGATATGTTTACTAATACCTTCTTTATCCCATGGCAATGGTTGAGTTGTACCTTTCTCCTTTCCTTCTCGTCTATTTTAATATGGTATTCAGTGGTCTTGGGATGCACTACTCTGAAGGGGCTTGATTATTTTCTCAGGGCTAGTAATGTAGAGGCTTCTTGGTTTGAGTTTGCTTACTTGTCCGTTTGTCCGTCCATTTCCACCCGATGACTTCTTCTACAGGTCCCCTACCTCTTGTTCTTCTGGTCATGGGTAACATCAAATTTGGATGAACCTACTGAAGGACAAACTAAGATGGCATAGTTTCAGTTCAGAATATATGCCACGCTAAATGTTCTCTCTTAATGTTGCAGTTAGGTGCCCGGCTATTGCACATTCTTAAGAGATTGCTTCCTATTTCTGTTTATCTGCTTCAGGTACACCTTTCAAATTTCAACGTCCATTTCAGTACTCTATATCTAAAGCACTCTTACATCTTTTCTCTGATTGATGAAGCTGTTTACTCTACTTAATGTTTATGTCAATACATGCACTCTTCATTTGGACAGAAAGATGGCGAGTATCTTAGTGGACATGAGGTTTTTCTGAGGCGCGTTGCTGCTGCCTACAACAACTTTGCAGAGTCCACTGAAAGAGCTTGTCGCGAGAAGTAAACTTCATATTTTCGCTTATGCTTAGTTACATCTGAGTTACTTTCAACGCATTCTATGTTAGTGTGTGAACATAGGATTAGCAGATTAGACAATATTGTCAACCTAGTTACATTGGTTTAATAGTCCAAAAGTACGACTAGGTTCTTAGGACGTGATTTTTGCCCAAGGTTGTAAATAACATCTGATATTGCACTTAAAGGCCAGATCATATCCTTCTTTGTCTAGGTTTCGCTGAAATTTATTCGGGATGCAGATCTGTCCTACACGCTATGTTAACAGAGGACAATGCTAATGAATACGAGGATTACAACACTTGACTTGTGCTCTGATATCGTGTCATGAGATCATTTGTCCAAGACTTTAAACTGATAAGAAACGTGATAAAAATGTTTATCAAGCATTTCAGTTAGAAAAGCAGCATTTCGGTTGCCGGCAACACTTTGAACAATATCACATGAAAGGATATACTGGATGCTCGTTTTGTGGTTTATGCTTCTTATGCACAGCCTTCACTTTTTGAGTTGTCATTGTTCTTTCAAATTTTGCTGTTGTTTTACACTAGTATGTACTAATTTTATTGAATGTGATGATATTGTAGATGCATGGAGGATTTAGTCAGCACCACACGCTATGTTTCCTGGTCCCTTCATAACAAGGTAAAGAAATCATGCTGCATTGTTGTTCATTTGGTTAGCTTGTATTGTTACAATGAGGAAATTTGCAGGTGCAAAAAGATATCAAATTATTTTATTTCGTATTCTCCTTTTCCCTAGAAACTTGAACATGGGAATTCAAATGCGCTACGTTTGTTCCTTTTCTATTGCCAAGAACAATCTTCTTTTCTATCAAAGAAACGTGTTCTGCTGGTGGGTGAATGTGCAAATAAGTATGCTTATGATAGTTCCTTGTCCTTATGTACTGTGAAAACACGTGCCTCTTAAGGATACTGAATTAATACAAGTGATCAATATTGACTTCTGTAACATATGGAATCCAGGTTATTGATTCCATAGTTTGAATAGTAATCAGATAAAATGTAATCTGCTCTGCTCATTGATATATCTAAACGATTGCAGAATCGTGCTGGGTTACGCCAATTCCTGGACTCATTTGGTGGAACAGAGCAGCCTGCTGCAGGCACTTTTTCCCAGGAAACAACAGTAGGGTCAGTTTTCGAGCATAGAGCAGATGTCAAATTGAGTCATTTGGCTTCAGGAAATGACTCAGGCAACTGTGTTCAGACAACAGAAACAAGGCTAGCTGACCTTCTAGATAGTACTCTTTGGAACCGGAGGCTTGCTCCTTCTTCTGAAAGACTTGTATATGCTCTTGTGCAGCAGATATTCCATGGCATAAGAGAATACTTTTTGGCTTCTGCAGAGCTGAAGGTATGACAACTTCACTTTTCTACACTCAACTTCTATGAAGAATTCTTCATGACCCAGATTTAAAAAAAAAAAAATGGTTTTCATGGAATTATTAGCTGGGATGGCTTTTAAGTTTAGGTTTACTTCATTGTCACTTATTTGTTGCCACTATTAGCAGTGTGATTGAGATCTAATGAGCTCATGTGCCACTTGAAACTTCAGTTAGTTGTTTTAGGCAACAATAACTTACGTCTTTCTCTCTTTGATTCAATTTTTTGCATCTGCACATTGCAGTTTAACTGCTTTCTGCTGATGCCCGTCATAGACAAGCTTCCTGCACTGCTTCGCGAGGACCTAGAATCTGCGTTTGCAGATGATCTAGATCATGTCTTTGATATTACCAACCTACGGCACTCATTGGGGCAAAGGAAGCGTGATGTGGAGATAGAGTTGAAAAGGGTATGCTAATATTCCCTTTTTGTGGCCTAACAAAGCATCAGATGTTGTATTTCCTCTTTTTCAAATTGCTAGTGATTTCGCAGATCAAGAGGCTGAAAGAGAAATTCAGGCGGATACATGAGCAGCTTAGCTCACGTCAGGTGATTGCAAACCCAGCCTGAGCATCTGGAAAAGTTCAAAAGCTAATCATCCGTGAGCTCAAGATGAGGTATACTCTCAGGGTACATCTCATACTGCACTTGCCCATCTTCAAATGAAGCTTCAAATAGAGAGATCTTATCATATATTATTTCATGTCCTATTTGTAGTCATTTGTGTGCTATTTGAATTTTTGCTTAAGAAGATCAGGGACTATCTGTCTCTAGATATTTTTTAGAACATTCTATCAGGCCAAGATGAAAACCAAGCAGGAGCTCACTTCAGAAAATGTAAAGAATGGGCATTGATTTGCGACCTATTGGTGTATAAAGTTGTAGCTACCTTTTCCCTTCCCTACTGTAATTGCTGCGGTTGTCATTCTCTTGAGCCGATAAGTCAGCAGTATCACTTCCATCGGCCGCAAAAGAACTCAATCAATCACTTGCTACCACTTTGGAAAAGTCTCCGAGTCATTATCTTGCCAAACCTATTTTAGAAGTGGGAGAGCCTAATTTTGTTCCTTCTTTCTTTCAACAAAAACAAGAAAATTTGAAGAAAGCCTAGACATTCCTTCAGAAGTCTAAATGGATACTGTTTTGGTTTAGCGAAGTTTATATTTTTATTGCTATTTGTGGGACTTTTCTTTTGTGCATTTTGTTCGCTATGTCATGCCAACAGACTAAATGTGAACACGGTGTTGTCATTAGTCCAAACTCGCTAAGCAGCCTCCATTAGATCATGCTGTCATCTTCCCATTGGGCAGTTGAAGGCGCATGCTTTCTCCGTCTTATCAGTTCCTGTTCAGTTCGCTATCACATTGAGGACCTGCGATTTGTTTTCTATAATTGAACTTTTGAGGTGATTACGGGTTGCTATATCCTTAAACAAGAAGAAGATGACGAATAACAACCAGAAGACTAGAGTTTACAGGGTGGTTAGGTAAAAAGCGGATGGGATAAAGTTAGAGCAGATAGAGATAGAGTTTCTCCAGTCAAATGACATGAAAAGTAGGCCTCCACAATCCACATTGGGTGAGAGAGAGATAGCAGCCATCACTCACTTTTCTGGGTCCCTGTCCTAGCCCACTGCAAGTCTGATAAATCTTCTATCTATCACCTTCGGATAAGTTTCAAGATGCTCAAGTTCTTGTATGTAATCTGATGTTATGGCGTTTGATTAACGTACGTCACATCTCCTAGAGCTTGACCCACTATTCTGATGATTACAATTATTGATTGCTTCAAATATTTGATAAACAGTAATTATTACATTGTTCCGTTTGTTTACACTAACGAGCACTTTTTTTTTTTTTTCCAATCTTATTCTATACATGGAGAATGTTTAAGATAATCTGTTGCAACCTCCCATCTTCACATTTGCCTCCACTTTCCTTTCACTCCAGGAAAAGGCAGAATTGGGTCTATTACTGTTGTGTATGCCACTGGTGGGAGTTTCAGTAGTTTTTCACCTGTTTGAAATGACCTATGATTGTGGAATGTGGAGTAACAATGACATAAGAGAAGCATCTTCTAGGGATCTTTTTTTTTTTTTTTTGTTGGAGACCTGCTGCACTCTTAAGTCTACTAGGACATCTCTTTCGAATGACTTCTTATATCATGCTATTCAATCTCTGTCAGTACTCCTGCTTCCTCGGCTTTTTCCATTGCATCTCCACTATTGGCACCTATTGGAAGAGTTGCCTTCCCTCCTGAACTCTCTAATAGGCTTTAGATATACTCACGAAAAGATCTTGAAGTGCTGTTAGTGCGGCGGTTTAGTTCAACTTCCAAGATCCGTGTTCAAGAATGATAGTATTGTCGCTTTCAATTGCCTATGGGTTTTGTTTTCATCTACTACTTACTCCCGTCTTTGCGCACAGTGTGGGTACGCCCTCTCGCGAATGGTAGTATGCTATGAGCTAGACTCGCTTTTGGCGTTGTGAAGTTTGCAAGTGAATTCCTGATCATTGTCTTGGATCAGAGATTGATCTGGAAATAGCATGGAGTGGTGACGTGCGATTTTGAATAGATGAGCAATCTGGGAACCCAATGAAGAGGAGGAAACGCATAGTAAAAATATCTCATCCCACTTATGTCATAACAGCCACACAGGCCCGTCCAAAATTTTGTTTATCTTCTAACATTCTATAAGTACTGCCGAGAGTCCCACTCATCCGCTCGTACTATTAGAAAACGGCCAGTGCTTGTCTCAGTTCCCTGTGGCTATTGAGGGAATAATACTTAATACGGACATTTGACGATGACGTCGCAATGATACCATTGGCGACAATTGGTAGGTTTTAATAGCAGAAAGGTTTTCCAAATCAAATTGTCATTGGAACAATGGATGGTGTGTATGTCACCATTTACCCTCCAATTCGTTTTCTTGTTGGAGTGACATAACTGAGGAATTGCTTCTTCATATGGTGACCCTGGGCATAGACGTGCGAACGACACATATATGTAGTATGATCATATGCTAAAGCTCCTACTTAAAGAGAGGGTCTTATCTTGGGTAGTCCCCAAATCCCAAGTTTGTCTTGGTTAACCAAATCGACTGTCTTTTTTTTTTTTTTTGCTGATATCGAGATTGGGCTCTAGCGATGCTATCGGTGAAGGGTGTTCGGTGTTGGTGTATCGAATCTGGATCCGCCCAGGTCATCGGTTCAAAGAAATAGTGACTTGCCAAGGAGTTTGGGGGAGTGTACTGTGAATGGGTTCAAGTGACCTTCCTAGCGTGTGTTGATGTAGTATAATGGCCGGGGGCAGATGGGCAAAGAATTCAAGTAGATGATGTAAAAGAAAAGAATATGTAATAAGTGAATACAATGATGGGAATTGCTATTGATGTTTAGGCACACTCCCAAGAGGGTGGGCCACCACCAAGTTGGGGAATCATGTTGGTCCAAGACCAAACTCACCCTCCTCCCTCCCCCACCCCCCAAAAAAAAAAAATTCTCATGCTTGCCACGTGGATGACAGCATGTGTATGATATCAGCATGAAGTATGAAGTATGGCATTCTTAAAGTGTGTTCCTTCCCCCCAATCCCATCTCTTTTGTTGGCAAACTTAGGATTATGCTAAACATCTTCTTTTTTAACTTCTTCTTTCCTTGGATCATCTTTCATGGTTTCAAAGATGACACCCTATACGCTTCCTCTTCATTTCTAAGATATGATTAATTAGTTCGCACACGCCCTCGCCGTAAGCAAGTCCGGCTAATTTTTGGGCTAATCTAATATCGAGATCGACAGTGTGCGCTCTACCGGACATTCTTTTTGATACTTTCATATGGGTCAACGGGATGATACGGGATGGAGACGCGGAGTCGAGTCAGTTTTGGAAATGGAGGAAAATGGTTTTCCGATTGAGATTGATTAGCTAAAAGAGAGGGAGTCTTAATCACATAACAAAAACCAAGCATGCGAATGCATAATTAGGAAATAAGCAAAGATATTGAGAGAGAAGTGTCTGAATCTGCAAGCTCCCTCCAATGCAAACAGATCCCGTTAAATGGAAGCATCTAAGAAGCGTTACCAGCCGCCTCTCGATTCATTCATAATCAAACTGATGATCGCCAACTCTCCAAGATTTAATAAAGAAAAATCAGAAAAAAAATAAAAAAAAATTACAAATGAAAACACTCATCACAAAGATAGATAGATAGATAGATAGAGAGATAGAGAGATCACTTGTCCTTCCCAATTGCATTTGATGTGATCATCAGTTCATCACCCACCTTCAACCTCACGTCAGTCTCTCTCTCTTCCTCTTATAAATTCACACGACCTTCTTCTTCTCCACCACCACTCCCACCTCTATTCCTCAATCCTTATGCTTCATTTTCGTCTCTAGTTTGACACTTATATGCCTAGTTGTCTATAGACGAGATCGACGACGCCGAGATTGGAAGCGATGGGAGATAACGTTGTCAACTTGCCACCTGGTTTTCGATTCTACCCAACTGATGAAGAGCTTGTCGTCCATTTCCTTCAACGCAAAGCCGCCCTCATGCCGTGTCATCCCGACGTCATCCCCGATCTTGAGCTTTATCCCTACGATCCATGGGAACTCGAAGGTACTAGCATAAACAAGTACTTACTCATGATGGTTATCTGAAACGCCTCCAACAGATTTATGCGCATTTTAAGCGACACATACTTGTAGTCCTAAAATTATACATATAGGTTGTTTTTTTCTTTTTAGTAGAGTTGAACACATGCATGTCTTATTGTCAACCTCACTAAATTTTTCAATTTTCAGAACTGATGAAAGGTCTATTCGTTAAGTACAACAATGGGAATATTTAGAGCTACTCTCTCCTTTATTTGTTGGTTTCATTTTGGGGCTGGTGATATCACATCTGTTCCTCAGGGAAGGCCTTGTCCGAGGGCAACAAGTGGTACTTCTTCAGCAGGAGAACGCCGGACCGGATCACGGGCAACGGGTACTGGAAGCCTATGGGTGACGATCCCGTTTTCGCAAGCTCGAGCAAGAAAGTCGGAATGAAACAGTCGTTGGTGTATTACTTAGGAGAGGCTCCAGGTGGGATGAGAACGAACTGGATAATGCATGAGTATCGTCTCTCCAATGGTACAAACTCTGGTAGCAGCAGTAGCAGGTCGTCCAAAAGAAAAGGACATCCTATGATTGTATGTACATCTTCCCCCACATATTATTATTACACAGTTTATGAAGACATTAGATTGGCTTAGACACCTTGCCAGAGAATCAAATTACCAATCCTTCTGTTTTTTTTCAGGACTACAGCAAATGGGTGGTGTGCCGAGTTTACGAGCGCGGTGATGACAACAACGACGACGACGACGGAGCGGAGCTTTCGTGCTTGGACGAGGTGTTCTTGTCGTTGGATGACCTCGACGAAATAAGCACGCCGAACTAATTAGAGAGGATACAGAACCATAGTACGTGGTCAAATTAGGGGACTCACTGAAGAGATTCAAATCAAATTGTAGAGCTCTATTGCTGTTGGGTGGGGGGGTGAATCATTGTTGCAAATACCAAAATAGCACTTGTGACCTTCCTTTTTCTTTTTATTGGAGAATGCTCTCTAGGGTTTACTTATGGTGCAAGCAAAATGTTGGCATCCTTTTATAACTAATGGAAAGAATGCTCATAAAGCCATTGGGAAGTCCACTTTTCTTGCTTGTGTTGTGTGAAACCTCTTGACCTTTTTTTTTATGGGCTTTGAAGGATTTTAGAGTACAACTTTTTCTCTCTTTGGATGGTCACGTGCTTGAATAATAGCAGGAGAAGTATGTATGGGGGGAACCAACAATGAGGAAGAGGGTGGAGCCCAAAGAAAGAATGGAAAAGGCTTTGCTGAGTGGCATGAGCAAGACTTCCTTTTTGGCTTTTTGCCTACTTTTCTGTGTACCCAATTGAGGAGGGAGTAGGAGTCGTTGTTACTGGGTCAATAATACTTGAGATATAATCAAATGTAACTTTAGGGATTATACAGTGGGATGTTTGGGTGACTGCTTAGGGAAGCATTGAGTCATGTATGACGTCATCTTTCACTCACCCACAAAAGCCCTATAGCTCAGTACATATTGCAACCCAAGCCCCACCCATATATCATATCAGTTTCAGTCCCAACACGAGGGAAAAAAGAGGAAAAAGAAGAGATTTTTAACATCTGATTTGAGTTGAACTCCTTCAAGGGTTAGGCAAATAGTGATCCCTACAAGATGGGTGTGCAAAGTTGAATGGGCAAAAGACTTTTGCATGAATATGACTGAATTCCTTTCCTGCCATATATTATAACAAGTCAACAACTCAGTAAATGCATTAGTCAAGACAAATTGTTGATCTCTAAAAGCAATTACAAGTTAATGTAGGATTAAAAAGGGAGTACAGTCGGGATTTCCTGTTGAGTAGTCATGCATTATGATAGGAACTCCCAAATCTCTCTGGCAAGAGATTGAAACACTGCTGTATAAACAGGTTAAATTTCCCACGCCTAAGCCATTGAAAAATGTCGACCAACCTGAGCATTGATCGGAGGAAGCTCGAAAAACTAGTGTCTGCGAAATGAAGATCGAAATCAGCTTCGCGCCTTTGAAAGCCTCAAACTGTGTAGTTGTCGTGAGCTGATGTTTCAGTAGTTTCTTGTGTAACCTCCCGTGTTGTATGGATAGTTAGCCTGTACATTTGTGACTCCAACCTGCCCTTGCCTCCCATTACTTGCGTATTGCTGCCACATCATCTGCTCCTCCATCAGAAGCTTCTGTTTCTTCTCCATCTCCGAAATCTGCACGTACGGCGGCGGCGCCACCGCGAGGGACGCCATGAAAGGATCCGCCCCGGTGGGCGCATGTCCCCCATCTGACGTCGGTGGAGCCGGCAAAGCTAGCATCGCAGGCCTCCCTGCCGACCCGAGCGCGACGCTACTAGCGCTTCCGCTGCTTCCGTTACCAGCGGCCCCACCCATCGCAGCTGCCATCGCTCCTTGGTGATACATGCCCTCGAGTAACAGCATGTCGAAGCCGCCGCCTAGTGCCGTCTTCTGATTAGTCAAGTTGCTTGCTGTTTCAACTAGCGCCGTCTCCCAATCCGATGTGTTGTCTGAGAAAGCTTCCCATGGGGAAGCCGTCGTGGTAGCCACCGATGTAGGGGCGCCGCCGTCAAACAATGCCAAGGCCAGCTTGTCTGCGTGCTCTTCGCCCGTGACAGCATCATCCCCCAAATTCAACAAATCGCCTTCTAGTTGCACATTCGCTTTTTTCTCCTCTTGCTTCGGCTCCAAGCTTTCTGCATCCTGATCTCCAGTAGAAGCTTCCATGAGGTTTTCAGGTGCAGGCAGAGCCTTAATAGCATTTGGATCTTCCTCTTCTTCATTTGCTTCTTTGGGTGATTCTTGAACAGAAGTTTCAATCTTCTGTTCCACAGGTCCTTCTCTCTTACCACGTGCCAGCGCAGATTTATCCCTGATGAATTCATCCATGAGATCAAGTTTCTTTTGGGTTATCTTCTCGATTTCCGGATAATCGGCGGAGCGGGCCACTCCGACGTTCTTGGACCAGCCATAGAAGATATCGAGCTCTTCGAACTGCTTCCCTGTCCGAGAGAAGATCTCGTACACTTTCACACAGTCGGGAATCTCTAGCTCCATGAAACGATCGATCAGGATTCCCATTATCTCTGTAATCTCATAGTAGATTTGAAAGCTTTCTTTAACTATTGGATAGAGCGCAACAAACACAACTCTGTTATCTTTAGCTCCACCTGCTCAAACCCAACAATTTCAGGGGAAATGTCATTGTGATCTCATCTATGCTATGAAGAAAGAAGCTAACCATCACATTCATGTCATAGGCACCAACCTGTTGGCTTGCATGCCAAGAAGCGTTCAAGAAGCTGTTGCAGATGGTGCATCTTGGAGAAGATCTGCTCGATTTTCATCTCCCTCACCGGCGTGGCCTTAACAGAGGCTGGAACAGCGCTTGCATTGTCTTCACCTTCTTCGTCGTCCACTCCATACGCGCTCCGCTTCCCTCGCCTGCCCTGCATTCTGAACTCGAGCCTTTCGTCGAGGTAAAGCGCGTATGTCCGCACGAACGCAGAATAGTCCCACGAATTCGACCTCGAGGTGTCACGGAAATCCGACAAGTTGAGGAGCCGAGTGCCCCTCCTGGTGGCGAAAAAAATCTCCTGCTCGTATGCCGGATCGCCCTCTGCAAGCAGCCGTTGGATCAGCATCAACGTCTTTAGAGCCACCGTCCAGTTCCGAGTCTTGTTGAGGCGCCTCGCGAGGGTGCTAACACACGCGCTGATGTGGGCACGCGAGTAGCATGTCAAGCTCAAGATTTCTCGGATGTGCTTCTCCTCTGCGGGGAATTCTTCGTGTCGGGTCGCCTTGACGATGGCGACGTCGAGGTCGGAGAGAGAACTGCTGTTCCCAACTTTCGCAAGGCCGATGCTCGTCTGGTCCTTGACCGCCCCCAGGGCTCTTCTGATTTTGCTTGGAGCCATGGAGCTTAATTAGATAGCGGTGAATTCAAATTTCACAAACAAATAAATGACATAACAATTCAGGTTACATTGCCATTGTTAAACAGAATTCGGGGTTTTGGCGCAATGGAATTTCCCCATTGTTGCGGAGTCTACGCAATTTAGAGGACTGCTCAGGGTTTCGCAATCAAGAAGAAAGCAGATTGATGAAGAACTAGTTGATAAAGTGACGATTTGGTTCGAAAATGACAGTATTTTTTTTGCGCATCTGAAGGAAAAGAGAGAGAAAAAAAGATTAGAATTGACGAATAGTAATTTAGCGCTCTCTCCTCTCCCTCCTGAAACGTAGAAATTATCTTGTTTTGGGTTTTTTTATTTTTTTTTTCTTTCCTTTTCTGTGTGTCTATTTCTTTTGGTTTGTCTCAACCAGACATCTTGTGCTTCCTCCAAAACCGTAGCCTGAAAAATCGATGAGAGGTCGTGAGACATGAGATCAAATAAGCAGTTGGGAGGCAAACCAGCTTAACTGTCGGACCATTTGACCTTTTCAACTGCCTATATGTTTTCCCATTTTTGACACTTGTGCTGTTATTTGTGATGAAGATTTTGAGTGGCCATGGTCCAAATGCATTTGAAATATTTTGCCTAAAGAAAAGCACTTGAAGCGTCCTACTGACCCTTTTATCAAACACTTGCAGCATTTTATGCTCATGAACCGTCCTCTTTAAAGTTTAAAAGAGTTAAGAGGGGCAATGACAAATGCCATCATTTCTACACTTTCAAATTGAAAAATTGGTCTGGACCAAAACAAAAACAAAAAAAACGAAAAAATGGCGTTCTTCTCTTTTCCACACGAGCGCATGCCATGCTACATATCGTAGATAATTGGAAAAAGGTACAAGAGAGAATGAGGAAAGACATTAAAAGAAGTATAAAGTTGTACTGATTCTACGTATTGATTGTACAAAAAAATTGGGCACAAAAATTATTAAAAATAAATTATTGCGAAAAGAAGTCAAAATCTAATATCTAGAGGTGACGAAATGAAAAATGTTATGGAATGGAAAATAAAAGAAGTATGGGTAAACTATGTGTTATCTTATTTCTGAATCACCTTCATCTTTAAAGCATATCAAATAAGCCACTGCATTTTTGGATTTTGTATAAACTCAAAAGTTCAGCCGAAAGAAAATTGTTTGATATATGAAAATCATCCACACTTAACATACAGATGTAGTTCCACCCACATCGAAGCTATGAAAGGACGGTTTTTCATCCGTCTTCCAATTTGAGACGGATTGTTCACAACGTTTTAGAAATCACAGAATAATGCAAAAGTTGGCCTTTTGCCAAGTTGGTGAATTTTTTTTCCAGATAAGGTAATGAAAGGGGAAGTTAATTTAACGATTTAACCTGACATCCAATTTCCTTATGCGCTCCATACCGTCTTCTATGAAGCAGTGGAAGTTATAACCCCTACCTGCTAAATGCTAATACCAATATCAAACTACCAAAAAAAAGCCTATTGGCTGGAAGGAAAAAAAAAAGAACTACAAGCAATGCCCACCCAGAGGAAAGTACAGACTTTTGAGGAAATTACCGGGACTCGCTCCACATGAAGGTAAAACATGAAAAAGGCATCACCAGAGACCAGTTATGGCCAGAAACTAGACATGAACTGAGCTCCCGTGGCTCTGAAGACCACATGGACCCACAGAGACGAGATGAGTAACCGTTCTATCCATATAAGACAAGTTCAGCCAAAGAACAAAGAGATCATACTCAATAAGCAATTAGTACTCTAGCTTTCTCATTAATAGTACAGTTAACGTACAAAGTTGCTCTATCCCATAAACCAGAAAGCCGTGCCATAAATCAGCCAAATCTATCATTCTCCACAATTATGACAGCATGAACACACTAATGATTACCTCAGATCCAGCAGTTATGTGTATCGCAAAACCTCTACGAATACGACAGTGATTCACCGAGCTAAGCAATCACAATCCCCTCATCAGCAGCCACTGTATAAAAAGCTTGCTGAAATACATAGTCTTACCAACTATGCTTATTGGCATGCCGAATTCATATTGAAATCATCGTCAGAATAAATGCATGGACCTGCGAGATAGAAATGAAGTGTGGCTGAGTAAGAAAATTCTCAGTCCTAAGTTCATTCAAATGGCAATATCCTGCGAAAACCATATCGTACACAGCTTTTTACCAATGCCTCCGTCATAGTAAATGGTTCCATCCCAGGAATTGACACAGATAGCTTATTCCATGCTATAGGTTTTAGACACGATCCATCTACAAGATTTGAAGCAAAGAAGAAAGAGAACTTTTCTGGCCACTCATCATCATGGTATCATTTTTCATAATTATACTGATTTCAGTAAACAAACTGCTGAGGAACCATTACAGTGTCCAACCTAATCGTGTATGTAGGCACATACAACCTCGATATTGCAAGCAGGACAGAACAAACATCTAACTGGCCTACTCTAGATATGCCAACGTACTAAAAGATACTGATCAGTTAATCCACTGCCATGAAACTCATCATGGGCTTGAACACATTAATGATCATTAAAAAAACCAAACAAACTACCTCGAATGTAATAACGATTTCCAGATGAGTCAATTGTACAAGTAGAGGCTTCTATAGAAACCTCGGAAGTTTGGACTGGAGCACCAGAGCACGTCCTCGAAATCATTCTGACAGTGAGGCAGGTTGCAGAGCACATAATGCATGCAGGTGATTTCTTGCATAAACGAAGTGAAATTTCTTATCTGGAACTCTATCCAAGATTAAGCTCCTCTTCCTATACTTTATCATATAACGGTCAAAGTCTACGTCACTTCCTTTGTGTTCTGGTTCGCTAAACTTATTGCGCTCGCAACAAAACTGACCTTCAGATCCCATAAAGTTAGAAAAGCTACCCTCTTCCTCCTTCAACGGGAGTTCTGTGTTTTCACCATCCCCATCGGACTTAACCATACACTCATCAAGCTTTTCACTAGACCTTACATCAACCGACTCTGTGATAGTCAAATTTATAGTACTATCATCACGCATCCTTGCCAGGGAAGAAGATTCTGGAGCCACAACCTCACAAAACTTCCCATTCATGCAAGACTGAAGCTTCCCGTTAGTGGTTGTGTTCCCCGGTCTCAATTCCTTAGAAGATGCCCTCCTAACGTATGTCCGCATCCTTGGGACATCTGTACAGCTCTTATTCGTAGAGCACCAGTTCTTTGATATCCTCAAAGAGCTATTCATTGAGTGGTGCAATTGAACAGCCAATTTTTCATGCTTCCCATTAATGGTTGCATTACCTGGTCCTGAAGCCCCAGCCGGTGCCCTCCTAACGTATGTCCACATCCTCGGAACATCGGTACAGCTCTTATTCACGGAGCAAAAGTTCTTTGATATCCTCGGCGAGCTATTCATTGAGCGGTGCAACTGAAAAGCCAATTCCTCATCGTCAACAACTTTATCATCACAATCACCACCTCTATCTTTACACACCAACAGACTACTCTTGTCCTTGTTGGCAACCATATTGAGAACATCAGTCGCTAATTCCACCGCCCTTCTTGCCACAACCGCCTTTGTTTGCGCCTTCTCCTTAGCCTTGCACGCAGCCGCATTCTTCAACTCCACCACACAATTTGCATCCTTTACAACATCTTCCAAAGACTTCATCACACAGTCTCCATCCTCCAAAAGTCTAGAATGTCCTAATCCACAAACAGCCCTCCCATCACTCTTGCCGCCGCTTCTCCTCCTCTTCGAAGCCCCATTCACATTTTCCATCGACCTCGGGACCCAACAATCAACGCAGACAGAAAACTCCGAACCCAAACCCGAACACGAGTACGACCAGGGGGCCACATTCTTATACTTCAAGAAGCAATTTTCATGTATCCGGCGTCTACAGGCACAACAGCGGAAACACTCATCCGAAGTCTCCGAGAAACAGTACGAGCAAATAACTGAGGACTCGACCCAAATAAGGCATTTCTTGCAAAGCAGCACAATACGCCATTCGCTATTCAGGAGTTGGAGTCTGTTCTTACCATGGACCAAGTCGATGCGGAAACCACAGGCGTGGCATTGCGACAGATTCGGGAGATCTCTCGTCTTCTTTGGGACGGAAGAAACCGAAGTCTTCACGTTTCTGGACGATTTGGGCTTGGGGCAACCAAATTGGCGAGGCCTGCGCGCGTATTGAAAGACCACAGCAGGTTTTTGTGCTGATTGAGGTTGGAGAAGGTCCGGTTGATCCATTGTAGAGGTGTTGCAGGTATAAAAAGAAATTAGGGTTTTCAGAGACTCGATTTGGGGTGGATAAATTGAAGATGAAGAGAGAGTTCGACCCCCATAAAAAAAAAAAAAAATTGAAATGAGAGAAACTATATTTCTTTTTGTCTTTTTCGGAATAGATGAGAAACTCAATGTTCTTAAACCCGGCCCGGAGGTCGAACCGGTTGGACGGACCGTCCAGAGAGGTACATCCGGGTCAACCAAATCAGTCGATTCGATGGATGAGGTCATCATCACAGAAATGAGAAAATATTCAGTGGTCAGGTAGTACAACGTCATACGCTGATGTGGCAAGCATTTATTACTTTCCACCAATCACGAATCACACGTGTCACTGACGTGGAAAGAAATAAAGAAAATAAAATCTTAAAAGTCTCTCTTGTCTCTTCTTCTTCATCCTCCCTCTTTTTTCAGTCGTTCAAGTTTCTGGGATCCTTCTTCTTCCATTACTTTCAAGTTTCAAGAAGCCATCTCCCACTATCTTTCTTATTGTTACATGCTTTGTGTTTATAGAAATTTGTCATTGCCATAACAGTTCTTGATCAAGTTTCAGTTTCAAGGTATCCAATTGAAGGAGTACTTTATCCTTCAATGGAAGCTGAGAGAATCGAAGGCTCTTCTCCATCATTTTCCCTTTTGGCTCGTGATCTCTTCAGCAATCTCGAAACCCCTTCATAATCGTCGCTCGCAGCCAGCTCGTTCGTCGCCCAGATCTGGAGCCATGGTCCATGGCCGAGCCACCCCTTCGTTGTCGCTCTTTATGTAGAAATGTACGCACGAAAAGATTTTAACGATCCTCAAAGGAGACCAAATCTCACAACAACAACAACAACAACAACAACCAAAAAAAAAAAATTCAAGGGGAAAATGTAACTCATTTTATTGAACAGCTTTTACTGGAGGTATTCTGATATGAGTTCACATATTAACAGCTTCATTGGATTACGGAAAAAAAAAAAACCATAGGCTACAATGTGGTTCGCTTTTATCAGCATAAGCTAGGACTAGAACTCGGATTCTTTTCAGCCACCCCCTTCAATCCATCCAGGCGAATCCTTTAACCGTGACTAGATAATATAGCGGAAAACAAACAAGTGGTTAGACAAAGAAACGAGCTGTGACAAGATAATCATGGTGTTACCAGAATTCTTGTTTTTGTTGATCAAGGATAATATCCGCAGAGCTCTGCGCTGAGGTGAGAAAATCCGGTCCGGACACTCCGAGGCTTTCGAAGAAAGGAGAGGCTATGAAATGAGGAGTGTTAAGTCTTGGTGGAAGAGAATGGACCGAGCTTGAGTTTCTCATCAGGAGGGAGGCTAAAGAATTGCTTGCAGAGAGCATAGAGTTTGGACAAATGTGATCCCGTGGCTGGCGATGAGGAAAAAGCCGCATTCTTTACAGGCATCGGCGATTGGAGAGAGAGAGGATGGCTGCATCAGATGAGAATTCCTTTGGCATTACGACCTTTACTACGACGATGATGTCCATTAACAATGCTAATGGTTTTGTCTACCCTTTATTCTGATTGATATCGGCTTTCCCGTATTTCAAATACTTCATATAAGTACCTAATAAAAGTAAGGTAAGATGGAATTCTTCGCATAAAAAAAAGCAGTCGGACAACTCTTCACTAATCCTGGATGAGCCCTTCTCTGTGAATCAGACATTTTTTTCCAGGACATAACACATTAAGGTTTGGTATTACCTTTGCATTAGACCCAAACAAACATAAGTATGAAAGGGTCCACCAATCTGACAGGAACAACTGAAGCTAAAAGATGGAGTTCAGGGAAGCACCGCCTGACAAACAACACCACCTTAGATTGTGGTGGAGGACAAAGCCTATATTTTTGCCCCTGTCCTGTATATATATATACACACGCCGGAAATGGCAACTGAACTAAGATATGAACAATTAAAAAAGAGCTCTCACTAAAAGGGGTTGAATAGAGACCTTCTTAGTTTGACCCATGACATAAACTGTTCATGTGAAGCAAGTCACTCATGAATTTCGGTTGAGTGGATCCTTGAGCCTTGGATTCTTCTGGTTAAAGTTTTTCCCAAAAGCCAAAAATTGCTTATTTGCCAAGCATGCATTCAATGTCTCTCAGTGAAGTGCACGTGAATCAGAAAAAAAAAAATTGTACCATTTGGCTTTCTTTCTAGATTAGCAAAATGTCAATTACTGCATGTTTTTGTAGTGGCAACGAAAAATTCATAATCACGTTGTTAAAATATTTCTCGAGTTTGAGTTCGTGAACGAAACCAATCCAAGATGAATTAAAGGAAAGTTGGATATTTGTTTGTGGATTGGGCCAATGTATAAACAGGAAATTCGTTATTCCTTTATCTACGTTGGAGTCCAAGTCTGAGAAGTCTGACTTTGTGTCAGAAAAGGATGCAACTTTATACAAATTGAAGTTGATCAACATAAGTCAAAAGGGAAACTAACAGATACTTTCATTGGGATTCAGCAAGGGGCTTCACGTGGATTTGGAAAATATATTTGTATGGGTTATTGATTTGTCTTGATGCTAAGTTGATGTGCAGAATAAAAGGCGTGCATCAAAGAAGCTTTCGCAAATTTGCACCCAGGGAAGAACCACGAGCGTCTGTAGCCGATAGAAAATCTTGTTTAAGGTTTTGCTTAATTTTTTCGTGAAATTGAGAGATTATTTGAGAGAAATTATGAGCTAAACACTGCGTGAATTATTAGGTGTAATTGATGGCTGAAAAACACAAAGAGTATTTGAGTGACTCGAGTATGGTTATAATCTCAATTGTATTGCTTTTTCTACAGTGAAATTCGTTGGTGTTCCCCCCGTCCATGTAGGTTAGCCGACTGAATTACGAAAATATGGTGTCTAATTTATTTTCTTATTCTGTCTATTTTATTGCTTGATCGCTTGCTTCCGCAACACGCATAAATCAAGTTCTTATTATCTGCATACTGGCAAAGCAAGATCAAGGTTTGGACTGCATTTGTAAAATTATTAAAATATTATTGAAAATTGACCCCTCAGCGCCGGCCGGCGTCCACGTCAGCGCCGACCGGTCAAAGTTGGCCGGATGGACTGAATCGGCATAAAAGTAAGAGGTTTAGAATTGAATTGGCATAAAAAAAAATATTTATGATTGAATTGGCACAAATACAAAAGGTTTAGGATTGAATTGGCGAAAGTGCAATAGGTTTAAGACTTTTTCGACAATTTTCCCAAATTCATCAACATGCAGACTAAAGAACTACTAGAGTTCTGCATTAATATGAAACTTGTTGGAGTTGGCGAATACTTCGGGGACCCTTGTTTCTCACATCGGGTACGCCCACGTAAGCTTAGGGAACCCGAAGTGTTATCCAACGACATGTGACCCCTGCGCGCGGAATGCGGGGATTCGGGGGCAGCGCCCCCGACATGGGTGCCCCGCTGCCCGGTCAGCGGGCGGGGGTTCGGGGGCAGCGCCTCCCGACGGGGGTTCCGCTGGCCCGTATGGTATGGAATTAATGGGTTTCATATAGGTTTAGGTTTTGGGCCCGTTTGGGGCATATATATATTTTCTCGTTTTTCATCATTGTAATTAGTTGAGTGGCTGTAAACCGAAACTATAGTGAAATCTCTTTGCAGGACGTAGCCCTATTCTGGGGTGAACCTGGGTAATCTCGTGTATCGTCTATTTTTCTTTGATTTCTGTGTGATCGCTCTGATTCGGTGAGCGATAAATCCCTTCAAGAAATTCAATTATTAAGCTCTTGAACATATGAAAAACCAGCTACCCCAGATCATGGAAACAACAGCACTGTCATATTTCGAACAGTCGCTTGTCTGTTTCTTCTTCTTTTTTATGCGTAATTGACCAATAATTTCAAGAATCGCATGCATTATAAGCTAACCCGGAGTCGAAAATGATCGACCCCAGGACGGACAAGCTGGTGAGGAGGACAACCATGGTGGTGACCACCACCGCCCCCAATTTTCTCTCAACTGTTGACTAGGGCCCTGAACCTAATCCTCTCGATCCCGTCAGTCCCTTCTTCTCGTCTTCTTAATCTCTTCCTTGTTTTTGGTTTTGTTTCTCTTCTCCATGAATTTCTTTCCTTGTTGACTTTGCAGAGCGCTCTATGAAATTTCTGGTGCACAAGGTTAAATTACTGCCTGGGATCGGAGACTATGACTATTTTTATCCATTACGCTGGTTGATTGATTTCTGCACCCGTAACGTTACCATAGGCTGCTGTTTCTTGTGTTTGAGGTCACGGGGATGAATGTCTTTAGAGTATAGATGTTTTCTCCTAGTTGAATATGTGGCAATGTCCGTTTGTATTTCTCAGAACATAGATTCTGATTCGTGTTTTGTCTAAAGCAGAAGTCTCATTGCTGGGAACATTTGATGGATATCCAGGTTCTGACTTTATAGTTTGTCTATCTCAAGCAAATCTTTCTTATTGCTTTAGTGTTGTCTGTCCGAAATTTTTCACTTTTGATGCTGTACTGCAATCAGATAAGACACATAGTATGTATCCCCCAGTCTAAGCTTTTAATGGATATGAGGCGGTGTTGTGATATCCTTCTTCTGCTTGTTGTGCTTTGACATAGAAATTGATGATTTGATATGCCCTTGTACCTTATTCTGAATTTATTACATGGTGACCAATTGATTCAAGATGTCTTCATTCACAAATTAAGAAGGCCATACTATCCGGCAAGAATCGTGTGAAAGGTTTCGCTTTTGGATCGAGCAGGAAACCTCGAGAGAGAGCCACCTGGGAAACTTGGGGGGCTCTAGGGATTCAACAATAGACCAATCATGATCCTGTTGCCGTGTTCACTTTGTACAGAAGAACGTCAGTCTTGACTCTTAGAGCTGCTCAGCCTTTGCTACGGTTTGAGCATGACATCACAGTTGTATGTTCTGTAGTAAATCTGATGTATATACCATGAGAGACTAGTTCAGTTATGCGAATGCAAGAAAACTTGAGTACGGAATTTGACACAAGTTTTTTTAATTGAGTTTCTTTGATTCGCACCACCCCACTTCCACTCTGGATTAATTAACATATGTTTATTATTATTATTATTATTATTATTATTATTCTGTGTGCTATGCGCTTTTGTAGTATTGTTAATCTCTCTCATTCTTTGCTGATCCAAAGTTCGTTGTTAGAGAAGTTTATGAGTGAATAATTGTAATCATGTTAACCGTATGGTAGAACATTGAGAATTTCACAATTTTTTTTACATGTCTCCTCATCTACTTGTAAAAAAAAATGTCACAAAAATCCATTTCCGAATTACATAAATAGAGCCAAATATATAATAATTCTCAGGAGTGAAGCAAATGTCACTGTTTATTACATGGTTAATTGCCTTGATCAAGGTTCTTTTGCTACAGACTGACCCTCCAATAGGGTGCTCTTGTTGTAGATCTTGGATTGCAACTTCTTCGTTTTCCGTACTTTTGCCACATTCAACGCGAAATGTGCATTTCTGCCATTTCTTTCACACCATGAAGGCAATACTTCGACTAAAATCTTCTGCAGCATATCCTGCTGCTCAACACTCTCCTTGACACAAGCTCTTCAAAGTCGTATGTCCCGTGAAGTCTAATAGAACACTGCATAGACCTTGACGTTTACAATAGAGTCCAAGATGGCATTCATATTTATCTGATCTAAAATAACTGTCTCCACTCCTCCTTCGAGTGATCCTTTTGATTCCACACCACTCTCTCTCTTTGTCCGTAAAGATTATAAGCTTGGAACTAACTCCTGTCGTGAGACTTGGGACTTCGAGCGTGGCATTAGAACTTCTTGCTATTACTATTCGAAGAGGTTGATTAGCACTAGGTTCTTGGGAAGTGGGAAGTGACAATTTATCAAATAATGAAGGTTGAAGAGAGTATGACAGCATTATATTCCTGCAGTAACTTGGAGTAGTAGCCCCCCACAGTCAGTGGCTCCTTCACCAAGATGATCTAAGACTTGACCGTTGAGGGAGATGGGAGTACCTAAAAGGTATACAAAGGGTATTTAGTCAGATCAACTTGTGCCCTCAAAACTATTTCAGTTGCTTGATTCAAACTGTTCAATTCCAGTCTAGATTAAAGACACATACTCCACACCAACAGTCACCTGTCTTAATCCCCGCAGCTCTTAATCTATCAATACCTTTCGAAGCCACAAGTGGATTAGGATCTACCATCCCAACAAACAACCACCTTTCTTACTTTGGCTTTGATCAGTGCTTCTTCTGTACACAGTGGAGTTTCTTCCAAAATGGTTACATGGTTCCAAGCTCACGTAAGCAGTTGCATTCTCCGCCAAAGCAAGCACCTGCACGTGGTATTGTGATGCAACTAGTTTATAAGCCAAGAAGATAAAGACTTTGAAATTTCATAACCTAAATCGTGGATTCACAATTTTCGTTATTCCATAGAATACTAGGAAAAGAAACAAAAATACGTAAAATATTATGCAGGGAACTTATTTAAGTTTCTTCTCAATACTAGCTGGCAACCTAGGACCCTGTTACTGTCCAACTTTAGAATAGTAACAGAGAATGTTCATCATCAATTAAAATGTGAACAAACAGCATCAATGTCTCAAGTTCCTACAAAAGGGAAAAGGCAAACACTTTGTGAAGAGAATGAACCGACATTCAACCATTTCTTCTTCAGGGACAAGTCCAAGATTTGGGCATGATGAAGATCGAAGAGGAGACAAACCCACATAAGTAGGACTGAATGGAGAGCACAAGGGTAGAAACAAAACCCATTTTTGCATATCTTGGTTTGCAAGGTCTTCATTTTGCGTACTTCCGCCATGTTCTATGCGAAACATGCATTTCTATCATTTCTTTCACACCATAGAGGCAATACTTCGACCAAAATCTTCTACAGCATATTCTGCTCAACGCTCTCCTTGACAAGCTCTATGAAGTCATATGCATTCCCCGTGAAGTCTAACAAAACATTGCACCAACCTACGTTTACATTAGTACAAGATGACATTCATGTTTATCTAATCTAAAATATCTGTCTCGACTCCTTCTAGTGACGCTTTGGATTCCACAACACTCTATTTGTTTATGATGATTATAATCTTGGAATTAAGTCCTGCCGCGAGACCCTGAACTTCGAGCGTGGCATTGGAACTTCTTGCTATCACTATCCGAAGACGTTGATTAGCACTAGCTTCTTGGGAAGTGGGAAGTGACAATTTATCAAATACTGAGGTTGAAGAGACTATGAGTGCATCATATTCCTACAGTAACTTAGAGTAGTACCCGCCAGAGTCAGTGGCTCCTTCACCAAGAGAATATGAGACTTAACGGTTGAGGGAGATGATGTACCTAAAATTTATGCAAATGGTATTTAGTCAAATCAACTTGTGCACTCGAAACTATTTCACTTGCTTGATTCAACCAATTCAATTCCAGTATAGGTTTAAGACACATTTTCCCCGGCGCATGTGAATTGGTGCATAATATTACATTAGAGACACATGACCTAAAATAGAGTGCCACCCTTACAATTAGCTTAGGCAAAATGGAATTCTTTGATTGGAACACTTATCCCCATCATGATGAAGGCATTTAATGCCAAGTTAAGGATGGAGAGTATAAATAGACCCCCAACCCTTTATTTTACACACCACCACTTCTTCTATCTCACCTCTCCCTCATCCTCAAGTAAATGCTCTTTTGCTCTTGGTCGCCCAAGTTACGTTGTATTCCCATCCCTCTAGGTAAGTGAAAATTCTAGGCGCTAAGTTAGGATAATCTACTTAGTACTCTTGACTTGATGGATTGTTGTTTGATAATTTGCAATGATGAGTGTGTTTGGGTTTCGAGAATAATAGATTGAGTTGTTATGGTTCCACATGTTTTGAAAATGAGTAAGTTAAATTCTAAGAGACTTTCTAGTATTTCGATGCAAAGAATAAGAAATGATTTATCCTTACCAGAAGCCGTCAATACTCGTTCAGTTGTTAATTTTCTTTCTATTTCTAAAAGCATGTTAAGTCCAGGGTGCTCGTTTTAATATCATGTGATCATGGAAAGAGGTAAGTGGGTATTATTACATGCATACATGTTGCATAGAAAAAGCCATTATATTTGGTGATTGTTTGAGTAAGTGATGATAAATACATAATGATGATCAAAACATGACCATGTGCATCATTACCGTGTGATGATATTAAAGAACTAGTCCATCATTCACACAACGGTGGTGACGATGCCCCATGTGTCGAGATGCCCCAAGAGTGTTTGGGATGCCTCGAGAGTCGAGATGCCCCGTGTGTCGGGATGCCCCAGGAGTGTTCAGGATGAAGATGGAGTAATGAATCCAATACATGCTCATGTACATACATTCATTTGTGTGAATAAGTTACAAATGATACTGATGCATCATGTAATAACATATCATCTGCTTGCTTCGAACGAGTGGTGTTAGTCATGTGTGATATTGGCTCATCAAGGTAAGTTAATATAAAAAGGTTCAAACGTTTGTACATTGTTATAAATGCTTGTTGACTGCTAAAAACCAAGTTGAGTGGTAAGATGATTTCTTATCTTAGACCTGGAGACTTCATTTAGTGGGCTTTGACTCACTCCTTATTTTTTCAGGTGTGCAGGATGGTCCCCTAGACATGGCGATGGGGGGGACAAGGTGATGCTTGCAGCCACGAACCCCTGAGTTGGATGATGGCTTGGTTAATGTTTAAGCTCGCTTTTTGTATAGTATGTGAGAGGAGGTGCTAGTTGACCCGGCCCTCATCCCAGGTCCATGTACATTTGAGTGGTGTTTGTGATGTATTGACTACTGATATTTGTAATATAAAAATCGTGGTATGTGAATTTGGAAAACTAGTGGTACTAATAAAAAGAAACATATGTATTTTATTAGACTAGTGCGATATTTGTCAAGGATGTTGTGAATATTATATTGCGCTTCTGCATGTTATTAATTAATAAAAGATATAATTAAGAAAGACACGTGTCGCGTGTGACGTTTTGGGGCGTCACAAAAAGAGTCTAACAAAAACCTCATGAAAGAGAGGAGGCACTATCTTATGTTTCTTTGACAACCGCTCCAGGAATATTCGCTCAGTAAACTCAATAACGGCATTATTACAGAAATTACACAAGAATATGGAAAACATATGAAAAAATCCTGAACACAAAGGAAAATGAGAAATCGATATCTAAAAAATAAAACATTCTAAAAACACGAAATCAGGACAAAAAAAATATAATGTCATAACTTGAGAATATGGGAAGAAATTCTTCAATGGGGCTACTTTGAGTAGCAAAATGCCTAATAAGATAGTGTACATCGTAAGGCGCTTCTTTTGTTTCTCTTTGCACCGAGAATAGGGTTCTTTCAGGGTATAAAAATGTGATTTTTACTTTTCTTGACTTGTGGGTGGATAATGGGCTGAGAGGAGGCAAAGCACCGTAACCGTAATGAAAGTTCATTATCAAGTGATTTGGTGGGAATTTGAATTGAACCCATTCGGACCCAAAAGCCAAGCTTCCTACTGAAATCGCGGCTCAACTGTCCGAATCCGGTCGTCTGGACTTCCACTAATTAAAATGGGTCTAGGGTTCCGCCGGACCGGTTGCTGGTTTAACTAGTTGAACCGGCTAGTCTGGTCCAAATTTAAAGACATTGTAGGCTTGTGGCTATATTTCATTGATTGTATCAGGTGCAAGACGATAAATGGGATTGCGTGATCAAGATTGATGTCATCTTATATTATAATAATTACGGCATTCTAGTACTGCCCTGCCCCTCATCACCGAGCTCCTTGCCCCGGCAACCGTGGCCACGAGCTTTGGCCTCTTGTTTTCAACCCATTTGAGGTCCAATTAGATTGAACATTTAGTGTCGTTTCTCCACCGTCGACAACATGACCAGGAGAAACGAGAGAGATTCTTCACTTTAGTTACACGAACCTATATCGATAGCAAGAGAAGTTACGGGTAGCGAGGAAGTGAATAAGAAGAAAACTGAGGGTAATATTACACATAACATTGCTTAGACTTCGGTCTTTAGAACTCAGAAATGAAATATACGAGACATCTAAATGCAACAGAAAAATTGAACAATGGGAAGTTGCTCGTGGATGCCTCATCATTTGCCCCTTAGCTAGAATGAAGCCCTTCTAGCAAAAACCAAGCGAAAGATGCTCAAAATTCTTATAAACCAGCAGAGCCAATCAGCTTGGTCAAACCAAAAGTGATGCCCATGGCCAACCAACCTCCTACCAGCACCCTAGAAGCCGACTTCACCACCGGCGCTTTCCCCAGCACCGCGCTCAGCCAGCCGAACCCCACCAATGCCACGCTCACCGCCGCTATCACCACCGACAGTCTCGCCTTGTACTCCTTTACGAACACCGCCGCTAAGAGTGGCACCAGCGCCCCCACCGCGAAGGCCAGCGCCGACGCCCCTGCCGCCTGCCACGGGCTCGGCAGCTTCCCCTTCCTCGCGTCCACTTCTTCGGCTCCTAGGGCTCCGTTCCTGTCCTCTCTCTTGATCTGGGCCACCTCGATGTCGTACTGCGAGTACACGGACACGAGCTCCCCAATGGCCATGCTGCAGGCCCCGGCAATCAGCCCTGCCACCCCAGTTATCGCCATAGTCTTGGCGTCCTTGCGGACAGCGCCGACGCCCATCATGAGCGACGCGGTCGAGAGCAGGCCATCATTCGCGCCCAGCACGGCAGCACGGAGCCATTGAGCTCGCTTCGAGAAGTCGACGACCTCGACCTCTAGCTCGAGGGCTTGTCTGGTCTGTCCCTCGAGGTCGACTTTGAGGGGAGGAGGAGGCAATTGTTGGTGGTCTTGCGGTTGCGTTGACGGTGCTGTTGCCATGGAAGGATTTTTAGAGACGAGATACCTCAAGTTAACTCCAGAAATGAAAGGAATAGTTGAGAGGGCGTGTGGAGGGCACACTCCCTGAGAGAAAGGCTATTTATAGACAAGTACGTGCGTTGTGGAATAATAGACAAGTGGAACACGGGACATGGTTTTCTCTAGTTGGTCTGGTGGAATCTCATGTGTTCACACCCGAGGAGGATCATATTTTTGAGTAGAATGGAAAAAAACTTTAGCAAGTCATGAAATTTTTTTTATTTTTTTTATTTTATGGAATGGATGCCATTTTCAGAAGCTAAATAAGCGAACAAATTAATCGAGGGACAAGGTTAACACGTCAAATGAGGATTATCTTAGGGGCAATTTCGAATAATGGAATCCGATCTGTTCACATTCCCTAATTTAACAGATCTTATCTTCTATTTGGTGACTCCATAAGGGTGCAGACTGTTCTTAAAATGTCAATGACATCTCATTAAACATCCTCCAGAAATGGCAGGAGGACAGCATGTACCATTGTTTTCGCTTGTTACTAATGGAATTACTGGAGTTCTTAGAGCATCAGACTAGTCATCATCGAGCGTGATAGTCTCCCCATCCCACACACGCTCAGAAATTACTAGAGATGACGCGGGTAACCGCTCCTGAGGGTGGCCCCACGAGAATGCGCAACCGTGATGATTCCAATCTAAGCCTTGAGCGAGGAGGAAGACGAACATGCTTACCGCTTGAACAGCCTCTTTTATCAGTTGCGATTTGAGTCCGGTTGATGAGCACATGAATCAAATCTTACAGAAAGCGAGCATCACGAACTTCTTGACAATCATTGGCCGAGAAAAGAAAAAAACAGGAGATCTTGCAAAACTAAAGGGGAGATGCGTTGCGTCCTTCTGAAGGAAGGATGTTCACCTTTACGAGGGTTGCAAGGGAAGGCATGGTCGTGTTTGGTGCAGGCTCGAATGTGGCTTTCTTCCAACTTCGATCTATCTCCCAAGATTCTTAAAAATCGCTAAATAGCAGCGAAGGATGTCGTTGCCATGCCAAATTGACGAAATCTTGAAGCGAAGTTGCACAATGTTTAAGGAGGAGACGGTCAGATCACAGCCAAAAGAAAGGGGTTGCTTTCTTTTGCGTGGAGGAGGGAGAGTCGGGATTTGTGTGCCTCGGACCCACCCAAGAAAAGAAGTCAAAATGAACTTAAGCTTATCAGATACCAGAAATTACGTAAGCAATGCACATCTGAGACGGTCTGTATTCCCCCAGGGAGGGACCAGACCACTTCCGAGGATTATCATTAATAAATAATGTGCTTTCGTGCGGAGACCATGCGCCTATGGGGATTTGGCATTAATTTAAGCGATCAAACTTGCCGCTAAGGCTCAGCTACCCACTTTGCTTAATGTTTTAATGATTCTGACGTGAAGAAACAGGTGGGAAGTGGCAGGAAATAGAATAGATGCTGCCGCGGAAGGCGGGCCAAGGAGAGTCAAACGCGAAATGGAGGAGGAAAGGTTATAAACGGAATAATAAAAAAGGACTCAATGAGGTGTTGGTTTCATTCGGAACGTGCAGCACTTAACACAGATTGAAACTTAATCAGGGTGCGTCTGCTTCTCTCTCTCTCTCTCTCTTTTTACCCTTTGATTTTACTTGTTTCCGCTCGAATCTTGTAGCTCTTCAAAGAAAGCAGTTCTTAAGGAGCATCAACTCATTTTTGTAAATGCGCAAAATATCAAAAGCAAAGGGGAAAATACTTAGGATATAATTTTTAAGAAAGAAAAAACATCAAAGTCAATCGATCTGGTCTCCGTCTATGGATCTGCCTTGCCCTGCGCGGGGCAGAGAACGAGAGAGAGAGAAGGAAAAAAGCATGACACGTCGGATGCGGAGGAGTGTGGAGGACACACGCCCTCCCCCCACTCCCGACGCCATGATGACGACGAGGGCATAATTCAGACAATGAGAAGTCGAAAATGAGATGCGGATGCTGTTGTCAGGTCAGATCGGGTGGTGCGAGTAATCAGAAACATGTCGGAAGGCGATGGCAATGGGAATTAGAATCTGGAGCGTTCACACACACCTCGGGGATCGCATTCCGCGGCATTTTGGGGGCATAACTTTGCTGGAGGGCCATTAACAATGTACGGACGGTGTCCCGTCTTCTTCTCCTTCAAGGGATCAGAATCAATGGGAGACGTCCAACCTAAGCGCATGTGTATCACTTTTTGGCAAAATCATATCTACTAAAAAGATAATTTCGTCATAAGGATGCAAGATGCGAGATGCGATAGTCGACCGCCGATTATGCTTTGATGCTATGATAAATCCGTCTTTATGGAATAAGCGAACAGACAATATCAAGTTGATTCATTTTTCAAAAATTTATTTGCTTTTTCAGATTTACATTTTTGTCTTAAAGTTATGTAGCTCTTCTTCTTTCATGTAAAACGAAAATTTTCTTTTTGATAAATGAGAAAAAAAAAAAAAAACATCGATCAGAACTTGTGTTACGCACGGAGAATTTCCAATTGAATGCATATGAGATGATGATTTAGCCCCCCAAGCACATGCGCTCATCGAGTTAACCCAAATAAGCAAAAAAAACCCCACAATGTTTTCATCTTTATTCATAATCTGCTTCGCCCCTTATCGCTATTGTTTCTGAAACAGCGCATATCAAGCATCTTTTCCAGTTTCAGGTACAAAATCGGAGGATGGGATGGATGCAATCATCCCACTTGAACAAATCACAAAGCAAGTTCAATTGATATATTGCCGCCCTTCGTTACTTCAGCTTTTCGAACAATTTCAGAGCCACCTGCAATGCACCAGAATATTTTTCAGCAGAGGGAGAGCTGTAATCAATCCACATCGGCATCATTTACACTGAGGGAGGAGTACTCACGCATTTGTCAATGCAATGCCAATAATCGAAGTATTGTCCCGTGCAATGCTTGTGCCCACTTTCGTCGCCCTCGATTCTCTTGGCGCATGCCTGAACCCATAGAAAAACAAAAGCCATCTCATTTGCCTGAGAGGTCTAGGAGGCGACACGACCAAATGTTGGCATCATTGGAAAAGGGGCTCTAAGCTAAGAAAACCCAAAAACTTGAGATTCCGAGGGTGAGAATCACAATATTGTTGTATCACGAATAAGCAAAGCTTACTTTCACCTATGATAACGTCCTGCTTCAGTTTGCGCTACAGAATGCCTACTCTCTTAACAGCAGTAAAAGATCAATATGTAGTATTGAGTGCGTGATAGACAGTAACACCTGCAGCTCTAAAAAGTTCTTCAAAACTAGTACGCCATTCAAACGTAGCTTTAACCACCATCACCATCCTAACAATTGCTTCATAGAAGTAAAGGAGACTGCTTTAGCGTACCTTATATTCAAGCAAAGGTTTCACACATTTTGGCTTGCACAACTCTTCAAGATACTTCTTCGGATCAACAGGTTCCTCGTCCGCCCTAGATATGACAGAGCTTTTTAGGGGAATAACAATTCATAGAAAGGCATGATATAGCATAATTACTTGCTATAAGAAGGAACATGTCAGAAAGATTCTGAAAGAACTTGTATATAATAAATAGATCAATTTGTCGAGACTCCTACAAAGCATATTCTCTTTAAGGAACTCAAAATGCCTTTTCAGAGATTCATAAGATTAATAATAACACAAAAGTCATATTGGAAAATTAAAAGTCACAGAAGCAATTAAACAACGAAAAGATGAATTTGCTTCCACCATATTAAGGGAACTTTTCACGAGCCAAACGTCACGTCCATGTTATAGTGTAGATCTTTCTTTCTTTTTTCAAAATGGTGTCATAGAGTCAACAAGAGCACAGAATGTTGCCCATAGGTGAAAATCAGAATCCACTGGGATTGTCCACCATTTGTCTGCAGATTGACAACCCAAAAATCCAACTTCCTACCAACACTACACTTAAAGACCTAATTTGATTCCATTAGCACTACATTTAAGTTGACTGAATGCAAGCCACAACCAAGCAACCAGGAAAGTTGAACTTATGGAAGACATTTACTAGACCATAGAAACTTCTTTCAATTCAACTTGCATTACTCAATTCCAAGCCAATCCCCATAAGTTCTAAGAGATCATCAGCCTCGGACAAACCTTGGGCAGTAATAACCCACCTCACCGCATTTCTTATTTAAACATTATTACACAGCTGTTCCTACATTAGAAAGCTGGTTCCATTAGGCGCTTCCTTAGTCCTTACTGAGATACGAAACTATCCTCTGTTCTACAATGATGAAATCCCACTAATAATGTTTCTTTATTGAGCCCCGGTTTCACATTTAAGCAGAGCAAGATAGGAACTCACTAAGGGCACACAAGATGAAATCAATAGTCATTGTCCCACCAATCCTTTGCGCATGCATTTGTGAGTGCTCGCACGCTCAAACTCATATAAACACTCAAAAGGAAGGGCTAAAATCCAAGGCTTACATGTAAAAGATGAATGGTCGAACAGCTCAGCCGGGAGGAGCTTGTGCAGTTGCCTGCACCATTCACATGGACAAGCAAGCCATCTTAGCACAAGGTCAAGTACCATAAAACCAAGGAACCATTAAACCGAGGTGCAAATTCTATCACGCAAACGAATTTGGAACCAGCTCTTCCCAGGACTTGATAGTGAAACTAAAATCACACGAGGTCAATCAGCAATCCAAGATGGTGTCTTGCTTTCTTCATCCACATCATCTCCAATTAAATTAGTCAATTTGCTCAGGAGCCGACAGAGAACAAACTTGGGGCAAGTAATTCAGCTCTCGAACCACTCAAACACGGACAAAGTCCCACTAAAGGGATGGGACTCACTCACAAGAAACCAAAACCACCCCAGAATCCCAAAGCAAGAAATCGACATATCAAACGCGACGCAATGTTAAATTAGAGATGGATCCGACCTTCACAGAGCAAGGGACGGAAGAGAATTAATTACCTTGCAGCCTATACTCGGAGGCAGTTGAAGCCGCGAAGAAGAAGGGAGATCGGCTTGTTGAGCTTCAAGCGCTTCTAGGTCTTCCCAAGAAGAGTCCACGGCCGAGCACCTCTTCTCGCTGGGTTGGGCCGAGTGCCAGAGTGCTCACGGAGGTGAATGTGAAGCCGAGCCGACACGCACCGTCTGAGACCGTGGGCTTTGTCGTGCACTGAGCTGGCCCAGATTCCGTTCGCGTATGCTGGTTTTCCTACTAGGCTACTACCAGACCCAGCCCAATACGGTCTCCATCCCTGATGTTCCCTCGATTTGATGCGTTTTCTATTGGTTTTGAAAATGGTGGGAGGCAGACTTTCCAAGTCATGGGCGGCTATGGCCACGCGACCCACCACCACCGCCCCGCCCACCATCGCCGCCCCATGCTGAGGTGGAAAATGGGTATCAGCCTACCATTGCCAGTCGCCCAAAAAGGAAAAACAGCTAAAGTTGATACCTTCGTACTTGACAAACCATTATAATAAGAGCCGGAGAAAAGGAGTTTAAAAACAACCCTCTCTCGTCATTCATTTGCTCTTCCTTCAGCATTCAACTCACAGTCACTGTCGCAGATATCATCGCAAAGGGTATCCACCGTTCCATTCACATCTTTCTCCGCTTTCGATTTTATGTGTCTCGTTTATGTTGCTGCTGGTTTGTGTTATTACAGTCTCTCCTCTTCGATGTACTTTGATTCTGTGGGGATGTTATCTGTTCATTTCAGTTAATATCCAATGACCCTTCGCTGCTACTTGGGTATCTAATTCTAGTATTTGTTCCTCTCACTTCTTTTGCCCATTTCTGTTTGACAGATTATAGTCAATGGCTGACGCCGAGGATATTCAACCTCTTGTCTGCGACAATGGCACGGGAATGGTGAAGGTTGGTCTCCTTTTTCTTCAAATATAATGGCCAAGTACGTTTGAAGAAGTGTCTGTTTGTTTTGTTGGGCAAACTCAACATGCCCTGAATGACCATCAAGAAAATGATGGATCGAGTTTCCTCGATGTGATAACTTCATTTGCCTCCATGACCTCCCCACTTTTTGCAGGCTGGTTTTGCTGGTGATGATGCTCCTAGAGCAGTATTTCCAAGTATTGTCGGTCGACCTCGGCACACCGGGGTCATGGTCGGGATGGGCCAAAAGGATGCTTATGTCGGAGACGAAGCTCAGTCAAAGAGAGGTATCCTCACCTTGAAATACCCGATTGAGCATGGGATAGTCAGCAATTGGGATGATATGGAGAAGATTTGGCATCACACTTTCTACAACGAGCTCCGAGTTGCTCCTGAAGATCACCCTGTACTTCTTACAGAGGCACCTCTCAACCCTAAGGCCAATAGGGAGAAGATGACCCAGATCATGTTCGAGACATTCAATGTGCCTGCGATGTATGTAGCCATTCAAGCTGTGCTGTCTCTCTACGCCAGTGGCCGTACCACAGGTAATGGTATAAGCTGTCATAATTTACTGGTCTTGGTAATACCGGAAGATGTGCGATGAGCAGAGATGCAGGGAATTATAGTTTAAAGTGTAAACAGATCAATGCTATGACCCAAAAGAGTATGGCGAATGTTGTCCTTGTGATATTATATTGGAGTGTTACTCACTTCCACTGAGGTATGGTCAGATTGAAATCCTTCTATTCTACATTCTTGACTTGAAATGGTACTTTGCGACTCCATTAGCATAATCTTCCCAGTATTTACCTTTCCTCCCCGGCCTAATCGTCAGTTTGCATATGAATAGGTATCGTCCTAGATTCTGGGGATGGTGTTTCCCACACGGTACCAATTTATGAAGGATATGCTCTTCCGCATGCTATTCTTCGGTTGGACCTTGCCGGTCGGGACCTGACTGATGCTTTGATGAAGATCCTAACAGAGAGAGGATACTCTTTCACCACGACTGCAGAACGGGAAATTGTCCGTGACATGAAGGAGAAACTAGCATATGTTGCCCTTGATTTCGATCAGGAGATGGAGACCGCCAAGAGCAGCTCAGCCCTTGAGAAAAGCTATGAGTTGCCCGATGGGCAAGTCATAACAATCGGATCCGAGAGGTTCCGATGTCCAGAAGTGCTGTTCCAGCCATCTCTGGTTGGAATGGAAGCCCCTGGAATTCATGAAACCACTTACAATTCGATCATGAAGTGCGACGTTGATATAAGGAAGGATCTTTACGGTAATATTGTGCTTAGCGGAGGGTCAACAATGTTTCCTGGAATTGCTGATCGAATGAGCAAGGAAATCACTGCCCTCGCACCCAGCAGCATGAAAATAAAGGTTGTTGCGCCTCCTGAGAGAAAGTACAGCGTCTGGATTGGAGGTTCGATTTTAGCGTCCCTTAGCACCTTCCAGCAGGTAAATTGTGGAGCAAATGTTCTGTTTCACTTTACTAGTGAATTGTCTTTCTTTTTTGACTTGATTCATCATTTGGATTGCTTAAATTTGAATTTTGATTGCAGATGTGGATAACAAAAGGCGAATACGACGAGTCGGGCCCTTCAATTGTTCACAGAAAATGTTTTTGACTCAGTTGAAGCGACTGTTGATGGGTCAACCTCTTTGCACTTGGTTTGTGTATGCCCTCATGTGTTCAGTTTGGTTTGCTTTTACAAGTTGTGGGAATTGCAGATTTTGGATTGACAGCTTGCAAGTCGCAATATGTCAAATTCTTAGTAGGTCTTAGAAGCCAAGATTGATATCGGCAACTAGTTTAGAGTACTCAATTAGATGGAGTGGCATTGTGTTTTTCAGTTTGATTTTCTAGGCATGTTCTAGGTGGCTAGGTGCTTTACATTAGTAGAGGCCGAAAGAGTAAGGAGTCGATCATTGTCCATTATTGGTATTGTACATTGTACAAGACAAAATAACTGGTTTCAGATGTTGTATTGTCGCCCATTTTCGTCAAACGAGTTCTAAGGTCTGCCATTGATGGACACATCTTAGAACTTGCTTTGCTTATGAGTTTTCTTAGCTGGTTTTCTTGCTGAAGACAGTGAGTTCTTACCATGTTTGCCAATGCAAATTTCCAAAAAGATAACAGTACCTGTACCTGGTCATTATGGCATCTGATGATGTCATGATTAAGGATATTCCTTTTCTTGTCGCTTAGGTTACCAAAAGGCATAGCTGTTAATTCTTCACTTGGTTTAGGCAATTTTCGATACTTGTGATTTTTCTTGGGCGATGTACATGGCAACTTCTTACCATTCTGGTTCTGACACTGGTTGGAACAGCCACAAAAGACAATCCAGCGATGTTCATCATCAACCAAGCAATCTCATATCACGATCAGTTCATACAACATGACAGCAATTGGGAAGACTAATAAATTCAATAAGGAACAGATCAAACTTTGATAGATCTCATTTCTCATGTCGAATTACTAATAACGTCCGGAGTTTGTCACATTCAGTTGTCCGAGATTTTGTGCAACCACACCCAGTAATACGGTCATGCACATTGCACATGTTATAGAGAAATAAACAAGGTGGAAAATTGGCATCCGGAATATGCGTTGTGTCAATCTAATTATAGAAACAGAGTGAAAATAAGCTTCACGTTGGATGCTAAATTTAAGGCACAGCTGTGAATTGGCGATCGTACACATGTGAGATTCCTACAGTGATTGCCTTCTTTTGGGCAGCATTAACTGGTGCCAACGTTGTCCTCCTCAAATTCTTCCGAGCCAAGCAATGAATTTCGGATCACCAACTACCGTATTTGGAATGTCGTGGTGTTATATAAAGAAAGCTAATCTCTCCACTCTTGTGTCCCTCAAGCAACATTGATAGCCTTGCAAATAAACCTCTCTTCCTCTTCTCCTTTCCGCTCTCTCTCTCTCCTTATTAACTTAGGAGAGAGACATTAATAAGAAAATCCCAATCTTCTTCCTAAATCAACTCAAAAAGAGGGAACATGGGTGGATGTGCTAGCGTGCCCATCAAGTTCAAGAAGGCTGAGGCCCCGGAGCCCGCGAAGGAGGAGTTGGACGCCGCCCCCGTCCCCGCCACCGTTGAGGAGGATAAGACGGCCGAGGAGGTGAAGACCGAGGTCGAGGAGACCAAGGAAGAAGAAAAGGCCGAGGGTGAGAAGGCGGAAGACGACAAGGATGCTCCCTCTCTAGGAACATTGCTCGATAAGGTACAACCACGCAGACTCGATTGATATGCACACATCGAATTCGATATAACAAACCACGAAGGCGATATTCATTCACGTCAAATGTGTCATCGAGCACCGATTAGTTACGTCGATAGGGGTCCCTAATGTTTTTTTCATTGTTTCATTGTACCCCTTCTTCAGGATGAAGAAAAGAAAGAGGAGAAGAGCGAGGGAGAGGCTGCTGTTGCAAGCGAGCCCAAGGAGGAAGAGGAGACAAAAGAAGTAAAGGCTGAGGAGGCCAAGAAGGAGTAGAAGGGAAACAGAAGTGAAGGAAGCCTAGGTCATTCAGATTACGAGTCAAATTAAGTTGAGAAGGGCTTCTAATGTTGCGGATTATTCTTTGAATACACCCCGAATTTAAGCTGCAATTCTTAAAGAGTCTCTCTAATCATGAGATGAGTCATCAAGTTTGTGAGCCAAATCCATTCTTTCTGGTGTATCAAATCAATGTTTGTTTTTTTTGTTTCTCCAATGTTAGTGGGCGTTCATTGTTACAACATCATCTAAGTGTCTTATTGTTTTACATGGAATAAAAAGTCCCTTTTGTTTTCTTTAGCTGTGCATGGTTTTTGCTTCAATCTTGTCCACATTGTTCGGCCAAGCTATTAAATTTCATGTCCTCTTTTACTCTATGGATGATACAATCGTCTAACTTCCGCGGCCAGAATAGACACGTACATCGAAATTTTTTCGCAACGAAACAGAATTCCTACTCGAATGCATGTGACAGAAGAAAGATTTCGCATCACTTAGCCGAAGAAAGATGTGGTCTTGAAATGGGGATTAAGTGGAACAACGCGGGTAGAGTCGGGAAAACACCTCTTTCTTCCAACGGAACAATATGCTACTGTTGAAATGCTGAAATAAGAAAAAGTTAAAAATTTTATGCCAAACGACTATGTTGGATGGTGTGAATTACCTAAACAAGAATTTTTGGAGCACACGCCAATAGTGAATGAGATTAGAGATATTTAGAGATATTTCCAGCAAGAAATATATCGAAGATATGATGCTGGGCTAGCCAAAATTCAAAGCTTATAAAAAAAAACTCGTTTAAAAGATATTGGGAGGGATTATCCAGAAGGAAAAACGGGGATGTAATGGCTATTGGGTGGTGAGGCCTATCTTTGTAGATAAAGAAAGGCGTCAACTTTTGGATATCGTATGTTCACTTCTTTTTTTGTAACATTATCGAAAGGCAACGTTCTTTTTGGTTGGACATATCGGAATATGGCGTTGAACAAGTAAGTGTAATCATTAAGGTATATGGTGGAGAATTCAATATGGCCGATTATAGTAATCGTGACACGGTGGAAAGATACCGTAGACACGTCCAATTAGGTGAAATTATTGTTGAAAAATATCGATCGAAATGGGATGAAATTGAATCAGGCTTTGAGGCGTGATAACACTCTCTTTAAGGATTTATTTGCCCACAAAGTTATTAATGATTTCTGGCAAATATCCTCCAAGATACAACAAAGTCTCGGTGAGAATAACAGATAGCAATTCTGATAATTCTCCAGGATCTCTCAAGGGGATCTCTCAAGGGAAACAATTGAAAACAATTGCTGTGTATCTTTTTGAGAAAACAAAAAATAGAAGTTAAAGTACTGAAAATGAACAGAGTCACTCAATATATAATAGTTGAAAGAAGACAACTTTTCATGTCTCAAAAACTGTCATTCGAACACAACTATTCGTGTTCAAAGAACAGTTAGTTTCGGACACACCTCTTCGTGTCTGAAGAACAGCTAATTGGGACACAACTCTTCGTTGTCCAAAAAACAGTTAATTCGGACACAACTCTTCATTGTTCGAAAACTGTCTCATTTGAAAATTGCAACTCTTGGACATAAATAATTAATTGAAATTCGAAAATAAATTTAATAAAAATAATTGCAACTCCTACGTGAACATTGGAAAAAAAAAATCGCGCAATTAGATGCGGGTATAGTGATGTCTAACACACTTGCCCATTTCTTTATTTTGAAATACCATAATAGCCTTCTAACTAATAAAGAGACTTGCACTCTTCCTTCCATCCTATGTGGGATTGGAAAAGGGTACATTTTGTTTGTTTTGCAAACAAACTCCAACAATTATTTTATCGAAATCGTGAGATTTTGCAATACGATGGTGTTTTTGGCGAGTAATTCAATAGAGGTTGTGCTTCAAAATAGTTCTTCTTAGTGCGCTTCCCTTTTGGCTTTTCCAACCATTGGCGCAGCCGCTGCCGTTGCCGTTAGTGGTGGCCACGGGCCAGTTTGGGCTCGGAACCGGCCCGGGTCAAAATCGGAACCGGGCCGGTGGTTCCAAACCGGAACCTGCCAGTGGCATACGTGCCCGGTTCTGGTTCTCCCAAATCATGAACCGGCGAACCGTGAAAAAAAGGGTATAAAAAATATATATGAACCGGCCCAAACCGACGGTTCCGAACCGTAGTGGCAGTTCCAGTTCCGGTTCCCGATTTTCATGAACCGGAACTGTGGCTACCACTAGTTGTCGTTGCCGCTGCCGGTGCTATTTGATGGGATTTATCCTAAACCGAATCAGAATAATCACAAAGAATAGAAAAGAATGACACGCGAGTTTACCCAGGTTCACCCCAGAAAATAGGGTTACGTCCTACAAAGGGATTTTCACTATATATTAGGTTTTCACCACAATCACTCGTTACAATGATCTCTCATACGAGTACAATATATAGGACTTAAAAATAGGCCCAAAACCTAAGCCTATTCTAAACCCTTTGATCCCACAACAAACGGGCCAACTTAAACACAAGCCTAAACACGAGCAGAACCCCCGCCCGCTGACCTGTCGGCGGGACCCCCGTTTCTGGGGCACTGCCCCTAAACCCCCGCATTCCGTGCGCAGGGGTCACATATCGTCGGTTCATACTTCAGTTTTCCTAAGCTCACGTGGGCGTGCCCGGTATGAGAAACAAGAGTCCCCGAAGTATTCGCCAACTCCAACACTATGAATGCTAGCAAATATTTTCTCGGGCAAGTAGACCCGTTTAAAGAAGTCGGAATCAATTTGTCCTAAACCTGCTTTACCCCCTCAACTCCAAAAAGGCATTATTGCCTGAGAAAATACACGATATGTCCAATTTTTAAAACCGGCTTTTTCCACAAATCGACGCCCCTGACTCATCTTAATTTACTCGTTGAAAGAGAAAGAGACTCGTCTGAAATTAGAACAAGAAATCATATGTTGGAAACTGCCCGGAAAAAAGAGGAGGAAAGCGAAAAAGCAAACAAACAAGTGGTACAATGAGGTCGAAATCTTCCTTAGTGTTTAGGAACTATAGTTCGTATCATTAACATTAAAAACTTGTGACCTCTGCTTACGAGAGAAGCTTTCTGAGATACGAGGGTTACTAGAGTTGGCAAAACTTGGTTGGACTAATTCATCACCGCACGAGGCAAACGCACAAAATATAGAGAGAAAATTGAGTAGTATGACGCGACACGAGCTTCGAGAGTGCCGAGACCTGAGGTTTGTGCTCCGTCTCCTAATATTGCGTCCAATCTAGAGTAGACTTGATTTTGATAACCGGGTTAACTTGGGTTTGTGAGACTTTTGTATATGACACTTCACCTTCAGACTTCCTACCGCTTGTTAGTTATTAATGCTACTATATGTATTGATATAAAAGGTTAGCCTCATAAATTTCAAGTACTTTGTAAGATTGTAAGAAGCATAGGGACAAGGACTGAGACTTGTAACATCTTGGCGATCGAGGGTAGTGTCAGAACCACTATGTGGCACCACATAGGCATCATGTAATGAAACACGTGCTATATCCTGTTGGAAATTATTCAAGTCTCCCCTGGCCAAACGTCGTACTTTCACGCTTTTGCCTTAAGCGCCAGACTATTTAAGGTTGTAATTGCACTGGAGATCTCGTGCGGCACACGTTTCTTTTTATGCCTTTTCGCAAAGGGTTCCTCGTAGAATTCCACATTGGAAATTTCATCCTTATTTCTGTCGATGAAAGCAAAGATATGTACCCCGGGAAAAGCCTCTTCCATTACAGGGAAGAATCAATGAACCTGTAACATTCTACGCAAAAGGTTACAAATTGAAGGATCGTGCAAAGGGTTATCAAAGGAGGAGGGAGGTATCCACAGCCATCACCTTTTGTCTTTTGCATGCTTTGCTCACTCGCCCTACGTAGGTCTTTGCTTTTGCTGCCCTATGGCCCTACACATACTTCTCTCTCTTTATATGTTTAATAAAAGGTGTCAGTAACTTATATTATCTTTTTTCTTTATTAAAATAACATTTTATTCACTTCCTCGATCGAAATACAAGAAAGAAACATCTCAGTTCAAGAAACACAATTTCAAACCAAGACAAATTTTAGATAACTTTAAAACGGAACAAGCTCCAAATAACAAGAGAAATCATTATAACAAAGTTATAGGTCACATGCTCAAAAAGCACACCTACGACTTCTTCACACCAAAATCGACTGCTAATCACTGAATTCGCCCCATCTGATGCTACAACTTTGCCTTTTTGCGATACGTGCCTATGTTTGACATTCCAAATACCATTACCGAACAGAGTAAAAATGTTGAACGAGCATAGCTCTGACACTTGTGATAGCGAACCTTTACGAAGCTCCTTTGATCTCCTTCAAAACTGAACTTGTTCACCAATAAAATCCTAGGAGAAAGCGAAACCCTGAAAACATACACGCAAAAAATCTTAAATCTAGACTAGATCGGGATAGAAATCTCCTCGAAACGAGACAGAGAAGCTTCCAGATCTAGACAAAATCGGAAAAGAAAAGCTTCCAAGCGGGAGAAAAACAAAATAAAATAAAGTAAAGAATCAAAACAACATAAGAGGAAGGGAGGGGAGGGAGAAATCTAGCTCAAACCCTCCCTTCCATGGAGGTTGAAGAAGAAAACCTTGTGATGGTAGGAGGGAGAGGAGACAACTAGGGCCGGCTGGAGAGAGAATGTTAACTTTTATTATCTAGGTAGTAACTTTTTCACTTGAAAAAGAAATGGTAGTTGGATTTTATGAAAATCCATCGGGACTTGGTTGGTTGGAAGTACCTCAATGTGTTTGTTTGTACTCAATTTTAAAGCAATTGACCAAACATTGCCTTTTGTTCGCCAAAATAATTTTGAAGAAACAAAACACTTATAGTAACATACATAGGTTATTTCAAATATTATACATAATAACTTCACTTCAGAACTTGGCGGCAATGGCACCCCCACGCTTGAACGCAAAATGGAAAGAACAGATTGGGGGTTTCACATTTTTTGCAATTGCATGCATGGCAAGCGTCCTCTAGGAGGCCACACGAGGACCTTCTCTCACCGCACACATGCATTGCCGATACCACGGGAACTCACATGGGACGCGACCGAGAGATCATAGACACGATGCTCGATTCACGTGAGTTTGCTTTATCTCAACCATCAAATTACATGGGTCCTACGCGGATTTCGGGCTATTCATCGGTCGAGATGAAGTGAGCTCACATGCTCCGGATGCTCGTAAGAAAATTTCATGCCACGTATATTCTCCGGATCTCCGGCCACATTTACGGTGCCCGCTATTCGATCTCCATTCATTGCATTACCCTCTTTTCTCTCTCTCTCTCTCTCTCTCTCTCTCTCTCTACAGAAAGATGGAAGGCAACAACACCTGTTGGGTCACTCAGTGACTAGAGTCCAGAGGGAGGAAGTGTTTCCATTTGTTACGTTATCTTACTTTCACTCAACCCACCTTCTCTCCCGAGGCTTATATATGAACCCCAGCTCATCCATCTCCCCCCCTCTCTCTCCACACTCGAAGAGAGGCCAAGATCGATCGATCCCCGTCTCATTTCAAAAAGAAGAGGTAAAAGGAAAAGGGAGGACGGAGGAGAGAGCCATGAAGAAGAGGATGCACGGAGCGAAGCCGGTGATACTGATGGTGGCGGCGCAGTCTGCGTTCGCGGGGGTGAACGTGGTGTACAAGCTGGCCGCCAACGACGGCATGAACCTGAGGCTCGTCGTCGCCTACCGCCTCCTCTTCGCCACCGCCTTCATCTCCCCTCTCGCCCTCTTCTTCGAAAGGTGTAGCTAGCGACCAGCAAATGCAACCGCTCCTCTTTGTCAGCACCCGTTTTCCTCTTTTACTTTGAAAAGTTTCTCTGCATGCCTGACGCCTGGTATGGCAAACTAGGACTGCCCATTAATGACCGTCGCCAGTTTTAAGAACGTCTTCTTGGTCACTCCCTCCGCGCTCTGTACTTGGAAGAATGCATGTGTACAAAAGATTTCACAGACGGCTCCTGATTTATACTTATTATCTCTATTCTGATAAATAATAGTTGTTCTCTCTCTTCTGTGGCAGGAAGAAGAGGCCTAAGTTGACAGGGATGGTGCTTTTTCAAGCATTTTGCTGTGGTTTGTTTGGGTAAGCCGTGCTCTATCCCACCATATAACACATCCTTCTTCTTTTTTTAGAAAATGAATTTAGTATGTTCAAATTTTGTAAATATGAATAAACAGGCTTATATGAAAAGGACTGCTATAAATACTTAGGAAGAAAGCTATACTGACACGAATACTTGCATTTGTCACAAATTCATGTCGATCCACGGAATTATTTTGAATTATGATGTAAAAGGGTTTATTGGCGGATTTAGCAACTTTGAGAATATATCCAAATGAAATTCTTTCTTGATCGAAAGGAAAGGGAATTCCCACGACTAAATTTATCGGCTATTGCTTGTGCAATGAAATTCCTAATAATTAAGACTACTCAGAAAAAGAAGAAGATCAATAATTTCAATCAAGTAATGTTGCCAAAAGACGTGTGTGCTTTCAGCAAATGCGGTGGATATGACAAGGGGCACTTGTTTCTTTTCAGCAAATTAAGACCTTCAACAGCCAAGCGGCGGATTTTATATCATACTCATAGGAACTCAGATATTTCTACGGACAAAAACGAGACTCGAATGAAAACAAAAAAGAAACAGAACAAAAGCAAAGCCTGCGTCGTCACCTGCCTTGTCGATTGTTCGGTGGCTGACTTCACCATCCTGCCTGAGCTGTTTGTGACGCTTTGCATCTTTTTAGGCTTTAGGACATACGTAGAAACTACCGCGCACGTGCATAATATAGTCTTCTGATTAGAGAATGGCAAGCTTTAGACAAGTTTGAGGAAGATTACTGTGTCCAAACGTATGGCAAATCTCTCTAGAGATCGTGTAACTTGAAAGTAGGCTTATATCAAAAGGGTTCGATCGGTTTCAGGGGATCGCTTGCACAGAACTTATACTTGGAAAGCTTAGCCCTCACCTCAGCAACTTATGCTGCAGCCATGGCCAACCTCATACCTGCCATCACCTATATCATGGCCGTTTCCTTTGGGTATGTATGGTTACTGCATTTTCTTCACTTTTTACACTAATTTCATCTTGGCTGTGTGTAAATTTTTCTCCGGGGCTGGGCTTTGTTAAGGTTGGAAAGGGTGGTGATCGGAAGGATCGAAGGGAAGGCCAAAGTGTTGGGGACGTTGATGGGAATCGGTGGAGCGATGGTCCTCACTTTCTACAAAGGCTTTGAGATCCGGATTTGGTCGACCCATGTCGATCTCTTGCATCACCACGGTCACCAACCGCAACCGGCCAACCACCATTTGGTGAATCGTGCTGGACACGGGGCGCATGCGCTCGGCTCTCTGTTGGCTGTCGGATGTTGCGTATGCTACTCTTTGGGGTTGATAATTCAGGTGCTTTTCCGACCAATAAAGTCCTGCTTTAAACTTTGGTACAAGAAATCAATCACAACTCCTAAATGAACTTGCACCTGCAATAGAACTCACAAGAGGAACTGCATGAAGGCTCTTTCTGCACTAAAAGTTGCAGAGATTGTTATAGGCTGGGCTATAAGAGTAGAAAGTATACATAAGATTCACCTCACATAGCATAGACATAGACTCTGATTAATCATTACATCTCAAATAACCTGAAACCGCTCATGTCGGTAATGGCTCTAGCTAGTTCAGAGGATAATGTCTAATTGATGACTTGTTATGCAACAGACGAAGTTGGTCGAGAGTTACCCATGTCATTACTCAAGCACAGCACTGATTTCCCTCTTCGGGTCGATTCAAGCAGTGGGTTATGCTCTGTGCACAGAGAGAGATTGGTCCGAGTGGAAGTTGGGCTGGAACATCAGGCTCCTAACTGTGGTTTACACGGTACGCAATCATTCGAATCCGCAGCAAAGATAAACTGCTAGCCGGGTTCGTTCGGAGAACATGTCACTGAAAGTTATCACAACTGTTGCAGGGAGTTGTTGCTTCAGGAATATGCGTGAGCCTGATAGGCTGGTGTATGCACAAGAGAGGACCCTTGTTCGCCTCGGTCTTTAGCCCTCTGATGCTGGTCCTCGTGGCCTTGGCCGGCTCGTTCCTGCTGGACGAGAAGCTTCACCTTGGAAGGTATTCGGTCCCCTTACCTTACCTATTCTATTCGGAAATTCGCGCGATAATACGACACCATCGCATATGCATCTGCATTCGAGATTGGTTGAATAACACTTTATTGTTAGTGAGACTAATTGGTTGAAGCATTGGTTCATGCGGCAGCTTACTGGGAGCAGGAGTGATAGTTTGTGGGCTATATGTGGTGCTATGGGGAAAGCGCAGAGAGATGAGAAGGATGGACCAACTAGTCATAGTGCCCTCTAAAAGCATTCCAGAGACCGGCTCTCCTATTCAGATTGCTATCACTTCCCGTTCCATTAACAACAGCAACAGCAGTAATAATCCCGAAAGTAACAGTCGTCATGTCGCAGCTGATGCCGACGGAATTGCAAATCGCGAATCATCCATGGTAAAAGACGATGTCGCCGAGGAGCTGCCCGATGATTGAGGAGGATGAAGGGGACAAAAAGCAAAGGCTCATCAGTAGGAAAACATAGTACTCACTGTCCAATGCTCCATCCAACACACTGTACATCTTCTTAGATATTATAGATAGTGTAGGCAATTCTTTGTTTTCGGACTCGACCCATTACTAGATGGGAGATTGCTAGTAGTAGTGTAGCTCGAATATGGACTATTCAGGATGGAGAAATGTATCATTCAACTTGCAATGTGATGCTTTTTCTCACTGTTTACCGTCACTCTAGGGCAAGTGCAGATAGATTGAAATGGTCAAGTGGGCTAGGCCCATTAATAGGCCCAAATGTTGGATCCAATAGCTAAAGCTCCATCTCCATCCCAGAGGCGGTGCAAAAAGTTTCCTGATCTGAAACGCACGACAACGACATGTCGAAATGAATAATCGTATACTGAGTCGGCGATTTCCCAGACACGCTTCCTTGCATCCGTTCCATGTTGCTTCTTGTGCTCTCTAACGTCGTTATATATATATAGGGTGAACGTCCGTATCATCTTCTCCTTACATACCATGAACAAGTAAATACTTCGATGGCGAAACAATCGACGTCGTGCGGCGAAGAAGGAAGAAGCCGGGAGGGGAAGAAGAAGGCTGCTTTCTCAGAGACGGAGCTCGATGCGGCTCGGCAACTCGTGCAGCTCAGTGGGAACTCGGACGAGAGCGGGGGCAGCGGCATGAAGAAAGAAGAGGAGGAGGGAACCGAAGCTTCCTCAGCCTTTCGAGATGCAGGTTTGTTGTTCAGACAGAACGAGGATGATGGTATGGCGCGGAGGAACAAAAGGTATCGGTCAATCCAGCATATTTACAGGTCGACCAAGCCTATCATCGATGTTGTCCAAGCCAAGAAGATGAGATGCAGTTGAATTGTATATGGAGCTCCATCTCTGACATATTGTAGAGTCATATGATACTTTGGTTTTGTACATAACATCACGCGGTTGGCGTGAAGTTCCAGCACTTGACTCGGTCGATCTGCTTTTTTCATCTCTCTTTGAATGGAGATTGATCTCGATTTCTTTTATATGGCGTGCATAACATGATTAAGATATCTTTTGCCTCGTCGACGTTGAATCTCTTCATCGCTTGCGCATGCGTACCAGGGTGAAGTAATATTATGTTTCTTGATGGAATAGACAAGCTCGCGCACAACGGCGTGATCTGTGAGTTGCGTGATCACATTGTTGATTAAGTCCTCTTGGAAGATTTTCAAATCGAAAGCCGAAACTGAAGCCGGCTTCGTCGACCGAATGCATCCACGGCGAATGTCTTGAGAGGGTCAACCCACCCTCTTTGCAAGTTTGCAAGTGTTATTGTTCTTCGCTTTTTCCTTTTTGGACTTTCCATGGTTGCAAGTCTTGTGGTACAACAATTATTTTGCATGACATTGTTTTGGAGGCATCTTTTCACCGAAGAAAGATTGCTTCTTTAGTGTCTGACAAGTTAATCTCCGCACCAGGAATTACTGGCATTGCCCAAAACAATCTCTTCTTTTGCGCAAGTTGTTGCCCGAGCGTGTTACGTTCATGCTGAATTTGAGTCATACCGGTTCGTTGTCGCGTGAGTAATTGTTCTCCTACCATCGAGAGCCTATTTTCATTTCTGCCCTGTTTTCTCTTTTACCAAAGTGCGCCAGATACATCGAGAAACATACATTGGTCGGAAGAGGAAAGTCCTGGATATTCCTAGGCTACTGGAAAGTTCTCATCACTCTTGTGCCAAGGGACAAAAGCTTGTAAAGATCAGGCTCCGAGATCCCTTTTATACTCAGGAAAATTCCCCTGCTACTTGAAAAAGTAAAGGTTTCAATCACACACGAGTAAGTATTTTAGCTAACCACATGCGCCTAGAAGCACTTTAACACAAAATCCAATAGTCTATATTGATGACTTCAGTGAGACATAAGAATTATATCAGTGATCGCTTTTGAGGGATCGGGGAGAAATAGCGCCCTTCATGTCTAGAATCAAAATCTTCTCTTGACGAGTCTCTATTCTCTGAACAAGTCTATTTACCATCCGAAGCCAAACACCATTCTTCAAAGAGATCCGGCTAATGCTCAAGTTGAAATACATATTCAGTCAACCGCTGCAGTTTACTGGGATCCAGCTTTTGATCCGTCGCCGCCTGCTGCTGCTTCACTGTAAGCATTCGAGAAGCGGGGTCGACGTCCCAACCTTGCTGGAGCACATCTGCAAGTATCAACAGAAACTCTACTAATGACGGTGCAAGAAATGCATGTTATTGGGGAAAAAAAGAAAAACAAACATGCAAATGAAAAAGGCACTAATGAGGTACACATAAATGAATGGCGGGGCAAAGGCACCAACAAGGTAAAGCCAGAAGGAAAGCAGATATTTCTAACTAGCCATACTCTACCTAAAAAGGCTCCTTCCACATGATCCAAGCCCATGTCTCATGTCAATGAACTAGTCGACGTGACATACAAGCAAAATACGAAACATCGAGAGCCTCAATAATGCTTGCATTCACAAACCTATTCCTATATCAATGAGTGTAGAAGCTTACAGTTTGCCACATCATCCTCGCTCATTCCCAGAAATAGGGCTGCATCTTGTACGCTTATTGTTGAATAGGCAGATGACAGCAGCCGGAACATCCTCTTGGTGTATTGCTCTGCCACAACAATCAGGATGGCATGAAAATGCTACCGTGCCCAACATTGTCAATAAGGTTATCGAAAAAGAGATGACTGAATGCAACTAAAAGTTGAAAATTTAAGAAAGCGTTATAACCTGAAGCAAGTCCAAAACTCAGTGGAGAGCAAAAGAGTCAAAAGTCATGTAACTCCACTTGTAATGACTCCACGCTTTTAGGTTTTTGCCTCTCTTAAAACCCTTTCTTGCATCTATTAAAATAAGTATAGTGTCTTATAAACTATTCTCTTCCAGTCTAGTTTAAGGAATCCTTTCAAATCTGAGATATTGAAAACCAACAAGAACGAAGAATGCACATCGATGAGAACCTAAGAGGCTATGCACGAGGCAAGCAGAATGCAAATCATAACATAATCAGTCTTCCATCTAACTCTTCATTGCTCAGATTTGCTACCAATGAAAGCACTACCATATAACAGCTCGACTATGAAGCCAGAGAGAGGCTAGGAAAGACAACTAACCATCTCCCCTCCTGCAACAAGCCATGGGAAAAAGGAACTCCTTAGAAACTTTTAATTGACTTTTGATAACAATATGCTAGAGGAAGCACAAAAATTCTCAGATAAGTAAATCAAATTATGGCTTTTGAAAAGCATGTGCTGTGACCAGACAAAGCATGAAATTGCTTCATGTTGCTTATAGAACTTCCAACATGACCATAAAAAGTTCCCATTCAAGAAAACCAAGAATATTGTCGTGCATCGATTATTAATCATGACACCCATGCTTATGTCCAAGAATACGTCTGAAAGAGCAAAACTTGCCTGCAAATGAAGCTACAAGACCTCTAGCTTCCTGACTCCAATCAAACCCACGAATAGCCTCATAAACAGCTGCATAGTCCCGAGTCCACAGGTGCTGACCGATTTTCCAGGCAGCAACTACTTCTGGTTGGTTCTCTTTGACAGAAGAAGGTATTGATTTCCAGAGGAACCGAGTGCTATTGCTGCTAATCAAAGCTCAAGTGAGGGCTGACTCTAATATAGTATGACCACAAAATATAGCACAACAAAATGCAGAACAAAGATCTAGTCCACAACCCTAAATCTCCCACTAAGCAAGAGTTCTGTTATCGAAAACATAGCCAGCAATTTCACAGAAACAAAACAAGTTCAAAATCTGATCAAAGAGAGACACGGATCCCCAGGACTACAGATCAATTCATACAACACCGGCCGATTTTTAACAGTCATAGCTAGGAAAAGTCAGAAGACCTCTGCAGGATAACCACTGGGGCTAAAAAATAAGCCAGCATCAACAAAAACAACTAGATCATAAATCCCCATCTTTCTGGTAAAATCAGTCAATCAATTTCTCTTTCAATCAGGAATCTCGAACTTCTCGTATCCCCAACCCTTCAGTTTCTCTGACTGACAGAAGTCAAAAGACATGACATTTCCGCAGGTATTCTGCCACCAACTATAACCCAGAACCCAGTCAAGCGAGGAAGAGAAAGCTTACATATCATCCGCATAAATGTGGCCGAGAAGATGAATAGCGTAGGGCCATTCTTCTTGGAAAGCAACCCCTTCTGCTGCTACCTGCGAGCATGATTTTTCCTAACTCAGGTCGACGACATGAAACCCAACATTCTATGCACATGGATTTAGCCAGAAACACACATAGACACACACAAAAGAACTTGAGAAGAGCAATCAAAACTACCTGAAGCATCAGATGATCACAGATATCAGCGATTTGGGCGTACGACTGGGAGGCCAGAGCCTCCTTCACGTCACCAAAATCCATTACTTTTGTCGCCCTTCTTTTCCTGTGTTCCACTGATCGTGAGCGTGCTCGAGTGGGGGAGAGGGAGAAACCGGTAGCTTGCAAGGTTTTGATTTTGGATGATCCGAATCACGGCGGGTTTGGGTCAGACCGCTTTGTTGCAGGGTTTGGATCATCCGGCCCAATAACTGGGCCTTAAGGTTCAGGCCCAAGCGAAGGCTCTTGGTCGTGGGCTTTGTGAGAAGACCTCAACTGCACGTCGTTCATCTGGCCAACATTGACGGGAAAATTACCAAAAAAGTCTTCAACCTATTGCAATTATACTAATTCAATCCGAAACTTTTTCTTTTGGCCAATTCAGTCCTAAATATTTTATAATTGTGCCAATTCTTAGTCCATTTGGTCGACCCTGACATGGCGCTGCTGGCTCTGGCGTGGCAAATTTTTAATAATATTTCGATTTTTTAAATTTTTATTTTGGCAAGGGCCGTGAGCCCTCGTTCAGCGGTCTTCGCCGGCCCAAACTCAAAATAAGAAAAGAAAAAAAGGCAAAAAAAACTATAAATAATAAATAATTCGAAAAATATTAAATATTATTAAAATTTTACCACGTCAGAACCGGCCTCCCAAATGGACTGACTTAACACAATTACAAAAGGTTTAGGACTGAATTAGCAAAAAAATAAATTAGTATTGAATTGGTACAATCAATAGGTTTAGGACTTTTTTGGTAATTCTCCCAAGTATTGACTGATGCAAAGCTTTTTTTGGTCCTTTTTTTTTTTGCCTAATACCTTAAAAAACCCTACCTTAGGTCCGTTCCAATTTCTATTTAATTTTTTTTTGGTCCCGTTAAAAATCCCTAACTTTAGTTCCAATCCTACTTTAGGTCCAGTCCAATTACTCTGCGATTCGTTAATCAATTTCTTTGCGGCCAAATTATCCATTAATTAATCTGAGAAAGGCACAGCACACCTTGCTCCTTAGGTTCTAAAGACATCGCCCTTGTGATGAACTTCTTCTTCTTCTTCTTTGGGGGGGGGGGGGGGGGGGGGGGGGGGAGAGAGAGAGAGAGTAAAGTGAAAGCATAATCTGAAATTGGAGTAGCAAAGCTTCAGCTCAGCCTCCACTTGTTTTTTTAGTCGGAACTCAGCCACTTTACAGTGCGGTCATATGTATGTTCCGTCCAAGCGAAGGAACCGGTGTTTGAAACAAAACAAAAAGAGAGAAAAACTAAAAGAATTACAAAGAAAGAAAGAGTTAATAAATTGAAGAAAAACTTTCGGTTGGGTGGGGTGGGGGGGGAAAGAATTGTATAGTGTCAATTACAGCTCCGGAATTTTCTCCCAGCCAGCATCTCAAAACCCCCTTTGCTTTCAACATACTCCATGTGGGAGTGGGAGGATTGGCAGCTTCCTGCTGTGTTCCCACCTCTTTTTTCCTTTCTACCTTTTTTTCCCTTGCCTTTATCTATCTCTCCATCTCCAATTGATTTGAGGAGAGGCAAAGTTAACCCAAAAGCCAAAAGCCAAAAAGAAAAAAGAGAGGGTGGGATGGGAGCGTTGATCTTGAATCTTTACACGCGCAATCCATCGAATCCGCACTGCTTGTAAGTGAGGGACTGCTTGCTCGGACTGATCACTACTGCACAATTCACCGATACCTGCCCACTCCACCACCATTCATCAACACATGTCAACACAGAAACCAACAATAGAGACACAGGCAAAAACAAGTGCAAAATGGAGGTAATCGCCACGAGACTTCATGTGTTGCAAAATAAACTTGTCAATAACCGAAAGTGAGACAAAACACGACAAGTCTCTAACTTGGGGAAGAGCAGGTAACAAAAATAACCCGACCCCCTCCCCCTTGAAGAAATCGATGCATGTCAGGCATGATTGGGAAAGTGAGGTGCTGGGGCCCGGGCCCTTCAACCGCGAAATCACAACAAAAGGAAAGAGGTTTTGATTCCCCCTAACGCAATGATACATTCGTGTCCGATTTTTTTTTTCCACCGAGGAGGGGCATGGATGGGACCCATGAAAGGACGAGATCACATGGCCGACACTGTACACAATCCCGAGTTTTCTCCTCTCGACTCTTCCTTGCACGATAAACGTCAATTCTTATTATAATGCCCGAGCCATTTTGTCAAACAATTCGGCTGCACTCCCACCTCTGGTCCTCGTTAGTCAATCAAAAGACTCAGAATAGAGCGGAGCCAAGTTTCCTCTTGGTTTTGTTCCGACCCACGTAGAAATCATTCATTGGTTAGAGTCCCCAGAATGTAATGTGCTCAGTGTTCATGACGGAATTCAGGATTTATGCAGGAATTTCAAGACAACATTTGAATTTTGTGGGTCGCGCATATTCACAAGCGTCAAGATCTAAGTAAGCTGTGGTTGATACCAAGACAGATGTTCTCCTCTTAGCAGCGCCACCCAATGTCCTGACTTCACAGTTTACATAAACGAGATGCATCCAAAACATAAAAAGCCCATTCCCTACATCACATTCTCTGCAACAGAGCCAAGGTATTAGGGTCGAGGGAGTACGATGTGCTCGGGCGTCTGTCGTGTTCTGGAAGGTGAACAGCAATGTGAACGAGAAAGGAGCTAGCTTCCCTTCCCACGCATTACCCTCTATCTACTTGTCTCGAGCTATGACAAAACTATACGGCTCCCTTTTAAACCTCGCAATCTTATTTCATTTCCTTCGATTTGTAGTCTTCAAGACTAGACACGGAAATAACTCCCGATTACCAAAGTTATTACCAAACAAACCACGATGTTGTACCAAAAGGAAAGCAGATATAAAGGAAGACGAGTGTGCGTCGGCGGGGACTCCGTTAATGCACGAAAAATAGCATATTCCTTCCAGACAATAACCCGATGTCATCAAAGGGAGTGGATCGAGGTAGCGGTAGCTTTTGTCAACTTTTAAAAGAAAAAGGAAAGAACAAATCATTGACTTTGCCTTATCCTCGTCCCTTCACTTCATCATCAAGACAGTAACCATCGACCTGCGAGTTACCGGTACAACACACGAACCCGCACCATTATTACGACGGTACCACCCACCCCAAAGAGTAAGGCTATGTTAGTGCGGGCCCCCCAGTTAAGATAATTATCATGCCCAACCGCCCCTCCACCCACCTCCAACGGCGGCTCTCCCCCGCTCCCTTCCCAAACACTAATCCACCTAAATCATCGCCATAACCCAAATAATAAGAAATTTCAGAGGATCATACCCCTAGAATAAGCTAATCACACAAGTCGCGTGCAGTGATTAGTGATTAGTATGCACATAATCATGAGCTGAGCTACAAGAAGAGTTAACAGGAATTGTGAACTGACCTGAACGCCAGGAGAGTCGATGTTTAGGACCCGGATCTTGGCCCCGACATCCCCAAGCACCCGGAGCTCCACCCGGTCATTCAGCGACGCGTCCCTTATCAAGTCGGACGCATCCGCCTGCAACAGGTTGAACCGATCGACGGCGATGGTGGCCACCACCTGCCGCTCGCTGTGCGCCTCCTGGTAGAACCCCGGCACGGAGGCCTTCCCCAGCGGAATCCCCTTGTACATCACCGTGAACCTCGACTCGCCGTACCTGATCCCCACCTTGTTGGGATTCACCGCCAGGAAGAGCATCCTTATGTTCAGGGACAGCGACGCGCTAGTCGGGCTGGAGCCGGCGGTGGCGGCCGCGGCGGCGGCGGCCGTGGCGGGGTCGGAGGGGGAGATGCCCATGTACTGGACGCCGACCTGCTGGAGGTCGAACTGGGGCTTCTTGGGCTTGACGGCGAGGACGACGACGAGGACGACGGCGAGGACGAGGAGGGCGAGAAAAGAGAAGAGCAGGAAGAGGCAGCAGCAACAGCCCTTGAGCGAAGCTGAAGAGGAGGAAGAGGAGGAGTAGTAGTACTGGAGGCGGTCGTGCGAGGGCGGCGGAGGGCGTGCGCGGTGGTCGCCATTGGCCCGAGTTGTCATTCTTTGCTTTTTCCCAATTTCTCTCTCTCTCTCTTGTCGTCTTTTTTCTGCCTCTTGCCTTTTCTGCCGCCCTCGGCTTGAGAGAGAGTGAGTGGGGGCGTGAGGACAGGACAAGGAGTGAGAACTGAAAAATAGCTTTGCTTAGCAGGGAGATAAATTAAAAGGGTGCTCCCTCCTCAGATTCTCAATGTCCATAATTGAGCAGTCCCGGACCCGACCCCTGCCTTGCACAGCAAAAGTTCCCTAATAAAACGCAGGAAAAAAACATTTCCTTTTATGATGTAACATGCGACGATAAAAGAATTGGAGGTAATAATTCAATAATTTCAATTTGAACATAAGTAAGGATAAATCAGAGTTATAAAGTAAATCGTTGTTATTTCCTGTAAATCTTAGTTGTTGCAAACATTCCAAGGTTTAATTTTTATACGAATGTGATGTTCTTTTCTTTTGGGTCGAAGTGGACATATTGTTCTCCTCCTAAAAGATTATTACGACATGGTTGCTCCAGATGGGTTTTTTTTATTCGAATGAATCTTATAGGTCAAATTGTCAGGCTCCGTTTATTTCGCAAAAAAATTAGTGATTTATAAAATATTTTTATGAAAATGATCACTTATGTCGATTACAAAAATAAATGAATAAAAAATAATTTCATCGATCACGAGATATTAAAAATAAATTATTTTCGATAACGATAATATTTTTCATTGGCTAATTATTTCAAGCGACATAATTGATCATTTTTAACTCTATATTTTTTTGAATTATTTATTTTTCTCGAAATAAACAATGCTTATTAAATGGGTGGGTTAGTCGGAGGTAGACATTGGCGTTCCTTTCCTTACACTCTAAATCTTAAAACTGATTCTGATTGGGCTGAAAAACGACGTGTTCTCCGAGTGTTGTCTTGGGCTGGCAAGACAAGGCATTGACAAGGATCCATGAAAAGCTCGTTTTGGGTACTAATATTGGGCCGAGCCCATTTAAAAGGAGGGCCGGGTTGGACTGGACCGGCTTGCTCGTTTCCGACAAAAAGGGAGAGCGTGGCGAACACCTTCGTCCCGGGCGCGTCGACGCGGTGTCATTGTCGTGCTTTCCCAACGGATCACGTGGGCACGTTCCCTGGACTGACGGCTGCTTTGCGGGCGGAGTGCGTGGCGTGGTGTGGTCCCACGACTTCTCCGTTCCGGCGAATCCTGACCATTGCACCGGTTATGATGTCCGACGGCGGCATGAAGGCCTTTTCCCGATATTTTTCATCTTTTGCAGAAAATAGATTTGCTCTGAACAGGAAAATTGAATTTTTGAAAAAGAATTATGACTTGAGTTCGTTTCGCTATTTAAATGGATGTTCTTATGTAATTTTCCCTTTTTTCCTGGTTTGAATTATTGTTCTCAATCTTTTGAAATTGTGTAAAAACAACGAAACATGAAATAGAATAATTGCATCCGGTTTCGCCATTGACTCGAAATGTCGTAGAGCCTAATTTCTAAAATTATCGATGTTCGATTGGCATGGTTCTTACATGTCTAGCATGCTACCGCATCTCTATTATAGTTTTCCACGTACACTTCTACATGTATCTGCCTGTACCACGTGCCTGCATATACCTATCGAGAACAATTGGTCGTTGCTATTCCTTAAACACAGTCCCTGGAAACTCATAAAATATCTCGAAGATTTTCTTAATCTACAAATTTAGCATATACGGATGTACTTTCTATACGATCCTTGCCACCTACATTGTTATTATTTTGAATAAAAGACAACATCTATATACGGCGTAATTTTTATTTAAAAGCACGTGTGGCGCATTCGGCATGTTTATAAACAACTCGTTTTTCAACGAAAAATGAAGGAAAAAAGCTACAAAAAATCCTAAACTATGCCCACCGCGATACATTTATCATAAAACTTTTTTTGTGACACAAAAAACTCCAAATTTGTACTCATGTGACACATTTATCCCAAACTTTTTCTTGTGATACAAAAAACCCAAAACTCATACCCATGTGACACATTTATCCGATATTATTTTTTTGTGACACAAAAAACCCCCAAACTTGTAGAATGCGACACATTTATCCCAATTTTTGAGGTAAATATGTCACACATTTACAAATTTGAGGTTTTTGCTATTACAAAAAAAATTTGGGGTAAATATTTCACAATGGTACAAGTTTGGGATAAATGGGTTACATGGATACAAGTTTGAGATTTTTTGTGTCACAAAAAAACTTTGGGATAAATTTGTCGCAATGGGCATAGTTTAGGATTTCTTATGGTATTTTCCCAAAAATTATTAAACAAACAACTCATTTATTCACAGGTTGCTTGGGAAAAAAGATTATTAATTATTCTTCACCCAGACTCATTTGTTATGCCAAATTAACGGCGAGCAAAGAGAAGAGTAATTTTAGATATATCAAGGCTATACTTATATAACCGATAAAGCGACGGACCAATCATTTTCGACGTAAACGGAAGTTGGACGAATCATCTGAAACACGAACTTTCACGAATCAACGTCGTCGTTCCAAAGTTTGAAGGAAAAGAAAGAAAAACAAAAAGAAGATGGAGAGCCTGGCTTTCTTGAGCGTAGAAATGACTCCCATGACGAGAGCGCCGATTCCGTGGGGTCAACATCTCTGGATGATGGATGGATCGCTGAACGGCCCTGATTTGCCATATATCAGAGCGGGAAGAACCACGGGTATACCGGATAGCCACACCATGACCACATCTCCCAAGTTTCCTCGACTTTCTTAAATTTTTTTATATTTTTGTTTTCTTTTTAAATTTTTTAAAAAGGGCCCAAAAATGCCACCAAACCCCAGCGAATGGGATCGAAGTGCTTCTCTCGCAAGCTCTCCTTGTACGATATCTTTACATGCGCAGAAGAAAAGAGTACGAGAAATTTTAATACCGGCGAGACGATTAGAGAGAGAGAGAGAGAGAGAGAGAGAGAAGTGTGTGTGGGTGTGTTGTGGTTCTGCGTTGCGCGCTCCTGACTCCCTCGGCCTCGGTCCCATCAACCGAGCGTTCGCTCACCAGTTTCGATTTCGCGCTCAAACAAAAAAGCCCTAACTTCCTCCGCTCCTCGCCTTCGATCTCTCCGACCTTCTCATTCCCGGCGAAGTTCTCCGGTAACATCTCTATCCCTCTCCTCTTCTGTCTCGTCTGATTTTTTTTTTTCCCATCCCCGACGATTCGCTCGCTCGCTCGCCCGCGTCAAATTGCGCTGGGAGGTTCGAGCAATTTGCCTTAGCTTCGCGAAATCCGATTTTTTTTTTTCCTCCTCCGTAAATCGAACTCTTCTGCAGTGGGCGTAGGACAGCTTCAGGATTACGCACTTGTTCCCTTCTTTCTTTTGATTTAAGTTTTTGTTTATTGTTTTTCTTTTTTTCAGGCGATATAATAGTGGATGAGTGATTTGGGATCGTTTGAATTTTAAGGGACGGTTCGGTTGAGATTCCTAACTTGCGGGTTGGTCCAATTGGTTCTTCTATATTTTATCCGTGCCTGCGAGATCCCTGAGGGGAGGGATCATGTACCTCGAATCTCACCTTGCTGTGTCTTCCCGTATTTTATTTAATTAATTGGTTGTCATTGCGTGTGATTTTTGATCGATCATGTTACCTCATTTTCCCCGGACATCTATACATTTCCTGACCTTGCCCTGTTCTTTTTCACGGGTTTTCATTCATTTGATCACACAACGCAACCCATTTTGGCCCTCGTGTGCTAATTGTTCTCTCTGGATTTAGATTTGCTCGAGGCAAGCGGCAGGTGATACCCCCCTTTTCAAATCTTCCTTGTTATTGCTTTGAATTGGGTAACAAGTGTTCTTCTTTGGGCATTTTAAGATGAGTTTCCGTTAGCAGATGAGGCGTGGTGCCGTTCCGGCGCTTTTGCGCTTTTTGGGTATTCCGAAAATGCAATGCTGGTGGTGACATTCACCAGCTAATTATGTGGAACTCTCCAATTTCATCTTGTAGCTTCGTACCACACACACAACTTTCTTCTATTGCATTAATGTCAATGTTGCACGATTGCTCTTCTTAATATGTGCATTTAACTCTCATGAAGATGCGTCCAAAGAGGGTGTCGGATGCTTTAGTAGACTTCATCCGCCGTGGTTGCATCGAGATTCTCAAGGAATTAAGAATGTGTATTATGACCTTTCTTTCAAATCCATCTATATTTATTAAGTGAGTCGAAATTTGGATTCCTTCTCCCAAAACTTTGTATGCTTGATAGCATTCACTTGCTGCTGGCATTGGCAAACTGAAATTTCAATGATTTGTTGAACCTTGACATGATTTGTCAGGTATGTGGATAACAACCTTGTGAGCATTGGTTGGTCGTGAATCATTGATCTTATCTTCATCCTCTTTTTCGGGACAGTCGAGATCTTTTCTGCTATCTGATATATAACAGCTGTTATGCTTTGTCTTAGAGTCTCCATCCATGTTTTCCTCAAGTTACTCTTGCTCGTCTTCTACTTTCTCTCAAGATCAATTCAGTGCTTAAATATTTTATCTTCTTGTTCTTGTGAATCATCAGTTGACCTTGATAATGCCATTCCCACCTCACCCTTTATGGTACTTATACCATGTGTTACGAGTAATTCATTCTACAACATCTCAATGTTTCACGGCTAATCTAGTTTGGTGTTCTGAAGTTGGTCAATCTGTCTGTTTTATACTTGCTCTCTTGCGAACTATTGAATGGTTTGGTTACATGTCAGACAGCTTGCTAAAAGGGTACTATGGTGTTTTCCTATAGTTCTAGCTGCTCTGTTGAGACTTGATCACTCAATATCATTGCTGGTGCTTGGAAGACATTTCTTGGTCGTCTCCACCTCCCGTTATTCCTTGTTCTTCTCATCCCCATATCTTGCCAGTCGCAGAGCACATGTGGATTTCATTTTTGTTATGCATAACCCAGAGTTCCATTATTATTATTATTTTTGGTCAACTTTAATGCTTAAGAATCCTATGTCTAATGCTAGGTTAAATTTACGACGTGTCATGAGCTGTAATTTAGTTATTCCTGCATTCCCTTAGGGAATGCCAATCCGAGATAATGATGAATCCAGGGATGGATGCTTATTTACTATCACATCTAACAGATTACATTCTTCAATGTGTGCGTGATCTTGATTACCACAGCTACTCTATTATCCTTTTTATTCGGAAGTGAAGATTCTGCCTTAACGATGGCTCCTTTGTATTTTGCCTCAAGTCAAAAGAGTTGCTGGAGGTTCTAAATGTATCACTTAGTTCTTTCCTTTTCACTTTAGATTGCCTTTATTGAAAGAAGCTTTTACTCATCCTCCATATTGCAGCTTCTATAGGTGGATAAGTACATAATAAATCTTGTATCATAGAAATGCAGTTTTCTTTAACTGACATTCATCACTTTTGTTATCATTGGGGTTCACTGGGCCTATAAATGATGAATGTCGAAGTGGTCTTGTCAGAACTTTCACATGTCCATCTTAGGGGCCATTGTTAAAGGTTATGGCAGTTACAAAGTTGAGCCATACTAGGATGTCCTTCCTCATCAGACCATTTGCTGCACAATGTATGGATGCTAGAGCCATTTGGTGAGGTCCCTGTACATATGTCTTGATATATGTGAAAGTGATCACCATGTTGAAACCTGAACTTCTCAAATATGCAAATAATATTGATATTGGTTGTGCTGATTTGGGGATAGAAGACATGTCGTTTAACTAGTCTATATTTATCTCAAGGTTTTGTGAGGTGTTGGTAAGTGAATAGTGACCTTCACGATCAGTTGGAGGTTTGTGTTGGAGAATGCATGATTAAACCGTGTCAAGTTTTTCTGCTGAGAACAGAGTATGTTCTCCTATGGTTCATATGTTACGTTGTAGTTGGATAGTTGGTAGATGTGAATTGTTAGTTAGCGGTGGGAATGACGAGGACAGTGAAAAGGTGGACATTTCATGCTAATACGTCATGTTATATGAACTGATAAATGATGGTCCAGGGCATTCTTGTGGCTGTGTATGTGATGGTGTGTGCTTTGGAAAATTTGTGGAGCAACATTGGAGAAAGTTTAGCAATTGTCATATCAACCACTTTTTTACCTGATTGTCAGACAGGAAGTGTTCAATTTTTTTGTTTGTCTTATTGATGGTTGTTTAACTTGTTGAATTTTCATGGCTTCGTTGACTTTCTTGTCGGAATACGTGTTTTCATGTTGTCGTATTTCAGCCAGTATGATCTCATCATCTCACCATTTTTTTCTTGATTGTCAGGTTTAGTCTGAAAATGGCAAAGGGTAGCAGAGGGCGACGTAGGATTGCTTCCCAACAATACAGATCGACTCCATATGGCTTGGCATCTTGTAATCGCAAAATGTTGGAGAACTTGGGTGCCAAAAAATCTGACAAGGCACTGAATAAGGACTGGGAAGATGCTATATGCTCTGTGTGTATGGAGTACCCTCACAATGCTGTTCTTCTTCTCTGTTCCTCCTATGATAAGGGTTGCAGACCGTACATGTGTGGTACTAGCTGCCGTTACTCAAATTGCCTTGACCAATACAAGAAGGCCTATACCAAAGTTTCCTCATTTGATCATGCTCAGTCCTTGCAGAACTCAGCTGACAACACAGTGATATTACCTGACTTAAATCTGCCCAATGAGAAGAGTGAAGTGATGGAGCTTGCGTGCCCTCTTTGCAGGGGCCAGGTGAAAGGGTGGACTGTGGTGGAACCTGCACGAGAATACTTAAATGCGAAAAAGAGGAACTGTATGCAGGATAACTGCACATATCTTGGAACTTACAAGGAGCTAAGAAAGCATGTAAAGACAGAACACCCCTCTGCACGGCCTCGTGATGTGGACCCGACGATAGAACAGAGATGGAGGCAACTCGAACAAGAGCGTGAAAGGGATGATGTGATCAGTACAATAAGGGCGACAATGCCAGGAGCCATGGTATTCGGGGACTATGTGATAGAGGGAAACCATTATGGATTAGATGTAGATGAGAGCAGCCTTGGTACAGATCGCCCAGAGAGGAATGTTGGTTTGGATACGGGCTTTGATAGTAACCTATTTAATGTCTTTATGCTTCTGCATGCATTTGGTCAGTCTGGGAATGTTGATCTGAGAAGAAGATTAAGGCACCAAGAGAGAGCCTTGCAGCGAGCATCCGACAGGAGTGCCCTTGGAGGCCGGCACACCACCACCCCCGTTGGTGGCTCAGATGTTTCTGATCAAGAGAATGGAGATGACAGTAATGACGATAATGCCCATGATGGTAGTGTATCGCTAGTGAGCCGCCTGCGTCGCCATGGCAGAGTGCTATTGGGACGGTCCAGTAGGAGGAGGAGGCGCAGAGAAGGCAACGGAAATCAAGATAGATGACTTGTTCCCTCGAGAAGGGAGATCTTTAGAACATTTTATCTATGCTTAGTACTAGCCATTAGGATGGGAAAATAATAGCACACTTGAATGATTTGTCTGAAAAGGGAAGTTGGACTTGCCTTTCACAAGATGCATGCATTTCTTTTGCATTTCGTGGTCTGTTCCACAGATTGGCTGGGAATGGACATCAGGAAAGAAGAACGGCCTTTATTCCTGTAGTCATGTGACATATGCTGAAGATTACCGGATGTACACATGTATTTTCTTTGATATCCTTTTGCAATTTCAATTTGTCAGCTGTTGTATGGAAAACCTTTATTCAGTCATGTGTACATGTCCTTGAACATCCTCATCCCCATTTAGAACTGTTCCCGATCTTTTACTGGTAGGTAAGGAAAGCAGTGTCATTTGTTTTATTTCCCTGATGGACATCAGCCCTTTCTGTGATGATTCAGGGACAGTGCAGGATATCCCTTCCTGCACTTGAATGTGTTTATATCATACTCTCTCTCTCTCTCTCTCTCTCTCTCTCTCTCTCTCTACCCCCACCGACCGTCTCTCTGTCTCTCTACCTTGATCCTGCACCCCCCACCAGCGCGTTTTGCCTGTTGCATCTGAGCGGGTGTTCTGCGTTTTGCTGCTTCTCATGACTGGGCTCATTCATAAATGTTTCTGGAGGCTTTAATAATTTCTAGTCTAGAATTACCAATCATCTTCTGGAACTAGACTTGCTGAACGGTTTCAGTGCAAACTATCGAAGATTCTCTTTGATCCAGCTAACTGCAGCATGGTCCGGTCAAAACTGCATTAAGGAATTACAGGTGGGGCTTCTGATCATCTCCTTTTCCCTAAGGACAGGTAAAACACCTTGTCATCGGGCTAAAAACTTCCTCTATTGGAAAGGCCTTTAAGTTAAGACATTGAAAAGACAATGGTCACTTTGAGAAGGGTACATGTTTTTTTTTGTCTTAATGAGATCAAGGTTTTGCGTTTCTGTCGTACAACAAAAGGAGCAAAAAAGGAAGAGCGCAGATATTAGGGGCATTCCGAGAATCGAACTCGGGACCTCTCGCACCCAAAGCGAGAATCATACCACTAGACCAAATGCCCTTGCCTGTGATGCCTTTTACACTTTAATAATGATCGTACAACCCCCGGCTTTTCTTTGACAAACTAGACTTATAAACTTGTTACCAACTTTGACTAAGCAGCGTGGTTTAGCTAAGTAATTGTGAGTGAGAGCTGCTCCCTCGAAACCTTTATAATTAGCGGTTTCCTTTAGCCAAAGTCAGTTAATCTTATTGCATGACCCGCTTTAATCTTTAGACTTTATAGGAAAAATTACACAAATAGTCTCTAAAATTTAACTCAATATTCAATGTTAATCCCAAATTTTTAATTTGTTCAATGTGGTTCCCGAATTTTAACCCAATATGCAATAAATCAAGGTGGTCTATAAAAATTTTATTTATTCAATATGGTCCCTGAATTTTTAGTATATGTTCAGTTCAATACTTAGATTATGTGAAATTTTTTTAATGTTGTCCCTAAATTTGAATTAATGAAATTAAAACATTGGAGATCTTCATGTAGTGTATGGACTATATTGAACACTTACTGAAAGTTTAAGCACCATATCAAACAAATTAAAATTTTCAGGAACGAAATTGGATATTAGACTAAAGTTTAGGGACAATATCAAACAAATAAATGTTTAGAGGTGACATTACAAATTAAATCAAAGTGCAGTGATCATTTGTATCATTATCCCGACCAGAGGAGTCGCACCGCACTAATATTTGACTTCTTAAAAAGTAATGTTATTTTCACTTGAGCTGCTTTTAACATCATCGTGCTACGTCGTATTTCCCTTGGGTTCGCACCCCCGACCACGATCACAGTTTGTGCACCCCCCCGCACCCGAATATTTCCTTCTAAGCCCTAAAAACCTCGACTCTTCTTACATCTTACAACTTACAACCCCCGCCGTCCGCCTCTCTCTCTCTCCCTCTTCAGGGCACACGGACGCTCGTGCTCTCCTACTGCTCCGCAGGTATTCTTTCTCCCTCGAAACGTCTCTCTTCATTCATAGAAAGGCCTCGGATGTCTCCGTATTACGTCTACTGTTATGTCGTTATTGATTCTTCCTCTGTATTAGAAGCAATTCGGAATTAATCATCTGGTGCTTTCAGTCCTTCGATTGGTGCTCATCTTTGAGATTTTGTTTTGCTCCATGAACGGCTTATTTAGTTCGCTTCTGTCGTCTTGCCTTTTCGTTTCTCACTTCGATTTGAGTAGCTAGTCGTTTGTGTGCTGTCCGCACCGATGATGCAAGTTTTTTTAGGTTTTCTTCGTTTCATTCCATCTATTTTTGGATGTCGAGATGGTCATTACTCGCTCGCTGGAGTTTCAAGCCATCGTCGGCATTTCAGATTCGGGCTCTGTGCCTGATTTTACGGATTTTCTGCGTCTTGTTAAGTTCCTTTCATTTTGATGGGCTTTCATGCGGCGCGTTCTGTCCCCCCCTCTCTGGCGCCGAATGCCAGATATAAAGCAGGAAGTGAAGTTGGTTTAGAGGTTTTGGAGATAACAAATCCGGCGACCGAACAGTCTGAGGCAACAAGCGGGGCTACCGGCTAGGCAACAGAATGCCAAAGTCTAAACGGAACAGAGCAGGTATCTTTATTTCTGGTTTTGCATTTTTCTGGTGATTAGGGTGTCGGTCAATTTGGGTGCCTTGAATTGGGACACAGACATCTGGTGAGGAGATAGAGATATCTTTCGACAACGGTTTTCTTGTTTAGGTCAAGAAAAATTGACTTACCCGCTGCACTAGGGGTGATCGGTTCCAGGATGGGTGGTTCCCACCCTAGAATCGAGAACCATCCGCTAGGGATCGGTTTCGCAAAATGCAAACTGTGAACCATCCGCTCGTTCCATGGATCCACCCGAGATCCGAACCACCGGTCCGGTCTGGTTCCCGGTTGGATCTCGATTACGATCCTACCGAGCACCAACATCAATTAAAAAAGAAAAGGGGACCAGTCCCGAAAGATAGTTTGGTAAAAGTAACTTTCCCAACTGCAATGTTTCAACACAATGAAATTCAAGAAAATGGCACCAGAGCAGTGCCACCACAAGACCAATTTCAAGACTCCAAACAGAGAATTCTCTTCTACTGCGTATGACATATTGGTAAACAATCAGCGGACTAAGCCAAAAGGTAGAAGCGCTCCCTTGCATTGAGTATGATGTATAGAACCCAAAATCAGTCCAACTGAACACTGAACAGATTTAGGCGTTGAAAAATCTGGGATAATATGATCCTTGGCTAACTTCCAAGGATCGGCCATTAACATAAAGAAAGTAAATTCCCATATTAGATGTCTTACATTCACTACACCGCGGACCAGCCTTGAGGTAGATGGCTTCAAGTAAAAGAATATATATTTGTATTATATAAAAGGACTAGTCCGGTTGGGCCGATTGGATGGTTTCCACCCGAAACCGGGAATCGAACCGGTACTCGCCAGTTCTAGAAAATTGGAATTAGGAACCGGATCGGTACCCGCTGGTTACCGTCCAAAATCAGTCGATTGGGTACGGTCCGGTCCGGTTTGGGTGGATCATGATTTTTTTGCTCACCCCTACGCTGCACCACACCCATATAATTTGTGAAGTAGGCGAGGATTCACTGTTTTTTTGGTTAAACGCAGTTACACTGTCAAAGACAAAGAAGAAGGGAAAGGAGCAGAAGGAATTGCTTGTAAATGCTATCAGGGAAGCTGTGGAGCTCTATGGCTCAATTTATGTTTTTTCCTTTGAGAACATGAGAAATCTGAAGTTCAAAGAGTTCAGGGACCAACTCAAATCTTCAAGCAGGTTACTTCATGAGTCCTTGACTAGTTGTGTTATTCAGTTTAACTAGAAACGCTATCCGATTACCTTCTTTGGACTTGGTTATGATCTACTATCGCATTTTAGAAAGGGGTGAAGAAAGTCTTTCTTGCCATGGTTTTTGAAAGGAGTAACCGTTACTGGCCTTCAAAATTTTTGGACACTAAATGAAGTTTGACAGCAAAAGTCGTTTATCCTTGGCCTGGTAATATCTGGTGGCTTGCTATTTGGTGGTGCCACCGTTAATTCATTATTTGAAAGTGGTTAATGAGGGTGAGTGGTAGCTTGCTAGTTGATGATATGTGAATCGACTTTTCAAAGTGATGAAGGTTTTCAATGAGGATAAGTCTTACAAATTTTCTTTTTTGGTGGGTTGGGAGTGGAGCTAGCAGTGTAAGTTTGTATTGTTTATGCAGGTTAGTTGCTACTACGTCTCATGCTGCTTCACATACACATACACAATACAGAATATGGAACACTTTAGAGCATTTTTTCTGAGTGTTCCATCTAACCTTTTAGCCTTCATCCATTTTCGATTTTTGATGAGAGAGCCTCAAGTTTCTATTTGATAAAAATATGCCTCAACCAATTAGAGATTTATTGGTTGCTAAATGTTTTCGCAGATTTTTTCTTGGGTCGAACAAAGTCATGCAAGTTGCTTTGGGTCGATCAGTTGGAGATGAGTTAAGGCCAGGCATCCGCAAAGTCTCCAAGGTACTGCCAGATGATCTCTTAGTTATCGAAATAAGAAGTGCCAATATTTATGTTTTCTTTTAATGCCTTTCTCAGCTCTTGCATGGAAATACTGGGCTTTTTCTCACTAATTTGCCGAAAGAAGATGTTTTGAGGTAAGCTTTTGTGTATTGCTACAGAACCTTCTATCCCAGGAGTGCATCATTGGGGCAATGCTCAAGCCATTGAACGAAATTTGAGTGACCTATCTTGCATGCATACCTGTGTGAATACCTACCCTCCATTCAGTCAAACACTCGAGAATTGAAACAAAAAATGGACCCTCCTCTCTCTACCCCCCCTCGAGAAAAAGGAAAATCACCATCTAAATGGCTTGCACAATACACAGACATTGGTACGTGAACAAGGTACCTTTGAGGGTAGAATTTTGATTTAAATTGTTTTCCTACGATGTGAGGGCATGTTTGGATAGAGCTGTTGAGAGTGATCGGGAATCAAAGTGTATCTCCTTAGCTGTAGGATGTTTATAACTATTAATGGGTTTCAAGGGGCACTGAAATTGGGATTTGAGGGTTTTCATTCCTGTGTTGAAGGGTGGGTATCAATTTGCTTGACCGATAGATGATAATAGAATAGTAACAATAGTCGTCGAATGTTTCAATGAATGTCTTCTCAAAAGGCAATTATGTCACAACGGGTAGCTCTCTCACTCTCTCTAATGTTTTCGTGTTGCAATCATCATTTTAGCTGATGGTAGAATGTGTCGAAGCTTTTATATATTTCCTTAACTACTTTGGAAGTGAGGAAAAGGACCTGTGGACTTGTCATAAATACTTTATTAGATCTTCAGGACCTATTGTGCTTTCCTGGTTGATCTTTTAATGTAGTTGATAGGTCTAATCTCCATTGCTTGAATTAAAGTTATTGTGGTCAATTTTCCCTATAAAAATACTGTGATTTTATAAACTAATGAGAATTCTTTATTCTCGTTATGATGCAAGTTTTATATGTTTGTGTTGGTCTTTTATATAATTTTCACATTGCAAAAGGGCATGTAAGTTTATATCTTTCACAATGTAGTTGTGATTATGACTATGTAGTTGTGATTTCCCAAAGTTGAAACATTAAATAGAGAAAATATCATTCCAAAAGCATTGCACAACAATCATTCAGTTTCCTTAATTTTACATCCAAAACTCTGGATTGGGATGACACGGTCATTTTGGTTCCTTATTGTTCATTCGCATTATGATAAGCAAGTTTTGATGACCACACAAGGCGTTAATGATGTAAATAACAAGTCGCACTATTAGATGGATTCCAAAGATTGTATTCAAAGTCCTTTAAGTCTTAACATGATGGATTCCAAAGATTGTATTTGTGCCTTTTAATTATTAGTTATAATGACTGGGGACATTTGAAGTTGGTCTATAAGTGGTTCCTGCTCCCACCTTTTGGGGATTCTTCTTGTCTCCCAAGTCTCAACATTTGTGTCATTCTTAATCTTTGAGCAACTTTTGCAGATTATTCAATGCATTCGAAGAATATGATTTTGCAAGGACAGGAAGCAATGCAGCGGAGAAGGTAAAGAGAAATTTCTTCGTGTCTTTGCTGCTTTATGCTGACACTAGGTTTGAAAGTGAACTGGCTTGGTGTGTGCAATAGGTGGTTTTGGTCAATTGATTAAATGAGAGAGACTTACCAAGCCAATTGTATGAACCATGTTTTTCTTGAATTGAAAATTGATTTTGGTGAACTGCTAGTGTATGCAATTGATCTCGGTGAATTCCCATTTGAGGCTTTAAACAATGCATCTGAGCTCTTAATTCTTGGTTTTTTAGCAGCAAAGTTTTTCGTTTATATGCCTGTGAAAGTTGGAAGATATGCTGGTTTCATTACTAGAGTTTTTGGTTTTTACATGGTTTAAGGACATACTGGTATCACAACAGTTTTTTGGCTTGGTATGGCCATTGGATTAATTTCTGAAGTTTTAGGTCGTGCTGTCTAAATATTTTGTCACACTTTTGCTGTATGTATGATGGCTATTGGCTTATTCTTTGGTCACATTGTAGGTGGAGCTTAAGGAAGGTCCTCTGGTGGAGTTCACCCATGAGATGGAGCCCTTCCTGCGCAAGCAAGGGATGCCTGTCCGGTTGAACAAAGGTGTTTGTGCTCACTACTGTCCATTTGCCGCATGATCGGAGGAGCTTGCTCACCTAACATGCTCTCTCTAACGCAGGTGTGGTGGAGCTTGTTTCAGATTTTGTTGTTTGTGAAGAGGGAAAGCCGCTATCACCTGAGTCAGCTCGGATACTGGTAGCCTCTCAATTATTCTTATAAAATATTTCACTTACTGGATAATTATCTTTGTAGGCTACCTCGAGATGCATTTGTTCTTTGTGCTGTGTTTTTTTGGTTGTGACATATTGACACAGTTAACTGAAAAGAAGGAATCTTGTACCTGAAAATTAGATGGAATGCACGATGTAGATTGACTTGATATACAGTCACTCTGGAATTTGTTTTTTTAATTATTCAGGTATATTTTTCCCATTTAGATTAGGAATATCATTACCCTCCTGTGTATGAGTGAAAAAATAATCAAACTCCTAGGTTAAAAATTAAATTAAGCTTTGTTTTCGCAAAAATAAAATGAAGTGGTAAGTACTGAAAAACTTTGAAGGCCAAGAAAATGAGGAAGCATTGCTTGATTTTAACTCGGATTCTACATTTTCCTCCTTTGATCTGAAGGGTTGGGACGATGTCTTGACCAGGAAATGCTGTATTTTCTGACTTTTTCTACTTTGCAGCGTCTGTTGGGGATCAAGATGGCTACCTTCCGACTTAATTTGATATGCAGATGGAGTCCCGAGGATTTTGAACTCTATGCAGAAGGAGAGGATGATTCTGATGTTGAATCTTCCTAGAGGATTTTGTTTGAGATGCAAATTTTGTTTTGTTCTGTTTTATGGCGGCCGACGGGACTCAAATTCATATATTTAGGGTTCATGTAATTTGATTGCTTTCAGCATGCAAGGTTTGGCTGTAACACCCATGGGTAGTCTATTAAATGCTTATTAGAGTGCATTGGGCCTTAGTTGGGGTCCATTGATTTTGCAATTATCGGATGCAAGCATGGGCCTGTAAGTCCCGTGCGCTGTTACAAAAGAAGGCAATGTGCTAGGCTGTACGAGGTGAACCATAGTTTGACTTATTTCCGAATTTTAGGCCTTAACTCCGCCCATTAAGCCTATAAGTGGTCAATAGGCCGTTTACCTAATGGCCGAATTATGCCCTGTTGATGAGCCCACGTAGGCACATACTTAAGCCCGCAATCAAGGTGGCTATCCGGATTTCTGGGCATGCGCACTCTCCTTTATTCGTTAAGGCCCGTTTTTGTGGCCTCTAGGCCCATGGGTTTTTGGAACTTAATTGGGCCCTTGAATCGCACAAGTCGGCGCAGATGCATTGGGCCTAAGCCGATTTTTATGGGTCCATGTCCGGTTTTTTGGTCCTTAATGGATCCATCAGCTGTGGGCCTTAATGGGAAGGCCCATAGGATATTTAGGGTCTTAATTGGGTCAACGAATCCGAAATGGGCCTACCGAATTGGGTCTAGGCTCATCGTGAAAGCCCATTATCAATGCCCACGGTTGTACACTGAATGGATAAGGCCCACTGGACTTAATTGGGCCCACATTCCCAAAATGGGCCAACGGAATTGGGCCCAGGCTCATTATGAAAGCCCATCATCGATTCCGACATTGCACCCCTTTTCGAGCCGACTTCCAAAGCCATGGGCCACACTAATTGGGCCAGGCATATAGGCAAAGCTCACTTGGAAGGCTTGGGCCTTTACTGGGCCCAAATTTGTGGGACCTAGTGGGATAGGCCCATTAGATGTTTCAGGATTTGAATGGGTCCATTCGCATTGCGCCCAGTACGATTGTCAAGGCCCACCACATTCAGGGCCCATGGCAAGGCCTTTTTTGGGATTAAAATGGGCATCCAAGCCCAATTTGTGCCATCGAATATTTTTTCGACTTTATTCGGGAACACGAGTCCGCAAGGCCAACCAGATTTAGGGCCCATGGCCCGGCCTTTCATCCATCGTTGTCGTACGCACTAAGGACCAAAATATGTGCCACGAACTGGGCATTTAGCCTAAACGGTCGGAGGCTCAGGTGAGACCCGCGGGACATATCAGACCCGAATTTGATTGCCTTGACGCTGCCCATCAAGCACTAAAACTGGCGTATTGGCTAGGCAATGGTTGTCCGGCCTTAAGGGGCCACTATGGCTCTGTCCCTGCGCCCACGAAGGCCGTGTATCAAAGTCATGAGCCTCAATGGGCAGGGGGACCTCTATTTAATCCGTTTCAACAGTTTCATGTCGCAATGCTTATCCATCCTACGGTTTCTCATCAGGGGCATAACTTAACATCTAAATTAACAATAAATTCAAGGACCAATAAGTGAACACGAAGAATTAAAGAAAAAATACATGAGAAACCAAATTTGACATCAGAAATGGAGAGGCCCAGCAACATCCACCCTGCCAACTTAAGATGATTTTCAAGTGCACTTGCTCTTCATCATAGGAAGCCTCTCCCCCACCCCGAGCTTCGCTTGGACAATGTAACTGCACAGTTCTCTCATGCCAAATGCAAGAATAATTTCATGACGTCACCAATTCAGTCTTCTTATCCTCAAGAAGCTTTAGTTCCTGCCGCCAAGCTTCTACCTTTGTCAATTTCTCCAACTGCTCGGGCTGCAAATCTTCCTGTGGGGTTTTCTGATTTTGAGCTTCTGCTAATCGAATCTGCAGCCATAAATAAACACGACGATCTACTTCAAAGTCCATAGGCTCAAAAGTAATAAGGTAATTTTTCCTTTCTTGCTTCTCGCTACTCTAGCATATGACACGTGCCTCAGGGAAAAATCATTTCCAATCTGCCAAATATAAGGTAAAATCTGTCGAAAGTGAAGCAACCAACATAAGCCTTGTAATGAAAATGAGAGCACTTTTCCTGAAGGATAACATACGTGCTGTGAACAACTCAATTCATCATTTCTAATTAAAACAACTCCACTTCCGCCCCCCATCCCATCCTTTAAAATAAAAAAAAACCCAAAAAAAGAGTTCACGATGAGTCCTTTCAAGGAAAGAAAATTCAAAAGAGACTCGTGCTCGTTCATTAGGGCTTTGACACTGGTTAAAACCATAGATTGACATTTATCAAAGGGCCAAAGCTTGGATGAAATTAACTTCTCAGTCTCATGGCATCACAAACAAATTGCTTTTTACAGAAAAAGAATGTCACCAGCATAAAGGGGTCGCCCAACTGCAAATAAAATAAGAAGAAAATTGCACTCCAAACATCTGCCAGCTGAACCAGAAACAAGTATCCATCCATATATCGTTCATCACTCTTATGTCCTCTTCTAATGGAAGGAGACCCCTTCCAGTCTACTAGCAAAAGATGAAAAGGCATAATGGAGAAAAGACATTTCCTTTCTTTTTTCTCCATGATTAAATGATAACTCCATGCCTAGAATGCTTAAAGGTCATTGATTGGTGCCTAGAGTGCTTCAAGGTCATTGATAGGTGAAGATCTTAAGCTGATGCTCACAGCAAAGGGCATGTGGACACTGATGAGTTGTTCAAACCTAAATATATACTCTATAAATGCAATACAGGGCACGCGTGAAAGGGATTCACCATCTGAGGTTCCTTGGACAGGGACAACATAATATTACCCCATGACACTATTAGACAGATTAGCACAGAAGACCTCAGGGAGGTCATCTAAGATAAATTAGCCCAAGCATAGCATCTCACTAAGCAGAAAGTTAACCCATAGCTAATTGCTATTAGGCCAGAATAAAAACCTACAACCACATTAAACAGTCTAGGACACCACCGTAGAAAATAACATGCTAAGATGCATGTGAGACCAAACAAGAAACAAGTGACATTCAGTGCAGATCAATGAAGTTTAGTAAGATTTGCCTTCTTGATGATCGAGAAGTATCTTGTTCACAAAGTTTTACCTTCTTCTTAAGTGCTCGAATTCTTTTATCAATATCTTGACTTGGGCAGCTGAGATTAGTTCCCTCCTCCTGTGCATCTGAGGAAGAGACGGTTCCAGCAGCATTTGCAGATGTAGTGAGCTCATTCATCTGAGTTGTCAGTGCTTTAACAGATTCTTGTTCATTACCGGAGACGTCATTAGACTGTCTTTCCTGTTCATCAATGCTCCCAGCTACATCTGCTTCTAAATTTTTACCCTTTTCAAGAGCAGCCTGCAATAATAGGAGAATTAGCTTGTTTCTGCTACTAATTGAGGAAAAAAGGATTGATCTGGTTTCTCTACATAGCTGCACAAGAATATGTCAGAAATTCAACCAAAATGCTCATGGCACATGCGTAACTATAGAGTATGACACTGAATTAGCATAAAATCAAATTTAAGCCCTCAAGACTATGCTAATGATATCAAATCTTGTATCTATGAGAACTGTCCTAACTTACAAGATGTATGAACCACTTCCGGAACTTTATATTCACTTTCTTCGACAGAACTCAATGGAGCAAACGTACTGGGCATATTGTATTGAAAAATATCAGACATCACCTCGTATTCTCTCGTCAAAGCATGAATTCACTAGAAGAGTAATAATTCCTTGACCCGTTCAGCAAAGAGAATGGACTAAAGACAACCTAAATTTATTGCAGAAGGTGACTAAACTCTACAGAGCATTGGGAAATTGTCTAGGCCAGGAATCACAACAAACAAAGAAGGGACATGAAAGCATATTCCAGCAATTAAAAGATAGTGGTTAGGCTTTCTATCACTCGAGTCTGAAAATAAGAGAACAATCCTTTAATACTTTTCTTTCCTCTGCAATAATAAAATGGACCAGGTTTCAGTAGACATGATCTGTTATTTCCCTGTAAAGTAAGATGAGGATCAAACAATAAATAGTGCATGACATCTAGGCAAAGGAAGCTCTGTCTGCAAAAAGTTAAAGAAATCTAGATTTAAATATAAGTAAGAAACAAGAAAACCACTGTTGAAATGGCTTATGCATAGACATTTTCAGAAAGCATTTGCAGCAAGATTAATAAAACTATATGATGGCATGGCAAGGCTTTCAAGTTCCACTTACAATGAAAAGGCATAAGGGATCATTTAAAGGAGAAAACACTATAAGGAAAATTAGCTCTAATTTGGTTTCATGAGCTCCTTTCCGCACGCCGAGATTAGTCAAAACTATATCATGGCATGGCAATGCTTTCAAGTTCCACTTAAAATAAAAAGGAATAAGAAATTATTTAAAGGGATAAAAAACTATAACGAAAATTAGCTCTAATTTGGTTTCATGAGCTCCTTTCCACACAGTGGCGGAAACCACCTTGATGACTCATTACAGAAATTTTGTCAGCTCAGACAATCTGGGCCTATTGTTGTGAACTTTCACTTCTAGATGTGATGGAGGACATATTTGACCACAGAAAGAGGACTAATCTTTCGATCATTTGTAAAAATATCATCTCGGGCATCCTACCTAGCAACAATAAAATGCATCAACATGTTCTCTTTAGGGAGGACACCCTGCAGAATGAAAATGAGGAAGGACTGTAAAATGATTTGAAAAGTTGCTTTCTTCGTTTAATACGGAGATTCCTACCAGTTAACAACAATAAAATGCATTAAAATACTTTCTCTAGCTATCCTCCATTGGAATAAAAAAAGTGATGCCGGATCAAATACTTTGACAATGCAGGTGAACTACATGAATACAAACATTGATAGCTTCAAGGTTGTCCTAATCGAAGGATTGAAAAAAGTCCTCAAGATGTATAGCTCGAAGATGAGAAAAAGAGCTTTATATGGTTCTGTTGGTAGAAAGAGAGATACAGACCACCACCATTGTACGAACTGAAATTTCTGGGGAAACATAGAGGTGCTTATCATGAAAACTTCACATCTTTTGATGGTCTTTGAATATCTGGACTATCTTAAACATTACAGACTCTTATTTTAAGATGAGTTACATTATCCTGAAGCTCATTGTTGTGTGTTTTCAAACCATCTTGGTCAGTTGGATTACACTGCAATTTGAACCAATAAAATTAATTGACAAGGAAAAAAGTACTCAAGAAAAGTCCTAAGTTGGAACAGTCATGACATACCATCGCACCCTTTAGAAAAACAAAATGAAGAATCTAGTCAACAGAGAAAAAAAATGTTAAACATTTCTCCTTGCTAATAAAGTATAAAGCCTTTCCAGAAACACGAGAATATCCGCAAGTTACATTTGTGACACACCTGTAGCCGCTTTTCCTTTTTTCTCTCATTCCTCTTTGCAGACTTTGTTTTAGGCTTTGCATCCAATGCCGGCTCGTAGCCTGGAAGCCCATCCTGTGAAGCGATCTCCTTCCTCCACTGCATCACATAAAGAAGCCAAGAGAAATGAAAACGTCACTCTGTGCTTTTAGGAATAACCAATCGACCTAGCTAAACTGACATTATTTCTTTTTTTGGTCAGAAACCTGATATTATTGAAAAGGTTTATTTTCAGCAACTTAGTGGTCACAACATGAATAGCCATCCAAAGAAAAAAACAAACAATATTAGCCAGTATTGAGACCTCCATCCCTATCATCTGATAAAGGAAACTCCCATATTTTGATCCACTTCACACCAACTGCTAAATGTGAACATCATCGATATGGTGTCTCTTCTTCAAGTCAAAGAGAATAATTTGATTGGTCCAAATCTCATAAAATTTCTGAATATAGAGATCTATAAAATTCAATTTGCTTCACTAAAACATGCAACTCATGCATCATGGACTGGTACATTCTATTGTCGGCCACCATGGAACTCCGGTTCTTTGATACTTAGATGACAGATCCCAGGTTACCCACTTCTTATCTCTTTCCAGACTAAATAGACCTTGATTTCTCAATGCTATATTCGTGCATTATCATAAAAAAAATAATTCCAACAAGTACGAAAACAAAACGGATACTAACCATCAGTTCTTTCAATCTCTAAGGAAATCATCCACCGCAATCTAAAACATGAAATATACAAATTCCCATGACAATATGCACCCAGTCAGACTGTCTTCTGATGTAAAATGGGTACAGGGAAGGCGGAAGACATGAGTGGAAGTAAGAAATTTTTAGATAAGGATAAAGAGTGGACCAAGTCACATGAATGCGTAGGAGTTGGTTCTAGTTATAGAAGAGAAAAACGTAGTCACAACAAATCATCCATCAGATTGACTTATACAGAATCGATTGTACTGTAGTCTGATCCTCCGCCATTGATGCATGATACGAACATTGGATCTCTCGGTCGATCTTACTTCTCCAGATTTCACACGCAAACTTCAAACAAAAAACAGCGTCACTCGATCAAAACTCGCCGTCCACAACCAGACAAAAGATCAGATATAAACCGTCGACGAGTATAATAGGGCACATAATTCGAAAGCTTCCGGAACGGAGGTAAAGGCGGAGAGAAGCGAAAGAACCGATCGCATACCAAAGCACCTTTGGATTGGTAAATGGCGACTTCTTCTTGAGGGACATAGCCGGCGCGGATGCGGATGGGCTTGCGGAGGGTGCCGTCGGGGCGCCGACTGGGCGCGAGAATTCGCTCCCCTTCTTTTAGGGTTTTGCTCAACTCCGCCATCTTCTTCGAGTGATCTTCTCCTCTACTGCTACTGCCGATCGCTCGCTCGTCGCTCTCCTAAATCTGACTACATGGGCATTTTTGTCAGGGAAAATGATGTCCCCCCGGTTTAAAAAATCGTCTTGCACTATCTTTTTCGAATTCTATATCTAGTTTGACCAATTTACCCTTAATAACTCATCGATAACCTCTGCGAATATTCTTGAGAATTATAGAAATAAGCACACCTTCTAAGAAATTGAACAAACAAGATCTAAACTTACTATTTTTCGTTCTTACAAAAAACTTAGCTCCACCTTTTTTTTTCTTTTCATTCCATGTTTTTTTTTTCTTCACAGAATTTAGGACATATTTGGTAACAATTCTATTCCCGAACAATTTATGCAGAAATGATTTTTTCTAATTCGATTCCATGGAACAGTTGATTTCTTTTGCTTCTTATTTTTATTCCGAATATGTTTCCTGACCAGTCATCTGTTTTCAGGAATAGAAAAATTAACTAACATTGCCACATAAATTTCATTTTTTTTTTTCTGTTTCCGAAAACAAAAGAACATGAAACAGGAGCGTTACCAAATAGACCCTTAGTCTATTTTCGTTTTATGTCGGTGATCTTCGATTCGCACTCATTCAACAATAACAATCCGCTAATTTGCCATCTTCAAACATTTTTCTCTTCTTGAATCTGAAATTAAAAATGCATATTAAATGGAAGTATCTTCGAAAATGCTATTAGATAGTGTAGCGAAATTTTGAAATCATCTATAATTAATTGAAATGTAAAGCAAAATATAATAAGCTATCTAATTTGTAAGTATATTATTTAAACTTTGAATCGTAGGTCTTTTGTTTTGTTTTTGTTCTTCTTTCTGTCTTTTTTTTTTTTTTGGTTGAATTCTTCTTTCTGTCTTAAATGGTTTAAAAATGTAATTAGTGCCTTGCTATCGAGTTTGATCTTTTTCTTTTCACTCTATTTTGAGTTCTGTTTTAATTTACTAAAGAATAACATCTCATTTTCTACATTTTCATTAGTCAATTCAATATGACAATGTGCATTCGAAAAATATAACTTTGCTTCAAGTTCTCCCGACACAATTATATTCAATAAATGCATCTAAACATCTAACTTCAATATAATATTCTTACCTAACTGAAAATCAACTATATTTTTAACTTCCAGCATTGCAATCGACCTAATTTCTTTAAATAAATAAAAAAACCAACTTTAGATCTAATCTCATTTCTGTCTCGAACTTTTTTTTTGTTTGGAAAAAAAATCCTAAACATTTTGTCCAATCCAAATTTGCCCCAAACTTTATTTATCTAAAAAAATCCTTAACTTTAGGCCCAGTCCCAAATTTACCTTTAACTTTTTTTTGTCTAAAGAGAAAAATCACCAGTTTTTTACTCTAGTACAAAATCTATTCCTATTAGCCCTCTATCCAAAAATAACTGTTAGTCACCCCTAATTTTCAAATCCTTGAACAGTTTCATTTTGAAAATAATTTTTCATGTCACATTGCTAATGAAGATTTGTTATTGACGTGAAAATATCATGTCACATTGAGACTAGACCATGGGGTCAATTTGAGAATAGATTAAAAGTTGATTATTTTTATAAAACAAAACAAAATTCGTGAAAAATTTGGCATTGGATATAAAATTTGGGATTTTTTCTGAGACAAAATGAGGTGGTAATGCAGCACCACCCAAGTGTAAAAAAGAGAACATTAGTTAAAAGAAGAAAATATGGCACCTTAACATAGACACGACGATTAATGGTACAACTATGAAATTCACTTGGCCAAAAAGATGACCCGAAAAAATCAGACACACTTCCAGCGCAACGTAACCCCAAGTGACGCTCTTCTGCATTGCCAGTGTTCGCAACCTCCGTTCAGGTAACAGAAGACACCAACTTCCCAGAACCGCAATTGAGTTGGCACAAGCTACCCCTCCTTCCACGCCCACTTGCTGCTCAGATTCTTGTCTTCCGCTGTTTCCGGAAGGGAGCGGAAGGACACCGAGTTCACTGACCAGATTCCTAATTCAGATATCCACGAGTTTGCATTCTAGAAAACTTTGTGCAGCTGGAATCAGATTCCTTAATAACAGTGTCCCATACGGTCATTCCCTCTTACCCTCTTCCGAGTCATCTTCAGGATCAAAAGTACCGGTACTTTCGTCGTTCTTCTCTCTTTTCTCCTGCTTTACTAAGCTGAGATCTCCCTCGGGCTTCCCCCTTGTAAGTGACACAGCTTCTTCATCATCTAATTCCTCTCCAGCTTGTTCTGAGTAGGCGTACCTGCAAATGGTTTATCACTCTGGTCACTCATCAGTGTAAAAGACTTCAGTAGGCCCTGTTGCATTTGCACTACAATCGAAGCTTTGACCAATTCGAAACCAGCCAATCTCATGCAAGCAGGAGGACTCTAAAACACATATGAAGATACATATACACGCTCACACACTATCTCCATGATATTTGACTTGCAAATACAAATATACGCTCGCACACTGTCTCCATCATATTTGACTTGCAATTATTACAAAAGAGAGGCGATTTAAGCTCTGTTTGTTTCGCGGAAAATGAATGTTTTGAAAAACGATCGCTTGTATTGCTTACAAAAATGAATGGATAAAATGTATTTTCATCGTCCATGAAAATATTTAGACATAAATAGTTTCCATTGACTAATTATTTCGAGCGATACAAGCGATTGGTTTTAAGAAAATGTTTTCAAATCATTTATTTTCCGCAAAAAAAAAAAAACAGAGCTCTAGTGGAAAGGATTTTTCACAGACCAAGATTCTGTTTGTCAGTACTATATCTTCTGTAACTCTAACTAATGGCTTATACTAAATTACATGAATAGATCATGTTTGAAGAATGAAATTAATCTATCATAAAGTAATGTTATGCAACAACATCCATACTTTTCCTGTTTTAAGGGACTCTCTTAACATTTTTTCCATTTAACATTTGACTTTTATTTAGTACTCAGCAAGTAAGTACCTTGAATTACTTCTTTTTTAATAGGTCATCCAAAATTAAAATTGGATACACACAATTTAAAAGTCATTACAGAAATTTTCATAAGTTTTGGAGTTAAAAGAGCTTTTTAAGTTTTGGCAGAAAGTCAATAAATTTTTCCTTAGAATAAGCCAAACGAGACAGGTCCTTGTACGTGCAATACATCCCCATTGCAATCTTATAATTATATTTATCTTTCTACTACTTGTCATTTCAAATTCAATGCTGAACATTGCAATCAACCACAAATTCATCCATCATCACAGTCATATACAAATATTTTACTTCATAATGGCGATGCAGATTTCATTTCACCACTCAGCCACCATATCTAGCAAATTAAGAAGATCATTGGGGTCCTCTTGTACCGAATGAAAGAATCAACCCTTGGAAAAAATCTCAAACAAAAGCATACCGCTGGGAGCTCTGGGATGGGGCCCAGAGATAGCAGATGACACAGAGCAGTGCAAATGCAAGAATGTCCCAGAAAGAAGTGATGATCCAAGCACTTCGCCATCGCTCATTGTATGGATCAGTTGCTTTGAAGTAAACCTATAAAAGATAGTTTAATAGAAATATTTGATAATGCAGCACAATGAAAAATGAAAATAGAGAAAAGTCAGGCAGAGAAATCAACAATCATCTATCACCGGAAAATCTCATTGATATCTCAGATTGAAAAATTTAAAGAGAGAAAATCTAAGCACAGAAGGAATGAAACTGCATACTACAGGGTAGATCAGGGGAAAAAAGAAGGCGTCACATTCATAACCGTAGCCTTAGAGTAGGACAAGAGGATTTAGAAGATTGAAAGACTATGGTGATTTAATTCTGTCAGGTAAATAAGCTTGCTGCTCTTTGAATCTAAGATTTTTCAATCACAGCAGCCTTGACATTATTACAAAGCACATGAAATCATGTGCATCCAAGCAACTATCCCACCCCCCCATTTTCTCCTCTTCCAAATTGGGAAAATAGATCCCATTCTTGCAGCAAGAGAAAAAACAGAAACAAGACACTTAGTACTTAAAAACAAAAGAGAAAAAAAGAACAAACAAAAAATTGGCACCAATGGTTTTTAACACTTAACGGGAGATATGACAATTTGTGCGCATTCATTTGTATCAGCAGCGGACCTAATAATTCATCTAACAACTTTAATACAGAATAAAATTATACCAACGAAATAGTCTTCAGGATTTATTTAAGAATTTTGACCAGCTTCAAGAAAGTTATAAATGCTCACTTACGAACCTCAGAGAAGTTATACAATTTCTCCACATGCACAAACTACTTTGGACAGAACTTAAATGAGATTGACATATCGTGCAATTAGAATGATATTCCCTACAAAATGTATAGTTAAAGGTTGCAAGGGAATTTTAAGGTTATAAGGTACCATCAAATGGTATTGAGAATATTGAAGACAAATTATCTCCTGCAATCCAATTTCTTGCGACTATCATTGACTTCCCACTAGGAGGCATATTCTCAATAATAAGTATCCAAATCCATAGCCACATGTGCGCCACATACCTCATACCCTATCCAAGCAACTGAAGCAAACACTGCCACTGCCAAAGCATTGGAAAACTTCCTATATATATCCAACTTAACAGAACTCCTCTTGGCCTGGGACAAAAAGAAATCTAATTACCTTGTTGGATCTTAGAAGCATAACAGATGCACCAGAAATGAGGAACATAATATCAAAAAGAAAAGCTTTAAAACTGATACCTGCAACTGCTCTAATGTTCTCGAAAGAGAATTGAATATCCATAAGATTAAGAATGAGTCCAGAAAAGCATCAGGTAGGACTAGAAACAGTCTTGCTCTTCCAGAAATGTCATTAATAGTACCCACATACTCGGTGATATCCAGCAATTCAGATGCCAAAAAATAAGTTATACCAAGAAGTAGCACCTTTGAGGTAAGACCACCGAGCGTAGGACGAACAACACCATACCCCATTGAAACACAAAGAATAAGAAGGCGTGAAATCGTTGTTTTTAGAGCTCCAATTGTCACGACCCACGTTGTGAGTGTGACTGGCCTCATCCCTGTATTGTTGAAATTTGCATAGTCGAAGTACCAAAAAATCATCTGGAACAATCCAAGAATGATAACGCTGGCAATACAATGCTGAAGTTGCAATACATCATTCCAGAACCTTGCGTATTGAGAGAACCAAATGAGACTGAGCAGTGCATAGGCAACCGACATAAACACGTAGAACTTCAAATATGGGGCCATCCTACCAGGTAAATAGCCATCAGGGTTTTTCCATAAGGTTGTCCCGCTCATCACAAGGTCCTTAAGTTGAGGATCACATGCTATGAAGAATAAATTATACATTCCTGTCTTGCTGATCTGAACTTCCTCATCAGGCATAATTGCAGATAGTGAGTTCCCTTTGAACTGCACCTTTAGGACAATAGGCCATTTGGCATCTGTAGCAGAAGGTATCCTAATAATTTCACCCTGCTTGCACCCTTCCAACTTAGCAAGATCAGGGGTGCAACAAATAGATCTCTGCCCACCATAAGCAGAACCACCAATGTTGTTACGATCTGCTGCCTCAAAAATTATGACTTGTACAAGTCCTGTAGTCTGCTCATCATCTGAATTCTCATCAACAGCATCCTCACTTCTCCAGAAAGTGATATTTTTAAACCTGTCGTAATTTCACAATTGGAACAGAATCATCTTGGCTATTAACAGGAGAGTCATTCCTAGTAAAAACGTACCTCAAGTTACACAGGCCATGAAAGTTGGATGGGTTACATCGACCGGTCATGTCTTAGAATATTAATGACGTCTATCACCTCTTAATTAACTAATCAATCAGATTTATAAGGGGAGGATTTTCTAGTTGCTCCGGAAAAAATAAGATATTCACCAAAAGAAATATTGGTGTCTACTTCTACCGGCAACGTGCTATTGGTAGGGGTGGGGGTGGGGGGAGTAGTAGACACTGATCCAACATGTTAGCAGAGTCTAGAAATTGACTGATTCACCATTTTTTTTCCTTAAATAATTCACTGATACACTTGGTTTTACAGTTTAACAAGAAAATATCTTCACCACAGGACTTCCATTTTCTCTTTTGCATCTTTTATTACTGAAAACATTGTTATTCAGTTGAAACAAACAGCATAACAATGCTTATGCAGAAGCAGTCAGTGCAAGCCTTCCGTGCCAAACTCCTTCAGCAGTATCCAGAAAACACCACAATTCAGCATGGATATTCCGGAAAAGAAACCGGCACAATTGAAGGAGCAACTCTAATTTAGCTGCCTCTAGCTCAATAGTAGAGGATCACTGATGCGAGACGTCGAAAAGCAATTTACAGCCACTTCCCAAACAATGCGACATCAGATCTAGCTCAACGACAACTATTGGACCTCAATGTGCAAGACAAGACAATCACAAAGTTCAACCGCAAAAGCGAGTCTAACAACCGCAAGAGAACACGGGAACACACAGAACCAAAGCGAAAGATACCTGATGAAGGAGCGGCCATCGCGCGCGGAGGAGGCCGCGACGGAGGCGGCGGCGGAGAGAGAAGCGACGATGCCTTCGCTGCCACCAGAGAGAAGGTAAGAATTGCCGACTTCTTTGAAGGCTTGTCGGTCGTAGACATGGATCGAAGCATCCGCACTCCTAAATCGAAGAAGCAAGAAGAGCAATGAGCAGAGAGTGAGGCTTGGAATGGCGAAATCCATGGGAAACGACGACAGATCGGGAGGATTGGGTAGATCCGCGAATACGAAGGGGGAGCGGGATCGAGTGAGGAAGTAAGCGAAACTCGCTGTGTCGGTAAACTGTCGGCTTCGGACACGCGCCAACACTGGAGAGAAGCGCGTGACTGGGATATGTTGCTTGCCTTAATACCAAACATGGTGGGTGGGTTAGACAGATCAACCAAGACAATACCAAATAAGTAGAGGCCAGAACGGTTTCGAGTAGAATCGAGAATTAGATCGGTTCAATTTTAAGTTTCAGGATATGCTTGGTCGATTTTGGGTTTCAAAAATTAGGAAATCAGCTCCGACAGACAGGTTTCAGTAGAATCTGGAATTTGAAACCTGGAACAAATTTTTGTGTTTTTCTTGTTTTATGTCTTCGCGACCCTACGATATTTCATGGCGTTCAATGATGAGTGTTTAATCTAGAACCATTAGTCTAACGATATCTAAACCAGAGACTTTTACTTTGTTAATTTTTTATATTTTTCGGGTATCAAATATGAATTATGGTCAGTAACTTGAAGCAACAAAATAGTTGTTATTAGATGTGACGACCGTAATTGTGCAATTAAAAATACACGTGGAACCTAGATAGACCCTAAAATTGATCTTGGAACCTGTGACAAAGTGGGTTCCAGGTTCCAAAAATTGAAGGAGCGGTTCCGATTGGTAGGTTCTAAGTGAAACCTAGATCGACCCTGAAATCACTCACCCTTACAAATAAGACTAAAAATGACATGTATGTTTAGACTCCGTTTATTTCGCGAAAAAATAGATGATTTGGAAAACATCTTTCCAAAAAAATAATCGCTCGTATCTCTTAAAAAAATGATTAAATGAAAAAAAATATTTTCATCGTTCATGACATAAATTGCTATCAACGATGAAAATATTTTTCATTTACTAATTATTACAAGCGATTCAAGCGATCATTTTTTGAAAAATAATTCATTTTTCGCGAAGTAAGTGAAACCTTAATCCTGACCTTCCTATATTATGTAGCACTAGTATCCTTATTTCTTACGGATAAAAAACTCAAAAAAAGATATTAGTTATACCTTTTACCTTCCTACTCCGCTTGGAATTTCAAATCGGACACAAACTGAACGTAACTAGAACAAAACAAGCCAGGCAATTTCGGTTGTCCCACAAGTGGTTTTACGGGACCGGTTCGCATTGATAAAAAGGGCGAAAACCCCGGTCCGTCAAATCTGTTTTGCACAAAACCGATCTTTTGTCTTTACTTGTTGAAAATTTATAGACGCAAAGATGATTCAAACATACAGTTGATTAAGAAAAGTTACAATGGATATGGAAATTTACTGACCGATATATTGAAAACTTTACAAACTGTAAAGGAAAGTTACAATCAGTATACTATTTTTTTTATTATACAAAATGAATTTACCATTATAGATTACTATTTCTATGAATTATTATGAATCATAATAATCCAGAAAACTTACAGCACCAAGGATGAACTTACAAAAACATATTTTATTGATGAAGTATCGTTAGTAAGGATAATTACGCCAACCAAAGGAAAACCAAGATTTATTAGGTAATCTACTAATAACAGAACAGGAAATTTACTACTAACTTGACAGAATACTACGATTTAGTGAAATATTACAAATCATGATGAGACCGACATAATTTACTGCGACAAAAGGAAAGTTACGTCATGTAAAAAAAAAAAAAAAGTTACGACATGATAAATAACAGGTAAATTACTATGAATGAGAAAATGACGGATGTCAAAGAAAAGTTACCGTCAGTAAGGCAGGATTCAACCCCGTCTGTCTTACGAACAGTAGAAGGAACCACCAAAATGACAATATCTTGATATTCAAACATCCAGCAACTTATTACATTATAAAGCTGGAAACGGGGGGGTTGAAGAAAGAGAGCCATGTGCCATCATCATGCATGCAACAAGACACTACCCACAACATAAAAACTGGTTTTCAAGTCGTACTTGATGGGAGAAACATAAGCTGAGCCAGATAACAATCCCAAAACATAAAGGTTCAATTGAAAAGGGCACTAATTCCAGAGAAATATCATCAGTTAAATGGCTCGGATGAGCTGCAACAGCATACGCATGTCATTTTCTCCTTCGATGCCATGGACTCTTTCCCAACTCCAGTACAGCTGACATCACCATCGATTGAGGACGAGCCAGGTGCAGGTTTGCCAATTGATTCCTTATTCTTGGTCTTCAGCGCACCGGCTGGGAAACTAAGGACAAAGTTAAACTTCTTGTCTGCCCAAGAGATGGTTTTAACTTCTTGTATTAGCAGGGAATCACAAGCCAGATGTTAATCAGTTGTGGCACAAAATAAACAATAAAAGAAAGCTGCGGCAAAAAAAATTTTAAAAAAAAAAGCTGCAATCAATATTTCAATTCAAGGCCATGGAGTAAGATAAGTCCTAGACCCGTCTAAGATGCAGTTAGCCATATACACGAAATTTGGTATTTCGATTACCTTAAGATAAAACTGATAATAGTCTAATTTTCTTATCTTCGTCCAGTTGAGCCAAATTCCAAGCCTCCTAATTAAAATATAGTTTCTATCTTACCCAATAAGCCTTTTTTCATCTGTAAAAACAAAATCTCATTCAAGGGACCGACCCCTATAGAAAGATCATCCACCAGACAATGTTACTAAGATATCAAGCTCCGCCAAGGATATTTGATTCCCAAAATACCCTGTTGTCCCTCTCCCTCCACACTAACCGAAGTCCTGGAAGAGGGATCATCTAGTCACTTTTGCTCGGCTCTGATGATCTGATCAAACTCAATTAAAGTTGACTGTATCCCATATGAATAATTACTAGACCTATATACACATTATCCAAAAACGACATCTTGCTACTGTAAAGAATTTTTTTTCAAATCATTCATTTTCTGCGAAACAAACGCACCCTAAGAATGGGATGTTAGGTTCATGCATATGTCTTCATCTAATATACATTAGTTTCAAACAGATATTTGACAAAAGATTTTATACCAGCTGATACACGGACATGTCGCGACAAGTCTCCTCCGGGAGCAAAAGATGAATGGACTAGAGATACTTCAGCAACAGACTTATACCCCTCCTGAGATGTAAACTGGAATAAGCGGATATCAGGACATTAAAGCACATATAAAAGGCATTTACAGAAATACAAAGATGAAATTCCATCAAACACCAATCAATCAAATTGGCAATGAAAACCAATTTTTTTTCCTATGCTGGTCCAACATGCTTTAATAGTTGTTACGTTTCCATCGAGGTCACATACTCTTTTCAATGGGATATGAGATGACGGACCTCACCGGTTCGACTAGGTACAATCTTTTACAACCTACTCAAGCTCGTCGAGTCTACCATATACTGATTTTCTCATTAGCACGCATTAGAAAGGGTTAACTGTATCTACAGAAAAACTCCTTACTAAACCATATATACCACTAGCTTGTACCTCATCATTGCAATCACCAAGGTCACAACCCTATTAATAGGTTCAAAGCAAGGTTACTAGAATACACTAATTTGCAAGCGATCCGCACATTGGACCAATTTGCTTTTATCGTTCACCGCCCATTGAAAACCCCACAATAAACTTTCCACGCATTCCAAACTATGGAATTCCATTTTACCTTCTCTCAACATGTTAAAATATTTCTAATCCTAGTTCTCGGGATATATTTCCATGACAAATTTATAATTATAGTATAATGAAGGTGTTCTAGTTTTAGCTATGCATACAAAGTGTAGTTAAATACCATCCTGAGAAACTAAAATACTTGGATCTTATCTCAACTATATGAGCTGAAGAAAAATATCCATATTGTACCACAAAGAATGCTCCCGTTATCATTCCACTGTGATCCACACACTCTGGCAACCTAGGTTCAAGACCTAGGCTCAGAGGCTAAGAAAGGCTCAGAGGTAAAGCACAAAGTTCCTTTACATCAGTCAGCCAACAAGAATTTCTCAGACAAAACTTACACTATGTATCCTACGCCATTACCATTAAAGCAATATTCAAGAGAATTGCTCATCCTATGTAATTGAATAAACCATGTATTGGGAATCATGTAGTCAGAGCCATGATCCAGCATCACCAAATTCCTGCCTCACTGACAATATTTTGCGTCTATCAACGTAATCGAATTTTAAAGTATCTAGCCAAAGCGTTTCAGAGGACAGAAGATGTTTCAAGCTTTTTCAGTATCTCAGTAAATGTTTTGCTGGTGTTTCTCTGTATCTATATGGGTTCTGTCACATTAAACAGATCAGATAAGGACATTAAAGAGCAAATTTTAGGATACGAAAAAAGAGAACCTTTGAGGAGGGATCTTATGCATAACGAATTATAATCTCATGTAACAAGTACGAATACATGCATGGCCGAAAGAGGAGAAACTGAAACCTAGATTGAGAAGAGAGACTGACGCACAATGAATTAGACTTTGCAAAGAAACAGTTTCCAGTGATATATGCATATCATGCCTCTATGCATATAGGTCGTGTGACCCTTTACTTCCAACCAAAGAAATAACTGGAAAGGTTAGAATATAAACAACTGGAAAACCATAAGTCAGTGATATAACCAGATACCAACGATTTGCAAAATTGACTTCTCTTCAGTTATGCAAACATGGCTTTTACAATCGTGGGAAAAGAATACCAGTCACATTTCATTGGGATAATATAATCAGGAAATCGCGTTCAATATTCAAGGAAAACAGATAGAAAAAGAAAATCTAACCTTTGGATCTACTGGTGCTGGTGGAGTAGCAACACCCTGACTGCTATCTATGTTGTCCATTCTGAGTCACAATTTTATTATAGACACAAATTTACAATCTTAAATTTCAGGTAAGAAAATATCAATAATTCGCTTAAAATTTGTTAGCAGAAGTTCTAAAGGAAGTGCTCAGGTTAAATGGGACGATACACCATTAACATATCACTTACTTTAAAAAGACTTTTCCTTTAGCTTCGGCATGTGAGGTTAAAACATTCTTTTTCCACAAAAAAGGAGATGATCCAGATTTTTCCTCCTTGGCAACCATTGGTGCGTTAAGCATCACAACTCCTAACCCTATCTCATTGTCCTGTTTTAGGCCGCCATTAAGATTATTGTAGATGAGCTCTGGAGCTGCAACGGTGGAAGCACATTGTTGATCAATATACATTTCATAAAGTTCCTTTTGGAGACTTTCGATGTGTGCAAAGCTGCTCTTTACTGGTGGAACTCGATAGTCGTCTTGCATATCTGCAAATAACCGACATCCAAGAAAATACAAGAAAATATCAATAAACTTGTTTATAAGTTGTGTTTTTTTTTTTTTTGGGGTCAAAGTTTATAAGTTTTGTTAGAAAGCACAAAGATACAATTTTGTCTAGGAGAAAGCCGTTACAAAGGACAAGTATTATCTTTTCCTCCAGGTTAGTCGGGCAACAACAAAGTGCATCAAAACTATGAATCCCCCAAGTTAATATGAACTCATTTACTAAACTCCGAGTACGATAACAATACTTTCACACATTTCCGATGCTACTAAAACTGCTTAATGATTACACCAGTGCCACTTACAAAAGTCTCGAAACATATTCACAATCAACAGACTTTAGAAAGATCTAATCCAAACATGGATATTCTCTCAATTTTGTCAAGTCCATATGTTTCAATTTTCATCTCATTAACACACATTACCGACTCAAATTAACTACTACATTAAATTAAAAGATCTACCCCGATCTGCACAGCTAGTTTCTACCACATTCTGCTGAAATCTAGTCCTCACTATCCAGTAGTAGGTTGAGAACAGAACTAGCAAAGTAAAAAGTTTCTTTGTGGCATTAGTCAATGCAAATCTCTTGACGAAGAATACCATATAATCCTATATTATTACTACATAAAGCAAATTCATTCAAGAGATGTCCACTATCATATGTAATTGTATCATCTAGTGGGTAGTGAGTGCCTATGTACAAAAATCTAACGTCAGAAATTTTTTCTAACAGGTCAGAGTATTTTGGTTCCAAGTCAATCAGCATCACAAGTTTTAAAACTTAACAATACAAAGACTATCAAAGGAAACAATTGCTTTTGAGCCTTCTAAGTATTATGTGACACTGCTGTCCAAGTATGTCCATTCTATTAATTTCCAACGCAGATTGTGTCATATTAGAAAGACAGAAATACAATAGTTTGGAAAAGGGATGGGAAAACCTTATGGGAGAAGGGAAGTCATGCACAACAAGATAATATACCTATTATCAAGAACAACTGAATTTGCATGGCCAAAAAGGAACTAGTACACTCGCGGACCTCAAACAATTGATCACGAAGCCCTTTACCTCCCCAGGTGAGGATTAGATTTCTCTTGCTCATGGCGTGACATATCACCATTATCATATCGCAATGAGATATGGCCAATAGTTTATTTTCTTTTCATTATTCATGTACATTGCCATCATTCGTTTGAAACTAAAATTATACAACGATGATACATGGCCAATCGTTTGTTCTCTTTTCAATATTTATGCACATAAGTCATCATTTATGTGAAACAGAGATTTAGAAACACAGAAAATGGTTATTGCCACCATTAAGACAAGAGAGGGTCAAAGGCTCAACTCTTTCATGGAATTTCTTTTCATTCAATTACTAGCAGAAAGACAAGCAAAATTAATACAAGCCATGACCCTTAAAAAATTGACCATGCCAAAGCCTGAGACGTATGTCCACTTTACAATAACTATCTTCAGAAAATTAATGGGCAAATACAGGTTTCCACAATACGGACACTGACTGATCCTTTTTTTTCCACCAAGATTAGTCCAGTATATAGATCCTTTAAAACAATATACTTGGTGCAATACCACATAATCAAGGAAAACTAGATAATCAGGGTCATTTAACATTTTCATCGATGTTTTCTTACACCTTCCTTACCACTTTTGACTTGTTCCATCCTATAGCTGTCCTTTTATATGAGATCATCTTAACCGTTATTTCACATATCTAAACCACCCTAATGGATTGGATCTTTCTTGAATGCTCAAATATTTACCAAAGCACTGTCTAACATCCTGGTTGAGTGCACATGTTAGTACTTGACCATCCGATAGTTTGTCTATAAATCATCACTGGCCTTATTTCTATTCTAACCACGGAGATACATATCTATATATATCGTAACTTCCAAATTAATACAAGCTTAATGTTTTGCCCTGAGATAACATATATACTGCTATCTTAGATTCCTGTTCATACTACAATACGAAGTAGGTCTATATGTCTGATCGGATCTTCCACTACCCTTGTTGAGAATTCAGTGCCTGGCTCTATTCCAGCTGGTAAAAGATACAGACAATCACCTATAGGGTTTCAAGAAGCAGAAACTTTCAAGGAAACAATACAAAGCAAAACTCAATAAGAATTTTTTGGAAAGCAATATTTTCACAAAAGGCTGACTGTCCGTCACATTTGTGGGGTCACCAGCCTATCATATTTTGTACTTTCGTTTGTCCTACATATCTGGGACTAGTATGAACAATCATGGTTATCGGGTCATAGACAATGCACTACCGTCATATATGGCCATCAACTTCCCAATCATAGGCAATATACCACCTTTTGTTCAGCAATGTTGACTTTACTTAATGTGTCATTGACTTTACAGAATCATTAATTACTGTCACAATTATTAGAAACAGGAGAGCACCCACAAATCATTACCAACAGCCAGCATAGCATCTCTCTTCAGTACCTGTTGAGGTCAGTGACCACAACCCATCAAGTAGTTGTCAGCATTTTATCAGCTAATGCATTTAAACTAATTCAAAGCAAATCCCAATCATTTGAAATAAACGGAAGCAATACACTTGACCACAAGCCAATTTACGATTTAAAAAAGAATTCCCCAGCGAAAATGGCTGAACCTTCGACAGCCATTGAAAAGGTAGTTTTCTTACGTTACGTAACAAACTGAAGTGCATGTCATGCATTCCATGCATGCATCTAAATATTTTCTACCTAAGATGTACTTCAGTCAGCTCTTTATCTTAACCTATTAATGAAACACAACGAGATTGTCACTCAATGCAATAAATACAATCAAATCTGTCACAAAAATTGACACATTTATGTTTCCAGGCTAAAATTGCAAAAAGGAGAAGACATCCAAAAAATCGAAAATAAGAATAATAAGAAGAAGAACGAGTGCATGTAAAGGTAGGGATCAAATCTTAAAACGCCATGATAATAACTCATTGCTTTTATAAAACTGGATGACCTGGATTTTCGCTTTCAGCAACAGCTTTGAACTTGATGAGTTGATGGGATTCGGATGTAGTTGACTCTGAACTAGATTTATTGTTATTGGAAGCTAATAATTCATTAAAGTTGAGATCACCTAATGTGACCTCTCCAGTATCAACGATCCTCTCCTCTTCATGGACGTCTATGGTATTTTGGAATTTTCGTTTCCTAACAACTGAACGGTAGCGTTTGGGAGTATAATCATCTAGTGTTCCCTTTTGCCTCCACCTCGATCCACATGCATTGCATAACAGCGGTTTCTCCGTCGGACCATGTCTCCAAAGAGGAGTTTCTGCACAAGTTCAAAGATAAAACTCAAATAAATAATGTCAATCGACATTAGCAAGTGGTGTAGTGACCATTTAAATGATGTCATAATTTAAATAAGATGAGTCCTACTATACCGCATTATAATTCCTGCTTCCCAGCAGTTTAATGCTTATAATTTCATAAAATCCATCACCTTAATGTACAACTCTCACAGTTACCATTAACTTTTCAACCTTTCCCCCTAGCCAAGAGGCAAGTCACCTTTTAACACTGGATGGTAAATGTCTCCAGTAAATAAATAGCCAGAATATAGTCTTTACAATGATTGACTTGTGATAGAAGGAAAAGAAATGGCAAATGTCCCACGTAAATAAATCATGATTAGTCAATTTGTCAGTTAATTCATCAGTGAGATAATCAACCCAGCAAAGTGATTGTGATTGAACATATGACTTGGTCTACTTCCAACAAATGAGAGAAGTATTTTGTCACCTCTAGCACCACAATGGTGGCAGGGCCCTGGTTTTCCCATATTGGTTCTAGCTTCGCTGAAACATATAGCAAATAAAATCAAAAATTTCACAAAGTAATCAATAGAAAACTATTGCAAGTAGACATCCGAGAGCATCTTAATAAAATATAATACCTTGTTTACTAGGTTTAGGATTATACATAAATATAAAGCATGCTGGCAGTATATTAAGAGTTTCCTGTGTGATCTCTTATTTAGTTCAGCTTTCCAAGAACCTTCCTAAGTTCCTAACCCACTGAGATGCAATATCATTCGGGTCAAACCGCTACATCTAATGTGCAACATAATACTAGAACATAGAAAAAATTAAAGGAAGAAGGACTCAATTGAAAATTTCAAAGGGTGTCATAAGATTTTTGTCTCAACAATAAAAAGAGCTCTTTTCCCTGTAATCTCACAATACTAACTCTCCTCCTTACAAGTAAACGGAGACAAGAAAAGAGATCAAATTATAAAAACCAAGTACATTTTTCTACCAAAAGACTTCCCATAATCTAGCATTTTCTGTAACTCGAAAGTAGCATCTAGGGGGTAAAATGCACTCTACCTTAGCAAATAACCTAGACGATGTTAGGAGGATATGGTTTACAATCTCCCAGTAAAGTAGGAAGAAAATAAAAAAACTCATTCAAGATGGTGTCAAGCTGCCACTTTCTCCATATCCAACAGGCTTCAGCTTCAGCACTACCAAAGAAAAAAGCATTAAGAAGGAACAGAAAAGAAAAAATGGAATTCATGATCCTTCCAATACCATGAGGATTCTCCTGAATCGCCAAAAAGCTTATGTGATAAGAAGAGTATATTCAAGGGCAAAAGATAGATCTATGAATTTTACCGAAGTTCTGTTTTAGGGCAAAGTGTTCTTGATCAAGGCATTAGGGATGGCTATCTCTTGATGGCAGCAGATGATTCATGCTTCAAGAAAAACCTGTTCAAGGAAATAGAGGGGAAAAAAAGGAAAAACCAACATCTCTCCAAAAGTTTCTATGGCAGCACAGACAACTCAAGAAAAGATATGTACTGGACTATGGTGGTGGATGGAATAGCTGAATGCTAAACTGCTAATGAAAATAATGGTCTTTCCACAAAAGACAACTTGCATTTATGGCAATGGAGAGGTCTAGGCTGCATATATGCCATGTGCCTTCAACTAAAACAAGTGTAACCCCCTCCTATTCATGCTTTTCACGCTAGGACGTTTCTTCAGTAAGACAATTCTTTCCCTCCCAAAACTGGCAGAACTTTTCAAATTCAACAGTGGATAAATCATGAATATTCCATATGCTCTCTGTGCAGCTGGGAAGGGATTTATATACTGGTGTTGACGTGAAAGATCTGTGATTTGTTTGAGATTTTATAAAATTTCTCTTTGCAGCTTGGAAGGGATTTAGATACTGGTGTTAAAGTGAAAATCTGCTTCAGAATTTATATCCTGGATATGCCAAGACCTCTGCCATACTCGAGTTATATGATACATTTAGATAGCCTCGATAAAAAAAAACAAAAAAAAAACATTAAATAATCTTAAAAGAGCTCTCAAAACTCTCAATGAGGTTTCGCTAATTTCTCCTCTGTAAAAGGAGTTTGTAAGAAAAAGCCAGTTCAACCTTTAATGGCTTCAATTACTTACCATTCAAGAAGAGGATCCACACGATGTTTCCTTGCGCCTCTTTTGGCAAGGGAAAGCAAAATAAATTTTAGCAAAGTGGGATTACCATGTATAGCAAACACTCAATTAGTTGGATAAAGAGTTTACTTCTTTGGTAAGAACTCTATCACCATTTAGTCATGAGGTTTGACACTGCTTTCAATTACCATCTAAGGGAAGTCTGAGGAATAGCAATAGGAGTAAAGCAGATCACTAGCTTTCATACACAAAAGATCATTTCCTAGAAATGCAGGCTAATGATTCAGCAGGACAGGAGATTTGTTTGTCTTGGGACACTCGAGAAAACCTCTATATTGCATTTTATTCTGCCCCGCTGACTTTCCTTAATAGAATAATCGAGATTCTTAATCCTTTAACATATTACTAGAGGAGAAGTCTCAAGCAAAGACCACATAAGTATGCTAATAGGGATGTTGATTCATATTCACGATAACTGTATTCTCTAATTGACATGTTAGGAAAACCTGGGGTAATTTTCCTTTGCCATCTAGAAAAAACCAATCATTTTCTTTTACCATCTGAAAGTCTTTCTCACAAACAATTTATTTCCAAAAATTTCTTCATCCAACTAGCCTATTGCATGCTGAAATCCAAATGAAATAATGCTACACAAAGCACAAACGACCCTACAAAGAGAAACGTCCCTCACCAATAAAAAGAAAAAAAAATATTGGCAAAAGAAAAGCCGCTATGCTTATAACAGACCCGACAGTTTACCACTTTGGCAAAGAAAGTTAAAGTTGTCACCAAATCATCCAAATTCGACGAAACAATCACCAAAAAGTAGAGAGAGTCTAATCTTACTGCTAATCAACCAAAATTATTAGGAAAAAATCTCAGCCAAAAACTTAAATCATACCAACGGAAGTTAGAGACTTAATCATTTTTACACAGTACCACCAACAAAAATATTCATTGACAGCGAGGAAATCCAAAACTGAACCTATATCTCTGCTGTACCGCCAACTTAAGGACCAAAAACGTTCTTCACCTGAAAGTTTTTTACTTAAGATCGTATAACTCCCTCTTAGGTAAACGGTTAAGGACAAAGCATTTTTGTAGCCTTCGATCTCCATTTTTCAACCTTGCCGCCGCACCCATAATTTCACTACACATGATATGGATAGTATGAAACAATTTGACCAAGTATTACTCTACTATTAGACGATTGACTGACATCAAAGGATTCAAAATTTCCAAGAGAACAATGGACGACTCCATTACTATAGCTTTCCAATATCAATCAATTGATGCACATAGAATATGCAAGACATGCTTTAATTGCATCTCAGTCAAAATTGGATTCAACAAATTTCATTGTGTTTCAAGTATGGAATTCAAAATATATTTCATCCATAAGAGAAACATCACAAGCTTGGTTGCTCGGTCCATCATAACCTGCATCATATGCGGTACAAAATAATCAGAGATGATAAACTCACACAATAATACTTCAAGCATTTATCAGTTAAATTGAAGATCTACAGAATCAAGAGCAAATATAAGCAACATTCAATTTTTATCCTCCTCAGTAGAACAGGGACGGCATGACTTCCAGGTGAATATGTCATGAGAAAGCAAGCAGAGCACTAGTGGGTTGAGTATTTACCAAGCACTAAACCAGAAGCACCCTTAACAATTGTCAAAAGGAATGTTAGGTTTCTGGGGATAGCTTATGGAGGCAAGAAATGCAAAGTAGCAGATTAAGGCATCTGAGAATTGAATGAGATGAACTTTTTGATCAAGACAAACGAGCATCGTTCCAAAGTGAAGTTCCTTGTCTCAATAAACCAAACAAAAACATGTGAAGTTTCGACATGATTGAATAATTGTTTTAGGTGTTCAAAAACGCACCTGAACTCATACAAAAAAAGTATGCCCCGTCTCGAAAACGGACGGAAAATATACAGACGTGCTCATCTAAAACTCTGTATGTTTTTCAATTTAACATCCAGTCAATTACATCACAGCCAGAGAAAATAGCAGAAATGCCAATAACGTAACTCCCTCCAATACAAGCAAACCAAAAGAAAAACACTAGACATATTCAGCTGCATTAGGGGGGAAATACGCAGAACAGAAACACCGGCTGAAACCGAAGACCAATCCAAACGAACCGCCTCAATTGCCACCATCGTTAGAGCATGAAGCGCCTCCATCGCAGTGATGATCGTTGTGATGGTGGTGGTGCCGGTGATCCGGGGCATCGCCATCTTCATCTTCATCGCTGCTATAGTCTTCGTCGAAGGGCTTCTGCTTGTGGAAGACGCAGCACTTCTTGGAGCTCTTCTTCTTCATGAACTCGTTGTCGACAGTGCCTTCCTTCCAGGTCACCTTCTTCTTCTTATCGTTCACCCTCTTCAGTCGCAGAACCAGGGCGGTGTTGCTTAGGGAGGGCGACGAAGCAGAACGGCGAGGAGGAGCCTGATCATCGATTGTTACGGTGGTCGTCACGCTCGGAGATGCGCTGGTGGAGGACATCGTAACCCTGGATCGAGCCATTCTCTCTCTGCAGAATGAGAATGTTATCGGAGTCGGAAGAAGAAGCAAGCCGATTCTTTCGAGAAGAGCCGCGCTTCGCCTTTGATCAGAAATATTGGGCTTGGGCCTGGGACTGGATCTGGGCCTGGACCTGGACCTAATCTAGGCCCACGATAAAATTAGGTTTAGAATAAGTGGAGCACAATATATGAATTTCCCATGTCATTTTTATAAACTTCCCATTAAAAGATAAAGCACCAATCCAGGGTAGATCCTAAAACCGGACCGGATCGACCTCACCCAGCTAGTTTTGATTCGATTCCAAGGTCTACAAAGTATGTTTCAAGTTTCAAAAACTAGGAACCGATCTCGACATTGTAGGCTGCAAGTTTCAAGTCTGGACCAACCCACCCTAGAACCGCTTGCGCCTAGCTTGCAAACCTTTCATGCTTGTCCAGCGGAAGTTCTTGCACTTAGGGATGATGCTTATTACAATACCGAAAGTTGCAATCGCTTCCCCAGCTAAATGGTGTGCTTTACAGCTTCTAGCGGCATCCAATTCGTCTCCAATTTGGTGAATGCCTACACATAGAGCAAACTTTCCAGGGACATGCATTGTGTAATCTCTACCTCCTTCAAAGAACTCAATTCTTTCAGGCCGTGAATGGCTCTTAGCACTCCACAATAATGTAGCTAAAGATGCTATAAATTTTTCATCTTTTATGGTATTATTTTTTATGGATCAGAATTTCTATTGTTTCCTTAACTTTATTATAAGGGGTGGGTTGGACACTTACTAATTACTTTATATTTTTGTCTGTTTTGTACCATACTTCACATTGTTTTGATGCTCTACTATTTTGCTATGGTTGCTATTTTGTCTCAATAGCAAAAAAGGGGATATAGAAAAAAATAATAATTGGCCGGTAGTTGGGTATACCCTAGAACAAAACTAGATTGGCATAGTCAGTTTTCAGGTCTATAAGGAAGGTTTTAGGTTCCAAAAAACGGGAACGGTCCCAACATAATAAGTTTCAAGTGGAACCTACCCACCCCTGAAATAGATAACCCCTAAATTCAACGACTTTAATGTTCATCACAAGTTTTTCAAGCATCCCTGTGTAGCTCATAAGATATCTAGAAATAATTTGATATGTCTTAATACTATGCCGCTGTGTTTGATCATCAGGATAGGATATGTTTTATTCTATTCTATGTTTGGTAGATGTTTGGGATAGAATAAATGGTGATATAGTCGAATGAAAATATCATAGGGGAGGAGGTGTGATAGATCCGGATATGATTTCTCAAGAGAACAGATACGAGAAGAACTGATTTTTTCCACAACCACCGCCTTTCCTCCGTGCCGAGCCTCCTCTTTGCCGCGCCAGCTGCCTATCTGGCGGCGGCGGCCGTCAATGTGGCCGCCTTTCCGACGGTGCCAGGCTGGGGTCTTCGGCAGCCAAATCGAGTATCTTAATGACCTCATTCTTTAATTGATAGTGTGGCGTGATATGAGATCACTTCCCTCGTTCTTTAATCACTTGAACATTTTCAATATTCGAAAAGGGGTCTCGACATATTATGAAGAACTTGAGGTTGATCATCGACTTTTAAGGTAGATCTCTTGGACGACCTGCATGAGTGCATTTTCAACTTATGAAAAAAGACTGAATAATTTCATTGTTCAACACTTGTTTACTCACTAAACAAGATAATGAGCAATACCGACTGGTCATTCTCAAAAGATTTAACTCCAAATCAAGACCCCTAGTCTACTGGGTTGGGAGACAATTTATCGAATGGGAAAAATTATCATTTTGAAGGGATTAGGGAGCCAAATCATCGAAAATAGGGTTGGCCAGTTGAATGTGCCTGTTTCCCAATTTCCGAGATTTTTCAGAATTTTTCTGGATTTTTTTTTTTATGGACAATTTGCCCATGAGGGGAAAAATCGTCATTTCAGATCGAGAGTCGAAATCACAAAATATGGGTTTGGCCAGTCAAGGTGGATCGTTTCCCATTTTCTGTGATTTTTGAGAATTTTTTGGAATTTTTCTAGACAATTTGCCCATGAGGGGCAAAATCGTCATTTCAGGAAGAAATGAGAGTCGAAACCACGAAATACGGGTTTGGCCAGTCAAGGTGGACCGTTTCTCATTTTTTGTGATTTTTCGGAATTTTCCAAGACAATTTGCCCATGAGGGGCAAAATCATCATTTTAGAGAGATTGGAAGGGCAAAACCGTCAAAAATAGGATTGCTCGGTTAAAAAGACCCGTTTCCTAATTTTGAGGTTTTTCTGAATTTTTGGAAATTTTCAGAAATTTTTCCAATTTTTTTTTATGAATTTTCCAATTTTTTGGACTTTTAAAATCATTTTTTTATTTTTGATATTTTGATATTTTTTATTTTTTTAAAAAAAATTGAATTTTTTTAATATTTTCCAGGCCGGGTCGGGCTGACCTGGCCCACGCCTCGCGGGGGCCCGGCCCAAATCGAAAGGGTCCCGCGTCGGTCTATAAAACGACACCGTTTTGGGAAATATTTTTGAATTTTCGAAATTTTCAAATTTTTAATGGATTTTGGTATTCTGATTAAACCTAAGAACGACACGTGGCAGGTCAAACCGTCACTCGGTCAACACATGATACGATCGGTTTCCCCACCTTTTTTTTTCTTTTTCATTTTCTAATTTTTATTGATTTTTTTAATCTCCTTTTTATGTTTTCTTCTTTTTTTTTGTTTTGGATCATCTTCTTCGTTGGTTCTGTTCCTCCCCAAACTTCACCGAGAACCAAACTCATAGGCTCACCATGACTGAACTCTTTCACCATTGAACAACAACTCCGGCCGTCGGCATCCATCGCCAACGTCAAAGAACGCCATCGACCTTACCGCCGGTTGGTCCCGGCCAGGCCGTCGGACTTCCGGTCACAACTCTGATTATCAAAGATCCATCCCCGAGAATTATTTTTCATCGCCAACAGATTATGACGTTCAGCAACAGGCACAAGCACAGACCACACTTACGCTTAGTAATGTAAAGGAAAATAGAAAGCTAACTCAGGGAATCCGTAGCCATAGACTCCGCCAGGAAAGGAGATCCGATAAATGCCTCAAGCTCGTGGAAGATCGACACCGAGGATCGAAGCATACAATGGGAGAAAACCCAACGTCAGACAATCAGTCAATGAAGCAACCGCACAACAACCTAAAGCTAAACACCAACTACACGAAAAAAGGGTTTAATATCTCATCAACGCACAGGTTATAGGCAGTGCAACAAACAAACTTCTCATTCAAGTCTAATGGAGTTCTCGGCACAAATTTGATGAACGACACTTTAAATCGACACTATTTACTCCCATCCACCTTCGTCTTCTCATGTTTAAGCCGCAGATCTACCGGTTGAACTTAGTGTTCTCGGTTACCGAGAAAGAGGAGAGAAAACAGAGTGTCGGAAAGAGATTTACCTAGCCGGAAAAGGATGAGCGACTAGCGGCGAGCAATAGGAATCAGCGCGGACGCCGGAGATCGTCGAAACTTTGGATTTGTCTTACTTTTCTCTCTCGATTTTTCTTGCTTCTCGGTTCTGGATTTTCGGAGCAAAAATCACCTATGAAACCTAGCCACCCCTTTTCTCTCTTGCGACGCTCTCTTCCCTCTATATTCTCGCTCAAGAATGTTCTCGAGCCCTTTCTCGCGCGCACAATCCTCTCTCCTCGGCCGTGACAGCTCACTGTCCTTCCTCCGCCACGGTCTTTGCTCGTGTTGGATTTTATGGGGTGTATGGGAGTACCATGATCCGCCCATGTATGCTATCCCAGCCCCTCATCCTCTCAGATAACTGCCAAAGGCAGTTACTCCTTTTAAACGTAAAAAAGGTCGCGTCTGTTCTTACGTTCAAGTATGAACGAGAGAAAAGAGAGAACAGTACGAGGACAAGAAAAGGACGACGAATTCCGATTCCACTTCCGAACGTCAAACAGACGAACGATCTCTCGAGGAACTGCAATGGTAACATCTAATCTGTGAAAATACGAGGTATGTCCGTTCTGTGATATACTTCTCCGATCAGTGACTCAAGTAAATATCTGGGCTTGTTAATTCCGTGTAATTCCGCTGCGTACGTTATGGGATTGGTTCCCTTCTTTGGTATCAGAGCGTATGTTCTTGTTTCCTGATTGATTGTGAAGTTTTGTTCTCGAATTAACCCGAAAACACTTTTTTCGACCGTACTGTTCATCGACGTTTCTTTTTGTTCTATTCATCCAAAATGATTTTTGAACACATCAACGGAACGGGCTCGGAGAGACGAATATTTTGAATGGTCACCCGTCGCGAGCCGACGCCGGAAAAGTCCGCACGCGCGCCACCCGCCGTGACGGGGCGGGGTCCCTCGGGGCCGCGGCGAAACGTCACCTTTTCGTGAAATTTGGCTTAGTGAAAATGAGTTTCAAGTATACCAATAGGCTCGCCTTGATCATACGAGCACATTGAGTGGTTGAACGCCGTCAGATACGGCCGGAGCAGCCCACACGCGCCGAGGAGCACCGCTGCGCGTGGAACTCACGTGGCCACGTGCTCCGCGCGTGCGTGAACCAGCGAAACCGATCGCTGACGTGGCATGATGACGTCATGATGACGTCATCTGACCCGACCCAACCCGAGAACCGGAACTGACCCGACTCGGTACCGACCCGTTGACTGCTTTGATCGTTGACCGTTGATCGTTGACCATCGTTGTTGACCGTTGACTGGTCAACTGTTGATCGCTGACATGCAAAATTACGTTTTTGCCCCCGAACTTTCTGAAAATTGCAATGTGGTCCTCGTACTTTTTGAAATTGCAATTTGATCCTCAAACTTTCGGGAAATTGCATTTTGGTCCCTGGATTTTGAGAAAATTGCAATTTGGTCCCTGAAATTTTTCGAAATTGCAATTTAGTCCCCAAAATTGTTGAAAATTTCGATTTGGTCCTCGATTTAAAAAAAAAATGCATTTTGGCCTCCGTTGACCAAACGCGCCGAAGCTTTGACCGGCGCGTGGAGGCGCGTCCAAGCTCCGTTTGGGGCGTGCGAGATACCGTTGTGTTCGTATCGAAATTATCTTCAATTTGATATATTATTTGGATACGTTTGATGTTTTTAAAATTATGAAAATTCGTATGAAACCCATGATACACGTATTTTGGGGCGTTTTTCGAGTATTTTTTTTTACTTCTATATTTTTGTAAATGTAGAGGATGGCTTACGTGTTTATAATCGCATGCAAATTGTGGAGAGCATGATTGCTGATAGCATGTATAAAGTTTAGAGTACTTGCTTTTATATCTTGTATTATGAAAATAGAGTATGATTTGATACGTGTATTATTTGTGTATATTAGTTCAAATCATGCCATGACATGCTATGATTACAAGATATAGGGATCATTAAATGATTTATGATCTTTATTTGAGTGGGGAGTTCTATAAAGTTTTAGTAACTTTAATGAACTCAATTTTACATAAATGATTATGTTAATAATAATTTCAAGCGAGGATTTTTAGACGATGATTGGGAGCATAGTGAACTTTCGAATCTGAGACCTTATGTGAAATTATTCATTAATGTAATTAGTTAGTGTAAAATAGATGCATAAATGTTAGGCATTAATAGTTCGTGAATACATGTCTATAGAACTTCGTGTTCAGATACAATGGCCATAGCTTCTTAGAATATCGTAGCTAAGCTTAACAAAGGAGAGAATTTGAACGGCGGAAATTATGAAAAACTAGAATATGAAAATCCAGTATGTGCTAGAAGAGCAAAAAGCACTAGAAGCTCTTAACCTAGTTATGAAAGAATCTGAATATGAAAATACTGCACAACATAGAAAGTATAAAGAGGCATTTGCTGCATGGAAAAAGATGAACTCTATTGCTCGCATTATGTTGCTGAGTAGCATGGAAAATCGTTTTATGCATGAGTTCAGGCATTTATGAAAATGCCAAAGTCAAGTGGGAAGCATTAAAAACTAAGTTTGGTTAGACATTGGTCACCAAGTTGAGATAGATCACTATAAGGTTTGACACTTATATGATGCCATATGGGCAGAATATAAAACAACATTTTGAGAAGTATGTCAAACATGATAAGTGAATTGTAATATGCAGGCCACATTTTGACTAAGGAGCAGTAAATGCAAGCGGTAATCCATTCTTTGCCTCATAGCTATGTGTATATCAAAAATCCACTTAATCCACAATGAAAAGTAAAGACTTTTGAGGATGCTTTGCGCCGTCTTGAACCAGAGGTGGATCGCCTTCTGGCGGCTAAACCAATAACTGATATTTGTTATGTTGGTTCTAGTTCACATGGAGCTTCGAACTCCAAGCGTAAGCGTCAAGGTGGGTTCAAGAAGTGGAAGGGCAATGGAACGAATTCTTCAAGAAAGAAACTGAAGTTTAACCGACATGGAAAAGGAAAGTGTCCTTTTAAGAATGACATTTCGTAAGTGAAGTGTTTTAATTGTGGCAAAAATGGTCACTTTGCTCGCAACTGTGGTGAGTCAAAGAAGTTAGAAACCCTTTGTACACTTTAGAGTGTTACTTATGTCTCCAGTTCAGTTTTTGTAACTGAACCTCATCCTTTGTGGACTGTAGACCCATTAGCCACAGACCATGTAGTAAAGGACATAAATGCCTTTGTAGAATTTCGACGAAATTTCACATGGAGCATAGTAGATATATGTGGGAAACAATTCCTTAGTGGAAGTCAAAGGGATTGGCACCTGCCAATTGAATATGCACGGTGGTCGCACCTTGTTCCTACATAATGTGTTATATGCTCCAGAAATTCGATGGAATTTAATTTCCGTGTTAGTATTGGCTAAACTTTGTTTTAGTTTAAACTTTCATAACGATGGTAATGACTTGTCATTGGGAACGAGTTATTGTGGTTTTGGATATTTTATGGATGGTTTTATTATGCTGGTTGTTGAGTATAATAGTGTGAATGTTAGTTATTCCCTATTTACATCTTCTGTAATAATGTGAATATATGGCATGCTAAGCTAGGTTATATTGGCCAATAGTGAATGTTTATATAAGCCAAAGAGGGCTTATGTGGCAATATTGAAAAAGTCAATTTGCCTATTTGCAAGCATTGCCAAGGGGGAAAAACAACGTGGAAATCATTTGGAAAAGGAACAAGAGCTGAGTTTCCTTTGCAGTTAATCCATTCAGACATATGTGGTTCAATGAATGTGAGAGCAAGGCATGAGGCTGTTTATTTCATCACATTAATAGATGATTACACTTGATTCGGACATGTTATTTTTGATTTCTCATAAATCTGAAGCATGAGTTGCTTTAAGAAATTTTTGAGCTTTTACAAAATCAAAAAAAAAAAAAAATCCGATCGAGGTCGAAGAAAATCTATCTGATCAGTTCAAATGTTTATGTGATGAAAATGGAATAAAAAAAAGTTGATTATTCCATCCATTCCTCAACAGAATGGAGTTGTAGAGAGAAGAAATACGTCTTAATGAAAATGATTAAGTCTATGATGGCATATGCTAATTTGCCTATCACCTTTTGGGGTGAAAATTTGTTGAATGCTGTCTAGATATTTAATCGTATGCCTTCTAAATCAGTTACCTTCACTCCATATAAGTTGTGGACAGGTCGAAAATAAGATTTGAGTTTTCTCAGACCTTGAGGATGTGCTACTTATACACACGAGTCTTCCCACAAGTATGGGAAAATAGGCCCCAGAGGCAAAAACGAGTATCTTCATGAGATACTGAGAGCACTCGAAAGGGTATGTGTTTATAGGTGAGCAAGAAAGCAGATAGTGTAACTGAATTCGAATCACGAGATGTCACATTCTTAGTGAATGAAATTTAGAAAAAGGGCGAGATAGGTGAAGACTATTCTCTGTTTAAAATCTTGGATAGTGATAATGATTTTATTGAGGCATATCATCCAAGTGGGAGCAATGTGAGAAGTGAGGAATTTATTTCGAATCAGTCTCAATTGCAAACACTTGATGTGAAGATGTAGTCGTTATCTAATCCGAGTGGGAGCGTAATGGAGATTGACATACTAAATGTATAATCTCAAATTTGGCGAACAAGTCGCAAAATCGTTCTCCGTCGACTTGTCGACGTTTAGACATTGAAGGTAAAGCTTTCATGGTCACTCAATAAGAAGAGAATGAGCTAAGGAATGTAAATGAGGCTCCGACTTGCCCCGAGAAAAAAAAATTGGATACAAGTAATGGAAAAAGAGATGTAGTCAATGAGATCAAACCAAGTATGAGAATTGGTTGATCTTCTAAACGGATGCAAAGCCATTGGGAACAAATGGGTTCTAAAAAAAAAGCGTAAAGCTAATGGCTCGATTGAGAAATATAAGGCTCGCCTTGTGGTGAAAAGGTATATTCAACAAGAAGGAATTGATTATGAAGAGTTTTTTCTCATATGGTGAGATTTATTTCAATTCGCCTTATTCTGGCAATAGTGGCTAATATGGATCTTGAATTACATCAAATGGATGTAAAGACTGCAATTCTCAATAGAGAATTAAAAGAAGAAATTCATATGGAACAACCCGCTGGGTTTGTTATAGAAGGCCAAGAACAAAAAGTATGTCGACTTTTGAGATCGATATATGGCCTTAAGCAGTTTTCGAGACAATGGTATATACTTTTTCGTAATGCCATAGTGGCATATGATTTTGTAATGATTGATGAAGATCATTGCGTATATATCAAAAGATCCATAGATCAATTTGTGATTTTATCATTATATGTTGATGATATACTAATTGCATGGAGTAATATGGAGTTTGTTAATACAATCAAGAATTGGTTATGTTCCAATTTTGAGATAAAAGATATGGGTAAATCTGCATATATTCTTGGAGTTCAGATTTCAAGATATTATTCAAAGAGATTATGATCTCTTTCACAAGAGACTTATATTGATAAAGTTCTTGAATGATTTCGTATGCAAGACTGTAAACCCAAAGATACTCTTATTGCGAGAAGTGAAGGATTGAGCCGTAGAATGTGTCTTGAGACTCCACAAGAAAAGGAATGAATGGAAGGTGTTCCATATGCTAGTGCTGTTTGGAAACTTAATGTATGCTATGGTGTGTACAAGACCTGATATTTGTTATGTAGTTGGAATGGTGAGTAGATACCAATCCAATCCAGGTCAAGCACTTTGGACTGCCGTCAATAGAATCCTGAGGTATCTGAATGGTACTGTTAATTATTCGTTCAGTAATCAAGGTAGAGATCTGCGCCTTGAAGGCTATACTGATGTTGACTAAGGAGGAGGTTTAGATGAGAGTAATTCTACCTCTAGATTTGCAGTCTTACTTAACAATGGCGCCATATCATGGAGTAGTAAGAAGCAAACGTGTATAGCCTTATCCACAATCAAAGATGAATTTGTGGCATTATTAGCAGTAGTTCGAGAGGGTGTTTGTCTTAAGAGATGTTTGGATCAATAAGATGTTGCTAAGAATGATGTAAGTTCAATTATTGGTTAATTGTGATAGCCAAGCAGCAAGAGCGTACATTAAGGATCCACTGCAAGACGAAACATACAGACACGAAGTATGATTTTGTGAAAGACATGGTTGTACGAAAAGATGTGAACGTACAGTACATATCTACGCATAGAATGATAGCAGATCTTATAACGAAGTCAATTCCTAGAGATGTTTTTCCTTGGTCATGTGTTGACAAAGGGATTAATTCTATATATTGAAATTTCTAGGATTGCGTAGAAGTTGAAGTGCTGGATATTTATTTTTCTCAAAGTTCACAGATAATGGTTTGTTCCATTATTATTAATGCTTGAGTTTGTTCGATATTTATGCATATTAATGCTTAGTGCATTATGTTGAGAAGGTATGTCGGACAGATAAGAGATTAGCCCGCTCACACGGGTAATCAAATTTATTTACTATGTGATAAATAGATATGAGACAATTTTAAGCTCATTATCTAGGTGATAATTGAGAGCTCGAGCTTAAAGTATCGATGCCGCCTTAACAAAGTGTTAAGATGAGGACATATTATTTGTTATGTCCGAAAGTGAAATAGCCCACATATTCCGCTTTATCTGTCTTTAATGCCAGATGTGAGTTCTGATGGATTCTTTCAAAAGAGTAGATTTGTGAACTCAAGTTAGACATTGTGTATATCTAAACTATCATATGTACGATATTAAGTGAAAAGACATACGCTCCATGGGAAAGGAGAGAATACCGTAATACGTATTTCATACTACGTATGCATGAGACGACCAATAAGAGTTGGCGGAAGTTTTGATCTCAACTTTCAAGCAGTGTGAGACTCTTGAGGGTAAAAGTTCCTCAAATATGTCCCCTCACGACTCTTACTTATTCTCAAGATTTCTATTCAGCGTTCGCTATCTTAGAGTGTTGCCAATGGTCATGAGATTGATTCGATCTAATGGGACATTTCTAGAAAAGCGAGTTGAACTGAAATTGAGAGGTTTAAGGGAAGAGGAAGATCAATTTGTTTTGATGTCACATTCTATCTTTGTATTCACAGGTCGACCAATTATGATTATTTGAGTTTAATCATGATTGTGAATACAATACATATGAAATGCTTAAAGAGATCAAGAGAGATATGATGTAAATGTGACTGATTGATCTAGGGTACTGCATACTGGATCTACTCTGAGTTAATATGCCCATTTTGAGCTGCTATATACTCCTAACAGATGTATGGCAACGAGCTCTCGTAGTATGCTGGTCGCACGGATTATTTGTTGATATGAACTTTGCAGAAAAGAGAGAAAGTTATGTTTAACCCTTCGTGGGCAAGTGGGAGTTGTTGACCCTTCGTGGGCAAATGAGAGTTATGGATAGCCCTTCATGGGCGAGTGGGAGATGTTGGATTTTATGGGGTGTATGGGAGTACCATGGTCCGCCCATGTATGCTATCCCAGCCTCTCATCCTCTCAGATAACTGCCAAAGGCAGTTACTCCTTTTAAACGTAAAAAAGGTCGCGTCTGTTCTTACGTTCAAGTATGAACGAGAGAAAAGAGAGAATAGTACGAGGACAAGAAAAGGACGACGAATTCCGATTCCACTTCCGAACGTCAAACAGACGAACGATCTTTCGAGGAACTGCAATGGTAACATCTAATCTGTGAAAATACGAGGTATGTCCGTTCTGTGATATACTTCTCCGATCAGTGACTCAAGTAAATATCTGGGCTTGTTAATTCCGTGTAATTCCGCTACGTACGTTATGGGATTGGTTCCCTTCAGCTCGCTCCTTCGTCCGAATAGCGGACGCCCCCCCCCCCCCCCGCTCCGTACGTCCGGCCATGTGCGCAGCAAGACGACAAGGGCGAGATATCGTGACGTGGACGGGACGACGTCGTTCGGGCATGAGCGTGAGAGAGGAAGAAAAATGTGCTCGTGAGGGCTCTGCAATTTGGGGCAGGGGAAGGAGATGATAAACAGTGTCGGGTCGCGGGTCGGGTCGGCCCGACCCGGAAGATCCGGTCAGTCAAAATTCGTCAAATTAGGCAATAAATTGACCATTTTTTCATGCAATTGAAGTCAAAATTGGGTTTTCCATCGTGGATTACACCTAAAGATGAGGATTTTGTGAAAAATGCACTTGGAATTGCACAAAAACACTAAATTTTGGGTTTGACCCGAAATTGAATTTTGAGCAACACGAAGCCTAAACGGAAATATCGGACCAAGCTACTCCCACCAATGGATTTAGAATGACGAAAACTATAGGGTAGTGGGTTCTGATTTTCATGGGTACCCCTAGAAAAAGTTTAATTTCAATTTTGGTGATTTGGGGACTAAATTGAAAAATAAAACTTCAATTAAGCCCCTCTTGTCAAAATTGAGCAATTCTGTGTATAATTGGGCCAAGATGAAAATTGAGCTATTAGAGGGCAATGTCACAACTCATAAAAGGTGAACAATGAAAATAAAATGACCCGAATTGTATTTTTTAGGCCCGATTCGAAATTACGTTTGTGAAGGAACGTATAATCTCGAATTGGATTTTTTGAATTTAAAGAGGCCAAAATAAAAAGGAATTTAAAATAAAAATATTGGATATTTTTTCATATTTTTTTGGCCACTAAATCTATTTTTTTTTTTTATGATTTTTGGGTATTTTCCTAATATATGAAAAATATTAAAAAATACCAAAAATTATTTTTTGTTCAAAAAATGGTCCCTTAGGCTTGGCCAAGGCTTCCAAAGTTGATTTTGCAATTTTAAATTTTTTTATGGATTTTCTATTAATTTTCTAAGGAAAAATATGATTAAAATTCAGGTGTCAACATAGGTCTGCTCGATCGATGTCATGCCCAAATTCAGATGGCACAAACCTCTGCTCAACAATAACTCACTCATCAAAACTCATCACTCAATAATTTCTAAAGCATTTTAATGTTTGAGCAAAATAGAGCCGTTCTCAGCTGCGCCTTGCCTCTACTTATTGGACTTTATATCCGCAGTTCACCAAACAGTAGATAAGATATGACAAAATCCTTGGATTTCATATCCTATCATATCTAGTCTTATCTATACTAGAAATTCAAACGACCAAACACAGCCTAAGCTTTTAGGTAAGAAATATTTCAAAAAGTAACTCCACGAGAACGTGACAATATACCAAATTCTACTTATTCACCCACCATTATTTCATCAAGACCATAAATAGGGGCAATGCCTTCGCTTACTTGCAGTAAGGTACTGGTATTTACAATCAGTATTTCTCTATCATATTGTTTAATACGTTCACGAATAATATTATTGATTTTGTCGGAATGGTTACCTCGAGTACTTCTTATTTTTTTTTTTGTACAAAAAAAAAATAATGCCTATAGTAGAAGGACTAATCATTTGTTTCTTTCATGGCCCCAAGGATGCCAATATTAGCACTGACAGAACGTAAATGTAATTAGTTCAAACAACTATTCACACTTCATTTGTGTCGCGAAAAGTGAATAATCTGAATATTTTTTTTCAAAAATCATCGCTTAAAGTAATTAGCCAAAGAAAAATATTTCAATATTGACAATATCTTATGCTTAACCTTTTCATAAACAAAGAAATTATTTTCCATTCATTCATTTTTGTAAGCAATATAAGCGATCATTTTTACGAAAATATTTTTCAAATCATTCATCTTCCACGAAATAAGCGAAGCTTTAAAGTTCCTAGAGCTCCTTGTAAGGCTGGTTGGAAAACCCGTTGTCGGAGAATATCCACAAATTGATGGTATAACCTAGCTTGTAGTGTTATCCAACATAACAATTTAACCTAAAGAGTTGCTGTCTGCCTTTCTTTTTCCTTTTTGTTTGAAATACCAATAAGTTAGCTCTATAGTAGTTCTAGTTGGGAAAGAAATTGAGAGAAAAGAAGACAAAAAGAAATAGAACAGAATAGAAATTTTAATTAACTTATATTTTCAGATGCACATTGAAGCCATTGAACTTAATTAAGCATTCATTTGGTTTTTCTTGATTATTTGAGATAAACTTTCATGGCAATTGTGGGAAAAACATGCAATAACAATTGTCCATTTCCCTCCATTTTCTTATTGCAGATATAAATGTGGCCCAGGAAAAGTATTTTTCTCTAATTTGAGCACATGTCGTTCTTGATGTTTTCATTTCATTTCGCCTCCTGTCGCTTCCATCTGACGACGTAGTTCTTGATTAATAACAGTAAAGATGACTTATTTTGTAACAGTTAGACAAATGACGGATTCTTGACAAGACAAAGAATAAAAAGACAAAAAATACATTCGCACTTGCGCTCAAACAAATAAAAGCTTGATGAATATCGGTCTTGTTAATTTAGAGCACTGCAAATCCTCCTAATCTGGCCACTTGAACCGGTGAGCGGACTTATGTCGCCCATTTTAACCATGGCGGCCGCGAAATCCGACTTGAAACTCGCAGGCGTCTTGCTGTACGCGGAGACGATGCTGTCGGTGGATCCTCCGCTGAAGAGGACCTGATCCGACTCGAGAAGGCCTTTCTTCTGCATCAGATTCTTGAAGTAGTTGTTATCGAATGAATTGGGAGTCACCAAATCGAGTGGGGCTAGAGTCGCGTCGCCGCCACTCGCCGGGCACCGGCGCTTACGAGTGCTGGCGAATCCCGCATCCACGTCGCTGCCGTTGCCGTAGATTCTGCCCCTGAATGTGAAGCACTGAGCTTGCCCTAGAGTGTGAGCACCTGCACAACGTTGGCAGAAAGGGCGCATCAACATTGTTTCTCCTTTTATTCATATCATCCGAGCTATATTCTAGTAATAAAATCCATAGCTTGTGAGCAAGCAAGAATGAGAAATCCTTGCATAGGCCAAGGTCCACCGTCAGGGTTGAATTTCAACCATGAAACCCAGGAAACAACAAAATAAGTGAAGGAAGCATTTCGTATGATACCTGAGAGGGCAACCATGTCCTTAGCACTAAGGCCTTTGCTTGCAAATCGAGATATGAGCGTCTCGAGGCCATCTAGAAACGATGGAATATCGCTCGATGCGAGCGACAGACTTGCGGTGGTCGAGTCTCTTCTTCCGAGCTTCACCGTCCAAGAAGGACCACCAACCTATAATTTTTCCAAAGCAGCATCAGTTCTATCAGTAGAAGGGCTTAAGCTCATAGTCGACATTTCGAAAGTAATCAAGTGGTCGTAAGATGATTCGTATGTTATTGCCTCACGTCAACCACAAGATGCATATCTTCAAAATTACTGGAAGACTTACAACAACAGAAGCATCTCTAGCTGCGACCGCAACGATATCCGCGCAAGACACGACTCCCGGACAGATCTTTTCTACTTGCGACTTGGCGTCGTCGATCACCTCGTAACCTCTCACGGACCCTTTGTTCGGCGGGGCATCCCTCTCGCTAGAGATGGCGGGGCTGTTCTCCAGCAATATCGACGCGTCGCAACCCTGAACGAAGCAATCGTGGAAATGGAGTCGAATGAGGGAAGCGGCCATCCGGCGCTCCCTCGAGACCGCGGTCCTGATGGAAGTCCGTATCGCGGCGAGGGCATCCGGGCACGACTCGTCGTAAAACGTGGAAGAGAGGTGCGCACGGCAGGACATGCACAGAAGCACCAGCACCGAAGAGACTATCGCGAAGCGACGCGAGGACGCAAGAGCGCCAGAAGTTAAAGCCATTGTGTATGCTATGCACGTACTGATTATTATCCTCGATATATCTGGTGAGCAGTGAGCAGTGGCAGAGCTTGGTGTGTGCAGAAGATGGAGATGAATGTATGGGAGAGAACGATGGAAAGAGAGTGGTGCGAGTGAGATTTTATAGGCCCCAAAAGTTCGATAAGGAGAAAGAGTCGATGTTTTCCGCGGCAGCGCGTGGTCTAATATTCAATGCTGAGGTATTAGGGACGACGGACCTCGTCCTTGTTTGGTTGCGTCGGAAAAAGCAGGGAAAAGGACACAGACGGTTCCTAAACTTTACCTCAACCTGTAACGTAATTTCTTAATTTTAAATTTAATCAATATAATCTTTGAACTTTAGCTCAATATACACTGTGATCCCTAAGCTTTCAATTTATTCAATATAGTCTCCGAATTTTTTAAATATGTTTAATTTAGTCCTTGAAATATAAAAAAATATCCAATATTGTCCTTGAACTTAAATTAATAAAAAGATTATATTGAATATCTTTCTATAGTTCATGGACTAAGTTGAACATATTCCAAAAATTTAGGGATCATATTGGTCAAATTAAAAATTTAGGGACCATATTGTATATTGGATTAAAGTTCAAGAATCATATTGATCAAATTAAAAGTTCAAAGATCACTCAAAATTCACCATATGTGTCATTATCTCGAAAAAGGAGGGGGAGATCTGAAATTCTTTACCAAGTCCTTTTCTGGATAGGAGAAAAGTATGATGAGAAGTCAAAGATGGAGGAGTTTGACTGATTCTTTTTATATATGTCAAGAGAAGGGTCCATCATCCATGCCCGGAGCTGTAATCAATGCATGGGATTTGACTTTGGCTTATGCAAATGAAATATTGTATCGGGCACCTGCCAATTGCATGGATTTTGACGTGAACAAAGTTGGTGGGCTTCGAGGAGCTCCTTCTTGGTCTCCATTTGTCGTCCGGTCCCTCCTTAATTTTTTTTTATACCAATAAATGACAAAAATAGTTTCTAAATTTTGATTCCATCTACAATTGTGCACCGTGATTCTTAAACTTTAACCTAATATGCGAAGGACAACATTGAATATTTTCATATAGTCAAGGACTAAATTGAACATGTACCAAAAGTCCAGAGACCACATTACACAAATTAAAAGTTCAGGAATGTCATTGCACGTTGGTCTAAAGTTCAAGGATCTCATTGAACAAATTAAAAGTTCAGAGACCACATTACACAATTTGTGTCGTTATCTCTGTTTTTTATCCTATTTTTGGATATACCACCCGCCACTCAATTTATCAAGTAAATATAAAAACATATATATCCCGACATCCACATGCATCGGATAAGGTTCCAACCAAAGACGCACGATGGCCTTCGTTCAATGTTACTCTGCCTAAAAGACGTGATTAGACAAAGTAATCTAGTAGATCCAAATCAAGTGCGTAACCGCTTAGCCATTTCATCAATTAAAAACAAAATCGGCTCTATAAATTCCATAAGAATTCTTTCTTTTCTTTTTTAATTTGAGATAAGAAAAACAGATAGGCTAACTGAAATTGCCTCCTTTTATAATTTATAAAACAATAAGACTTTTGGTGGCTCTCGTAGGAATATATTAGCAATTCGTAGCAAAAAATAAGCGCACAAAACAAATTGGAGAAGTTAAGAATGGAATAGAATCTAAAGAAGTTATAGAAAAGGGTAAGACGGTTAATTTGGTGCGACACCACTCTTTGAATTTTCCCCTTTATATGCAGCATAGATATGATGCACATTGCATCCCATGATATAGCTACCATATACGTTTTACGGGGAAATTACCAAATTATTCTATTTTTATCATAAATATAAAGCATGCTGGCAGTATATTAAGAGTTTCCTGTGCGATCTCTTATTTAGTTCAGCTTTCCAAGAACCTTCCTAAGTTCCTAACCCACTGAGATGCAATATCATTCGGGTCAAACCGCTACATCTAATGTGCAACATAATACTAGAACATAGAAAAAATTAATGGAAGAAGGACTCAATTGAAAATTTCAAAGGGTGTCATAAGATTTATGTCCCAACAATAAAAAGAGCTCTTTTCCCTGTAATCTCACAATACTAACTCTCCTCCTTACAAGTAAACGGAGACAAGAAAAGAGATCAAATTATAAAAACCAAGTACATTTTTCTGCCAAAAGACTTCCCATAATCTAACATTTTCTGTAACTTGAAAGTAGCATCTAGGGGGTAAAATGCACTCTACCTTAGCGAATAACCTAGACGATGTTAGGAGGATATGGTTTACAATCTCCCAGTAAAGTAGGAAGAAAATAAAAAAAACTCATTCAAGATGGTGTCAAGCTGCCACTTTCTCCATATCCAACAGGCTTCAGCTTCAGCACTACCAAAGAAAAAAGCATTAAGAAGGAACAGAAAAGAAAAAATGGAATTCATGATCCTTCCAATACCATGAGGATTCTCCTGAATCGCCAAAAGCTTATGTGATAAGAAGAGTATATTCAAGGGCAAAGGATAGATCTATGAATTTTACCGAAGTTCTGTTTTAGGGCAAAGTGTTCTTGATCAAGGCATTAGGGATGGCTATCTCTTGATGGCAGCAGATGATTCACGCTTCAAGAAAAACCTGTTCAAGGAAATAGAGGGGAAAAAAAGGAAAAACCAACATCTCTCCAAAAGTTTCTATGGCAGCACAGACAACTCAAGAAAAGATATGTACTGGACTATGGTGGTGGATGGAATAGCTGAATGCTAAACTGCTAATGAAAATAATGGTCTTTCCACAAAAGACAACTTGCATTTATGGCAATGGAGAGGTCTAGGCTGCATATATGCCATGTGCCTTCAACTAAAACAAGTGTAACCCCCTCCTATTCATGCTTTTCACGCTAGGACGTTTCTTCAGTAAGACAATTCTTTCCCTCCCAAAACTGGCAGAACTTTTCAAATTCAACAGTGGATAAATCATGAATATTCCATATGCTCTCTGTGCAGCTGGGAAGGGATTTATATACTGGTGTTGACGTGAAAGATCTGTGATTTGTTTGAGATTTTATAAAATTTCTCTTTGCAGCTTGGAAGGGATTTAGATATTGGTGTTAAAGTGAAAATCTGCTTCAGAATTTATATCCTGGATATGCCAAGACCTCTGCCATACTCGAGTTATATGATACATTTAGATAGCCTCGATAAAAAAAAATTAAAAAAAAACATTAAATAATCTTAAAAGAGCTCTCAAAACTCTCAATGAGGTTTCGCTAATTTCTCCTCTGTAAAAGGAGTTTGTAAGAAAAAGCCAGTTCAACCTTTAATGGCTTCAATTACTTACCATTCAAGAAGAGGATCCACACGATGTTTCCTTGCGCCTCTTTTGGCAAGGGAAAGCAAAATAAATTTTAGCAAAGTGGGATTACCATGTATAGCAAACACTCAATTAGTTGGATAAAGAGTTTACTTCTTTGGTAAGAACTCTATCACCATTTAGTCATGAGGTTTGACACTGCTTTCAATTACCATCTAAGGGAAGTCTGAGGAATAGCAATAGGAGTAAAGCAGATCACTAGCTTTCATACACAAAAGATCATTTCCTAGAAACGCAGGCTAATGATTCAGCAGGACAGGAGATTTGTTTGTCTTGGGACACTCGAGAAAACCTCTATATTGCATTTTATTCTGCCCCGCTGACTTTCCTTAATAGAATAATCGAGATTCTTAATCCTTTAACATATTACTAGAGGAGAAGTCTCAAGCAAAGACCACATAAGTATGCTAATAGGGATGTTGATTCATATTCACGATAACGGTATTCTCTAATTGACATGTTAGGAAAACCTGGGGTAATTTTCCTTTGCAATCTAGAAAAAACCAATCATTTTCTTTTACAATCTGAAAGTCTTTCTCACAAACAATTTATTTCCAAAAATTTCTTCATCCAACTAGCCTATTGCATGCTGAAATCCAAATGAAATAATGCTACACAAAGCACAAACGACCCTACAAAGAGAAACGTCCCTCACCAATAAAAAGAAAAAAAAATATTGGCAAAAGAAAAGCCGCTATGCTTATAACAGACCCGACAGTTTACCACTTTGGCAAAGAAAGTTAAAGTTGTCACTAAATCATCCAAATTCGACGAAACAATCACCAAAAAGTAGAGAGAGTCTAATCTTATTGCTAATCAACCAAAATTATTAGGAAAAAATCTCAGCCAAAAACTTAAATCATACCAACGGAAGTTAGAGACTTAATCATTTTTACACAGTACCACCAACAAAAATATTCATTGACAGCGAGGAAATCCAAAACTGAACCTATATCTCTGCTGTACCGCCAACTTAAGGACCAAAAACGTTCTTCACCTGAAAGTTTTTTACTTAAGATCGTATAACTCCCTCTTAGGCAGACGGTTAAGGACAAAGCATTTTTGTAGCCTTCGGTCTCCATTTTTCAACCTTGCCGCCGCACCCATAATTTCACTACACATGATATGGATAGTATGAAACAATTTGACCAAGTATTACTTTACTATTAGAGGATTGACTGACATCAAAGGATTCAAAATTTCCAAGAGAACAATGGACGACTCCATTACTATAGCTGTCCAATATCAATCAATTGATGCACATAGAATATGCAAGACATGCTTTAATTGCATCTCAGTCCAAATTGGGTTCAACAAATTTCATTGTGTTTCAAGTATGGAATTCAAAATATATTTCATCCATAAGAGAAACATCACAAGCTTGGTTGCTCGGTCCATCATAACCTGCATCATATGCGGTACAAAATAATCAGAGATGATAAACTCACACAATAATACTTCAAGCATTTATCAGTTAAATTGAAGATCTACAGAATCAAGAGCAAATATAAGCAACATTCAATTTTTATCCTCCTCAGTAGAACAGGGACGGCATGACTTCCAGGTGAATATGTCATGAGAAAGCAAGCAGAGCACTAGTGGGTTGAGTTTCAAATTTCCCAAGCACTAAACCAGAAGCACCCTTAACAATTGTCAAAAGGAATGTTAGGTTTCTGGGGATAGCTTATGGAGGCAAGAAATGCAAAGTAGCAGATTAAGGCATCTGAGAATTGAATGAGATGAACTTTTTGATCAAGACAAACGAGCATCGTTCCAAAGTGAAGTTCCTTGTCTCAATAAACCAAACAAAAACATGTGAAGTTTCGACATGATTGAATAATTGTTTTAGGTGTTCAAAAACGCACCTGAACTCATACAAAAAAAGTATGCCCCGTCTCGAAAACGGACGGAAAATATAAAGACGTGCTCATCTAAAACTCTGTATGTTTTTCAATTTAACATCCAGTCAATTACATCATAGCCAGAGAAAATAGCAGAAATGCCAATAACGTAACTCCCTCCAATACAAGCAAACCAAAAGAAAAACACTAGACATATTCAGCTGCATTAGGGGGGAAATACGCAGAACAGAAACACCGGCTGAAACCGAAGACCAATCCAAACGAACCGCCTCAATTGCCACCATCGTTAGAGCATGAAGCGCCTCCATCGCAGTGATAATCGTTGTGATGGTGGTGGTGCCGGTGATCCGGGGCATCGCCATCTTCATCTTCATCGCTGCTATAGTCTTCGTCGAAGGGCTTCTGCTTGTGGAAGACGCAGCACTTCTTGGAGCTCTTCTTCTTCATGAACTCGTTGTCGACAGTGCCTTCCTTCCAGGTCACCTTCTTCTTCTTATCGTTCACCCTCTTCAGTCGCAGAACCAGGGCGGTGTTGCTTAGGGACGGCGACGAAGCAGAACGGCGAGGAGGAGCCTGATCATCGATTGTTACGGTGGTCGTCACGCTCGGAGATGCGCTGGTGGAGGTCATCGTAACCCTGGATCGAGCCATTCTCTCTCTGCAGAATGAGAATGTTATCGGAGTCGGAAGAAGAAGCAAGCCGATTCTTTCGAGAAGAGCCGCGCTTCGCCTTTGATCAGAAATATTGGGCTTGGACCTGGATCTGGATCTGGATCTGGGCCTGGACCTGGACCTAATCTAGGCCCACGATAAAATTAGGTTTAGAATAAGTGGAGCACACTAAATGAATTTGCCATGTCATTTTTATAAACTTCTCATTAAAAGATAAAGCACCAATCCAGGGTAGATCTTAAAACCGGACTGGATCGACCTCACCCGGCCAGTTTTGATTCGATTCCAAGGTCTACAAAGTATGTTTCAAGTTTCAAAAATTAGGAACCGATTTCGACATTGTAGGCTGTAAGTTTCAAGTCTAGACTAACCCACCCTAGAACTGCTTGCCCCTAACTTGCAAACCTTTCGTGCTTGTCCAACGGAATTTCTTGCACTTAGGGATGATGCTTATTTGGCTTACAATAGCGAAAGTTGCAATCGCTTCCCCGGCTAAATGGTGTGCTTTGCAGCTTCTAGCGGCATCCAATTCGTCTCCAATTTGGTGAATGCCTACACATAGAGCAAACTTTTCGAGGATATGCATTGTGTAATCTCTACCTCCTTCAAAGAACTCAATTCTTTCAGGCCGTGAACGGCTCTTAACACTCCACACAATAATGTAGCTGAAGATGCTATAAATTTTTCATCTTTTATGGTATTATTTTTTATGGATCAGAATTTCTATTGTTTCCTTAACTTTATTTTGCTTGACTAAGGATGGGTTGGACACTTACTAATTACTTTATATTTTTGTCTGTTTTGTACCGTAGTTCGCGTTGTTTTGATGCTCTACTATTTTGCTGTGGTTGCTATTTTGTCTCAATAGCAAAAAAGGGGGTATAGAAAAAAAAAAATTGGCCGGTTGTTGGGTATACCCTAGAACAGAACTAGATCGGCATGGTCAGTTTTTAGGTCTATAAAAAAAGTTTCAGGTTCCAAAAAATGGGAACAGTTCCAACATAATAAGTTTCAAGTGGAACCTACCCACCTCTGAAATAGATCACCCCTAAATTCAATGATTTTCATGTTCATCACAAGTTTTTCAAGCATCAGTGTGTAGCTCATAAGATATCTAAAAATAATTCGATATGTCTTAATACTATGCCGCTATGTTTGATCATCGGGATATGATATGTTTTATTCTATTCTATGTTTGGTAGATGTTTGGGATAGAATAAATGGTGATATAGCCGAATGAAAATATCATAGGGGAGGAGGTGTGATAGACCCGGATATGATTTCTCAAGAGAGCAGATACGAGGAGAACTGATTTTTTCCACAACCACCGCCTTTCCTCCGTGCCGAGCCTCCTCTTTGCCGCACCGGCTGCCTATCTGGCGGCGGCGGCGGAGGCCTTCAATGTGGTCGCCTCTCCGACGGTGCCAGGCTAGGGTCTCCGACAGCAAAATCGGGTATCTTAATGACCTCGTTCTTTAATTGATAGTGTGGTGTGATATGAGATCATTTCCCCCATTCTTTAATCACTTGAACATTTTCAACATTCGAAAGGGGTCTCGACATATTATGAAGAACTTGAGGTTGATCATCGACTTTTAAGGTAGATCTCTTGGACGACCTGCATGAATGCATTTTCAATTTGTGAAAAGAGACTGAATAATTTCATTGTTCAGCACTTGTTTACTTATTAAACAAGACAATGAGCAATACTAGCTGGTCATTCTCAAAAGATTTGACTCCAAATCAAGACCCCCGGTCTACTGGGTCTGCTCGATCGATGTCATGCCCAAATTTAGATGGCACGCCCAAATTTAGATGGCACAAACCTCTGCTCAACAATAACTCACTCATCAAAACTCATCACTCAATAATTTCTAAAGCATTCTAATGTTTGAGCAAAATAGAGTCGTTCTCAGCTGCACTTTGCCTCTACTTATTGGACTTTATATTCGCAGTTTACCAAATAATAGATAAGATATGACAAAATCCTTGGATTTCATATCCTATCCTATCTAGTCTTATCTATACTAGAAATTCAAACGACCAAACACAGCCTAAGCTTTTAGGTAAGAAATATTTCAAAAAGTAACTCCACGAGAACGTGACAATATACCAAATTCTACTTACTCACCCACCATTATTTCATCAAGACCATAAATAGGGGCAATGCCTTCGCTTACTTGCAGTAAGGTACTGGTATTTACAATCAGTATTTCTCTATCATATTGTTTAATACGTTCACGAATAATATTATTGATTTTGTCGGAATGGTTACCTCGAGTACTTCTTAATTTTTTTTTTGTACAAAAAAAAAATAATGCCTATAGTAGAAGGACTAATCATTTGTTTCTTTCATGGCCCCAAGGATGCCAATATTAGCACTGACAGAACGTAAATGTAATTAGTTCAAACAACTATTCACACTTCATTTGTTTCGCGGAAAGTGAATAATCTGAATTTTTTTTTTCAAAAATCATCGCTTAAAGTAATTAGCCAAAGAAAAATATTTCCAATATTGACAATAACTTATGCTTAACCTCTTCATAAACAAAGAAATTATTTTCCATTCATTCATTTTTGTAAGCAATATAAGCGATCATTTTTACGAAAATATTTTCTAAATCATTCATCTTCCACGAAATAAGCGAAGCTTTAAAGTTCCTAGAGCTCCTTGTAAGGCTGGTTGGAAAACCCGTTGTCGGAGAATATCCACAAATTGATGGTATAACCTAGCTTGTAGTGTTATCCAACATAACAATTTAACCTAAAGAGTTGCTGTCTGCCTTTCTTTTCTCTTTTGGTTTGAAATACCAATAAGTTAGCTCTATAGTAGTTCTAGTTGGGAAAGAAATTGAGAGAAAAGAAGACAAAAAGAAATAGAACAGAATAGAAATTTTAATTAACTTATATTTTCAGATGCACATTGAAGCCATTGAACTTAATTAAGCATTCATTTGGTTTTTCTTGATTATTTGAGATAAACTTTCATGGCAATTGTGGGAAAAACATGCAATAACAATTGTCCATTTCCCTCCATTTTCTTATTGCAGATATAAATGTGGCCCAGGAAAAGTATTTTTCTCTCATTTGAGCACATGTCGTTCTTGATGTTTTCATTTCATTTCGCCTCCTGTCGCTTCCATCTGACGACGTAGTTCTTGATTAATAACAGTAAAGATGACTTATTTTGTAACAGTTAGACAAATGACGGATTCTTGACAAGACAAAGAATAAAAAGACAAAAAATACATTCGCACTTGCGCTCAAACAAATAAAAGCTTGATGAATATCGGTCTTGTTAATTTAGAGCACTGCAAATCCTCCTAATCTGGCCACTTGAACCGGTGAGCGGACTTATGTCGCCCATTTTAACCATGGCGGCCGCGAAATCCGACTTGAAACTCGCAGGCGTCTTGCTGTACGCGGAGACGATGCTGTCGGTGGATCCTCCGCTGAAGAGGACCTGATCCGACTCGAGAAGGCCTTTCTTCTGCATCAGATTCTTGAAGTAGTTGTTATCGAATGAATTGGGAGTCACCAAATCGAGTGGGGCTAGAGTCGCGTCGCCGCCACTCGCCGGGCACCGGCGCTTACGAGTGCTGGCGAATCCCGCATCCACGTCGCTGCCGTTGCTGTAGATTCTGCCCCTGAATGTGAAGCACTGAGCTTGCCCTAGAGTGTGAGCACCTGCACAACGTTGGCAGAAAGGGCGCATCAACATTGTTTCTCCTTTTATTCATATCATCCGAGCTATATTCTAGTAATAAAATCCATAGCTTGTGAGCAAGCAAGAATGAGAAATCCTTGCATAGGCCAAGGTCCACCGTCAGGGTTGAATTTCAACCATGAAACCCAGGTAACAACAAAATAAGTGAAGGAAGCATTTCGTATGATACCTGAGAGGGCAACCATGTCCTTAGCACTAAGGCCTTTGCTTGCAAATCGAGATATGAGCGTCTCGAGGCCATCTAGAAACGATGGAATATCGCTCGATGCGAGCGACAGACTTGCGGTGGTCGAGTCTCTTCTTCCGAGCTTCACCGTCCAAGAAGGACCACCAACCTATAATTTTTCCAAAGCAGCATCAGTTCTATCAGTAGAAGGGCTTAAGCTCATAGTCGACATTTCGAAAGTAATCAAGTGGTCGTAAGATGATTCGTATGTTATTGCCTCACGTCAACCACAAGATGCATATCTTCAAAATTACTGGAAGACTTACAACAACAGAAGCATCTCTAGCTGCGACCGCAACGATATCCGCGCAAGACACGACTCCCGGACAGATCTTTTCTACTTGCGACTTGGCGTCGTCGATCACCTCGTAACCTCTCACGGACCCTTTGTTCGGCGGGGCATCCCTCTCGCTAGAGATGGCGGGGCTGTTCTCCAGCAATATCGACGCGTCGCAACCCTGAACGAAGCAATCGTGGAAATGGAGTCGAATGAGGGAAGCGGCCATCCGGCGCTCCCTCGAGACCGCGGTCCTGATGGAAGTCCGTATCGCGGCGAGGGCATCCGGGCACGACTCGTCGTAAAACGTGGAAGAGAGGTGCGCACGGCAGGACATGCACAGAAGCACCAGCACCGAAGAGACTATCGCGAAGCGACGCGAGGACGCAGGAGCGCCAGAAGTTAAAGCCATTGTGTATGCTATGCACGTACTGATTATTATCCTCGCTATATCTGGTGAGCAGTGAGCAGTGGCAGAGCTTGGTGTGTGCAGAAGATGGAGATGAATGTATGGGAGTGAACGATGGAAAGAGAGTGGTGCGAGTGAGATTTTATAGGCCCCAAAAGTTCGATAAGGAGAAAGAGTCGATGTTTTCCGCGGCAGCGCGTGGTCTAATATTCAATGCTGAGGTATTAGGGACGGCGGACCTCGTCCTTGTTTGGTTGCGTCGGAAAATGCAGGGAAAAGGACACAGACGGTTCCTAAACTTTACCTCAACGTGTAACGTGATTTCTTAATTTTTAATTTAATCAATATAATCTCTGAACTTTAGCTCAATGTGCACTGTGATCCTTAAGCTTTCAATTTATTCAATATAATCTCCGAATTTTTTAAATATATTTAATTTAGTCCCTGAAATATAAAAAAATATCCAATATCGTCCTTGAACTTAAATTAATAAAAGAATTACATTGAATATCTTCCTATAGTTCATGGACTAAGTTGAACATATTCCAAAAGTTTAGGGATCATATTGGTCAAATTAAAAATTCAGGGACCACATTGTATATTGGATTAAAGTTCATGGATCATATTAATCAAATTAAAAGTTGAAAGATCACGTCAAAATTCACTATTTGTGTCATTATCTCGAAAAAGTAGGGGGAGATCTGAAATTCTTTACCAAGTCCTTTTCTGGATAGGAGAAAAGTATGATGAGAAGTCAAAGATGGAGGAGTTTGACTGATTCTTTTTATATATGTCAAGAGAAGGTCCATCATCCATGCCCGGAGCTGTAATCAATGCACGGGATTTGACTTTGGCTTATGCAAATGAAATATTGTATCGGGCACCTGCCAATTGCATGGATTTTGACGTGAACAAAGTTGGTGGGCTTCGAGGAGCTCCTTCTTGGTCTCCATTTGTCGTCCGGTCCCTCCTTAATTTTTTTTTATACCAATAAATGACATAAATAGTTTCTAAATTTTGATTCCATCTACAATTGTGCACCGTGATTCATAAACTTTAACCTAATATGCGAAGGACAACATTGAACATTTTCATATAGTCAAGGACTAAATTGAACATGTACCAAATGTCCAGAGACCACATTGCACAAATTAAAAGTTCAGGAATGTCATTGCACGTTGGTCTAAAGTTCAGGGATCTCATTGAACAAATTAAAAGTTCAGAGGCCACATTGCGCAATTTGTGTCGTTATCTCTCTTTTTTATCCTATTTTTAGATATACCACCCGCCACTCAATTTATCAAGTAAATATAAAAACATATATATCTCGACATCCACATGCGTCGGATAAGGTTCCAACCAAAGACGCACGATGGCCTTCGTTCAATGTTACTCTGCCTAAAAGACGTGATTAGACAAAGTAATCTAGTAGATCCAAATGAAGTGCGTAACCGCTTAGCCATTTCATCAATTAAAAACAAAATCGGCTCTATAAATTCCATAAGAATTCTTTCTTTTCTTTTTTAATTTGAGATAAGAAAAACAGATAGGCTAACTGAAATTGCCTCCTTTTATAATTTATAAAACAATAAGACTTTTGGTGGCTCTCGTAGGAATATATTAGCAATTCGTAGCAAAAAATAAGCGCACAAAACAAATTGGAGAAGTTAAGAATGGGATAGAATCTAAAGAAGTTATAGAAAAGGGTAAGATGGTTAATTTGGTGCGACACCACTCTTTTAATTTTCCCCTTTATATGTAGCATAGATATGATGCACATTGCATCCCATGATATAGCTACCATATACGTTTTACGGGGAAATTACCAAATTATTCTATTTTTATCAATTGAGTTTTAAATCTTTTGTGTTTGTGTCAATTCAATCAATTAGCCAATTTTGGCCGAAATCACTGACGTGACATGACCGGCAATGACGTGCACGATTTCTAATAATATTTTAATATTTTTTTGAATTATTATTATTATTATTTCTTTTCTTTTTCATTTTTTTCTTTTCTTTCTCTTTCTTTCTTCCCTTTCTTCTTCCTCCAACCAGTTGACGGTTAATTGTCATTGATAGAATAGTTAAATATTAAACTACACCTTCATCTAAATAAGATCGATCTTTATTGATTTAATTGCATCCATTATGTTGTTGCTAGCAAATACCACTATTTTGTTATATGGTATCAGGGCATCTCATTCATGTGATAACTCAAACTTTTAGAACAATGATCTCATAAAATATCATAGTGATCTACTATGTCAAGTACAGAATGAGCGTATCTTACAACTTTCTTTTGTCCCTCCCATCGTACTCGAGTGTACCCTATATTTTTCTTGTATTTGTGTAAGATACAGTAACAAATGTACTGATGCAAAGACTTTTGTTTACGAGAAGTATATATGGGTTAGCTGTGCAACCCTATATTTTTCTTGTATTTGTGTAAGATACAGTAACAAATGTACTGATGCAAAGACTTTTGTTTACTAGAAGAATATATGGGTTAGCTGTAAAAGACACACATCACATAAATGAGAATAACAGCTGTGCATAGAAAGTTCGTGCATGTTTCTTGCTTGACAATTCAAAGCAAAATTCTTTATGGGCACTTGTTCAAATGTTGGTTGGTAGAAAGGATTATGCAGTCAACCTTATAGTTCTGGCGAAAAGAAAAATCTCTTATGAGGAGGATGGCGAGAATAAACCGCGCTGAAGGAAAAAAAATGAAGAAAATTGTCCAAAAAATCCTAAAGCTATTGCACTTTTGCCAAATCAGTCATGAACCTTTTAATTGCATCAATTGAGTCATATACCTTTTCACGTTTTTCCAATTAACAAAAATTCAATAGATTTAGAACTTTTCGGACAATTTTCCTAAATACCAGGACAACAACTTTGCCTATGAAATTTGTCGCTATCCATAGCATTGACAGTAAATTCTGACCACGTGATGATTACTAAAGAGAACCAAAATCACCGCCCTTTATCAAATCACATAAATGATCGGTGTTATAAACACATCCTCTCATCTCACCTTGAGAGATTACTTTTTACACATAAAAAGCCCAATCCAAGAGGTTACGATATAACAATATCAATTCTTTCAATTCGAACTAAGCAGCATATCCCTTAGAATCCCCTTATCTTGCTCGGAATATGAAGAACCTCCGTACACCGTGCAGTGTCTAATATCAAAATATTGCAATGCCTCATCACCAAGTTTTGCACGGAGGATTCAGCCCGATGCTCAACCGGCGTCATGCCCCAAATTAATGAAAATGGAGGGGGCAATTCCTCTTAGGGTCGTGGTTCTGTCGTGGTATATGAATCTCTGATGAAACTTCATCAAATTCAGAGGGGGACTCTGTAGGATGGATCCACCATTTTCAAGATGAACAAATTCCCCTTGTCACCCCTTGATATTCTGCAAACGCATAGAGCAGTTCCCATATCAGTGGACCACCTTTCTCCTTCATCATACCATAAACACATGAGATTCAAGCAAATGTCACAAATATTTCCTGAGAATGGAGTTCCCTCGATAAAAACGGAGCAAAATATTTGCATATCATTACATCACGCAACACCGGGCACAACCCGTAATACTGCTGCAGTAAGCAGGAAATTACGACTTAATCAATTAACTCTATTGCGTATTTCCCTTTCTGCCAAGTTTGGGTCCAGCTATCATGCTAGGATTCTAGAAAAAAGGGGAAGTAATATAAAAATATCGATAGAGTTGAACTAACCATACAAATAATTTAGATTACTATCACCAAGAAATATCTTGCCAGACCCAGATAAAACAATTATTGAGTCAATGAAGTGAGAATTAAGGAAATGAAACTGCTCACCTTAACTCTTCATCTAAGTAAGTTATCTCCAACTGACCACGGCCACTTCCTGGGTTTCTTATAGGTATCTGAGACACAGTATTAAAAATAGTGGTAAGATAGGCATTATAAAGGGTTAAGAAGGCATAAAACAAAATCATGAGGAGGCAGTGCTCGAACATTCTCTATACCGGACTTAACAATGCTGAAGAGTGGTCAGGAAACAGTTGCAAATTGTTCTCTTATCGGTTGAAAGTCTTTTTCGCTCTTTTACCTCTTGTATCATGTTTTGACCCAATTCCCTCCAACATCATTATAATTAAAGTAACTAACGTCATAGTAGAGAGAATGCCAGAGAAACAATGTTGGGGTCAATCAATGGGTATGCTGTTCAATCTTGTGAGTGATGGAATAACGCTTAACATCATTGAGCAATTACTCTGCTAGAGGAAAAATATGGAGTCATAGGGGGAAGATATCAATTAGAGGATCCGGTCAGTAATAAAAATAAGACTTACCAAACCTGCAATTCTGAAAAAGTCAAATTTAACAGCAACTCTTCTTGCATTTAGAGGCACCAAATTAGCTGTCACCTGCGAAACTTAGGACCCAAAAATGTGAATTCTCGATCATCACACAGTTATGTCGCAAAACGATATCGCTGGCATTATCGATCTGGAATAACTAAAATTTCTGGGATTGAGTTTTCGTTAATGAAGAGTTTTCCATTAGTTAAAAGGAGATCTAGCAGAAAGTAAAGCTTAATAGGTGAGCCTTGAAGTACATCTGATTGCTTGGACCTGAAGATAAAAATTTACAGAACCAACTGAGCTAAAATCTTGCGTCGTCTCACTTGTTAAGCAGAATAATCAAAACCGAAAAATTTTCTTCAGCATATTCTGCAGGACAATTTCAAGTGAAATTCATAACAAACTTAAGTGGAAAGCTTTATACAAAGCGGTGGACCACTGGTAAAGCTGACCACTGAATCCCCTCTTGACTAATAATTGAGGAAACAGAATTTGACACTGAATTTTAAAGTACCATACAAGTGTTCTGATGTCTTGACCATAATGTATCGCAGGCTGCAGAACACTGTTAAATTCTCCAGTAATCTTTGTATATACACATTACAACAGTTACGAGTTGCACTTATAGACAGACTTACAGTTGTTAAGGTAATGCCTCCGTACTCTCTTCTCAAAGTACATAGAAATAGAAGTGGTACAAGATCTTTGGGGAATTACACAGTTAATGAAATAATACGTGAGAAAAGGGAGAGCGATAGTAAAAATGACCTGATTAAAGAAAGGCCAAGTCTCCATGTTTTGAGCCCTCAAAGTATCGACATTGATTGCCTGGTAGATTTTTCCATTTGGCCTTAAGAACTTCGGTCTCTGTCATGGGCATTTGAAACTCTTGATTTTGCAGATTACAGATGTAAAACTTACAGTAATGCATTTGATCAAACAGACAAAAAGAAAACGAAAAAAAAATCAGATAAAGAACTAGATCGAACACTTAGCATTTGAGACATTGACTAAGAAGCACATGAGGAAAATCAAGAGTGGAAACCATCCCATGCAGAATTTTAATTCTGACAAACCCTTATGAAGATACACAAAGAAAACAAGCACAAGGACAGACAGGCCCCAATATCCTTATCCCTATCCTAGATAGCCATCTCAGAGTCTGCCCTATCAAATGAAGAGAATTTTTAAGAAGCTTGAATGGATGATTGGACTGCAAGAAAAAGATAGCTGCACAGTGGCCCTTGAGATCATAAATAATTATCAGTGTATATATCTTTAATTCATTGCAGTTGCCTGTGAATCATATATTTCTATGGTATCCACCGGGAAAAAAAAACAGAGACTATGGAGCACAGAACACTAGTACGAGGAGAACTGTTGTCACAGTATCCATGGACATTCCGATCACAGATAGGATCTTGCCAATCTGGTCAATATACTACTTCACACTAGAAAGTAGAAATGTTGAAGAAGCAATCAAGTTTGTAACATGGCGAGCAGTTGATGCTCTAGAACAATTTAATAAATATGAGAATTTCACTCATCATATTGATTCAACGAGTCTGAGCCAGGTCCCCCCAGCCAAAAGATAAAGTGCATAAAAGTGGGGAACTTTCTTACCTCAGTCTGCAAAACTGATTTGGATGTTGTATAGATGAGCTCCCATTTACCATTAAGCATTTTAGATTGGAGAGGCTCCTTCACTGTGTTAACTGCCTCAAGCTTACGTGCAATCTGATCAAGTAAACAATTCCCATCAAGGGATGACTGAATTCATACATCAAAAATCTCAAATTTGTACACATATGATAAATTCATTCTTCGTTAGTTCCATTAAATTAGATTAATACTACGAAAAATCCAAATTGATACACATGTGACAAACAGAAAGTGAAAACCCCAAACGTGTACATCCGACAATTAACACGTGTCATCCAACTCAGCAATTCGAAGATAAAATTTAACGAAAATTAACAAAGGGTAAATTTGTAACAAGTGTACCAGTTTGGGATAAAATTATCAAAAGTATATCAGTTTGGGATTTTTGATGGTCAAAAAAATAGTTTGGATTAATTTGTCACATATGTACCAGTTTGGGATTTTTCGTGATATTAACCCATCTTTTTCTTTGTTTTTTTTTTTTTCATCGCCATAGAAAAATTCATATCAACTCTCTCCAGCTTGGCCATTTGAGGGTAAGAGCTCACGTGATCCGATGGTTAAAACGAAATGAATCCGCCATTGCAGCTGCAAGCACGAGCTCCATCAACAATGGCCGCAACATGACTTCTTCATGGGCTAGTTTGGGTTACTAGGCAAATCGTCATAGCATTAGACATGTACCCCGACATCCAGGTTAGCAATCCGCGATCCATGCCAGCAAAAGAAAAAAAGTACGAGGATGCTTACGAACAAATAAAAAGGTAAATTAATGATATTGAATTTTCGAGTAAAAGTAGACTGACCACCGGTGACATTTAGGGTGCGTTTGGCAAGGACTAGAATTCAAAGATGTAGCTACTTTTCTTTTCTTTTTTTGTCGAAAAGATGTAGCTACTTTGAATTGCTTTCTCTTGTCGCATCGAAGATAAGCTGCTCCTCCAGGGAGAATAGTAATACTATAATCGAAGTACATTAATCCAAGGGCAACTGCTTGGCACTGTAATTTACACATTCATCACGCATCAAGCACCTCATAGTTATGTAACAGAAGCGATTTTACACGGTGCTAAATGTACTTCGAGAATTATCATTTTCTGCTTGCCTTAATTCGTCTCGATAGTCACAAGTATAGACGTTCTGGTCTCGCCGTGACAAACCCACACCAAAACAGGAGGGAAGTCCCCTTGGGTATGTCTGAGCTGGACAACGTACAGAAGCCAATTGTTTTCATCGCAAGATGACCCCATTTCATTTCGTGATATCCTGTCCTCTGCACTTGGTTTCATGTTAAACAGGCACCCTGTAAGATGGATCCACCATTTTCAATATGAAGAGATTCCCCTTGTCGCCTCTGGATATTCTGCAACAAGTGAAGGCGACACTCGCCCCGTGAGTTCGACATCGTGTACGCGGGCATAATGGCGTGTATTGTAAACCTGAACTACATTGCCAGTGATGTGAAGTTGCACTCACCGCAATTCTTCATCCAAATAAGTTATTTCTAGTTCGCCACGGGCTCTTCCAGGGGCCTTAATAGGAATCTGTAACGAAACCATGCAGGCATAAGCCACATAATAACCGGACCTTGCAGTGATACTTCCATTACTATGAGATGATCTATTTAGGGCCATAACAGCATTAAAAATCTAGAACTCCCGCATCTTCGTCTTTAACTATGAAATTTTCATATTTCGGACCAGAAAACTTCTTGACAAACAACATTCATGCCATAACAAGAGATAGAAGACTTAGGAGTAAGGATAGAGTCCTCTGGCACTGGGAAAGATTGACAAGGAAATCTAAGATAGACCAACCACATTTATTGTCAGGCTATTCAGCATCAGAAGATAGTAAAAACCGGTGTTCGAATGGGAGCCGGTGTTTGGGGTGAGACAGAACTCTCAGTGTGTAACCCAGACACTTCAGGGACAAAAGTTAAAGCAATCGATAGATAACTAACAAAAGTATTAGAATGGGACAGTCCCACCAGATGCAAGTGCAACTACACCAAAACCTCCAAAAAAGAACACTCTATATGGGAGACAAAATCGCCTTCAAGGAGTTTGATCAAGGCAAGTAGAAAATACAGACATTTAAATAATTGCATGCTGAGTTTAGAGAAAGTAGGATCAAAGTCATCTGTGCATTGAAGAAATAAAAGGATTGAGGAACTTTTAGCACTGCAGCAAACCAGAGAATATATGTGTTTATTTGTTTGACTTTCTAGTTAATTTGGGGGTGGTGGGGAAAAAATGGTGTTCCACTGCAACCTGAAAGGTCAGCTGCAGGGTACACTTATGGTTTCTTTTGATATTGCAAGCTATAAGTTTTCAATCTGAGAGGTATAAAAGGCATAAAAGTTGAAAACTTAAGAATCTTTCTGCAATTTATCCTTATATTTTACTGAAGCAACTTAATACGGAAAACAAATAGCAATAAATAGTAATCAAGACAATTCTTTTATCCGTGTCTCAATTTTTTTCCCTCTGGGTCTCTTTATTAATCTGAAGGGAACGTGTCATATGATGCAGTGTCCCATCAAAGAAATGTAAGAATGGGACACCTCTAATTTGGTTATCAGATCCTTCTATATCTGTCTGAAGATGCATGTGAGCAGAACTGTTGAGAAACAACATTGATCCAAGGAACTACAGGAATTCACAAATAATGAAGAGAGCCTCAGGGCCAAATCTTTGAATGACCTGTGCTTGGTGTCGACACCTCATTTCATGAGGAGGAAAGACATGATTAACGTAAAGCCAAACACTGTATCAAACAACCAACTGGGGGGACTATCTATCAGATATCAGCGACCATCAGAATTATGTTGTGCAGATGAATTTAATAAATTCTAGCAACTACAACCGCAAATTCTAATTTGATAAACTTACCAAACCAGCAATCTTGAAAAAGTCAAATTTGACTGCAACTTTTCTTGAATTCAGAGGAGTCAGGTCTGCTGTAACCTGCAGATAGACATATTCGGCAATCTCAATCCAGAACTTTCTAATCCTATTCTGTTCACGATGCATCAAACAATGCAAAACAAAGGATATAAATGAGCCAACTACTAATTAATAGATCTCGGTTGAAGAATGAATCATTTAGGCCATAACAGAGGAAATTTATGATGCAACAGTGATAAAGGTCGCAGCTATTTCGAACCTCACTTCTAGGCCAACCTAGTTACTTTGAGCCAGGATGAAACCCACTGTCAGTTCTTAAATACAGGAGCGGTTGCGTACATATAAAGCAATGTGTTTCTTCAGGCAGTTAAAAATCATCTGACGTCCAAAATAGCAAAAATACCAACAAGAAAAATAAGAAACAATATTGTGAGGTCTCTGTAGAGTACAATATTGACTGCAGTTTAAAGGCCATGTTCATTTCCATCTTTTTCCCCTATAACTATGTTCCAAGTACTCAAGATTCCCTCCCCCCCCCCCCCCCCTCCTTCACATAGGATATGCAGCTGCCTAGTGAAGAGCTTGTTTTTCCATGGTAACCTAATGGAGCAACCCTCTGTGGATGTTCTCCTTCCTGCTCCTCTCCTAATAACGATAGTTTGTATGTAAACAGGTAGCATACTTCAACTTTTAGAATCATCAAGAAGTCTAAAAGGGTGATAACAGTGCCAAATACGCTGATCCAAGAAATGTCATACCCCGAAACAACATAGTGGCTCTAACAGCGGAAACTGAAAAGATTTCTTGTTGTCGTCTCGACTTGACTATGTCTCATTGCATTTTAAAGTGGTCTGCCGCTCAGATAGCCTTCAGTTCTAGGTACAACCTTTCTCCTGTGTCAGTTCTATCTCTTCATCTGACAAATCCTAATGCCATTGTTATTCCTTAAGATGGAACGACAAGACATGGTATTGGACACTGTTCTGGGGCTGACATAGATATAAGGGACACAAAGATGAGAAGATTTTGAAATTCAAGTATTTGTCAACGCTCTAGAGTGATTAAGGAAACAAGAAATTGAAAGTTCACCAGCTGTGTAGTTAGTTTCCTAACCTGATTGAAAAATGGCCATGTTTCCATGTTCTGTGCCCTCAGTGTATCGACGTTGATTCCTTGGTAGTTTGTGATTGATCTCAAGAATTTGGGTCTCTGTCACATAATTACTTAAAAACATTTTCAACCAAAAGAGTAAATATAGAAGGGCAATAGGTGTGTCTTTACTAATACCAAAACGAAAAATATAAAAGAGGCAGTAATGAATCAAGCGATGTTTCCATATGGGGCAACAAAGTGGATACTTAGGGAAGGACATATAGCAACCTAGCAAGATAAACACAAGAACATTCAAAGTTTGCAATTCTATCAATGATTTACGCCATAAAATCTCATTAGATATAAAAACGGATATGTTCTATGCTGACAGGGCCAAAAAGGCATACCCAACAGCAATATTAAAACTGCCTCAGCCGAGAGAAATGGTGAAGTCGGAATTTTTCTTTTTTCGCCTCTTAATTAAATGACCCGACCTCTAGGATCTTCTCATGCATATCTTTCTAAGAAAGCATAGCCAAGTAAGCTTTGTTTATTTCCCTGTAGTATGTCAAAAGGCATCAAAGAAAGAGAGTACCAAGCTAAAGAAGAAGAGCAGCGACGATTACAAACTGAGAGATACCTCAAACATACCATCGACATTACTATGTCACTCTTTTTGCTTTTCAAACCTTTATGTCAATGAAAGATATTACTTCCGGTTCGACCTAAAATGTGCTCCAGACATGTTAGACCACAAGGAAAGATATTACTTGGGTTCCACCTAAAATTATAGCAAGGATATGAATGATGAACAAAATGTTCACCATGAAAGATAGTCCTGGAGAAGTATAAGAAACAATAGCATATATCTTTCCCCTGACAATATACAATGGATTCAGGTTATCTGACCCCCTTTAGATGATACTTTTTCTCAAGCTAAGTTTCTAACTTAGTCCACATACATCTGACTTAATCTCAGACAAACATTACAATCATATCTTGCATTTGGAACAAATTCCCAAAACAAATGCCGACAACAACAGAGGTAATAACAATGGTAGTGACAAATACTCATGAATATTCAACAAATATGGTTACCTGAGTTTGTAATATTGATTTTGAAGTGGTATATATGAGCTCCCACTTGCCATTAAGTAAAGTAGATTTCAGAGGCTCCTTGGTTGGATTAACTGCTTCGAGCTTCCGAGCAATCTGATCAGTAATAGAAAGTTAAAAGCATAATATTGAATGCAAAAGGCACAAATCAACATGACACCATGGCTACCTCATTAAACCCAAGCACAGTTTCGGGTGCAGAATTATATCGCAACCAAAAAAACAAGAAAAAGCAGATGAACGCCAAAGGGCAAAATCCACCCCAACCTGATCGACTCTTTGCTGATCCTCAGGGGTGGCCTCAGCGCCACGATCGAGGGGAGAGATTGCTTCAAGAAGATCCTCCTTGAGGGTCGCGACGTCTTTGCGTTTGCTCAAGAAGGCAGGAAAGAAGGACACTTGGGCCCTCCATTTCTCAGGAGACGAGGAGTTGGGGGATGAGAGGTTGTCATGGTTGTTCTGCGAAAAGCGAGCGCTGGACTTGGAGGGGAAGTGAGAGTGAATGAGTGCAGGGGCTATGGAGGTTGAAGAGGAGTTTTTGCAGTTAAGGATCGTCGTCGTCGGAGGAGGCTGATAAGATAAGGCCATGGACATGGTTACAGTGGTGTGGTGGGAGTTCTTGAGTTAGTGGAGGAGAGGAACCAGTATAAAAAGGTTCTCCTCTTCCTCTTATGGTAAACAAACATGCTAAACCGGTTTATTGGTTATTGACCTTGTCGGTCTTCTTATCGTTACCTTTGTGGTTTGGTTGACTTTTCTTTTCATTTGGGGTCGGGTTGAATTCGTGAACATCCAACTGCATATTCTCCATCTCGTAACTTGGTCCATTACTGGCCCAAAAGAACTTGGCCCATTAAATTTTCAGTCGTAGCTATGTCTAAATTATTAAAAAAAAAAAAATCAGTCGAATTAGAGAGAGATACGATGATTCTTCCCGAGCCTCATAATTTTGATGTAGGGTGCCAGCATATTTATTCCGAGAAATAGAACTGCATTGGTCGACGGATGAAAGCTGCTTTCAAGAAAGCATCAAACAACTGGAGAAACAAATCGAGAGTTGCTCCCAGGTAAATAATGAAGCAGTGAACATTGAAAATGTTGCGTCCTCAGCTGTCCTGGAGAGAGCCCATGTTGAGGAATTTTGGTCTCCGCCACTGGAGACTGCAAGAGAGAAATGGGTCTGAGAGAGAGCACACATGACTCCTTCTCCCTCGAAGACTTACCATAGCTCCTATTTATAGGCGAAGGCGAGGGCGAGAGCGGTCCAGGAATTGCCCATACTAATGTGCAGGCTCCTGGACTTACCCAAGTCGAACCGATTATCACATTGGATGTTTGTGGCAGCTCTCATCAAATGCTTAGATATCACCCGGGGTAGCTATTTGGCATATATGTAGGAGGCATTTCTCCTTTTCTACCTATTTAAGGGATCAAACATGCATATCTTTACCCAAGAAAACAGTATCAAAATCAAACCCTGTTGGAGCATCACAGGATAGGGATATGTCGATGGGATCATTTGATACTGCTTTGATAGTTCTTCCTAACAGGCAATATTTGGATAGGAGTACTGATCGTGTTAAAGGAAGCATCAGCCGGTGAAACGCGACGATTTGTCGTGATGATAAGTTCGACGTATATAGTCTTCATGCATGGGCATCATTGTTGGGATTTGATGAATAATCCCATGGGAAGTGAATGAGAAATGAAGGAGGGAGAGTCCCACATAGGAAAAAAGAGTAGATGGTGGATGGGTTTAAATATTGGAACTTCACAAATGGGTTTGGGCCCCAAGGGGCACCGCACTTTTGTGGACAGGGGAGGACCTACGCAAAGGTGGATCGGTCCACACACGCGCCCGCCGGCTCGGCTCGGCTCGGTTCGGGTCCGCGCGTTTATTTAATTCCATCAATTTTTTTTATTATTATTCTATTCTTTTTAAATTGAAGGGACACGATTTGAATAGACATGTTGGACATTCTGTATCATCCGAATAGATATGATTGTTCGGTGTTGAGCGAATAGACATGTTAGACCGACGAACATGCATGTTCATTCGGAATAAAGCGAACGAACGTGTCTGTTCGAACAGAACAAGAACAGTTTTTTGGTTCGCATCCCTTCATCAATGGACATGTTCTGCTTCGCGACTCTTCACTTCATTGTCTATAAATACAAAGAGCGACTGTCACTTTCAAAACTACTGACATTTTTTCAAAAAATCATTGCTCATCTTCATTTGTGCGATTGTTCTGCAAATTTGCGTTCGAAGGAGTCCTTTGAAGACGTACCGCTTCAAAGGAACGCGATCCGTTCTATCCTGGGAGACAATTGTCCGACGTCCTCGGGTACAGATTGAGGGGGCAAATTCGTCTTAAGGACACAACGACTTTCGTTGGGCTCGGATCAATATTCTGATTTCTACTTCGCGTTGGCGGCAGGTTAGTCATTTGTTCACATGTCTTTCTGTACGAACTTAGCCTAAGAATAACGACAACAATCTTAAGACGAATTTCGTTATACTTCTTGTTTTTGCGCTTAGTTCGTATTTTTTGTTGTGGTGTTCGAATGATCTTTCTCGAACTTCTATCGTATCGTTTATAAGAGTTATTTTTCGAGATAAACGTTTTCTTTTTTCTCGTGAATATTGTGAGTATTCTGTGTAGTTGTTCATTTCGTATACTGTTTACGATTTGAAGAAAGTGTTTGGTTGGGCTTTTGTGTTAATCTTCGTCGTTTTCATTATTAAATTTTATTTTCCATAGAAATGGCTTCGACTTCGACTCCGATCACCCCTATTCCGAATCATGGAGAAAAGCCAGAAAAGTTCAATGGTACGGATTTTAAGAGATGGCAACAAAAGATGTTGTTCTATCTCACGACCTTGAACTTGGCTAGATTCCTCAATGAGGATGGTCCTAAATTGGACGATGGAGAGACTAATAAGGAAAAGGTTGCTGCTGTTGATGCATGGAAGCATTCTGACTTCCTGTGTCGCAACTATGTCCTCAATGGTCTGGACAATACTCTCTATAACGTCTATAGTCCGCTGAAAACGGCTAAGGAGTTATGGGAGAATCTGGACAAGAAATATAAAACTGAAAATGCCGGACTGAAGAAATTCATTGTCGGTAAATTTCTGGACTTCAAGATGGTTGATTCAAAGACCGTCTTAAGTCAGATTTAAGAGCTTCAAGTGATTATGCATGATATTCATGCTGAAGGAATGACTCTAAGTGAGTCATTTCAAGTGGCTGCCTTCATTGAAAAACTGCCACCGTCCTGGAGAGATTTCAAAAATTATCTCAAACACAAGAGAAAGGAGTTGTCACTTGAAGACTTGATTGTTCGGTTGAGGATTGAGGAAGACAATAGGCTCTCTGAGAAGAAAGTTGGCAAGAACCTAGAGGTTTCAAGGGCCAACGTTGTTGAAGAAGGATCAAAACCCAACAAGGAGAGGAAAATGCCTAATAAGTCTGGAGAGGGATTCACCCAAGGCCTGAAGAAGTTCGTCGGCAAATGCTTTAACTGTGGAAAGTCTGGACATCGAGCCAAAGACTGCAGAGCGAAGAAAAGACAGAAAACTCAGGCAAATATGGTGGAAGAGATTTGCAATGGTGTTGATAATATCAATCTGTCTGCTATGATCTCCGAGTGCAACATGGTGGGAAACCCCAAGGAGTGGTGGATTGATACTGGAGCAACTCGTCATATCTGTGCAAACAGATCGATGTTCTCGTCCTACACAACTGTGGGGGGTGATGAAAAACTCTATATGGGTAATTCATCGACCTCTAAAGTTGAAGGCGTTGGGAAGATTGCTCTAAAGATGACATTTGGAAAAATCGTGACATTGAACAATGTTCTTCATGTGCCAGACGTTCGCAAGAATTTGGTGTCCGGATCTCTCCTTAGCAAGAATGGCTTCAAGTTGGTTTTTGTATCTGATAAGTTTGTACTCTCCAAAAATGAGATGTATGTAGGAAAGGGTTATCTGAGTGATGGTTTGTTCAAGCTGAATGTAATGACTGTTGTAACCAAGGATGATATGAATAAAGTTGCCTCTTCTTATGTGCTTGAGTCTCCTAATATTTGGCATGCTAGACTAGGACATGTTAATTATAAGTCAATAAAGAAATTAATTAGTATGGGACTATTACCAAAGTTTGACTGTCCAAGTGAAAAGTGCCAAGTGTGTGTTGAATCTAAGTTTTCTAAGCCTCATTTTAACTCAGTAGTTAATAGAGTCTCAGAACCTTTAGATTTAATACATACAGACATTTGTGATATGAAAATAGTACCTTCCAGAGGTGGTAAGAAGTATTTTATCACGTTTATAGATGACTGTTCGAGGTACTGTTATATTTATTTACTTAGCAGTAAAGATGAAGCTGTGAATGCTTTTAGAACTTATAAGTCTGAAGTTGAAAATCAATTAAATAAGAAAATAAAAGTAATAAGAAGTGATAGAGGAGGTGAATATGAATTTCCTTTTGAGGAAATTTGTATCTAGTTCGGTATTGTTCACCAATTTACCGCTCCTTATACACCGCAATCGAATGGTGTGGCGGAAAGGAAAAATCGATCCCTAAAGGAAACAATGAATGCATTGTTGAACAGTTCTGGTTTACCGCAGAATTTGTGGGGGGAAGCTGTCTTGACAGCAAATTTTATTTTAAATAGAGTACCCCACAAAAGGACACAACAAACTCCCTATGAGAAATGGAAAGGCAGAATGCCTAACCTGAATTATCTCAAAGTGTGGGGGTGTTTGGCTAAAGTTGCAGTTCCTAAACCTAAAAAGGTTAAGATAGGACCGAAAACTGTTGACTGTGTTTTTATTGGATATGCTGAGAATAGCAATGCATATCGATTTCTTGTTCACAAATCAGAGATCCCAGATATACATGTTAATACGATAATTGAATCAAGGGACGCTTCGTTCTTTGAAAATATATTTCCGTATAACATAGTATATGAACCAATTGATAATAATAAGAGGCCTCGAGATACTACATCTAGAAGTGATCCAATGGAGGATGAACCTAGACGTAGTAAAAGGCAAAGGACTTCTACGTCTTTTGGACCTGAGTTTCTGACATATTTGTTAGAGAACGAACCTCAGACATATAAGGAAGCCGTGACATCCCCAGAAGCCCCGCTCTGGAAAGAAGCTATCAATAGTGAAGTTGAATCCATCTTGTCAAACCATACTTGGGAATTGGCTGACCTTCCTCCTGGTAATAAGCCATTACAATGTAAGTGGATATTTAAGAGGAAAATGAAAACAGATGGTTCTATTGATAAGTATAAGGCTAGGCTTGTCGTAAAAGGCTATAGACAACGTGAAGGTCTGGATTATTTTGATACTTATTCACCTGTCACGAGAATTACATCTATACGAATGTTAATTGCTATAGCAGCTTTGTATAGACTTGAAATTCATCAAATGGATGTCAAAACAGCTTTTCTAAATGGGGATCTAGAAGAAGAAATATATTTAGAGCAACCTGAAGGGTTCATTATTCCAGGACAAGAGAATAAAGTATGCCGGCTTATCAAGTCACTATATGGCTTGAAACAAGCACCAAAACAATGGCATGCTAAATTCGACAAAGTTATGTTGTCAAATGATTTTAAGATTAATGAGTGCGATAAATGTGTTTACGTTAAGAACACTCATAATAGCTTTGCCATTTTATGTCTATATGTAGACGACATGCTTATAATGGGCAGTGATAGTGAGATTATCAAGAAGATCAAATGCTTGCTCGCAAGTAAATGTTATATGAAGGATATGGGGATCGCAGATGTCATTTTAGGAATTAAAATCCGTAAAACGTCTGAAGGACTATCTCTATCTCAATCCCATTACATTGAGCAGATTCTTGAAAAAAGCAAGAATCTAGGCATATCACCAGTAAGTACACCGATAAATGTTAATTTACGTCTTTCAAAGAATACTGGTGAAAGTAAGGCTCAAAATGAGTATGCAAGTATACTAGGCAGTTTAATGTATGTCATGAACTGTACTAGGCCGGACATAGCTTGTGCAGTTAGCAAGTTAAGTCGATTTACAGTTAGTCCAAATGAAAATAATTGGAAAGCTATGAAACATGTATTGGGCTACTTAAAGCATACTCAAGATTATGCTTTGCATTACACAGAATATCCAGCGGTACTTGAAGGATACTGTGATGCAAATTGGATAACCGGCACTAAAGACACAAAATCGACAAGTGGATATGTATTCACACTTGGTGGGGCAGCAGTGTCATAGAAATCATCCAAACAAACTTGTATTGCTAGATCCACTATGGAATCAGAATTTATAGCTTTGGATAAAGCCGGTGAAGAAGCAGAGTGGCTTCGAAATTTCTTGGAAGATATTCCTAATTGGCCTAAACCAGTGCCGGCTATATGCATTCATTGTGATAGCCAAGCGGCAATAGGAAGGGCGAGGAATGTCATGTATAACGGTAAGTCTCGACACATACGTCGAAGACATGACACTATAAAACAACTTCTTTCTAGTGGAATTATCACGATTGACTATGTGAAGTCAAAAGATAATGTTGCGGATCCATTAACAAAAGGCTTACCTAGAGAGATGGTTGTGAAAACATCGAAAGGAATGGGTTTAAGGCCTATAAATAAGTCGTCATAGCGGATACCCTACCTAGTTGACTGGAGATCCCAAGATCTAGGTTCCAAGGGACAACTAAGTTATGAAGACTGTGGAGAGTACTGTAATTTATTACTCATTCTTAGATGAAGACTGTACGAATATGTGAAGGTTAAGCGAAATCTTTTAATGATTCTGAATTGAGTATGTGATATACTATATATATTCAGAAATCACCTATGTGAGTGTGAAGTGAGGGCCGCTTATATGAGAATTGAAAAGGCCGAATTCTCTAAAACACTCATGAGACCAGGCGGTGTTCATGGCCAAAACGAACACAACAGTGAGAACCAACTTTGTTCGAGAGACAGTTGTGTGATTTCTATTGTCTAGGCTTACACCAAAGATCGACAGTTCAAAGACATCAAGTCTACTGATTGACCGAGTAATCCCGATAGGTTTCACTAGGGAAAGTTCAAAGTCTCAAACTACTTATCCTGATGCAACGTTCTCTCATAGAATAATCGCACATTGCATTTCATGCATACACGAAGAGTCGTGATATCTGAACATCTCATTCATGTGGGGGATTGTTGGGATTTGATGAATAATCCCATGGGAAGTGAATGAGAAATGAAGGAGGGAGAGTCCCACATAGGAAAAAAGAGTAGATAGTGGATGGGTTTAAATATTGGAACTTCACAAATGGGTTTGGGCCCCAAGGGGCACCGCACTTTTATGGACGGGGGAGGACCTACGCAAAGGTGAATCGGTCCACACGCGCGCGCGCTGCAGCCGCCCGCCGGCCGGCCGGTTCGGTTTTCCGGTTCAGGTCGGGCCCGGGTCCGCGCGTTTATTTAATTCCATCAATTTATTATTATTCTATTCTTTTTAAATTGAAGGGACACGATTTGAATAGATATGTTGGACATTCTGTTTCATCCGAACAGATATGATTGTTCGGTGTTGAGCGAATAGACATGTTAGACCGACGAACATGCATGTTCATTCGGAATAAAGCGAACGAACGTGTCTGTTCGAACAGAACAAGAACAGTTTTTTAGTTCGCATCCCTTCATCAATGGACATGTTCTGCTTCGCGACTCTTCACTTCATTGTCAATAAATACAAAGAGCGACTGTCACTTTCAAAACTACTGACATTTTTTCAAAAAATCATTGCTCATCTTCATTTGTGCGATTGTTCTGCAAATTTGCGTTCGAAGGAGTCCTTTGAAGACGTACCGCTTCAAAGGAACGCGATCCGTTCTATCTTGGGAGACAATTGTCCGACGTCCTCGGGTACAGATTGAGGGGGCAAATTCGTCTTAAGGACACAACGACTTTCGTTGGGCTCGGATCAATATTCTGATTTCTACTTCGCGTTGGCTGCAGGTTAGTCATTTGTTCACATGTCTTTCTGTACGAACTTAGCCTAAGAATAACGACAACAATCATCACATTCATGCAACTTTCCTTCACGATTATACCATAGAGAGTATACGTACGTACGTCTATCAATAGTCCCTGCAGGATCATAAACTCGTAGCCAAGGCGGCAGGTGGTTCCGGCAAGAAGCCAAGAATGCAAACATTAAGGCGACTCTCTGCATTAACTCCCCACAACTGTCTCGTATTATTATCGCACTGTCCCTTCTCTTGTCCACCCTCTATACCAATCTCTATCTCTCTCTCTCTACTGCAGCTTCCCACTACGTGAGTCCACGTGGCTTGCCAGTAATAAGAAATAAATGCGGAGCAACAGAAGTCGAACCAAAAGAGCCAACCTCCTCTCCAGCTCCACCCATATTCTCTACAGTTTTCCGACTTCAATAATTCTCAGATGGGAAGGTTGCCGAATTAAAACATTACAATGGCCGCGAAACATCTTTTGCGTTTTTCCTTCCTTAGTCTTAGTCCTGATAATTGATTGCATCAAGCCCTAGACAAACCACGAGTTGATTGGCTTAGTGACAAAGAAGTCACCTATCTTTCATGAGAACGTCAATTTGATTTATGTCATAAGCGAAATTTCAAACGGCTCGTGTTGCGTTATCTATCTATGGTATATCTCATGACCAGAAACTTTGTTGGAAGTGTGCAACAGACCCAAAGAGATCATTATGAGGAAGCAAGTCCGAGACCGTCAATATATTTAGTTGGACTCATATTTATTCTAAAAAATTTAAGTCAATGAGTTATGTGCCAACTTAAGGTATATTAATTGCTTCACACAACACCAATTCTCCTATATGTAACTTTTCTAATACAATTCACACTCGCATCTAAACAAACTTGTGGTTGCTAGCATCTTGGTGGCACTACAGTTTGTGGGCTAGCCAACCTCAAACACTTTGATCAGGTAATGAGGAGCAGTTGTGACTTAAACCGAGCCTTCCATAGGGAGTATAGGACCTTTAGGGTAACACTGAGAGAAGGTGACTAGCGCTTGTCACTCCTTACCACCCTTGTTTATTATTTAAAACAAAAAACAAAATTAATGTGAATAGCGCCCACACTAATCAAAGATACGGTTGTAGTGAGTTTGGCCCTTTGTACAGAGGCCATGTTTTCCTTCATTTCTAATTTTTATGAGTTAAAATTATGGACATTATCCATTTTTAGAGTTATCTGAAAATAAACATGGCTAATGTATCCACTCATGGGTGGCTCAGTTGATTAGGGCGTACTTGGGATTGTGTGGTTAGGCGCACTGGTCCTAGATTCGATTCCCCAGCTGAGCATATTTAAGTGGGGGGCCAAGTCGAGGTGCGCGCAAGCTGGCCTGAACACCTCGGTTACCAAAAAAAAAAAAAACATGGGTAATGTCTATACTTTTGACCTATCAAAACATTTTTTTTTCAGTTATGTAATCCACCATCAACTCTCAAGTGCATGCGTGTCCGTAGATGACAACTGACCATAGAAAGAGGCATCTGTCTTACGCACGATTATTCTGTCCGGTCGTATTACTATTTTCTCGTTACAGCAACTTCTTCACGCTCTCGCACATCATAAAACCCACCTGAATGCCTGAAAAACCAACACTCCCCCTCCCTCTTCTTGACGTCCCAAGATCCCCGGATGTCATTTCCTCCGCAAACAACCGCCGCCGCCGGCTACGGCGGCGCCGGGAGCCTTGCGCATAACATGAGCTCCATTTTCACCACCACCCAATACTGGCTCGTGAACCACCCCAACATCATCAACTTCTCTTGGAAACAAGACCACACCTTTGGCGCCTCCCATCTCTTCCTCGCCCTCACCGTCCTCTCCTACCTCGCCTTCACTTCGCTCCTCTACTACGCCCAGCCATCAGTCAAGACGCAGCTCCTCAGAGCCATCACAACCGTCCACAACCTCGTTCTCTTCACCCTGTCCCTCGCCATGGCCGTCGGATGCGTCCTCTCCAGCATCTCCCACGCTCCGAGCCTCCACTGGATCGTGTGCTTCCCCAAGAACACGCCTCCCTCCGGCCCCATCTTCTTCTGGGCCTACGTCTTCTATTTATCCAAGATTCTCGAGTTCGTGGACACCCTCTTGATCATACTCAGCGGGTCCATCAGGCGGCTTTCTTTCCTCCACGTGTACCACCACTCGACGGTGGTGATCATGTGCTACGTGTGGTTGAACACCTCGCAGTCTTTCTTTCCCGCGGCTCTGACCGTCAACTCGTCGGTGCACGTGGTGATGTACGGCTATTATTTCTTGTGCTCGGTGGGGGTGCGTCCAAAGTGGAAGAAGTTCGTGACCAACTGTCAGATTGTGCAGTTCTGGTTCAGTTTCTTGGCTTTCGGTTTGGTGTTGTATTGCCATTTCACGGGGCTAGGCTGCTCGGGGATCTTGGGTTGGTGCTTCAACATCATGTTCTGCGCTTCCCTTTTGGTTCTCTTCATTGACTTCTACGCCAGGAACTACGTCAAATTGAAGGCAAAAGGTGCTTAATCAGAAGAACGTGAGGGGATACATAGAGAATTTGATTAAGGACTTTTCAATTCTTTGCTTTTGTGTGTTTTCCTCTCTCTTTATTGGGCTTCTTATTCATGGTTCTGAAAATTTCCGCTGAAGAAATAAAAGGGCACCAACAAAGATTGTTTCAGTATTTAGCGCGTAAACGTGTGGACATGAAGGTAGGGCATGCGGTTTGATTCAACATTTCCTAGAGTCGCATGGCCAGCAAATGCATCCAAAGCAATATAATTTTCACGTTCTAGTGATTTGCACAAGTGTTTTGAATTTCTCCTACATGATTTGGCAGATGCTATAATTTTCTTTGAAAGTTCTCTTTAGTTCCGTGACGAATCATGAGAAAATGTTCTACTTACTAATCAACGGTAGAGGCATCGAATTTGAGGAGTTGAACCTCGAAAGAGCTATACATAATGCCGACGCGTGCTTGATCCAAACGGTCATGAACGAGTCCAGATCGAACTACTCACAAAAAGGACTTGGGACCCTGACCGTCCAGTCCAGTCTGTTTCTTACTCTTAGTAAGAACGGGGACAGCCTTTAAATCGCGGGGGATAGATAGGGAGTGCAGAATAATTGTCCGTACACTTGTGAACCAAAGTGGCCCAATAGAATGCATGGGTTAGGCCAGCACTAAATGCACGACTCCTATGCTGTCTCCTCCATATCACGACATTGATATGATATGAACGTCCGAGAGCCGAGAGGTACGCGCGAGGGGATCTTTCCTGCGTAGCGTGAATACTACTTGATCGAAATCTCTTCGTTTTGCATTTGCTAATTTTCTGCTCTAGTTCTACTTCCTTTTTCCCCTTTTTTTTTTCTTCCTGTTTTCCCCTTCTGGACTTCCGACTCAGTTATTCCTTTCCTTTCCTCTTCTGTGATTGCTGGAAGCAAGGGTGTCAACGGTTCGGTTTCGATTTCGGATTCGATATGGTTTTCGATTCGGTTCTGACACCCTTAACTAGAAGCATACGTGAATCTTCATCGTGTGGGCATCAGCTCCGAAGAGAAGATAATGTATGAGACAATCGATCATTTGTACTTGGTCGGCGCCTTATCTATTTTTTTTTTTTTTTTGGTTGGAGGAGCCGTGTCTACTAATTAGCGAGAATGTAGCCAACATTCTGATCAAATAGGACAGCAATGGGCAGTACTACTGAGATGTGTCCTATCTACGTTGCATCTGTTTATGATGATTACGACCTGCCTCTGCTCAAACTTAGACGAGTAATTTCCGTCTATTCTACTTCTTTCTTTTTTTCAGAAAATGGTGATATGAGATTTTAAATACGGTAAAATTTGCCCAAACAGCCAAATGGGTGTTCTGAGAGTAATGTAGGTAACCACAAAAAGAACAAAACATTGATGTCAAAAAGATGAATCTACGTGAAACTCGTTTTGTTTCTTAGTAATTCTCAAATCCATGCTAATGATGCAAAAGGGTGAAATTGGAAATGCCAAATTAGAAAAAATTAGAAAAATTTCTAAACAAGGGCATGAAGTGCTCTCATTTTCTCAAATAATAGCCTCAAGTGGCCCTTGTTTCAAATAAGAGTCTGAAGTGCTCAAATTGTTTCAAAGAAAGATCTGGCCGAATGACATTTTCGTCCTTTACTTTTTTGAGTTTTTTTTTCTTTTTGCCGTTTCTTTTTTTCTTTTTCTTTTTTCTCCTCTCCCCTCCCCAGAACATCGCTGGCCTCAGGCCGCCCTTGCTTGGGCCGGTGTCGGGCGAGGGCGACCCTCGCCCAGGCCGACACGCCAGCCCAAGCGAGGGCGAGTGCTACCCTCATCGGATCTGGCGAGGGTCACCCTCACCTGGGGGAGAGAGGCCACCCTTGCCCGACGCCGGCTCAGGCGAGGCTTGGGGAGGGGAGGGGAGAAAAAAGAAAAAGAAAAAAAGAAAAGGAAATGCAAAACGAAAAAAAAAGAAAAAACAAATCAAAAAATAAAAGACAAAAATGCCCTTCGTCTAGGCCTTCTTTGAAATAATTTAAGCACTTCAGACCCTTATTTGAGAAAATGAGAGCATTTTGAGCCTTTTTTTTTTGTTGAAAATTTCCCAAAAAATTATGACATCGGGTCGCTTCCATGCTCGGAAACAGTTTCAGGCCGAAAGCAAGCCCACTTCATCCATGCTCATACCGAACATGCAACTTTCTATCTTTTGGACAGATGGCATGGGGAGGGACGATACATCCTCCGAAGAAGACAAGCCGAAACTGATCAAACCACAACACCGATTCTTTATTGTGTGAAACATTTCGGATTTTCTATACGGGAGAACCAATCATTTTCCCCGGAAGGATTCCACGAAACCGGCCAGCCAATCGGCCCAATCCAGTTCCGAAATCCCAGCAAGGCAAGGCATACATACATACAGGGGGCGAAAGGAGAAAAGACCAAGGAAAATAGCAACTCCAACCAAATCAAAAGTACGAATCCCAAATATCAGGACAGTTCGACGCCTCCCTTCCCTAGGGTTTCCCTCTCCCCCTTCTTCCAGCCGTCGGCCCTTCTTGATTTCCGTTCCTGGGGGAGAGCGGGGGAGAGGGGAACTCTCCTCTCTCTCTCCCCTCTTCCCTTTTCTTTTTCACTCCTCTTTATCTGTCCGCCTTTCCTTTTCAAGACCCCTTCAAGTTACTTCGTGAATTTTGTGATAGATGTTGTCGACTTCCTCAATCGAAGTGAAAAATTTTGTACCTGTGAGTTCTGAAGATTGAAGTGCGAGCGTCTCGAAAGAATTTTGAAGGAAACGAATTCCCGTTCGAAACGATAAACATGCGAAAAAACATATTGTAATATGCCCAAGATTCACTAACTTGTATCACCGATCGGAGTACGATCACACGAGGGAAAGTACCCGCTGTCCACAGATTAAGTGCCTCTGACAAACAGCCTTGCGAGAATCAGTCGTCCGAACAAGTGCGAGAGAAGTACGATGGAGATCGTTCTTGAGAGCATTTTGGAGAGAGGCCAAACTGACGTTCAGAAAAAACTGACGTTCACTCTTCTTCTTTCACGTTATCTATAATTCAAAAGAGATAACCCACTCTTTAGAAACTTCCGATAACCGCCTTCAGTAACCTCCCTCTGGTAACCGCCTTTCGGTAACTGCTCTTCGGTAACCGTCATTTGGTTTTAGCCCATTATGGGCGAATTAATTAATTCTAATCAATTAATTCCAACATCTCCCACTCGCACATTATGGGCTATACACAATATCCTTTTCTCTGCAAGTTTCATATCGGCAAATAATCCGCGCGACCAGCATACACTGAGAGCTCGTTGCCATACATCTGTTAGGAGTATATAGCAGCTCAAAATGGATATAATCAAGAGTAGATTTTCGTATGCTGTACCCTAGATCGATCAATCACATTTATATCTCTCTCGATCTCTTTTACGGATGATTCGTTGTATTCACAATTACGATCATACAGAATAATCATAATTGACCGGTCTATGAATACACAACTATCATGTGACTCAAAATCTAAATCGATCTTCCTCTTTCCTTAAACCTCTCAATCTCAGTTCAGCTCGCTTTTCTAGTAATGTCCCATTAGATCGAATCAATCTCATGACCATTGGCAACATCCTAAGATAGCAAACACTGAATAGAAACTTTGAGAATAAGTCAGAGTCGTGAGGGAACAAATTTGAGAAACTTTTATCCTCAAGAGTCTCTCACGGCTTGAAAGTTGAGATCAAAACTTTCGTCAGCTCTTATTGGTCGTCTCATGCATACGTAGTATGAAATACGTATTATGATATTTTTTCTCCTTCCCTATGGAGCGCATGTCTATCCATTTAATACCGTACAGATGATAGTTTAGACACACTCAATGTCTAACTTGAGTTCACGTAACTACTCTACTCAAAAGTATCCATCAGAACTCACATCTGGCAAGAAAGACAGATAAAGTGAAACATGTGGGTTATTTCATTTTCAGACATAATAAACATTATGACCTCATCTTAGCACTCTGTTAAGGCGACATTTATACTTTAAGCTCGAGCTCTCAATTATCACCTAGATAATGAGCTTAAAATTGTCTCATCTCTATTTATCACATAGTAAATAGAGACGATTACCCGTGTGAGTGGGCTAATCTCTTATCTGTCCGACATACTTTCTCAACATAATGCACTAAGCATTTATATGCATAAATGTCATACAAACTCATACGCATCAATAATGATAACAAATACCATTAACTGTGAACTTTGGAAAAAATACAAATATCCAGTACTTTAACTTCTACGCACTCCCTTTGTCAACACATGACCAGGTAAAACATCTTTAGGAATTGACTTCGTTAGAGGATCTGCTACCATTCTATGCATAGATATGTACTGTATGTTCACATCTTTTCGTACAACCATGTCTTTTACAATATATATATACTTCATGTCTATTTGTTTGGTCTTGCAATGGATCCTTAGTGTAAGCTATTGCTGCTTGGCTATCACAATTAACTAATAATTGAACCTGCAGCATCCTTAGCAACACCTCTTGATCCAAACATATCTTAAGCCAAACACTCTCTTGTACTGATGCTAACAGTGCCACGAATTCAGCTTCTATCGTGGATAAGGCTATACACGTTTGCTTCTTACTACTCCATGATATGGGGCCATTGTTAAGTAAGAATGCAAAACAAGAGGTGAAATTCCTCTCATCTAAACCTCTTCCTCAATCAATATCAGTATAGCCTTCAAGGCGCAGATCATTACCTTGATAACTCAATGAATAATCGGCAGTACCCCTTCAGATACCTCAAAATTCTCTTTACGGCAATCTAATGTGCTTGGCTTGTGCCGGATTGGTATCTACTAACCATTCCAATTGCATAACTAATATCAGGTCTTGTACACCTCATAGCGCACATTAAGCTTCCAACAGCTCTAAGACATGGAACGCTTTCCATTTGTTCATTTGCTTGTGGAGTCTCAGGACACATTAAGCGGCTCAGACATTCACCTCTTGCAATAGGAGTATCAATGGGTTTACAATCTTGCATGCAAAATCATTCAAGGACTTTATCTATATAAGTCTTTTGTGAAAGAGATCACGATCTCTTTGAACGATATTTTGAAATCTTAATTCCAAAAATATATGCAGTTTCACCCATATCTACATCTCAAAAATTGGCACAAAATCAGTTCTTAACTATATTGACAAACTCCATATAGCTTCCGACAATTGATATATCATCAACATATAATGATAAGATCACAAATTGATCTTTGGATCTTTTGATATATATACAATGATCTATATCAATTGTTACAATATCATATGCCACTACGGCATTATGAAAAAACGTATATATCATTATCTCGAAGACTGCTCAAGGCCATATATCGATCTCAAAAGTCGACATACTTTTTGTTTTTGACCTTCTGTAACAAACCCAATGAGTTATTCCATATAAAATGTCTTATTCTGATTCTCCACTGAGAAAAGCAATCTTTTCATCCATTTGATATAATTCCATATCCATACTAGCCATTATTGCCAGAATAAGGCGAATTAAGGTAAATCTCACCACAGGAGAAAAAAGCCTCTTCATAATCAATTCCTTATTATCGATTATACCCTTTTGCCACAAGGTGAGCCTTATACTTCTCATTCGAGCCATCATCCTTACGCTTTATTTTGAGAAATCATTTGTTCCCAATGGCTCTGCGTCCTTTCAGAAGATCAACCAGTTCCCAAACTTGGTTTGATTTCATCGACTCCATCTCTTCTTCCATTGCTTTCATCCACTTTTCCTTATCAGGGCAAGATAGAGCATCATTTACATTTCTTGGCTCATCCTCTCCTTGTGGAGCGACCATGAAAGCTTCCCCTTCAATCTCAAAGCGTTGACGGGGAATGCTTTTGCAACTTGTTTCCAGGAGATTGCACACTTAGTACATCATGCTCCATTGTGTTCCCACTCGGATTAGATAACGACAACATTATCTCATCAAGTGGTTGCAATTGAGACTGGTTCGAAACAAATTCCCCACTTCTCACATTGCCCCCACTTGGATGATATGCCATAATAAAATCATTATCACTATCCAAGGTTTCAAACAGAGAATAGTCTTCACATATCTCGGCCTTTTTCGAAAATTCATTCTCTAAGAATGTGACATCTTGAGATTCAAATTCAGTTACACTCCCACTTTCTTGCTTACCTATAAACACATGCCCTATTTTCCACACTTGTGGGATAACTCTTGTGTATAGGCAACACATCCCCAAGGTCTAAGAAAAAACTCAAATTTATTTTCGTCTTGTCCACAACTTATATGGAGTGGAAGTAACTGATTTAGAAGGCACGCGGTTAAGAATATAGATAGTAGTCAACAAAGTGTCACCACAAAAGGTGATCATCAAATTAACTTGTGCTATCACAGACCTAACCATTTTCAATAGGACCTGTTTCTTCTTTCTACAACTCCATTCTTTTGAGGAGTCACTGGAATAGTCAACTGTTTTTCTATTCCTTTTTCATCACATAAATCTCTGAACGGATCAGGTAAGTACTCTCGACCTCGATTGGATCTCAATGCTTTTATTTTCATGTCCAATTGATTTTTTACCAAACTCATAAATTTCTTAAAACAACTCATGCCTCAGATTTACGAGAAATCAAATCGGCATATTCGAATCGAGTGCAATTATCTATAAATGTGATGAAATAAACAGCCCAATACCTTGCTTCACATTCATTGAACCACATGTGTCCGAATGGATCAACTACAAAGGAAACTCAGCTCTTGTTTCTTTTCCAAATGGTTTTCTCGTTATTTTTCTGGCTAGGCAATGCTCTCAAATAGGCAAATCGACTTTTCAATATTGCCCAATAAGCCCTCTTTGGCTTATCTAAAACTTTCATTGTTGGTCAATGAGACCCAATCTAGCATGCCATATATTCACATCATTACAGAAGATATAAATAGGGAATAACAAACATTCACATTATTGTACTCAACAATTAACACAATGAAACCATCCAGAAAATATCCAGAACCATAATAACTTGTTCCCAATGACAAGTCATTACCATCGTTATGAAAGTTTAAACTAAAACCAAGTTTAACCAATCCTAACACGAAAACAAAATTCCGTTGAGCATATAACACATCATGTAGGAACATGGTGTGACCACCGCGCATATTCAATTGGCAAGTGCCAATCCCCTTGTCTTCCACTCAGGAATTATTTTCCACATATATTCAGTTTGCTCCATGTGAAAGTCGTTGAAATTCCACAAAGGCATTTCTATCCTTTCAATACTTGGTCTGTGGCCATTAAGTCTATGATCCACAAAGGATAAGTTTCAGTTACGAGACTGAACAGGAGACATATGTAACACTCTCAAGTGTGCAAAGGGTTTCTAATTTCTTTGACTCACCACAATTGCAAGCAAAGTGACCCTTTTTTACCACAGTTAAAAACACTTCACTTTTGAAATGTCATTCTTGAAAGGACGTTTTTCCTTCCCATGTCAATTAAACTTTGGTTTCTTTCATAAAGATTTTGTTCTTTTTGCCCTTTCCACTTCTCGAACCCACCTTAATGCTTACGATTGGAACACGAAGCCCCATTTGAGCTAGAACCAACATAACAAATGTCGGTTTCTTGTTTAGCCGACAGAAGGCGACCCACCTCTTGCTCAAGACGGCGTATAGCATTTTCAAAAGTCTTTACGTTATTGTGGATCCAGTGAATTTTCATATGCAACCAGCTATAAGGTAAAGAACGGATTACTGCTTGCATTTGCTGCTTATCAGTCAAACTGTGGCCAGCAACTTACAGTTCACTTATCATGTTTGACATACGCTTGAAATGTTGTTTCATATTCTGCCCATGAGGCATCATATGAATGTCAAACCTTATAGTGATCTGTCTCAGTTTGGTGATCCTTGTCTAACCAAACTTAGCCCTTTTCTTCTCTTTTTTTTAATGCCTCCCACTTGACTTTGGCATTTTCATAAATGGCTGAACTCACGCATAAAATAATTTTTCATGCTACTCAGTAACATAATGCAAGCAATAGAGTTCATCCTTTTCCATGCAGCAAACGCCTCTTTATACTTTCTATGCTGTGCAGTATTTTCATCTTCAGGTTCTTCCATAACTAGGTTAAGAGCTTCTAGTACTTTTTACTCTTCTAGCACAAACTGAATTTTCATAGTCCTGTTTTCATAATTTCCGCCGTTCAAATTCTCTCCTTTGTCAAGCTCAGCTACGATATTCTAAAATACTGTAGCCATTGTATCTGAACATGAAGTTCTATAGACATGTATTCATGAACTATTAATGCCTAACATTTATGCATCTATTTTACACTAACTAATTACATTAATGAATAATTTCACATAAGGTCTCAGATTCGAAAGTTCACTACGTTCCCAATCATCGTCTAAGAATTCTCGTTTGAAATTACCATTAATATAATCATTTATGTAAAAATTGAGTTCACTAAAGTTACTAACACTTTCTAGAACTCCCCACTCAACCATATAATACCACTGAGGCATTATAAAACATTTCCTATATTCCATTCACAACTAAATATTTCATAAAATATTTACATACAATATGAATGGTAATAAAATGAAAGGGAAATATTTACAAGTGACAAATCAATAAGAAATTAACAACATCGGATATAATAATGCTTCTCATAAACAGGGAAAGACTCAATAAACTCGTTAGGAAACTTCTTGACCCTAGAAGATGTCCCTATAATGGCTCTTGCGAAACCCTCGGGTTTATGCCAAAGAGAATTCTATTTTCGCCAGGGCGCATTCTGTCTTCGCCGAGGCGCATTCTGTCTGCGCCAGGACCCATTCATAGCAAGGGTCGATGTTTTCCTTACTCCGACCCTCATGAACTCTATCAGGAAACTAATTCCAAGTTCCTTATAGGAATAAGGGCCGTTTTTCCATAAGTGATCATAGAGCTCATGCCATTCCACAGGTAGAGTATTTCTCAGGGCTTTGGTTTTCTCAAAGTCTAGCATGACATGACCATCCAAATGATTTCTTGTATCATTTCATTGACCCTCATGATGTGTGTCAGCATATCGACACCACCATCCCATTGGTAAACATCTAATTCACCAATCAGCCTTGTAAGTGTCAATTTTTCCTCTTGTTTCCTCGAGAGTACTGGGGTTCGCACCATATGTTCCATAGTTCCTGCAACGAATGCAGCACAATGAAAAAGGGATTACACATAATCCATGATGCATAAATTGGTAAAAAAAAAAATATACCAACTTGTAGGAAATTTCAATACGAACACATCGGTATCAAAATCGCCTCATTTGGACATTCCACGCCCCCTCACGCGCCTCTGGAAGCCTCTGCGCGTGGGATTCACGCGCCGCACGTGCTCAACACGTGCTGGTCAACGGTCAGCGTTGACTAGTCAACCGTTGACTGGTCAACGGTCAACCATTGACAGTTGATCGGGTCGGATCCGGGTCGGGTCATAGGTCGGGTCGGTTGCCACGTTAGCGTCCACGTCGGCCCCACGTCAGCACGCACGTCGCGACTAACCGTTGTATGTGCTGCGCACGTGGGCGCGTGAGGCCCACGCGCACCGCCGTCCCTCGGCACGTGTGGTGCGTGCGGCCACCACCGGTGGCCTCTGGAGGCGGTCGACCACTCTCCGGACTCGTATCGACGAGTACATTCCGAATATGCAATCAAATTTCAGTTTTACCAAACCAATTTTTCGTAAAACACCATAAAACATACCAGCGTATTGCACAAAACAGGGCAATTTGCGAAAACGTGAAACACAGTTCGCAAACAAGTTAAAATTCGTGCAAAACCTAGTATAATGATCAGGAAAACAAGTACTTAAAAAGAATTCATTTCATGACTCGCTTTTGCTTTGAAGATTTCAAATCAAAAATCATGAGTCACATTGGTAATCGCAAGATAGATCACTACATCCTCAACAGAAAGAACTTGTTTCCACAGACCTCACCAACTTAAACAGCCGTTTCTACTGAATTATACATTTGAAAAATATGCTGGCTACTAGACATCATTATGAAGACTCCAAACTGATATTGCTCTCGAGAAGCTACAAAATTGATGTTGTTATCGCTGTGGTCAGATAAAGAAGGCCGTAAGGTACAACAGAGAACTTTTCCAAGAAAAAGAGCCCCAAAACAAGAGTCTGACTCACATTTAGAGTAATCCATGGGGCTAGATGTATTGATTAAAATGTAGACAACTCTATGATTTATTGACAAGGAACAAATTTACAAATAGTCATATTTGTGACATAACTGTATACCTGTAAAAGAATGCTAGATATACTGATAAAGAATGTAAAACATATCAATGATGTATTTGCCTTATTAAAGAGAACATTATGTAAAACATGGTCCAAGACTCGAAGGTAAAGCGGAGTTGATAAAGCAAATCCATTGTTATGTACAACACATTAAAGTAGCTCCAACTGGTATGATCTCTATGTTAGCAGATTTTTTGTCTTAGTAGGACTTCAGTCTGTATACATGGGAGAACTTTGACGACAGAGAGCATGTACAAACCATGTCACGACTCAACGACTGAAACATTTGAATAGGTGCAGTTGTATCTCTCTCCACTTGAATTCTTCTCTTTAAATCTATACCAGGAAACCTTCCATGTTACCAGCAGACTTTGCCTGCATTTAAGAGACGTAACCACATATGAGAGAGTATACCTATAGTAGCCTCCGACTAAGAGATTTCATCACATTGGCAGCAACAAACTTGAAAGAAACACATGTAGATGTGATCACGAAGCCAGCAAAGGACAGAGGGGAAAAAAAGAAGAAATTTGAAGAAATGTACCATCTACACACCTTATTTTGGAATTCTCAAACTTATAAGATATAATATGCCAATAGTTTGAGATGTCAGTTTTTGAGCTGAATGAAATGTTTGTTAAAGTGCCAATGTTCCATCAAGTACACTAACCTGAATTTTTTACAATCTTCCTCCATTTTGACAACTTCTAGAAAATACAGTAAATCATACTTCATCTAAATACCCCCCCCCCCCCCCCCGCCTCAGCCCTTCTGCTCCCCCGGGACAAAAGAAAGTAGTTTATTCAGAAAAGGCGCATATCACACAAGAAATTTTTTTGGCTTTACCGGAGAGGTAAGTTTCTGCGACTTCATAAAGTAGGTTATGATGGATCTGCCAAATGGTTAAGGTGGAGGATGAAAGACTCGATGGCATATGCCAGAGAAATGACAATGGGAGCATGTACAAACACAGCAATGTCCATTAAAGACTTCTTTCGTCAATGTTCCTCAATAGCAAATGAAACATCTGTCGAGTTGTCGCACAAAATGGACAGGATTTGACACGCCAATTATTAAGCAGAAACAAAGTATACCTCTCTAGCTCTCTAGCTCTCTTTGCAAGCATGAGTGTCAAGAAAACAGGAACCATTGCTGCACACAGATGCTTCAGCGTGTGTCCACTAACAATATGATGAGTCCATCTGTAAATCAATTTATCTTCTGCTTCTTCCACCTTAGCTAGAAGGTAAAATGCTGCAAGCGCAAATCAAAGGCATTCTTCACAAGGGGAAAAGGAGTGATGCACCATCAGACAAAACCATGTTGACAATAAAAGCATACCTGCAGCCCAAAGCCAGTAAGATGAATGCGTATACATTGGAGGTAATATTATAGCCATAATCGGTATGGCGATGCAAGGAAGAAATTGGACAAGAGCATATGGGCGAAGATCGTCAAAGTACCTGAAGAATAATATAGAGAAAAGATCACAAATAATGGTTGGCAGCAGCTAAATAGTAAATACCCCAAACACCTCTAAGCTTCACCTCAACATAGAGACGATTAGATCTGTTGCAAAAATGAAGTATACATTATGTAATTTAGAAGACAGCTTCAGTAGCAAACCACATGATCATTACTCTATCTTCAGCATTATTCCAACCTAAATTCACCATCCAATTACACACTCGACACCCAAGAACTAATTACAGTCTGCTTCTCTGAGCATGTGGTCTGATGGAAACAAATTGTCAATTTCTTTGAAGTTAAGGACTCCGCAGAAGACATAACAAAGTTTCCTCAAAAAAAAAATCCACTTCTCTAAACCCTACTGAGAGAATAAAACTGCCATGGTTACACTATGAAAGGAAGAAGGTAGGAAGTAGCAATCTTGCCTCCAATATAAAATGCTTAATATTCCAGCCACAAGCAACGGTATGATTGACACTGCTCCCTTATGCTGATCAATCCTTTCAATGATGAAGATTGCGACTATTGAAGTGAATGCGACAGTCATCTAGCCACAGGAGAAAAGAAGGAACATTGTCGAACTACAATATTTCCAAGCAACAATAAATATTCTGCAGTGCTCGTGCTTGTGAGTTGTAAATAGACTTACCGGAAGACGATCCCAAACAAGACGAGCATCATTTGGTTTGAGATGGTAATAAGAGGAGCCAAAAGCAACTGCAACAACACCAACAAAAAAGAATGTCCAACCCCAAAGCTCACCTTGCAAGCTAACACGAAAAATAATGGGTCAATTTAGAGAGCGAAGCAATGGATTATCAAACAAGAACAGCATTACCTTAGCTCGAAATAATTGCCATAATAGCAAAGTACCAGACCAACAAGACCCACGACAAGGAATGGAAAGTTTGAAACTACGTTCAGCATATTAGGTATGCCTGCAAAATTAAGTTTGAAACTATGTTCAGCGTATTAGGTATGCCTGCAAAATTAAAATGGACGGATGAATTATATTCGAAGCGGAAGAAGACAAACACGAAACTATAGAAACAAGCCGAACGTGAGAAGCATTTCCACGGATATAACTCGAAACAATACTACCTTGACAGAATTAGACTTGGCGACACAATTACAGAACTCGGGTGAACATGTATTAACCTCGTTAGCTTAAACTTGTCCTTCTTACCAGAACTACAACGTTAATTTCAAGGAAGTACGGCGCCCAGCCAGTTTGGGGAGCTATTACAAACAAAATCTGCTTCACTAAGGAACTGCCTGGAGACCCACATGCACAATTTAAACAATTCGACGCTCGGTTAAGACTTCCCTTCCTACATTCACTTGTGGACAATGTGAAGCGACGTCACCGCAATTCACATCCGCTTCCTCTTCCCGGCGCCGGCGTAGTTCTCGACGTGGAAATCCACGAAGAGAGCCAAGAGCGAGGCGTTGAACACCGCATTGAAGCACCATCCCCAAATCCCGGAGCAACCCGGATCCGATCTCCCGAAATGGTACCACAGCATCACGACGGACACCACGAAGCTGAACACGAACTGCACGATCTGGCCATTCGTGACCAGCCTCTTCCACTTGGGACGCGCCCCCACTGCGCACAGCAGATAGTAGCTGTACATCACCACGTGCACCGACGCGTTCGTCACCAGGGCCACCGGCAATAGCGACTGCGCCGTCTGCAGCCACAGGTAGCACATCACCAACACCGTCGAGTGGTGGTACACGTGGAGGAACGTCAGCCGCTGATACGACCCTGACAGTATTATCAGCAACGTATCCACGAACTCGAGCATCTTGGAGAGGTAGAACACGTAGGCCCAGAAGAATGTGGGCCCCGCCGGCTGGGTATTGGCCGGGAAGCAGAAGATCCAGCGGGTGTCGGGCATTTGGGAGGCGGCGGAGAGAGCGCATCCGACGGCCATGGCGAGGGAGAGGACGGTGAGGGCGAGGTTGTGGAGGGCCGCGATTGGCTTGAGGAGGTGGGGGCCGAGGGTGGGCGGCGGGAGGAGGCGCGAGAGGACTAGGGTGAGGGAGAGGTAGGAGAGGACGGCGAGGGTGAGGAAGCGAGGGGAGGAGGCCAAGGTCTGGCCTTGCTCCCACCGGAAGTTGTGGATTGCTGGGTGGTGGACCAGCCAGTACTCGACGGTCGACAAGATTGGGCTCATTCCTTTTGCCGTCGCGGCCGGATGGAAGTGGCGGCGAGCGAGCGAGAGAGAGAGAGGATAGAGCGTTGACTCGTGTTGAGGCAGCGGCAGAGTTGTGACGGTCGTTTGCGCTTTCAAGAAGGCGAGGAGCTTGTCGTTTTTGGCCCACGACTCGAGAATTCATTGGCGAATCATCTATTGGTCCGAGCGTTGGGCGGGGCGACATGTAGAATTTTAGGTCTTTATGGCAACTAATGATTCTGATTCTGATTTTGTTCTTGGAAATAGTTTTGGTGCAAAAAAAAAAAACAAAAAAAATTGATTTTGGCAAAAAAGAATCACTTTTGAGAATCACAAAACAGAATGAAGTCCCACATATCTCACTTTTCCCTTTTAGTTCTTTTGTCACTTTTTAAAATGAGATCTCATTTTCAAAGAAAAATATATAAAATAATAAAAATAAAGAATAAAAAAATTGGAAAAATTCCAAAAAATCAGAAAAATTTCAGAAAATCCCTAAAAATAGAAAAGGCTTAGATTAGGCTAGTTTGACCTCATTTTCATAAATTTGGGCTTAGATTCCCTAGATTTTATAGATTTTGTTCTTTTTTAGGAAAATCATAAGCACCTTTGAAATTAAACCCGAACCACATTTCTCTAAGCCCTTAGGGTTTCGTTAGGGTTTATGATGCGATTTATCAATGCCATGATTCCTTAATTGTGCACTTGATTTCATTGGTTGTGATTTGCCTAGGTTTTTGTACTTTTGACTTAGTCAAGTTTTAGAAAATTTTGGAAAAAGACAAGCTCTCGTTCTTAAGTTTTGGATGAATTAACACTGAGATTTGATTTCCTAGAACCAAAAACGCACACCAATGCAGGGCAGTGCAGTGCAGTGCATTTTCCTTGCAGAAACGAGGGGATCGCTCCTGTCGGTTGTTTGCTCACTCAAAAGAGTTGGATGAAACCCCACAATAAATGGTGAAAATGACTCGGGATCATTTTTGGTATTTATATTTACATTTCAATATGCAATATGTTATATAAGAGAATCAATATGAATTAATCTTCGATTAATATGAAATGTATGATGAAATTTCACAAAGTAACTACGTAATTGTTTGACTTAAATGACAAAAATTGGGAAGAGCAATTATTCCCGGGAACAGAAATTATGAGCAGTTATCAAATGCATTTTTGTTCCAGGAACATAAATTTTATGCAGTTACTAAACGCGTTCTAATTCTCTAAAATTCATGCAGGGAATAGAATCAGAAAAAGTCATTTTAATCGGAATCACTTTTTTGGATCAGAATGATTGCTATACAGGCGTTTAGCGATATGTGGACAAAATCACTCCTCGTAAGTGAGCAACTGTTCAGTCGCATGTTAATAAGTCTTTTAACTTATATTAAAAACTGATCAAATATCCAGCCAGTCAATTGAACTCTTTACTTGTCTCTCTCTTTGGCATTTTGCATATTTCTTCGAGTGATTCTACACAATTTACTTCTTGCTTAACAAGTTTGCTCGTTCGATTGCTTGTCAAAAGCAAAGTCTAGAAGTGCACAGGAAGAAAGCCCGCGAGGATTTTTCATTAGCTTCAGTTTATCCTCTTTGATTGGATGATGATGAAGGAATAGAAAGTAGCTAACCAAAGAAACATTGCACGGAGAGAAGGAATCGCCTTCCCTGAATCCTAAGCCATTCCTTTCCCCTGTTGAATGTGGATTCACCCACAAGAACCTAAAATCGACAAACAAGGAATCCAAACCATTTCCCGCATGCCCAATACAAATAAATACCCCTCTCTTCTCCTGTTCATCATCTCAACCCTTTTTCTTCTTCAGCCAAAAGAATAAGAATCCCCGGAACTCTCCTCCTTGCCGCCGCTACCATGTCATTTGCCCGTCGTCCTCCTGTAGTTGTCAATGGAATCAGGAGAATGAGGACTTTCCATTACTATTGGTGTCATGTATGCCAACGTGCCGTTCGGCTCGCGTCTAATGATCCGTATGAAACATCTTGTCCCTTCTGTTTCAATGAACTGCATTGCGAGCTTGATGTGTTGAGGCCAAGATTGGTGGCTGATCTTGGAGGCCGCATGCCAAATCGGGCTGTTCAATTACTCGATAGCATGGCTCGGTTACTCGACCCGCCCCCGATGATGAGGCAGGGTTTTGATATTGGCAGGAGGGCCATATGGGAAACAGAAAGCGGAGATGGCCCGTTTCCAAGATCGTGGGATACACTGCAGTTCTTCGAACGACCTCGCCGGCCGCGGCTTGTCCATCCACAAGAGAACCCGGCTCCTAGAGCGAATCTTAGGAGCAATGACAGCGTCGATGAGAATTCCTTGAATGAGCTTATCGAAGAGTTGACACAGAATGACCGCCCGGGACCCCCTGCTGCACCTACTTCATCTATCGAAGCCTTACCCACGGTTGTAGTAACCGAAAAGCATCTGAGCAGCGACATGCACTGCCCCGTATGCAAGGAAGAGTTTGAGATCGGCGGCGAAGTAAGGGAGATGCCGTGCAAGCACTTTTATCATTCGGATTGCATCATCCCCTGGCTGCACATCCACAACACATGTCCCGTCTGCCGCTACCAACTCCGTGCATCTTCTGGCGACGAATTTCCCGAAGATGGCGACGAACAGTCTGATGTCGATTCCGGTACAAGCAGGATGAACTCGTGGTGGAGTGACTTGTTTTCTTCGTGGCCGTTCCAAGCATTCTCACGATGGATACATGAAGCCCTCGATATTCCAGAACAGAGGGCAGGCACTATGGACGGGGGTACGCATGTTTCATAATGGACAGTTCAGTTCACAAATTTGTTTAGGATGATGTCGATTGGGATACAGGAAACAACATTTTATTTTTCTTTTCGTAGAGATAAATTTACGTCCTGAATCATTGTGGATCTTAATGTCGTTGTACAGGTAGATCCTGGTGGCACTCCTGGTTCATCATATAACTTCGTTGCATTAAGGCAAGGGCATGGCTGCTGTTGTGTCGATGGTTCATGTCATCCAAACTCACATAGCTCAGTTCATCTCATTGAATGGTAAGTACGTGTAAATATACTAACTTCAAGATAGGAATTCGATCCAAGATATAGAGAAAGGGAGGGAAAAAAAAAAACATCAAAGAGGTTTTGACGGGATCTTGCGGACAGGTTTCCAAGCAAAAAGGTAAGCAAAAAATGTCGTGTTTGTTACATTGCAGATGCCTAACTCTTTTTTGCAGATGAGATTGTACTCAAGTTCCAGATGTTGCTGTCGTAAATCCTCATCGACATTACTTATGTTGAATTTAGAAGGATATATAGCAAGTTAATGTTGTTGGGTGGATAGTATGGTGCATCAGGTAGGGCAGAGCTGGATCTGGATCCCCATGGCAGGAAGAGTCAATAACTTCAACCTTATCAGCAACTTAGAGCTTCAAACAGATTTTCAACCCCAGAAGAAGATAGAGGGGGAACTATCACCAGCTGAAACTTTCTAATTAGGAGAGAAATGTGGATTGATTTGTGTTGTTAGGCCCATTATTTTTATTTTGGAGATCAGTGAGGATATGAGTCTACAACTCATGGATCATAACGATATTGACTGATTATAAAAGAGATTTCGATATTCATAAAATTAACTTTCAAATTCGGTGTTCACGCCCTGTAAATGACCAAAACACCCTTATTTTCAATAACAAAAAAGGTAAAGGGAATATTAAATGTCATCACTAGGAAAACCCCTGTCCCTCGATAGTGAACTAACATATTTTCTGTTTTAATGTGTCACACTCCCACACTTCAAATAAATATTGAAAATCTAATTAATCAGAGTTAATTTAGGACACTAACGATGCCGTAACTTTCCTAAGATATTGGTTTTGGTGCCATAACTTTTCAATGTTAATGACTTAAGTTACATCGTTGCCGAAAAATCACACTAGATTAATTTTTCGGCGAGCCACGTCGAATGTTGTGATATTAAATCAATACCATGTACCATTCTCAAGCAAAAAAAATTACCGATGTGATATCTATTTTTTAAAGGGGAGGCTTGTAAATGGTTATTTAAAAAGTTATGACACATAAACGACATATGAAAGTTATGGTATCATAGTGTCATTTTCCCCACTTTTTTGGAGACTAAATATTGAGAATCTATTATCTATAGTAAAAAATGGAGTTGGGAGAATGTTTGATCACGTGATCCCAATGTAAAATGGCAGATGACATAGTTTTTCCATGTGGCTCCATTTCTCCAACAAATATTGATTTATTAACTTGTTATCTCCAAAATTTTCTTTTTATTAAGTTTGATTTTAAAGAACGAGACGGATAATGAGAAATCATCTCATATGTATTCTCTAATATTTATCTCTTAAATTTTTGGGGTACTTTTATTGAGTTTGATTTGCCATGTAGGTCGGCCTATCGTCCACATCAGCAATTTCCGGCCTAAATTGGTCGAATGTAAGCAATTGGTACTAATATGAAAAAGGTTAGGACTAAATTGATCTAATTAAAAGGTTTTATGACTAAATTGATACCGATGCAATATGACTTTTTTGGTACTTTTCCTTAGAATTCACTGACCGTGAACAAAAACTGATCACGTCGAAATTGATCACTTAAGTTACATCGTTGCCAAAAAATCATACACTAGATTAATTTTTCGGCGAGCCACGTCGAATGTTGTTATATTAAATCAATACCATGTACCATTCTCAAGCAAAAAAAATTAGCCACGTGATATCTATTTTTTAAAGGCGAGACTTGTAAATGATTATTTAAAAAGTTATGACACATAAACGACATATGAAAGTTATGGTATTATAGTGTCATTTTCCCCACTTTTTTGGAGACTAAATATTAAGAATCTATTATATATAGTAAAAAATGGAGTTGGGAGAATGTTTGATCATGTGATCCCAATGTAAAAAGGCAGATGACATAGTTTTTCCATGTGGCTCCATTTCTCCAACAAATATTGATTTAACTTGTTATCGGCCTAATACCCAAAAAAACCTTCAACTTTAGCCTCTGTCCCAATTATATCAAAAAAAAAATTATCTCATAAAAAACCCCAAACTTTTACTTCTGTCCCAATTCTACCGGCCTAACATAAAAAAAAACCCCAACTTTAGCTTTTGTCCCAATTCTACCAGCCTAATACCCAAAAAAATCCATAACTTTAGCATTTGTCCCAATTATATCCAAAACTTCTTTTTGTCTCATAAAAAATCCCAAACTTTTACTTTTGCCCCAATTATACCACCCGTTAGCCTTCCGTTCATAATCACCGTTAGTTAATCCTACGTGATATTTTCACGTCGTTAAAGAATTACACCTCAGCAAAGTTAACATAAAAAAATCCAGTAACTTCTCTTCTGTTGTCTGCTTCCCCTACACATTGCAGGGAGATACAGAGCCACTCAAGATGGTGCGTTTCGGATTCTCTCCGGTACTCAACAGCCCAAAAAACAGCTAGACGTGGAGATTTGATTATTTGGACGAACGATCTCAAATCTCGCCGTCCTTGAAACCTGCTGTTTTTGAATTTCGAAGATTCATTGGTAAGTTTGGCGAGAAAATTCGAGCCACATAAGATTAACTAATGATGATTATAGACGGAAGGCTGGAGGTGGTAGAATTGGGCCAAAAGTAAAAGTTTGAGGTTTTTAATGAGATAATTTTTTTTTGGATATAATTGGGACAAATGCTAAAGTTGAGGATTTTTTGGGTATCAGATCAGTAGAATTGGGATAAAAGTAAAAGTTGTGGGTTTTTTATGAGACAAAAAAAAAATTTGGATATAATTGGGACATAGGCCAAAGTCGGGGTTTTTTTATGAGACAATTTTTTTTTTGATATAATTGGGACATAGGCTAAAGTTGGAGGTTTTTTTTTGGTATTAGGCCCTTGTTATCTCCAAAATTTTCTTTTTATTAAGTTTGATTTTAAAGAACGAGACGGATAATGAGAAATCATCTCATATGTATTCTCTAATATTTACCTCTTAAATTTTTTTGGTACTTTTATTGAGTTTGATTTGCCATGTAGGTCGGCCTATTGTTCATATCAGTAATTTCTGGCCTAAATTGGTCGAATGTAAGCAATTGGTACTAATATGAAAAAGGCTATGACTAAATTGATCTAATTAAAAGGTTTATGACTGAATTGGTACCGATGCAATAACAATTTTTTGGTACTTTTCCCTAGAATCCACTTATCGCGAACAAAAACTGACCGCTTCGAAACTGAAAAATCCTACACTAGATTAATTTTTCGGCGAGCCACATTGAATGTTGTGATATTAAATCAATACCATGTACCATTCTCAAGCAAAAAAAAAAAATTATCCACGTGATATCTATTTTTTAAAGGCGAGACTTGTAAATGATTATTTAAAAAGTTGTGACACATAAACGACATATGAAAGTAATGGTATTATAGTGTCATTTTCCCCACTTTTTTGGAGACTAAATATTAAGAATCTATTATCTATAGTAAAAAATGGAGTTGGGAGAATGTTTGATCATGTGATCCCAATGTAAAAAGGCAGATGACATAGTTTTTCTGTGACGTCCCGAAATTTTAAGGTTCATAAAATAAATAAAATTGAAATTTTTGTGGTCTAAGAGACAATTATTGGACGCGATTTGTTTTGATCTGAAGATAGATTTAATAAATCCCGAAGTGCCGATCAGAAACCCTTCGCGCCCGAAACCCTCCTTTCGAGCCTGAAACCCTTTGTGCTCAAAGTCAAAAAAATATTCAAATCTTGACCCGTGGGACCCCCCCTCTTTTTCTCTCTTTTCCCCCTCTCTCTCTCTCTCTCCCCCTCCCTTGGCTGCCGTGCAGCCCCAGCTGCCCCCACCTGCCCCACCCACTCCCCTCACGTCACTCTCCATCTTCCCATCACTCTCTCTCTCCTTCCCTCTTCTCTCTCCTTCCTCCTTCCTCCCTCCTGCCGCACGACCACCCCTCCCCCCCTCTTCGTCGTCTTCTTCCTCTTCCTTCTTGGCTGAGCTGCAACCACCACCAGCTATCGCCACCTCCTCCATTGCCGCGCCGCTTCGCTCCAGCCACCCTCCAGTCGTCGCCCGCCCAGCCGTCGTCGCCCCGCGAGCCACCCGCGAGCCGACCCGTGGGCAGCCGAGGCTCGCGGATCCGCGCCTCCTCCTCCTCAACCCGCGACGCCGCCAGCTGCCACCGCCGACCTCCACCTCGCCCGTCGTCTAGCCTCAGCCGCCGTCCCGTCGAGCAGTTGCCGTCGCCGTCGCCCCTCAGCCGCGGCCAACCACCCCCCCTGCACTCCTCTTCCTCTGCTGTTCAGCCACCACCGTCGTCCCCTCCGTCGCTCGTCCAGCCACCGCGGCGCCCGAGACCTCCGACCACCCGAGCTACCAGCTCCGTCGTCCAGCCGCAGCCCCGCCACCCCTCGTCGCGCCGGCCTCGCCTCACCGACCCGAGCTCTTTGAACCGCCGAATCGCCACCCACTCCTTCGCCCGAGCTGCTGCCACTGTCCAGAATCGCCGGAGTACCGCCCGTGACCCGAGATCTGAACCGTTCGCTCCGTGCCGCTGACCTCAGCCGTGAACAGTAGCCGCCGGCCGTCGCCGCCGCTCGCCGGAGCCGGCCGCCGCCGCCGTTCGTTGTCCCGTCGCTGTCGTCGTTGCCGGACTGTTTAGTTGTGAGTTAGCCCCTAACTCTCGGTTAGGTCGCTAATTACGTTCAGGATTAGCTTAATTAGTTTAATTAGGCGTTCAAGTAGATTAATTGTGGTCGGCTTAGCTAGAGACTGGGTTTAAGTTAAATGACCGCAATTAAACAAATTAGACTGGTTAGCTAGGTTGTCTGTGGCTAATTGGTGATTAGATTGATTGATTGGCTGCAATTATTTAATTGCGAGCGAGCGATTAGCCAGAGACGAGTGAACGATAAATTGTTTGACTGGTTGGTTGGTAGGCGGAGTAGCCGTCGGTGGTTAGTTCAATTAATCGAGTGCGTTGTTATAATTGTTGTCAACTGTTTGACGTGGTGATCAATGCCTGACTGCTGAATGATCTAATTGGTTTGTGATTGACTGCTTGAGGGTTGATCACCCGTATTTAGATGCAAAGTCTAGTGGATAATGTGAATATTCATGTGACCACGCGTGAAATTAATTTGCATATTTGAGCATAAAAATGGCCAGTGGCCGAGTCTTTAAGCATGATTGTGTGAGCATTTGACTAAATGCCAAGATAAGAATCGATTGGTTGGATGATCTGCTTGTGTGGTCATATGATGAGATAAATCCGTGCCAGCCGTACGGTCCGTGCCAGTCGTACGGTTTTTCCTAGTAAATTCGTGCCGTGCCAGTCGTACGGAGCCACACGATTTATCGGACGCCGGTCGCAGTATGGATGGACCGAAGCCCCTACAGGGATTCCCGGTAGTTCCGTATCGTGCCAGTCGTACGAATCTTACGGACTATTGGACGCCGTCGCCGGAAGTAAGGGACGATGCCTGGTCATGCCAATAGACACTGCCAGTCGTAGTGTTGAGCCACACCAGTCGTGTGCGCCGGGCCTTGTGGCCGTTAATAACCGGAATACGTGTGGGGATTTGTACTCGCAAGCTATTGTGGTGTTCTGATTGTTGCCTTGATTGGTTGACTGTCATGCCAAATTGAGTCTTGCATATGTGTGATCCAAGGCGTGGTAAGCTTGCATGAGATTGGCTTTATACTATTGTATTATACTGTGTGTGGGTCGCCTGAGCGAGTCAGCGCCCTAGCCGGGCTTAGGCGCTAGCTCACTGAGATTTATTTCTCACCCCGTCGTGGTTAACCCCTTTTTCAGGTCCAAGGTGAAGTTGAGGTCGAGGGTGGTGTAGTCCCTCTTTTGGAGTAGATGAGAAGTTAACCCTTCCTGACCCATATACCCTTTTGATTGGTCTTAGAGAGCCGCCCCGAAGAATGGGGTTGTATTTATCTCTGTATAGCTCTGTAGGGTTAGCGATCATCTACTTTTGGTGTTTTAATGGAAATGTTCCTTAGTTGATTGATAGTTGTTATTTTTCCTGCTTTGCTATCCCTGTTTACGTTTTTGTCCGGGAGTATTGCACGTTTCCGCATGCGCATTATAATTCGATAGGTCGTTAGCGTGCTTGGGACGTTAACCTTTATGACCTGAGGCGATTTGGTAGGGTTGTCGCGTGCTCGAGAGTCGGGGCGTGACATTTTCCATGTGGCTCCATTTCTCTAACAAATATTGATTTATTAACTTGTTATCGGCCTAATACCCAAAACAACCTTCAACTTTAACCTCTGTCCCAATTATATCCAAAAAAAAAAAAAATTGTCTCATAAAAAACTCCAAACTTTTACTTCTGTCCCAATTTTACCGGTCTAACACAAAAAAAATCCCAACTTTGGCTTTGGTCGCAATTCTACCTACCTAATACAAAAAAAAATCATAACTTTAGCATTTGTTCCAATTATATCCAAAACTTCTTTTTCTCTCATAAAAAATCCCAAACTTTTACTTTTGTCCCAATTATACCACCGTTAGCCTTCCGTTCATAATCACCGTTAATTAATCATACATGGTATTTCCACGTCGTTAAAGAATTACACCTCAGCAAAGTTAACATGAAAAAATCCAGCAACTTCTCTTCTGTTGTCTGCTTCCCCTACACATTGCAGGGAGATACAGAGCCACTCAAGATGGTGCGTTTCGGATTCTCCCCAGCACTCAATAACCCAAAGAACGGCTAGACGTGGTAATTTGATTATCTGGACGAATGATCTCAAATCTCACCATCCTTGAAACCTGATGTTTTTGAATTTCGAAAATTTATTAGTAAGTTCGGCGAGAAAATTTGAGCAATGTAAGATTAACTAATGGTGATTATAGACGGAAGGATAGTGGTGGTAGAATTGGGTCAAAAGTAAAAGTTTGGGGTTTTTTATGAAATAATTTTTTTTTGGATATAATTGGGACAAATGCTAAAGTTGAGGGTTTTTGGGTATCAGATCAGTAGAATTGAGACAAAAGTAAAACTTGTGGGTTTTTTATGAGACAAAAAAAGTTTTGGATATAATTGGGACAGAGGCCAAAGTCGGGGGTTTTTTTATGAGACAAAAAAAGTTTTGGATATAATTGGGACATAGACTAAAGTTGGAGGTTTTTTTAGGTATTGGGCCCTTGTTATCTCCAAACTTTTCTTTTTATTAAGTTTGATTTTAAAGAACGAGACGGATAATGAGAAACCATCTCATATGTATTCTCTAATATTTACCTCTTAAATTTTTTTGGTACTTTTATTGAGTTTGATTTGCCATGTAGGACTGCCTATCGTCCACATTAGCAATTTTCGGCCTAAATTGGCCGAATGTAAGCAATCGGTACTAATATGAAAAAGGTTAGGACTAAATTGATCTAATTAAAAGGTTTATGACTGAATTGGTACCGATGCAATATGACCTTTTTGGTACTTTTCCCTAGAATTCATTGACCGCGAACAAAAACTGACCACGAACGAAGTGTAGTCATAATAAGGTCTACAAGTCATTTTCGAATGTGATCGAGGCAAAGAGAGAAGATTTCGCAAGACTTTTCTAAGTTTGCTTGGTAAATCGGTGGATTAGTTCGAAGGAATTTTCCTCCGAGTTCGATTATAGGACAGCATGTCACTTATTTGGGTATTGTATCCTGAATTCAGGAAATGCCGCATCCTCTGCAGAACTTTTGACCCCCTTTGTGTCCGGTTCTTCTTCAGTTTCCTAACTGAGGCATAAAAGGGTCTTTGGCGACCTTTTCTGGGTAACCATCACGCTCAGTCCCGGGGGTCACCGGAAATGGGCCGGGCTGATTTGTGCAGCAACGGAGTCAATTGTCAAAAGAGCAGAACACGCTACTGATTCCGCCTCGAGTAATATGCTGGGACTATCTGCAAACCCCACGCCTCCCTATTACCACCGGCACTGCCAGTTCCGGCGACTCGGGATGTCGATCGCCGGTGGCTCTTCCGGTCCCACGGCCATCCATCTGATCACCGACGCCGCTTCTCTACGCCTCGGCCACCACCTCTACTGTCTTATCAGTTCCTCCTTCCAGGTTTAACTTTCTCCCTCTCGGATTGTTAGCTAAATCAAGTTTAGGATTAAGGACCCCTTTTACGCTTTTCAATGAACAAGCTAGAATAGCAAAGTTGTTTATTGGAGAGTTTTCGCAATTTCTTGGGTCTATCGTGTTCCTCGTGGCAACCCAAATTGAGGGTCTAAGAGAGAAGAGAGCTAGTACTTAAGCATGCCACCGCAGGAACTAAAATTCAGCCAATATACTTGGATTCGCCTTCCGGGATTGAGTACACTGGATCAAAAGGTGGAAAAAATGCGCAGTTGCAAGATTGGTTCTTCTTGGAAACAACGGTCTTGCGGGTATGAAGATGAGATAAATTTTTAATGACATTCGGTTGTTGTCTTACTTCTATATAGAGGCAACTGATAGATCGGTGGGATGACCTTGGTCTTACTTCTTGCTCATATTCCTCCCTCACACTTGGTTCAGCCTCCCTTTTCTTTCTTTCTTATAATCGAAGTTGACCAGTTTGCTGCCGAGCAACATCTCGTAGCCGCTTTGCAGCCTGATGCCTATGCCCCGTCAATCTTCGGATTTTAAGAGATTAACACTAAACTACTATATTTTTTTTTTCTGGGGGTCTTCACTTGATTTCACCTTCTTATCGACGACACCATCTTTTTTTATGCAAATCTTAGGAGAACTTACTGCTAAAAGCCAGCCGTTTAGAGTGAAAGAACCCAGGAATTTTTTCACGAAAACTTTCTTGATAATACAACTGTATTTTCACACAATTCTCCACTGTGATCTTGCGACTTCCATCCATGAAGGCCCCTGCTCAAGGGTGGCACCACTCTACCAACACTTGCCTGTGGGAATTCATACCATTGATGTCAATGGGTACTGTAGTATATCTGTATATGTTGCTTTTTCTCTATGGGAGTGCACTCCATAGACATTGGCCTTAAGACAAGTTTCACACTTGAGGTCTACCAATATGGTGTAACTATAATTCAGTTCATGGATAGCCTTTTCTTATGGCAGCTCCAACCTCTATTGTTACTTGTCTGGCAATGGGTCTACCATGCCCTCTTTGAAAATTAGCTGGAGGCATATTTTGGATACAAATCTGAAGGAACTTCCTAGTAAATGCTTGCCCTTAGAATAAGCGAATGACAGAGAGCTTGCGATATGGTTGACTTTAGACATTCTTTTAAACTGACATCTATCTGCACTTTCTTAATATCCAACAAATAAGAATTATGCTGTAAAACAGAGAATCACTCATCTCAATTGTTTGCAGAGTTTGAAGGATATTTGGTACGAAAGAGCCCTCTCCTTCAATGGAATTGAGTTTCTTCAGTTATCAAATGATGCCTTTTCATCCACATGTTCATCCTTTTTCCATTTTTCTGATGGAAGAGAAGGTAGAACTGATGGCACATCGTCTTCTGAAACATCTGGAAGAAAGCCCTCCAATGGTAGACATTGGACAAATGTCATTCTAGCCACCAATATCTTGTGGGTACTATATATCAAAATGTCATTTTGTTGAATCATCTGTATTTTTTTTTTGTTGGATTTTTTTTTTGCCGCATTAATTACACACCGCTGCAGTAATTTTGTCTTTCTTGTCCAAATTTTCAGATTCTTATTATGTGTTGCACTTTCTCAGAGTATACGCTGGACAACTCGCAACTCAGGGCAAACTGCTCTCTTGGGGAGCTAAGGTTAGACAGTAGAAGAGAATGGAAGGCCTATGTCCTTTCTTGAAAATGCAATTTGCATCATCTAAGTTCATCGGGTGAATTAACTTTGCAGATTAATCATCTCATCGACAAGGGACAATGGTGGAGGCTGGCCACATCATCTCTGTTACATGCGAATGCCATGCACCTCATGGTCTGGTTGATAATATTGCTCATCTGTATATATCATGATCAACGGTCTTGTACTTAAGGTTGTCCTTTGCAGGTCAATTGCTATTCTTTGAATTCCATTGGGCCCACCGTGGAAGCAGTCAGTGGCCCCAAAAAATATCTAACGGTTTACGCCACTTCTGCAATTGCAAGTAACAACTCGGACATACTGATGCAATCATACAGTTGCATGTTTACTGGTCGTTAACAAAACTCGCATTCTACAGGTTCAGCAATGAGTTATTTGTTGAACAAGGCGTCTTCTGTAGGTGCTTCTGGAGCAATTTTTGGACTGGTGAGTCCTCTTGAAATGTCATCTATCACAGTTCGAACCTGCCTTCATAGACATAACGTTGAGCCTGATTCATGGAAACAAATGGTTTTGAGGCTAATAGTTATGTAACAGAAATCCAGTTGAAGATTAGCATTTTCCTTTTCTTCCTCTTGCCTTTCTTCTGGTCATTCTTATGCATCTGATGCTTTATTAGGTTGGTTACATGGCTGTTTACATCGCGAGGCATAGGGGCCTGATTCGAGATGCCAACGAAGATCTAAAGCACATAGCGAAAGTAATTATCTTAAACATGGTATGTTTCTAACATGCAGCCATAGCTCATTCAATCTTTTTAAAATGTGTTCTATTCTTCCGTCATGTTTTCTGCAGCACCTTAGCATGGCTAGCAAGCATGCTTTTGCTTCTTCCAAGTTATTGCTTTTGATCAAGCTTATAGAAGTAGAAGTGCGTCTAGGAACACAGCTTTGGGAACAAAACTATTCTATGTCTAAGTTAGCATCCTTGCATCTGCAAGATAAGATGATACATCGAATGTCCTTGCTGCAGGTCATTGGGCTGTCGTCTAAAGGTATTGATAACTGGGGACATGTAAGTATAGCAGCAATTTCTCATATTTGTTTGCACTAAGTGCTTTCATTCTATTGGAAGTTTACTGGACTGTCTTGAACATTGCAATAAGAACGTGGAATGGCCAGGGCACCATTACTTTGTGGTCTTCTCTTGACAAACAAGAAACTTTGTGATGACTTGCGTGCAGCTGCGTAGGGGAAAATGAAAGTTTTCAGTCCTCTTAGATGGATATCCATCTTTGTCAGATATCGTGCTCATCATTTTGAGTAATGGTTCATTTCTTAAAATTGCCATATACAGGTAGGAGGATTGCTCGCTGGGGTAGTCACACCGTGGCTTCTTGATCCTGCTTGGAAGCTCGGGCATAGGTCTAGCGATGGTCGAAGAATCATCATCGACGCCAAAGGGAGAAAAGACCCGGGGCAGCCGAAGTGAGGTGTAAATGCCAGTGATCAAGATGCAACTCCACCTCCCTGGACCCACAAACTTATTTAGCGTGTATTGACAATTCAATGACACAAGAAAAACTGGGTAATGTAAAGGAGATTAAAGATCAATGAATCGCCCCGTGACTAATTAGATCAAAAGATTTGCAGGGTTGGCAAAATGATCAAGCTTCGAGCTTTACAATCGGGATGAGTTGGCTGATTTATAGCTTCGTACTTGTGCGAGATAAAGATTCCACCGTTGGTTTTATCTCATAAAATCCCAGCAAGGGTTGTGAAACGCATGGCGTGCTTGGCACGGTATGTAATACTAATCGATGTGTGATCTGAAGCTCGAAATAGATCATAAGATTGGGATGTAAAGTTTGGCTAGAATCGAAAGACACGGTCACGAGATGAATTTCCAATTAGTCGGTAGCATTCGACAGAGTTCGATGATCGTCGGATGAGTTTCTAATTTCGCTCGCTTTTCGGTGCGACTGCAAACAACGGGATGTTTCACTCGATCTTTCCAAATGACAAAAAGAACATTTGTGAGGACAATAAGGCCCGGAGTTGGTGGGTCCAATCCAATCCAGCATGATTTTTCCCCTATTTTTTAATACAAACAAGACCGCAGATTTTGCACGAAAATCTCTGGCGGAACGAGGAGCAAGATGGGCCCGTCGAACGGTCAGAAAATTCAAAAGTTTAAAAAGAAAGCGCTTCTTTTGCATGGGGTTGGGACGAGGGTTTCGCTGTAATTTTCACGCTCGTTGGATTTTAAAAATTGAAAACCCGGAGAGAAAAAAGAAAAAAGATTGGGAAATTAAGCCCTCCTCCTCTTCCTCCGGTCTTTGGCTCGCTCGCAACCTCCACCTGTCTTTCTTTCTTCTTCTTTTTTCTATTTGTTCAAGATCTTCTTTTTTTAAAATTTGAAAGAAACCCTCTTTAACCCCCCCCTCCTTAAAAGAACGCGCCCTCTCTCTCTCTCTCTCTCTCTCTCTCTGAATACCATAAGAAGCAGAAGCAGATATATAAATACTGCGCTGGGATTATGGTGAGAGCCTTTGCTTTTGGGATACATCCATCGCTCAACTCTTGCCTACCCACCTCCTTCTTTCTCTCTCTGTGGAGCTCAGATTTGTGATTTCTACAGTAAGTATGGCCACAGCTGACAATGGCCGAGATGGGTTCTTTTTCGACCTATCGTGTAGTCTCCCTCTCCATGAGAATGCGAATTTGCTTTGTTAGCATGAGATCTAGTAGCTCCCTCGTCTGTGCGCACTCCACGTGCTTGTTTCTCCGTCGTGAACTTGCCGTTTCTTTGCGTAATCTCACGTTTCGGCTTCTCTTCCGATTCTTTTACTCCCCCCCCGGCAATTGGTTTTATCGTCCACCCTCTTATTGCCAATGTCTGTAGCGCAACATGTGCTAACCGATGGAGGACGATGCATTGGTTTCACTGTGAATTGCTCGGACTCGTATTAATGTCAATTCAGAATCGAGTGCACCCCAAATATGGATGCTAATGTCTCTTGCCCTCTGTAGCCGGGGTGGCTTACTTTATTCCGAATGAAAATCTATTCTTTTGGAGCTCTAGCTATGGGGTAGAAAGCCAGTGGATAGAGCTTGTGGGTTTCATTTTTGTAGTTTTGAATGTTAAATTCTCTTGCATCATTTAGCTAGCTACTCGCATGAGATTTTATGTGCTTAGGGTGGAAACTCTATATCCGATAGATAAATTTGACTTCCGATCTTGAAATCGCCCTTAGTTTGATTCATTTAATTGCAATGGATTTGCGATGAACACATTTCTCTTATGTGTGTGATATGTCTGCCAGGTTTTATTTACTGTTATATGAAGGCCATACATGTTGTGAGTTGACTATCATCTGTTTGATTCTTGTCCCCACAGGATGGATGCCCTACCTGATGCCATTGTTCAATACATTTTGTCATATGTAGACAATGCCAGAGACATAGCAGTTTGTAATTGTGTTTCTAAGCGATGGAAAGATTCACTGCCTTACATCAGAAGACTCTACTTCCCTCGCAACTCATTTGAGAATAATGCTGGAAGGGACAATCCCAACGATGTTGTGTGGAGGATGATAGCTTCCATCGTTCACTTGGACGAGCTTGTCGTGTACTGCCCCTTCTCCAGCGCAGGCCTTGCTTCATGGCTCTCACTTGTATCTTCATCCCTCCGACGCCTCGAGCTTCGGATGGACAATCTCGCTGAACAACAACCATGTTTGGAGACCCCCTCGAAGCTTGATTGCATCGGTGCCGCAAAGGATTTGGAGTCGCTAAAGCTGTGGGGTGTCCTCATGACTTGTGTGCCTAAATGGGACATATTCCCGAAACTTAAGAATCTTGAAATTGTTGGTGCAAGATTGGAGGGTCCTGCATTGTCCTCTGCAATTCAGGCATGCCCTAATCTCACAAGCCTGTTACTTCTTGGCTGTGAGGGGGTTAGGTCGGTTTCAATTGATTTGCCTCTCTTAGAGCATTGTAAGCTGGACTTCTATGGCTTGGGTAACTGCTCGCTTTCCCTCACTTCCCCAAAAATTGAATCGCTCGAGGTACAAGGTTGTAGCTGGATAAGAGTTCGTGAAACAAATTGCTTGCGAAATCTCTCGATTTCCAATAATTCTGGTAATTAGTCTTTGGGGATTGCTCTTTCAGTGTCTTTTACATGATAATATATTAACTGATTCTTTGCTTCTTCTTTGAATTTTAGGAAGGGTATACATGGTGGATTTCGGAAAACTTGCAGCTCTTGAGTTCTTGTCTATCAGAGGGATCCAGTGGTGTTGGGATGCAGTGAGCAAAATGCTCAAATGGGCAAGTGAGGTGAAGCATCTATACATGAAGGTGGAATTCACTGGGGATTTTGAAGCTCTTCAACCATTTCCAGAGGTTGACTTAGTTGATTTCTTCAATAGCCATCCAAAGCTGCAGAAATTTGATGTTCATGGAGCAATGTTTGCTGCTCTTTGCCAGAAGAACAGCCTAAAAAATGTAAGCCCATATTATTATCAGAAAGAGGCAACTGATGTCAAAACTTTTGCAAAGTGCTACTTTTTGCTGAGGTAAGACTTGGTTGTATGTTTAATTGAGAAGTCCATTTTATTTTGCAGATAGATACAGGCTTTACAATTGCATGTTTGGAGGAGGTTGCAATAACAGTAAGATCCCCATTGAATGCGGAACAGAAAATGGGTACCCTTGAGTCACTCGTAAAGTATGGGAAGAATCTTAAGACGATGGTGATTAAGATTCTTCAAATGAAGAGCAGCCATAGCAGTGCTGATGATTTTTTTGACGAGATCTGCAGGTTCACATGCATGAACCGGAAAATAGCGCGAATTGAATAATGGCTTGCTGGGGTAACTGTTCCTCTATTTATACACACCCAGTGCAACCTCATATTCTCTGACCTGCAATTGACTGCTGCTTCCCATAGAAATTTTCCTCATTTCAGTTTGTAGTATGCTTTATGTACGGCAGAAATAAATGAGACGCCTAATTTTCCGTCAGTTGACCTCTTTTCGGCCTGACTTTTGAGTCGAGAAAAACAAAGTAGCTAATGTGATAGATCAGTTTGCATCGAATAGTGTTTGACAGCTGAATAGAAGTAGATAATTAAACCAACTCTTTGAAATTGGTTATTTGCGATTAGGATGATGTAGATGATTTGGGAAGCTAATTTGCTTGTTCACAAGGGCTCACTGTTGTTTTAGAAACATGTACTGAGTGGGACAAAGTTGTACTTTGACAGAAATGTGCAGATTTCTCAACTTTTGGGAAGGTGTATTTACCAAATGGATTAGTACTTATTCTTTGTTTCTTCACTTCATTTGGCTAATTCTGTCCTTGTGCTACTTACCTTATGTCTATCTGCTCCTGCCCTTCGGCAACTAATTAACTGCTTGACAAAATTCAAACCAACACACGATGGTCTTTCCAATTTCTATCAGAAAAATAAGCTATACTGGTGGCCTCAAATTAGGATCACAGTGAAAAAAATGTACATAATGCTACACCCATCTGAATGACTGTTTCACAAAACCAGCAAGTCAGCAGTGTGGAGAAAAAATGACTTTGCTCTAGGTGCTTCGCATTAAATTACCATTTCAGATGCTCGAAAATAATTGTGCCTCGGGAAAAACTTCGCTGGCCAGTAGGAGATGCAGAGGGTTCTTACTCCATTAGTATACGGTATACCTTGTGACCGTAAAAATTGATGATTCTATCCCGTTCTTGTATTGGTTCTAAAATGCACGTTGAGCTATTTATTTGCAAATTCAGGAGTGACAAAACTTGGGAAAATAGCGGCGTCCGAATAAATTAGTAGGTGGTAGCATAGCTCTGCAAATTCAACATTTAGATATTCTTATTGCATCAATCCTTGAAAAGAGTCCAAGATTCATGCTAGAACATATTTAAGATGTACAGGTGCCAAATATGCCCCACAGCCACAGGATCAAAGTTTTCCTCATGCTTCATTGAAACTGCAAACCCTAGATCAGCTTCTTGTTTTGGAAAAATCGCTTCAGGAGCCACAGCTGGAGACCTGAAACTGTAATGCAGACTCCCAATGACATGATACTGAACCATGCCACTCTAGCATTTGTTCTTTCACTCACTGTTCTCATTTCTGCTTCCCTGTGTTCTCCCAAAAGAATATCCAAGTTAACACCACCTCAAACTGGAGAAGACATTCCGAGGAAAACCAACAAGAGATCACCTGATCTTAAGATACGACATGTTTATAAGGATGGCTTCAACAGCTCCTTGAAGCTTCCTGAGCTCAAGCTCCACTCCCTAACATTGGCACCATATGGTCCACAAAATTAGAACTGCCAAACATACCGATACTAAAGAAATTGCCAACCAAACCAGTGGCCTGAATACAATTTTGACGAACTTCACAAAAGCGACATTTAATTACCTCGCAAATCTGAAAACTGAACTATGGACTCTGGGATTAGAATGTATCGGATAATTTGTCAGACGTAGTTAATAGTTGTACGAACCTGAATCTTCTCTTTTCTTGCAACTGATTCCCAATCTTTTGCTGCAATTCCAGTTCTCCAGTCAATGATAACACTTACTTCTCCACCTCCTTGATTACTGTCCACCCATAAACATGCTTGGTGGTTACCAGCCTCGCTAGTTGTGAATGCAAACTGAGCATGTGTTACATTCTCCTTGTGATGAAGAATATTTCCATACGGCGAGGTCACCTGTATTGAGCAAGCTAATGCCACCGGTAAGTAGAATGAAGCGGACAAACGCCGACTACAACGAACATAAAATGATCGAAGAATACCTTGATGGAAATAGTAGGGATACTGGATTCATAGTCGGAAATGACGATGTAATCAGCCAAAACTACGACGTTGTGCTGGATTTCCTCGGACACGCACTTGGTTCCAGTGGCCGGTAGGTTCAACCAAATCGCCTGACTCTTCTCCACTAAAACGTCACAAGTGAAACACACCATAACCACTATCGAAAACAACAACTTCCCGCGTACCATTGCAGATCCCTTCATTACAAAATCTCTCTCTCTCTCTCTCTCTCTGAAAAAGACACTCTTCCGTAAGTTATGAATAACTCAGACAACAACAAACGTACGTCTGTCTGGTCCAACTAGACTTTTTGGTGATGTGAGGTTACTGAATGTCCTTGTAATGACAGATTTTAATAGCCCGCTGCTTTAGGGGTTTTTCCTTTTTAGGCGGAAAATGGCTGCTAAATTATTTGGGAAACAGAGTAAAAGCCCTTCTGACTTGAAATTGAGAATCGTTTTACTTATGGCAGGATTCAACCATGTTTTAGCAACTAAATGATTCTCTTTAAGTCCATTATTTTCACCAAAGGTAAAACTTTAATAAGCATTTTCACTCATTTCGGCAAGATATCTAGACCAAATTTGTCATGCAGGATACATCCTCCAACCTCAAGCAGATAATAATATTCCCCTTCTGTAATTGCGAGGAGAATCAATGTTCCAAGCCCGAGGAACATATCGTCTCCCATCACCTCTTCAATTACAAATGCGTTCCTTCAAATTGAAGTCCATAGGAAGTTAGGAACATAAGCAGACACTCAACTAATTTTAATAGCAAATGAAGATGTTGTGGGCCAGCAAATTTAACTTATGTACTGATTGTTCTTAGGACAACGGGAATCACATGAATTGCACATGAACACGCGGACACACAAAACTCAGGCCGAAGCGGGGACAGTCTGCAAGATATTTAAAAGACGCTTCTGAGATGTAAGCTCATTGAAGTCGATCAGCCTAGATAATATGCTGCCACTGTATAAGCACCAGAGGCTTCTATCGGAATCTGATGAACAAGCACCAACCAGCATAAACTGAACGACTGTAAAAATCACGAGACAGATTTACACATCAACTGCGAAAAAGAATATTTGCTTACACTTCTTCATTCTCGAGCAAAAAAAAAGTTATAGCTATCTCATAGTTATGATACAGTGGGTCAAAACTGTCTATTGATATCCTTCGTCGTTGGCAGGAATACTCTCTCCAAGAAACTGATAAACCGCTTAGCATAGAGTTTGGGTTCAACACAGGAAATCGACAGAGGATCAAACTGCAGTGACTTATAAGCATGCTCCATCTTTTTCTTCAGATTATATTCCTGCAATATGTCAATAATGCCCATATACAGAACTACGTCATAAACCTCAAAAAGTTCAATTTCGGCTGAATCAACCTCCTCTTGTATAAGCTTGTGGTTGGCTTGAGCCGGCATGTTGACTCCCAGCTGCACACGCAACCTATGTTAAAAACCAAGCACTTTTGCTATAAGCCTGCCGCTTTGCCATTACAGCCACTTTGTTGGCATAAGGATCAACAACTAAAAACAAGACTATCCGATGACAGGAAAATTTACCAGAACCAAGCAGGAGAGAAGAAAAGGAAGATGTGCTACCTTAATAACAAAATAAAAGAATACGGAGCAGCTTGAGATGAACATACCAATAACAGTAGGGAGAGCAATTCATTGAAATAAACAAAATGAATGACAGTATGCAGCAGACATAGTCAGACGAAGAACTATGATGCAGAAAAAAGTATCCTTCAAAGAAATGAGCAGGAATAGGATGAGTCATTTTCTTATCAATGCACTAGCAGCCTGTAGTCTTCAATTGCATGCTATTCCTTCCATGAACTTAGGGGCATCAACCACTTTGCAAGCAATTCATGACCCCAAACTGGAAATTAATAAAGAACAAGAAACAATATATTCCAGGACCTGAATTTCCAATGACATTTAGATTGGATTAAGACAAGCTAAAAGCAGAAATGCTAGAGCAGATTGAGATGTTCTTTGAAAATCGATTACAGGCCCAACGCAACCAGTTCAGTGGGCACTAACAGAGGCAATACATGAAAGCTGGACTGGTTGCCATTATCAAACTGTAAGGCTGGACTGGTTGCCATTATCAAACTGTAAGGAGGAGTTTATTCCCAACACATTCTGGAAATAGGATTATGAATGGCCTTAAATTATGTCAAAATGAAACGCTGAGAACTTCATAAAAAGGGAAGCTCGTGGGTAGAAGCTACCTTGCAGTACCAGGGAGTAAAAGATCAACTTCCTTGTCACCCACAGAAAATGCTCTTAGAGTACTTCCTCTGATATGGGGACCAGGTGTTGTGCTAACAAAGCTTGGTTCATGTGTAACCAGAAGTAGACCTTTCGGAGGTATCAGAAGTTCCCCTTGTGATGTTGGACCTAGAAGAAAATGAATGTAAGCTGCATACTATCTGATGAAGCAAAATTCGAAGCTGAGATACGGCAATAGATGTTCATGCAAAATAGTGATATGTAGATGAGGCAATCAAGAGAGACCTATTATACGATATCCTCAAGGTAAAAAAATGTAAATTTTTAAGGAATAATAATTGTATGTCACTCATCAAGGCATTTCAGCTAACATAACCTGCTCAAGACAATCCGGTTCACCATGTACCTCCTGGGAAGAACTTCAGTCACAAAGCCTTACGTTCTGAATTGTGTACCCCTCAAAGCTTCAATCCTTGAGGTTTTGAAGAAAAATTTCCAACACTAATACAACTGGAAACAAGCAGCTCCGACATGTATTTCAGCGAGATTCATGCAATGCAACTTCAGTTGCTGCTCTTTATCCAACATTCCCTCATCAGTCCGCTCAAATCATAAAGAATGTTAGAAGCTTGGTGAGATGGACTTTTACTTTTCGATTTTTGTTTAATCTAATTATTGTGACAAACACACTTTGCCTTTTTTTAAGTCTGAAACACCTGAAACTTCCACAAGTTATGAATTCTAATGCGTAGATTTACATATAATTTTTTAAATTGTTTTGAAGTTTAGATAATATTTAAGTTTTGGAGGGAAAGCAAAACGTTCTTTTTTACTGTTTCAAAAACACAACCAAACAGGCCCTTATGGACATGCAAATCATAACTAATTGAAAGACAAGAATCGGAATGGTTGTCATTCTTAGATTAAGATCACCCATGCTGAATTTTCACATTAATTGTTAATAATAGGGTAGGGGTACAAGACAAAACAAAAATCAATGCCAGATGCATCCAGAAGCCGCATAACAATTAATATCATCCAACCAACAGAATTCTGACTTAATAAATAAATAAAAAAACGAACAGAACAATACTACAACTACAAAATCAACCCATGACTTAACATGAAAAGGTGCTAAAGGTGGGCTCAAAAGCTTCGAGCATTTTTAAAATTTTGAGGCTCAGGCAAAGAAACATCATACATTACAAATTGGGAAAATGACACCAATGGTATCTGAACTTTGGCCTAATGTGCAATGTGATCCCTGAACTTTTAATTTGACCAATATGGTCCCTGAACTTTAGCCCAATGTGCAATGTGGTCCCTAAACTTTCAATTTGTTCAATGTTGTCCCCGAACTTTGGAACATGTTCAACTTAGTCCCTGAACTATAAGAAAATGTTTAAAGTCGTCCCTGAACTTGAATTAAAAGTTGAACATCTTCCAATAATTCAGGGACTAAGTTGAACATCTTCTTATAATTCAGGGACCAAGTTGAACATGTTTAAAAAATTCAAGGACCATATTGGTCAAATTAAAAGTTCAAGGACCACATTGCACATTGGGCTAAAGTTGGGGGACCATATTGGTCAAATTAAAAGTTCAGAGACCACATTGCACATTGGATCAAAGTTCAGGGACCATTTGTGTCATTATCCCTTACAAACTCTGGCAGGATCAAATCTAAGCACTGTTTTGGAAACTTGTTGAAATTAGTAGCAATGTTAATTGATAGCCCATGGTAATACCAACCATTGCCAGTGGACGAACTTTCTTCATTCACCATTGCGTCGCCAGGATTTAAGAGAGCCTTCAACTGCTCAGGGGCTCTAAAATGCAATCCCAGCAAAAGGCTATAATCGATGATTTGTTGAGATTCCAAAAACATGCAGTCGAGTGAAATTTGTCTGCACATAAAAGAATCCTGCTTGTTGATTAGGAAAAGCATGAAGTCACCAAGATCTAACTGAGAAAAAAAATTTGTCCCATTGTTAAGTCCCACATCTTTATGCAAAAGAAAAACCTATTTGGTTAGGCACTATGAACATAAAACAAATCTCAGAATGTTTAGAGACGTTCAACAAAGCTGCCAAAAGCAGATATAACCAAAAATATAACAAATGAGAAAGTGAATTGCCAATCGTCCTAAGTTTATGCTTAGTAACAGGGGAATGTACTTGTTTATCAAAAAAATAAAAAATAAACAAAAAGACAAGGGAATGTACCTAAAACAAAATCTCACACGACAACTGAAAATCCTCCAAACATATCAGTTTTTAATCATAAGGAAATGTATTAAAAGACATAACTTTATCCCTTAACCATAATTTATGCCAGGAGTATATCTGCAATAAACACTGAACAATTTCCAACAGAAATTAGATAGGGGCTCTCGGGGCCAAAGAAATTCAATCAACTTCATTGAAGTCTTTCCATAGAGTGTACGTGAAAGATGACCAATCAACACAGTACATTCAATGACACTCCCGCCTTCAAAATGATGACGAAGTGGAAACACTTCTGGGATGCCAAAATCTAGAAGTGGATGCCCAAATTTAGTATTTTACAGTCATTTGTTAATGTCAAACCTGGGCCTGTTGAGCCAAAATTTAGCAATTTGTGAGACTCCTAATCAGAGTGGGCATCAGTGATAATGAGGACGCATCTTTGTTTATTTCGTTTTTTTTCACTTTGACAAACCACAACCTGGGTGTTAAGGTAGAACATGTAAATAATGGCAGTCATTGACCAGTACAATAGCAAATTGCTACTTACTTGAAAAGTGCCTCTCGCAATAATTTGTCCATATGAAACTCATAAGCAAGATCAAGATCTTTCAATGTGGTATTTTCACCAATTTTGTCTTTGTCTGTATATCTTCCCAAAGATGAACCCTTCAGATCGTACCGTTGATGAATTCGCAATTCAGTGCAGAACATGTTCCCCATAACCACAAACCTTACCTGGAAACAGGAACATGAAGTTAAATGGACATAGACCTACATGCGTAAAGGGTAGAGTGAATAATGACAAGTTCCTGCAACCTAGATCGTGAGTACCTTCCTTCCACCCATCAGCTTTATGCAATGGAGACCAAAAAATTTTGTAATAAGAGTATTTTCATGATCTATTACATGACTGTAATAGTGTGGCAGCATCTTCAAAAGAACCTGTCCAGCAATAAAAGAAACCCATACGTCAAGTCCATACCTAACCTTCCCCCTGATAATATATTATTATCTTCACTAGCTTATAAAAAGCCAAATGCAATACAATGGTTTTATCACGCATTATCTCAAACTAGGACCTTAGTCTAGTTCCTTTTTTGTGTTTTGTGTTTTTTATAAGTATAGAACCTAAAAGTTTTGATGTTCAGATGGCTAAATTAAGCATTAGGCTGCTCATGCGGCAATGCAAATTCATTGATGAGGGACATAAATCACACAATTATGGGGAAATAAGTCGTTATTCAAAGCATAATATTTGTAATCAGAGTGGTTATAATGTCTTCCAGATAAAGCAGTGGATTGTACAGATAAACCATCACCACAGCACATTTAAATCCAAGAAATATGCCAAGAGTTAAGGGTCGTGTGACAAATTGATGATATAGCAAAGAAGTTGTAAATAAACTTTGTTCCTCAAACCTTCACTTCGGACTTTTTCAATGTCTTGATCACAAATCTACCATCATGAGAGAGATAGAAAATACTGCCACTTTTTCCTGGAGAAGATAGTTCAGTAAGACCATCATCACCACAAATGGACATCATGTATTCAGCGGCATCTAGCTTGAACATCTCCCTCAAATTCCTGAGATATAATACAGAAAATAACGAAGAGACCTTTCTAAATGAAGTTACAAGCATTTAAAAAACAATATGTTTATTAGTATTTGCACGTTACGGTGCAGGTGATGGACTGGTGATAACTTCAGCTTTTGGCCCTGTCAAAGAACACATATAGCCCTAAGGAAAGACATGATGAAGAAAAAGGATTTAAAAGGAGAAGCCAGTAAATTATTGGCTAAATAAGAAATTCTCTCATCTAAGTATAAATATCGAGTGTCCTGTACGCCAGGGCCTATTTCATCGAATATAAACTTCATGTCTCAATTTATATGGTGCAGACATCTGATAAAGCTGTACTTATATAAGTATACTAGTATGAAAAAGGGAGAGTTTTAACATTTTGATGGAAAAAAAAAAGCTAATAAATTCCACCCAGAGAAAAAATCCAATTGCTGTTCAATAAATTTCAGATTTGAGCGCAAATTTTCTAGTTTCAAGGTGGAAATGTAAACTATTTTGTTGGGATTTTTTTTCGGGCTTCTCAGATTGTCTCAATAAATTTATGAGATCTATGCTTTCACAAATTACTTTGACGTGTAAGTAGAATACCATCTTCTAGATAAATTTACGCCTTGTAGGTTAATATGCTGTTGACTATATATAATTGAATTTAACTCCAGTTGATGTGCAATTTCTAATAATCTGAAAGCCAAGCCAAAGAGAAGATATTCTAGCTTGTCTATTCCCTTATTGAACAAATAAGACTGCAAAGACTGTCGGCTAATTTGATTGATTATGTTCAATTACTACTCATTATCGACGTCGATTTCATCTAATAATATCTTAATATATATGTAACAGAAACGGATTAGGCCAACTCTACATAACCCCACTATGGGAGGTCCTTGCAATTTGATTATCCGACAAATTCAAGTGAAAAAGGAACATCTCAAATAACTTCACATTTGCATTGTTGTTCACAGGAGCTGAAGTACTTAAACCAATTCTAACAAATCAGAGATACATCAACTTAGACCTTAATTACCAAACTGCAGCAACCCTTCTACAGAACGATGCAGTCTTCCACACAAACCCGATAGCACAGGTAGGATCCTTACTTTTAGCAAATGCATAATACTGATGCATACCTGAAAACCATTGGGCAGTAGTCTTTCCAATAGAAATCTATGGAATAGTGCGGAGGCGTAAACTGAGAGCCCTTTTTAGGAAAATACATCCTTATCCTGGCTCGCTCTCCAAAATCAGAAGACCGAACTTCACGCCTGGGGACAGGTGTGATCTTGCCGACAGTGTATCTGGGGGTTCCAATTTGAACCAAAAAGGTTGTATAAGAAGGTAAAGCAACCTTGTAGCAAGACTTTTGAAAGGAGGGACAAGAAAAGCTTCTAGAGTTTATTCTACATTAATTGATCAAATAGGGTAAATTGGAATACCAACAAATACTTTGCGTCAACAAATGTCAAATCAGCAGTGACTGCATAACCCTACCAAAAAAAAGGAAAGCTAAGCACACAGCAAATGATAGGCACTTACTCCACATCTCATGCTTTGTAGTTAGAACAGTGATTAAGAGCGCTAAGGTTCTTTTATGCCATCTTCAGCATAACCACTATGCTAAAATGTCAAACTTTCAGGCATTATAATCAGCTTTCACAAGAGCTCAACAAACATCTCTTCCATTCCCGCATCTTGAAAGCAGAATTTAACAAGCAACTTAGTTTCTGATAGTTAAGGCAATAACCAAAAAAGTTTACTATCGAAGTATAACTATAAGGACACAAAAATGGATTGCCATCTTCTATATGCTAAGTACGATAGTTAAGCTTTAAGTATCAATCACCTGATACCCAGTTGCAGATTAAGTTTCAAATAGTAGCTCCGGTCGCCTAGAGGCATATCAATGCATGGCCTCTTTTTTGGCTCTTTCCCATGAAATTTATTTTTCTGTTTAGTTTTGTGCATCAGTTCTTCATAAGCTCTAATTCTCTCTTTAATCAGGACTCCTTGCATGTATTCACGTTCATAAACTAAAGAACTGTCGTCCTGCATTTTGTCTTGTCTCTCCTCAGGGACTTCAGGCACTTCAGATGATGACTCGTGAGAAACAAGTTCCCTCTCGGAATCAAAAAGACTCCAGTTTTCATCTAAAGACGTAGCCCTATTTGAAATTCGACCTGAATTTCTCAATAGTCCTCCCATTGAAACTTTTTCAGAATAACTCCTATTGATGAATGTTTTTGGAGCAGTAGATTCCTCGAAAGCCAAAGACAAACTGTGAGATGACATATTTTTTCCCTTGTCATTGTAACCCACACTGCACCATTTTTTGAGAGATGGATGCTTACTTCCAGTAGGATAATATGTTCCTTTCCCATCCTTTAGACCCCTACTCCATGTTCCAAAATAATAAGCCCCATCTGCAAATCTGTATATTCCTGACCCATGTCTTAACCCATTCAACCAAAAGCCATTGTAGAGATCACCGTTTACCCATTTCATTATCCCTCTGCCCCACATTTTACCACCTTTCCAGTTTCCAACATACGTATTCCCACTATTCCACGTATACCTACCGCTACCTTCGTGTAACCCTTCTTTCCACATACCTTCATACATGTCTGAATTACCGTACTCCTTCCTTCCAACACCATGCTGAATATTCATCCTCCAGGCTCCTGTATAAACAGATCCATCAGGTTTAGTAAAGGTCCCACATCCATGAAGATAACCCCCGGAGATATCACCCTCGTACCTCGCTCCAGATCGCCAAAAGATTTTCCCTTTTCCAGTCATTTTCCCTAACTCCCAGTCACCCTCATAAACTGTTCCATCCAACCAAGTATATCTTCCCTTCCCGTGGGGAAGCGTTCCCTCGAAATCACCACAGTATACATCTCCATTGGATAAAACCTTTTCGTCCAGCCTGTAAAGCATCATGAGTTTCCATGTTAAAGATATATCAAGACGTATTCACAATTCCTAATTGGTTGTCCTTAAGTAAATCTAAGCTTGCAATAATGTGTATTAACTTTTAACTACATAACTAATTCTCTCAGGACACATAGCTTCTCTAGTCTTAGCAAAAAGTTATGCTCCAGGGTAAAGTTATCAAGGGCGGGTGGCAAACAAAATGAAGCGTTACAGAGAGTTAAGGGAAAAAGGTTATTCTTACAACCAGCTTGGAGATACAGATGACAACGTAATTTCCCTAAAATGTAAGCTGTCATATTGATCTTATTACCCACAAGAAGAAAATGCAAAGGGCATTTACAAACAAAACTTACCTTTCATTGTTCTCCATGGGGCTTGGAAAATACCAAGTCTATCATACACAGATGACACGGAAGGATATTCCCATCTGCTCTTTTTTGCTTCAAGCAAATAAGTTGGGCATACAGAAACCGTCAGGTGTGCCTACAAAAAAAAGGCCACACTCGTGTTAAGATGCTAACATGCATGCTAATGGTCACATTACCCACATTTGCATATCCTACAACAACTTAAGAATATGATACCAAATCCTCACAATGCTAGCACCTGCCATGATCTAACATCTGTCCAACTAAACAATTCTTTCGGCTGCAAAACATACGACACTTCCTTCAGCCATCATGACAGCCTCCTCCCACTCACGCCAAACATTCCTTGTCAAAGAATAAGCTGTGCTACAGTTTCCATATACCAACCATACTACAACCAAGACTACGCACAATCCTCCACGAATGTCCTATATTCATGAAACTAAAGCGAAAGCTCGCACACTAATATCCATCTATAAGAAACTTAGTGGAACTTTATATAATGAGAACACTGTAAACTATTTCGGTCTCACTTTTTCACTGGGATCCACTTTACCATAACTCACCAAGGAAACAGATAAAAAAGGAAATAAGAAGGCGATGAAAGCAAGCTGATTAATATTCACTGAAATCCGAGCATGACCATTCGAATCGCGTGTTGACATTACACTGCCACTCAAGGATTCGTTTTTGGCGCGAACGAGAACTATACAATCAAGAACTGGTGCAGTCTCAACAAAAGGAAGAAGAAAGCAGAGAAAAGGCTCTACCCCCACAAATCGAACAGAGCGAAGAGCACGAATGGGCTATTGCTCTCTCGCGAACAGAACAATCGTTGAAACAAAATGCCCGGACAGTAACGGAAACTTTATAAAAAGTCCACTCCAAGTCCAACAAGTCGATGCTTTTCTCTGAAGCCGACAACGTTGCAAGATTCTTCGTTCGATTTGACACTCCACCCCTCTCTCTCTCTCTCTCTCTAGAATGCTTCATCAGCTGGAGAACAAGAATCAAACAGCGAGAACAGGGGGAAGAAGGAGGAGGAGGAGGGCATCACATCAATCACTGTTGGCACGCGTCAGACAAAGACCCCGGGGCCCCATCACCCGCTTTGGCCCAAGGTTCTGATCCGACGATAAACCTCGAGGGAATATGGAAATATCGGAGTGGGGCCCAGCGAAGACGGCGGAGATTGGGCGGGAGCGCACAGAAAAGATTCGGATGAAGCCGCAGGGGATCGCTTTTTGGGATTGTGGACTGGTGTCTGAATCTGAAAGGTACAAAGCGAGATGAGACGATGAGGAGTTAAAGAAAGGCATAATTAGCCAAAAGGATTAAGATGAGTGGCGTGATTTAACAGCTCACATTACGCGGAACATCTTGTTGCTTTCCCCTTCAGCCCACCAGCTCACGTGGGGAAAATCAAATAACATGTCTTGATTAATTGTATGTCTCCTCTTTTCGCAAAACTAATAATCTCTTTCAAATTTTTTTATCCGACCATACGTAAATTGCAGCATATACATTAGTGAGTCGCATTAGAAGACAAGAAAGCCAATCCCACATTAGGTGACTTATAATTAAACTCTTTTTGTTGGTTTAATTGATCGATTCTTCTCGATAACTCGTTCGATGTAATCATTGTATGAAATTTTTATGCTCGACTTCTTTCGCATTTCTCTCTCATGGGTTCTTGACTTAAGACGAGACTTGATATGATCACTTGAGTGAGGAAAAGACAACTTGTCCCACTGCGATCTCCAATTGTATTATCTGGAACATCGGAAAAGGTAACTAGGAATAAATCCAGCACGTCCTATTCGAAAGGGTCATATTCAAATAATCCAGTAGTGCGAGAACTCCGTGGACTTCCAGCTTTTGGGATTCGAAGGTTCTGATTCTTCGCAACTTTAGGCCCATCATCGTCACCATCAAATTCAACTATCGAAGCCGTGTGCGTATTATAGCAAACAAAAAGAAAAACTTGAGATCATAGAGGAGTTGATACATCTGCAAAAAATATTTACAAAGGGCTCGAATTCCTTCCCTGTTCTTGTTGGTCTTGTTCGGACAAAAATATTTTTGATGCTTCAAAAGTTAAATGGACCAACGCTATAAAGAAGTCGCATTTCATACGTGCAAAGGTAACATTAGAATAGAACTTTAGCTTTCAATTTAATGAGCAGGGCTGTTGAACAGCACAGAAGTTCCATAAGGATTGCATAAGTGCCCCGGAGATGAAAGCAAAGGACAAGAAAGAAGTGGTGAATCTGGTGAGTCTCATCTTTGTTATTACATGACATGGGTAATTTGCTTTTCTTGATTTGGAGCACAGGTTCATCCAAATCATCCTGGCCCCAACAGGGTTCCTGTTTATGTTCTAAACAAGACCAGTCATTGATCATCGTTACACTAATAAGTAATTTGTACACGGAGACATATGTAGACTTCTTCCAAGAAATCCTAACAACCAGATCTTGCAATTGGATGACCTCGAACCACGGCTAAAACCTGCAATGTTTCACCAGTCATTGGCTCTTCCAAAGATAGTATGATTGCAGAGGCTACGATGCTGTGTCCTATTAGCGACCGCAGAACGACACAGAAGAACTACCAAATTTTAAGTGCAATGATTAAGCTAAAAGGGATATAATCCCATGAAAACAGTCTTTCCAAAACTATCACAGCATTGACTTATTTGAACTTCCGAAACAATCACATATTGTCAATCCTTCACTACTTTGGCAGTCAGTTCATGTCAATGTCATTCACTTCGGAACAAATGTAGGACAATAAGAACTACCATGGTTCTACCTATTCTCTGGAAAAAAAAAAACACATAATTTGACTTCAGAAATGAAGGAAATTGGAAACGTAAAGATAATTTTGTCAATGAATGTAGATTTTACCTCACTCATGGTGATTCTGCGATTTAAATCATGCAGGCAGAGCAAAGCAGCTTCAGCCATATGATGGATGAATTTATCATCAGTAGTATCTGTCAATCTCGGATCTCTGACTTCACTCAGAGAACCTTTTTCTATTGCTGGTAAAGCCTGGTTTCCAACAAAACATAGCATAAACAGAGAGCATACAGAAGTTTCTTGTTTCAGATTTTTATAGTGTAGACAAAAGCAGCAGGCTTAGAAGATTAAGTCAGGCTCTTTAATCTGGAAAGATAATGAAAAAGCCATCCCTTCCGTAATACTAAACTAAAGTCTACTTAGACTCTTCTTTCTTAAGGCAAAATGTGATTATGAGCACGAAGTATGATGAAAAACAAAAGTTTGTCAACATTACGACATCTCACCCAGTCAATGAGATCCTCCTTGTTGGGGTCCAGAAAACATCGGGCACTCCTTCCTGTTATGAGCTCCAACAGGAAAATCCCATAGTCTTGCACATCGATAGCAATGCCATCGTCTTCTTGCAGATTCAGGCAGCTTTAAACATACAAAAATAATATACTAAACGTTAGACTCCATGGTCACCCAACAACCTCCATGTGATTGTTAATATAAAAGTGCTACTACATCAATGTCTCCAAGAAAGTATTAGAGATAAACATACTTTTACAGGGACACTTACTGAGCCAATGATTGATTATCTCTTGGAGAACTGTCCTTGAGGCACTTGGCAGTCATGAAGTTTGCAAGCTTGAAGAGGAACAAAGCAACGTGACGATGACTAATAAAAATTGTTGAGACAGAAATTGACTTTTTAAAGCAGCTTCTGAAACTTATCTAGTCTCATCACGAGTTTAGCCAATGTGAATTAAAATTGAGTGGGAGCCAGTGTTCAACTTACTGAATAATGGTACTACCTACCATTGCAGAGCCACCAAGAGGATAGATGACGTGACTGGAACAGACAGAGAGATGCACGATCGGTCCATCAACACATTCCTCATGAAGATAGCGCAAACATGCACCTATTTCCACCGCTATGTACCATCTTGCTTTCCACGGTATTTTTTCAGCCAAATCGTTATCTAAATCAAGTAGAAGAAGTAAGTTGCAAAGTGAAATAACATCTAGAGCATATTTTAAGACCCATGGGGAACACAGGCTTTCAAAGCTGCAATTAAGGAAAAAAAAAGAGAGATGCGTGGAAAGAGATACAAGAAATATGATCTCATCTGTTCGTAGCAAGATCAATAGGCATTACAAAAGCCATTTTAAAAGCAGTGATGGGAGAATCTCAGATAAGTGATCTCATCAGCTATCATTCTCACAGTTCAAACTTCAAAGGGCAGCTCTACAGCTTAATAGAGTGTAAAACCAGACAAAAGGGACAGAAACCATAGCCAGGCTGGGTCGGCTGCATAGTTCCTCTTACAGTGTCTCAAAATAGAATTGTACATTGGCTGCATGCAGGCTCAATTCAGGTGTTGACTACAGAGAACAGAACGGCACTGCTAAAAAATGGTACATCCAAATCAAGGGAAAATACTGATTTGGCAGAGCAGAAGTAAATATATAATCAGCCGTTGACACCCTTACTTGATCCTTGTACAGAGCCAGAGACTGAAGTTCCTTAGCTAAATTTTCCAATGGTTTGCCAACTCCATAATCGCCAACGCCATTATGGTTACATACTCTCATCAAACAGGAATTTGAACTATTGGAGATGGGGAGCCATGCAAGCCATTATAATCATTAAATATGGCCACAAAGTTCTAAAGCACATGCACATGACAAAAAGTAATATAAGAGCAGGAAATAATTAGAGTGAGGAATACGCTCTTACTCTGCAAGTTAATTTCTAAAGTACCCATAAAGGGGAAGTCGAAGAGCAAGAACATGGAAGAACCCGCGAAGCAGTACCCAACAATATTCAAGATATTCCGGTGGCGTACACGGGAAAGGATCCTCAGCATTGACCAAAAACGTTCATCATTTGGCGAGAAACATTTTACCAGGACAGGTGTTTCCTGAAATTGCCCTTGATACATTTGTATATTGTCTAGAGTTTGCACAATATTCTCCTTGGAAAAACCACTGGTTATCACTTCAAGCTCACTCTGAGTAAAGGATCGAGGAAAGCCAGTTCTCCATGCGAGTGGGTACCAATAACGGTTCTTAGGTGGAGGTGTTATGGAGTTCTCTTCCTGGTTATCTGTAATAGGATCACTGGAGAGATGTCCATCATCAACCCTTCTATGCTTCAGAGAAGAACTTTCCTGCAGGATTACTTTCGATGGCATTAAAGTCACCACATCTTTGCCCTTGACTAGTGCGAGATTGCAGCCCACATGCCCATATATGTAGGTTTTGTCTTTCTTTAGATGGCTGTCAACAGTGAAATATTTCGATGATATACATAAATCGTTGCACAAGACGAAATAGCAAATAAGCGGATCATGAGAATACTGTGCAAACCAACATTCTTCAAAGGCTGAGATAATTCCTTTTTTAAGGGGTATATACAATTTCGGTCGCAAACAATTCAGAATGATCCTAATATTCAGCTTAACAGAGAGAAGGCATAGAGAGAGACCTGTCTAAGATGATCCAACAGGTATTACAGCTCTGTGCTTCTTCAACTGTTACTTTTCTCGGACAAAATCCAGCAGCAATTTTACTTTCCAATTTCACCTGCACAAGGAAAGTTCTACGCCTGCTCAGTGGGGTTTTCTTCTTACTGCAAATTAAATAGTCTCTAACCTCATTTTTCTTGCAGTGCCGATAAAATGGCTGGAGGCAACTCTTGTATTCATCCCTCTTTTCGGCAATCTCTTCCTCGAGCTCTGTCGGATCCACTTCCCCTTCTCCTAAGCGCTCTAGTTTCTCCCCTGCTAAAATTATTGACTAGGTTTACCATACTGAGGAAACGTGAAGATATAAAGTTGTTCAGCGACCTTCAAAACATCACAATATTAATGGGACTGCCAGGAAGAGGATATCAATGGACGACACCAGGACACATACAGTTCTTTTAGTCGTTCTTAACAGTTTAAGCTGATTGTGGGTGATCGACAATGCACCCAGTTTAACACCTTGAAAAGTTTTATTGATCAGATTTCGATGATAGAAACATGGTTATGGGACTAAGGGATAGATTTTTCAAAAAAGGAAAGGCAGACCAGAACTTTTTCGCGCGGTTGAGAGGCAGGTGATTCCAAAATCGCACAAGAGACATTCTTCGACAGTGAAATTCTGCCGCTGAAATGGTGCACGTGGGAAAGCTAAAACTAGGCAAGTTATTCCTTGCCAATATGAATTATACGTAAATTAGGGGTATGGTTACTGGTTACCCATGTGAAATGGAAAACAGGAAGCTCGCTTGCCAATCTTGCAGAAGATGCCAAGAACAAGAACAGTGTGTCCTCGTCGGGCGACGTGCCTGAGAGCCCATTCAAGAGCATGGAAGTTTCCTCTGCTCCTGTTGGCGTCCATCACCACCATCACCGTCTCTCCAATGGACGAAGAATCAGCGGCTCCCAAACCCATGTTGTCGGAATCGATCTTCTTTGTTCCTCTGGACACACACTCGTCGTCGGCTTAGGATCGGGAATCCGTGTGATTTGAGAAGGTATATTCATAGTTTAACTCGCCTAATAGAGACTAGGAGAGAGAGAGAGAAACAAGGTTTTCTCTAGTTCGATATGGACCAAGGATGCTCTGTTAATTTCAAGAACGATGACCCATTGTCATCTGACAGTAACGAGGGAGCCTTGGCAATCCTTCGCGTTGACAGAGACAAAAAGGTGGGTGCTTTGTCTGTCCTGCTTCTAGGCAATGGGAATAGGGACAAGAAAAGAATCACAAAATATCTAATGTGAGTTTTTCAACTTCTTGTTCTTGGATACCGATGCATAATGATTAATGTGTAGTCCTGTTAAATGAAAGTCTCTTCTTTAGCTTTGTTATTCTCGGCCCACACTTTTTCCTTTAATTTCCCTAACCGCGTCAAGTAGCTGCTGGTTTCATTTCCTCGTAGGTAATGTGTCAGCTGATCCATATCGGGGCTGGTAAAAATGAGATCGAAATGGACAAGTATGATCCCACTGATTATCCATTGAGCAGTGCTAGCAAGTCAGATCACTTGGCCAAAAATAGGATCCACAACTTACTGTGGCAGACTTTAATTTCTTGCCACAGAACATACATTAAAATGCTAGTAAGGAAATCGAACTTGTATTCGATGCACATAAACGGGTCATCCAGCATTTTCCTTAGTAGAATGAGTATTCGCAAAAGTTTCTTAAACGCAAAAGCAGAAAGGCAATGCCTTTTGATTAGCAACCAACATGATAACCAGCAACCGTTCTGCATATGGAATAAGATCACAGCTGCTTATATTTACAGGGCATTGTGCAAAGACACAGTTTTTTTCATGAAAAAGTACTCCACTTTCCTTTTTGCACAATATACACAAGCAAGCACTTTCTCATACCAGAAGATATGATGCTTCAATGTCCCAAGATCAGGGGTCATTGGAAATACAAGTCAGATATGAACGGAGGCCATAAGGTAAGCGGAATATTTGGATAATGTCTTCACCTGCCAACCCCATTGATCCTATGAATAACACCGATAAGACCTTGAGTCCCCAGATGACCATCTCCATTGGCCACCATTCCAGAGAACAGCTGCTTGCACTGTGCAGCTCCAGGCAAAACAACTACCTTCTCATCCTCACCTCCTTCCACTACATCCACACCCATCCCCAAATCCTTCACCATGTACTCCGCAAACCCGCCTGGCCTGAAATCCTTCCCAATCATCCTCTCCCCAAACAACTCCATCACCATCGAGCCTGCCGCCCCACCTCTCACTGCGTCCACAAACTGCCTCACATCCAACCCTGCCCGCTCTGCGAAAACCATTCCTTCACTCAACCCCAACAGATTACCACCCACCACTATCTGATTAGCAATCTTGCAACTCTGCCCACTCCCAGCTTTCCCCATGTAAGTAACTTTACCCATACAGTCAAACAAGGGCCTCAGCCACTCGACAACCCCATGATCACCACCAGCGAAAATAGCCAACTTTCCATCTCTAGCACCGATGTCACCCCCGCTCACAGGCGCATCGATTGCCCAGCAATCCCGGCCTCGCGCAGCGTTGAAGATCTCTCGGGCGAGGGCAGGATGGCTGCTGGTGGTGTCGACGATCGCACCTCCGGGGTTTAACCCAGAAAGAATGCCATTGGGGCCGAGGACAATTGATCGAACATCTGACGGGTGTCCCACCATTGTGAATATGACGTCGCTGCGAGTAGCGACATCACGAGGGGAATCGGCGAGAAAGGCTCCTAGGGATTGGAGAGGGAGGGCTATGGAAGGGTTGCGAGCGTAGACGGTGAGAGTGTAACCGGCTGAGATCAAGCGAGTGGCCATGGAAGCTCCCATCACGCCGATGCCGATCCAGCCGATGCGGGTCTGCGCAGGGTTGATGGGCGTTGGGTATGGAGTTTCCATGAGTACGGAGTGAGACAGAGAGTGAGAACTGGTGGATACGGGGGGGCCGGGTGCTTTGCCTTTGTGGCTATTCCCAAGTGAACACAGCAGACTGTACAGTGTGTACAGACGTAACCAAGAAAAACACTGTCCAGATAAAAAAAAAGACACTTTTCTGGAACCATAAAGATATTATCTTCCTAGATCTTCCTATAAAATGTGACTAGCCTCCAAGTTTATGTTCTCTTAGTCATGATATTACCTTGTGACCAACATGGGTATGATTCACGAACTTCGCTTTTAGAGCGCGGGGTTCAACTGCGCTGCCAACAAGTTAAATCAAAACAAGAGAAGAAAAGTATTCCTCAAAGTAAGTACACGATGCCTGAGACATGCTGAAAAATAAAAGAAAAAAGGAAGCGGTCTTATCAGAAAAGTAATGTCACCCTCTTCTTAGTGTTAGAACTTCTGTTAAATTATTTGGAATGCACATTGCAGTATATGACAGTCAAGTCGCAACCAGGCATTTTAACATGGACATATTGCATTGAAGGCGTAAGGAAGGAGATAGGAGATTCATTAATCCAAAGATTTTAAAATGGAATCTCCAGTCTCAACAAGTCCTTATTGGAAGTGAGATTACGAAATCAATCAAGCAAGCTAATAGAATGTTGCTGCTATAAATCATTTCTTCGCTCCTTCGCGACGAAGCATTGTTTGTACATTTTTCTAGTCCTTCATCGCTTTATTCTGAAGTGATGTCGTAGACTACTTAACATGATGTCTTTATCTCTCTTTCCTCTTTTTGCTGGTACTCTGAATCATAATCGTATCCCCACCAGCATCAGTCCCCCTCAGTGTGGTCATCAGCACTTCCCACTGATTCCTCACTATGCTCATAAGCACTTCCCTCTGATTCCTCACTATCTTCATCATAAATTACCTCTGGATAATGAGTAGCTGATATCAGGTTGTTTTCCAGTGTCCAGTTTAATTTTTCCTCGTGTTTAAATTCCAGAAAAAGACCGCATCTCCCTATAAACTTTTCTATGGAAGAGTCCACAGCACCTGACTCTTCAAGGGAGAATTCTATGTAATTGCAACCTTCCCGGGCCTTAACTATTGGACATGAAAGATACAGCAACCATAAATGATCTGACTTCAGTGAGTTGAAGTTCTCCACACCCTTAATTACAAGTTCCCCGTTGATAATACCTTGAAGCTCGCAGGTAAAAGATTCAGTCACAACAGCACATAGAGCAAAACCAACCAGCTCAGCATATAGAAGCTCGGGCACTTGAAAATAGAAGAAACCATTCTTGGTTTGATACTTGAACCATTCTGGAATCTCACAACCTGGCAAAGTAAGGCTGAATGTGTGATCCTGAAAAGAAAAACCCCTTAGATTTTTTATATGCTCCGTAGTAGCTTGTCTGCATCTACAATGAGAGAGAGAGAGAGAGAGAGAGAGAGAGAGAGAGAGGTTTACCTGGTTCAAAAGAATGTTTGCAACAGTGTCGCCCAAATTCTCAGCCAGTCTCTGGCAGTTGGTGAGGTTGATAGATTCGACATGGGGAAAATCCTTGGTATGGGAGTTGGCCATGTTTGATAGCTGTGGAAATACTTCTAATGACTCACAGTCTATGGCACTTACACTTACGATGCTTGGTGGAAGCATAGGTGCTTCTTGTAGCTGCCTGCAGAAATTTAACTCGAGTTCCTGTAAGTTGGCAAGTTCGCTGATCCATGCAGGAAGCTTGACAAAATTGTTGCGTGAGAGCTCTAATTCCTCCAAGGTTGAAATGCAAGACATATTCAAGAGGAAGTTGACTTCTGTTAGATTGCAGTTTCGAAGGTTCAGAGATTGTAGAAGAGGAAACTCCGGGGAGGATTTTTCATCAAGGGAAGTCCCAGAGGGAAAGCTTCTTGTCTCACGGAGAACGGACACCAGATGCTCTCCGCTCTCCATGCAACTTGTCGAAACATTTATACAATCAGAGGTTTCTCGTGCTTGCCATTTATCTTCAGTGTTATCTAGGAATTTACCGAGTTCGAAGCAATCACGTAGTAGAAGATGCTTCAGATGTAATAGATTATGAATTTCACTTGGAAGCCCTTCAAGCTTCTTGCAGCCCGATATACACAATATCTCTAGCCCCACAAGGTTTCCTATCGAAGAAGGTAGTTCCTTTATCGCAGTTTTGGACAAACGAAGTTCCTTCAGAGATTCCATATTTTCGAGGTTGTTGGGAAATGTCTCAAGACTTCTACAGCGGGTTAGAAGAAGAGTCCGGAGCGATTTCAACTTCAGCTTGGTAGGAAGCTTCTTCAGGTGAAAGCAATATTCAAGGTTCAGAGTAACAAGCCTGTCGAGAAGGCCAACGGAGTCGTGCACCTCAACTAAACTCGTGCACTGAGTGAGAATCAAGGACTCAAGAATGGGGAGCTCAGAGAAGTCAGGGATCTCTGTCAGGGATCCAGAACCTTCAAAATTCATGTGCTTTAAGTTCTTAAAAATCTGTATAAGCAAAAAGGACAAGAAGGGATCAGCTTGGCTAAGAAAAGCCGTTGTTAAAATGAATGAAGAAAACTTCAAAGAAGTAAAGTTTTCAACCTTGTACCCTTGACCCAAATCCTTGATATGGCTGTTTGGCATGAAGAGGCCAACAAGTTTCTTTGGATGAAAATTGGCTGGCAGAGACGGTAAGGGATATCCCTTCCAATCAACCCATCTCAAATTGTTGGAGAGATAGTCGAAGTCTCCTGACACAAATGCATTACGAATTATGAGCACTCTGAGCCTTCTCATCCTTTTGAAGGCCTTGGCATTCAAGTATACCACTTCTGTTTCAGGCAAAACTAGTTTTATTGCTTCCACTTTATTTGTTCCCTGAAAAGCAAACTCATGGTTTAGTCAGAAGATTCACTGGCATGCTGAAACCTGCTAAACGAAATCAAATGCCATTCTGTTTGGTTTTCTCTAAAAAGTAAGTAGAATGCTTAATGACTGAAATAATGACGACTTTGCATGAGACATACCAAATTTTCTGTCAGAACATCAACAATGTCTTCCGAGTGCCATAATCGACTGCGTTCACCAGGGTTGTTGGGGGACTCTTTGCGTACAATTTCCCTCCCCATTTCTTGCAGTAGGTCATGCATTGACAACTTGTTGAGTTCAATACTTATCAAAGATTTGTCGAGTAGAACTCTAATTCCAATATCAGGAAAGAACTTACAAGCATCAAAGACTTTCGTCGCATAATCTTGGTCATCTCCATTGAAGAAGCAAGCAATATCAAGAAAAATAGATTTCTCAAGATCATCAAGACCGTCATAGCTAATTTTCAGTATTTCATTATATTCTCGGTTAGGCACACTTTTCAACCTTGCTATTGCACTTTCCCATTCCCTCACATTCCTACCACACAAGAAAGAACCCACAACAATGAGAGCCAGGGGAAGGCCTTTAGCGTAATCAAGTAAACGACGGGTGAGGTCCTCAAACTCTTTAGGAGGATTAGGTGATTTGAAGGCATTCCAACAAAAGAGCTTGTATGAGTCATTAAAATTTAATTTCTTGACCTCGTGAAAGTGGTCTACTCCATGGGCTTCTAGCAAATGCTTGTCTCTGGTGGTGATGACGATTCTACTTCCCGATCCAAACCAACTTTTGTCCCCTGCCAATTTCCTCAGCTGGTCCAGATGATCAATATCATCGATGACAATGAGGACTTTTTTGTAGCAAAGCCTCCTGCTTATCAAGCTTATTCCTCTATCAGCATTTCCCAACTTTATGTTCGAGTCCCCTAATATCTCGAAAAGGAGTGTTTCTTGCACTTGAACTAAGCCATGCTGCCTGGAAACTTCCTTCACGCCTGCCAGAAAGCTGCTACCTTCAAAGTCATCAGCATGCAAATTGTAAATGGCCTTGGCAACGGTGGATTTGCCTATGCCTCCAATTCCATAGAAGCCAATCATCCGAACGTCGTCCAGACCAATTCCGAGAATTGGATTAATTCCATCTAGGGTGTCATCTATGCCAACTGGGTGAGTTGCAACATTCAAAGCGGGTCGATTCAATTTACTTGAGACTTCTTCAATGATTGTCTGAATGAGCTTTGATTCAACCCTGCAAGTTCCAGTGCATCAGCTCAGAAGAAAAAAAAAAAAGGAGGAAAAGGTCCCATAGTACCAAGAACAGAAAACTAGTTAGTTTCAAGTTTCAGCAAGACTTAGAAAGGAAATGACATAAATTTATAATGAAGATTCAACTGCAGCTTATTGCTAGGTCAATATACTTTTGTCATTGATTGACATTACCATCAATCTGTAGATGAGCAGGTTGTATAGCAGTGATAGAGAATCATTCTAATATTCAGTACGAGGAGACAACTTCAAAAGGAGCTACGGTATATGTGGATCTTAACATTGTCTTAATTGTAAAACCCACAGTATAGGCAAAAGTGTAACTGATCCAACCTATTCTGTCAAACTCAAAGAGGGAGGGAGTAGTGGTACCCTTTTGAGTAGTGCCACCCAGCCAAATTAGCCAAATCCACAAGAGATTTCCTCCATTCCATGACCCTCTCAGAATCTTTCCCATACTTGTCCTCGTGTTTGGCTAGATAATCCCCTGTTTTGCCGGTTTGCTTTCGCAACTCCGAAGGATCCACCCTATAAAAGATTGGCCTGACCATATGACCCTTTGTCTCTTTACACTCAAGAATCTTAACAAGCTCGTCTAAGCACCACCCTGAAGAAGCATAATTTTCCGAGAACACGACAATGGAGATCCTGGATTCTTCAATCTTCTCTGAGAGCTCTGCCGAGATGCCTTGTCCTTTGGGAAGCTGGTCGTCCAGGAAAGTGTTGATCCCGTGACGGCACAACGCATCGTAGAGGAAATTCGTGAAGCCTTCACGGGTGTCCTCGCCTCTAAAGCTCAAGAACACATCGTAATTCCATCTTGGGAACATAGAGGAGGATGCCATTGGATGGTCAAGCTAGAGGAGACACTGAGATGGTAGCAAAAATGGGTTACACGAATGATCCGGATGCCAGGTGAATGAAGCTATGTACAACAGAAGGGGACAAGAGAAATGGTGAATACCAAGGAGCAATTCAATTATTTAAGTGGAGGGATCGCACGTCGATCTTAATTGGATCAAAAGTTGCCGTGTATGACTATTGAACCCACTTGTCCTATTTTGCCCTCTCTCTCTCTCTCTCTCTCTCTCTCTCAGAATCCACACAACTCTGTCCAGCTTTCTAATGCAGTGGAGGGCACTGGGGAAAAAATAGAAAGCTGACTATTCTGAGAAAAGCGAATTTCATGTTCTGTGGTTTTTCGAGTCAAAAAAGGTTGAATCCTTTTGGAGTTGGACATGACAAGTGCCATGCCATCTGAACACGGTAAAAAGAAGAGACGCTGGGTTGGGCTCATTGTGTGACATCCTAAGAAACTTCCTTGGCATGTCGAAACACGTATTTAACACAAAACGGAAAAATATATATTTCCATGGCGTTGAATATGAAGGCGAGGACTACCCCCACACGATCTGTTCATTGTGCCTCTCTCCAAGTCCAGAATGTCAATGTCTAAAGGGAAAAGGCCAACTGGCTATGTCTGAGAGTTGACCTTGACTAATAAAACAATGGGAACCAGACTGATAAAACCAGTTAAAATAGTTAAAACAATGGGCAACGAAGAACCAACCAACTCTAAAAATAGTTAAAAGCGTTACTAGCAGATGAATATGCAATGATATGGACGTCCTCCAAAGTTAAGTTAGGTAGTCTCTAATCTTCTATTTCTTTTGAGCATTGACTTGCATGAGATTGGTTGAGTCTTGAGAGATTCACCCTACATACATAGCACATGAAAGCACGAGTGAGGTTTGCTTGTTTTCCTGGTTTTCTTTGCCTGTCAATCAATTGGAGCAGGAGAATAAGCTCTGGGTTCGATCAATGACAACTTCGAAACTAAGCCGCAATGTGCTGAAGAAGATTCATTTTGTGTTCATTATATCAAGAACATTATGATGGGAAAAAAATATGCACAAGCAATTTAACATCATTAAAGTATATTTTTGACTCTAGAGTAACGATAGCAAGTGATTTAGTTCAGTAGTCCTCCGACTCTAGAGTTTTCCAGTGACAATTTGCTTAGTAAAAATCAATTCCAACTAATAAAATATCATGGAAATTGGAAAACCAAACTTTGGTTACCCAAGGAAAGATGTCATCTTTTTGGTTTCCATTGTCTGTGATTACCTTTCGCCATTGACCCTCGAACCTTCATGATGTGCATGATGTGGGGAACTGCTGCTTCCACTTGAGGACTCGCCATAGACATTAGGCAGGAGAAAGAGCGAGAGAGAGAGAGAGAGAGAGCTTGTGTGTCAGTATATGTTCGTTTCTGTGATTTCGACTTGAAAGCTCACTTCTTCGGCAACATGCTTCAGTCCTTAGAGTTATCATTTGAAGTGCAAGATCAACCTCAGGAGCACCACCCAAATGTCGAAACCCCTCTCAATTCACAGGTTGCGGTCTCTTGTGGATCCACTCCTCGTGCAAGGCCCGCTCCATCCATCGACGTACGCGCCCATTTTCGAGCTCTTGACTGGCTGCAACTTGCTGAAACTAGGCCAACAACTGCACGCTCACATGGCTCTGCGTGGCCTTGAGCCCAACGCCTTCCTCGCGGCCAAAATGGTTGCAATGTACGCCAGTTCGGGCGATCTTGATTCTTCCATATTTTTGTTCAGAAGAGTTGAGAACCCCAATCAACTATTGTTCAATTCGATGATTCGGGCTTACACACGATACGGGTGTTCGGTGGAAACTATACAAGTTTACTGTAGAATGCATAGGTTCGGTTCCCATGGTGATAATTTCACATTCCCCTTCGTTCTCAAATGTTGTACAGACTTATCGGATGGTGGGATGGGGAGATGTGTCCATGGTGTGAGTTTAAGAGCCGGTTGTGAGCTTGATATGTACGTAGGGACATCATTGATTGATATGTACGTGAAATGTGGAGACTTGAGTAGCGCCCGGAAGTTGTTCGATACAACGTCTGACAGAGATGCTTCGTCTTGGAATGCCCTAATAAATGGGTACATGAAAGCTGGTGACATTCGTGCTGCTGAGAGTTTATTCGGGAGGATGCCATACAAGAACATTGTTTCCTGGACCGCCTTGGTTTCAGGGTACACACAGAACGGGTTGGCTGATAAGGCACTGAGGGTGTTTGATGAAATGCTGAGAGGAGAATCGGAGATAAAGCCCAATTATGTCACGGTGATGAGTATCCTTCCTGCATGTGCACATTCAGCAGCTCTGGATCGTGGAAGACGAATACATGATTATGCACGGAGGACTGGGTTGGACTCGAATCCTTCAGTACAGATAGCACTTGCTGCAATGTATGCAAAGTGTGGGAGTCTGGTAGATGCCCGTCGCTGTTTCTTTAACTTAATACCTGGCGATAGAACTTTGGTCGCATGGAATACGATGATAACTGCTTACGCGTCGCATGGATATGGAACCGAAGCTGTGTCAGCTTTTGAGGAGATGATTAAGTCTGGAGTTCACCCTGATGACATCACTTTTACTGGATTGTTATCTGGATGCAGCCACGCGGGTCTTACCGATGCCGGGTTGAAGTTTTTTCACAGTATGAGAACTGTTTATTCAGTCGAACCGAAAGTCGAGCATTATGCTTGTGTCGTCGACCTTTTGGGTCGTGCAGGGAGATTGGTAGAAGCGACAGAGCTTATCGGTAGGATGCCAATGAAAGCAGGGCCAAGCATTTGGGGCGCTCTGTTGGCTGCGTCCCGCAAGAACCGGCATTTGGAGATTGCTGAAATGGCTGCTAGAGAGCTCTTTGTGCTGGAACCTGAGAACAGCGGCAACTATGTTCTATTATCCAATATGTATGCAGAAGCTGGCAAGTGGACGGAGGTGGACAATTTGAGAGCTACTCTGAAAAGTCAGGGCATGAAGAAAAGTCCTGGGTGCAGTTGGATTGAGGTGAATGGAAAAGCCCATCTGTTTCTTGGAGGAGACACATCACATCCCCAAGAAAAAGAGATATATATGTTGTTGGAGGATTTGCCTAGCAAGATCAAGGCAGCTGGTTATATGCCTGATACTAGTTTTGCTCTGCACGATGTTAGCGAAGAAGAGAAGGAACAGAACCTCACAACACACAGCGAAAAGCTAGCCGTAGCATTCGGGCTGCTCAACACAAACCCTGGAGTTGTACTTCGCGTGACCAAGAACCTTCGAATATGCGGAGATTGTCACACAGCTATCAAGTTCATATCTAAAATTTATCAACGGGAGATAATAGTGAGAGATGTGAATCGATTCCATCACTTTAACGATGGCTCGTGTTCTTGTCGAGACTATTGGTAAGGAGTTAAGGAGTCTATGGCCGAATATTACAAACGATTTTGAAGATGTCTCAGATTCTTGTTCGTGCATTGGAAGCTAATCACACTAGTTCTGCATTTGGCATACAATGACTCGTCAGTTTTGAAAGTTCTTGTATGCATTCGAGCATGTAAGCTCACATGAACCATGTGCATGCAATACTTGCTTCCTGTTGAAGCTGTTGTTGTCGTAAGTCTTATATGCTCTTTATATTCATGTGATCTCCCTCCACCTAATAACTTAAGCTTTTGGGTTGGACTTTCTAACATAATATCAGAGCTAGTGTTGTTCGCGTATGTGGGCCCACCCCCCATTAGTTTAATTTCATGTGCCGCTCGTAATCCGTCTTGTACGTGAGAGGGGGTGTTGAAGTTATTGTTGCGCGAGTCTTATATGCTCTTTATATTCATTTAGTCTCCCTCCACCTAATAGCTTAAGCTTTTGGGTTGGATTTTTTAACACTCCCATTTGATATGGACTTTGTTGCAATCAAGCACCAAATATCATATCATAAGTCGCAAATATCGCTGATGTGCCATATTACAGCAATCGGGAAGAAGTAGCAGGCTAAATTATGTACGTGGAAGTACTTAAAAAGAATTCATTTCATGACTCGCTTTTGCTTTGAAGATTTCAAATAAAAAATCAAGAGTCACATTGGTAATCGCAAGATAGATCACTACATCCTCAACAGAAAAGAACTTGTTTCCACAGACCTCACCAACTTAAACAGCCGTTTCTACTGAATTATACATTTGAAAAATATGCTGGCTACTAGACATCATTATGAAGACTGCAAACTGATATTGCTCTCGAGAAGCTACAAAATTGATGTTGTTATCGCTGTGGTCAGATAAAGAAGGTCGTAAGGTACAACAGAGAACTTTTCCAAGAAAAAGAGCCCCAAAACAAGAGTCTGACTCACATTTAGAGTAATCCATGGGGCTAGATGTATTGATTACAATGTAGACAACTCTATGATTTATTGACAAGGAACAAATTTACAAATAGTCATATTTGTGACATAACTGTATACCTGTAAAAGAATGCTAGATATACTGATAAAGAATGTAAAACATATCAATGATGTATTTGCCTTATTAAAGAGAACATTATGTAAAACATGGTCCAAGACTAGAAGGTAAAGCGGAGTTGATAAAGCAAATCCATTGTTATGTACAACACATTAAAGTAGCTCCAACTGGTATGATCTCTATGTTAGCAGATTTTTTGTGTTAGCAGGACTTCAGTCCGTATACATGGGAGAACTTTGACGACAGAGAGCATGTACAAACCATGTCACGACTCAACGACTGAAACATTTGAATAGGTGCAGTTGTATCTCTCTCCACTTGAATTCTTCTCTTTAAATCTATACCAGGAAACCTTCCATGTTACCAGCAGACTTTGCCTGCATTTAAGAGACGTAACCACATATGAGAGAGTATACCTATAGTAGCCTCCAACTAAGAGATTTCATCACATTAGCAGCAACAAACTTGAAAGAAACACATGTAGATGTGATCACGAAGCCAGCGAAGGACAGAGGGGAAAAAAAAGAAGAAATTTGAAGAAATGTACCATCTACACACCTTATTTTGGAATTCTCAAACTTATAAGATATAATATGCCAATAGTTTGAGATGTCAGTTTTTGAGCTGAATGAAATGTTTGTTAAAGTGCCAATGTTCCATCAAGTACACTAACCTGAATTTTTTACAATCTTCCTCCATTTTGACAACTTCTAGAAAATACAGTAAATCATACTTCATCTAAATACCCCCCTCCCCCCCCCCCCCCCCCCCCCGCCCCAGCCCTTCTGCTCCCCCGGGACAAAAGAAAGTAGTTTATTCAGAAAAGGCGCATATCACACAAGAAATTTTTTTGGCTTTACCGGAGAGGTAAGTTTCTGTGACTTCATAAAGTAGGTTATGATGGATCTGCCAAATGGTTAAGGTGGAGGATGAAAGACTCGATGGCATATGCCAGAGAAATGACAATGGGAGCATGTACAAACACAGCAATGTCCATTAAAGACTTCTTTCGTCAATGTTCCTCAATAGCAAATGAAACATCTGTCGAGTTGTCGCACAAAATGGACAGGATTTGACACGCCAATTATTAAGCAAAAACAAAGTATACCTCTCTAGCTCTCTAGCTCTCTTTGCAAGCATGAGTGTCAAGAAAACAGGAACCATTGCTGCACACAGATGCTTCAGCGTGTGTCCACTAACAATATGATGAGTCCATCTGTAAATCAATTTATCTTCTGCTTCTTCCACCTTAGCTATAAGGTAAAATGCTGCAAGCGCAAATCAAAGGCATTCTTCACAAGGGGAAAAGGAGTGATGCACCATCAGACAAAACCATGTTGACAATAAAAGCATACCTGCAGCCCAAAGCCAGTAAGATGAATGCGTATACATTGGAGGTAATATTATAGCCATAATCGGTATGGCGATGCAAGGAAGAAATTGGACAAGAGCATATGGGCGAAGATCGTCAAAGTACCTGAAGAATAATATAGAGAAAAGATCACAAATAATGGTTGGCAGCAGCTAAATAGTAAATACCCCAAACACCTCTAAGCTTCACCTCAACATAGAGACGATTAGATCTGTTGCAAAAATGAAGTATACATTATGTAATTTAGAAGACAGCTTCAGTAGCAAACCACATGATCATTACTCTATCTTCAGCATTATTCCAACCTAAATTCACCATCCAATTACACACTCGACACCCAAGAACTAATTACAGTCTGCTTCTCTGAGCATGTGGTCTGATGGAAACAAATTGTCAATTTCTTTGAAGTTAAGGACTCCGCAGAAGACATAACAAAGTCTCCTCAAAAAGAAAATCCACTTCTCTAAACCCTACTGAGAGAATAAAACTGCCATGGTTACACTATGAAAGGAAGAAGGTAGGAAGTAGCAATCTTGCCTCCAATATAAAATGCTTAATATTCCAGCCACAAGCAACGGTATGATTGACACTGCTCCCTTATGCTGATCAATCCTTTCAATGATGAAGATTGCGACTATTGAAGTGAATGCGACAGTCATCTAGCCACAGGAGAAAAGAAGGAACATTGTCGAACTACAATATTTCCAAGCAACAATAAATATTCTGCAGTGCTCGTGCTTGTGAGTTGTAAATAGACTTACCGGAAGACGATCCCAAACAAGACGAGCATCATTTGGTTTGAGATGGTAATAAGAGGAGCCAAAAGCAACTGCAACAACACCAACAAAAAAGAATGTCCAACCCCAAAGCTCACCTTGCAAGCTAACACGAAAAATAATGGGTCAATTTAGAGAGCGAAGCAATGGATTATCAAACAAGAACAGCATTACCTTAGCTCGAAATAATTGCCATAATAGCAAAGTACCAGACCAACAAGACCCACGACAAGGAATGGAAAGTTTGAAACTACGTTCAGCATATTAGGTATGCCTGCAAAATTAAGTTTGAAACTATGTTCAGCGTATTAGGTATGCCTGCAAAATTAAAATGGACGGATGAATTATATTCGAAGCGGAAGAAGACAAACACGAAACTATAGAAACAAGCCGAACGTGAGAAGCATTTCCACGGATATAACTCGAAACAATACTACCTTGACAGAATTAGACTTGGCGACACAATTACAGAACTCGGGTGAACATGTATTAACCTCGTTAGCTTAAACTTGTCCTTCTTACCAGAACTACAACGTTAATTTCAAGGAAGTACGGCGCCCAGCCAGTTTGGGGAGCTATTACAAACAAAATCTGCTTCACTAAGGAACTGCCTGGAGACCCACATGCACAATTTAAACAATTCGACGCTCGGTTAAGACTTCCCTTCCTACATTCACATCCTATTCTTAGACTCTGATCATTTTATTCCACCTGAGTATACGATAAGTAGCTGTTAAACGCGAGAGCAGGAAATTCTGCTATTTACGGACGGTGACTGCAAACTACACCGGGTCGATCGAATTAGGGCTTAGCAGTGAATGAATCGGAGCAAAAGAAGAGGTGGGAAGATTACCGAAGAACTCGCGCTTGTCAGCGAAATCGTGATATTCCTCCGATTGAGGAATGGCGGGAGTCACTATCATCAGCACTACGAAGCACACAATCGCCACTACCCAAGCATATATCGTGCGTTTCGTCATTTCCAACACAGAATCGCAGCGCCACGGAGAGAGAGAGAGAGAGATCCCGTTCTTGTTCTTGATCTTGACCTTGGTTTCTGGGTCGTCTTGGCTTGTCTGGGCTGTTTGATTTAATGGGTTTCTTCCTAAGCTAATATGTAGACCCCGTCCTAAGTTTTCCGCTTCGCCCTCTAAATAGTCAGCTCAGCGAAACATTTCGTAAAATAATTGTTTGCTTTTTCATTTTTTTAAAAGAAAAAATTGGGCATTACGCAAGATTTGTGAATGAATTATTCCAGGAGTTGGGAAATATTGAATAAGTTATTTTATTACAAGTAGATGGATGAAAATGAAATAGTGAAGATGATATTCTCTTGAAATTCAATTGATTCTTATTTTTCAAGTGAAGTCAAATAAAAAAAGTCAGAAAACTAAACAATATAATAATGACTGGTAAAGTTTTCCTCCAAATGTATATTTTGCTTTGTTTTCTTTTTATTCTCACTTTAACATTATTTTCACTTGGAAAAGTGCAGCGTGAACAAAAATAATGATTGATTAAATATGCGTACTTGGTTATTGAAAATTTTGATGTGGCCATTGCAATTACAATTTCTAGCATTGGATAGAACTTATTGATCTCAATATTCGCAAAAATTAAGCTCCACAGTACATTATACGAGTATAATCTACTTGTGAGTCAATTTTTGTACTTTTGAACAAATTCTTGGGGAAAATTCCAAATAATGGCCCGAAGTGTCTTTATTTTCTCAAATAAGGACCTGAAGTGGACCTTGTTACAAATAAGGGCCTGAAATGCTCTAATTGTTTTAGAGAAGGGCCTAATCAATGATATTTTCATCATTCATTTTATTTATTTATTTATTTTCCTTTTTCTCTTTTTTTTTTTTTTTCTGTTGATCCTTTTCTATTATCTTCAACCTCTATTCTTCAACTTCCAACGCCGCTCTTCAACCTTCGAGAACAGCAATCCGCTCGGAGCCTCCACGTTCGACTCAAATTTGAGAAGCAATTGGACGGCCGCCGAGTTGGCCCCTCGTGATAACCAGTTGAGACAATACCCGTAAGGTTTTCCTAATATGGGCTTGTATTAATTGATATTGCAATTACTGTTTACAGAGTTAGTCTAATAAGGTAAGATATAATGATTCTTAACCAGTCTGATATGGCCATGGCATAGTGTGGGCCGAGTTCCGCCCGGCTTGTGATGAGAGGGCCCAGCTGAAAACTCTATAAATAACGCTCCAGTCCCTCCTCTAACCCCAAGGAATCAGAACTCACCTCACATAAGGTTTTCGGAGGAAGTGAGGGGCGACTCATCAGGCTAGTGATACGGAGGGTATAGAGGAGAAGATCTGGTGCTCAGATCATCGTTATTCCGCTTAAAAGACGATGGATTTCAAAACAGGTGCATAAACTCTTGTTTTTCTCCTTACAACGATCTATTTCTAGGTATGGTGATCCTGGGCTTACCGCCTAAGGCTATTAGCGGCTTACATGTGGTATTAGAGCTTCCCATAGTCTGGATCTAGAGCTTTCGATTTTTGCCCGTTTTTGAAAAATTTACCGGATGAAAATTGATTTTGATCATATATTCGGGTTGTGCTCGTCGATACGAGCGTTTCCGTGGGTGGCGATCATCTGGAGGAGGCCGCACGCGGCCTCACGCTCGCTCCACCAAGGCGACGGTGCGTTGCGCCACGCGTGCGCACGCGTCGGCACGCTAGCCCGGAGGCCATCCCGCGCCACGCGCGCGACCCGTGGGAGGCTGACGTCAACCTCTGCCGACATTCACTGGCGCCAAGAGTGTGACACATGTCATTGGACACGTGTCACCATCTGGGTGGAGCGGCGGCTACCGCTCGGCCACCGCACACGTGGCGTAGTGGTTGTGCGCCACGTGTCAGTGACGTCAGCATGACGTCATAGTGACGTTGCGGTTCAGGTATCCGGGTCACTCCGACTCGACCCAGTTTGACCGGGTTAACCTGACCTGTTGACTAGGGGTGTGCAAACTGGACCGGTCCTTGAGGGGAGCGGTCCGGTCCCCGGTCCCATGGTGGGTGGGACCGGACCAGACCCTCCGGACCGGATCGCCTAGAAAAAAAAAAAATAATAAGTAGCCAACACCATCTTGCTGGGATATTCAACTTTTATGAGCACTTATTGATCAAAAGAGAAAAGTAACTTCCTTGCTTCTAAAATAAACTGCAGAATTTGAAGTTTTTCACACAATAAATCAGAACTAAGCGGCATCCAAGTTATGTGGATGAAGCTTTGGTAGCTAAGGGGTTTGGCAATAAGTGTTCGATCGGACATTTTTGTTATTTCAAGGTATATTACAGCAATACGATCTCTTTAGCCTAATCCGAACCCGTCTAATGGATAAAAAAAGAGTCGAAAAAAATACTATAGATCCCACTCTCACACAAGAGGAATTTACACCGGTTGGACGGTCTAAACTGCACGATTACTAGTAGGCTCGAGTCAAGTTCGAGGTAAAAAAAATTAATTTTTTTTGGTATTAGTGGTCCCATTGGGACCGGACCGGGACCGGACCATTGGTCCTGGGCCAATCCGGTCCCGGTCCGATCCCCGGTCCTGAAAATTTGGGGACCGGGACTACCGATCCGGTCCCCGGTTCCAAACCTGGCCCGGACCGGCCCGGACCATGCACACCCCTACTGTTGACCACCCGATCTGATCGGTCCAACCAGTTGGTGGTGGGACTGAGTCGGTCGTTGGACCGGACTGGTCGGATCGGCCATTGGGCCAGCTCAGGCGCCAGCATGTGCCTGGCACTTGCAGCGCGTGAATCCCACGCGCCAACACTTCAGGCAGCGCGTGGGGGCGCGTCCGGGCTCCGTTGGGAGTGTTCTTGGTACCAGCGTGCTTGTATGAAGATTCTCTACATGATGGTATATTTAGTTTGCATGTTTGAGTTTTATAAAGATTATAAAATGCATAAAATCCTTATATACGTGTACTTTAAGGGTATTTTTGGGCATTTTTCTTGTATTTTCATATGGTTTCGAAAATATTAAGGCAAACTCACATGTATATGACCACAAATAGGATGTATAGAGTATCATTAAGTGTATGCATGTATAAGGTTTATCATGCATCAATGAATGAAGCAATGTTATTAGCATCATTTGTGATTTTAGAGACAACTGCCCATGTCTTCAAGTCTAAAATTACATGTATACGATAAAGGTGAGACATAAAGCATTATATCCTTGGTGTGAGAGAGTTTCAAAGATTCCATTGGGTTGTGACCGCTAAAGTGGCATACTTGCTTGGTTTTGAGAAATATCGGTCTCACATTGTGGGGGATATCTCCTATTCTAATACATGGTCATACTCCCAAAGGAGGTGATTGTGTATTGGTTCATGGAGGGATACATGTACAGCATATGGTTAAGGATTGACTAACTCCAGTGGTTCATACACCCAAAAGTGGTGATTCACGAAGGTTGGAATATATTCTGATAACCGCTGTCATGTAGAGAGTTTACAACTGCACGTTATATATTTTGCCCAAATGTGATTGTATGATGGTGCATGTAACTCTCCAGTTGTGTACTTATACAATTTTAAAATTACACAGTACTCACTTGATTCTGATTATATACATTGCTTATCAAATCAGTCACATTCTCTGTGAACGGCAACTCCATTACGATTGAGTTTCTTACTGGTTCAAATTTTAAGAAATGGAAAGAGGATTTTTTGTTTGCTATGGAACTAGCTGATGTTCATATGGCTCTTTATGAAGATAAGCCAGCTGATCTCATCGAGACCAGTACAGCACCCGAGATGGCACGTTTTGCTGCTTGGGAAAAGAGCAACAGGATCTACATGTTGTCTATGAAGCGATCCTTACAAGAACATTTAAAGAGTAGCCTGCCAGTTGACTGCACCGCGAAAGAAATGATGGAATCTTTAATGGCCAAAAATCGAGTATCATCCAATGCTGAGGTTGAGACACTCGTCCAGGAACTTTTCAACATGAAGTACATGGTCATGGGAGGATTTAGGGATTACATCATGAGAATATTGGATTTGCAAACAAAACTTAAGGTTCTAATGACTCGTTATGATACTGCAATTAGACGGAATAGCACGAAAAAATGTTATATGCAATATGCAATATGTTATATAAGAGAATCAATATGAATTAATCTTCAATTAATTCGAAATATAGGATGAAATTTCACAAAGTAACAACGTAATTATTTGACTTAAATGGCACAAATTGAAAAGAGAAATTATTTTCGGGAACAAAAATTTTGTGTAGTTACCAAACGAGTTTTTATTCCAAGAATAGAAATTTTGTGCAGTTATCAAACACGTTCTCATTCTCTAAAACTCATCCAAGGAACAGAATAAAAAAAAATCATTTTAATCAGACTCAGTTTTTAGGATTATAATGGTTGCCATGCAGGCCCTTAATTTTCTCTCAAAATTGGTCTTAGAAAGCGGAATATGATGTACTTTGAAAAGAAGGAACTCTTTCAACGTGATGGCTCTCCAGTCAATGATGAGATTCTAGCTAGCCAACTATTTGATTGAAATTCCTACTCTTCCATATTTAAAGTTAAAGAGTACACAGAGTATGAACTAATTGCTAGCATATTTATCTTTCATTTTTTACATGAGAAGTAAGGGTGCGAAAGATGGACCGACTGGACCAGACCGGCAAATTTGGTCCGGTTCTAGAGGTCACCAGTCCGGTCCTCGATTCCTCAAGGTGGGAATCGGTGTCCAGGCAGTCCAATTCCTAGTTCTATGGGGGAATTGGATCAATGGACCGCCCATCTGAACCGACAAAATTTTATTTTATTTTTTATTTTTTAAGTACAATTAATATGCGTAGAAATGAGATTCTAGGAAAAGAAGAAGATTTGCACATGAGAATTTTTTTTTGATTAAACGTTTTCTCGTTAAATACAATATTATATGTAGAAATGAGATTCACATAATTCCGTACAATATCGAACATTGTATTCAAAGTTCACTGTGACATGGACAACCCCATGTGAATCACGAGAATATTGTAAGTAGATATGTGAATGTCGATAAGTCCCTTTTTTAAATACATTTCCCTTTTATTTTCATTTTATCGGTTCCATTGGACCGCCTAGGAACCGGACCGAACCCTAGGGACCTCAGATCCAGTCCCCGGTTTCGAAAATTGAGAACTGGGACCACCGGTTCGTTTTCCCTTACCTAAAGAAACCAGATCAACCCGGACCATGGTCACCCCTAACGAGAAGTTACCATTCAACATTGAGAAATTACTTATACTAAAGAGGTTGAAGGCATGTTCAGAAGGTTAAATGAGGAGTGTTAGCTAATTTCTCTTCGGATTATTCTGTGGGGTTTATTGGTTTGGACACTCTCCTTGCAGATGGGTGAAGCTAAATTCTGACGGGGCGTCTAGGCACAACCCGAGAGGAAAGGCTTCAAAAAGTTTGTAGGCATCGCCTATGCTTTTTCAACTCTTTATTTGGGCTCGAAGCATGGCTGAACTTTGTGACATAGAAAATTGGATTTCAGATGGCCTAGTCGACCTGCAAAGAACAATGACAGATATAAGGATGTTTTGATGATTCACATTCATCGTTGCCTTATTAGGATTGTGAATGTTCTATCGAAGCATTGATTTTAAATAGGCTAATAAAATAGTTGATTTTATGACAAACATTTTTTTTTTGGACAATAATATGATACAGAGTTTAAGATTAGGCACCCAAATCTACTTTCTGTAACTTTCAGTGGTAAAGTAAGTAGTTTTGAATTTATGAGATGTGATTTGCAATTTCTTGACTTTAACACCCCTTTTATTTACTTCCATGGGTGGGATCATATTTGCTAAAAGAAGTTAGTAATCACTTGTCCTAATCCATTATTTCTCTTCACTTCTTTCCATTTCTCTCGATCGATACATAGGGTTAGTATTTTCATAGAAACTTTTATAATAATAATTTGAAGCATCAATTTTCACAGCTAAAATCCATTGGTACACTTAATTAAATACTTAATAGAGCTAGGGGAAAACTATAGGCGCAATCGAGTCTCCGTACACGACTTTGATTTATTATCCTTTCAACCCGGAGCACGACCCGCCGCCGTACCCGGACCGACAAGGGCACAATCGGGCTTTCGTTTAGTTGGACTACAAGGTAGCTTTATCGGGCCAACCGGTGTACCTTAAACCCGGCCCATTCAGTCTCCGCGACAGTCAACGGCTCGCGCGCAGATCCGACACCGGTCGTAGTCAATTCTCACGAATTCACATGCGCCCACAGAGACGCACTATAAAAACCTCCGCACTTCACTTCCACTCAAAGCAAAACCCACGCAGGCACAAAAACCCTTGCCGCTTCCTCTCTCTCTCCCCCCATCTCAGAGGACGAACACCGCTTTCTTCAAGTTCAGTGGGAAATGGCGCAGTCCCTGGAGCTATTGCTAATCCAATTCCTGATGCCGGACAACGACGCTCGGCGGCAGGCGGAGGAGCAGATAAAGCGGCTGGCCAAGGATCCGCAGGTGGTTCCCGCCCTCGTCCAGCACCTCCGCACCGCTAAGACCCCTAACGTCCGCCAGCTCGCCGCCGTCCTCCTCCGCAAGAAGATCACCGGCCACTGGTCCAAGCTCTCCCCTCAGTTCAAGCACCTCGTCAAGCAGTCCCTCATCGAGAGCATCACCATGGAGCACAGGTTGGTTCTCTATCTCGATGCGATGCGATCTTCTGTGATTTTTTGTAGTTTTGATTCTGGCTAGAACAATCCTACTCAATTGTATACATAGTTAGCCGCTTAATTACTATTACCATCCCTTCCGCTTAGAGTACCAGCCATCTCTGCCGAACGTGAAGTTTGTAAATTAAGCTTCAACAAACGGTATCTTCTATCGTTATGTACAAATTTGTGCAGTCAATCCGCTGCGGTTATGAATTGTCCACTGTGGACTTGTTTAGCAATAATCTATTACAATCAAGGTTTTCAAACCACGCCTTCTTTTCATCACTTCTCTTCTATAAGGTCCCGTTGGTCTGGAGCTTCATTGGTACTTCGGAATGTGTTAGCTTTCAATTTGTTATGCAGCCGCAGTTGTCCATTGTCAACTGATGTGGCAGTCATATGTCAGGACAATTCGGGTTTACCATCTTTCTTTCTTTTTTCACTTTTTCCGGAGGTCTCACTCATCTGTTCATTCTGATACTCCTAGCTGTCGGTTCTGCAGTGAATTTTATCTGTTTTTCCTTGCATTGATCATATGAATGAATGTAAATATTGGGATGCGCGCACTATTTCTGATAGGTTGGTGACGTGATTATTCATTTTCCCGGATTTTGGTATTCTTTTTTTTCTGGGCGAGAGAGTGATGTTAATGTTTGATTTTGGTTTTCTGTTTTAGCCCACCAGTGAGGCGAGCTAGTGCCAATGTAGTAAGCGTCGTCGCAAAATATGCAGTTCCAGCAGGGGAATGGCCTGATTTGTTGCCTTTCTTGTTCCAGTGCAGTCAAAGTACACAAGAAGACCATAGAGAAGTAAGTCAGGCTAATTTTTTTTGAATCCCATCTATCCTGCCACTGCAAGCGTTCTGTTCGTATGGTTACATGAGCATGTACTTTGTGACTTGTTTACAATTTTCTTGCTCGAGCTGCATTCTGCCGTAAGCTAAAATTGAACCAGATGGATATGGACTGAGTGCCTAGAGATGCTGGGAAAAAAGCATCATGACATTTGATATAGATACTCTTCGAAAATTGAACTCTTTACGGGGGCCTCCAAAGGTTTAAATCAAGTATAAAGTCCTTTATTTGCCCTACCTAAACCACGCTGCTCTCTTTTCCGAAGAATCTTAGTTACACTTGAAGGAGTCTTGTCTGTCTCTTTTCACTGTAATATGTGTTGCTTGTATACTATATGATTGAATCTTTCACTAACTACTAAATTCTTTTATCTGGTGACTAAAGGTCGCCTTGATCCTTTTCAGCTCTTTGACTGAAACCATTGGGAGCACATTTCGACCACATTTCACTGATCTTCAGACTCTTTTACTCAAGTGCCTCCAAGATGAGACTAGCAACCGTGTTAGAGTTGCTGCCCTTAAGTAATAATTTTTTCAGAGTTCTATTCCTTTTACTTCTTTTATATTATTGGATGTTGTCCTGTACGTATTTCTAAGTATGTATCTGTCTGATGAACTTTTCTAGGGCAGTTGGGTCTTTCCTGGAGTGCATTGGTGATGGAGATGAAGTGGTGAGTACTTGTTACAGTTGGTCTTATGAAAATTCGTATTAGTAGAGTGTCGTTATGCTGCTGCATCGAAAAGCACAGAAAGATTGCTTCAGTGTAATCTCACACATGCGAAATAAAGGGAATCGGTGAAGCAAATGATTTTTTCAGACTCAGCTTGTGCAAGATTTTATGATTGTATTGTCAAATTGATTTTTGAATCCGTTTCACATCGTCGCTTGAGGACCTGTCACTTACCTAGTTGGTATTCAATGATGCATTTGCACTTTCAGCTCTTAAAGGTATTTCGATTAACCCAAAGGGAAAACGGAGGTGACTTTGCAAAAGCTATTTTTCCGGGCTGTTGTTCTGTTGCATTTGAACTATATAACAAGGTTTTGGTGCTAAGAGTCTCAATCATTGAGGCACCCTAGTTCTTGTTGCACTCTTGCATGTTGTCTCTTGTGGTACTGAGTCTTTTCCTACTCTTTCTATAAGTGATGAAGTAAGCCTTCTAATCCATAATTGCGGTGGCATGTGCTTGCTTTGCTATCTTTACTTGGTGGTCAATCCTCAAAGAAGGACTCTACTTGAAATTTTCCTTATCCATGAGATGCACACATATCCTTTCGCACTTGTTACACCATTGAATGTGTTGTCATTTTTGTGGGTTTGGGAAGGGCTGAGATAAGATATTCCCTGGTGGGAATTGTATGGTCTTCTTGCTCAGATGACTTGGTCTCTCTATGGGGAATTAGGGGTCCTATTCTCTTAGGATAATTTCCTTTGGGAGTGCCTTGACCCTTGTGCGATTGAAACATGAAGGAAATTTAAATATTGAAGGCAAAAGGAATGATTCTTAATGCATCTCACTTGCCAGTTTATGCACATGGCACTCTAGCTCTTAGTTTGACATCAAAAAGTTACTCATTAAATGCTCTGAACAAAGATACTTGGGATTAGTGTTGTGTTTTATAGCGGCTTTATTTTGTTATCTACCTTGTGTATAAGGATGTGGGTTTGTTATGCAGGTAAGGTTTCGAGAATTTATTCCTAGCATTTTGAATGTATCAAGACAATGCCTTGCTATTGGTGAGGAGGATGTTGCTGTTATTGCCTTTGAAATATTTGATGAGTTAATTGAATCTCCCGCCCCTCTTCTTGGAGATTCTGTGAAATCCATTGTTCAATTCTCTCTTGAAGTTTGCTCAAATCAAAATCTGGAACCCAGTACCCGACATCAGGTGAGGGAGGAGTCTTATTTCCTAAATTTAATAATCTCATGGTCCCTCTGGTTTATGCAACTTTTGTCACAGGGGTGCAACTTTCACAGTGATAAGTTGACGGCAAGTACTTCTTTTGATCTTTAGATCCTTTGCTTATTTTCCTTTTTTCTCTTTGTTATCAGGCTATTCAGATAATTTCTTGGCTTGCTAAGTACAAATCTAACTCCCTTAAGAAACATAAACTGGTCAACCCGATATTGCAAGTGATGTGTCCGCTACTTGCCCAATCTACAAGTGGAGACGAAGACGATGATCTATCGCCTGATAGAGCTGCTGCAGAAGTTATTGACACTATTGCTGTCAACATTCCAAAGCATATTTTGCCCCCCGTGTTTGAATTTGCTTCTGTAAGCAGCCAAAATAGCAATCCAAAGTATCGGGAAGCTTCTGTCACGGCTTTAGGTGTTATTTCAGAGGGCTGTTCGCACTTGATGAAAGATAAGTTGGAACCTGCTCTTCACATTGTCTTGGTGGCTCTGCGCGATCAAGAACAAATGGTTAGAGGGGCTGCATCCTTTGCATTAGGGCAGTTTGCCGAGCATTTGCAACCTGAGATCACCGCTCATTATGGAAGTGTTCTTCCTTGTATCTTAAATGCCCTCGAGGATGCATCTGATGAAGTAAAGGTGAATGATGAAAATTTTTCCGATTCTAGGTAAAATTTTGGAGGTTCGACATAGTGTTGAAAAATTATTCTCGGTGTGCAGGAAAAATCGTACTATGCCTTGGCAGCATTTTGTGAGAATATGGGGGAGGAAATTCATCCATTTCTTGATCCTTTGATGAATAGACTTCTGGCATCCCTTCAAAGTAGTTCACGTAATTTGCAGGAGACTTGCATGGTATAGCATTCCCTTTTGTGGTTCTTTAGCCTTTTCTTGCATCACGAAGCCTAACCTCGCTATTTACCGTTTTCACTTTTTTGCAGTCTGCCATTGGCTCTGTTGCAGCTGCTGCAGAGCAAGCCTTTATGCCATATGCTGAAAGAGTTCTGGAGTTGATGAAAACATTCATGGTGCTTACCAGTGATGAAGATCTTCGTTCCCGGGCCAGGGCTACTGAACTTGTTGGGATAGTGGCCATGTCTGTTGGGAGAACTAGGATGGAACCAATTCTTTCTCCGTACATAGAAGCGGCAATTTCTGTAATTACCTAGCTTTTTTCAATTGGAAAGCATTGCCTTCTATTTTAGGTGAACATGAACATCTGCATCACTTATGCAGGGTTTTGGACTGGAATTCAGCGAACTTCGGGAGTATACCCATGGATTTTTCAGCAATGTGGCTGAAATTCTGGATGATGGTTTCATTAAGGTAGAAGTTCTTTGTAGCTGCATCGAACTTTCTCCTGCTTATTATCGAGATCTTATGCTCATTTTAGAATTTATGTTTTGAACAGTATCTTCCTCATGTTGTGCCCCTAGCTTTTGCTTCCTGCAATCTTGATGATGGTTCAGCTGTCGATATTGAAGATTCTGATGATGATAATATGGGTGGAATTGGTGAAGTATCATCTGATGATGAAGCTCGTGATGAGCCTAGAGTGAGAAACATCAGTATAAGAACAGGAGTATTGGATGAAAAGGCAGCTGCAACTCAAGCTCTGGGTTTGTTTGCCCTGCATACGAAGGGTTCCTATTCTCAGTATCCGTTATGATTTTGTTACTTTTACCTAGCCGTTTACCCTTCTTACCTGGGACAGATCCAACTTAATCCATGTGGGGCAATTGCTTCCATTAACTTTTTGCCAAAATACCAAAATATTACGTGTTCTAAAAAATTCTTTCAGTTTTGCCTACACTGGAATTCTTAAAGAAGTACTTTGGGAAGCTATTTCTATGCATTTTTCAACAAATTGCCCTGACGGTTAAGAGTCCAACCGAAATTTTTTTAATGGTATAAAAGATAATTGCAACACAACCAAAATTGTATTTGATATAATAATTACCCTTTCTCTTCAGTCATGGCAAAAAAAAAATTTCTTTTCAAGTAAAAAAAAAGCTATGTATATTTATCCGAAACAGCAAATCTATGAAATTTTTATTAATAATCAAGTTTGCCCCCGCTAAAAAAAATTCTAGATCCATCCCTACTTCTTGCAGTCCTGGTAAGGGTTGTTGGAGTGCATGCAGGTGTGTATGTTGGGGGGGGGGGGGGGGGGGATGGGGATGGGGGCGTTGTCTGTGCTTGCACGTGTGTGCGCGTGCATTGGGATACCATTCTTGGCTTCTTTAATTTCTGATACCGTATAGATACTTGGAGGAAGCTTTACGAATAATGGTGAAGCATTCAGGGTATTTTCATGAAGATGTTCGACTGCAGGCAGTTATTGCTCTGCAACGTGAGTCCCTGTTGCCACGCATCACAAGTTTTCTATTTATCTTCTTTTTTCTTTTGCACTTGCTTTACACCTTTCCTGTCATATATTCATCTTATATTGCTCTTTTGATATGTTCGCAAGCCTGCAGTCTTCTTGAAATGGAGTTATCACCATACGATGCCATGATTGTGATTCGATAGTTTAGGCTTCCTCTTACCAGCAACATGGCTAACTTGATGCTTTTCACAATCACTTTTTCATTCTTACCATCTTCATGGCACTGTTCCTGAGGGACATTAGGGTCTGTAGACTTTTTTATATTACGAGGATAAGTAAATAGAAGGGTTTATCTATTGCTAGATTGTGCTTGAAGCTTTTTATGAAGTTTTTTGGCGCTCACTCTTTCATAACCTTGATGACTGGGTGATGCTTGATAGTTTTCCTGAGAATGCTACTAAAGGTTGTTCCGTCTCACTTTAAAAATTCTTGATGCAAGAACTGTGCTCTGGTAGACTGTACAAGTATCAACATTGTGCACATACTCTTTACAATTTATTACTCTCCTCTTAGTGGAAACCTGATTAAATGGATAAGAGGGAAAACTGGCAGGGTGGGCCCCATGTTTTTCTCTGGCGTACTGCTAAAGAAATGTACTAGTGAACATGTAATGTTGTAAGAAATCAATTTCTTTTGTCCCTGTTCGCTTCTCTTTTGTCCTTTTAAGATTTTATCACAGCGCTTTTTGTTCTGTACTTGTCACAAGACTTTTTTGTTTCAGTGAAGTACTAACCCCACAGTATCATTTCTTTGAGTTCTAATCTCCATGTCGTTCCTTGAAATATTACTCATTGAGAAGTGAGACTATCCATTTGATCAAAGCTCTAGTTCCAGGAAATTACGTCGAAGAGCAATTTTACATGTAGTTCCAGTTCTCTGTCTAATTAATATGCTTCAATTGAATACTTTGTCAGCTCTCTCTGGCTGGTTGGCCTTGTAATCGCTGTTTCTGTTTTGCTCATATTTGATCAACCTTCGCTGCAGATATTTTGACAGCAGCCCAGGCAATCTTCCAAAGTCACGCTGTGAGTTTAGACTGAACTTCCTTCCATCTGCAAATTTATCCTTTTCCTCCTCTCTTTGGTGTTACATGTGGTATATTTGTTTGCAAAACCAACAATTGGTATTCTGCTTGGAACCTTGTTAAAATACATTAAGTAAGAAGGCAAGCTTTACTGATCATTACTCGTTTCAGACACCAAAGATATCAAATTGTTCATGATCTCCTCTTATTGTTTGATTATCTGTTTTTCAATTTCTTCTATAGCCAGATTGATGGCTACTTAGATCCTGTGAGTTGCCTTTGTTCTTCTGTTGAGGTTTCATCAGTTTCCTATACCTATTTGCTCAGATATCAATGTTTCTGAAATTTCTTCTCCAGTTCTTTGTTGAACCTGATGCTAACGTCATTAATGTCATTCGCAACTTACTAAACTATCTCATTGTGCTGGGTACTGCTATATATGACTGGCTTTCTTCTTATGCAGGAAGGGTCGGACAAAACAAGGGAAATTCTTGGTGAGGACATGACTGAGTAGCTGGTTTAATCTTTTAATCCACGTTCTGTGATGAATATAACCAATCTCTTAGTGCAGATACTGTGATGAATATCTATATCAAGATGATGACTGGAGATGATGACAAAGAAGTTGTAGCTCATGCTTGTACTAGCACAGCTGATATTATCAAGGAGTGTGGCTACAAGGCTGTCGAGAAATGTAAGAATCATATATTATCTATCATTATGCGGTGTACTTATTGAAGGATCTCGTCTTTTCGATAGCAAATCAAGCATCCTGATGCCAATGTTGTGATCATAGATGTGCCTCAAATAGTTGATGCAACATTAGTATTGCTTCGCAAGGAAGCACCTTGTCAACAGATAGAGTCAGACAGTGAAATTGATGATGATGAAGCTGAACATGACGAAGTGCTGATGGATGCTGTTTCTGACCTCCTTCCTGCATTTGCTAAGGCAATGGGTTCTCATTATGCACCTATCTTCTCGAAGCTATTTGAGCCTTTGATGAAATTTGCGGTGAGTGGATCATTGAGAGGCTTTCTGCATTAAGTCTGATAAAGTAGTTTCCATGATGAGATGTTATTGTTTTATCACTTATTTATTCCTTACCAAATGCAGAAAGCTTCACACCCTCCGCAGGATCGGACTATGGTGGTCGCATGCCTTGCTGAGGTTGCTCAGAATATGGGTGCTCCTATTGCCAGCTATGTTGATGTAATAATCTTAGATAAAGATCGTATTTGAGTAGAGATGAGATTTTCCACTAATCAAAATACTATCTGAAAGTTTCATATGGACTTTCTCATATGTCAGAGGATAATGCCCTTGGTTCTCAAAGAGCTGTTATCTTCCGAGGCAACGAACAGGAGAAATGCTGCTTTCTGCGTTGGTGAATTATGTAAAAATGGAGGTGAACCAACTTTGAAGTATCCTTTGTGCGCAATTACATGCGCCCTATTAATCAGCAGGCATTTGAAATCGATGCATGACAGCATAAATTGGGCTTCAGATGCCTTCATTCATTCCTTCTTATGTAGTAGTTGTTCGCTTGAGTTACCATTGGAAGTCAATTTTAACCATGCATCTTAATCTGCTGACCACCCATGTTATTCAGTTGCACAAGTCAACTTGAATAATTGCAGTTCCCTCTTAGTTGGCAATTACTTTAATGGTGGGGATTATCGTGTTCCGCAATGGACTAAGATAGCACCCTACTTTAGCCAATTGTCTTTTAGATTTTCTTCCCGTCAAATGGCCTGACTTTACAAGCAAAGCATATGCTTCCTCTTTTCTTCATCCTTGTTGCCTGCCATTGAGATACTTTCTGGGAACAGTTGGCTTATGCACGGACGCACAATCTTTGTTAGAAGACAAAAGTTAGGTGATAACTCTTTCAGCATTGGTTTTCACCCTCTCTTGTAATCTGCATGTGCTTTCTTTGCTTTCCTGACATAAATAATAGATACTATGGAGATATATTGAGGACAATCTACCCATTGTTTGGAGAGTCAGAGCCTGATGATGCCGTGAGGGACAATGCAGCTGGTGCAATAGCAAGGATGATAATGGTGCACCCTGAGTCCATCCCCTTAAATCAGGTTAATATCCTGGTTTGGTCAATCTCAAATAATAGTACGCCATGTCATTTTTTTTCGGATCTGCTTATCGCTGTAAAACTTGTTTCAGGTCCTCCCCGTTTTCTTGAAAGTTCTTCCTTTGAAGGAGGATCATGAGGAATCCGTGGCCGTCTATGGTTGTGTGTGTACTCTGGTCTTGTCATCAAATCCTCAGGTAAATAGCAAGTTCTCTGGTATTGATCCTGAAAGGTCCTAAGCAGCTGCTTGTCTATAATCTTCTTGGTTGATCATTTTTTTTTTTTGGTCAGACTTGGTTGATCAAGTTAATTCGTCCTTTTTTGGTTTTGCTTTCCTCTCACTTACAGGTCCTTGCTCTAGTGCCTGATTTGGTTAGACTATTTGCTGAAGTGGCCGTGTCTCCGAGTGAAACCGCTGAAGTCAAAGCCCAAGTTGGCAGGGCTTTTTCTCACCTCATTACACTGTACGGCCAACAAATACAACCAATTCTGAGCAACTTGTCCCCGCAACATGCTAATGCCCTGTCTGCGTTGTCCACTGCAAGTTAACATTGCTTGGAAGTACCAGTCACCTATTAATTTCTGCTACCGAGAATTTGCAGTTCGCAGTGTACATTACACTTGGGAATCGTCAATTTGACTGACGTACACCAGGTATGACATTTTTTGTCAGGCAAAGTTTCCTTCAGCTGTAGCTATATGTTCTATATGCCGACACATGAAGCAGGCCCGTCGTTTTTTTCCTGGTAGCATATGATCATTTTGCTTATTTAGGAAGTTCAATGGTGAGGGTTTTTGTTTTTTTTCCTTTCTGGGTCACCATCATAGCGAGGCGTTTGCTGTGTGAGTTTTTAGAGTAACATGTACTTTCCAGTTGGTATATATTGGAAAAATTGGTGTCATTAGGGCTATATTTATTTCGTGAAAAATGAATGATTTGAAAAATATTTTCCTAAAATGATCGCTTGTATCACTTATAAAATTGAATGAATTAAGATATTTTCATCGTCTACGAAACTGTTTAGACATAAATTGCTGTCGATGATGAAGTTTTTCATTGCCTAATTATTTCAAGCAATATGAGCGATCATTTTTAGTAAAATGTTTTCTAAATTAGTTATGTTCCGCAAAACAAACGGAGCTTCAATGTGTTCAAGAAATTTAATTAAGAAGAATGTGGAACGTGTGTAAGCACCAAGAGAAAAACTCAGAGTTTGCATAACCTTAGATATTTAGGGTTACAATCATTTGGTAGTGTTCTGTTAGTTGCTAGTTCTTTGCAATATGAAACTTGCTAAATATCTTTTCTCATCTTCCAGGTCCTCTGAATACGCTCAATATTACATACTCGATGGTAAATTTTCAGCCAGAGTTTATTTCTTTCCTTTTGATTTTTTAATTTTTCGTTCACGATTCTTTGGGTTTACTGTTACTATTTTTTTGGGGGTTGGCTCGTGTAATTCTTAATATTTATGTTGCTTTTAAGAATATTGAGTGTTAGTGTTTTCTGTTGTATCATTTTCAACGACTTTCTCTGATGAGAAAGAGATAGCTGTCACTCTTGAGGTTTTGTTCTCCAAGCCCCCGCAAATATTGAGGCGGGGCGATCCCTTTAATGTGGAAAGGTGTGTTTGCGATTTGCCTAAGTCTGTCTTTCATCTGTTTTAGATTGGGCAGAGATGGCCTTGCATGGTTACTTAATATCGTCTTTAGATTCTGCCATTCTGGATCGCACCGCATGGTAAATTCGTTGTTTTTCTTAGGCCATTGATGGGTATTGGCTTAAGGATATTGATAGATTGTTTCTTCTTCAAGCGAGAGAAATAATCTCATGGTAACGGAATCGATAGGTTTCCATCAGAAGTAGTAACTCCCAACCTTTTCAACATAGCAGTTTCTACACGTGAAGTGAACTATAGTTTCTCATACAAAAGAATAGGCATCAATATGTCAAGTAATTACATTTTCATCCTTGTTAGTTACTACTTACTATTCATAAACTCTTCTATATAATTGGTAAGTTATTATGAGAAAGCGTGGTGAGAACCATTTCGTGCAATTGAGCTTATGGCACACAGAATTCTATTGTTGCGTATCTGAGGATAGGGATTCTCTTTCGTACAAATATGTGTCAAAAAAATGTTGAAGAAATATCTCTATAATTTCTCATTAGCTTAATTTTTCCGACTTTTATTGGCATAATAACTTATCAAACCTTCCGATTTACTAACTCTTAGATGAAATCACTGACCTAACTCGTAGATAAGAAAGTTAATTTAAGAAAGTTAAATAGAAGTTCATAATGGTCAGAGGAATTTTTTTTTTCCAGAGATAAGCGAAATTGGTTATTTAAAAGAAAAAGTTGATGTTCATAACTAACTTCAATAAAAGTAACTAATGCAAAAGTAGTTGGTAATTTGATTGCAAAAAAGAGTTTTAAGGAAGGGAAAAAAAGAGGTAAATTAAATAAATCAAATAAATGGCGGTAAGTAACTTAAATGATAATTGGTAATCCAAAATTAGTTGATAATTTAATTGAAGAGAAGATTCTAATTCACAATAAGGTTGTTAATGTCGTATAATGATCAGTAAATTTAAGGTATTTTAATAAATGGATTGATATTCAGTAAAAAAAATACAAATAAGAGTAGCCTTTTGGTTTTTATCATCGATAAGTGAAGTTGGTAGTTTTTCATATAAAAAATCAAACAAACATTGGTAACTTGATCAGTAAAAAGAAAATGATAAGTAACTCAAACCACAATTGATAACTCAAATTATTTGATTATTTAATCGGACAAAATTTGATGAATCACTCAAATAATGGTTAGTAAATTCATATAGGAACAGATACATTTTGAGTTTTGATATTAGAAAAAAAGAGAGACAAATATAAGTTTGTAAAAGATGATAAAAATTGATAACTTGTAATTTGTGGGAAAGAGTCAGCAGATTAACAAAAAGTGTCGAGAAATGGGCACGGAAAAAGAACTACTTTCCTCTTGATTATGAACTTAATAGGAATCGTCCGCGCATTAGTTAGTGATGCTCACTAATGTCTCGGTCATTGTCTCAGCACTTTCGTGTTGCTTTCTGTATGCGTGCTGCTTCTGGTCCACTACACACTTTCTCTAAATTATAAAGTAGCAGGAAATGACCATGTCGTGTACTCCAATGTAGGATAGAATCTTTCTTCGACCTCCTTCCTTGAGTCTTCGTGCCGTCCATACTTGACCAGACTCTAGCAATCCAAACCTTACCCTTGACCACAACGTTAACCCCAGTTACAATTTTGTCCTGTCCTCAGTCAAACCGCTGGAAGTCAACCAAAAAAATCAGTTGGGACACTTCATCAGATTTTTTTAAAGTTTGGTCGAATCTAGTAAAATACGTTATTTCTGAAGCTACTCACCAAACCGTATAAAGATAAGATCTGCTTTCGGTTTTATTTTGAAGCGCATTCAACGGTGTTGTTAACTCCACCTGTGATGGCGGCAAAACGACAGAGTTAAAACTGTGTCTGTGTCATGTCAGCAGCCAGGAAGTTTATGAGAGGAGAATGGTTTGACCAGACTATGATTGGGTGCTCCTTTCTCCTGTCTGCCTTTTGAAGCTCCGTTCATAGCGGCTCCCTCGCCTCGCCCTTGAACCACCACCAACTTCTTTGATGCTCCCATCTCTCATCAAAATCTCTTTTCTACAGCAGAAGAGCAAAAAAGAATCACACCCACGAAGTCAAAGATGAAGCTTGAATCGGCGTCGCCCGCTACCGTCTCCATCGTCTCCTCCTCCTCCTTCTTCTTGGCAGTTCTTTCTCTCTCTGCTCTCTCTCCAACTTCCGCCGCCGCCGCCTCCGCCACGACGAACGGATCGACATGCCCTGTGGATCTCAGCTACATGCACAGAATCCCTTGGAACACTTCGAATTGCCAACCCCCCATCTTCACTCACGACGCTTCCCTCAACGACACCTCTAGGATCCCCTGTTGCCAGAACGTCCTCTCCCTCTTCGGCGTTGGTTTGGCTCAGAGGCTTCGACAGACTTCTCTCTTCAACCTCCCTGACCTCAACACCTCCATTTCTTGCCTCCAAGACTTCCAATCCACCCTCTCTTCTCTCTCTCTCCCCACCAATCTTGTTTCCTACTGCCTCCACCCTTCGCAGTTCGTCATCACGCCCAACACCTGTGCCCACATTCAGAATACGCAGGACTGGGTCAGGGAACTCGGCCAGTCAACTGCTCTTGATTCGGACTGCAAGGCCGACCTCACTGATTTGACCTACTGTGACCTGTGCGTGGCTGCTGGTTTCAAGGTCCAATCCCAGCTGCTATCCATCGGTGGTACTAATCCTAATAGCACAGATTGCTTTTATTTTACTATTCTCTATGCTGCTGGTATTGTCAATGCTTATGGGCCTGAGAGTACTGGCGTGCTGTCGTGTGTTTTGGCATTGTCGATCAATACCCAAAGGAGTTCGGCTAGTAAACGGCACACCGATCTTGTTTTCGGCTTGACTGGGGCTGGTGTCGCACTCATTGTCATGTCTTGTTTGCTGGGTTTGTACTTTTGGTATGATAGGAGGTGGAAGAGGAAGAGGAGAATTCAGGGATCTAATGCAGAATTTAGTCTTGACCCGGAGGAATCGGGGTCTAGGGCAAGACCAAGGCCTAATACAGGGTCTATTTGGTTCAAAATTCGCGATCTCGAGAAAGCAACCAACAACTTCTCGCATAAGAATTTCATCGGGCGGGGGGGTTTCGGATTGGTTTTCAAGGGAGTTCTATCCGATGGGACGGAGGTTGCCGTCAAGAGAATTATTGAATCTGATTTCCAGGGGGATGCTGAATTTTGCAACGAGGTCGAGATTATTAGCAATTTGAAGCATAGGAATTTGGTGCCACTTAGGGGATGCTGTGTGGTAGACGGAGATGACGACGATTATGATGATATGAGTGGACAGAGATATCTTCTCTACGATTACATGCCAAATGGTAATCTTGATGATCACCTTTTCTCATCGCCTGATAACCAAGGTGGGAAGAAGACATTGACCTGGCCTCAAAGGAAAAACATTATTTTGGATGTGGCAAAGGGGCTTGCCTATTTGCACTATGGGGTGAAACCTGCAATATATCATAGAGACATTAAAGCGACAAACATTTTGCTGGATGGAGACATGAGGGCAAGAGTCGCGGATTTTGGATTAGCAAAGCAAAGCAGAGAAGGACAATCCCATCTTACTACCAGGGTCGCCGGAACTCATGGCTATTTGGCTCCTGAGTATGCACTTTATGGACAGCTGACTGAAAAGAGCGATGTCTATAGTTTCGGAGTGGTTGTTTTGGAAATAATGTGTGGGAGAAAGGCTCTTGATTTGTCTTCTTCTGGATCACCACGGGCATTTTTGATAACAGATTGGGTCTGGTCTCTGGTAAAAGCTGGGAAGATCGAAGAGGCATTTGACGCTTCACTGTTGAAAGATGGAGAGTCTACGAATTCAAACCCAAAGGGCATAATGGAGAGATTTGTGCTGGTTGGGATACTGTGTGCTCATGTTATGGTGGCTCTAAGGCCAACCATTTTGGATGCATTGAAAATGTTGGAAGGAGATAGTGAAGTTCCTTCCATCCCAGACAGGCCAACTCCCCTGGGACACCCATCGTTTTACGGAGATTGCAACACTTTCAGCATATCACCTGCCTTAAGTGGGCCCAAATTGAACTCCGGAGACATGCTCAGGTAACAGAAGTTGAGAAGAGCTGAATGATTGACCCCATATGTTTAGACTGCTTAAAAGGTGCATGGATTAAGTAGTTCTTCATTGGGCTTCCTTACGAGAATGTAAGAGTTGGTTTTTGTTAAGTACTGGGTGTAAAAAGGTCCCTGTTCTGTATATAGTCTTGTAAGAGTAGCATTCCCTGTACCACCGAATATCTCGTTATCAAGAGGTTATTCACGTGACCTCTGAAAAAGAACACTCCAGCTCGACTGGGCCAATTAGGATGTTGTTCTAATTACAATAGATATATGGCTTTCAGTATCTCTGTTGGATCAGACTTGATAGTTGTACGTTCTGTCTTCGCAGAAAGTTGGACAATTCAAAAGTCTAATTCACTTTATAAGACAGGAAGATGCTAGATTAGATATCTGGATATCGCATTATTCAGTGTCTTTTCTTCCTTTAGGTGGTGAATGTGGGCAATAAAGATATCCTTATATAAAAAATCTAGAGTCGTATACGGTGCTTGAGATCTGATCTTGGGTCTTCTTTCATTCATGTGAAATGAAATTTAGTTGGCTGGAAGACAAGAAGAAAGTGAACGAAATGATCAATTGTGGGATATAGATATCCTCATTGTGGGATATAGATATCCTTGTTCTTGTCTTCACTTCCCGTTTGTTGGTGTTGACGACTTGGAGGAAAAAATCCTATGAGACCTTATGGAGAAGAAGCTTAAAAAGAGAAATCAAGTGATAATTTGATATTGGATGTTCCATTGCATTTTATATTGCAAGAGAATTTGATAGCATACGTGTTGCTGTTCTACTTCGTCTTGCATAGAAAGCTTGCTATTCTATCTGCAGTTACATTTACAAGGGTTTGCACTTGTGAAGCCAGTAGCTTCTCTGCTGAAGTTGTGATTTTAATGGCTTCACATGCCGCAGGTTTATTCAGAGAGCCAAGGATTTCAATGGAATTTGAATATCACGGGGACTCTAAATATTTACTTCCTTCTTTTTCTTTTTTGTCTTCCTTTTGTTGTCTTTGTTCATATATATGTCAATACGAAATAGAATAGTTCCGGTAATTTGCCAATGTAGGAGAGGAAATAGCGTAGTTGAAAGGTGAAGTCACTACTTGGTAGTTGGTAGTGTGCTAGATGGGCATTTGTTACAATTTACCATCAGTTTATCTGAGGCCAGAGTAACATCTCTTTTTTTGTGTATATTAAAAGAAAGATCTTGTTCTAGTTTCCACGTAAGTGACAAATTATTGGCGGGCGTAACATTTACACTCTATAGGCCTTCTCTTGATGAGACGCAAGCTCTGGTGCTCATTTTGCCAATGCCCATGGCGATTGGAGTATTCATTTCTCAGAATTGCCTCCATTTTCTTCATTTCAAAGTTCTGCTGACAAAAAGACTGTTCTCCCTTGATTCTTTGTATCACAGAAGAAAATGCTAGTCGAACTTAAAATGTTTTATCAAGAGTCTAAGTCTCGATCTTTTGTGTGGTTCAACTGAAATGTGGAGATCAGAACTCTTTTGATGCCGGCCTTTGAATGGCAACAGTTAAGAATGCCGTTTCGATGACGTCTTTCATCATTTATGCCAGCTTAGTCCAGGGTCCAAATTAGCTGGTAGATTGTATGCTGGGCTCTCTATCTGTTTGTCTGCTCTTTCCTGTTTTCTCATGGCTTGATGGAAGCAAATCGTGTTCTGCATTTGCATTTCTTCCACGTCCAATTTTTTTGGCTGTTCTCTTTGTATGTTTATGGGGAAAACGTTTCGCGTATACGTCAATGATTTCTGCAGGGGTGCAGTAGTCTCCACGCCTTTCAAACATCACTATAACAGATGAATACAATAAGATGGAAGGCAAAAGGAAAAAAACAAGGTCACGAGCCAATCCAAGCAGGCTCTCTCTCCAAAAGAATGTATCACTATCAAAATTTCCTCAAAAGAAAACGTCCAAACTGCCCACCATCTTTTGATTTCATGGCTTACTTTTGGCATCCAAATTCCATTCAGTCATGAAATCTGAAAAACATATAGAGCTCATATCCTGTCTATAAGGCAGGCAATAATAGGTATCCAAAGCAAGGCACACTTACTAGTAGTGGTTGCAAACCGGTAGAGAGATCAGACCGGCTATTTCAATTACTCTAAATGAAATTTATGTGGTTTTCTGTTCTTGCAGTTGAAGTTCTTCAAACAAACAGCAGCGCAATCAATTTTAATCTGGACGGGCACAAAGAACATTATGAATCTGAAGGTTTATTCCCTAAACTAGAAAAAAAAGATTGATAACACGAACGAGGCGCTGCATTGAAATTAAAATTCCTTGTGTTTGACAAGTGCCCCCAGTCAGTAAACAAGAATCCATTTTCAATTCATACATTAATTATGCTGCTCAGTAAGTCTCTTCTGTCTATGATGATCTAATTCTCTAGTATCACCTCCTCAACAGCAGGACATTCTCAGGACCCCTCAAAGCAAAATTGCAAGATATTTCCACGGAAGAAACTTACCGCATCTTGCTAGATGTTTGACCTGTTAATATGAAGAATAAAAGAATGGTAAATCTTCCAATGGAGAGGACAAAATTTTGCTTTTCCAAGCGTGCTCAGTCTGAAGATCAGCGCCAATATTATCCGGCATGGCAATGGCATAGACCCAAATTAAGAATCACAAAGTAACCAGAAAGTTATCTTGTCTTTGAACATTGGGATATAATCAGACCCATATGAACTTGCATTCATCTGTAAAGAGAAAAGAGAATATCAAAACAATGGAATTTTTCTAGGAACATAAACATTTGAAGATATAGACTAAAAAAGATGATTAAGTGCAAGTCTGCTGGCTGCTTCGACTTGATCTACTGATATGTATCGTTCAGAAAGAAAAATCCAGGACAAGTCCATTGCTGAGGGTTAAAGCATATTTATTTTCGTACTAGAACACGTACTGATCTTCAAAGATGAAAAAACAAGCAAATAGATAAAGAAATTATCCAGTTAGCATATACCTGGATGTGTAAATGGAAACAGACTCGATCATGCGGAACATCAACAGTGGAGGCATCCAAAACACTAATGCCTTCGCCTTCTAAATTCCACAAAAGATTGGAAAACACGTGATTTCGCCGGTCCCTCTTCATACATATCTGAAGGACGAGTTCACCTTTAGAAATTTCATGCACTGAAATAGTCGGATGACCTTCGTTACTTTCCAGAGTTGTGTGAGAGGTATCGTCGGTAACTAATTGCTTGTTTTGATCAATGGCGGATAACATATTTCCCTTCTGGAGGGTTAGCTCTTCGATTTCCTTCTTGATCTCTGGAATGTACTCAACTACCCCATCAATTATAGCCGGTGCACCCAGTCTCTTCTCCAATGGCATATAAGCATTGTTAATTCATAGTAAGATGGTAAAATCAGTGAAGTCATAACTGCGAGAGTGCTAAAAGTTTTTCTTGCTGCGAGAACATTCTTCCAAAAATTGCTAGGGAAGCAACTCGTTACCACGTTAATCAGTAATTCATGTAATGAATGATCCGACTTACATTAAATCTCATTTTCCATATTTTCTGCATCATCAAGATTCGATGTTTTTCTCCATTTCTTTTGCTTGATTCGCACTCAACAGAATATGTTAACCATTAAAATTTCCCACCATGGCTGCTCCTCTCAAGTGAGAAGAATAAGATGGAGGTCGGGAGTTCGATCTTGACCCTGGAGTGAGGGAGACGGGTCAATTGGCTCTAAGCTAGGAGCCGGCAAAAAGAAAAAGCGAGGGAGAATAATTAGAGTAACGGGGAGGAGTTACAGAAGGAAACCTTGGATGAAGGAGAATGAGGGAGCAAATCAGCTAGTGTCAAGTAGAAGGCATTGAGATTCTTCCTCCTCATTCTCTCCTTGGCATTGTGGTCTTCCTTCTTGTTCTCTCTGATCATCCCTGTCATCATTTCAGTCATCTCGCAGCTCATCACCGATTTGCTGCTTCCGGCCACTCCTAGATCTCTTGACTTGGCCAACTCAAGCATTAACTCGTCGTTTGTGTCATTGTTTCTTTCCACGGTAGCAGCTGCTAAAGGTGATGATGTGCTGCATTCTCCGGGGATTGCAATCTTCTGCAAAGCGCCGCCAGGAATTTCTGGTGGGTACGATAAGATGTCACATTCGGGAAAGCTCGGGTATTGATCGGTCTGTGCTAAATATTGGTCTTGGTGATCAAGAAAGACACTTGCAGTGGGGCCCTTATTGTTGCCGGTCGAGGTTTCTTGTAGAATTAGCTGCCATAAATCATCAAGTGATTCTAGGGAAAGATTTGGGCAGCTTCCAGATTCTATAGGAGTACGGTTGTTGGGGTCTTCAGGAGGAAGAGACATATATGAAACTGATTTGTAGCTAGCCAGAGAGAGATACCCAGTAGATGAAATCCATTGAGAAGGAAATTAGAGGAACGGCTTTGGTTGAATTCAAGCCAAGTAAAGTACTTTCAGGAGATTCTGCAAGGAACATCACTGAAGATTGCTGCAGTACAAGAGCAAGTTGAAGCATGGGGGGCACCATATATAGTGATCCAGTCTCCAAGGTTAAGAATGAAGGTGAACCCTAGCTGGAGCTGCAATTGGGTGCAGAGAAAAAATAACAGCAATAACGGAGAAGAAATGGGAGAACTGGAAACCCTAGATTTGAGGCATCTTTCTTGAATAATAAAGAAATGTATAACATGGGTTCACAAAATCACAGTGACGAGAAGGCTATTGTGTCTATCAAACTATGCTAAGCAATCGCAAACATTTGCCCACCAGTTCACACTGCTTTCTTGAAATCTGATTGAGATGAGAGACATACCAAGTAAAATCTATGGCACGTATGTTAAAGAACAGATTCCAGAAGAGAGAGAGAGAGAGGTGTTACCTCCTATTTGACTTCCTTCCAAAGGAGGACGCCATGAGCTTCAAAAACTTGGCAAAGTCTATGGATCCAGGCAAGTATAAAGAAACTGACATACGAATATAGAATGCGTTTCCGCCTAACAGGCAACCAGCGCTGTACCTCCAACAAATAAACAACATTATCAAGTTTTGCAGTACAATGTAACTAGAGAGAGCTTCGTAGAGCAGTACAGTCACCATTGATATGCACCGGCACGAGCATCTTCTTCCTATTGAGGAAACCTTCCTTCTGAATATTTTGATTTTGACAAAACTATCCTTTTTCATAAAGAATCTAGTTAATGTCAATAAACTTTTATTGCATGAATGAACACGTGAACAAAAGCTTATATTGTTTCAAATCTGGCGTTCATACTCAATGGTAGTTGTCGCGTATTTACTTCTGAGACAATTAAAGTCTTTTGTTCAGATGGAGGAAGATATTGCATTTGAAGACTCAATCTCGAGAAGATTTATGTGATACATCAGCAAGGACTTTACTAAAACTCAGAGTCACTGTTCTAATCTGTTCAGATTTAGAGAGTTTCTTCTTTTACTTCTGAAGGCTGCTTCTAAATTATGTTCAGATTCTGTAGTATCTTTTGGCTAGATTCTGAAGACCCACGTTTGGCAGGTTTTCGGTTTGGCTGCGTTATTTATGGAAGTCTGTAAGATTTAATTGACAGGATTATTTTCCAATCAAATCAGGAGAATATCTTCTGATTGGATATTAACTTCCATGAACAAGATATCTTAGAGATTTGGATAAACTCTACTTATGGAAACTAAGAATTTGGTTGTATGGGCGACTGAATCTGAAGGGTTCAAACTCTACTCCAACGGCTACTAAATCTTCCCAAATAGCGTCTCATTCAATCAGTATTGATGGTGTCCAATCAGCGATTGAGGAGCGATCCTTCGAAGGACCTTGGAAACTGCTAGTTCGAGATCAAAGGAGTATAAAAGGAGATCAATAGTGACTGTTGCTATGAGAGATTAGAACTTACAATTCCAAAGTGTTGAGTTATTCAAATTCACATTCTCTTGTTCTCGAGTGCTCAAAATCTTATCTTTGAGAGGTTTTGTAAGAGTGATAAAGTGTGACATCTCTTGTAACCTTTCAACGATTCATATAGTGGAATCCAGCCAATCGGCTGTCATCGTGGGAGAGTGGACGTAGGCTTACTAAAGCAGAACCACTATAAACTTGGCGTGCAATTTTCTCTCTTACTCTATACTATCTTTATAGTGTTCTGCACGTCTTTCCTTTGAACTTTTTGTGCGTGTGTTTCAAATCTGTTCTAATTCCGCATTAAGTTTTTAAATTGATCAGAATTACCTATTCACCCCCCTCTAAGTGATATTGCTAGAGACAACACTTCCCTCTATTTACACCCATGTCCAAACATACCGCCATATCCATATAATACCCTTCCTACGTTCATGCCTTCATCAACCCTCAACAGGTATAGCTTTCAGATTCCAGGTTTTTAGCTAACATCTCCATTCATCCGTCGTCCTCCTCGCATGCCCATGCATGTCCGAGGCTCTTCGAGACAAGAACAAACCCGATAATTGTGAATTTGAGAAGGATGAGACCGGCCGAACTTGTCTCAATGAGCGTATTAGATTGTCGTTTAAAGTTGTCATGTTGAGCGCAAAAAAGATGGAGTTTTGCCAACCCTGAATATTGTTGTTCTATACCCAAAGAATACGAACTTGTTACAACCTGATCAATTTCAACAAGTATTCATAAGTGTGAAAAATCCATTTGATGGTTCGTAAATTACCAAGATTAGTAACTTTCATTATGCATAACTTATTAATGCTTCGAAATATACAATCAAAATTGTTGGAGTGATTTATCAACTTTTGTTAGAGTAAATTACCAACTAATTTTGGGTTACTGACTCTCATTTGAATTACTAATCGACGTCTAATTGTTTTTATTTGGAGTCACCAATTTTTATTTGCTTTGATTATTAATTTCTTACATTTACTAATTTATTTTAGAGACTGCGAATCTAAATTAACATGACTAGCCAGTTTTTGCCCCCATCAAATTACCGTATGGTATTTAATTGTTAACTCTCATTTAAGTTACTTACTGACATTTCAATTTGCCAACTTTTCTTAACACTTACAAATTTTGATTTTCATTTCTTAGTGTTGACACCAAATAATAATGAGTTACCGAAGTGGCTTTAGTATCACCATTTCTCGAAAATCGGTAAATCGGAAACAGTAAGCTACTCTGAGAAGTTCGGTAAGTTATCGGAAACTTACCGAAATATCCAGAAGTCTAAACCCGATATTCGGGAAGTAAAAGAATAGGGTCACGGATTTTCAAAATTCGGTAAGATTCTGGACATACCGAAGCTGTAAATAGTCGGTAGTAAGAGGAGTACGAAGTCGAAAGAAATCACAGAATGGCCGAACTAGCCATGTCAGCGAGGAGTTATGAGCAAGAAATCCGGATAATAGGTGCAAACAGTTCACGGCAGTTATTGGAGAAGGTTCAAATTTGAAGCCACATTGACAGTTGAAGATCAAGTTTTGGCGGATAAAACGTGGGCAAATGGGAAGTTATTAAAGGCGCCAAGATTCAAAGTTTGAAAGCAGGAAAATAACCAACGGACGGTTATGGAAAGCTGAAGAATAATAAATACTCGAAAGAGAAGAGAAAAAGACAGATTAACACACATCCAAAGAACTCAAGTTTTTCTGCACTTTAACTTCCCTGTATTCTCCTTTCCAGCATTTAGAGTTTCTGCAATCCCAGTTTATTTTCAAGCTTTCTACTGCTTTCGTAGGAGTATTGTAACATAATCTGAATCTTTGTTGATCTCAAATCCATATTCGATCCACTGATTTCCTACCCATTTCATTTCTATCCGTATTACTTCGTGTTTTCACTAAAATTTCCTTTCGAGAGTTGAGCCACAGAACCCTCTTAATAAAAACCGAAGACTGAATTTCGGTGAAAGATATTCCTTGTTGCAAAAACGAGCGAACATCTTTTTGACACGCCCGATGGGACCTGTGTGGTAAGATTAAGAGAATGGTGAGAACCAGAGTTCAATCAGATGGAGTACCAGTTGGTAATATCAACAACACAGATGATGGAGCATGATCGGAGCATTCGGCAGCGAATGAGGAAGTACTCCATCACAATGCTGACATTCCTCGGCAATTGAATGAAGAACAAATTCACGCGTTGGCACCCGACAATACTTTGGTAGCCACGATGAGGAGAATGTTTGAGGAGCAGCAGAATGAGCTCACCAACCATATGGTGCGTCATGTCACGGATGTGATAAAGCCTATGATGATTAACGCCATAAACGAGGTAATATCGCGTCCTAGTTCATCCTCTCAAGTCCCTCCTTTTTATGTAAATCCCCCTAGTACAATACCATTTTCACCAGCATCGGGACATCCCAATGTTGTGTATAATGGTAGTGGAGGATCAAATCTGCAACCTCCAGTAAGAATTATACCAAGGCCGGAGAATCCTACAACAGCGAACCTAGTGAATAGTGTGAGTGGTTACAATTTTCCTCAAACTGGCACTACTGATGCTAACGTGATCAATCTCATAGTCTCAAATTTACCGTCAGTATGGAATATACCTCAACCAATGCCTAATATTGATCCTATAAGACCGCCTGCAGCTCAACCATATCCACATGTGGTGGAAAACCCTCTCTACAGGCCGCCACCCATTAACTTTAATATGGATCAACAAAGCATGAACAGACATCAGCAGATTGACCCTAGGGGGCAAGATCCTTAGTTGGGCCAGCAGAATTTAAGGTCATGGAACCCAGACAGAGTTGCAGAATTGGTAATGCAACAATTGGGAGCAGAGAGAGGCACACCAAGACCTGTATACAGGAAGCCACATCCCGATTGGGTGGATAACATCTCATATCCAAGGGGATTTAAAATGCCAGATTTCGCTGTATTTACAGGTGAGGAAGATCAGTCAACTGTGGAGCATGTAGGTCGTTTTTTAGCACAATGTGGAGAGGCTGGAATAAATGAATATTTAAGACTAAGGCTATTCCCATTGTCATTATCAAAGACAGCATTTACTTGGTATACAAATTTGCCAGCAAATTCTATTCAGACATGGGTTGAGATGGAGAGACAGTTCCATTCTCAATTTTACCGAACGGTACCGGAAGTAACAGTAGCCGACTTGGCCAGAATGTACCAGTATGGCACTGAGACAGTAGATCAATTTATTGCTCGTTTCAAGAAGTCAAGGAATCAGTGTTTAACTTCTCTCACCGAAAAGGAATTTACAGATTTGGCTTTCAATGGGTTGAAGTTCAATCTCAAGGAGAGATTTGAGGGGCAAGCTTTTGATGATCTCTTTCAATTAAATGCTCGGGTTTCTAAGTATGAGCACCTGCTGAAGGATAAGGATAAGAAGCCGACAAAGGATAATCGGCAGACAATAGCATCGGTTGAAAGTACCGAATACAGTGACTTGACCGAAGAAGAGAATGAGATAGCGGTAGCAACTATGGTACTTGAAAAACCATATGTGTGCCCAGCTTTGAGACCAGCAAGGGTAAAAGACGTGTCCAAGTTTAAAGCCAAGAAAACGAGTAATTATTCCTTTGATATCTATAAGTTGGATGAGATATTTGACTTATTGCTGAAAGATGAAATGATTAAATTGGCTGAGGGACAGGTGATCCCATCCAAGGAAGAAATTACGGATAAAAGGTATTGCAAATGGCATCATTCCAAGACTCATGATACGGTGAATTGTATTATTTTTAGGAAGACAATTCAAGAAACGATTCGCCAAGGTAAGATCAAGTTTGCTGAAGACAAAGGCAAGGCTCCAATGGAAGTAGACACAGATCCTTTCCCGAAGATGGTCAGTATGGTTAATGTGCATGAGTCTACAAGATATGATAATAAACAACTATGCACCCGTTGTCATCAAGAATTAAGTCATCAGCATTGGGAAGTTCCGAAGTTCCAGTATATGAGGGGAACAAGAGGAAGATACAGATCGGGATCATTCGTCCGTCGGGAAGGTAGACCATAGATAAAGTCTGAGATCGTAGTAACTAAAAATGTTTCGGCACAATCAAAAAGTCAAGGAGCTCAATCAAGGTAGCTAGCACAAATGCCTGAAGGGCAGGAGTTATGTGCCAAATCACCAAGACAAGTTCCTCCAACTCAAGAAGTTGAAACACGAGTTCATAAGGAGAAGGAAGCCCCAAGAAAGCCTGAAAAGAAGAAGAGTTTATGGCAGCGATACAAAGAAGGGGATCCCAAAGTAGGATTGCTTGGAGAATCTAGTGGAAAATTTGATTACGTGGTGTACTATGGAGACACAAATGATTACTTACCCCCGTCATTGCCAGTTGAACCATCTGGTTGGGGAGATGAATTTGATGATCCGCCACCATCAATTTCCTAGGAAGTTCAAAAGACAAAGACAATTAAGATCCCACACGATCCTCCTGAAGGAAAATGGTCCGTAGCTAAACCGCCGGGGCAAGCATCTTACCGAACTGCAAAAAGACGTTTTCAGCGAATGAAAAGCAGACAGAGAGATTTCGAGAATCGTCGGGACAGAGGAATGCCATCACAGATTCCTACATTCAGATCTTTTAGTACGAGAAGAAATTGGGTTTGGAAAAGAAACCCTGATAAAGAACCTGTCAAACCAGAAAAGAATTCTGTGTATGATTCGGGAAGTAGTTCTCACCACGAGGTGAAAAAGGGGAAAGAGGTTCAACAAGTCTCCCAAACAATTAACTTTGGGCAATTCCATGTAGCTCTTAATCCGAGGCATCAAGTCAAGATAGAACAAAAGAATTTGAATCTCAAGATGTCGCAAGAAGATGACAAGAGTTGCCGAGCTGGTCATTCCAAAATGCCGAAAGAGAATCGTTCGCCAATGAGGATCAACATGGTCCATGCTAAGCTTCCAGCTGAATATGGAGCTTGTTTAGTGGTAGAAGAAGAACTCGAGCATATTTCAGAGAAAGAAATAGCAATGGCAGAATTCGAATTCTCTGATAAAGAAATGATAAGGTTTGATAAAGTACCCTCAGACAAGACTAAACATTTAAGGTCCTTGTTATTTCAGGTAGAATCAATGGTCAAGCTGTCGGTAAGATCTTTGTAGATGCCGGAGCTACCTTGAATCTCATATCTTATAGGTACTTCAAGAAGTTGGGAAAAGGTGATGATGATATAATTCCGTCGAATGTTCAGCTATCTGATTTCCTAGGAGAAGTTACCGAAGTCAAAGGGGCGGTTGTATTGGATTTAACCATAGGATCCAAGACATCAAGGACGACTTTCTTCGTGATAGAGTCTGATGGTTCGTACAATTTGTTGCTTGGAAGAGATTGGATACACTCTAATCAATGTGTACCTTCGACTCTTCATCAGGTTCTGGCATTTTGGAATGGTAAGGGAGTAGAGTACATTGAGGCTGATTCGGGACTTGCTTCAATAGGGTTGACTGGTATTCATCAAGATCATCAAGAGTACTCACATGGAGGACATGTTATCGGAATACCGAAAGCAGATTCACAATCCTATGCTTATTCCCGCTTTGGGAATATGAAAACTGAGTGGATTCCCAAGTCTAGCTTGGCATTAGAGGAGTTACATACTCTTTATGGAAAGCGAGCCCTTATTGCAAGAAGTTTGTGAAAGGTACTTCGCATACCTGGCGGAGATGACCCAGTAGAGTGCTGAAGTTTCAGATTGTATTGACGAATGGGAAGAGTCACCAATCAAGGAGCACAGCAGGTCAACAGAAGCTCAAGACCCATTGTTAGAAGTTGATATAGGAGAACCTGGGTGTTTTCGTCCAATATATGTGAGTGCGTTTCTGCAAGGGGGCATGAAAGAAGATTTAATCAACTTGATCAAAGAGTACAAAGATTGCTTCGCATGGGATTACCATGAAATGCCTGGTTTGTCAAGAGATATTGTAGAACATCGTCTTCCTATTAAGAAAGGATTTCGTCCACACAAACAGTTAGCAAGAAGGTTTGCTCCAGATGTGGTTGACAAAGTCAAGGAAGAAATTGAAAGGCTGCTGAAAGCTAAATTCATTGAGACAGCCAGGTATGTAGAGTGGCTTTCGAATATTGTTCCCGTAAAGAAGAAGAATGGGAAATTGAGAGTCTGTATTGATTTTCGGGATCTTAATAATGCCACTCCAAAAGACGAGTATCAGATGCCGATGGCAGACATGTTAGTTGATTCGGCGTCGGGAAATGAGATGTTATCTCTAATGGATGGTCATTCGGGTTATAACCAGATATTTATTGCTAAAGAAGATGTCCCGAAAACAGCGTTTAGATGTCCTGGTGCTATCGAGACTTTTCAATGGATAGTGATGCCTTTTGGGCTGAAAAATGCAGGAGCTACCTACCAGCGAGCAATGAATTTCATCTTTCATGACATGATTGGTAAATTCTTGGAAGTTTATATTGATGATGTTGTGATTAAATCGAATCAGGGAGAGCATTTGGACTATCTTGAGCAAGCTTTTGTTAGGATGAGGAAATACAAATTGAAGATGAATCCAGCTAAATGTGCCTTTGAAGTGCGAGCATGGAATTTCTTGGGATTCCTAGTTAATCAAAGGGGAATCGAGATTGACAAGAATAAGGCAAAGGCTATCATAGAGCTTCCTCATCCTACATCAAAGAAGCAGTTGCAGATGATACTCGGGAAAATCAATTTTCTCAGAAGATTCATTGCCAATTTATCTGGGAAGATAGAACCAATGACCCAGCTCTTGCGTCTTAAAAATCAGGAGGAGTTTATATGGGGAGATAAACAGCAGAAAGCGTTTGATGCAGTCAAAGTTTATCTAACAAATCCTCCCGTATTGATGCCGCCAAAAGCAGGCAGGCCACTAAAGTTGTACTTGTCTACTACCGATTCAACTATCGGGAGTATGCTGTCACGGCCTGTTATAAAAGGGCGTATAGCCAAGTTGGCATTTATCTTGTCTGAATTTGATTTGGCATACGTACCAATAAAAGCAGTCAAAGGTCAAGCTGTTGCTGACTTTCTTACCGAATACCCACGCTTGCAAATGGAAGAAAATGAACAGAATTTAAGTCAAGTTATACCATGGACTATGCATTTTGATGGATCATGTGCTAAGAGTATGGCTGGAGCCGGTTTGATGATAATCTCTCCCACCGGAGAGCTTACAAGGTGTGTTTGTAAGTTAGATTTTGAATGCTCAAATAATCAAGCCGAATATGAAGCACTAATTATCGGCCTAGGAATACTGATTGAGTTGGAAGCACAGTTCATCAAAATATTTGGTGATTCACAGCTAGTGGTGAAGCAATTGAAAGGAGAATATCAGTGCTTAAATGAAAACTTGATTGGCTACTATTACCTAGCCAAGAAGCTATTGGAACGATTTAGAGAATATGACATAGTCTATGTCAAAAGAGAAATCAATTACGAAGCCAACGAATTAGCACAGATGGCTTCTGGTTATAAAATATCAAAAGAGTTGGCTAATATTGTAACTACCATCACATTATCGGTACCTTCTATTGAATAAAGAAAAATACCGATAGCGATCAATGAGGTGATCCGAGAAAAGGATTGGAGGCAGTCTATTATGGAATACTTGAAAAGTCCTGATTCAAGAGATCAAAAGTTGAGGAGACAAGCTCAGAAGTACGTAATATTGGGAGAAGAGTTATACCGAAAATCCTCGGACGGGTTACTATTGCGTTGTCTTGATAAGGACGATGCAAAACTGGTTATGGCAGAAGCTCATGAAGGCATATGTGGAGCACATCAAGCTGGAATTAAGATGAGATGGCTTCTAAAAAGGTACGGATATTTCTGGCCAACAATGATGCAGAATTGCATTGAATATGCCAAAACATGCATTTCATGTCAAAAGCATGGACCTTTGCAATATGCACCTGCTGTAGAGCTTCATTCCATTGTAAAGCCATGGCCATTTCGAGGATGGGCAATGGATATAATAGGTAAGATTTATCCACACTCTTCTCATAAGCATAGTTTCATTCTGTTGGCTATGGATTACTTTACGAAATGGGTGGAAGCGATTCCATACAAGAGCATTAGTCAGAAGACGGTGATCAAATTTATTGAGGAAAACATAATTCACCGATTTGGCTTACCGGAATCAATCACTGCGGATCAAGGGACAGTGTTTACTGGAAATGAAGTTATGGAATTTGTGCAATCAAGAGGAATTAAGATGCTGCATTCCATACCATATTATCCTCAAGCAAATGGACAAGCCGAAGCTACTAATAAGGTCGTGATTGGATTGATTAAGAAGCATTTAGAAGAAAATCCAAGAGAATGAGATAACTTGCTATCGGTAGTATTATGGGCATACCGAACATCACGAAGATCAAGTACATGCGTCAGTCCATATATGCTGACCTACGGACAAGAGGCAGTTCTACCGATGGAGATAACCGTTCAATCATTACGAGTCCAATTACAAAGTGAAATGTTGCCAGAAGATTATAGAGATTGGATGCATATAAATTTGGATGAATTAGATGAAGTCAGGGCAGCTGCTTTGGATCAATTGGTAGCACAAAAGTAAAGAGTAGCCAGAGCTTTTAACAAGAAGGTTAGGATCAAGCAATTTGCTGTCGGGGACTTAGTATGGAAAGCAATTTTGCCATTTAATCTCAAAGATAGAGAATTCGGTAAGTGGTCATCAAACTGGGAAGGCCCATATCTAGTTACCGAAGTGTTCAGTGGAAATGCGTATAGATTGATGAATGTCAATGGAAAAGAACTATCTCGTTCTATAAATGGGAAATTCTTGAAGAAATATTATCCACCAATCTGGGAAACACAAGAAGATTAATTTATTCATCAAAAGCGAAAGTACATTCTGATCTTGGTTACAAAGGTCTTCAGATCTTTAACCAGTTTGAGATTCCGAGCTACAAGTTTGGAATGTAATTCAAGATCATGGTGGAGTTCAAATTGCTGCTCTTTGAGATGTTCTGTGCGACGAGAATGGAAGCGGACAGCTTCAAGTTGCTCCTAAGTTTCCTGTAACAATCGTCTATACTTGTCTGAAGAAACTTCGACCATGGACTTGACACGGGAGATTTCGTCTTTAATTATCCTACGTTCGGTACGGTTATGACTGGAAAAGAAATTGAAAAGTCGACGTGTCGTCTCAACATCTTCTCTAGCATGAAGGCAAGAGTCCCGAACTTGAGCATATGCTTCCTTGGAGTCGCACAATCGGGAAAATTCTTTCACAATTTGGAGCTTAAGAGTCTCAGCTGCTACAATAATAGGTTCAAGGCTCCAAATTTCCTTCACATTGTGCTCAAATTCATCGAAGCTGGCAGGGAATAAGGAGCACAATTCTCACACTAAGTCTAGGAAATTAGAATCCGCAGTTAGGAATACCTTAGACCTGAAAATGTCCGTCAGTTTGGTAATTTCTAACCTATGCTTATAATTCAGTAACAAAGCATGATGTCCCTGGGATAGCAGTTCATGTAGCCGTTTCCATAAGGATCGATCATCTGTAGGCAATTGGATAAAAAGTTATTCATGGTTAAAAGAAATGAAGAACAGTTGTCAAAACTGGGATCATGATACATTTAGCAGAGAGTTTACCTTCATGTTGGCTATTACAACGTCTATATGATCGAGACCAAAGAGGCAACTGAGATGAAGAACCATGTGAAGACATCATGAGCAAGATTGCAAATGTGCAGGATGAATCGTGCAAATTGGGCAGTTATAAATAGAAAGGATATAGAGCAGATCATGGGTAGCGGCATGCCAGAGCTTTTCTCGGATAATTAGAAGAAGTGGAAGAACATGGCCCATAAATGGAGGAAGACGGTTACCAGCATTGCCGCCAAAAAAAATTCTTTTGCAAGAGAAAGTATGCAAAAGTCATTGGAGTTATCGGGAAGCCTTATCGTCGGAATCTTTGTTAATCATTGAAGATTATCGGGAAGCCTTATCATTAGATTCTTTGTTAATCATTGAGGATTATCGGGAAGCCTTATCATCGGGATCTTTGTTAGTCATTGAGAATTATCGGGATTTTTGTTTGTTATTGAGGATTATCGGGATCTCTGTTAATCATTGAAGATTATAGAGGAGCAGATGTTAGAATTCGGCAAATGAAGCAAAAGAACATTTGAGTCAGAAAGAACAAGATTTTCATTTCAATTTCCTCAACAGAGTCTTGGCTTCATTTACAAAAGAGCGGAGCTCAAATTCTAAATTAAAATTTTGTTCCATGAGCTCCGCCCTCTGCTTTTCACAAGTCTTGATCGACCCACAGGTGGAATCATATTCTTTCCTCAACTCCTGACATTTCTCCAGCTTTCGTCTAACTGATGGACAAAGATGACGCATCTTCGCTTCTTGTTCCACCATTTGGACCTCTACCTTCTGCAGTTCTGCCTCAAGCTCTGCTTTTCTTTCTGCCAAGCGGTGAAGTTTGTTCTCTTCAGCTTTGTAATTGTCATAGAACAAGCGGGTGTCTGCACATTTGCGGGTTATTTCATCTCGAATGGCTTGACCTCGCTGTTCTCCGAAGAAAAGATGTGGAAGACGATCGGTGTTAATCCTGATGGTGTCCACAGCATCCACAAAACCAACGGCGAAGATATCACTTTTGTCCTGGAAGTCTTGGGAAAGAGTAAAAGAAGGATTACCAGAACATACTTCCTGAAAGAGAGTTCTTGCTCGTCTCTCTCTGTCAGAGTCCGTAATCAACTTCCCATAGCCAGACTCTAATAAGTTAAGAAGTTCAGTCCATTTAGCCTTAGCCACTTCCTTAGAAACTTCAGAAAATGATGCCGGGTCTATAGATTCTGGAGGACAATCAACAGTGGAGGAGCCAGAAAGATCTATGAGCAGCATATTTTCCACTTCAGTTTTCTTCTCAATAGATAATAGAGTTATCTCAGCTATGGCAGAAGGAGCTTGTGAAGAAGATGAGCTTGTCATAAACGTTCCCTGAAGAGGCAGAGTGATAGTTGAAGGTTGTACAAGCGGCAGAGGTACATTAGTTGATGGGCCTTCAAGAAATTCCCCATCAAGAATCAGAATTCTTTTTGATGCAGATGAAGGCTCATCAGTACCTGTAAACACAGCTATGAGTGTTAAAACAAGAATATAAGGAGCATTCACCATTCGGTAAAATGAAGACAATATTTACCGATAGAGGTTGGAGATTTTCCAGTCTGAGGAGAAGATGGATCATCAGCTAATTCCTTTTCTTTAAGTTTCGAAGCCTGGATTTGCGTTGATGTGATAGGAAGTTCTGTCGAAGGAGCAGGAAGCACCAGTGCAGGGTCAAAAATTGCTATATCATCATCATGAGCATTGGCAGAGGGGGAAGAAAGCAAAGCTGCTTTCGATTGGTATATCTTAAGAGTCTTCCCTGAGTTATATTTAAAAGAAGAAAAGCACATATCAGTATTGACAAGTATGCTCATGATTAGCAAAAACTTTGATATCAAAGTTACCTTTCGGTGTATGCGGCTTTATCATGGCACGAAGTGTGGGACTGACAGATGGGCTCCTTGCTAATGATGATAAAGGTCGATCGGTAGCTCTTTCTATTGCAGGCCTCTTTGGCGCCTATTCTGGAGCAGGCAGTTCTAAGATTTTTCTCTTTCTTCCTGCTGTGAACAAAGAACAATTAGACACAAACAAATACCGAATGAAGACACACATTGAAAGAAGGAGAACAAACTGACCTTTAACATGCTTAGCCGGTTCAGCGGAAAGAATGTCTTCATCTTCGGTTGATTGAGGAAGTGCAAGAGTAGCCGTCTCTTTTATTCTCGAAAGAATCATGTCCAGCGGCTCTAAGAATACAGACTTCCGATAATTCTTCCACCAGAAGTTGAAGTCTTCTGAAGAGCGATCAGCATCTGCGACGAACTCGGTAACACGGAACAATCGGTAAATGTCCCGAATCAGTTTGTTCAATTCAGTGAAGTTTTGGCCGTCGCCTACCTTGCAGAATACTTTATGGATGGAAGAAAAGGAAAAAGTATAGAGAGCCGGGATAGGAATCCCTTGAATCAACCCAAATTGTCTAGCACAATATTGGGGGGAGTAGATTTCAAAGCCGGCAACAAATCTACCCTTTGTTGAAAACCTAACAGGGAGGTCAACAGAGGTTAGAACAACTTGCTAAAAATCACTCTTATTTTTCTGAAAAGAAGGAAGAGATGATCTGAATTCGGGAGTGAGAAAAGGAGAAAAAGAGAATTGTTTCCCTTTGATTGAAAAAATTTGGGAAACAAAGAACCGAAAATAAGATGATTGCCCCTCTGGAACAGGAATCAACTCTTGGCTTAAGGCTCGACAGATAGGATGATTCAGGATAGAAACCGAAGGGGGTTGTGTGACTTGATCCCTGGAAAACCAAAAAGGAAAATAAAAAGCCGACCAGACTTGGAGAATCCAGAGGGGACCACCATAGACCCCATCTATTTCATCTGAAGCAAGTGAGGAAGCAGAGTGGGCTAAGCCTCGGTACAATAAAGATAAAATGGTTTTCCCTAAAGATAGGAGAGTTCCCGAAACCAAGGCAGAAGCTATAGCTACAAAGTCCTTTGAAACTCTCACAATAGGGTGGCAAAAAAGGAATTTACAGAGCCAGTACATGAGGAAAGCAGTGTGTTCCTCGTCGGTAACTTCTCCATCTTTCTTGAAAAACTTACCGATAAAAGCCCCGTAAGCTAGTTCAGAATCAGATAACTTACCGAGTCCTTGGTAAGAATCTGCAAACAAAATAGATGGGTCCGTGCCTAAAGGACTAAGACCAGTAAGGCAATGGATGTCAAGCAGAGTTACCGACATCGGGGAAAAAGGGAAAAAGAAACAATTGGTTGAAGATGACCAAAAACAAGATAGGGCACTGACTAGCCCATGGTTCAGATGACAGTCAAAACAACATAGGTGCAAGGCATTATGAATCGAAAGCCCATCCCAAAGAGAGCCCTTGGAAGGAAGAAGTCGAAGATACCATTGGTAAAAATTTGGTTCAAAATCAGAAAAAGCCCTAAGACGAGAAGGACGGGAATGCCAGTTGTAAGCCAGAACAGAAGAGTGGTGGATTGGAAGTACCTCGGTTTGATGGCGAGGGAAGAAATCAGAAAGAATTGCAGGAATCGAAAACTGATTGTAAGCAGCAAGGCCAAGAATATAAGAATCCTCGAAATCATTTTGCACCGAGAATAGATGCCGTTCATCGTTGAAATCATCAGAGTCTCTGAACTTGTGATATCGCTCTAGGGCATTTGAGGCGAGAAAAGAGGAAGCTTGAGCCTTGGGAGCCATGGTATTTGGTCAAGTGCATGAAAAGGCACGAAGAAATGAAGAAGTGAAAGAGCAAGACAATAACGAAGAGGATGAGTTTCTGGAAAAAGCACGTCTGAAGGCGAGAAATCAGATTGTGTAGGGACGTCTGATATATGTACTAAGTTGATACGAGGAGGGGTTGAAAAGGCAAGCGCGCGAAACGAGGCGGCAAAATGGCGCTGGAAGTAAAAAGTAAGTGTCTTGTCATCTTTGGCATTTAAAAGAATTAAAATTCTTTTAATTCTTTTAAAAGGGGGCATCTGTTGACACCAAATAATAATGAGTTACCGAAGTGGCTTTAGTATCATCATTTCCCGAAAATCGGTAAATCGGGAACAGTAAGCTACTCTGAGAAGTTCGGTAAGTTATCGGAAACTTACCGAAATGTCCAGAAGTCTAAACCCGATATTCGGGAAGTAAAAGAATAGGGTCGCGAATTTTCAAAATTCGGTAAGATTCTGGACATACCGAAGCTGTAAATAGTCGGCAGTAAGAGGAGTACGAAGTCGAAAGAAATCACAGGATGGCCGAACTAGCCATGTCAGCGAGGAGTTATGAGCAAGAAATCCGAATAATGGGTGCAAACAGTTCACGGCAGTTATTGGAGAAGGTTCAAATTTGAAACCACATTGACAGTTGAAGATCAAGTTTTGGCGGATAAAACGTGGGCAAATGGGAAGTTATTAAAGGCGCCAAGATTCAAAGTTTGAAAGCAGGAAAATAACCGACGGACGGTTATGGAAAGCTGAAGAATAACAAATACTCGAAAGAGAAGAGAAAAAGACAGATCAACACACATCCAAAAGAACTCAAGTTTTTCTGCACTTTAACTTCCCTGTATTCTCCTTTCCAGCATTTAGAGTTTCTACAATCCCAGTTTATTTTCAAGCTTTCTACTGCTTTCGTAGGAGTATTGTAACATAATCTGAACCTTTGTTGATCTCAAATCCATATTCGATCCACTGATTTCCTACCCATTTCATTTCTATCCGTGTTACTTCGTGTTTTCACTAAAATTTCCTTTCGAGAGTTGAGCCACAGAACCCTCTTAATAAAAATCGAAGACTGAATTTCGGTGAAAGATATTCCTTGTTGCAAAAACGAGCGAACACTTAGCAACGCCGTATAGTTGTTGACGCTTTTAGTAATTACCAGTCTTATTAAAGTGACATATCAACTTTTCTCTAACTGATCTACCAATTAGTTTTAGGTTATCAAGTCTCATCCGAATGACTTACCGAATTTATATTTCTTTTAACTAATTACCGACTTTCCTTATTTTGTACTAACCCTTGTCTGCTTTTCTTGATTGCCCCTTCAATTTACCCACTTTTATATGAAATTACTAACTTTAATTTTAAATTATTTTTTATCAACCAGTTATGAGTAATCATATCTTATTACTAGTCTTTTGGTACTTACTAACTTTTTTATTGGGTTACTTTCTACTGGATTACTTTTTCGAAAGGGTTCCTTTATCAAGTATGAAGTGGGTTGGTAATTTAATGTAATAGGTCGTAAATTTATGCCGCTACTATGAAAGTTAAACAAATGTTGAAAATTTCTCTTTTTCAATGGATCTTATGAAATCAATTTACAAATTGATAGACATTAAAAATGAGCTGGCCCAATTTTTTTACAAACTTATCATAAGAATCTGTATATGTCAATTTTTATCATACATAACATTGCTCATTTTAAAATGTAAACATGTCATTGTTATTTGTGAGTAGAGTCCAAAACATCCAGATGTTCGACATAAGTCTGTCGAATTGTTTATATATTAGATTTAGGAGAAGTTGATTATTTATACATACATAGGTAGCTAACTCAACAGAAAGTTGGTAAATTAAATAAAAAACAAATGTATGTCGGTAAGAAAGTCAAATGAGAGTTGATAACCCAAACTTAGAAACTTAATTAGAGAAAACTTGATAAGTCATGTGAAAATCTGTTGATTGGTAAGTTAAAATAAGAAAACCAAATAAATATTGATAACTAACTCAAATAGGAGTTGATGATGCAATATTAATTGATAAGTTAATTGGGGAAAAGTTGTAGAAATTTTATTGTTGATTTAATTTTCGATGTTTGGAAAGTCTAAGAAAAAAAGGCGACGGAGAATCTTTCATAGTCGATGGAAAGTTTATGCTTGAATTGAAGAAAACGATTTCTTAACCTAAAAATCAGCGCTCAGGCCCGAGTTCGCTGAGGCTAAGCCCAAGTTCCTCGCGATTGGCCCGAGAATCCCTGTCTCCCGCGCTTGGGCTTGAAGATCCCGATGGCCGAGCCCGGGTCCCCCAAGGCCGAGGCCTAGTCCTCGGCGCCTGAGCTCGAGGCCAGTCACCTATACCCGATATTGATAGAAAGAAACTAATACAAGCTAGTTGATGAATGCAGTCTCTTAACGAAGGATCTCACGTGTATTCAGAATTTCAGAGAAGCGAACGAGGGTGCTGATCGATTGGCCAAGTTGGAAGTTAATTACTTGCATCAGACTCCTGTTATTTTCTCTCTTCGAACGTTGTAAGATCGCATCATGTCTCCGATTTAAATAGAGCAGCTATCTTTATCGAACTTGTAATTACTACTAGCAGGTTTGTATTTGAGATTTACTAGTAATGAAATCAGATATCTCATTGCAAAAACAAAAAACAAAAAAAAAAAATTCATAATCCGAAGAATGTCGTCCCAATATTAAACTTGATTCGACTCAAATATGCCTCCACCCGTCAGCTTATGAATATTCCCCATTTAGGGGATAAATTGACTTAATATTTATTATATAAAAACCAAACCCAACGAGAATTTTTCTAATCAAGTTATTGAACTTGCATTTTATGACATTTCCAACTAAGTCCCTCTGGCTCCAAACACAGATACTTGAAATTAATATATCAGTCGAAGCCAACAAAAGTCTGATGTGGATTTTTTTTTTCTTTTGACTCCCGTGGCTTATTGCTTAATGCATTGGACTTACAATGAGAGACTAACTTTTGAGTATGGGACTTTGTGAGACCACTCCAATTGTTATAAAAGCTTTAAACTGTTACTTCTCCTCACGCTTAGTCTGGTCTTTTTACCTAGTATTAAATGTGAAAATATTTAATTGTGAAGGCAAATGGGAGCCTAAAAAGATTTGAAATCAGGACTTCCTGCTCTGATACAATGTGAGAGTTTGTGGAACTCCTGCCGACTGTTTAAAAAGCTTAAACTGTTAGATGAATGCGTGGTTTAATGTTTAATTATTCAATCATTGAGCAATGAGCTTTCTCGACATAAATGTTGCACTGAATTTGTTCCACATTAAAACTCTTGCTGGTTCTATCAAGCACCTCAGCTCACTAAACCAAATTTAGAATTGGACGGATTCGATTAAAAAACTTATGCAAGTTCAAAGACTTGGTTAGATGAATTAATAAATTATAAGGACTTTCGGCAGGAAAAAATACACAAATAATTTACTACACGAACATATGTAGCCCTTGTACCACACGATTTGTGCATGTCTCTTTAGGAAAATGAAAGCAAATTTTCCTTTTCAAACGATGAATAACAGTTTCCAATTTATTTGCAGATTTCGGCTAGAAACCGAAAGATATTGTCATTATCTTGGAAAACAGATACTGAACTTAACATGCGGGTTGAAGTTCTCACGAGTATTTGATCAACAATGCTTTGATCAATCTTTTATTATGTTTCGACCAAAAAAAAAAATTCTTTTTGTTATGCAACTTTCCAATTAAAAAGCTAGCTTCACCGCCGAGGCTTTAAAATGATAACCGCTAGGACGCTTTGGCTGAAATTGGTATATGGTTGGAAGGATAACAAAATCGTAGAACATAGAACACCATATCTTATATTCAATATTCAAAGCATCTCTTCACGATTGATGTATTTGTTCCGGAGCATGAATCACTTAAGTTGTTTTGCGAAAAATATGGCATTTCTAGAAAATATTTTTCAGCAAGTCATTTTCCGACGTTTGGCTAAAATTTGAAAATGCACTAGAAGATATTCTTCCGCCGTTTGGTATGGAAAATTCTATTTGATTTTCCTCCGTGCACCCATTTTAATTTTTTTTATTTTATCTTTTCTTTATTAAAAAAATCAAAATTTTAATTATTTTTTGTTTTTTTACTTTATTTTTTTGTTTTTTCCTTTTCCCCACCTTCTGTCACAGGCCGGCGACCAATTAAAAAACATTAAAAATTACGATTTTTTGAAAAATAAATAAAAGATGAAAATAAAGTAAAAAATAACTAAAAATAATGAAATGTGAAAGAGAGGAGGAAGGAAAGATGAGGAAAATATTTTCCTCTTCTCAAAAAGAGGAAAACATTCCTTACTTTTGAAGGAGTTTTTTTTATGAATGAAAAATGTTTTCCTCGACTAGCTTATTTTTCGCGAACCAAACACCGAAAAATTCAAAAAATATTTTCCTGAAAATTGTTTTTCGCCAAACGAAACCTTAATGTAGAAAACAAATACACATTTTAACACGACAGCTGCAAGCGAATTTATAATTCACAGAATGGTAAAAGATTGGAAAGAAACTACTCGAATGACAAAACCTTGTGCATTACCATCATCGTTATTATGATTACTATTATAATAATTTTGTTATGTGATTATTATTGTGATTACAGTGCACTTGCTTTTGTGAAACGAAAATGCGATTTCCTCGATTATCCTTTCTTCAGCTGAGGCGGGTAATCAGTGGCGGGCTGAATAATCAACGGGTCATATGTTTAACGTGCTCGCGGGTCCGGAAGAGAGAACGGTCAAAGCCCAAGCGCAAAGAAAATAAAACAAAAAGGAGAAAAAAAAAAAAAAACGATCGTGAAATATCGGACAGGCGTCACAGTTTTATTCTCGGATTCGAACTTTTCCTGAACGAGCCGAGAGAGAATCGACTGAAGAGAGAAACGGAGGAGATAGGCATGATCGCGTAGAGGGAATGGATCCGGAGCAGACGTTTATTCGGGTCCAGGAGCGGTTCTCGCAGGTTCTGACGCCTCGACTCAGAGCTGCTTTGGAGTATGTCTACCTCTTCATTGCTGTCACTCTCTTCTGCATCCTCGTCGTCATGCACGCCAATTACGTTCAGCAGGTACCCTCGATTGTCGCTCTCGCTTGTTCTGAGTTATTTCTTTGCGAGTTTAGCCTAGCCTGTATTTGGGTTTTTTTCGCCGAATGACTTGATGAGTAGGGTCATGTTCTGTTTCCGAAGTTTGTTTAGCCGGGACACATCAGTTAATTGTGTTGCGGTTCTTTTGGTTACTCTCCCCAGTGTTTGCAGTGCGATGATTTGGTGAGATTTAAGGGTTAAGTCACGCGGGTTTTGCTTGGGCGAGAAATTGATGCGGGCTTGAGACAAAATTGGACCTTGGGGGTTATTTAACACTCTCATGTTGTGGGCGAGCATATTGATTCGGATAGTCATGCGTATCTTATCCCGTGTGGGGTGATGATCTGTTGAAGTGTAGCCTTAAGTTATGCAGGTCGCGTGCTTGCCATTAACTATTTCGTGCTTCCAATTCGTGAATAATTTTACTTTTTTGGTTGCCTAAGAAACATCAAGTTTAATGCCAGTATGTGTTAAGGTCGTTGCTTTGTGCTGAGTGATGATCATCGCTGGGAAGTGAATCGAAATCAAATCCATATTTTCCACCTAGCGAGGTCCAACGTTAGAATAAACAGGAGGTGTCTGTACTTCTCTCTCTCTCTCTCAAGCGCGTGCTTTGATTTATCGCTTGTTTTGTTCAGTTGCTGGTATTCTTTCTACTGCATCCTGCGTTTCGTCTTTCATTCAACTAAATAGTAAACACAACCTGAAGTTTTAGATACTTTAAGATATGATCATCTCTACTTTTTTAGTGTTTTTGCACTTTGGCTATTGTGATACAAGACTGAAATTTAGTTCTTGTTATCAGCCTGGCTGTTCTAGTGAGTTCGCTGGAGTCAAAACAGCAGATGCCCAACTCTTTCATATCAAGGTATGCGATCATTTTGTTGTTTATTCCAATTTGACTCTACTTTTGATCGCTTGTCTCTATTTTCTTCCCTTTTTTTTAATTGTACCTTTTCCTTATACTCGTAGTTAACTCTGCACTCTGTATCCCTTTTTGTCCTTTGTTTTCTGCTTTTGTGGGGTGCTATTTTTTCCTTATGCATTCTCATTCATACTTGGAACCTGACGAGTAATTATTGAGGTTTGTGGTGATGGGAAGAGTTCAATATTTTGTGTTGTGCTGACCTAATAGTAGTTTGATTTTGCCTGACATAATCAACATTTTCTTGTGGGAATCTCCACATTCATACAATGTCTACACATATTTTGGGTCAACTGCCGAATTCTCTATTAAAGCTTGTCTGCTTTACTTTCCTGCTTTATTGGGTTGCCTTAATAAGTCGTCAATTTTAGCATGTATTTCCGTTTTATGTAGTTGCATCAGTAAATGATCAGTTTCAATAGGAAGACATGTAATAATTGCCAGTGATGTCGCATACCTTGTATTTCCGTTTTATGTAGTTGCATCAGTAAATGATCAGTTTTAATATGCAGACGTGTAATAGTTGCCAGTGATGTCGCATACCTAAGGCATGATCGAAGATATAAAAGTAGAGGAGCTGCTGTTAACTTGGAAATACTGGTAGGGGTTGTGGGAACAGGCTATTATATGATTCGGCAAACTTGATGCCTTGATAATTTGGGACTGTGAAATGAGTGGGGAAAAGCTAAATGGAGTGCATGGCAATTGGTAGCTAATTTTAGAGTTATGGACATATGTTATATTTAGAAGTTGTTTTATTACTGGTTGTGTTATATCCTATCATGTACTGAACTCTTGAGTCAATTACTTGCGTTGTGATATAAGATAATACTTTTCCAGACCACTTTTTATATTTTTAAAATTTGGTGTCTCAAAAATTTTTCCCCCTTTGCCAAATGTGGAGTGTGATCATTCATTGACGTTTAACTTATTTTTGTAGATAACCAGTGTAGGCTTGTGGTCACAAAATGAGACTGCATTGGGCAGGAGAGATCTTCCTGATTCTGAACATGCAGAGGGCGAAGTTGCAGTTCATAATGTAGATGGAAAGGGATTGACACTTCTGGCTGCAAAGTATTGGTTAAATTGGATTGTCTCAGGTGTTAAAAGGGGCAATCTAGTCTTAAAGTTTTGGAAGACTGACAATGAGCTATCTGAGCATCAAGCGGAAACTTTTCCTAGCAGCCAGAATTCTAAGTCAGCAGATGATGAAGCAATTGGCAGAACTGATAAAGTGGAGTCTCGGTATAGCTTTCCTTTATCTGCCAAAGAAACATTTAAAGCTGCTATTGCTCACTTCGGCAGGAAATGGTACAGACGTCTCTCATTCATATGGAGACTTGTCAAACAAATTGTTGGAAGTTTCTGGAAGTTGTGGGTGAGTGGACTACAAATGTTATCGGTTTTTACTAATATATTTGTTCGCACAATTAGCTCTCATTTACACATTGTTGCTTTTGAATAGGAAATTCTGATGATGGTGAAAAAACGAGGCAGTTTTGACCTCTATTAGCTGTCATTTAGATGTACAGCCATCGTAGGAAGAGTAGGTTACTCAGACTTACAAAATTCTGAATTAGGGTATTTATGTGTGCCTTGATTTAATGGGATCTTAGGCATTCATATCGGGGTTTTGGGTGATGAGAAATTGAAGGATTCACAGTTCTCATCGCATTAAGATTCTATACTTAACAGCAATCAATACTGTGATTTTGGCGACTCTACTCTTCAAATATCCTCCTGCAGTCTTCCTGTTCCCACCCCTCCAGACCCTTGAGCTGTATAAGCTAGTTAGACCGCCCATTTTAAGTGGTGGACAACTCGACTACACTCTAAGAAGTTCCGTTGAGCACCTGGACCTGCTATTTAGATTTTACAATTGCAAAAGCTTGAAATTCTGGATTGCACTTTCAGGGGATGAGTTTGTAGATCTATGTTTTGCTTGAAATTTGGATTATTTCATCATGTCAATTGTTCCTTGCTGCATGTGGCCAGGGTACGCCATAAGTATCACAGCTCATGTTTGATTATGTCTTGTGCTACGCTATCTTTTGGACCTCAATTTTTTCAGCTGGCTCTCTTTATTAGCTGATTTTGACATTTGATCTATACTTTGATTTTGTGTTTATCTGGCATGTGATTTCATAGTTCCAAGGTAATGGTCTATATGTGAAATCTCTGTGTTTCAATGTGGTTACAGATGCAAAATGATTCCTTTGATCGATGTGCCAATTTCCTGTGGCTGAATTTGAGATTTTTACTGCAGAACATTGCAGGTGTGCATTTCAACATCGACATACCCACGTGGTTGCAGATACTTCATTTAGATAGGATCAACTTATATGCAGGTAAAGAGTTGTAATATTGTGAATTTTTAGTATGCACATAGCAAGAGCCTAGATGTAATTCTATCCTTCACCAAGTGAACTCTATAACTTGTAAATGGGTTGGCATTTCCTTTGTGTCACTTTGTGAGTTCTTTTACTGATAAGGAAAAAAAGGTCTTGCAACTTTTAATGTCCACTATTGTGAAATTTTTGGTTCAGTTTGGAGTTTTTTGGTACATATATTAGATGGTTGAGATAAACTAGTCTTTGTATCTTCTGTTTATCGGTTTTTCCTACACCTTTGCATGTGAGGCTTGTGTTCTCTTTTATTGTGGCGCTCTGTATCTCATTAACATCACACATTAAACACAACGAAAATGGAAAAGATAGCATTGCATGGTTCTCTCGCCTTCTCGTAAGTACTATTAGATTCATTGCTTGGAGACGTCTTTTTCCGTGTTACTTGCACTTAGACTGCGTTGGGTCGTTTGGAATTTTCTGTCGGATAGGATAATGATGTCGTACTTATACCGTGTTTGGTAGATGTCTGAAAATAACATGGATATAACACAAATTCCTCCCCCTCTCTCCCCTACCTTTAAGCCATTGGTCATCAACCCAACATTGTTGTTTCCTTGTGCCATTGGCGGTTGTCATCGCGTCCACTATCGTTAGCCATTTGTCGACATGTGGCGCCCAGTCAGCCACCATCTCTGTCCGCCCTCGATCCTTGACACTGCGACCCTTGCGGCCTCACAATTGCCTCAGATCGTTTCGTCGGCATTGGGCGACATCAGATGATCTTTGAACCTCTTATTGCACTCCAGGATCTCCACCATTCCATTTAAGCATAACCGTGAGCCGGCGTAGATGGTGGTGAACGCTGCGAGGGAAACCTTAGTGTGGCGAATCGCGTCGAGTAGCTTGGACTTGATAAAATCTCGGTCTCCACTTTGTCATTGTCCCTAAACAGTAGATCCCCAGCGCGTGGAAGTGGTGGGCCGCTCTTCCTTATGTCCTTGCCTCTGAAGCTCACGAACACATTATACTTCCATTGATGAGTCTAAGCAAAAGACGGAATGCGTTCGCCCGATTTCTTCAATTCCCATTGGGACAATGTGCGATTGTGTGAGAGACTGTGAAAAGGGTGGAAACTTTTCCTTGCAAGTGAAGAATATGTACGTAAAGAGATGGGGCACAAGTTGTTAATGAGAAGGGACGATGAGTGAGAGCTCCGCCATCACTCCAAATTTGGGTGGGGGAACATGATTGCTTGGCCTGAGATCACGATTGGCAGTAGTTGGAGTTGACAACTAGTGGCTATTGCGGTGGTGGTCCCTCCGTGGTGGCCGGTGTATACCATGGATAAGAAAAATCCTTTCCACCTTTATCCCTCTCCCTACATGGGATTTTTTATCTGGTTTATATCCCTCTTTTATCCGGCCTTATCCTGTCTTGGCTACCAAACGTTGGCTTAGATCTTTATGTGCTCGAAGCTCACTATATGTTTGTGAGTACTATCTGGCAATCAGTGTTAGCACTTGCCGCTGGTGCAGATTCTGGATTTATCCATTCTAGTTGTTTATTTGACAATTGGTCAAGAGAGTTGGTTTTTCCTCTCTTACTTTATTCAATCATCTTCTCTTATCGTATCCTGCCATTTGTTGCAGTGCAGTTGATCGAAAGGAGAATTAAAGCGTTTGAACCAACGTACTTGTACACCATGGAAAAGGTATGATGACAGTTATTTGTTCTAGCCCTTTGCATCACAATTTTGCTGAATCACTTATGGTGTGATCGTATAAACTTTTTGACTGAAAGAACTTGTAATAGGGTTTAAATCTCAATCTAGTTGGACCAAGAGAGTACTTTTTTTCCCTGCAGGGATATTTTCTGCTGCCTGAAAATGCTAAAACTCAGCACAACATTCGTACGGTGAATATTAGCATATCAGGTCGACATTCTTGCTTTGGCAACAGGTTAACTTCTTTAACTTAACATATTTTTCATCTGCTTTACAGGAAGGAAAAAGAACTATTGTTTCTTAGTCTTATACGTCTATTGTAAGATTTTAGTCAATTACCATTGCTTTGACTTTGCTTTTGGCCTTTTAAAATTTCAAGAGCCTTTTGTTAGTCCAAGGGTGACGAGATATTTGTTACGCATGCTTATTAAATACATATCCTGGATGGATTTCCATGTTGGTAATTTTTGTCGATGTCAATCACGATTGTTCCTTCCCTCTCCAGTGAAGCGTGGTCTCTGGGTTACATTTTATGATCATCCAGATATATAAGGTCACAGGTGCTTGTTTAATTAGAAATGGTCATCCAGATATATATGGTCACGGGTGCTTGTTTAATTAGAAATGGTAGAAATATAAAGTACTTACCCATAAAGCAGCAATCAGAAGATAGTTTTCCTTCACTGTTGCATAAAGCTTCTCTTGGTGGACACAGGACACACTACGTTGGTATGATCATATATGGCCACTATCGAAAGTATAACCGACTCTCATATGGAAACGTGTTACTTTTAGAAGTTGGAGTGCCGTTCACATTTTTGGCTTCATTTTTAAATCTATTGTGGCAATTTCAGGTGGCAGCAACTTCTGATAAACGGATTTGTTGGATATGATACCATTTTGATGAATAGTTTGCTGAACTCTTCCAAACAAGGTATTTATATGTTTCAAGAAGATTAGTGGTTTTCCTTTTGTAAATTTTCTTCCGAGTTCTCATGTGGAATTTAATTTACTAAGGGCCATATGCTCTCAAGGAAGCCTGCCTCTTGAGCAGATATGTGGTTGATTAAAGTGTTCAGCACCATATTAGGAGTTCTGGAGCATTATTTAATATGAAGTGTCGAGATCAAGATAGCAGAAACATAGACTTATTGAGAGAGTAATCTTTTTGGATACCAATAAATGTATGCTTTTCATACTTCAGAATACTGTAGAGAATTGAGAGGAGGCAAGTCTTCAGCATATGGTCTGCCTACTTTCTTAATCAGTTTTAATGAGAGTGCAGTAGCACTGCAGCAGTGCCCTACCATGTAAGCATTGTGTGGATAAAAGAACTACAAAACTTGTGAGAAAAATGATTGTTGTGTAAAATGAAAAATCTGCACAAAATGCACGGCGGATCAGAGACAGTTTGTGGGGTGGTTTTGTATTTGTGCATTACTCTGTTGTTCCCTTGATAATATCTGTACTTTTACTGATAAATTAAGGGAATGGTTTAGGAAGATATAAGTAAAGAAATCAGTAGTTTTTTACTGGACTTTTAGGATTTATGAACAAAGGAAGGGATTAGCAAGAAAGTTTCTTAAAGAATCTGTTGTGGAGAGTATTCAAATATGAAAGACAAAAGATAAATGTTTCCCATGCAGCTGATCCTGTATGAGGCAAGCTACTATTTATGAAACTGTAGGCTGATGCTCCCGAAACCCAAATTTCTCATCTATTTTCCTTGCCTTGGGATGACTCAGCCTGGTACTTGATGTTATCTGACCCCACCATCTGATTATCATCCACTGGATCTGAGATTATTTTGCCAATATAGATTTTCATGCATTCAATGGGGTTCAAAACATTATAGTGATAGTAAGACAGCCTTTGATGTTCCAGTATGTCAAGTAGAAGATTTATGATTCCCTCTGAATGGGAAACCTCCTGCAGGTTACCTGTACAATTACCAGACCAAGGAGTTCTTCAATCTTAGTTATGCGCAACCTCCGGAAGGTCCAGCAAGATTTGGAGGTTAGATTCGTTTTTTTTCCCCTTCTGTGTCTATGATTGTAGCAAAATGGCAATAAAGGAGAATTTTGTGAAAGAAAAGTAAAAGCTGATAGTGCTCCATTGTTGACATATATTCCTACAGCATATAAATAGTCTGAGGTCAATAGGAGCATGTTGGTCTGGTTGGATTAGTGAGTATTATATTCGCTGGTTCCCTTGGACTTTGGAGTTTTCAATCTACAGATTTTTGGCCAAAAAGAACCTATCAGTGGAATTGATGCCAAACCACCTAGAAGGCAGGAATAGTTTAGTGTGTTTGGAATGGCCGTGGCTTTTACTTTGGTTTTAGATATTTACATTGGAAATTTGACTGTTATGAATATTCTGAATTGAACATTTCAAAATTTTTACTTGAAAACACGTACCTTCTAAAGCCATTTAAGCTTTTAAGAACATTCTTTTCCATAAGACAGATCCTTTTTTTTTTCCTTCTGGTTTCTCTCTCTCTCTCTCTGGCTTTTGTGCAAAAAGCCATACCAACTCACCAGCAATTCCACAAGCTAAGTAATATACCCAAGCCACCAATTTTCTATCTATGATACAACCGTAGTGTCAGTTGATGTAGAAGTTTCAACGTATGAAATGTATACGGTACCAATTTTACATAAACATACATGCTGGACCCCTGTAGAACATGTTCGTGTCAGAAGTAAGACTGTTGGCACAATGCATACCTGTTTTGTAACAGTCATCTTTTTCAGTATAAAATCTGAGTTTACCATTGGATGCTTATATAACATGTTCCTGTTGGTTTGACATAAGAAAATGAAGTGCGCTGTTAGGGGAAATGTATTGCAGGATGTCCGTCGTTTAGATACAGTTTGGCTTTATGAGTTCACGTGCAGGGATGTGAACTTTACTTTGCCTTAATCTGGCTGAACCTGAACCTTGCTTTAGACTTGGTTTCAAGTGGGTAGATGTTTCCTGAGTAACTTACTTGAAGACGCGTGGATGAATTAGTATGGTTATTAAATGTTCCTTTACAAAATTACTAGCGCCGTTGGACTACAATAGTGAACATTGTGTCTTAGCAATGTATTTGTGGATATAGCTAAATGTATTAGCATGAGAGTTGATAGTTATCAAGCTGATAACTTTTGGTTAATTTGTCCTTTTTTATTTTTAAGAGAATCTCGTCACTCAATTTTCAGTTAATTAATTTCGATAGACAAGTAATGCATTTACTGCCCACTTGCAGACTATTTTGTGATGAAGTGTGGAGTGCTCATGATGTCTCTGTTCGTTTTTTTCACAACCACAATGTCCGTATCATTCACATTGAGAGAGACACAAACCCGAATGCTGAAATTCACAGGTTTGTAGTAGATCCCTGGCATGATGGAAGCTGGGTACCTGTTCATGTTTTGATCCAGGAACAGTTTAATAAGATTGCTGTATATATGAAAGTTGTCTGATGTACACTGCCTATTATATGAAAATCGCTGACTTTATGAGTAGCTGTCTGGAGCTTATCTTCTCTCTGATTCGGGTTGGGGGTTCTATAGCTCTTCAGCTGGTGGCATCTTTTGATTTGCACCATCACGTTTCTTCTCTATTTTCTTCTTTCACAAACTTCTATATAATTCTAAGATAATAGTCATTTGCAGTGCAGCTTCAACATCACGCAAGACATCGGCTTCCTACATTTCAACTGATATTTGTGCATGTCATAGAATCCCTTGTCTTTGTACCGGTGAGCACTATGGTTCGAGGATGGTTTGACATTAGTATGGACAACCCATCAAATATTGTAAAATAGTACAAAAAGCTTCTTAACAAACAGTGAATTGGATTGCAGATCATGATCGGGATTCTCTTTTTTCTGTTCGAGTTTTATGATGACCAGCTATTGGCTTTCATGGTGTTAATTCTCGTGTGGTTATGTGAACTATTTACACTCATAAGGTCTCTCTCTCTCTCTCTCTCTCTCTCATACTTATGCACAAGCACGATGAGCCACATGCATACACGTGTGCATAATAGATAAGCTCGTGTCCTTGCTTGCCTGTGTGTTTGTAAGCATTTGTTATTCTTATACCATTGAGCTTATGCATTGTTAGGAAGTTTGCATCCTTGTATTTTATAGGGAAACTGATACTTGCAGCCTTAAACTGTTTTAAAGTGCGAGGATGAGTGTTGTTGAATGGACAGTTTTCTTCCATTCAGTTGATTAGATTGTTTCCTCTTTTGGGTATGTGGCAACCAAGATCGTGATAAATGCAATTATCTAGCAATTGTAGTTTAAATATTATTCCTGGCTAGTGAACTTATGAGATTCTGAAAGCCGGTGAAAATTACTGACCATAATTTTCACTTACTTACTCCAGACAATAAGCACTTGTTCCTGCAAAGTGTCATTTACATTTTTCAAGATTTATCTTTGGTAATCCCCCATAAAGGGGAACCTTTAGTTTATTGACCTTATGGAGGAAATAAACCAAATGCGGTGCAATTGCATAGGTGGTTCCACGTGATGGACTCCTGGGGGAAGGCTCCAGTGATGTTGGTGGTTGGTATTTTCATATGAATGTGTAGTTTAGTTGGCATTCAGGATATGCATGACTCCCGTACTATTATGGCATAAGCAAGCTGCATTTTTGAGTAATTAAATCCAAGGGGTACAGGAGAAGATATGTTTGGTTGGGATTATTTGGTTTCATAACTTCTTTTCAATAGTGACAGATAGTAACAGATAATGACCAGGCTCTGTTGGATATTCTTAGCTAAAATGTATTCTGTTCTTTTGTCCTTTGTCGTCTGCTGCTTTGGATTGGGCAATAGATGGTTTACAGATTGTTCTAATATTTTGAATTTACAATAAATTCTTAAGATAAATTGAACATGATGACCATTGATATATCGATGCATCTTAAACAGTATTATCGGGCCTAAGATAAAGACTTTACCTTCGAATACGGTCTTTTAACTTCGAAGAAAGACTAACAGCTAAAGTCTGATTATCCTTGCAGTGTCCGCACGCCAATATCAATGAAGTTCTTTCCTCGGTTTTTCCTGCTCTATTTCCTGGTTTTCCATATTTATTTCTTTTCCTATTCGTATGGTACGTTTTCCTTTGCCTTTCTTTCTTTTTTATGCACACATGCACGCACGCACACATCTATGCAACATTTAAGCATTTCGTGAACTTTTTCAGGTTTTTCATACCTGGCACTCTCTACAATGGCAGCATTCATGCAGCATCTAATCTTATATTTCTGGAACAGATTTGAGGTAATTGTAATATAGCAAGGGCTGCATTAGCTTATACCCTCAATTAGGAAGCACAGTGTATGGACCTATAGGTCAGAAAGATATTATTAGGATGTTATGCCAGATGGTTCACGGGATGAATATAGTGCTTGGTTAAATGCATATCATTAGAATGATGAATATAGTTTAAGGAGAAGCTCTGGAGAAAGAACCTATTCTGTACTTAGGAATACTCTCTCTCTCTCTCTCTCTCTCTCTCTCTCTCTCTCTCTCTCTCCCCCTATGAAGGCTTGTTTACCTTGCACACTTAGGTTCACTTTCTTGTATTGACCTTATAGGTCCCCGCGCTACAAAGGTTTATGCAAAATCGGCGGTCACAGCTTCAACAGCACCCAGACTTCCACATCACCTCCTCCACAATTCTTGCATCAACATTTCACATCACCAGACTAAACACTAGGAATGCAGGTCCAGCTAATGCAGACATGATAACTGGACCTGGGCCTGGGCAGAGACCTGGATTAGATCTAACCACACAGGAGAATACCATGCGGAATAGTTTCGGGCTTCAGGAACAGGCTGAAACTGACAATGCTGGACAGCCTGACCTACGCCAAGCAGAGGGTGGTGCCAACCCAGGAACTATGAACTCGTTTAGCTCTCTCTTGTTGTGGATATTAGGCGGTGCCTCTTCCGAAGGTCTCAACTCGATCTTTTCTATGTTCAGAGATGTGAGAGACCAAGGACAAGTATATGCAGAACCCCCTAGGCATGAAAATCGCACGACTCCAAATGCTCAATAGTATAGGAAACAAAGACAAGTCAACTGTCCGTTGAAAGAAATGCATCTTGATGTTTAATGGTGAAAAAGGCAATAGGTGAATGGAATTCACTGAGCTTTTGTTTGTACAGATTATATGTGCAATATGTGAGATTTATATAGGTGAACCCCAAAAGAATATAAGTCAGGATTCAAGTTGGGTATGAAGGGAAGACTGGTTGGTGGATATAATTTGTTGAAACATGGTTTTTGTAGGGAAAGCTAATCATTCTGAACTGTTTGTTCCTTTTTTTTGGCATTGGAATATGAAATATGCCATCCTGGTTCAGTAAGGTGTGTGTCCATAACTGATTGCCAGCATCCGGTTGTCCCAATCGACTGCCTTTGTATTATAGGAATGATGGGCACTTGTACTAGGCAGCAATAAAATCTGTGAAAAGTCTAGTTAGGATTTTCACAAGGTGTCGACGAACACTTTACAATTACAGCACCGATATACACGTATCGTTTGATTGCAGAATTGCATTTAGGAAGTCATCCCGCTCAAATTGCAAAATTCTTAGCACAAACTATGTTAAATAGACTCGGACTTCTAAGTAGGAACTAGGAAGGACAGAATGAAAAGCGAGTGAAATCAAGAAATTTCTCATATACAGTAATGGTAAATCAAAATCATCTGGGTAAATTTCCCTTTCGGAGAAAATTCAAAATTAGGTGGAGAATTTCTTACACAATTATGGTTTTTTTATTTCTGGGATAATTATCCAAAAAGTTCTAAACTTATTATATGACGGTCAATTTAATTTTAAACCTTTCAAGTGTATCAATTTAATTATGAACCTTTTGATGATTTGTCAATTCAATCCTAAACCTTTTGATGATTTATCAAATCAGTCTTAAACTTTTTAATTGTGCCAATTTAGTCATAAACCTTTTCAAGATTTGTCAAGTTAGTCCAAACCTATTAGTTGGATAATTAATCAAAAGGTTTAGGAGGACTGAATTGGCCGCCGTACAATATACTTAAAAAAAAAAAATGGACAAAACAATTTTTTCCTTTTATTTGTTTGCATCATCAGAATTTTTGAAATCTCTCTTCTCTAGATTGATGTTGAACCTCCCCCAAGAAAAGGAGGAGGAAAACAACAAAGAAGTAGAGAAAAACAGAAGCCGGAGGAATTTACTGGAGGGAAGCGATTTTAATTTTAAATTTGAAAGGCATGGGGAACAAAAACAAAAAAGGCAGGGCAGGACTGCCTGTGAGTCGAAGAAGAAGGAGAGAGATGTGTATAGAAGTGCCGCGCATGGCCGAAGATCACTCACTCCGCTGGCACCAACCTGCGATTGGCCTGCGGCGCGCCATGATGATCACTCATACTCGAATTTGCTGCTTTTTCTGCTTTTTAATCATGGCACATGACCCCCTTTACCCGTTCGTGGTCCACAGTCCCCTCTCTCTCTCTCTCTCTCTGTGTCTGCGCAGATTGCGGAGCTTTCTCTCTCTCTCTGTGCGTGTGCAGAGTGCAAAAGCAGAGTCGGCGAGAGATCGAATGAGGAAGGGACCAGGTGCGAGGCTGGATTATAAAATGCGCTGCGTGCATGTGAATGGATTCGACTCATCATTTGGCCCGCCCCCACATTGGTTCCACAATCATCCGCTCCCTGTCTATTTATAAACTTGGCCCATCATCTCCCACCGCATCCACGCCCAGCATGGGTCGCAACCTCAAGAACGCCCTCCTTGCTTTCGTCGCTCCTCTCCCCTCCATTCTCTTCTACTTGGCCTTCCTAAGAAACGCCGACTCTGCGGCTGTCGGCGATGGCGGCGATCGCCTCTCTCCTCTCTGGAGCTGGTGCCTTCACCACCCTTTTCTGCTGGCCAACGCCCTCTTCTTCTTCAACGTCAACGTCCTCTTCTGGGCCATCAGTCAAATTCAGTCTAGCCACTGGGTGAGTGCCTCCCGCTTCTCTCTTCTTTTGTTTCGTGGGGCCAGCAAGTTGAACGTTTCTCCTCTGTTTCTTTGCTCGTTGCAGATGATAGATCCGTTCTGGACGGTGATTCCCGTGATGCTGACGCATTACTATGCCACCCACCCTCTGGGGCAGTACAACTGGTGGAGATCCAGAATTCTGATGGTGATGACGTGGGCGTGGAGCTTGAGGCTCTCCCACAACTACTTCAGGCGAGAGAAATGGCAGTGGGGTGCTCGGGAAGACTGGAGATTCACCGATATGCGCGCACAGTATGGCAAGAACTGGTGGTTGGTCTCCTTCTTCGCCATCTACGTCTCTCAACAGGTGCTCTCTGCCATTCCTTTCGTGCCCCGAGTCAGTGAATTCTCCTTTACGCCCCGTGACTGTTTGATGAAATGTCTGAACGAGCTTTGCTTGCAGGTTTTCCTCCTTGGAGTGTGTCTCCCGGCTTATGTAGTACACTCGGTAGACAAGCCCCTGAATGTTTGGGATTTTGTGGCTGTTCTTGTCTCGGTTTGCGGCATCGTCGTGGCCTACTTTGCCGATACTCAGCTTCATGACTTTGTCTCTATGAATGAGAAGCTGCAAGAACTGGGGAAGCCGCTGGCGCTCAATCTCGACGAGGGTCTGTGGCACTACTCGAGACATCCGAACTACTTCGGCGAGCAGCTGTGGTGGTGGGGACTAGTCGTGTTTGCGTGGAACTTGGGACAGGGATGGACATTTGTCGGCGCACTGATCAATAGTCTGTGCTTAGCTCACGTGACCGGGCTCGTCGAGGAGCGGATGTTGAAGAAGAAGCACAGGGCTGAAGCTTACGGGCATTATCAGAAAACTACATCGGTATGGATCCCTTGGTTCAAGGCATCGGATCAGTCTGGAAAGGATAAGACCGTTTGATCTTTTGTGCTCGAACTGTTTGTGGAAACATGTGTGAACCAGTTTGTGTAGTAAAATGAACACCTTCGCGTTTGTCCTTTTGGTTTCTAGACCATTTGCTGGGTTCTTCACATCGATCCTTGAAATCCATGTAGGAATAAGCAATGCAGATGACTCTTGGCGCAGTAATTATTGTATATTCGCAATCCGGACGCACCAATTCAGTTGCCAACAGCATCCGTTGCAGAGTATTTGCCAAAATACTCATGTCTTTTTGGCGACAACATATTGAGATTATCGAATTGGTAAGCCAAAAGAAATGGACATTTGGATAAGTAGGCGATGGCTGCATTGATATTCGTTAATCAATTTACTATACCAAACACTTTTCATGTTAATCAATCTTAAATCCATTTTAATAGGCACAAAATGGAAGAATCGCCCTATTGACATCATAGTTTAACGGGAGAATCGAAGTTTGATTTTGAGATAATGACATAAATAGTTCTTATACTTTGGCCCAACATGCAATATCATTTTGTATTGTCAATTCGCTTAATATGGCCTTGAATCATTTTTAAATGTTCAGTAAACTTTCAATTTTCGCAATCTATTCTTTCAACTTCCCATAAAAAAAAAAGCCAAGATTTAACATTCACATGAGTTCATAATTACATTATTGTCCAGTTTTTTTAGTCCACATTATTGTCCAGATCTTGGAGTATCTTTTCATTTCCATCCATTTACAAAATCAACAAACAATATGCTATCTTTCTATTACTTTTTACCAGTTTGGTCTTTATAAGTATTGTTATAATTCCGTTCAAGTATATTTAAATTTAGAATGTTTATTACTCTCTCTTTTTTACCTTTTTGGTCTTTTATTACATTTTGACTATTTTATGAGAAGTTAAAAAATTTAGATTGAATAAATTGAAAGTTTAGAGACTAGATTGAACATTTAGGAATAGTTAATGGACTATATTGAACAAACCTCAAGTCCAGGAATGACATTACAGGTTAGGCCAAAATTTAAAAGTTATTTGTGTCATTTTTCTTTATTTTTAAAACTTATGTAGGAGGCTTGCCGATGGGAAGTCGTCTAAAAATGAAAGATGTATATAAAAGAAACCCTCATTTTGTTTGAGTTGATTTTACTAACAATATGCCACGTAGAGTAAAATAATATAATAATCTATTCGATATCATTGCTGAATATATTTGACAAAAGAAAATAGTCATGAAGTTTTCGTTCACTAATATCATTATCTTGTAATTTTGGTTAAAGATTTCGACTTCGCTTAAGACGACAATTGAAAAATCATCCCTTATTTTTGTATGATTACAATTTGTTAACTTAAAGAATAATGATGAGTATCAGATACTGATTTTATAAAATTGATATATCAAATGCATTTACAGATACGTGTTATTCAATACTTGCGGTCACTTACAACATGTTAATTTATAAGTTTTCTTCTTAGTAAATAAGTTCTCATCGAATTTTCTTGTAAGGGCATAAAATGAAATTTGTTAGCGCGGTCTATTCTTCAATCTAAAGGAAGGGAATAACGTGAAACGATTTTACAAAAATACATGTTGTAAATTGTAAAAAATGATAAGGGAAAAAGAGGAACCAAAAAACCCATCTGAGCGCCATCCGAGCAAAGTCCCCAAAATGCCCACCGTCTGACAACGTGGCACTTGGTTATTGGTTGTGACACGTACGGGAAGGATGTAGACGATCAGGAATCCAAGACCCTGTCTTGACTCACTTCCCAGTAGTGGCTTGACTTTCCCTCGCCGAGTCCCACTCTTTTGCTCTCTCCTCTCTTTAAAACCTCCACATAAATCCGAGACTGTCTCTGAACACAACGAAGACGCAACGCGAGGCTTCGTGGAGTTTGCACTTCTCGATCGATCACTGACGCCACCAATCGAAATACGACTTCAATGTCGCGGTCGTAGCTACTCGAGGACGCGTCTAGGCTCAGAAGAGAGATGAAGACCTGGCTTAGATCTGGGTTTTGGATTGTTGTCGTCGTCTTGGTTGGTCTGGGGCTGGCGAGCGTTCATGGAGAGAGTCGGAGACCCAAGAACGTGCAGGTCGCGCTTCGGGCCAAGTGGTCCGGCACTCCATTGCTCCTGGAAGCCGGGTATTTTTCCATCCGTATCCTCCTTTTCCGTTGACGAACACGTGTGGGCTTCGAATTGTCTTGTTCTTCCCGATGATCGGATAGCTTCGGGAGTTTTATTTGCGATTTCTCTTGCGGCTCTCGTGTCACGAGTTTGGATTATCGGTTGGTTTGCTCCTGTTCACTTTTCCGATGGGTGAATGAATAAAATCGTCTGGGTCGTGGGGCATTCATAGAATGGCGACATGGATTGAATTTGCAAATGTCGTTCCATCAAGATGGTCTTCAGGGCTCCTGTACCTGCCCACAAGCACGATTGAACTTTTTGATCATTCTCCTCCTTTTCAAAAGGGAAATCTCTTTCCGATGGACTTTTCCAAGTGTGCAGCACTGTTGTATCTAAGTTGCTTAAATTAGGTTATATGGATTTTGGCTTTGATAATCCGATTGTTCCGTGAGTTCTTTGACAAGCACGTGTTCTTATCGTGTGGTGGGAAAGTCACCTTACTGAATGCTACTTCCTTGTTATGTAGTTTTCTCATTTCATAGTCGCTGGACTAGTCAAAATTTAGTACACATTTCTTGTTCATCGTACTTCTGAATAGGTTCACCTTTTGCATTTCCTGTTTTTTGCCCTTGTACTTGAATTTCCTCAGTCAAACATTTGGGCCTGGAGGATTTGTTACTCGAATTATTTAACCACATTTATCTGGAGTTTATTGTGCTATTCCTTTTAATGACTTCCATCTCTGTGATCAGCGAACTGCTATCAAAAGAATGGAAAGACCTCTTTTGGGAGTTCATTGAGGTCTGGCTTCACTCCGAGGGAAATGATGCCAACTCCTCTACAGCCAGGGATTGCCTAAAGAAAATTTCAGGGCTTGGGAACTCTTTGATAGGTCATTCTTTGGCATCAATATTCGAATTCTCTCTTCTTCTCAGATCATCATCGCCACGATTAGTGCTTTATAGGCAACTAGCCGAGGAGTCTCTCTCATCTTTTCCGTTGGCTGACGATGTTAGCTCAAGTGATGAGAATCCTGGGTTTCCTAGAGATATAGAGGGATTAAAGAAGAAGTTAGATTCCTTGCCTGTCGGTGGAAATCCGGATAGCCCAAATGGGAGATGTTGTTGGGTAGATACTGGAGGGGAACTGTTCTTCGATGTTGCAGAGCTAAAGTTGTGGCTTCAAAGTCCTGAACGGTGCGTTCCACACTCTTGTTTCTAGACATTGTGGTGTTGCCATTATAAATTCTTTACGATTGCATGGTCTCCTGATCAAACTTTGTTTGACATTCTGGCAGCAGTAATGGAGATGTTTTTCATCAGCCCGAACTCTTTGACTTTGATCACGTCTATTTGGACTCGAATATAGCAAGTCCAATTGCTATCTTATATGGAGCTCTTGGAAGTAACTGCTTCAAGGAGTTCCATGGAACTCTTGTTGATGCTGCTAAGAAGGTCAGTTTCGTTATCTAGAAGTCATTCCTTACCATGTCTCGACCATCTTCTCATTATCCTGCGTTTTCTAAGTAATAATCTGGGGGATATTACTGTTGAGGGACTCATTCCGCAAGGGCATTCAGTTGATCATTTTTTAGAATGTATGGTGCCAGAATTGAATGCATAAATTCGAGAATTTCTTTAAAAAAAACTTCTAGTAGTTTGCCTCGACTGATCGTAATTTATTAAATGTTCATTTTTCTTTTGTGGGTCCTGCCACCGCTAACTCGTGACCTCAAAATTTACAGGGTGAAGTTATTTATGTTGTGAGGCCAGTATTGCCATCTGGCTGTGAATCAAAAGTTGGTGTTTGTGGGGCCCTTGGAACAGAAGATTATGTAAACTTGGGCGGTTATGGTGTGGAGCTTGCTCTGAAGAATATGGAATATAAGGCTATGGATGACAGTGCGGTGAAAAAAGGTCTGTAATGGGACTAGATTTATATCTGATTCCATACAAGCTGATGACATCATAATTCTATTCTTCCCTTAATATGTGTTAATCGTTCTACATTTATTGCCAAAAACTTCTGAGGTTTCTTTCATTAAACAAAAGCCTTGAGGAAAGAGAGGAGGAACTCAGACAATACAATAGGGAGTTTCTTTGATGATTGCAGAGTTTGATTTCAGGTGTCACTTTGGAAGATCCTCGGACAGAAGATCTTACGCAAGATGTTAGAGGATTCATATTTTCCAAGATCCTGGTATGTTACCCATAAGTTTAAGATAATCCACATTTTCCAACCTATGTTAGATTCAGACATGACCTTATCACAGTCGTGTGTTTTATTGAAAAAAAAAAAACACGAATCTTGTTCTACTAAATAGTGCCCATACCACAAGCAAGAAGAAGCTTTATGAAAAGATGGTTGACATACTAATTTGAGTGCTTACATTCTCTTCATTGTAAGGTGTGAAATTGTGTGGGACCACCCCCAAATGTTCTAAAAGATTAAACTTTTAGATAAATGGGTGATTTTATATTCAAGTACTTTGACACTCCCTCTCATGGTTAGGCTTTACTTTGGCCTAAGATCAAAGCGTGGAAATATTTATTGGGGAGACAAATAAGGAGCCTGGAGATATTTGAACATAAGAACTCCTGCTTTAACATTATGTGACTTTGTGTGGGACCACTGCGAACTTTTTTAGAAGTTTAACCTTTTAAATGAAAGTTTTTTTCATATTGAAATAAGGGACCTCGACCTCGAGATATGGATTAAGACAGGATAGAAGTTGTTCTTTGACATAGTCTAAGACGTACTATGATCTACCAATTCATGCAATAGCTTGAAGCATGCCTCTTAGGTCAGCCATTTATGGACTGTAATTCTTTGTGGCATAATGTTTTGGGAAGCTTGTGCAATAGCGTTGACCATGCTGCTTAGGTTCAACCATTTCTTGACCATGTCACTTAGGTTCAACCCTTTCTTGACTATGTTTGTTTGTGACATAATGGTTTTTGGGATACATGTTACTGGAGAAGGAAATGTGTTATCGCTTTATTTTGAATTGATTCCACTTTCAATTCTCGATTTGCAGGAACGCAAGCCTGAGCTGACATCTGAAATTATGGCTTTTAGGGATTATTTATTATCAGCGACGGTATCGGATAGCCTTGATGTTTGGGAACTGAAAGGTATCTATTACGTTGATTTTTGATATTGTAATCTGTGTTTGATGACTTGCTTCTTTACAGATTTAGGACATCAGACTGCACAGAGAATAGTTCATGCTTCAGATCCTTTGCAATCAATGCTGGAAATCAACCAGAATTTTCCTAGTGTAGTTTCGTCATTATCACGGATGAAGGTAATTATCCTAGTTTCAGATTTTCTTAAAGCTTACAAGATGATGTGTTTATATCTTCCTTTCTGCTTTGGGATTCTCTTTTTCTTTCTTTCGATTGTTGCAAGACTTACTAGATTCTCTCAGAAAAGTAATGGGCACAATTCTTTCTTGATCCCTGACCCTGATTATTTTGGCATGTGCAGCTAAATGATTCAGTGAAAGAAGAGATACTTGCAAACCAACGAATGATCCCGCCTGGGAAGGCTTTAGTGGCCCTGAATGGGGCTTTGATCAATATTGAAGATGCTGACCTCTTTCTGTAAGGCTTTTCTACCCTCAATACTGTTTTATCTGTACTTTTGGCTGAAGGCCCCCCTTTCTCCTCCCTGGATTTTCTGTCATGACCATAACTATAGCTTCTGTCATTCCTGACTATCCCACCACACCCCAAAGTTTCAGTTTGAAGCTTTGGTGGAGGTCCTGTTCCTACAGTTTTTGGATCCGAACATATCATATATGAGCATAGGACTGGTAAAGAAATTCGTATTTATGGGCATAATAATACTTCTATGTGCTTTTCCATGTAAGTCAGTGCCTTTTGTTGATCTATGTCCTTTTATTTTAGTTGAAAGTTGTGCCTTATGCCACTTAAGTTTATGTAAGGACCACTTGAAGCATCTATTTCATTTGGGGAAGGGGGGAGGCGGTGTTGAAATTTCTGTGATGATATGTGCGAAAATTGAAGTGGTTAAAACAACTGGTTTGTGGTGACGTTGTTAATCATCTCTGCACTCTAATTGCTTGTGTAGATCCACTATAGCTCACTTATGATCTAGTGCATCATCACGATGCGCAAACTTAATGCATATGCTCATTAGAAAGCAACTTTTCCCACTAGCACCGTAGTGGGGCGACCGTGATAGCCTCACTCAAAATGAGCAGAAGTTATGGCTCAAAGCGACCATCCATCGCAGATGTGGAACTCCTATGGAACGTCCAGGGGGGTCGACAACATCAAAGAAAGCAACTTATCTAGTTGCTCTATTTGGTTTTACATGTCAGATACTTTTGTCTACACATTTGGGATTGGGAAGACTGAACTTTGTTGTACCAACTGACTTGTATAATGTACGTCACGGTTCTGAAATTGGTAATTGGAAAAGCAAATAATTTTAATCAGCTGGTAAACAGATTTCACGGGATCAGAGTTAAGAAATCTAGACATTCTGTAGTTATGCTGGATACAGCTTCCCGAGCTTCTGGATGGCATGCTGCCTTTGAAACATTCAACATTTAATGCTATTGTTGACTGACACATGGCTTTGATTCGCGATCTTTACTTTTCCTTCCATCTTTTTTTCTTTCTCTCCTTAACAGGCAAGGTGGATACCCTAACTTTCTGTTCGTCATGCATTTTCTTTTTGGTCATCTATAGTGGCTTCCTTTTGTTGAAACAGAAAACGAGAATGATGTTTTAAATCAGAGGAAGCTGGCATAATATATTTCTTTATTTACAAGACCATGGTCATGTACTCTTTTACGATGTTGTAGGTTTGATTTAAGAGGAAAAGTAGTGGATAATCTTTTAGAAAAAGATGCTTTATATATTGAGCTTCCTTACTTTGGCCATAATTTATGTTTCCTTCGATTCTATTCTTACTTCTATTTCTATGTTTTTCCTTTTTGCTGTGGAAGATTCTCCGTATCCTTTCAAAATTGCTAAATTTTGCTGGTTTTAAATTGATGATGTCATGTTGCTCCCGTTGGCTGTGACAGGTTAATGGACTTGGTTCATCGGGATTTGTCTCTAGCTGACCAGTTGGCAAAGATGAAGGTAAATGGACGTTGTTGTCGGCTTTAGGACTAGGAGATAACTGACTACACAGCTTGTGTACTAAAATATGTTTTTTTCTTTTGACCAAGAAAACAGTTCATGTTCTGCCTTCCACATATGATCATTCTCTTCATCTTGGGAAATATCATACATTGAAAATTGGAGAAGAGTAGTTATTACTGCTTTAGCATTGAACATCTGAGTCCACTAAGCTCTTTACACTCAGGTTTGTGTGTTTGACAGGGATTCAGATTACTGGATACTCATATATGTAAAAAAAAAATTAGTAGGACTAATATAGTCGAATCAGATTTGACACTTACCTGCATAGCAGACCTTGAAAAGGATACAGTCCTTGCATGTACTAATTTCACTTATTAGAGGAGCCACATTTAATGGGGTGCTGTTGCCATAATAGGGGAATAAAGTGTTTCGTACCTTTTTATTGAGGCTTCCAGCATCTTAGCTTACAAATGTCTCTGACAGGAGCTTCATTTTTACTATTACCTCTGGCCTAGTTTATGATGGCTGGAGTGAGAGAATTATAAGTTTGTCTTTGCAAATCCGCTAAGATTGTAGAGTGATAACCTACTTGCCAAATTATGTCCTATGTAGCACAACCTCACAAAATTCAAGGAAATCTTACCATGATTCTAGGAGATGATTTTTTGTATTATGCCACTTGTGATGCTAGCTGTTGAGGAATATTTGTTATACATAGTGTATGTGTCTGTTGTGATAGTCAGGAAGTACTGTTTATGAATAGAAGAGATTACACACTCGTGAACCGTGACCTATTCGGTACAACTTCTTCTCCCTTGCATCGTGAGACTCCCCGTCCGTCAATTCGATGTGCTCTTCTCAGTCCGGTTTGCACGTGGGCTTATATTCATGAAGTTTGTTTACTTATAAAAGAAATGTTATAGGTGGAATGCAAATCCCTTGTGGAAACATAACTATGTGTTTTGTGGAAGCACTTTTTTCTTGATAGCTTTTGTTCGTCAATTTTTCATTCGAGTATTTGGCCAAACTGTAGTTGAAGTGAGTGAAGCTTGTTCCACATTTGGCAACTAAAGTGGATTTGACATTCCTTATGCCCGCAGATTCCCCAAAGTGCTATTGTGAAACTCTTGAGGACTTTGCCTCCTCCTGAGTCCAACGTGTTCCGGATCGATTTTCGTTCAAGTCATGTTCATTATCTTAACAACTTGGAGGAGGATCCCATGTATAGGCGATGGAGGAGCAACATAAATGAGGTAGTCATTTTCTTGTCCAACCTCTCACTTTATGGCTCAACTTTCACTTTATGGTTTTGTTGTACAGATATTGATGCCTGTTTTCCCTGGACAATTACGTTACATCCGCAAGAATCTTTATCATGCTGTTTATGTCATTGACCCAGGCTCTGTCTGTGGCCTTGAGGCAAGTTCTGATGTCATCCCGACTTGTATTTCCTCTTTTTTATTCGTGGCCATCTTGCAGTGAGTGACAGCTTGTTTGATTTCCTATTCTTGGCTATCTTGCAGTCAATTGACATGGTTATATCTTTGTACGAGAATAATTTTCCCGTGAGATTTGGTGTGATACTCTATTCTTCCAATTTCATAGAGAAGTCTGAGATAAACAGGGTCTCACGGCATGCCGAGGATAATGGCGGTCAAACTGAGGATCTATCCAGCTTGGTACTTTCTCTCTTTTATTTGTAGTGTTATTTAGTGTAGTTTAAACAAATTGAAAATATTGATGACGCTTCATCTTTTTTTTTTTGGCACAGATAATAGGGCTTTTCCTTTATCTCGAGGAAAATCATGGAACTCACGTGGCCTTCCAGTTCTTGAGCAGTGTATGGTTTGGCAGAAAAACTCAATGTTTGAAGCAAATTGGTGTATCATATTTGTGTAACATGGACCTGATGGGTCGTGCCCACAAGGCTTTTATTTTGTGCATTTTCTTCGAAGATTTTCAGTGCTGTAGCTTTTGGTATGTACTGTTGGTTGAAGGACAAAACACTTTTGGTCGAAGCACCTTGGGTGGGTTCTTTTGCTGCATACAAGAACCATAATAATTAAAATGCTGTCTGTGAGTGCGGACAGCAGAGATGCCTTGAACTTGTCATCCATGTAACGCTAGGAAGAACCAGAGAAAAAAAGTTCCCGATGAAGAAAATTAGGTTTTGCATGTGATAGTTCCTTGCATCTATTCATTCATTTTATGAATTGTTTATGCCATAGATCATTGGCTTATCAAAAATTTGCATTTATTGCTCTAAACAGCTAATTACATGAGTTTTCACCTATTTTTGTTTGCTCACATTTTGTCCGTCTACCAGAATGTCCATGTTCATATTTTGTGAAGCTATAGTATTCAATGCAAGTTTGTCGTTGTCATGTTCTTACTATCCAGGTCAACAGAGTCCGGATTGAGTCTGCAGATTCTGAAGATGATACTCTTGAAAGGCACCATGTAGAAGGAGCGTTTGTAGACACAGTGCTGTAAGTCTGTCTGATGTAGCTTGGCATAATCGTAACCTGCTATATTCTGATTTCCCCTCCCTCTCCTATATTTCTCCACCTCCTGAGCTCAATGACAACAGAAGAGGTATTCTCTTCTTTTCATCTTTTCAACTGACATAATTTACTGTGTTGGTAGACCAAAGGCAAAATCTCCACCACAAGACATTCTATTGAAGCTGGAAAAGGATAAAAATTTTCAGCTATTGTCTCAAGAGAGCTCCATGTTTGTTTTTAAGCTGGGGTTGGCTAAGAGGGGCTGTTGTCTCTTGATGAATGGTCTTGTCCTAGATGCTAACGAGGTACTTTCTCTCAAGAGAAGATGCTTCTTTTTCATTGATAATTGTGCACCTATCTTTTTCTTGGCATGGCATCTATCTTGGTTCTTTTCTCTGTCAAATTCAAGAAGGCACGTTTGCAAATCCTCTTTAGAAATAATTAATTATCTAGATAAGTGCTTGAAACTTCTTGCTTATATTGGACAGCAAGTTCTGATGGTGATTTTTAAACTGACTTATATCTAGCAGATTATATTTGGTTTGGTGTGGTCTTATATGATTGGAGAGGCACAATGTCTTTTGGTCTTTTTGGAAATGTACAATTTGCTTCAATAAGAGCTTGAAACGTCTTCATCCAAACAGCAAGTTCTGATAGGGGATTTTAAACTGGCTCATATCTAGCAGTTATACTGTGGTTCTAGTTGTAGATTCAAAATTGTTTGTAGATCTTCTTTGGAAATGTAAAGAGCTTGAGATTTCTTCCTCATGCCGAACAGTATGTTTTGATGGGGATTTTTAGACTGGGTCATTTCTAGCAGATTATACTAGTTTTTTTGTGCGTTGTTTGCGCTTTTGTGAAGCAATGAACTATTTTCGTTCTACGTCATCAAGAATGTACGACTTATTTTAAAAATCTGTAGGCAATTTAGCTCTTTTGTTTCTTATATCCTCACTGGTTCACTATTTTCAGGAGGCGCTCATGAATGCAATGAACGATGAGCTTCCAAAAATACAGGAGCAAGTTTATTTCGGGCACATAAATTCCCACACTGATGTGCTTGATAAATTTTTATCAGAAAGTGGTGTGAGCCGCTATAACCCTCTGGTGAGTGATTCGAGTTAGGGAGACGGTAGATTACTTAGCTAGCTTATTAGTACGTTCACTTTCCCCTTGATCTTATGTACTCCCACAGATCATTGCTGACAGCAAAGCAAGACCACGTTTCGTGTCCCTCTCATCACTTGTTCTCCGAGGAAAATCTGTCCTAAATGAGATCAACTACTTGCATTCTCCTAAGAGTAAGCAGCACTTATATTTTCCTGCTGTAGTATTTGCGTCTCTATTCGTCTCATTGTTTTTTATCTAATGAGGACCATTTATGCAAATTCTTTAGCCATGGATGATCTGAAGTCTGTATCTCATCTTCTTGCAATCGATGTGACATCAGAGAAAGGGATGAAGTTACTTCGCGAAGGAATAAGATATCTGGTTATTTTACTTCTAAGATGCAGGAATCTTTTTTTGCTAATCTATTTTCATGCCGAAATTGTCTTCCTACACTGACGTTCTCAAATGCTTGCGTCAAAATGCAGATGGGAGGGTCTAAAATTGCTCGTTTAGGAGTGCTATTCAATGCTAATCAGAGTGCTGATTCATCTAGTCTGCTCTTTGTGAGAGTTTTTGAATTTACTTTATCATCTTATAGGTTGGTCAAACATTCATCGGTCTGTAAATTTTGACTTTCTGTCTATGAAGCACATTTGCATTTTGAACTTTTACTTGTGGTATCATGCAGCCACAAAGAAGGAGTTCTGTACTTTTTGGATCAGCTGTCTTCATTTTATGAGAACAAGTATATACTTGTTTCTTCAATAGCCGCTGAAAGCACTCAAGAATTCATGGATAAAGTGTATGAGCTGGCTGATGAAAATGGATTATCTTCTGATGCCTTCAAATCGATGCTACTAGAATTTTCTGTCAACAAGATTAGAGGAGATCTGAATAAGGTACTGTGATCATGTGATTCATTTTGGGGAATGGAGATTTTTTGTTTCTCCGTTTTCTAGTATAAAATTGTGTGAGAATTACTGTAGTCATTAGGCTTTTGAAATGTTTGCCGTCAAATGTTCCTTTTTCCGTTCTTGATTACAGATGTTTCTGCTAATGATTATATGCAGGTTGCGCAATGTTTGTATAAACTACTTGGCTCTGGATCCAATGTTAATGTGGTCATCACCAATGGAAGGGTAAGTTTCATAAGACATTTGCATGATTTGTTGCTCCAGGCCAACAAATACGAAGTGCTGTCTCGTTTGAAGAAAGTTTTGATCAAGTCACTGACCAGAGTCACTTGTTCAGCCTGCATCCTAGTTAATGAAATGCTGAAATGCACAAGTCTTTGTCTGATCTTGATTTTAATTGGTTAAAGACCCTACGTGATAATGTGATGAGTGCTAAAGAACATAGTCACATCGTCTGAAATTTCTCTTCTCAAAGAGGAACATAAGAATTACTCTCCTTGTCCTCTAAACAGTAGGACATAGTTGCTCCTGCTTCATTTAGTCAGATTGTATTGTGTATATTCTTGCTTGTGTATATTCTTGCATGGATCAAGTACTTTTGATACTTTGATTTACTGATTTGTTTTTTTTGACTTCTGCTTTACATACTATTTCATTGCTTTCTATAAATGTTGGGCAATGATGACCGTTTAAATAACCTTTGTGATGTAAACAGGTGTTGTATCCTGTTGAAGACACTTTTTTGAGCGATGATCTACGACTTCTTGAGTCCGTGGAGTTTAACCAGCGAATCAAATACATAATGGAAATTATTGAAGGGGTAGAGTGGCAAGATATAGATTCCGACTTGCTAACAAGGTTAGAGAGAATACTATCTTCGCTGCTAGTTATTTATCAATTGGCATGCTCACCCTCCACCCTCCAACCCCAACAAAATATGATAGAGACGGGTGTAAGACTTTCAGTCTTGTCCAAACGAAACAAAAAACATGATGCGCTCTTTTTCCTGATGGATAATTGATTAAAGGCTTACTTGCAGGTTTCAATATCATTTTCCTCTTCGGTTCTTCACGGTTGCATATCCTTGGGAAATGCTATAAGACATGGACAAAAGTTTTAAGAAAAGATGTTTTATGGCATTTAAGGGAGTCTTAGAATTGAATCCAACTTTTTCCATTATTTTCGTATCCATAATAGTGCGAAATAATAAACAAAGTGCAATGGGGAAAGATAATTTATGTAGCGCATTCCACTTTGTGGGGGAGAAGTCCTTCCACTCCTCTCTTGTCTGCCTCCAAGCCTTTTGTGGCTTTGTGCAACGTCTTGTTATTCTATTTCTTGATATCCAATCCTATCAATATTATGGAACCACCACTTTCATAGCAATTCTACGGAATCACCACTTTCCACCAAAGCTTTTAATGTTTTTTCCTTATTAATTAAAGTAATTTTTGATACGTTAATATAACAAACATAAGCTGATGCATTTGTGGCTAACAAATACGTTTTCTGGAATTTAGTTTATTCGATCCATCGTTTTAGGTTACTTTTCTTTTACTTAGACTTTATTTTCTATTTGCAGTAAATTCATTAGTGATGTTATTATGTTTGCATCATCTGCAATGGCCCTGCGCGAACGGAGTTCTGAAAGTGCACGATTTGAGGTTTTGAATGCTCAGAACAGGTAAATATTACTTAAATTCTGTATTGCTTGGTGAAAACGTATATAGATTCATGGAGAGGCTTTTCATAAAACTTTGAGGTGAATAAAATGTTTGTGGCTTCTTTACGTTTTCTTGTGTCATACTGCTATTTCCTTTTATCACGTTAATTTTAAATGTTATGAGGTAATGTGCATAAAGCTGCTAATAGCGAACTCTAAACGCATTGATGGCAGCATTAGGTTCTTTACTGTGAAGTAAGAAGTAAGTGATCATAGTGGCCCTTTTGGGTTAAGAATGGCGAATTTAGAAAACAGCCCGATTAGGAGTTCGATCTGAGTCCTTAAGATTGATAGAGGTGGAGTAATTCTAAGTTTGTAGTAGTGATTCTAGACGAATCCATCAGAGGATTTCCAGTTAATCTGATTGATTGATCTAATTTTGATTGTTGGATTGTGCAATCCATAACTAGAAGTATGAAGTTTGATAAGCAATCCTGAAATGTGCAACTCATCCTCTTTCGACCATCAGTTGGAGTGGAAATTGTATCAGCTGTAATGGACCAAAAATATGGCTTCTGTCCTTTGGTCCCTTATCCTTTTTGGTGGCTGTGGGAATCTGAGTTTAAGGTCCAGTGGTGTTTTCTCTATTAGAAGGCAACTATTGTAAGGACCTGGGCCCAGAAAAAAACAATTTGCCACATGTTGGCCGATAAATTTAATGTGGGCAAAAATTAGTTGCTTTTCTTTTTGGTGAGACTATTAGATTCTGCCAATCTTCCACCTTTTTTAATTTCTAAGAGCCTGGGCCTTTAATTCTTTAACTAGGTGTTGATCTCTGTTTATAACTTCTAATCACATTGTTTGTTTTCAGCGCGGTTTTGTTGGGTAATGCAAATGCTAGTGTCCATGTTGATGCAGTCATTGATCCTTTGAGTCCATCTGGGCAGAAGCTAGCTTCGCTTCTTCGCGTCTTGTGGAAGTATGTTCAACCAAGTATGAGAATTGTACTCAATCCCATGGTGAGGAAAAATAAACATCTCTCTGGAGCATTTTTGTTATAAGATCTTAATTCGGTTTCTTTTCGTGTTATTTGGAGATGGAGTAAATAAGATCTTAGTAGCTTTTAGTAGCTTTTTTCTTGTAAAGTCGTTGCTATGCCAATACCTAAGACATGTTGTTATCGCTTGGTCTCTTGCCAAGAAGCCATTGCATTCAGCAGATAGCGAACACGAGAAGTTGATGACAGTACATTGAAGTTGATGGTTGTCTTCGTCATACCTGAATCCTGGAAGACGCTTTGTGATTTATCATTTTCTCTGGTCTCAAGCTTGCTGCTTGAAAGCAGGAGTTTCTGTCATCTTCGCAAATGAAAGTGTTCTTCAAATTCAGCTTACGTTCTTGATGAAATTGCCATGCCCCATAACTGGACCCTAACACCTAGCCACCCCCCCCCCCTTCTGGTTTTTCAACCTGTATAACCAGGAGCAGTCAGAGAACCAGTCAGACCTGGTGTTGACCTGGTCCAGCCAATCAACCCCGTGAAGGGTCAAACCTGTTAGATCAAATCTGCATATTTCAAAAGAGAGTTGTTTAGCTGGAGTCAATTTGAACCCCTAACGTCTGCATTTGAGTGTTACTGCTCTACCACTTTGCCAACAGCACAATTTAATAACTTGGAAGGCACTAAATAATATGGCTCTGCCCCTACTTAAAAACAGAGTGAAGCTGCTGCTGAGGGAATATGAACATGCATCTTCACTGGGAAGGAAGGAGCACCCGCCTTTCCTATCTGACCTTTGCTGACTTTGACGATGTTATTTTATCAGTCTACTTTATACATCATATCTTAAATTTTGCTGACATCACCTTTAATCAACCCGTTGACTCTGGTTGAATCATGAACTGCTGCCCAGACTGGTTTTTGCACCAGTTCGTGTTTAAATGCACTGGTGCCGGCAGCCAGCTGGATTTTGAGTCTAGTTAAACAGTCGATATGGGATGAGCAATTGAGAGAGGGGGGGCTCAGTTTTTGCAAAAGGCTGACGATAACAAGAGTATTGGCATGAAGGAACTGATCATAAGTAGTTTGCTAGGCTTTGTGTTTCAATGCTCACATGGATTAGGCATTACATATTATGGACTTCCAAGTTGGGCCTTTGATACGAGTAATTGTAGGGCTGAAGCTAGGTCTATTTGGATTTACTTTTACTTTGTACTATGTTATTTTCTTTCCGCACAGCGATTTGGATTAGTTTTATTTAATGTCAAGTATCGTAAATCTTTCAGAAGATACACAGATTTACAGGTAGAGTTTTTACAATCTTTTTCAAATCTCAATGTTTCCTTTTTACGATTTCAAATTTTGGGAAAAAAAGCTACAGCAATTTAAAAAAAAAAGGGACAAGCGAACCCTAAAGGAATTGGTGAAAAACACATAGGGTAAAATTCTAGTGCGCTTTCCAGTTTGGTTCAGGCCATTTGGGTTTATAACATTCATATTTTAATTGAACCTATATATAGGAGATGGCCCGAAACCTGAACCGAACATGATTAGATCCGAAATTTTCATATGAGGGATTTTCTTTCAGTTATTCGGGTTTCGGACACGCATACACGTGACATAGCAAGATTTTGATGTATGAGTTCATATATTGTGTGATCGGAAATTGTGTATAGTGATAACAATTGATGTGCGAGATTAGAAAGTTGAGTCAATGGAAAAGCTGTGACACTGAGATTGCATGGCAAATTTTTTTGTTAATGCGCCTGGGAGGAACTAAGTCTATTGTTCTTAATTCCGCAATAAATCTGCATGTTGTCTTGTTGTTGGCTTTGATATTGCATTAGCAATCATGTAAGTTGCATTTTTGACCTAGTTATGGATTCCTTTTGCGTCTATTACTTAGTTTGACAGAACTTGGGCATTTTACTGTCTTTATGGTTGCATTGCAGAGTTCCCTTGTGGATCTTCCTTTGAAGAATTATTACAGATATGTGGTGCCGACACCGGTATCATCAATCTTTAAAATCTTTAAAATTTCTCAAGCTTAACTTGACAATTGTAATTCTGACTTCCATTTCGATTTGCAGGAGGATTACAGCAGTATTGACTACTCTATAAATGGACCTAGAGCTTTCTTTGCAAATATGCTGTTGTCCAAAACTCTCACCATGAATCTTGATGTTCCCGAGCCATGGCTTGTAGAGCCTGTCATTGCTGTGTATGATACTCTTCTACAAATTAACAAAAATGGATCTCTTGCATTAACTGATTTGCAGCACTCATCTTTTTTATAAGCAAAGAATTTTTTTCATGCATCTTCTTGTCTGGTTGACTGCATAAATTGTTCATTTTGTTTTTAATTCCGGTTCCGATCCTAAATGCTTCAGCCATGACCTGGATAACATTTTGCTTGAGAATCTTGGAGAGACAAGAACCCTGCAAGCTGTCTTTGAGCTCGAGGCACTTGTCCTTACTGGTGAGATCCAGTTCGGCCTTTCTAACTTGTTGAACGCTTACTTATTTATCTTTTCCATCTCATTAGCTGCCTTACTCAGGTCATTGTTCTGAGAAAGACCACGAACCTCCTCGTGGCCTTCAGTTGATTCTTGGAACAAAGAGCAAACCTCACCTGGTTGATACCCTTGTTATGGCCAACTTGGGTTATTGGCAGATGAAAGTTTCTCCTGGGGTTTGGTACCTACAACTTGCTCCAGGCAGAAGTTCCGAGCTTTATATTCTGAAGGAAGATGATGGGGGAAGTCGAAATGAGCCTTCGCTAAAGCGCATCACGATTAATGATTTGCGGGGAAAGGTAGTTCATCTGGAAGTAGTGAAAAAGAAAGGCAAGGAAGATGAAAAGTTACTAGTTTCAAGCGATGATGAGCGCCAATCACAAGAAAAGAGAGTCGGTTCTCTTCTTTTTTCCTTCTTTGGATATTGTTCTCTTCAGTATAGCTTGTCCACTGATGAAGCTGTTCTAAACTTTTTAGGGAACCCAGAATTGGAACTCTAACTTACTGAAATGGGCATCTAGTTTACTTGGTGGCAGTGAGCAATCAGGGAGTAGAAGTATGGCAGAAGTAAGTTTTCACTGTAGTTTTAATCTTTGGTGCCTAACATGTCAAATAGCAGCGAAAGCCAAGCAATGGAGCAAACTTTATTCTTCGATCGGTAGATATTTGACTCTGTTAAGTCTATAAGCTATATTTGGTGGCTAATGGGGTGATATTTCCATCTGTATTCCTCACACATTGTGATCTAACACAGAGGATTGTGATACCTATTCATTTCATGTCTAGAAGGTCACCAACTCAAACATGTGGTAAATTTGGCACTCTCAACTATGCCTATCTTTGACAAAAAAAAAACGAAAAAAACTATGCCTATCAAGTCTTCCACATCTTGACTCCCATCTTACAGAGCGGTTTCTCATTTCAAAATTTTCACGTCTTGTTTCATTTTATGTATATAGAAGGAAATGGAAACAGTTTTTCATGTGAGGTATAGAGCGAGTTTCTAACCTATTTTCATTGTATGTCTGACTCTATTTCCCTAGGAGCATGGGAAGGGTGGAAGGCATGGAAAACCTATTAACATTTTTTCTATTGCTTCTGGGCACCTGTAAGAATTCCTTTTAAGATCTTTCTTATATTGTTGAGATGATTGTACGCATAATTTATTAATTGTTTGTAAACTTTAGTTTTCACGTCCTGAAGTAATTTCTCGTAACATATAATTATTATTGGGCATAACAATCGGTATCAAGTGCAAGCTTTATGTTAAAATATGTTTGTAGTACATCGCGATAGGACTAATAGTTTTGCTTCGTCGTCCCAGCTTTAACATTTTCATGGCATCTCATGGCAGGTACGAACGTTTCTTGAAAATCATGATCTTGAGTGTCCTCAAGAATACACAGCGCCCTGTGAAATTCTGGTTCATAAAGAATTATCTCTCCCCTCAATTTAAGGTTTATTCGGTGTCTCTCTTAATAGCCTCCACCCTCACTAAAACTAAGAGAAGTAATGATTTATACTTGCATACTTTTCTGCTTTGAACTTCACAGGATGTGATCCCACATATGGCTCATGAGTATGGTTTCGATTATGGATTAATCACCTACAAGTGGCCTACATGGCTACATAAGCAGAAGGAAAAGCAAAGGATTATATGGGCATATAAAATTTTGTTCCTAGACGTCATCTTTCCCCTTTCTCTAGAGAAGGTAAACATGTGATATCAATGACTTTGCCTTTTGACTGTCTACTCATGCTATTTTCAGTTCTCTATGACATCTAAATTATATTGGCCCCTCTTTGCAACAGGTTATATTTGTTGATGCAGATCAGGTGGTGCGAGCAGACATGGGAGAACTTTATGACATGGATCTGAAAGGAAGACCACTTGCATATACTCCTTTTTGTGACAACAACAAGGAAATGGATGGATATCGCTTTTGGAGACAAGTACATATTGAATCAATTTATTCTTGATTTTTATTCCAAGCAAATGAAGGCTTTCGCCTTTTCAGATCAATCTATTCTTGTGTTCTATTCCAAGCAATAGACGACTCTTGCCCTTTCAGATCAATCTTTTCTGTGTTTTATTACAAGTAATAGAAGGCTCTTGCCCTTTCAGATCATTAGTTACTACATCCCTAAGTGAGTTTTTCTATTATTCTCACAAAAACAGGGTTTCTGGAAGGAGCACTTGCGCGGAAGACCATATCATATAAGGTAGGTTTTTTTGGCAGTTCCACTCTGTCCTTAGGATCCTTTTGGCTCTGTTGGTATCATATATTGGATTGAATCATGATGTCATTCTGCAGTGCTCTATACGTTGTTGATTTGGTGAAATTTCGAGATACTGCGGCAGGAGATAACCTGAGAGTGTTCTATGAATCTCTCAGCAAGGATCCAAACAGTCTGTCCAATCTTGATCAGGTCGGTTCTCGGATAATAAACTGCAAATTCTTCAGCATGAGAGATTCTTATGTATTTGAATGTTGTGCGAGCTTATAGTTGCATCTCTCAAAGAAAATTCTTGCAAGGTGTTAAATTATGAAAGCACTGCTTAATATTTCACGAGCATAGACATATTAGTTGTTTATCTAAGTGCCATCTCTCATGCTTCAGGATCTCCCGAATTATGCTCAGCACACGGTGCCTATCTTCTCATTACCCCAAGAATGGCTGTGGTGTGAGTCATGGTGCGGTACAGCCACCAAATCCAAGGCAAAGACCATAGATCTTTGCAACAATCCTATGACAAAGGAACCCAAGCTTCAGGTAAGTTAATTGGGTTGGGTTTGTTCTTTTCCCACTGCCAAACTGTTTCATATAGTTTTGATGTAATTTTGTTTTTGTTGTCCTCTCAGGGTGCGAAGAGAATAGTTTCTGAATGGCCTGATCTCGACTTAGAGGCAAGAACATTTACTGCAAAAATTCTTAAGGATGAATTTGAGCTTCAAGAATCAGGGGCTTCGGATAAGTCGCAGGGTTCACAGGGTGATGAGCCATCAGTCGAGGAACTTGACCGTGAATCTAAGTCAGAGCTGTAGAGGCATGGTGCCATCTTAATATTATGCTCATTCACCCACGACGTGATTGATCCCAATCCTGATCGAGGCTTGAGGGGTAACATTTCAGCAAAGAATTGCATCAACTAAGCAAAACAAGTGGTTATGGTGTGAGTATGCTATTGAGACGGAGATGGAGACACGCACCATACCATCAAGAAAATGAGGTCATGGGGAGGCTGTGAGAAAGGCAAGGTAGCGACGGTAGGGATCTAAAATTTTCAAGAGAAGCGAGCTATTCGTTTTAACTATTAAGTTTTTGTAAATCAGCCTGATAATCTTATTTAACTGGCCTATTTGCAAACGCATGAAATGATGCCCTTGATTGTGGAATTTCTTCTTCGATGATCAAACCACAGGTGAAAAGCCAACATTCCGTATTTGTCAGAATGCCCTAGTACACTCTTGTTGGTTATGTAGTCAAATAGGAAAAGTTTAAAAACAAATTTGGTGGATTAACTTTTTCTGGGGATGCTTTTGGAGACTCCTGAAAATTACGTACTTGCGTTATGTTTGATTCTTGTAAGGCATAGAGAGTGGGCCTGAGTTTTTTGCTTTAAACCTGATCTCAGGTCTCAGCGCATCCTAGGCCGAATTATTCTTTCTAACCGAAAACTTCATTGAGCCCCGGCCTGACCAAATTTTAGGCCTAAGCCCCCTTAAATCCAGCCATTCAATGCCCCTCGTCCTTTAAAATTTCCCCACATTCCCGGCCGGGAGTGTTCTAATTGCCAGGCCATATGGGCCTTTCAAAGCCCACGGCCCATTACCTATACTTACCCGACCCGGGCCCATTGTTGATCCTTAATTTGAGCCTGGCTCGGTCCATCATTAGGCTTAACTTGGGCCTCTCGGCCCACAATTGGGCCATAACATGTTCCTAGCCCGGCACATTGGCCTTACCATAAGTTCGGCCCCGACCAATATTGGGCCTTAATTTGGGCCGGGCCTATCTGTTCGGGCCTAGTTGGGCCATTAATGGTTTCGGCCCACTGTTCAACCTTTGTGGGCTTCCCTGTCCGATTTCCCGTTGGGCCTCAACATGGGCCAGACCAGCCCAATTTTACTCTTATTTAGGCCCTTTTATTGGTTCCGGTCCACTGTTCAACCTTTAATGTGGGCTTCCCAGTCAGATTTCCAGTTGGGCCTCAACATGGGCCGGTCAGGAGGGCTCAATTTTGCTCTTATTTAGGGCCTGGCCTAGTTTGATCTCTTGCGCGGCCCATTAGTTCTATTCTCGGGCCACTTATTTGGGCCCTCCCATATGTTATTCACGGCTTAATTTGGGCCTGCACTGGCCTTTTATTCGGTCTTAAAATGGCATGGTAGAGGCCCACGTACAGATCCAACGTAGGCCTGGGCAGGCCCATTATCAGGCCTTGACGATCGTACAAACTTTTTGCAACCAGAGAACACTTGATGAACACGAACTACATCACCATTTTCTGTCGCGAAGTTTAAGACTCCTAAAATAACACGCTAAATCCTACTTACACTTGAAACCCCCCGACAGCATTATATCCACCTAAGCACAATTTTTGACACAAGAAGCTGTACAGAAATAAGAATAAATGCTTCGCTTCTTTACAGTGGTGCATTTTAGCATCGTCCCTATGCTCTTCCCCCCCCCCCCCCCCCTCTTCCCTTTACACAACCAGTCTACACACTATCAACAATACAACCATACCATGGTCCATGAACACACACCGACACAGACGCCGCAACTGCTAAAACTTCAGCTGCTTCGACCACCCTTGGAGTCAGCACCACCGCCCCAATTGGCCGCAATGCTGTTTCCGCCAATTTCTTTGCAATGGGAGCGTTCCCCCCAAGCACAACTGCTCTCGCAGCAAGATAAACAGCATGCGAGACCCTCTCAAAAACAGGATCCCCAGCCTGCAAGCTCTTTCCCAGCATTCTAGCCATGACCACTTTCCTTGATTGGTGAGACTTGGTATCCACAGCTTCTTCACCATTCACGGGAAACTTACTCAAAATTTCGACAATCTCTTCAATACCCACATCTTCAACACGGTCCAAAAGCTCAATCACTTTCTGAATGCAGTCTGATAGTATGCCTTCCATATCTGTCGCACTCGTTACTACTCGCTCGCTGAGAAGAGTTTGTCGGCAAACAAGAATGCTGCAATGCAGGAGTAATTTCCAAATAAGTTCAACAGGCATCTCAATAAACGGCTGATGGCAGCTTAGAAATACAGGACAATTGCTAGCACATCCTTTACAAACTAAAAAGACACCTATGGGTGTGAACACAAGGATAACTTCAATTCATGCAATCCTTATTCCTTGTTACATTTTAGTAAATATCAACTTCAACTTATGCCAGTCCCTTATCCCTTGTCACATTTTAGTGAGTATCAACTTCAATTCAAGCCATTCCCTTATTCCTTGTCTCATTTTAGTAAATGACCAACTTCAACTCATGTCATTGCTTATATTCCTTGTCACATTTTAGTGAATACGAACTCTAGAGTCAGATTCACTTGGAGTTATTACCTCGTAGAAATTACCACAATCTTCTGCATTTGAGCCTGAACAGCTCTTAACCTGGGGAGGTTAAGCATGAAAGTCTCCGGCAAGGCATCATGCGTTAGAGCAGATACTCGACTGACCAACTGTAACAGGCCAATTCTAACCAACAGGTCGACTCTTTCTCCTTTACACTCCTGGATTTGATTCCCTGGTGCACAAACAAGAGATATGAAATACCGCAAAATTTTCACATCCAGCAACATCAAAAAGTATTGCGGCTAACTTTGCAACAATACCTGTCTTATCTCCTGAATCACCGGGAAGAAGAGAAGTTTGATTGCCATTTGTATTCACCAGAAAGCTTCCCCCAGTTCTGAGAGTTGTGGGAGGCGTATAGCCTTGAGATAAACTCTCCTGGCTCAACAATGATGAGAGAGATGTAGTGTGCTCATTCCACTCCTGATCAACGCCATTCCTCAGAGATGAGAGCCATTGCACAGCAGCTGGCAGAACTGTGAGGGCGTCTGAAGGATGTCCATGACGACTAGAAAAAGCAGCTCTCAGGTAATCGTATCCAGCAGGTCCCTTCAGTATCGGTTCCATCATTTTGATGCGAGCTTGGCTAATCTCTAGCTTTAGTGCCTATACAAGTAATTCACCATTATATAATTGTCACATGTTGAGCCAACAAAATAGGAGTTTGCTGTATCTGGGCACAACAAAAGTCAAATCTGTCTGATACCAGGTATCTCACGCACCACATGTAAACTAAATAACCAAAAACAAACTAGGCTAATCATGCGTACAATGGGTGATTATTCCTACCTTAGAAAGCGTCATCTAGATCAAACAACTCAACTAATTTAATCAGCCTATCTCAAATCAAAATTCTCATATTCTCAAAAAGATAACATTACACGACAGCAATCCCATCCAACTGAACTACAATCAGCGATTGATGTAGCCATCCATAAACTATTAAAATCCTGCATGTGGATTAGGCACAGCAATCTTTCATCATCTCTAAACTGTTATTACCATTCCAGCATGAAAGAGCTCAATTAAATTAGAATAGTTCAAAGATGAAGATCCCACACAAAAAAGCAACATAAGCAAACGCACGGGCACCTGAATCTGTTCCAGAACAAATCGCAGACCCTTTATCATAGCGATGGCATGTGGATTCTTTGAGCCATTTCTTTCTTCACATATCTCAGCTAATTCTTTCAGTAACTGCTGGTGACTTGTCGTCTGTTTATCATCATTAGCTGGAGAAGAGAGCTTTTGCACAGTAGCCAATGCAAACACCAAAATCTTTGCCAAGTAATCAATGTCCAGGTTACCAGACTTCAAAACCTAAGACAAGAAGACCATAAATTGTTATTCATACTGATAAAAAGTAAACATTAAATGTAGCGTATGATTAACTATGAATTTATCAGAGTGTATTACGATGCACCTCACAAATTACAATCCGGTCAGGTATGAAAGGAACTTTACAGGGGCGTGGAAATCAGATCACTATGGGCTACCTGAGAGAGAATGTCCAAATCAACGGTTTCAGTGATCTCTTCCTTCCAGCTTTGTGGAGCAATATCGCAAATTTCATCTCTCATCTCCATCATAAGCTGAACAACACGATCATACTGAGGGTCATTCCCATCGATGGACTCCATGACACCATCCCAAAAAGCCTTTTCCATTGCCTGTCTAATTTTTCCCTGCTTTAGGGAGACAGCAGGAGACAGTGTTTAACATAACTGTGGTTGACAGTATAAAAGTTCAAATGGTAGTACATCTAGAAAGTTTGACACTATAGCTGAATGTTGAGGTCAGACCACCAACCTTAATCGAATTTTCATCGTCACTTTTGGTGCTGAAACCGTTTAGAAGAATAGGTCGCTGCTCATGGAGTAATGCATTCACAATCACTTCATTCTCATTCGCCAGTTGTATACCAGAAGTCCCTGTCCGACCATCAGATTCCAGCGATAACGAACCAAACTCATTTGGCAAAGGAGTTACATCTTCTCTAAATAAAGATCGAACCACACGGTTTGGCCTCTCAACATCCTCACTCAATTTCCTTCTCTCATTACTTGCAATGGAGGAACCATCAGAGGAGCTTGCAGAGCTTGGAGAGAAAACATTGGTCATCGGTGAACCTGATGGGCATCCCTCCTCTGTAGCTTGAAAGTATTTGCTTCGTGTTTCAGAAAGAGCACATTCCATCCGCTCAATCCCAGCATCCCCACCCAGATGCTGTATCTTTTCCCTCAGAAGTTTTTGGTCTTCAATAACCTGCACGGAAAAAACATGATACTATTCAAAATGAGACAAAAATGATTTTATCCATCTATTTATTCATTTCTAATACTAAAAACATGAAAAAAATATACTTTTACAAATGTTATTATGTTCCATGTGTCTAAAGTTGCATAAGTGGCTGCTGCCTTAAAAAGGATGCCCCATGAGAGATACATTTACGCTGTCACAATAATTCAAATTATATCTGTCCACAAAATAATTAGTTTTAAATTGCTGTGGTGATGACGCCGCATGAAAACAGAATTTTCAGTTGAAAGACCAAAGTATTCAATGTTGAATCTTAAGTTTGCCTTGCTGAGAAATTTTAAGTTATTGCATCAATGAGTGATGATTGGTTGTGAGGAAGTAAGACCTGTTTCTGAATAGCCTTCATGTCATGAGTAAGCAAACCAGTTTCTCCTTCTGTGGATAACTTACAGGTTTGCAGCATAGACAGCTCGAGCTGGCAAGCTGCCCTTACCAAATCATCCTCCAGTAACTTGGCATCCCTGACCTTCCACATCACAAAGTTATTCAAATAAGCACACCAAGCTTTGTCAAAAGCTGCAAGCTGAGATCTAAAGGTCCAACGCTTTGGCATGGCAGAGTCAGACTCCTCATCTGAACTCTGTATCGGCCCATCTAATATGATCTTTATCAACAACTCTAATTCTCGAACGAACTCTCGGGCTGACATAGCAAGAGCTATCTCACGCTCTCCCTGACCACTAAACACTGCATCCGGATGGCCCAATATCATGTACGCACAGAGAACTACTCTCACCGGATATCTTGACATTTTCGCTGGGCCTTTGGCTACCAGCCTACTAGACCCTATTTTCTTCGACTCTTTGCCCCTAGTTGAAACCCTAGCACTGGATCTCTTCCGAGGTGTAGCCACTCGTTTGAGAAGGTGATCTATATTGCCCACACTGGACCTCTGGTTGGCAGCAGCAATGGACCCAGAAACTCTCAACCGGCTCTCAAGCCGGTCAAGTAATGCTTTAACAGCATGAATTGTATCAGATGATTCAATAAGCATAGCTAGCTGTTCAAATGGCATCGAGGCCACATGTGTCTCGTTGATCCCAAGTATGTTGTATGCTTTTGCCAAGTCGAAAGTTGTCCTCCTGACTTTGAGGAAACGCCTCCAGCACCTAAATGTATCGACAAAAAGTGAGCCCTAGCAACCTCGAATTAGATTTGTGAGGATATTCATGACCAAAGTAATAAGCATGCTGATTAAAGTAGCAATCTCCATCAATTCGGTGGGCATATAGATCAGGTAACTGCTAAGCTTTACTTACCTTGCCAATTTCCTGGAAAGGAGATCGGCCTGTTTAACCATTATGCTCCGGCTTGGTTTAACAAAGTCGCGCAGCTTTCCTCTCTGTCTCAGATACTCTGCTCTCTGTCTCTTAGCCTGTCCATAGATTATTGATGAGCGCCATGCAACTTAGTAAAGCCGGGGAAAAAATCCAGCAGGTGAACTGTTCAATAATGAAAAGCGCAAATTGCACAAATATATGCTTATATACCCTTTGAAGCCGATCTTCCAGCTGGTCCTGCAATTTCTTCCTTTCAACCTCACGTTGGTGAGACACTGACTTCGCTACATTGCGCACTTGTAATACTCTAGCACGTGCTCTCTTCATCTCTGCTTCCAACAATCTCAAACGCTTTTTCTCTGCAGCCGCTCGCTTTTGGTTGATTGCAGCACGTACACGCTCCTTATACTTGATCTCACGCGCCATTCTCCGCAACAATGATTGGGATGACCTCTCCCTTATAGTAGCCCTTCTTTGTTTATATGCCTTAAGAATAAGCATCCTATTCACCTGTGCCTGCTGAAATCGGAACTCGACTTTTGAGCCAAGCTTCTCTCGCTTCATTTCTTGACGCAGTTGTACCCCATTTTTGGCTGCCTGCCTAATCTCATCCAATTTAGCAAGGCGCATTTGAGCCTCAGCTAACATGCTCAACCTGTAGTGAAGTACATCATCGAGTCATAAGAGGTAAAACACCTTAAAGGATTAGTGCACTATCCTAGATACCAGATAGGCATCTACAAGACAGAGAAAATAGCTCAACTAATCCATGGGCAGTCTCCAAAACCAACAAGAAGCAAATCTTAAAGTAGTACTTCTTAATCAAAATAGGCTTCTCGACAGAAAACCAACTCGTAAAATGCAGGGAAATAGATATCAGAACAAGTGCAACTGCATCTTCAGGGACCAGAAATTCAGATATCTAACATAAAGAAACAATGCCTGCGACTATGACGACAATTATCCAACCATTACCATCCTCCAAAACTTCAGTAACCTACTAAAATTGCTGGTACAGAATAAGAGTTCACCTCTTCTGCTCAGCAGCTTGAAGCTTGGCTTCCAGTCGATGACCCAGGTCGTCCTCACTGGAGGAGGCTCGAGAGGGGCTTCTCTGCTTTGGGCGAGCCTTGCTCGACAATTTCTCATAGAATTGCTGAAAAAGAAAACAAAAAGGAGCAAGGTAGGTTGAGCCAAGGTCGCATCCACACACGATTAAAGTAACTAAGATACACAAAACTACCAGGACAAGCAGCTAGAGTATGAAATCCCACGTGTAAATATACAAGATACTACAGAGAGTAACGGATAGGGTGAAAATGCTCAAACAGACTAGAAAGTATAAGTAGGGCTTTTCATCTACTCAACTATTCGTCTACAAAAATGCAAAAAACTCAGTCCAGAACGGAAGACCAAATTTGGTAGAATTCCGTAATTAGAATTCCACAATATTGCATGTGAAAAATGGATAACTGATGAATCTATATTACCGTAACCAGGAAAAAACAAACGTTGGAAGGGGAAAATCCCCAGGAATTAACAGCTGCTTTTGGCCAAATAAAAAAAGAACAAACTAACCAGACACGCCAGCGTTAGAAAAGATTAGCGATGAACACTAGAGTAGAAAAATTGCATACACGGAAGAAAAACAGCAAGGATGCCTCTAGCGACAGACTTCCATCGTTTTTGACGAGACAATAGATTGACGAATTAGAAGCTATTAATTATGCTAGCCCGCCCAATACTTGACAAGAACAAAGAACAAAACACAAAACAACAAATAGCCGACTTATCCACCCGCAGCCACTGACGACGATTCAACGTCGCCTAATCAGGTTTCGATACGATACCTCTCGAAAATATTACGAAACAGAGAAACGAGTCGAAAATCTAACAAAGTTCGAAACCCTCAATCAATCAACAAATTTTCTGGGTCCAAAAACCCAAACAAGCACACGATGGAAACGAGTCCATAATCTCTCTTAAAATATCGGCGGCGAACAATAAACAGAAAGTTTAACGCAGTCCGTCCAAAGAAGAAAGAAGACGGAGAGAAACAGCAAATTAAACCTGTCGCCGAAGATGGGCATCGCGAAGCTTGGCCTCGATTTCTTCGACGGAAGCGGGAGACTTGCAGCACTCGGTGAGAAGCCTTCTCCGGAGCCTCCTGGGCATCCGAGGAGGCCAGGAGTAGGAGGCGGCTTCATCGGTGGCCGGGAAATCGAGAGCGATTCCGGCAACACGCTTCTCCGGCGTCTCCATGGGGGAAAAGTTGAGAACCGAAGCGAAGGGAGGTCGACTCCGATGATCCTAAGCGGGAACAATCAAATCGGAGTCCCCGCGACGATGAACGATGATGATCTCGAACAGAGAAAGAGAGAGAGAGAGAGAGAGAAGAGGATTCGATCAAGTCGAGTCCTCAACGAAGCTTTTTCAGAATGGGTTTAGAGAGAGAGGAGAGAGAGAGAGTTTGGTTGGGGGATTTGGTAAGTGGGAATTGTGAAGAGGAAGGACCGGAAGAAAGAGAGAGTGATGAAGAAGAAGCGTGTTCGCGTACGGGCGTGGAGCGTTTGCGTACGGGGGTGGGGGTGGGGGTGGGGGTGGCGATTCCCATCGCTTCGCTTTGTTCCGCCGCGCCACGTCAGCGGAGGGCTTCCAACGGTACATTACGCACACAATACAATTTCTCTCCGTCTCGGTTCCATCATATCATCATTATCGCTTGGACTTACGATTGCCCCTGTCTGGGCCCCACGCGCCTCCCCTTTTCTAACTCCGCCATTCTTTCTCTCTCTAAGCAATTTGGTGAGATTGCGATTGTCGAATTCGAACTTTTGTTTTGACCCCCCCAAAAAAGAGGAGAAAAAAAAAAAACTCAAACTTATCAAATATAATTAGAATTTTGCACCTCTTTCTTCCTTCTGGTTTAGCCAAAGGAGACTCTCTCTCCCCATTTGAGCTGGGAAAGTTTTGTTTCTCCTCCGTTTGTGTGCTTTTCTTGATCAGTTACCTTTAAAGTTGGGTTCTTTTCTTGATAATTTGAATTGATTTTAAGTATTTGATCGCCCCAGTTGGCATGATCAGAACACCGACTAATGATCATTCGGTTAATTCATAAGCGCAATATATCCGCATCCTCGTTCAATTATTTTATTTCTGTCGTTGCAAGACAGACAATTTATTCATAATACTCTTATCGACTATTTAGCAACTTTTGTGAACGAGGACTCTCAAGTCGCGTGAAAATGGGATAATATGCGAAGCGATCGAAACATCCATGTGTTGGTTTAATCTATGGTATGTGCCAAATGATGACTCGATATCTATTGCATTCTTTCACGCAATGATAACGTTCACATTGATGCTGCAATAGAATGGAGTATTAATATAGATTATGGAATGCCAATGTGCTTGGTCAATCACATGGGGGATTAGCTTGAGGAGGATGCAATGTCTTCCATGAACAACTCAAGTCAAAGAACGTATTTGGTCAACGGCCACCTAAATCAATGAGAAAACAATCCTTAAATCTTGGGTTCATGTGGGTGTTCTTGTATTACAAACGAGCCACCTATGGCTTTTGCACGAGGAGTGCTTTGGAGTGTAAGAGAGCATAACCTTCAAAACAAGCTGATTAATTTCTAAGTCAATTGATGATCTTTCGCAAACTAAAACTAAAAGTGCGGATATCAACCAAAGGATGCACGTTTAAACTTAAACAAGAGCAAAAGGTCCGATTGAAATAGACGACACAGTTGGAATTTAAGAAAATCATGGAAAAGTCATATGCGAATGTCACGGGCCGATTGCGGAGGTCCGACTCGTGTGGCGACTTGAGCTTCCTTTGTATCGATGGAGCGGCCAAGCTAAGCCTTTTTTGATATTTCACCCGGATCTTCATAGAGAGAGAAAGTTCTAGAGAGAGAGGCTCTGGGAGGAATGCTTTGTTATTTAGTTTTGTGGATGATCAAATGACAAGGAGGACTCCTCTTTATATAGTAGAGGGCCTCGGATTACAACCGTAGATCTCTATCTCATCCAATGGCTTAGATTACATCTCTCATTTTTCTAACCACCGACATTAAATAGAAAATTTTCAGAACACATGACAATTACAGTATTGCCCGCCCCTAGAAATATTCTAGAAACTAGTAGTAGAAAACCCTAGAGAAACCCTAGGGGACTCAAACATAGCAAGTCTTGGGGTAGCTCTCGGCCAGATGCACGACCAGTTGGGGCATGAAAACCTCGCCCCGTGTCATTCTCCCCCACCCATTTGAGCGTCGTCCTCGGTGTTCGCAGCCTGGGGTTGATCTTTGTAGCAGTTGTTTTCTTTTGTTCGCTCGCTCCCTTCTCTTGGATCGTCAGCTTCTATTGTCGATTCTTTCGTCCACGAGAGCGCTTCTTCTTTGGCTTCGAGACTTGATATTTCTTCGCAGCGACTCTTTCTTTGTTTTGGCCACTCTAATGTCTTCCATCTCCGGAAACAGCACATGGATTGGCACGGTGTTTTTAGTTTGTGTGGGCAGCTCCCACTCTTCCTTTGGCTTCTCCAAAGGTCGGGATTTGTGCTTTGACTCGGTCAGCATCGGAGCTCTTGGTTTGGCGTCCACGAGTTTGATCGTGGAGATGCTTTTGGTCTCACTTAACCTAGTGAGCATGGTCACCACAAATGGGCATTCAGGGTTGGCTATGATGATCGACTTATTCCTCAGGTCAACCATCGCTTTAGCACCGTCGAAAAAGTCCATACCCAGGATGAGATCATAATCGTCGAGCGGGATTACCTCAAAATCGAGCGATCCAATCCATTCGCCGACTTGAATTCCGACGCCTCTAGCAACGCCGGTGGCTGGTTTGTTATATGCGTTGACCGTCTTGTACCAACGCTCAGATGGTTCTACTTTGAGTCCCAACCACTTCGCCGCTTCGCTCGAGATGAACAGGTTAGTTGCCCCCGTGTCAACCAAGGCATTGAGAGTTTCGCCACGTACCTTGACTTCCACGAAGTATAGAGTCTTCGCACTCGAGGATTTCTTTGGCGGTGATCGAGCTCTCATGGTGTTGATTCGTTGTATCGTTCCGAGAGTCGCACTTCCCTTCGTTCTTCTTTTGGCTCCTCATCACCTTCCTTGGAGACGACGGAGTATATGGTTTTCCCTTGGTTCTTCTTTGGATACAGCTAAGTCCAATGGCCGCCTTTGCAAATCAAGCATGGATGCGACGGAGGGTGTTTGAACTTGTCTTCCTGGTTGATGTAGTTGTTTTGGGGTCGGTTTCCCCGATATTGGTAAGGAGGTCTAGACGACCCTTCTCCCCAATGCTTTTCTCTTTCACTATGGTCTTTTCGGCCACGGTTGGAATCGCTTTCATCATCTCTGCGATCCCCGTTTCGGTCTTTCCATCCATTCCCCTTGGACTTGGATGAGTCGGCTTTGCTGAAGTAGATCAGTGATTCGGCCATGGAGATCGCCTTTGTGAGGCTCCGGACATCCCTTCGCTTGAGCTCGAGCTGCGCCCACGATTTTAGACCGTCCATGAACGCTCCGAGGGCCTCCTCCTCCTCACCTAGATTGGGGATTTGGAGTTTGAGTTCCGTGAAATCCTTTATATATTCCTGGATCGAGCGTTTTTGCTCCAGGCGATGCAGCTTGCTACGAGCTTCTTGTGGTGCGAACTCGGGATAGAAATGGTTTCGAAGTTCTTGGACAAACTCGTCCCACATTTCTATGTAATCGGATGTGCCCTTCCTGGCTTCATCAAGCATAAATCGCCACCACCGTTGTCAACGAGATACAAAGAAGCAGTTCGTACCTTGGCCGTCTCGTCATGGATATCTACGGCGTCAAAGTACTGCTCCATGCTCCATAGGAAGTTGTCCACTTCTATGACGGATCATTCACTTTTGAAATGTTTCGGTTTTGGCACCTTTATCTTCGGCGCCGCTTGAACGTTCATAGCACCATTCGCGATGCTGGTTTTGCATAGGATCAGCTCGGTCTTCAGCTCTTGAATCTCCACCTTTAGCGAGTCTATCTCGACTTGGTGGGAGTTGTTTTTCTCTTCGACGTCCAGCTTCAAAGCTTTAACCAACGCATCGAGAGTTCGTATTTCATTTGCAACGGTGTCACGGCTCCATTGAGGATGAGAGATAAATCATCGCGAATTGTTCTGTCCATATTGGTGATCCGCTCCTTCGAATTTTCGAGTCCATTGATGAGCTCGTACACGGTGGCTTTCATCTTGTCAAAATTTTCAGCAATCGCGGACACAGCGTCCGACGATGCTTCTATTCTTTTGGATTTTCCCCTTTTCTCCTGCGGGGCTTTCTTGTGGGGGTTTTCTCCATCCACAGTAGCAATATGATCCACTTCGGAATTCGTCATATCCTCGACCAGCTTGATGCTCTATGACCTTCCGAACAGCTCGTCTCTACGTTACTCTAATACCACTTGTCACGAGTTGGTTGCGAAGGTCCGACTCGTGCGGCGACTTGAGCTTCCTTTGTATCGATGGAGTGCCCAAGCGAAGCCTTCTTTGATATTTCACCCCGGATTTTAAGCGAAGCTTTCTTTGATATTTCACCCGGACCTTCGTAGAGAGAGAAAGTTCTAGAGAGAGAGGCTCTGGAGGAATGCTAGTCGTTACTCTTTGGCTAAGTTCGTACAGAAAGACATGTGAACAAATGACTAACCTGCAGCCAACGCGAAGTAGAAATCCGAATATTGATCCGAGCCCAACGAAAGTCGTTGTGTCCTTAAGACGAATTTGCCCCCTCAATCTGTACCCGAGGACGTCGGACAATTGTCTCCCAGGATAGAACGGATCGCGTTCCTTTGAAGCGGTACGTCTTCAAAGGACTCCTTCGAACGCAAATTTGTAGAACAATCGCACAAATGAAGATGAGTAATGTCTTGTGAAAAAATGTCAGTAGTTTTGAAAGTGACGGTCGCTCTTTGTATTTATAGACAATGAAGTGAAGAGTCGCGAAGCAGAACATGTCTATTGATGAAGGGATGCGAACCAAAGAAAACTGTTCTTGTTCTGTTCGAACAGACACGTTCGTTTGCTTTATTCCGAACGAACATGTATGTTCGTCGGTCTAACATGTCTATTCGCTCAACACCGAACAATCATATCTGTTCGGATGAAAAAGAATGTCCAACATGTCTATTCAAATCGTGTCCCTTCAACTTAAAAAGAATAGAATAAAAAATAAAAATGATGGAATTAAATAAACGCGAGGACCCGAGCCCGGCCCGAACCGAACCGAGCCGAGCCGGCCGGCGGCGGCGCGCGCGCGTGGACCGATCTACCTTTGCGTAGGTCCTCTCCCGTCCACAAAAGTGCGGTGCCCCTTGGGGCCCAAACCCATTTGTGAAGTTCCAATATTTAAACCCATCCAACATCTACTCTTTTTCCTATGTGGGACTCTCCCTCCTTCATTTCTCATTCACTTCCCATGGGATTATTCATCAAATCCCAACAATCCCCCACATGAATGAGATGTTCAGATATCACGACTCTTCGTGTATGCATGAAATGCAATGTGCGATTATTCCATGAGAGAACGTTGCATTAGGATAAGTAGTCTGAGACTTTGAACTTTCCCTAGTGAAACCTATCGGGATTACTCGGTCAATCAGTAGACTTGATGTCATTGAACTGTCGATCTTTGGTGTAAGCCTAGACAATAGAAATCACACAACTCTCTCTCAAACAAAGTTGGTTCTCACTGTTGTGTTCGTTTTGGCCATGAACACCGCCTGGTCTCATGAGTGTTTTAGAGAATTCGGCCTTTTTCAATTCTCATAGAAGCGGCCCTCACTTCATACTCACATAGGTGATTTCTGAATATATATAGTATATCACATACTCAATTTCAGAATTATTAAAAGATTTCGCTTAACCTTCACATATTAGTACTGTCTTCATCTAGGAATGAGTAATAAATTACAGTACTCTACACAGTCTTCATAACTTAGTTGTCCCTTGGAACCTAGATCTTGGGATCTCCAGTCAACTAGGTAGGGTATCCGCTATGACGACTTATTTATAGGCCTTAAACACATTCCTTTCGATGTTTTCACAACCATCTCTCTAGGTAAGCCTTTTGTTAATGGATCCGCAACATTATCTTTTGACTTCACATAGTCAATCGTGATAATTCCACTAGAAAGAAGTTGTCTTACAGTGTCATGTCTTCGACGTATGTGTCGAGACTTACCGTTATACATGACATTCCTCGCCCTTCCTATTGTCGCTTGACTGTCACAATGAATGCATACAGCCGGCACTGGTTTAGGCCAATTAGGAATATCTTCCAAGAAATTTCGAAGCCACTCTGATTCTTCACCGGCTTTATCCAAAGTTATAAATTCTGATTCCATAGTGGATCTAGCAATACAAGTTTGTTTGGATGATTTCCACGATACTGCTGCCCCACCAAGTGTGAATACATATCCACTTGTCGATTTTGTATCTTTAGTGCCGGTTATCCAATTTGCATCACAGTATCCTTCAAGTACCGCTGGATATTCTGTGTAATGCAAAGCATAATCTTGAGTATGCTTTAAGTAGCCCAATACATGTTTCATAGCTTTCCAATGATTTTCATTTGGACTAACTGTAAATCGACTTAGCTTGCTAACCGCACAAGCTATGTCCGGCATAGTACAGTTCATGACATACATTAAACTGCCTAGTATACTGGCATACTCATTTTGAGCCTTACTTTCACCAGTATTCTTTGAAAGATGTAAATTAACATTTATCGGTGTACTTACTGGTGATATGCCTAGATTCTTGCTTTTTTCAAGAATCTGCTCAATGTAATGGGATTGAGATAGAGATAGTCCTTCAGACGTTTTACGGATTTTAATTCCTAAAATGACATCTGCGATCCCCATATCTTTCATATCAAATTTACTTGCGAGCAAGCATTTGATCTTCTTGATAATCTCACTATCACTGCCCATTATAAGCATGTCGTCTACATATAGACATAAAATGGCAAAGCTATTATGAGTGTTCTTAACGTAAACACATTTATCGCACTCATTAATCTTGAAACCATTCGACAACATAACTTTGTCAAATTTAGCATGCCATTGTTTTGGTGCTTGTTTCAAGCCATATAATGACTTGATAAGCCGACATACTTTATTCTCTTGTCTTGGAACAATGAACCCTTCAGGTTGCTCTAAATATATTTCTTCTTCTAGATCCCCATTTAGAAAAGCTGTTTTGACATCCATTTGATGAATTTCAAGTCTATACAAGGCTACTATAGCAATTAACATCCGTATAGATGTAATTCTCGTGACAGGTGAATAAGTATCAAAATAATCCAGACCTTCACGTTGTCTATAGCCTTTTACGACAAGCCTAGCCTTATACTTATCAATAGAACCATCTGCTTTCATTTTCCTCTTAAATATCCACTTACATTGTAATGGCTTATTACCAGGAGGAAGGTCAGCCAATTCCCAAGTATGGTTTGACAAGATGGATTCAACTTCACTATTGATAGCTTCTTTCCAGAGCGGGGCTTCTGGGGATGTCACGGCTTCCTTATATGTCCGAGGTACGTTCTCTAATAAATATGTCAGAAACTCAGGTCCAAAAGACGTAGAAGTCCTTTGCCTTTTACTACGTCTAGGTTCATCCTCCATTGGATCACTTCTAGATGTAGTATCTCGAGGCCTCTTATTATTATCAATTGGTTCATATACTATGTTATACGGAAATATGTTTTCAAAGAACGAAGCGTCCCTTGATTCAATTATCGTATTAACATGTATATCTGGGATCTCTGATTTGTGAACAAGAAATCGATATGCATTGCTATTATGTGCATATCCAATAAAAACACAGTCAACAGTTTTCGGTCCTATCTTAACCTTTTTAGGTTTAGGAACTGCAACCTTAGCCAAACACCCCCACACTTTGAGATAATTCAGGTTAGGCATTCTGCCTTTCCATTTCTCATAGGGAGTTTGTTGTGTCTTTTTGTGGGGTACTCTATTTAAAATAAAATTTATTGTCAAGACAGCTTCCCCCCACAAATTCTGCGATAAACCAGAACTGTTCAATAATGCATTCATTGTTTCCTTTAGGGATCGATTTTTCCTTTCCGCCACACCATTCGATTGCGGTGTATAAGGAGCGGTAAATTGGTGAACAATACCGAACTCGGTACAAATTTCCTCAAAAGGCAATTCATATTCACCTCATCTATCACTTCTTATTACTTTTATTTTCTTATTTAACTGATTTTCAACTTCAGACTTATAAGTTCTAAAAGCATTCACAGCTTCATCTTTACTGCTAAGTAAATAAATATAACAGTACCTCGAACAGTCATCTATAAACGTGATAAAATACTTCTTACCACCTTTGGAAGGTACTGTTTTCATATCACAAATGTCTGTATGTATTAAATCTAAAGGTTCTGAGACTTTATTAACTACTGAGTTAAAATGAGGCTTAGAAAACTTAGATTCAACACACACTTGGCACTTTTCACTTGGACAGTCAAACATTGGTAATAGTCCCATACTAATTAATTTCTTTATTGACTTATAATTAACATGTCCTAGTCTAGCATGCCAAATATTAGGAGACTCAAGCACATAAGAAGATGCAATTTTATTCATATCATCCTTGGTTACAACAGTCATTACATTCAGCTTGAACAAACCATCACTCAGATAACCCTTTCATACATACATCTCATTTTTGGAGAGTACAAACTTATCAGATACAAAAACCAACTTGAAGCCATTCTTGCAAAGGAGAGATCCGGACACCAAATTCTTGCGAACGTCTGGCACATGAAGAACATTGTTCAGTGTCACGATTTTCCCAGATGTCATCTTTAGAGCAATCTTCCCAACGCCTTCAACTTTAGAGGTCGATGAATTACCCATATAGAGTTTTTCATCACCCCCCACAGTTGTGTAGGACGAGAACATTGATATGTTTGCACAGATATGACGAGTTGCTCCAGTATCAATCCACCACTCCTTGGGGTTTCCCACCATGTCACTCGGATATCATAGCAGACAGATTGATATCATCAACACCATTGGAAATCTCTTCCACCATATTTGCCTGAGTTTTCTGTCTTTTCTTCGCTCTGCAGTCTTTGGCTCGATGTCCAGACTTTCCACAGTTAAAGCATTTGCCGACGAACTTCTTCAAGCCTTGGGTGAATCCCTCTCCAGACTTATTTGGCATTTTCCTCTTCTTGTTGGGTTTTGATCCTTCTTCAACAACATTGGCCCTTGAAACCTCTAGGTTTTTGCCAACTTTCTTCTCAGAGAGCTTGTTGTCTTCCTCAATCCTCAACCAAACAATCAAGTCTTCAAGTGACAACTCCTTTCTCTTGTGTTTGAGATAATTTTTGAAATCTCTCCAAGACGGTAGCAGTTTTTCAATGAAGGAAGCCACTTGAAATGACTCACTTAGAGTCATTCCTTCAGCATGAATATCATGCATAATCACTTGAAGCTCTTGAACCTGACTTAAGACAGTCTTTGAATCAACCATCTTGAAGTCCAGAAATTTACCGACAATGAATTTCTTCAGTCCGGCATCTTCAGTTTTATATTTCTTGTCCAGACTCTCCCATAACTCCTTAGCCGTTTTCAGCGGACTATAGACGTTATAGAGAGTATTGTCCAGACCATTGAGGACATAGTTGTGACACAATAAGTCAGAATGCTTCCATGCATCCACAGCAGCAACCTTTTCCTTATTAGTCTCTCCATCATCCAATTTAGGACCATCCTCATTGAGGAATCTAGCCAAGTTCAAGGTCGTGAGATAGAACAACATCTTTTGTTGCCATCTCTTAAAATCCGTACCATTGAACTTTTCTGGCTTTTCTCCATGATTCGAAATAGGGGTGATCGGAGTCGAAGTCGAAGCAATTTCTATGGAAAATAAAATTTAATAATGAAAACGACGAAGATTAACACAAAAGCCCAACCGAACACTTTCTTCAAATCGTAAACAGTATACGAAATGAACAACTACATAGAATACTCACAATATTCACGAGAAAAAAAAATACGTTTATCTCAAAAAAACAACTCTTATAAACGATACGATAGAAGTTCGAAAAAGATCATTGAACGAACGAAGGACAGATTGTTCACAACAACATAAAATACGAACTAAGCGCAAAAACAAGAAGTATAACGTAATTCGTCTTAAGATTGTAGTCGTTACTCTTTGGCTAAGTTCGTACAGAAAGACATGTGAACAAATGATTAACCTGCAGCCAACGCGAAGTAGAAATCAGAATATTGATCCGAGCCCAACGAAAGTCGTTGTGTCCTTAAGACGAATTTGCCCCCTCAATCTGTACCCGAGGACGTCGGACAATTGTCTCCCAGGATAGAACGGATCGCGTTCCTTTGAAGCGGTACGTCTTCAAAGGACTCCTTCGAACGCAAATTTGTAGAACAATCGCACAAATGAAGATGAGTAATGTCTTGTGAAAAAATGTCAGTAGTTTTGAAAGTGACGGTCGCTCTTTGTATTTATAGACAATGAAGTGAAGAGTCGCGAAGCAGAACATGTCTATTGATGAAGGGATGCGAACCAAAGAAAACTGTTCTTGTTCCGTTCGAACAGACACGTTCGTTCGCTTTATTCCGAACGAACATGTATGTTCGTCGGTCTAACATGTCTATTCGCTCAACACCGAACAATCATATCTGTTCGGATGAAAAAGAATGTCCAACATGTCTATTCAAATCGTGTCCCTTCAATTTAAAAAGAATAGAATAAAAAATAAAAATGATGGAATTAAATAAACGCGCGGACCCGGGCCCGGCTCCGAACCGAACCGAACCGAGCCGGCTGGCGGCGGCGCGCGCGTGTGGACCGATCCACCTTTGCGTAGGTCCTCCCCCGTCCACAAAAGTGCGGTGCCCCTTGGGGCCCAAACCCATTTGTGAAGTTCCAATATTTAAACTCATCCACCATCTACTCTTTTTCCTATGTGGGACTCTCCCTCCTTCATTTCTTATTCACTTCCCATGGGATTATTCATCAAATCCCAACAGCTTTGTTATTTAGTTTTGTTGATGATCAAATGAGGACTCCTCTTTATATAGTAGAGGGTTTCGGATTACAACCGTAGATATCTATCTCATCTGATGGCTTAGATTACATCTCTCATTTTCCTAACCACCGACATTAAATAGGAAACTTCCAGAACACAGGATAATTACAGTATCGCCCACCCCTGAAAATATTCTAGAAACTAGTCGTAGAAAACCCAAGAGAAACCCTAGGGGACCTAGACACAGCAAGTCTTGAGGTAGCTCTCGGCCAGATGTACGACCGGTTGGGACACGAAAACCTTGTTCCGTGTCACGAACGTTTTTTCGTAGTATGAATGTTTTGAGGATTTGATATATTAAAAAGAAAAAAGTGAGAGCAAGTTGCACGCAAAATTCAAATTAAGCAAGATGGCGAAAAGCAAAAGTCATTGCAATCGGGCCCTTAATTTGGAGGACATAGCAATAATCATGCGATGCTACGATCAGAAAGGAAGACTAGGGGGGGAGGGCAGGTAAGTGCAGCGGTCAATCAACATCTGGATTTGAAAACCACATGTGATTGTCGTGGAGGACACCTATCCCCACGACCTTTGACGATTTTGGTCCTCACGACAAGTAGATAAACAATTTCTGACAAAGGGTGAAAAAAAAAAACAAAAAAGAACATTGGTAATATTTATGGCTTCCTGCGGTGTGCCAGGCACGTGGCACGACTGGGGCCCACGATGTTTTTGCTCGAATTTTACGAACCCAAAACTGACATTAAAATTCAAAACACGATTTATTAACTCCGCTATCAGATTATTTGTTTTTTAATTTGAGCCATAACTATAAGTATCTTTTTAAAGGGTAACTTTCACTTTTAACTTTTTTTTAAAAAAAATGTACTACATTCGTGCATTTACTTATTATATCCGTCATTCCAAATTAAATTTCCTCAAAGTATTCAAATATTTCCATATTATATCATATATTATACCTTTATATAATTTCCCCAAAATTTAAAACTTCTTTCGTTTTCAAAATTTGGGAGGGCCCGTCACTAATAACACTAGTTAGAACTATATAAAAATCCTTCCAAACGGGACTTTACATTATAGTTGTAATTCTTTGATTCTTGACTTCTATTTAATACTAAGCACCTAGACTAATAGACTTCCCAAGCACATTTACATGAAGATTAATATTTATTAGATATTTGAATTAAATTACCTTCATATGGGGAAAAATGATTATACTTTAAAAAGATGAATATATTTGTCTTCATTAGTGTATAGCCTTTTTTTTTTGTTCATTAAGTGTATAGTTAAATCAATAACAAATTGAATATCTTATCATTATTGTTTTGAGAGTCAATTTCGCTCGTACGAATTTTGGCCGTTATTCTCATTCTCTTGGTTTGGGGGGAGTGACGACTTAAACCGGGAAGGATGACGCAATATTCTTTCAACAGATTCATGAAAAAGCAAAATCGGACAGAGAGGGAAAAAAGGAAGGGCGAGACGGATAGGGTCAAACATGTAATTTCAGTCCCCATTTAAGAAGTTTTTCGAAACCGATGGAAGCGGCGATGGTGACGCTTCGCCGGGAGGAATTCCCAATCACACCCTTCCGGGGTTTTGAAAATATGGCCACTTTTCGGACGTCTCTTTTCAACTCCAGATCACGCGCGAGAGTGGAGTGACCAAATCTTACTCGCCGCTTCGGACACATACCTGTCTGTCCGTCCAACGCGACTGTTCTGGAATGCGAACACGTGTCGGAATCCTACTCGGAGAATAAAAGCAAGGGAACGAACGATGTCTCTTTTGGACGGTGCCGCGTAAGTTGTTTGAAGAAGTGGCCACCGGCTCAAGGCCAGATTAACTAAACCAGTACATCAGAACAAAAAGTTTTCAACTTACCGATTCAAACGTTGAGGAAAATAAAGATTTAGTTGAAAGATCGACAAAGATCATTCGATACATTTCAAAGGAGTATATGTTTTAATTGAAAGATCCATGAGAAGTGATGAGCTTGATCGACTACTTAAGAAGTCATTTGTAAATAAGGGAGTTTAATTTAGAGGTACTTGTGACAACTCATTTGTAAGATTGTCCACGGCAAATGGGAGAAATTATCGATATGAATTATTACATCATTTGCAAATTCTACAACAGTATTGAAATTAGAAGACAAAAAAAGATGTATCGATTTCAACATCATATGACCGTTTCAGTATCAAACGACGTTGATTATGGCGAAGATTTTGAAAATTTGTAACTTCTCGTGGATAATGGTTGAGTGTGCAAAAAACATACCTGTAATCTCGAAGGACGTGCAACAGTAAACAATAGTTAGAAGCAATAGTGGATTATAACTGCCCACAGCGAATGTTGTAAAGAGACGCGTTTTTCCCAAATTTAGTCATTTCTCGTTCAATCTATTTCTCACAAATTTACTTTCCACTACCCTTTTTTTTTTTTTTTGGGTCGAAACTTTCCACTACTTTAAATGTCAGAGTTTGTTATTCATTTCGTCAATGAATTTTCAGGTAAGTAATCTCTTGTACAAGATCAACACGGTTTATAAAAAAACCAAGATCAATACCTTTGTCAAAGAAATTCACTTTCTGGGTGAAAACATGATAAATACCCGAATTACCCGCGAGTCGGGATACATAGTGTTTGTTATATGAAGTAAAGAGGATCTCTACTTTGAAGTGATCGCAATCATTTTTTCTTCTCCAAAATATGCTAAATTGGTTATCTTATCGTTATCGATCTCCAATTTGTCCTCCCCTACCCCTGATAAAGGAAGCACTAGCAGCACATGAATTTTCCTCTCGCTTCATAGTGCTTCCTACAGGCTATACTCTGCTAAAATTGGAACAATACCGGTTCTTCGTACGTGTAAAATCTGAATCATGTTTGGTGCTGGTAAAATTTTACTAGATCCAACTCGAGTGATCAAACTGCAATATACTAAGAATCAAACTGCTCTGCTCATTTTCCTCCTCTCTTCCTTTTTGTCACATTGTGATGATAAGCCGAGCGAGCCAGTTACGACGAAGAATCCTTTAAGACAAGATACGCAGAACCATGACATTGTATGCCCGCACTCGCTGAAACCTCCTATGATGGATGATCTTATACCAACTCTGTCAGGAAGGTTTTACAGTTGAAGGAGAGGCTAAAACAAAAATGCAACCCATGCACACGACAACTCTTGCTCAATCTCATCCATGGGGACAAAAACGAAAATGAAAGAGTAAAAAAAGTTTGGAAAGTCATATTCAAGGTGAGTGCACTGAATCTCTCCAAAACAACTCCTATCAGGAGCAAGCCGGAAGAGGGAACCAAATAAACTCCCACTGCCCTTAAAAGACACCGTAAAGACCCACTTCGACATGCTAAAATCCCAACGCCAATGGGTCATGAGTACAGGCCACCTCTGTTTACACTTGCTAATCAAAATGTACAGACAAAAACCAGGCAAAAAGCCAGGTCCCAGCCCTCATAGGCCCTGCTCCCTACCACACTGACTTTACATGGTCCAAAGTCCTGTGAGAAGTAAATCACCAATCATTCTACTAACTTACTCCATCAATTTATTCAACACTTGGAAGCATATACATAAGGAGGAAAAATACCTGCGCAAGCAGGAATGAGGCAGCAGCAGCATAAAGGTAGAGGAGGAAACCTCGATATAAACAATTCATTCATAATGCAATCCCCATCTTAAGCAATGGACAGTATGTTATAAGGCATCGACCATAAAGCTGGGTATTCTCCGACTCTGTGTAAAGTCCATGGAAAGAGAGACCAAAGACTGCCAAAAGCTCGCAGCTGGCTGACATAAATCTCCAAGTCTCCACTGCTCTCATGCGCGAGGTAGAAAACCTCTGCCTTTCCCAGAAAAATAAATAAAGCCTTGATGTTTTGTTCCCTCCCGCAATGACACGAGCAACATCTTGACCCATTAATGTCTGTGCTACCAATTTGACATATAAACAACCAAATCCTCCAAATACTTGATGCAAGTTATGAATGGCTTGATGCCGGTGAAAGATAGCATCCGTAAACCAACAGAACAATTCAGAAGTCAAAACCTGGCATGGCAAACTGACTAGCAAAGGCCTCTACACGAGTTCGAAGCTCAACAATCTCCTTATTGCTCTGAAGACCCTTCAGAAAAGCCTTCTGCAGCTTGCCATGCCCCCTCTGGATTGTGCTGGCAATTTGGGCAGCTTTTAGAAGATGGTCAGCAATTATCTCAAAATCACTCTCCAGACAACCCCTCGTTGTCATAGCAGGAGTACCTGCAAATACATCACTGCTCCACTGAATCTAAAAACCAAAATAAAGACAAAGCATGACAAGGAAATTGGTCTTACAAATTCAAGCATGTCATAACTTCACCTACCAATCCTCACTCCACCGGGGGTAATGGTGCCATTATCATCGAAGATCGCTATCTTATTGAGAGTTATGTGACACATCTCACAGACTTTCTCATAGTTCCCGCCTGTAAAATCATTCAACGAACTAGGAGATCAAATAGTGTGACTAATCAGAAGAGCACGTGCATTAGCAAATAGCAACCAACCAAGAATAAAACCACATTCAAGCACACTAACAAGATTGGGAGGAACACTGAACGATACACAAGTTGCATGCAAATCGAGCAAATCATGATGCCACAGTAGTGGGGTCCAACCCTATCGAAAATGAAGTTGCAAGAAGAAACTTGTCACATAGTGCCAAGATCATACACTACATTAACAGCTAACCAAGCGCTAGGGTCCTCAGAGCACAGCATCATATTTGCCTGTAATACGTAAAAAAAAGTTACTCTCTCGGCAGTATTACAACTTTCATTCTAGCCAATGTCTCAGAAGAGAGTCAAAGCCGAAAATCTTAAGCCACTCCAAACAGGATTTAAGTTGCCGAAAAGTTGACTTCGATTGTCTTTTCAACAACAAGAAGGGGGCACAATGAAATTCTGAAATTGTTCTGTTCTCAACAATCGTTGGCCCACTCTAGCAAAAGGTCTAGAAAGGTTCTGATTTTGCCCCATCTAGTTCCTAATCTCACAATATGGCAGCACTGTATACTATAAGGTGTTCTATTCGTGCACCTAAGTTTGTATATAAGCTTGTGGCTTTTAATTTACATTCCGAGACACCTAGTCACAATGTAAACAACCAACGCGAACTCCAAAGTCTCTTATCAACTTGTTCAAGCCAAATAAGGTGCCGTTTCCAGTTGATAAATGAATAACTTGAGGACTATTACAAGTAAAGATGAAAAGAATAGTTGACCAGCTTCACCATCATGCTAAGAGCATGAAACCCTTGGGCTAACACAAATGACAAATCAATGAGACAACAGAAGAAAAGCAGGAATTCAGTAAACAAAAATGAACACACACAAATCACATTCGCTTGATCTCCATGAAAATGGATATGTAAGACAGCATTCGCGGATAGAAGTATACCGGTTAATCCAAGAGGCCTTAGATCCCAGAGCAATAAATGGTTATCAGTGCCTCCTGTCACAAGCCTGCATTTTCTTCTCAGTAAAGCATATGCTAAAGCCTGAGCATTTTTCTTTACCTGCTGCATATAAGCCTTAAATACTGGGGTGGCTACCTGCCTTAAAGCTATTGCAAGAGCAGCGATGTGGTTATTGTGCGGACCTCCCTGGAGTGATGGGAAAACCGCAAAGTTTATCTTCTCCTCAAAGTCGTAGTACTCAATTTCATTTCCTTGAGATAAAGGGGTTCCTCTTTTCCTTGGTTTTGCACCCTTCCGGTAAAAGATTATACCTCCTCTAGGACCTCGAAGATTTTTGTGAGTTGTTGAGGTAACAATATCACAGTAGTCAAAGGGACTTGCACATTCCTGAAAGGACATCACCCACGAATATAACTACAACTTCCCCTACTAATATTACACTTGATACTGAACAAATTCATCAAAAACGAAAGGATGAGTGTATTATAGAGAGAGAGAGAGACTGAAAGCTTGTCAAATCCAATCCCCTCTATTTTTCACCTACGTTGCATTTTCTTTCTTTTCCAAGACAAAATACTGGAACTGCAGCCTCAATCTGCCTCCTCCCTTTCATTTTTTCAATGCACCAAATCTGCCTCCCCCCCTCCTCTTCTTCCCCCCAAGTCGGTTCTCTGATCTTATTATCATTGAAGTTAATTTTGTTTCAACAGTTCTTAAGATATGCCCCATTATGGCCACAAGAAAGGGAAACACCCGTATCAAATTTCCGACAAACTTTTAGTTAAGTTAATATTGACATTTTCCTTTTCCCTTCCCCCCCCCCCCCCCAAAAGAGTTAATGAAACATAACGTGCTAGTAATGAAAATAGTGTGAGCAAAACCTACCCAGCACAACGAATCTTATCTATTTTAAATTAGAGATCAAATTCAACCCCACTAGTACTAGAAGGATCCTATAATTGTTGTTGCCAAGTACCCATTTAGTTTTCCAATGGTGAGTACCGAGTAATATATCCAAAGAGGACCACTGAAGTAAAGAACTTTGCAGCTCATATCCATACAATTTGTCTGCACAAAAAGGTCGAACTTTCAAGGATTTCAATCTCCTTGAAGGAACAGCATCAGGGAACAAGAGAGAGAGAGATGGTACTAAAGACCTCCATTGATGCTTCCATATTACTAGTAATGTAACTACTGTTGCTTTTTGGCCAGACAAACTAGCTAGAGCAGTTGTCTCGCCTTCTTAGACGATAGTTCTTTTTTGTATTGACCAGTACCAGATGTTAGTTCAACCAATTAGGTAGAGGTAAACTGGAATCACTTTACGCCAAATCCCACCAATCTAATCTAAGGAGGGAATGAACTGATTTAGTATCCACATCAAAATAAGTTCCTTACTACCAAGTTCTACCGAGAATCCTTTTCCTCACAAAATCTACTTTTCCTAAGTGAGTCACAGTGACAGGACCAGGAACAAATAAGAAAAGGCAAGTATCACCTCACCTCGAACGACACATTGTGAAACAAATGCACCAATAAATCCACAGCACCCCCCCCCCCTCCCCCACCCAAAAAAAAAAAGATAACAATAAAGCAAGGGACCAAATCACAAAGGAAGTTATACCATAGCCGTCGGCACTCGAGATAAAACATAAGGTATCAATGATGAGAAGCAGGTGGCTAAATCTATATAGATACACAAAAATTCACACCTTAGCTGCAACAAGACCACTGACTTGAGCCATGTCACACATCAATACAGCACCGCACTTGTCTGCAACCTGCCTAAACCTACCATAGTCCCATTCACGAGGATACGAACTTCCCCCACAAATAAGAATCTTGGGGTGAAAATCAATTGCCCTATCCTCAAGTTTATCAAAATCAATGTACCCAGTCTGTGGGTTGACCTTATAGGGCATACTCTCGAAAAAAATCGACGCCCCAGAAACTTTCCTTCCATCAGGCATATAGCACCCATGGCTAGTATTACCACCTGACGGTGTATCCAACCCCATGATTCGATCCCCCGGAAGCAAAAGTCCCGTGTAAACCGCGAAATTTGCGGAAGTGCACGAGTATGGCTGTACATTCACTCCCCAGTTCTCAGAATCCAAATTAAAAGCTGCCAATGCACGCTCCTGACAAAGAGTTTCAATCTCATCGATGTACTGATTCCCACCATAGTACCGTTCGCCAGGCAATCCTTCCGAGTACTTATTTGTTAAGTGGCTACCGAGTGCTTCCATTACCGCTTTACACACGAAATTCTCCGAGGCAATCAATTCAATTCCCTTCGCTTGCCTGTTCTTCTCCCTCCCCATTATCTCAAAAAGATCGGGGTCTGCCACGCTAATCGATTCGTTGCCCCACGATCTAATTGCAGCTCTTCTCGCTTCCATATCGGCAGTGCTCGAAATCCTTTTAGAAGAGCTGGTGGAAGAAGACGTTGACTCGCTTGTTCTTCTCCGTTTGATGCAGTGGCCTAAAATGCGGAACTCTTCAACGTCCGCGTCATCCTCATCCTCACCATTCTCTGTGCCCACGGTGCCATTGTTCTCGGGTTTTTGGGCCTGCGGCTCGAGCAATTGAAGAGGGATCGGTTGCTTCCGGTCGAGCTGGAGCGAGACTGCATCATCGGACACTTGGTTCGATCCGGGGGACAGGAACCCCAGGGAGAGAGTTGATGGAGAATTCGACAGGTCCATTCAGAGAGAAGAATCACCGCGAAAAGGAAGCTCAATCCAAACACATGAAGCGAGCGAGTCGCTTACAGGGTTGTAAACGAGGAGAGGAGAAAATAACGGCGCAGGCAGAGATTAGAGGGTCGAAGGTACGGTGGCAATGGCGGTACCGGAGGAGGGGCGTCGAGTGATTGAGCCCTAGGATTTGATTGGAGATGGAGACTTGAGAATCTGATTTGAGAGAGAGAATGAGGCGAAGCTATAAAGGTAGGAGAGAGAATGAGGCGGAGATGAACAATAGATTCCGACACTGACGGTTGGATGACTTCTTTGCCTGTCCGTAACAAAACTGCTGCTCGCGGATTTCGTCCCTCCCCGGTGGTCGGGTCGGGTCCATCAGGTCTGAATGGGTCGGGAGTTGAGTCGACATGATATATGGTTACATGTAAAAAAATAAGGAACACAATCAAACTCACGAAGCAAATAGGCATGGGCCTACTGATAAAGGGATTGGGAAATGCAGATGCTAGTATTATAGTGCGGGATTCGACTTCCGCGTTCAGTAAAAAAAGCAGAGCAAAAGTCCAAAGAAGAGAATTAGAGATATGACAAATCTTAAAAAAAAAAAAAAAAATCAAGACCACAAAAATCAGCAGCCCAACAGCCTCAAGGGCAAAAACATCAGAAACATCTGCACAAACCAAAACAGACACAGTCAACGAGCAAGAACGAAAACTTCGGTGCTTTTGTTCTCTAAACGGAGAGCTGAACAAATCTTCCCTCGAAGGCCCTTGAAGTCCTTCAAAATCTATGCTTAACATTTTCCACAGTGTGGCGTTGATTTAACCACGAAAAAGACTATCAATGAATCACCATGAATTCGTTCCAGTTTCAATGGTCAACAGATGAAGCGCCGGTACTACTGAATGGGGGAGAAGAAGACCAAAAGCATCGCGTTGATGCGGGACGTGAATTGAAGACGGCAAAAAAGAAAAAGAAAAAGAAAAAGAGAATGTCACGAGCAGCCTCGACAGTTGACAGCAAGTCAGGGGCAATTATTGGGCAGAGCGAGGCGTGTGCAAATTCCTTTGCTCAAAATGCCTCGGACCAAACTGAAAAGGGAGGCCCCCTCAAGAAAAAGAAAGCGACATCTTGGTACACGTACACCGCATGTTTTCTTCTGCAGTCACCATATTCTCATTTCCTCAGCCACACGTGAATGTCTCTACAGTATCTCTAGAAAAAGGAAAACCACGATAAAAACAAAGGTTAATACCACGAAAAAACGAAAAAACTCCAAATTGATACACTTACCATAAATTTACTCCAAATTATTTTTTTGACCACAAAAAACCTCGAACTGGTATAGCTATAACAAATTTACCCTGAACTATTTTTTTGATCACTAAAAATCATAAACCGGTACACCTGTAATAAATTTACCCTAAACTAATTTTTTTGACTACGAAAAATCCCAAACTGATAGACTTGTGACAAAATTACCCTCCGTTAAATTGAGTTAATACCACGAAAAATCCCAAACTGATACACATGTGACAAACAGAGCGTAAAAACGTCAAACTAATACACCCGTCAACTGTCACGTGTCATCAAACTCAGCAATTTTACGGTTAGATTTAACGAAAACAAACAAGTAAATTTATCACAGGTGTACCGATTTGAAGTAAATTTATTACAAATGTACCAATTTAGGGTTTTTCATGATTGAAAAAATAATTTGGAATAAATTTATCACATGTGTACTAGTTTGGGGTTTTCCATGGTATTAACCCTGAAAATAACAAGAGGCGCTCCGCTGTTCGGTATTTACCCTTGCTGACAAATCACTACAAGCTGACAACTTCACAATTAAGCTACAAACTCTTATGTTCTCCATATCCTCTAAATTCACAAGCAGCATGAATCAATCATTAAATAACTCCACCAATATACACACACGACATCAGGATCTAATTGCCAAACCGACATCTCTCTTCCTTCAAATACATTCACCTTCGTCTATATAGATGCCCATTCAATAGCTTATAGATCTGTACCGAGAGGAAAACGGATATGTTAAATGACGCGGATTTCTCCACTGGCATGCACCTCCTTGACCCTCTTATCGTATTCATCATCTTCTTCTTCTTCTTTCTCCGCATCTTCCTCCTTTGGATCACCATCGGCATCCTCTTCCCAGCCAAAGCTCCCGCGGGAGTGCGATGGTGGAGCCTGTCTTTTGGCCTCTTCCACAATTTTCATGATCTCCTCAACACTCTGAGGGGAGAAGCATGGGTTTTCCTTTCTGTACTTTGCTTGAGCTGCCTCCGTTAATTCCCGTGGTAAGCTTGGGTTTTCTTTTCTGTAGTACTTTGCTTGAGTTGCCTCCGTTAATTCACGAGGCAAGTTCCTTAAAAACCATGGGTGAGACTTGATTTCTTTGATGGTGATTCTCTGCAAAAGAACATAGACCATGAGAAACGATGCTACAAATGCTATAGCAAATAAGGCAGTCCTATAAGCATGCACATTTGGCCATAGAAGGCATGCGTCACCAGAAACAAGAGAATGTATGAACCAATCGTTTGACCCACAATGTATAATATTGATCTCCCATGCAATCAAGGCACTATTGTGATATACAAAAAGAAGTTTAAATTACTGAGAGGCTTCAGTGCTCTAAGATGCAATTATCTTATGATCGGAGAGCAAAATGTTGCAGTTGCAGGCTCCCAGCAAATCTTATCTAACAAGAACGAAAGCTTGAAATTGTGGAGATTAAACCTCGAAGGAAAGGAAAGAAGCAGAATGAATTCATTAACTGATAAGAAGACTGCTTTTTTGTATCCAGATAATGTGAAACGATGAGTTGGTTATTAGTTCTATAGTTATTAGTTCACAACAGGGGTCTGTCCATTTTTTTGAAATTCTATCCTATAAAAAAAACAACGAGTCACACGCTAAGTATAGCAATTATATACAATCTTCAATCAAAATTTTATTTAACCCTATAGAATTGCTTTTTTTTTTATTTAAGAGAAAAAGCATGAAAAGAAAAATTTATTTTTATTCTATTTTGTTTTTCAATGGATAAAAACAAGGAAAGCATTCTTATTCCCAAAATATCCAAATTTTGATGCCTAATACTCCACAGACTGAGCTGATAGATTTTTTTGGGGAGGCTGGTGGGTCAATGACTCTGCAGAAGAAGTATTAGCAATTAAGCGCTAATCCAATGAATCAGCAAAAGAAGGCTTTCTGACGTCATTCTTGCACTCATCCTTTTGCTTCATTTTCACTCACTCTCACACAAAATTCAGAAATTGAAAAGTCGTGTACCCTTGATGGATTTGCAACAAATATGCGCGAAAGGAGATGTCTGCAATCTTGAGATATGTGAACGTAATCAGGGATCTTGTACTGAACAGCCATGATCCGCTGCAGAAGGCAAAAACTGCACAAAATCAGAAAACAAGAACGTCTTCATTGTTCAAATGGAACGACAAGAGTATATTCTCACACTAATAGTCTTTCTGAAGTTTTTTGGATCTTCCGGGTCTTCAAAGGGGTATGCTCCCACAAGCATCACATAAAGAGTCGCACCACAGGACCAAACATCTGCCAACTGATAAAGCACAATCCTATAGTAAACACGACCTCCATGAAAGAACGGTTGACATTGCCTACTCATAAGGATCGCTATGTATACGTGCAACCCCAAACTCAGGGACACTGGCATTCCGAGGGTATAGAGTGTGCTGAATGGTTAGGCATGGCTACATAATACTCAAGTGGGGATACAAGACAAAATAGGATACTCATGGGTAGGAGATGAGACACCAGACATCAATGAAATAAAGGCAGTTGACAAGTTCAGACATAAAAATGAAGCTCAGAGGGATAATAAACAGCACCACACTGATCCTAAATATAGAAACGATACATAATTAGTCCAATCCTGAACAACAATTAACCCACCTATGAACTGAAAAGCCTATCAAAATAGTTGGAAATATCTAGAAAAGCCTGACCAGTCACCAAAATAGTTCTCCCACAGGTTTTGCAGTTTTTACTGTACTTAAAGTAGCAGCAAGGCCATGCAGAATTAGGTCAAGTCAATACTAGCATATAACATCGCAGACGAGTGAGGCCAAAACTGGACAACACGGACTTAACAGATGAACAGCTTCAATGAAATGGCTTACCTTGCCATCATATTCCCTCCTAGAGAGAACCTCAGGTGCAATGTATGCTGGAGTTCCAACTGTGGATTTAGGTCTTGAATGAAGCAGAGAAGACTAAAGGCAAATTAACAAGGTGGACTATAAGTCAACATATCAGCCTAACCCCTGTAAAGATATTGCATAACCAATGTAAAGATGCTGCAAGAACTACTTCGCACTTGTACCTTAGAATACCCAAAATCGCATATTTTAAGTCTCGGCGCAGGGCTTCCATCTAAGAGGGTGTTCTCCAGCTTCAAATCTCTATGACATATTTGCTTAAGAACAAGAAAAAATCTGCAATAATGAGAATTCTAGGATGTCACTTAAATAGAAAGTCTGGAACTTTATCTTACCATGGCATGGCAGAAGCTAACTCCTGAGATGAGCTGCTGGAAGAAATATCTGGCCTGGACAATTGGAAAGAAAGAGTAAGCTGATCAGTAATTCAAAGAATATCAGATCACCACCAGTAATGTATAATGTACGTGTTGAATTTGCTCAGCAACTAATATCAGATCACAGCCTCTAAAAAGTTCCAAAACAATAAAAGAAAAAAGTGAAAGCTCTTTACTATGACTTTTTACTGATCGAGAAAAAGCAAACCTCATCTTCGCTGAATCTTCCAGCATTGCATATTCTCTCAAAGAGCTCACCGCCCGCCGCATATTCCATGACAATAGCAAGATGGGTGGGCGTCAAAATCACCTGCATATACATTCCATACATCAACAACAGATAGTCTGATAGTGAGTGAATATTCATCCATCACCCGAGCTCAAAGGCATGGTCATATTCCGAACCCTGTTCTTGTACTGACCTCTTTGAAGCGAATGATATTTGGGTGGCAAAGCGATCTGTGATTAATAATCTCTCTGGCCACATTCTCGTCAATCTGAAACCGGAAAATAAACGGAATTACTGTCACTGATGCGACCAGCAAGTGATTCCATAGAATATCAATCCCCAGTCGACGCTAAAACTCCAATAGTAAACAAAACTCGTCGCGGGATTATACAGTATTTTGAGGTTGCGCTCGCAATTCGGGAACGATTCTGAACTGAACTCCATAAAAAGCAAAAAAATCAAACATGAAAAGAGATTAAAAGAAGGACCTTGCGACCTCGCTCGATGTACTTCATGGCAACAAGTTCTTTGGTCTCCTTGTTCCTCATGAGCCTGGCAACTCCGAAATTGCCCGATCCTATGTCCTTGATTACCTCGTACTTATCCATGTCACACCCTTCCTTCTGGATCAGAGAATCCTCCACTGATTGCCAAAGAAAGCTCTAAATCTCGCCGGAATCGAGCTTCAAACCAAGTCCATCAAAGCTCAAGAAAGAAAGGAAAGGCTCCAAGTCCTGAATCCTCGATTGTAGGACATCTAAGCACGATTATACATATAGTAGAGAGAGAGAGGGAGAGAGGAATTGTGAGTGTAAAGGTTGGATTTTGGGTTGTAAAAGGAGAAGCGGTGGTGGTGGGTTTGCTGAGGATTTGAAGGAAAGCAACGAATCTGAAGAAAAATGAGGGAATCAAGATTATGGGGAGGAGAGAGAGAGATGGGTCCCGCGAAACTTAAAGAAGAAAAATTGTGCAAAAAAGAAAGAAAGGGGGGTGGTGGGTCCCAGATCCCGGAGAGAAGATGAAGGAAACAGGCGCGCAAGTAGAACTGCTGCATGACGCGAGTTTATTACCATATGCCGTCGGCCGTGCCCAGAATCTTGACTAGCAACAATTCTTGCATCATCTCGGCGTTTTCAAGGTTATCCGCCATGCCCGATCCAAATTATTTAACTCAAGATAATTGTCAAGAATTTTCATATTTCGAAATTGATTTGATTATTATTAATTATTGGTAGTCCTCACGTATAACATGTATACTAGTTCCCTAGGTTTGACAAATTTTAAGGATGAGCCAGACAGACAGACCGAATCGAGAACCGCTCGAACAGGATCCCGGTTCCCGGAGTGCCGGTCCGGTTCCTGGTTCCATGGTGATTTTCGGCCTAGTATCGGAAACCTAACCGCCCGAATTGGACCAATTATCATTTATTTTTATTTTTTTAATTTCTTAAATGTAAATCTAATAATTCACCGATTATTTTTCTGTTTCTTAAATGAAAACCTAAGTTTAATTAATATACTAAAATTAAAGTTCTTGTTGTTCACCCCTACTAATAATCCAACTGTTCCATAAGGACCGCTCGAGAATCGTCCGGTCCAGTTCCAGTTCTTAGGTGGGATCGGATTGGATTGGACCGGAAACCGATCACTCCTAATAAATGCCACATGGAGGAAAAAAAAAAACCGAAGTTCTAGCTATTGCACTCAGGTTGTTTCTTTTCCTAATTGCGTGTAATCTCAATATAAGTCCTCTTACACTCGCAATGAATTTTCGCATGAATTCAAGCGATTGCATTTCAATATTTGAAACCAAAAAAAAATTTGAGTTGGACAAGATAATTGGTGTAAACCTCGAAATAATTGACAATATAGCTTAGTGTTAGCGTGAATTAAGCAGTGGATGAATGAAGTTTGATCAGATACCTCGTGTTGATTGCAAAGAAATAAAGGCAGCTCATATTGCACTTTTGCCAATTCAGCTATAAATATTTTAATTTTAACAATTGAGTCCAAAACTTTTTTACGTTTTGTCAATTGAGCCCATCAGATTAATTTTAGCTCAAAAATCACTGACATGGATATTAGCCGTCCTACGTGGCACGACTGGTGTTGACTTGGACAATTTTAATATTATATTATTAATTTTTTCAATTTTTTCCTTTTTTTTATATTTCTTTTCTTTGTTTTTTCGTCTTAAAGTGCCTGGTTGTCAGACCCTCGCCGGCCACGGTAGGAAAAAAAGGAAAAATGCAAGAAAATAAATAAATAACTCAAGAAATATTAAAATATCTTTAGAAATTATCCACGTTAGCGCCAGTAGTGTCATGTAGGACTGGCGGTGTACACGTCAGCGATTTTCAAACAAAATTGGTCGGATGGTCTCAATTGGCAAAACATAAAAAAGTTTAGGACTGAATTGGTAAAAGTGCAATAGGCTTATGACTTTTTGGACTATTTTCGTGAAGAAAATTAAACATTTCGAAGCAGATGGCCGGGGTGAAACTAAGGTGTAGTGTACATTTTGCATCATAGTCTTTTGCGCATGTGCGGCTTGAGGAAGATGCTGCTGTATTCGCCTCCCCATTCCAAGCCCAAAACAAACCTAGTCGATTTGCAAATCAATGTTCAAATAGCAAGAATGCTACAAGGTTATGGCTTGTTGTATCCTAGAGCACAAGCGTTTGACGCATGAGGTGATCGATGAGCGGACTTGAGAGACGGGCCTAGTGAAAACTTAAAGAGGCTATTGGCAAATTAGGTTTATACTAAAGGGCATAATTGTCACTGTATTGTTTTAGCCCTAAACCCTATGTATATATTGTAAATTACTTCATCAATAAAAGTCAAGGTTCACCCAAACTCTACACTGTATCAGAGCAAGGTTCCTTGGAGGCCGTCTCTCACGTTCAAAGCCGCCATTTTTATTCGCCATGATCTCTCTCTCTCCGGCCTTCTCGCTCGCGATCATCTGCTGTTGCTAGGGTTTCTTTCGGCCGCTGGTCCCCAAATCCTCCAGATCTGCAAAGCCTGCTCCTTCGGCCGCAAGTCACCATGGCAATCGAGTCTCCAAACTCTTCAGCCATTGTTCCCGCATATGAACGGCCGGACAGCCCTTATTTTATGCATCATTCTGGTAACCCTGGATCTAATCTCGTCGGCATGGTCCTTACGGGTGACAATTACAACAATTGGTCCTGTGCCATGGAGATTGCCCTTTTCCGCCAAGAACAAGTTGGTGTTTGTTACTGGAGAATTAAAAAAACCAGTCGCAATCGATCCTGCCTATGCGTCTTGGATTCGTGTGAACAATATGATTCTATCCTGGATTCTTAATTCCATCCATCTCGATTTGGTGCCAATGGTTCTCTACACATAGTCAGGTGCTGATGTCTGGGCCGATCTCCGCGAACGTTTTTCACCATCGAATGGTCCTAGGGTTTTTCATCTTGAGCAAAAAAATATGTACCATTGCTTAACGTAACGATTCGGTGACCAAGTACTACAACAACTTACGAAGCTGCTGGGATGAATTGAATAATTTGGATGCATTACCGCAATGCTCTTGTTCGGCTCATTCTACCATCTTCACACAACTAGAGAATCTGCACTTGTTTCAATTTCTCATGGGTCTCAATCCGAGGTACACTAATGTTATCGGTTAGATTTTACTAACGGATCCGTTACATAGTGTTGCACGTGCATATGCACTAGTTCTTCAAGATGAGTCTCACCACCATATCTAATCGGACCGCCCACTGTCCGATCAGACTAGTATTTTGGTTAGCACTCACGGCATCCATGCTTTGCGGCTATATAAGAATTCCTCATCCCATGGACCGCCTAGCTTCCTTAGCGCTCCCGCTCCGTCCGCCAACCTAGCTAAACGGACGAACACGTCCCGTGGCCGGGAAAGATGCGCCCACTATGGCATCTTGGGACATACACGGGATGTGTGTTATCGACTTCGTGGCTTCCCTCACAACCAAAAGCAGCGTCGTGGACAGCCATCTACCTCCTCTCGGCCCGCGGACAATAAGTCCAGCCATACTTCCGATGCGGCATCTCCTCCGTTCACAAATGATCAATATAAGCAACTGATGCGCTTGCTACAAGAGGTAAACATCTCGAAAGCCAACCTCCCACGTAATGTTCTCGGCTTATCTTCGAATTCATTTAATTTCGATACTTGGGTTATTGACACTGGCGCCACCAACCACATCACATTTGAACGCCGTCACCTTACAAACTCAACGCACTATCCCTCTCCACATCCCACTGTTGGGATTCCGAATGGTGTTGGTGTCCCCGTGACATCACACGGTTCAGTCCCTCTTACCCCAACTATCTCCCTTGATAATGTCCTTTGCGCTCCATCTTTCAAATACAACTTATTATCAATCTCCAAGCTCACTCAACCTTCAAACTGCTCAGTCACTTTTTTCCTAACCATTGTCTTTTTCAAGACCTCTTGACGAAGAAGATCATTGGTCGGGCCCATGAGCGTGGTGGTCTCTATTACCTGAAGATTCCTACCGAATCTGCCGTTCTTTCTACTGCAACCTCTTCATCGCATCTTTGGCACACTCGCTTAGGACATCAATCTGAGTCAGTTTTATCTACTTTGCAACAAACTTTATGTTTTAGTCTAACAAAACAATTAAATCCATGTGTTACTTGTCATTTATCCAAGCAAACGCGTCTGTCTTTTGCGTCTAGCACTATTACTTCTTTGCGTCCTTTTGAGCTTATTCATGTTGACATTTGGGGACCTTATTCTCATTTTACTCATAAAACATGTCGTTATTTTTTATCTATTGTTGATGACTATTCGCGCTATACGTGAATTTTTCTGCTTACTTTTAAGTCTGATGCAATTGATTCTCTGATCCGCTTCTTTGCTTTTGTTGAAACTCAATTTCAAACAAAATTCCAAAATGTTCAATCTGATAACAGGACTGAATTCCTTTCCTCTCGCTTATAAGAGTTTTTTTGCGCCCACGGTGTTCACCACCAGCGTAGTTGCCTTCACACTCTTCAACAAAATGGAGTTGTTGAGCATAAGTGTGATAACTCGAATTTTCACCTACTTGACTAAAAAGATGAATTAATATTTAACGGGCCTAAATTAGCCCTAATTGGACGAGTTTTATATTAGGATGAAGATATTTTTGGGACATTACGTACTGAATTTAGGTTCCATCGGGTCAAATATGTATAAAATCAGGACAACCGGAACAACGGAGACTGAAATGGGACACATGGCCGCATAGGGGGCCACATGTCAACACGTGGCAGCCCGCATGCGTGCCACGTGTCATGCACGGCCAAGGGCGGTGACACGTGTCACCGCGTGGCCCTTGGACTGCTGACTTGCCGTTTCAGCTACTTCTCCTATAAATAGAACCTGACGTCAGTTATTTCGTCATTCTTTGTCAAAAATTTTCCTCTCCTTTTCTTTCTATATTCGACCGACCATAGCTCTATCCTAGCCGAACCTCTGTCTCGCCGTCTTCGAGATCAATTCAAGGGTCGTAGTGCTGCCTAGATGAAGTTACACGCCTAAGATAGGGAGAAAGGCGAATCCAGGATCATCTGTTCAACCGTTCTTCGTTTCTACCCTTTCTTCTTGAATAATCGAGGCAAGTGGATTTCTTGTCCTAATTACTAGATTATCTATGGGTTTTGCTATTGTGAGCACTGTTTGCCGTTCTGTTTTGATTGTAATGATTTGGAATTGGATGATTGTGAGGTTCTAAGTTTCTATCCTTCATATGTCTTGAACTCTGGTTGGATTCTGAGATCCTACCCTTCGTTGGATTTTGATTGAATTATATCCTTTATTGGATTTTGATAAGATTATATCCTTGTATACGTTGGATTATGTCTTGGTGACTCTGTTTGCAATCCTACGAATCCTATAGTTGGTTTAGTCGTTCGGCCTAGACGTTTACTTGTTGAGCGGTTGAGCTCACCCCTTGTGGGATAACAATTTTCAGATAAGCAAGCTAGCAAAGAGAAAGCCAGTATGATATTTTGGTTAGGAGTTTGAGAAATTTGGCTATCGATGGAGACGGTGGATGAAGATCCGATGGATTATCTTCCTTTGTAAATCCTCCCGGAGTCTTTGAACTTTTGTAAATGACTATTTCATGAGATATAAATATATGAAATAAAGTAATCTGGTTGTTGTGTTCCCGTCTCATGATTGCGTTATCTGATTAATGGAACCCTATAAGGCCATAACCCTCAATAGACGTGTCTACCAGACTGTCTGGGTATTGTTTGATATGCACTTGTATGCTGTATGGCCGTCTGTTCTGTTTGTATAACCTTTTGCATGCGCCATCTACATAACAAGAAAAGATTAAAGAAAAGAATGTGGTCAAGAAAGCCTTCTCAAAGTGTGGCGAAAATTGGGTCGTCACAGTAAGCATCGTCACTTGCCCAATGTTGCTCGTGCATTGCGTTTTCATTCTAGCATGCCTCTACATTTTTGGGGGGATTAGATCTTAACTGCTACTCATCTCATTAATAGACTACATAGTCCTCTCCTACACAATAAAATCCCGTATGACCTTCTCTATGGTAAACCACCTTCCTATTCTCATCTTCGTGTCTTTGGCTCATTATGCTACTCTTCTACCGGTCATCTTCACTCCGATAAATTTGGCCCCCAATCTCGCCGATGTGTTCTAATCGGTTATCCCACAAACCACAAAAGTTACCGTCTCTATGACCTCCAAACTAAACAACTTTTACCAGTCGCGATGTTGTTTTCTATGAACAAGATTTTCCTTTCCGTCTAGGCATGGCCACGGTTCGGGAACTGCCGGTTCCGATTCGTGGCCATGGGGAACCGGAACCGGCGGGGGCGGTTTCGATTTTGAACCGTCGATTTCGGGCCAGTTTCGGGCCCGGTTTCGATTCAAAATCGAAAATGGAACCGCCAGTTTCGATTTCGGCTATGGTTTTTGAATTTAAAAATTAAATTGTAATAAATTTGTAATAAAATTATAATCAAATTGTCAAATAATGAATTATGAAATAAAATAAAATTATGAATTATGAAATAATGAAATTGTAATGAATTGGCAACGGCTCTTTGCCCTTATTCTATTTTTTTTTTTGCCTGAATTTTTCGGTTCAGTCGTGGGAGGAACCGTAACTGGGCCCGTATGGCACTGGCCGGTTCTGGTTTGGAACCATCGGCTTGGTCAACGGGTCGATTACGGGTTTGACTCAAGGCTGTTTCGGGCCCAAATCAGCCCGTGGCCATGCCTATTTCCATCAAATCATTGAACATACCACAACTGAACAGACCTCGGTAATTTCATTACCCATACTCGACCTTGGTGAAACATCCACCCCGGTACTTGCATCGACCTCACCTTCTTAGCCTCCTGCACCCATGGCCGCACCAACACCCACTGAACCCGAAGCCGTGCCTCGACCATCTCGGCAACGCCATCCACCCGGATATCTTCGAGACTACCACTGCGCTGTTGTGGCCTCCGATCAATCCTCTTCGGACTCTAAGGTAACTGAATCAGGTACTCTTTATCCCTTATCCAACGGTTTATCATACTCACGTTTTTCACCCACTCACTGCGCTTTTTTAGCCTCCATATCCTCTGAACAGGAACCTGAAACTTATGACGTTGCGTGTCAATCCCTCAAGTGGCGGGAGGTGATGTCTTCTGAGATACAGGTCCTTGAACAAAATGACACTTGGGAAATTATTCATCTTCCTCCTGACAAACATCCCATTGGATGTAAATGGATTTACCGAATCAAATATAATTTTGATAATACCATTGAGTGCTACAAGGGTTACACTCACACAGAGGGAATTGATTACCATGACACCTTTGCGCCCGTTGCTAAAATGGTAACTGTTCGCACTTTATTAGCTCTTGCTTCGATTCGTCATTGGCCTCTCTACCAATTAGATGTGAATAACGCTTTTCTGCATGGTGATCTTAACGAAGAGGTTTACATGAGGTTTCCACTGGGTTTCCATACTAAGAGGGAGAATTTTGTCTGCCGGCTTAAGAAATCACTCTATGGCCTTAAACAGGTATCAAGGCAATGGTTTGCTAAATTCTCTTCTGCACTGCTTGATTTTGATTTTCAACAGTCCAAGGCGGCCTATTCACTTTTTACATTGGTCCGTGGCTCTCTTGACCATTGTTCTTGTTTATGCTGATGATTTGGTGATCACGGGTGATGATGAAGTTATGATTCAACTTCTCAAGCGATTTCTTGACACGCAATTTCACATTAAGGACTTAGGTATTCTCAAATACTACTTGGGCATTGAAGTTTCCCGTTCCAAGTCTGGGATTTTCTTGTCACAAAGGAAATACGCTCTTGATATTTTGTCTAACGTTGGTCTTCTTAGAGGACACCCCGTTGATACTCCGATGGAACCCAATATACAATTTTTGGACTCCTCCCCAACTCTTAAGGATTCAGGTTCATATCGACGACTTATTGGTAGATTATTATATCTTACAGTAACTCGTCCAGATTTACTCTTTGCAGTGCAACATCGTAGTCAATTTATGCACTCTCCTAATGAAGACCATTGGAATGCCGCCCTTCGCATTGTGTGGTATCTCAAGCATGATCTTGGCATCGGTTTGTTCTTCCCATTCGATTCTATTCTCCAACTTAATGGTTATACAGATTCTGATTGGGCATCTTGTTCTACATCCCAACGATCTGTTTCTAGCTACTGCATGTTTCTTGGTTCTTGTCCCATCTCATGTCATTCCAAGAAACAAACCATTGTTGCCCGTTCCTTAGCAGAAGTTGAATACCGTGCTATGGCGTCCGCCGCATGCGAAATCTTATGGCTTCACATGCTTCTCTCAGATCTCCATGTCAACACTGCCACTGCTGAACTTTTTTGTGATAATAAAGCGGCCATCCACATCGCCACTAATCCTGTCTTCCACGAACGCACCAAGCACATCAAGATTGACTGTCACTCGGTTCGTGAAAAATTCAAGATGGCACTTTGCGTACTCTTCATGTTCCCGGTCACTCCCAACTCGCGGACTTGTTCTCGAAATCGGTCACACGTGATTTATTTTGTAATTTTAAGAACAAGTTGTTGACATGTTTACATTCACCAACTTGAGGGGGAGTATTGGTAGATTATGTTTATATTAAAGGGCATAACTGTCATTGTATTATTTTAGCCCTAAATCCTATGTATATATTGAAAATTACTTCATCAATGAAAGTCAAGGTTTGCCCAAACTCTGCTGAGGCCTTATCTGAACCCACCCATTCGACTTGGCTTAGCTTCATGGCCAAGGGGTGGGATAAGGATTTGATTAGAAGAGTAAAAGAGAATTAAAAGTGCCTGTCTGTGTTGTTGTGGTCGCTTTGCTTTGACGACCACTCGTAGCCCACAGCGACGACGACCATCACATGTTGCCATCACTCGCCGATCCTCTCCCGAGCTAGATCGATTCCTTGTCGTGAGTGACAGTCTCCTGCAACCACCGTGTTGAGGCAACCATTGTTGCGGTTCGGTGACGACGCCCATTGTGAAGGTCGCTATTTCAAATGGCGACGTCCACAGGTGATTGTCCCTTTGTAAGGATGTCGTTTGGTTTCTTTTTTTGCGCAAGATATTTGATACTACAAACTCCTCACATTTTCTATCCTATTTGCCCCAATCTTGATCCTTATCTTGGCAATCAAATGCTGCCTCAAGCATAGTCAAATGTTCAAGCTCATGTCCCCTTTGTGGATGCGGAGTTTGGAACACTTTGGTTGGCTCATCAGTTCTACTCATTCTAGAGGCGCCGCTTCTCGAGCACGAGAAATTACAGAGGAGGCCAAGAAGAAGCAAGACAAAAATCTTAATTGAACTTTTGATCCGCGTCTGGATCCTCATCTAGCTAAACGCCGAGGATGGATCTTTGGGATTTCCTCCATTTATGAAAACAATCGAAACAGCATTCATCCCTCCTGTCTGGGGGATTTTCAACTACTCTCTCAAAAATTTATAAATAATACATAGTTTTCTAAAAATTATAAAAGAAACCCGTTTACAGTTCCAAGCGCATAGAAGGGTCTATTCAATGCTCTATTAATGCTTCGTTTATTTCGCAAAAAATGAAGCGTTTTTCGAAAATGTTTTTCAGAAAGTCATTTTTCAGGAAAATGACGATATTTTTCGATATTTAGCTTAAACCTGAAAATGAATTGGAAAATATTTTCCGCCGTTTGATAAGGAAAATCAATTTTCATCGCACATAATTTTTTTTATTTTTAAATATTTTTTACATTCTTTTCATTTATTTATTTATTTTTTTAAAATTCAAAAATTTTAGTTTTTATTTTTCTTTTCTTTTTTCTTTTCTCCTTCTTCTTCCTTCCTCGGCCGCTGCACCTTCCTCTAGACATGGCCACGGTTTGGAACCGGCGGTTCCGATTCATGAATCGGTTGTTCCGGTTCGTGGCCATGGGGGAATCGGAACCGGAACCGACAGGGGCGGTTTCGGGCCCGGTTTTGGTTCACAATCGAAAATGGAACCGTCGGTTTCGGTTCCAGTTACGGTTTTTGAATTTAAAAATTAAATTGTAATGAATTTGTAATCAAATTATCAAATAATGAATTATGAAATTATGAAATAATGAATTATCAAATATAAATTGTAATCAAATTGTAAATTGTAATCAAATTTGAGGAAAAAAAAAAGGGAGGAGAATGGGGCTTGAACTTAATGTATTGTCTTTTAAGAGTAGGTTTTTTTTTTTTTTTTTCGATTCATTCAAAGTACCAACCGTAACCGGGCCCATATGTCACGAGTTGGTTACGGTTTGGAATCGCGAGCCCCGTCAACGGGCTGGGCCCGAGTTTGACCTGGGCCAGTTCCGGGCCCAAACCGGTTGTGGCCATGCCTACCTTCCTCCTTCCTCGGCCGCTTGTTCCTCCTTCCTCAGCCGCTTGTTCCTCCTTCCTCAGCTTGGCCATCGGCCATGACGCAACCTGGTGAGCTCGAGGCTCGGCGGTCCCGGCGAGTCCTGAGCTCGGCCTTGCTCGAGCCTTAAGCACGCCAGATTCGGCGGAATCGAGGCTCAAGCTCGATTCTGGCTCCAGCGATTGTCGTCTTTTCTTTCGTATGCCGCTTGAGGCTCGCGGCCTTGCTAGATAAACCATTGGAAGACGAAATCGGCGTCAGAGAGGGAGGCGCAGAGCAAGGGAGAGGAAGGACCGGATGGGGCGGGGGTGGATCCACCTCAATCTTGCCCTCGCGGCGGGGTGGATGGCCTCAATCTTGCCTTCGTGGCGGAGGGGATGGCCTCGATCTCATCGAGGGCAGAGGGGATGGCCTCAATCTTGCCACGCCTCGATCTCGTCGAGGGTAGAGGGGATGGCCTCGATCTCATCGAGGCAGAGGGGATGGCCTCAATCTTGCCACGCCTCGATCTCGTCGAGGGTAGAGGGGATGGCCTCAATCTCGCCCTCGCGGCGGAGCAGTTACCCTCTTATGCCCCCCAAACACCAAAAATCGGGGAAAATATTTTTTATGAAACAAATAGAGCCTAATTTATGAAAATGTCTCCGACAATTCAAAGGCCGATTCTCAAAGAATGGGGCTTTTCTTCACATTTATAAACTGATCACCAGCCATTTCTATAATCGATGTGGGATGACATCAACAAAAAGCCCTCTCAATAATCAGGTCTTAACAAAAGAACCGTCTTCATTAGGCGAAGGAATGCATGCGGGCGGTGCACGAGTCCCCACGTGTCAGCATCTTGAGCGTCCATTACATACTATTCACTTGCATAGCGAGAGAGAGGATCCGATCCATAGCTCTCTCTCTTCTCACCCGGATTGGCCGTAGAGCTAAGGGAGCTAAACCCACTTTAAGACCCGACTCTCTCCCCCCTTAATTTAACACCCCGCCCCTCCCGCAGAAGCTTCAGGTACAGAGATAACGAGAACGACGACCTCTCTTGGTCCGACTCTGACCCTCAGATCCGACTCTCGCCGGCGACCGCCATGGTTCCCACCCACCGATCCCTCTCTCTCCTCTCTCTCTTTCCTCTCCTCCTCCTCCTCTCATCCGCTCTCGCCTCCGAGTTAGATCACAAGGTAACTCTTCCTCGTCCCCCCACGTCGTGGTTGACTCGGCCACTGTCCCCGACACGGTTTCCTGAATCCTAGATCTCGTTTGTGGCCTTGTTTTTGGTCCCTAATTTGCTTTAGATCTGCTCTTTCGGTATTGCACTGTTTCGGCTCCGGCGTTTTCTGCTTTGATTCGAGGGTTCTCTGTAGAATCTGGTGTGTTGGCTTTAGATTTGTGTGGTTGCGCCGGATTTGTGTCGGTGTAAGTGCCTATGGCTTGGTTTATTAGGAGGAAAACGGCGATACACGTGGGGGTTACTCAGCTTCCGTGCACATGCATGGTCTCGGATGTTTTCTTGGGCGTTAGCATTATAATATATGGCATTGATCAGGATATTACGCTTCTTTCATGCATCTGCTGGTGAATGTCTTACCAATTCGCTTACAGTGGCACTAGATCTTTATACGTTGCAAGTCAGTGCTCAGTATATTTAGTGTCAGTAGTTGGATCTCACTCGCTGATCATTATCCTAATGTGGTTCCCGCGATGATGAATGCAAAGCACTAACTTTTGCGCATTGATCTCAATTTTCTAGAGCTGCTTTCTCCTGTTCTTTCTCGGCAGTAGATAATCTTGATTCGACTATCGAGTGCTAGCTGCTTCTGCTAATATAGTATGATCATTTCTGATTAGTAGAATTGTAGCCTTAAGCTTGCAATAGGAACATTTATATTATCTTTGTAAAGTGAAAAGCTTTTAAAGACCAAGATCAGGTTCTAGGTGAACTTCAGGTTCTAGGTCAACTTTGTCTTGTTGATGAGCTTTTTCTGAAAATCTTAAGATCTTACTGAATATAGTCGCACGGGAAGATACTCACTGATAGTTTTCAATGAAACGAGAAGAGAATGAAAGAAATTTGTTGACTGCTGATGGTTATCCAAACGGAAGACGTACATTCTTGCTGACAATTTTTCACTTTCTCTTTCAGTATCAGCAAGACGAGTCAGTCACCCTTTGGGTTAATAAAGTTGGCCCGTACAACAACCCCCAAGAAACATACAATTATTACAGCCTCCCATTTTGCCATGCTCCTGGCAATCCTGCACATAAGTGGGGTGGTCTTGGTGAGGTCCTTGGTGGCAATGAACTCATCGATAGCCAGATTGAGATAAAGTTTCAAAGTATGCAGAGTGCCTTCATGTTATTTTTAACTGTTGAATCTGATATTATGTGGAGCTTATTGTGAGATGTTTTCCTTCGCAGAGAATGTGGAGAACGGAGTGATTTGCCGACTCGATCTTGATGAAGGGAAGGTCAAACAATTCAAGGATGCTGTTGAGAATAGTTATTGGTTTGAATTCTTTATGGGTATGTAAACCTTTGTTAAGTACGTCCTTTATGTACTTTTTTTACGTTGACATATTCTGATAGATTAACTTACATCTTACTTATCTTAATTTACTTGATGCTGCTTGTCCACCCATAACTAAAGAGAGAACTTAACGGAACTAGTGGTATGACACAGTGTAAAAAGAGCATACTTTTTTAACACATACTATTTGTAACACAGGAACCCCATAGTTGTGCTTTCTCCTTCTTCCCTTTTCCCCTTCCTTTTTTGTGGAGAGTTGGAGGGGGTTGGGGAGGCTCCTTGTAGAAGTTCCAATGATTTTATTACAGGGATTACCTATTCATAGTGATTGTGGATATTATTTACTGGGCTTAAAAGTGTGAATGCAGCAGCCACGGCAATTTAGACCATTACTGTATGTATGAATGGGCATTGTTTCTTTTAGTATCAATAGACCCATTTTTGTTCTATGACTTCACTAGGACAATTTGTGACATGGTTAACATTTTTTCCCCTCCCCTTAATATTGATTAATATATTTCTTCGTCTGTTGGGGTGAAGATCTGCTTTATTATTTGCCCTTACTCATTTCAACTTGATGTCTTTCTGGTTCATGCTTTGGGATATCGCCTGCTGAATGCAAGTCCAGATGATCTGCCTTTATGGGGTACGTAATTAATAGTTATTGTTAAATTGAATTTCAAAACTTTGAATGGTTTCTAGTCTCACACTTTTCTTTCCTGTTTTAGGTCTTGTTGGTGAACTGCACCCTGATAAGAAGAACAGTGATAACAACAAGCACGTACTATACACTCATAAAAGCATCAGTGTTAAATACAACAAAAATCAGGTGTGACTATCAGTTCATCTGTTATTTATAAGAGTTAAGGATTCTGATGCTTACTTACCACTCTTCTTTTGGGTAGATTATTCATGCTAGTCTGACGCCAGAGAATCTGAAGCCCTTGGAAGTTGGAAAGACATATGATATGACATACTCTGTCAAATGGGAACCAACTAATGTTGCTTTTGCACGACGTTTTGATATTTATTTGGATTACCCTTTCTTCGAGCATCAGGTTAGTATAGCGGTTTACTATTTTTCAGTTACGTACATGCGTAAGCACAGGACCATTGTCTCCATTTGCTTATGGGGTATTTATGTTCTAGCAGTCTTTTTCTCCTGTCATTTGTTTATCAATATTCAATAGCATTATGGATCATCTAGTAATCTTCGTGAAAGTAGCATTATTTTTGGTTCCAGGACGTTCTGTTCAATTTGCCTTGCCACATTAATTTCTGTGCACTTTTACTGTGTGACAGATCCATTGGTTTTCTATCTTCAATTCATTCATGATGGTGATATTCCTAACTGGCTTGGTGTCGATGATTTTGATGCGGACTCTGAGAAATGACTATGCAAAATACGCAAGGGAAGATGATGATCTGGAGACTCTGGTGATTCTTTTTTGATCGTTTGCTGTCCCCTCCTGTGCTCTGATGATTGGTCTCTTCTTTTTGATGTAGCAGTGTTGCTGACTAAATTATGATGACTATTTGATGCTCTACCCAGGAAAGGGATGTGAGTGAAGAGTCTGGCTGGAAACTTGTCCACGGCGATGTTTTTCGGCCTCCACGTAATTTAGTACTGCTGTCAGCTGTGGTTGGCACTGGTGCTCAGCTTGCTCTACTTGTGCTCCTTGTCATATTGTTGGCAATTGTTGGAATGTTATATGTTGGGTATGTTCTCATACTTTGTGATTATTTGGGGATAATTTTGTTGAAGACAGACTTTCATTGATCCGCTAGCTGAAATAATAAAATGCAGCTTTACTGTTCTTGATATGTTGCAATCGGATATATGTTTTCTTTTTTCATGACATGAATTACTATTGTTCAGGAGAGGAGCAATTGTTACGACTTTTATCCTATGTTATGCCTTCACCTCCTTTATTTCTGGTTATGTTAGTGGTGGAATGTACTCACGTCATGGCGGTCAGTGCTCTCTACGTATCGTAGTCATTTTCATTTGCCTTTGATCTTTGTTATTGATTAAAGTTGCTTTCTAAGGTGTGTTTGCTGATTATGAATTATTGTTATCTTGTGTAGGTAAAAGTTGGATCAAGTCGATGATCCTCACAGCATCTTTATTCCCATTTATGTGCTTTGGAATTGGCTTCATCCTCAATACCATTGCTATATTTTATGGGTCTTTAGCAGCAATTCCTTTTGGTACTATGGTAGTGGTTTTCGTTATCTGGGCATTCATCTCATTCCCCCTGGCTCTCCTTGGAACGGTCGTAGGAAGAAACTGGAGTGGGGCTCCGAACAACCCATGTCGTGTGAAGACTATTCCTCGTCCCATTCCTGAGAAGAAGTGGTACTTGACACCCTCTGTGGTATCGATGATGGGAGGATTGTTACCCTTTGGCAGCATATTTATCGAGATGTACTTTGTCTTCACTTCTTTCTGGAATTACAAGGTACATTGCCAGCTCCCCTTACTGGAAGATCTTGATTTCTAGAACAAACCAATGAAGTTAATGATAATTCCTTATCTGATTTAGCTCTACTGTGGTTGACAGGTGTACTATGTGTATGGATTTATGCTGCTTGTTTTCCTAATTCTCATCATTGTTACTGTTTGTGTAACAATTGTGGGCACATACTTCCTCTTAAATGCTGAGAATTATCATTGGCAGTGGACCTCGTTTTTCTCTGCTGCCTCAACCGCTGTTTATGTATACTTGTACTCAATCTATTACTACCATGTGAAGACTAAGATGACAGGGTTCTTCCAGACCAGCTTCTATTTTGGATACACCTTGATGTTCTGTCTTGGACTGGGAATACTTTGTGGTGAGTATGATGACGTCCTCAGTGATTGCACCAAAAAAAAATAAAAAATGGTTAATTGCTCTATTACGGCAACCCCACCCAAAAAAGAGGGTCTAAGGACTTTCATTTGCAACGTCAGTTGTAAAATAAAAAAGACTTAGTAGTCAGCTTTCTGTAAAGTTTTTCTTTCACATGATTGCATATTTTGGTATGGTGATTTGTGCACATTCAGTTAGATATCTAGATGCAGCTTGTCTAGGAGGACACTAAATCCCTAAATCTTTTGGTCCATAGGGAGGAAGTTAGTAAATCAGTTGCTTTAAGCATTCACTTGCATGGTCTACTTTGTAATCATATTTAAATTTTTTTGATGTCAGGTTTTCTCTGTGATAGACGATGGTTAGTAACTTAGTAGCTAGTTCAGTACCTTATGAGAGTGCCCTAATTTTTTCTAGTTTGCCACCAATGTGTTTGGAGTCCTGTTAGCTCTAGAATTTCCATGCCTTGAAGGCTGCCATTTAATTGAACGACTTGATCAGCCTTCTCTTTCTCTTGGAGTATTGAGCAACTATGTGATGATTGCGCACAGGTGCTGTTGGTTATCTGGGCTCGAATTTGTTTGTAAGGAGGATCTACAGAAACATCAAATGTGATTAGAGCTTCGTGATGGGAAGTGGTCGAAATGGTTTTTCCTGGTACCTTTTGGTTGTGGAGATGACAATAAAAATCGAGAGGAAGCCAGCCTATCACCTTGCGGACTATTTAGAATGTCACCAGATGGTTATCGCGGAGTTCGAGGATGGGGATGTACACTTTCTTCCGCTGAGCCTGGGGAATCCTGAGAATTTTTTTCTCTTTATATTCTAGCTGTAAGATGAATAGGGTGCAGGGGTTGTTCTCGCTATCAGGAACTTTTTACAAATAGGTGCCCCAGTGGATACTTAAATTTCTCGAGAGTGCTAACGTTGTAATGCTATTTTTGCTGTCTGGAATATGGACATCAGCAGGAAAGTAGTTGATAAAAATGAATTTTGCGATTCTGATGAACATGTGCTTCCGCTATTGTTTACATGTAATATGCCAGTTTTGGCCTTGGAATGCATAATCGCCCTCCAGTTAGTGAGTTTCTTCGGGTGTCTGCTATGGCTGCTGGGGCCTTGTTTTTTCGTTTTCGCTTTCTGGTTGCGGTTCCATGCGACTCCTGATGCTGTGCAACGTTTGGTTATGCTGATTGTCAGTTTGGTCCTTGTAGGCGTGCAGTTGCTAGTGCTGTTCGCATGCAGAAGAGTTTCGAGAATATCGGCTTTAATTGGAATTGGGAGTTTCCCGGACCTCTATTTTGTGTGTGGTACACGACATCCCATTTAAAGAATCTCTACCAGTCACCAAAATGGAACGAGAATCTTCTTTCTTTGCTCTTCTTCTTATGGGAAGCTCTCCTTCTCCAGGCACTTATTATTAACTGAAGACCATGAATTCAACCTTGGCAGGAAAATGGACCAGAAACGTGGCTTTCTTTTGTCTCTCACACACACCCACACACAAGAAACAAAAAAGGGAGGCCAAAAAAAAAACTATCTCAAGGGAGGAATGTGGCATCCACAGTCGACCTTCTCACCAGTCACCCAATTTTCTCTGGTCTTGATGATAAAGAGATAGAGCGAGGCACCAGGAGGCGCCACGTGGCAAGTCACAAGCCAGAGGCACCCCCCTATCCTCCTGTTCTTCCCACATCCAATATTAAGGCGCTCGAAGTCTAACAGTCTTCTCAGTTTCTTCACACCAAACTAGAGAGAAGAGGAAAGAAATGGCACTTGCAGGAGCTGCTCTCTCAGGAACCATGGTGAGCTCCTCCTTAGTGAGGATGCAGCCGGTGAACAGACTCAGGGCATTCCCAAATGTGGGTCAGGCCCTGTTTGGTGTCAACTCTGGCCGTGGAAGAGTGACCGCCATGGCCACCTACAAGGTCACCCTGCTCACCCCTGAAGGCAAAGTCGAACTCGAAGTCCCCGACGATGTTTACATCTTGGACCAGGCCGAGGAGCAAGGCATCGACTTGCCCTACTCCTGCCGCGCCGGCTCTTGCTCGTCCTGCGCAGGCAAGGTCGTGGCGGGGAGCGTCGACCAGAGCGACGGCAGCTTCCTGGATGATGATCAGATGGATGAAGGTTGGGTCCTCACTTGTGTTGCCTACCCTAAATCTGATGTCACCATTGAGACCCACAAGGAAGAGGAGCTCACTGCTTGAAGCTCCCATTTGCAATTGCATAAATTAGTCTCACTCTACGCAACTACTTGTCCTCTCCCTCTCTACCTGTTTGTTAGTCTCTTCCTCTCTTTTTTTTCTTCTTTTTTTTCTACTGTGCTAGGGATAATTTAATGTTATTCTGCAATGGCTTTACTCTTTCCTATTTCTGTGTGAGGAAATAAAACTCATGCTCTGTTCCTTTCTATTGCATTTGTTCTGCAGACATCCTACATAAGTATGTATGTCCACCATTACAATATGAAGATGTCGGTAGTCAGTTTCCTGTTGCTTGAAAAGCATTGATGTATGCCATGTTTACAGAACAGTACTCTGCAAAGTATGACAGATTAGAAATTTGGGTATTCATATGCTCCAGCCAAACTAAACTCTCGTGCAAGGATAGGATGCGCGATGTAAAGATTCCTTCGCTGCTTTTGGATCTCCGATTTCCAGAGCGCTCTGGGTGCCATTTGTACCTTAACCGGCTTGATAGAGAGGACGATATCCTACAGGATTTTGGGTAATACAAGGTGAACAGAGCTCCGTTGTTCTACAATATCGTGAATGTATATATGAGTATAATGTCATTCTGTCATCCTATAACTAAGCCGATTGATCTGAATCACGTGGTTCAAGTCCTCCGGAACAACTCCCCCAGAGTCTCACTTTTTTCTTCCTGCCCAACTTCTCCTGCACTGTCTTCTTCGCCGTGATGGGAGTGTGGCGCGCTCATGCGCAAGGACTCGGACAAGTACTCCTCCATCCGAAACATAAACTCCTTTTGCGGACGATCAGAAATATCAAGGACGGTCTCTATCTGCTCTATCGATGATGCGACGGTCTCTTGATTATTGAGAGAGGCTAGTGAAGAGCTCCGAGATAATGTACCTGATGCCACCGTTATTTCGTCCCTCTCATCTACTGTCGATTCAAGTGAACAAGTAGACCTTACGGTGTACGAACGCAAAGAATCACGCTTCGATCTCTCCTTCACTCTTTTACACCAGCTATGGAGCGACACCCTGACTCTCTCTGCAACCAAGGCTTTTTTGCACCGCGATCCCATCTAGAACACACGAAATCAAGAGGCGATGGCATACTATGATATTAGAGGCAGTCACTAAAAGTTGTGCTCGTGATTTAGAAGTACTTTCAAAATTTAGTACCAACCAGACACAGATTACAAGAAGCAGACAATTATCTCCAGGAGTCATGAGCCTTGTTGAACATATTTAACTTTTCACTTAGCATCTATTCATTTCCTATCAAACAAGGTCGTTCCTCTAGATCAAGAAGTAAGTCTATGATAGTCACTCTAAGTTGTGTCAACATCCAAAAGAAACATATGTGCGCACATTTGTGAAGAGTATCCAGGGGGGGCGATGGTTGCTAGTAGGAAAAGTAAGAAATATGAAGGTATAGTTCCATAATCAAATGGTCATGCCTATAGCTTGCTGCTAGTGACACCAAATCAACATAAAAGCATTAGGTTTGTCATCCAAATTTAATAAGGCTTCTAGAGAAAACAAACTGTTGTTACGTTTGCTCCGGAATCGGATTCATTCAACAATCGCTCCATGAAGAAAACCATAAAAAGTACCTTGGACTTCTTAGGTGCATATATTGATACACACAATTAAGCAGGTTAACTTGAGGATTCTACAAGATATGTTGACTTGGGATCCACCTTCTTCTCTAAAAGAATTATTTACTGATAATTTTGTGTGTAAAGGACTATATATCTCCAGTAGAAGGCAAACACCAACCTGTGTAACAATTACATTCAGGGGAACTGTGCTGTTACTGCACCAGAACTGAACAATGACCCTGCATTGAAAATTAATTGGGGAACATAGCAGAAAACAGTTGACAGATAACCCATAAGAACAATAAAGCAGTCACAATTAGGAATTGATGAAATAGAAGAGATTTGCAACTCAAATTTGCAACTCAAACATAGAGACTTACCCAGAAGCAAGGCGAATGATTACTAATAAATGGTTCTTCATGAAGCATGACCTTTGTTTAAATCCCCACTAAGAAGAAACATAGAAGACTTAGTAAGCTGTCACTCTTCAATTATTGTAGGCACTAGGCAGGGAGACAGAGAGAGAGATCGCAACATACAGTTAAGGGGCAAATATGTTATTTACTCATTGCATTATCATTCACAGTTCAAGGAAAAAAAGTTTTGGGGCATACATAACTATTTCCATGGACCCCCAAGAACATATTAAATTAGGCCACGCATTCAGTTCAAGCCATAAAAAGACTGCATAAAAGGAAGAACACTAGAACAATAATCAATCTTACCAATGCCCAGATAAATGTTGCCATCTCGAAGGCATTCTGCACAGCGAGGAAGATGACTACCGTCAGCCAAAATGACAACGACAATACATGCGTATGCAAAACATAGGCACAGGGTGTAACCTGAAATATGATGAACTGTATTAAATACAACAATATCTCTGGCTTTCCAAACCAAAACAGATCATCCCGAGGCTTTACTTGTGTTGCATTGGATGGACCCGTGGGCTCTACAATTTCAAGTGCTAGTGAGGAGACAACATGCTGGAGCTTTGTCCCCACCAACATGACAAGCTAATACGCACGAAACAAGTTTAAGTTACACAACCAACAAATTGGTCCATTTTCTAGAATACCACGATGGAGAAGGTACTTACAATGGCAGGGACGAATGAAAGCCAGAAATAAATATTGAGACCTGCAATTTTTACGATTTGATAACATATATGTACCACAAGTTACCTATTTGCACTTGAAATTGCATTCTGAATATGACAAGTTACCATGGATATTCACAAAGATGCAAATGATAGCATAACCCCACAGTGGCCAACTGCAAAAGACATAATTGAGATTTGGCAAATGAGGTCGTATCTTTGAAGCGAAGGAATATCATAAAAGAAGCTTAGAAAGTAAAGTAACAAGATCAGCCTTGTGTTTTATTTTGACCTAGCATCGCATATTATGACCCTTAAGAGCAGCAAAGTTTCCATATGTTACAAGATCTCATTCTCGTCGAAATACCCAAAAACTCAGGCAAATTGGGCTTTGGTATCCCCAAAGGTATGCAACAATCACATTATCTCCACAGCAACTATCGAAGGAAAGAAATCAAGAAAGTAGAGATAAGAAACTACAAAACCTCCAAGCCAGTATGGTCCAGTCAACATCAATCATACCTCTAAGACCATGTAGATAATGTTGCTGCCACTTCCTCCAAAGAGGAAATTAGGTGTTGCCAACTTGATGTGGATAATGACTTAGACATGAATTCGGTACTGTTTAGATTAAAGACATGCTCACAACGACATAATGCAGAGAGCTCACTTGTTTTCAGGTTTAAACAGTTGACGGTAATTACTAGCTGGGTATGTCCCCATATACAACAGAAGTGAGGTTAGAACGCATTGGCTCAAGAACCCAGCATGATGCCATTACCAATCATCAGCCAGTCATGAGCCACATCAAATAAAACCAATTTTGCAAGTAGGAACACAGTTAACACATCCATATAAGGGTTCCTCACTCCTGTACTATGTCCATCACTCAAGTCCCAGCGGACTCCGCCCCAAAAGAAATTTTTCTGTGGTTTACAGTGGCAGGTAGTTATCACTTATTAACCCGCGGAAGCATTGTCAATTGTAGCGGAGTAGATAATTCAATACATTAACTTTTTAACGCAGCAAAGAAGTCAACGAAGATCCACTTTTTGAGGCCCTAGTTGAACTGCAAAAGATCTGTCCTATGGCGACTAGGTCTGGTTGCTCATAGCTTGTAGGTTTCAACATAAAAAAGACATTGTGCAGTGAAAAGATACCTGATAACCAAAGCATCAGAAGACAGGTAAATGCTTAGTGCTAACCTGATTCCCAAAATACCATGAAATTCATCTTCCATGCTGCGTACCATGTACTTGCGAAAATCGTAAGAGTGGGGCAAATTGTGTTTCTGGATACCATTAAAGCAATGTAAATTAAGAGAAGATTTCAGCTAAAAAAGATAATTTCATCTAACTAGAAAGAAGAAAATTGCGGTAATGTAACCGTTAGTGCTGATGATTTCATGTCAGCAACATTTTGCTAAACAAGGTGATACACTGACCACATAGACTTAGCCATCAAAATCATTAAGTTTGGTAGACTTGTTCCTTGAATTATTTTGCGGTAGATTCACTTGCTGTCTGTGCTATTACAAAATGTCGAACAACCAATCCTAAGATCGTGGCTCCTTGAGCTTAAGTCACATTCTAGAAGTTCTTACTTCTTAGAACTCAGTATTCAACATGATGCAAAGTTTCTTCTTTCTAACTCAATTTTCTTTCATTGGCCAAACAAGCTAAATGTTCTTTTTATTTCACCAATCACCGAGGAATAAAGCTAAATCGTGGAAGTCCCTGAAAAACTCATAAAGAATGTGGTAGTTTTATTGTCTCTTGCCTGTATATATATTTCTTCCAGTATGTACGTGAGATATTATCAGGGCACATTTCACGGAAGATCCTAGGAGGTTGAGACGATATTTCTGTGATAACCTAGCCAGTAAACTTGTGTGCGCAATTCACCACCAAAAGAGAACTAAGGTATATCATCTACTGTCTCATAAGTTATTGGCTAACATGTTGCTTTAGTCACCGGTTGACTATTACACAACGAAAGAGGGATCATGGAACTCACTGACGCAATTATATTGCTTCAGCTTAACCATGCATTAACCAAGCATGTGCCATTTTCAATTGATTTTAATTAGAGATGGCCTGAATAAGTGTACTTAGTACATTTTAGGTATATGATCACCGTCGAAGTAAGTTCTTTAGGTTTAGTGAAAGCATGTATAGGCTTCGTCTTCTGCTTTTAGGTTCTGCGATGTTATTGCCAAGATGAAATTTGATACTAGTTTGGAGGCTGCGTTTAAGTAGGAGTAATAAGATAGAAAACACGTCTCTCTTTGTCTCAGAGAGAGAGAGAGAGAGAGAGAGAGAGAGAGAGAGAGAGAGAGAGAGAGAGAGAGAGAGAGATCATGTCTAATAAGGAATGGACTGAAGTTAGATACCTACTGTGATGAAACCCAACCGTAAAGCCAGGTAATCTGATCTTTGGATGGAACACCTAAATTGATGAAGAAAGCAAAGCTGCAAAAAATATCATACAGCGTCACTAACCTATGTATATACAACATGAGATCAACTTCACAAAGGCTCATCAATCGAATAAGTGTCTGTCGTAAAACAATGAAAAATGTCTTGTCAGAAGAGAACAAAATACTGAGTAAGGCAATTTAATTTCGAAGCACATAAATGAGGCTTAATGGCCTGTGGCAATGATAAAAAAATCCCTTGCAACAACTAATGAGTCCTTCCACCTCATTGATCGCACCCAAAAGCATAAGAGACAATGTATGGAACAAACTAAGAGATTGTTTACTGGCTTCTGCATTCAAACAAGACGGTTGACTAAGAAGGCAGCTAGATCAAAAACATATTGGGATAAACTAAAATGCCTTGCAGTATAGAAATAAGTTCAGAAGGAAGAGAAATTACTATCCAAATGAGGACCCTATTCCGGCTCCATGGATGAGATGTGTGGTGAAAAACAAATGTAGACTGCCGCCTCATAATCTTGGCTTTCTTTGCTGTAAAGATATCAAAACCTGAGCTTAGAATAATTACAAGCAGAAACTTGGAAACGAACATGATCAATATCAATAACCAAGTCCATCAAGTCTATGCTTTTCAATGAAGAAAAACAAACATGATGATAGGGTGAGAAAAAGAGAAACTTTATCGCACAAGTAAGACACAGTACATCATTCTCTTTTACAGAAACAGTCAGCAACGGGTTATGGAGGTCAGTTGGGACTAATTGATGAGCTCAATCACCGACAAGATTTCTATGAAACAAGGCTCTTGGGGGCTTGACTCGGTTTTAGGTGGAAGAGCGTTCAACTGCAGTTCTAAAGAAAGCAATAGCAATGCACTGGGATTGCAAATTACTCCAGAATTTCTGCCAATTACTCAAGTTTCTATACCATTGTCCTGTCTTTTTTTGTATACAAAAAGTTAACTGTTAGAATCTCCACGCGGCCAGTTTATCTTGAAGGGAGACACAAAATCCATTAGTATCCTGTTACTCAAACCTATTCGTTTTTGGAAAAAAAAAGAAAAGATACCTACTCTTTTGGTAATCATGTTGCAGAACCTCTATTTAACTGAAAGGACCGCTCTCTTTGCATAATCAGAACACAAGGCAAAGAACACTAACGAAAAAAAAGTAGCAAATATTTTAACAAATAGATATTCTCATGATTAGCAATTACAATTAAGGAAAATAGTTAATCTTGATTTCAATCAGTTTAAATGACTTACCTTGAACATCCCCTTCAGTAGTTGAAGTAGCCTGGTTTTCCCATTTCCTCCAGCTGTAAATCTACAGAGGATGCAATTAGGGATCAAATACAGTTCATCAAAGAAATCACAGTCCGTATAGCGATGCCAACATGATCTACAAGTGAATAATTCTGGCAGACGGAGGAGACGAGCCTGACCTTGCTCATGGCAAGGCCAACTGCCAGGCAACTATAAAGAACATGGGTGATACCGAGGACGAAGAGAAAACGGTGAAGTTGCTCTAGACCTTCATATGAAACAAAAGGTTCTCGGCCCTGCATCATGCAATGAGTGGTCTGTTAGATATTTGTGTGACTAGTTTAAATATCTATGACTGAGTGAAACATACTACCTCTCCGCATTGATGAGATGACAGAGCATTAATTCCTTTTGGAGGAATATCGGTCTCATTCAGAAAAGAGAAAGAACTTTCAGACACAACATTCCCTGTGGTTTCGAAGTCCTGTTCGGAGCATAGATAGAACTTGCTGCTGAAAAGAGACGAGTTAATGCAAATCTGAGAGATCCAATTTGCCCATTGTGCCAGCAGTAGAGATATGAGTCCAAGCAGCATCAACTCTATCAAGCAAACAAATGAAGCGGGAGTCAACTTATTCTTCCCTGAGGGCAACCCGCCCCTCGTTGGCCTCAGACACATATATTCGAATTGGAATCATTGAAATACACACCTTCCTTAATCTTCTCCAAGGAAACAAAGAGGGCCTTCCTCCTAGTCTTTTTCAGCCACTGCAGAAAGCATGTGTTAGTACTTTTACACTGAAAAGGAAGAAAAACCTTTCCATTCATTGATTATAACCTCTGCAGCCGAAGAACAAATTGTGAACTAAAAGAAAAAAAAAAGTACCCGTTGCTCCAATTTTGGCAACTAAGCGAACAATCACTTATTAGTTCCACATGCTTGCCAATAGTTGACTTCCACTCCCACCAAAACAGAGTTGATTTATATATCCCTTTTAAATTTATATGTAACACTCACTTCAATATTGCACTGTTCGCCTCAGCTGGTGAAGTCAAGGCTACAGAAATTTTCTTCTATAGTCTTAAATAAGATCATATAATCCCATCGACCAGAGAGTGAAATTTCCAAGGACAATGTGGCATGAGGAACTCCAACTCCGAGATTTAGGGAAAAAGTAAAAAATAAAGATCGCGACATTGCCAACATCCTTGAAACGTTAACCAAAGCCAAAAAACCAAAGAGGTATTCTTCGAACTCAAGATAACAGTCAACTTTTTAAAGAGCATCTAAAAGGACTACCCACGACCACAACACATCGCTCTACGCCAGCAGAAGAAGTGGATTGATCAGAGAGAGAGAGAGAGAAGGGGTGTTACAGCTTACCCTTCCAAATCTGTAAATGGACCTTTCCACGAAAAGGCACACAAAGACTAAGACAGTAACAACTGAAGCAACCAGATAAGTTGGGGTCTCGGCCAGAGACCTGCCTTGCTGTATTGAAGGGTTCATCTTTCACATCAAATTGTTATGCAGAGTCGGAGCAAACTTTCACTTCATTACTGTCTCAGGAAAGTTGAGAATATTTTCTGAGAAAGCATGAGACCCAGGAAAAGAAGTGAAGTGAGAGCGACACATATAGACCCGGGAAACATGGGAAAAAGAAGGAACCATCTTTTTTCTTCTTTGTTTAACGTTGTTTTTCTCGTTCACGCATCAGAGTTGAGCTCGTGCATGTGGGTTGTTTGACCAGGAATCTTAAGACAGCGAGCTCGGTCAATAATTTAGCTTATTCCGAGAAAGCAAATTGCCAACCTTCCGCTGCGCGGGAATTGACGTAATCTCTCTCTTCTCGAAGGGAACATACACATAAATATTTCAGGAAATGCGACCCGCCCACGTGCATCTCTCTCTCTCTCTCTCGCTCACACTCTCACTGGCCATCATTTTCTTGGAAGCTGGAAGGAGAATTGAGAGATCTGGGTCTGATTAAATGGTCATGTCTCAACAGTAGTACCATTTGTTTTGTAGGTAGGCCCTGTGGCCAGAAAAGAAAGTGTACGTAGGCCAAGAAAATAAATTAGCTTCGGCCCGTGTTCCATCATTATCTAATGATCTGGTAAACAAGGAACCAAATAATAGTAGCTGTCGTTCCTCATCCAAAAGTAGTCTTTGCTAGTGTAGTGAAAGTTTACGTTTTTGCTGATTCAAGGCTTGTTGTGTAATGTATGGACAACGCACCATAATTAGACAGACACCTCTTAATGTGGAAAGAAGAGCTGAATATAATAGTTGAAAGAGCAAATGGCTCACCCAGGAATATTACAAAACCAGCCCTTGAATCAAATGATATCGTTCGTTAACTTTATCAAGAAGAATACAAGCCAGATCCTAAACGACCTAACTAAAGAAACTCTCAAATTACCACTGTTTCCCAGAATTTTTTGAAATTAGGATATGGGAGATAAAATACATTTGACACAGAATACTGAAAAACATTAATCATATGGCAGGCTAGCTTCCTTCTCCTCTGTTACCCGGTCGGACCACGAAGAAAACATCACGGGAACATCACATTACGCAACAATTTGGCTGAGACTCCAGCATCTCAGGCGATCTGCACAGGTTAAACTTTCATGAGTCCATTGAATGAATGAGCTTAATCCACTACTTGTTTGCAGAACACGTTAAAAAGATGAAGGTATTATAGCACATTCACCAAAAATGAATCTGGTAAGGGGTTCCATATAAGCTAAGACACACAAAGGAGAACCCAAGACAGAAAGCAATTTTCTGGGGAGTAGGTATCTAGATTCTAGACCCTCTTTTAGCCAAAAACGTAATTCTGAGCTTAACTTTTAAATTCACTAGTAGCCTTTCAACAAGGCCTCATGAACAGATACCAGCAAGGAGAAAGTATCCCCGATGGGTAACACCCGAGATGACATCCAAATGTCATTAAAACTGTGCCCCAGCAACCAGGCTGCTCATGACCTGAAAGCTACTGGGTCTTTGAAGGGCTAAGCAGATCTGGAAAATAGAAGGGACTAGGAGAAAACTAGATGGAGAAAAAAGATGAATAATCAAATGAATGCACAACAAACGGTGATGACTTAAAAAGAGAAATAGAAGACAGTGTCTCTAGAGTCTCAGCACATTCCTTTAGTCATCCCGTACATAGTCATATTCAAGCAATTAGGCACCCAAAAACTGAACAAGGATAGGGTTATGTCTTCCAAAGTAAGAGATAAATGACTGAGAGAACTCGGCACGACGGTTTTGACCAAGTAAAGGAGCGAATCCTGATGTTAAAACCAATACACATGCCCAAAAACAGATCTTTTTCCCACTCCAATGAAAGCCAAGCCCAGATATTGGTTATGCAGTTCCCTTGTTCAGTTAAATAACCACCCAATGGCTTAGTAGTATCATGAGTACTATGACCCCTCATGATGAAGATGCTATCCCACTCTGCAACAGCTTCATTCCAGCAATAGGCTAAAGTCACCTGATCCTACACCCCAGCTGAGCACTGATAAAGTCTTCTTTAATGTTCCATGAAATAGTCAGGAAGGTTAAGTAATCAATCCTTCAGCTCAGAACTCCCGAGCAATGACTAGAAGCTTAAAATTGACTAGAGGTTTGCATGTCCAAAAATCCTGAAACTCATTACATCTTCTCCACGAATGGGTGCTCTATTCTCCCTCAGCTAGTTCCTTTTTCCCTCTTCAATGCACTCATGAAGTATGCCTTATGTATATAATTCTGATTTCGCTGGTACAAACAAAATGTAAGGAGGACAAACCAGAAAGAGACGACAACCTTAAGAGAAAGCACATAATGTTGCACGATACTTGAAATTTTGCATCGCTCATTAACAGCAGGAACCAACCTAAAGAATTCCCACTGGGGCATTAATAGAAGCTTAGCCTAAGAAAACTTTCTCTGGACGGACAATCCCAATATCCGTCGAGTGAATACCAATTTTATTTTTTTTTTGATTGACAATTATATGCCAACTACTTCACAGCTATGAAGCTGAATGTTTCAAATATCTCATTGTAATTCCAAGAGGAGTTGCTCAAATACACTATAAGCTTGTGGACTTGAGAGAGTATGTAGGGCGATTCAAAGGTAATTTGCCCATGAAGCATCAACTTTCCCCTAGCAATGCATCATCCAACTAACTAAGGAAGACATATTTTCAAGTAAAAGAAAAGGCCAGACGTCATAAATATTGTCAGTTCCCTAAGATGTATCTGACACGAATCACTGCTCACAGATTTCAAACCAGGAAAGAAAAATTCAACAATGAGAGCTGACCCACATTGGAAACAATGTAAGTGAGAAAACTTACAACTGGCCAAGACTGGATATGTCAAAATCAGGTGCCAGCTCCCGAACTATATCATTTGGTGGTTGACCACACTCCTGCATTTTTTGCATTAGCTCGACAATCTTAGGGAAATTATTTGGTTCCTTCTCATAGACTTCATTAAGATCTTTTATAAGTTGATATTGATGGGAAAAGCGATCATAGTCTTCTTTGCTCAACGTTGCTGCATGCTCTTCCAACCACTTTGGATATTTCTCTCCAATTTCCCTCATTGGTTCATGAAGAATCTCCTTTGACAGCAGATGCTGCATCATGTTTTCCATCATAGATTCCATATCCTAAGGAGATATCGAAGGAAAAGTGTCATAAACAAACGAAATTTTCCCTCTACTGCTTACAAAAATGAGGTGAATGAGCGAGCATTTATTACCGCAGAACCACAATTCCCAGCCTGCATGCTAATGATCGTATTCGAGTGATTTATACCTGAGTGCCAGCAAGCTCCTCAAACTGCTTGACCCAATCTTCCAACATAGCATTACCACCCAAATCATCAGCACCAGTGACAGATTCTAATCCTCTGACAGTTTCCCTCGTTTGTTCTCTGAGCTTGTCTAGAGCTTCCGTAACATGGGTCGTGTCCTTCGATGCCATTTGCTTTCCTTTTTGCTTTTTACTTCTCAAATCAGGCAATCCCATCCCTAACCCCTGAACCCCAGATGGCAAAGGAGCCACCTCTAGCTTCGTCGCAGCACCATCTCCACTTCTACATCCAAATGAAATGTCCAAAAATTGATACGGGCAGGATTGCCCAACAGAAAGATGCCCACCAACTATTCGATGATTTAAATCAAAGAAACAAGACCGTACTAGAACAATCACCTGGAAGAAGAAAGGTTGAGACTCTGGAAATCGTCCAAAGCACCTAAAACCATCATGCGAATTATTCAGAAAGTATCCCTCTATTCATCTTTCTGAGAGAGAGAGAGAGAGAGATGAAGAAACTCACTGTCGAGGAGTTCGTCCAAATCATCGGCATGGTGGTCGGCCATGTGGGAAGCGATTCCTGTATTATCCAATGGCAATTGCGAGCAATTACGTTATACACCAGCGAAACTAGAGAATTTTAGAGCTGCGTCAATGGTGAAAGGAAGGACGACGACGCTCGCTCTGCTGAACCTCCGAAGAAGAAGCAGACGCGGCTGCTGAGATAAATATCTAATTTGACATGAAAAGGATAGAAATCGGGGCGGTGCAATCGACAGAGCTTTTGGGGGACGGGCAGATGAACGCAAGTCAACGGCGTGGATTGAATATCACCGAGCGCAATCGCAAAGTTAGACGGTCGATCTTACCGTCAACAAATTTCTGACCAGTTTATGTTTGAAAATTTTAATAATTTCATGTCGGAAAATTATCCATCAAATGACCTGAAAAGTTTTATAGTTTAAATCGAATATATCATGTACTAAATCCATAATTACATTCAAAATTATATACATGATAGTAAATCCATAAGAAATGCGGAAGATTAGGTATCAGCTGAAAGGTTGTTATCTGCCTTATTAGTGGCTAGTTGATTTTAGTTATTTTGTCCAATCGAAATAATCCTACGGAGTTTAATGCAAACAAAAAAAAAGTCAAATATTCAAGTCTTGATTTTGCGGTCTGAATAATTTTTTTTCTTGAATTTTGAGAAATCATAGGAAATTTAAAAATGTCTATATACTTCTAAAGGTTCGTGTGTCCATTGTCAAATGAAAATCTAAGGTAATGCTTCAAAATTTTGAAAATTTAAGCTAAGGTGCAACCATTTATCAATATCCTCAAAGGAGTTAAGCATAATGAATTAATTAATTAATCCTTGCACTGCAAAAATAATTAGCTAATTAATCCGTTTTTAATTGCCAAATCACAGAGATTAACGACGACGTAGCCAGAACGAGACAACTGCGAGACAACTCAAAAAGAGATTCTCTCGCGCACTCTCTCTCTCTCTCTCTCTCTCTCTGGTGTCGCCATCGCCATTTCTTCATTCCCTCCTCCAAGGCTCCACCAACGGATCTTGGCCTCTTCTCCGAGCAAGCGCAGTGACAGCGGAGAGAGAACGACTATGGACGGCGGAGGAGGAGCGTCCTCGTCGTCGCCGAAGTCGCCGGACTCTGCTCCCGAGCCGAAGCAAAAAGAGAGGAAGCAGAAGAGCGGGTTAGGGTGGCTAGAATGGACACGAGGATGGATGAGCGTGATAGGGGAGATGCTGTTCCAGAGGATCATGGCCAGTCACCTCCAGAACCCTCTCCCTCTCCCTCCCGTCAACCACCTCACCTGCATTGTCACCGGCTCTACCAGCGGCATCGGCCTCCAAATCGCCAGGTCTTCCTCTATCTCTGACCTAAACCCTCCCTTCTCTCCTTTTGAGCTCCAACTTTCTCCGATTCTTTCCCGAGGAAATTTGAGGGCGATTACTTCTGTACGCCTTCACTTTTTTCTATTTGTTTATCGAGTGCTCTCTCTAAGTATCTCGTAGATGGTATTTACTGTTGTTTTCCTTTCTAACAAGCCATAGGTAAGAACCGAAAATGGAAGTGAGAGAGTAGTAATTCGACGAAAATGTCTTTCGCCGGGCTTAGGTCTGGTTCTCCTTCTTTGGAGGTTCTTCGTTCGTCGGGGCTAATGTATCCGATGCTTTTCTATTTTTAACTTCCAGGCAGCTTGCGGAAGCTGGGGCTCATGTTGTGATGGCCGTGAGGAATCCAAAGGCAGCTCATGATTTGATCCAAAAGTGGCAAAATGAGTGGTCTGGAATGGGTCTTCCTCTTAACATCGAGGTATCATAAAATGAGGAGCACTGTTTTTAATAACACTGGAGTTGGTGCCTAGCCATCATTTTTGTGTACCTTGCTGGGTGAAATATTGCTTTGACTCCTGTTCAACTTGCACCTACCATATAATGCAAACTTCTCTCCTCTATGTTGAAACGGGTCAAGCTTCGCAATCTGAATTCCCATTTGTTTGATTTCTTTTTCTCTGTTTGATCTCTTCTTTTTTGTGATCATGCTGGGTGATGCAATTTCTCTTCTATGTGGGTTTATAATATCTATATTGGACGGGGACCTAATGCTGTGTCTTTGTTAGGTGATGGAACTTGATCTTCTTTCATTGGATTCTGTTGTGAGATTCGCTGATGCATGGAATTCGAGATTAGGGCCTCTGCATGTTCTTATCAATAACGCAGGCATATTTTCCATTGGAGGTTGGTCTTTATGAACCAAATAATCATTTCTATATGCTTTCTCAGTCTTTAATCTGCATTAGAATTTAATGGCTTAGATCACTTCTTGTTTCACTTTATGTGAAGCAGTCTCGATTTCCAGCACAAATTATGTTGTCGTAGCTTGGGACTGATATTGCGAGGGTCAACAGATCTATGGATTGATACCATTTTTCTGATTGAAATATTGTTCGATGGATTTTTTGTATACAATGAATTGATTCCTCCCTTTTATGTAAATAAAATGGTGTTTATCAGTAAAATTCACTTGTATGTATTTGTAACCGTAGAAGAAGTCAATTTGCCTACTCGAAGTACTATTGACCCTTAAGAACACAAGGGTTTGTCTTCGGTGAATTGCATATATAACTTTTTTTCATTCTCATTGTTTGTTTATGCAATGAACCCCTTCTCAAATAAGCATGCAACAGGGAGAATTTCTCATTTAGAAAGATAAATTTTTTTGGGAGGTCACATGGGCTATTCTTGCATACTTTTCTTCGGACCTATATTTGTTAAAGGACAATCTTGCTAACTGATGTACCTTACTTTTGGTGATCTCAGAACCACAGAAGTTTTCAAAAGATGGATATGAGCAACATATGCAAGTTAATCATCTTGCTCCAGCATTGCTATCAGTATTGCTTTTGCCGTCGCTCCTTCGAGGCTCTCCAAGCAGAATTGTCAATGTAAATTCTGTGGTAAGTTCATGACCACAATATAGTCCACATTCTTCATCTTACTTTTAAATTGTGGACTGTAGCTCGTAGGCAAATTACCATAATCAAGTGGTGAATTATATATCTGGTCGCGAAGTATCATATTGTGTGGTTGGATTGAGAATCATGAGATCCTTCATAACAGTAAACATAGAGCTAAGGTCATCTTGAGGAGTCATACTTGTCAAATACTTGATGATGGCTTGAAACTATTTTGCAGTATGTCAGTTAAAAAATAGGATTACTTTGATCCCAAGCAGGCAAACTGGCTTTTGATTTCCTTCAGTTCGCGTTTTCAATATCGTATTAAGTTGGTGCTGCATTGTGGTAATTGGGTTGTTCTTTGCCTCCATTTACTAATGAAAGATGGCTGAAAGAGTGATATTCTTGTCTTTTGTTCATGAATGATGGAAATTTCGCAGATGCACTATGTTGGCTTTGTTGATCCCGAAGACATGAATCTTGTTTCCGGGAGGAGGAAATACACAAGTTTATTAGGTTACTGTAGCAGCAAGTTAGCTCAGGTACAGTCAGAATGATCTTGTTTTATTATGAATGCGATGACATGTTGGTATAGGCTAAATAGGCAATATGATCAAGGCACTAAGGGTGTGTAAGTGTAACCCAAATGTGAGAAATTACAGAAAAAAAAGAGTCTTCAAAGTTGCTTTCCCAACAAAGTCTGATTTTAACAAACTATACCTACTGAAAGCGATTTTCACTATCAGGAATATTCAATAATTTTTTTTTTTTTGAAGTCTTCACTCTCATAAGCCCTCAATATCTCTCCTTCCAAGTAGGTCAACAAAAAATTGTGGAGGAATATTAGCTAGTACCAATCTATTCTCTTTGTTATTTACAAAATAAACTCCTTTCCAAGCGCAATTTCTTCCCTAACCATCGAAACTTCAGCCAAGAGAATGCAGAAGTCCAAAAGCCGTGTTTTTCGGATGTCTCACTCCAGGGAAATGGATTAGATTGTGGTCATTCAGCTGGGCGTTAACGTGTAGGCATGATTACCTACTTGTCCCTGCTTCCCTTTTTTCGGTTCCCTTTTGAGAACTATTTGTAATATGACAGCTGCTGTTGCCATAAAAACAAGGAGAACAAGAAAGCTTTTTCCATGGCTACATGGATATTTCTGTGCTATTTTACCCCGTTTTAGTACTGTTAGGGATAGATGTCTCTTCAGGAGAATCAATCAACTTTCTTTCCATATATCTGAAATGAATTGATATATCACAATGCGGCAATCGACAACGTCTTGATAAGATTGAGTTTAATATGATAGTGGCATTACTTGCTTCTCATGGAGAAAGTTCTTGTGTAATCTCCTCCGTCATTGGGCAAATAGAAGTCCTAATTCTTGTGGCTTAGGTGAGCCAGTGACTTGCAAGCTATTTCCAAGAGAAGCTGTTTTCTTCCTTAATGAGCTGTGAAAAAGGGTAGAGAGGTAACAGAGATAGCTCTAAATCTCTTATCTTCTTGGCAAAGACAAATTGCTTTGTTGGTGGTTCCTGGATTTAGGACAATGACCTTCTATCTCTTCTGGGTCCTTGATGTGAACTTTTGTTCCTTTTGGGTCCTTCATGCGGTGATGCGGTCATGTTGGCTGATAATCTGCACAGAATCCTCTGGCCAAAAAAGAACAAAAGAAAAATTCCGCACAGTATTTTGCTACTGTCTCTGCAAACCTATTCGGCCATACTAACTTCATGAGCTTAGTTCTCTGAGAGTGACTGTTTGCCACTTATGCCTGTTCATACTACAGTTCTCTTTCGATAAAAAATAAAAAAAAAACTACAGTTCTCTAATTTGAAGTTAGCCTTTAGATATCACCAAGTGTTGAAGACTTGTGAGGTTCGATGCTCCATTTAAATGTCGTTGGATGATTGACCTTAATCCATCTGGTTTGCATGTTAGGATGAATGGCCACACAATAATAGTTTATGCTATTTAGTCTGCAAACCTATCAATGCAACATTTATACTGCTGTGTTGCCCCCAACCTTTTTCCCTTTCTGGCTTTAAAGCATTTGCTCTTATTCCTTTTTATTTTTCCCCTTAATACATTCCTGTACGATTTTCTGCTTAGCAAATAGTATATTTTCAGTGCTACATACCAATATATTGTAAATCATGAAGTGATACTTATTAGAATGTTGATTCTGACCTGTAATTGTTACTAATGAGGCGAGGTGGCCTTATTCAGGTTATGTTCAGCAGTGTCCTCCATAAACGGCTGCCTGCTGAATCTGGAATCAGTGTATTATGTGTATCACCTGGAATAGTCCAAACCAACGTTGTAAGTATGCTGAAATAGTTTTCATTTTGAATATGTAAAAGTGAGTACACCAGTAGACTTTGGATACACATGTGTGTTGTGTCTTTGTGCAAATAGTCAATGATGGACCCAAAGGGGTGGGTAGCGTGGTGCCGTTGCTAGTTGCTCAATTTCTACTGAAATTTACTTTTGCTAAAAAAATTTCCATGCAAATTTTCATGACACCAACGCCGCTGGGTCGTCCAAGTCCTCTTCTGCCTTCATCCTAAATCTGCTTTGATTTGCTTATATGGTTGTCATTGGCTATCCTATATATTTTTTCTTTGCTGAAATGATTATGATTTAATAGGTGATCTATCTTGCATCTATAATATAAAAACTAAAAGGAGACGGATGGTGTAATTTTTTCTTTGCACAAGCACTTTTGAGAATAAGACATGAGGGAGATATCAAGAATTTGTACAGATTGGTCATTTAACACGGTAATGAACATGTGTTTGATCCGAGGAGTGTGTGTGTAAAATTATAAAGGCGGTGTTTCTCATATAAATCTTATTGGAAGTATTCAGATTCTTACTTGTCTATGTCATTTCAATGTCTTATATGTTTCATCATGACAAGCTACTGATAGCAAATTCTTGTATATTTTCTCAATGAATTGAATGCAGGCGAGGGATCTTCCTAGAATTGTTCAAGCTGGTTATCGTGTAATACCCTACTTTATATTTAATCCTCAAGAAGGTTGGTCTTCTCACATGCCAGATTGTTTGCCAAATTGAAAGTTGTAGGGTCGTTATGTTGCTGATTCGTTTAATTCAGAAAGGGAGTGAGTACTTGAATGGAGTTATGCAGGCATAATCCTCTTATCTAGTTTAATATGCTAGCCATTTATCCACCCATTCTTGGTTTTTTTTTCTTTTTATAATCAATTAAAATCTCTTCTTTCCAATCTGAAATAATACGGGTTTTAATTTCGCATCTCACTACTCATGCAGGTTCTAGGAGTTCACTTTTTGCTGCGACGGATCCTCAGGTTCCAGAGTACTGCGAGTTACTGAAAGCGGATGAGTGGCCTGTTTGTGCGTTCCTCTCTCAAGACTGCCGTCCAACAAACCCTTCTGAAGAAGCACACAATGTCAAAACCTCTTACCGGGTATGGGAAAAGACATTAGAGTTGATTGGCCTTCCTTCAGATTCTGTGGAGAGGCTTATAGAAGGGGAAGAGATTACATGCCGATATGGTGGTCATTAGGGTGATTATCCTCTCTTTCTTTTTACATGGAAGTGCTGGTCGACATGAAAGCCTGCACGGAATGCTTGCGAATGGCATCTTCAAATGTTTTCTGATTGTATTTTATGACGCTGATTCTGATCCATGAACGAAGAAAAAGACTGATTAATTAGAGCCCTTTAGCGAAAGTTCTCTGGGGGACAGTAAATGTTAGGATGAACTCTTTCTCTTTCACACTTTTGTAAGATAGTTTAACATCGGCGAGCCTTATCCTTGGAAATGCAGGTGCTTGTTATAGGCTGTGAAGCCACTGCTGGTTTGACTGCCACTGGGTTTCCCACTGTACATCTTTTTGTTGAAGATTGGTAAAAACATCGGGCAATTCTAGGATGCCTTTTGGCCAATTAACTGGATTTATCGTGGGTTGAATTTGCTAGCAGGAGCTTGTTTTCACTTGGTCGAAATGCTAATACTCTCTTTGCTTCAGCTAGAGATGCTTTTGGCAATTCGGTAGAGGAATAATGCCTGGGTAGATTCCCGGTTGCATTTGGGTACACACAAGTTCAAAGCTGACGGTCTAATCTAAAGGCCGGTTGCGACTCGACCAATCAACCCCCTCTTTTGAGCTTTATACCTGGGGTGGGGAGGGACCGAAAAGTCATAGACGGTGATAGGATTCGCTGCTGTCGATTCTCGGCATGGACAATGTAGTCTCCGGCTGATATATAAAAGTTCACAGACACGTACGAAGATACCTTGATTTTATTTTTATTTTTATTTTTGCTTAGTCAACCGATGGATGAATATATTAAAAGTTTTAAAACTTATCATGAAAATATAATTGAGTCTTAGTTCAAAAAGTGCAATCAAATCTTATAATTTGTCACTAATGTGTAATTAAATTTTACGACTTTCTAATAAGTTTTATAACTTGTGTAAATTTTTAAAAATTTTAAGATTAAATTATATTTTCGGGATAAGTTTGATGACTTCCATCTACCCTTTTTTTTTTTTTTCTATCTCTCTCTCTCTTTGGGTTGCGGACCGAAGAGCCGTGGGGCCTACGGTTTACAACGTAGGACTCCACGGGCCGTGCTTGTAAGTTGCAACCTTCCCCCACGTTAACTTGCAAATAACCCGCGAAACAACAAATAAGACAGCGCGAATCAATCAGTTGTATTAAAAATAAGAGCCCAAACAACGTCGACATCGCACTCAAAACCGAAATCGCTACTGCGCTCTGCTCCGTTTATGGAAGAACAAACTGACGAAGAAGGCGTCGGCGACGACGGAGAATCCCCTTCCCATGGAATCTTAGATCCACAGCGGTAGCAGATCATCTCCCTCCACAACATACTTGCGCCTTTTGTTTTCTTTCCACTCATCTCATCTATCGAGGTGGGAATTCCTTCATGGGCAAGGGCGGCCCCTGCTGCTTCCGCCGGACATCCGGCCGCCGCCGCCTCAAGAAGGCTGCGGGATCCCCGTCGCATCCGGCAGCCGTTTCCTCTCCACCTCAGAATGAGGTCAATCAGAACCGGAGCGGCAGTATCCCAGCGATCGCGAGCTCCGGCGGCGACGGCGGCGCAGGCGCAGCTGTGGCGGCTTCGGTCGGAGGCAAGGGGAAGAAGAAGGCGGGAGGGGGTAGGATGTGGCTCTGGACGAGGTTTGACCGCGCTGGCCGGTCCGAGATGTTGGAGTGCGAGAAGAGCGCAATCGTGCGGAGAGTTTCGATCCCCGCGAGGGATTTGAGAATTCTCGGTCCCGTCTTCTCTCACTCTTCCAACATTCTTGGTACGTCGTACAGACTGTTCAGTTCAGGTCCATTATTGTCTTCTTTTTCTGGGTTGCAGAGGTTTAAGTACTCCTAAAGGAAATGACCTTTTGTTTTGTTCTTTTATGATTTCGGCAAGAATTATACTCTGAGGCAGTGTGCGTACTTTATTGGCATGCATGCTGTTAGCAAACTGTTGATCCATAAGAATTGAGAGGATTTGGTGCTTATGTATCTTCGCTCGATTCTGACGAGTACGAAGCAAAATTTGCCTTTCTTTTGAAGCAATTAGTCAGCTAATTGATTGGCATTAAAAAGTATGTAGACCTTAAGAGTGGCCCTTGTATCCCTTACATGTTACAACCCTTGTGCTTTGACAATATATGTCTCCATTTCATGACCTTCTTCTTTTGGAGACGAAACATACGATTTTCATGAAATGTTTCTCTTTTTTCGAATATCTCTGTGGCTTCCGCATCAAATGTTTTATCCCATATCTTACAAAGTCGACGTTGCAACGTTGCAGCTGTTTTTCTTCTGTTTCAAGGGTTTTCCCCTTGCTTTTATTGGTACTGCTAGTCCCTTTTTGAATTGTTATGCATTCTGAGCAGTTCGGGTAAAATGAAGGATCGTTTTGACAATGATTAAGCTTCTGTTTTCCTTTTCAGCTAGAGAGAAAGCCATGGTTGTGAACTTGGAATTTATTAAGGCTATAGTTACAGCTGAAGAGGTGCTGATACTTGATCCAGTCCGGCCAGAGGTACTTCCGTTCGTGGATCAGCTTAGGCAGCAACTCCCGCATAAAAGTGCATTTAGGACCCAAGAATGTGGCCCTGTGGGAGATCCTGAGATGAATGTTTCTGCAGGCAGACATTGGTTACCTGTTCCTGAGGCCGTTGAGGGTTTGCAATGTGAGCTCCCCTTCGAGTTTCAGGTTCTTGAGATAGCACTAGAGGTTGTTTGTACTTATCTAGATTCCAGTGTGGCGGAACTTGAGAGAGATGCCTACCCTATCATAGATGAGTTGGCCAGGAACGTTAGTACCAAAAATCTCGAGCACGTGCGAACTTTGAAAAGCAATCTTACTCGCCTTCTTGCACGAGTTCAGAAGGTACCTTGATTGTCACATGCCCTTCTTCTGTTTGTTACTATTTCTCTTTTTTACCCCGCGAAAGTTTGGCAACAGATGCAGGCGACTGAAATACATCTCTCATGATCTGAAACTATGTTTTGTCGGAGTACATGTTGAAAGAATCTATATTATGGAAAATGATGAGTAAGAACTGGATTTGTTCATTCTCCAAAGTTTGAGGGAGGTCGAATCATTGAGCTCTTTATGTTTTCCCAAAAATGTATCATCAGCTATCTTTGATCAGTTAGCTCAATTAAGGTGAAAAATCTAAGTTGATGCTGCAATAGCCATCAAAAGTGTTTTTCTATTTTTGAGCACGAAGGTTACGGATTGGTATAGATGCACCATGTTAATTGTCCCTTATGACGTTCGACCCAAAAAAAAAAAAATTGTCCCATATGACGCACCTTCAAGGGTATGGTGCTGATAACCAATTGATTGGGTGCTTTTGACTTTGAGATCTCCTTGATAGATGTCTTTCTTGTTCTCTCAGATGTGGATGACTGTGTTTAATTGAAATGTAGCATCGACGAATTTGAGATTGGTGGCTTAGGGGATTGTCCTACTTCTATGCGGAATGATTATAGTGGAGTATATAGGATACCATCTTGATTGAAAATTAACAGTTGTTTTTCCCTCTTGAGAATTGAGATGCAGTGTTCTGCTTTTCCTTTCAGCCAGCTTAAGTTGATACGGCTTTGTTCAGTCCCCCTGGTAGTCTATTTTCATTTATCCTTGGTCAAATGTCCACTTAATAAGAATAAACTATTGCAGAATTTTGCTTAAAAAAAAGTGTGCCTGGTGGCTGCATTTAGCATTGGCGTATTGTCTGCTAATTGTTTTGAGAATTGATGTGGCGGTTGGAGATGTGGCTGCAAGTGTCCATCCGAAGCATTTTATCTTGACTTGCTCTTAGAAAGAAGGCTTTTTCCCTGAGCATGAGAAAGAAGCCTTTTACGATAACTTTTTACCTGGAAAATGAACTCTCAAGTGGCTGCAGCTGAAGCCGCTGGTTGCGAAGTAATATAAAGAATAAGAAAAGATGGAGAGAGTCAGAGTTAAAAAGTTTTGCAGTTAATTATTCAATAGCAGAAACCAGGTTATTTGAACATCAATTAAGATGGAAACCTTATTGCCCTGTATTCCTCAAAATTACTTTAAGAGAATATTGAAACCCTCTTTTTATCTGAAGGAAGTGGCATCATGAACCAGTTAAAACATGTGATATAAGGTACCAAGTGGTACATTGTACTTGATGCATGTTGAAACGGAAATTTGGTGAAATAAGTAGCATAGTCTCAGTAGTTTGTGTTGTTCTTTTCGTTTCCCCTATTTTGGTTTTTCTGATCCATTTGTCGAGATATTGTCCTTTGTCGCTATGCATGATGACTTGATAACTACTATGCAATTTGGTTCAACAACAAGCTTTTTAAGTTTGTGTTATTCTACGACTTTGAATTAAATGTCAATCACCTTTCCAATCTTAGGTGAGGGATGAAATTGAACATCTATTGGATGACAATGAAGACATGGCACAATTGTATCTAACAAGGAAGTGGATGCAAAATCAGCAGCCTGAATCTCTGTTGGGAATTGGGGGTTCAAACATTGTCAACTCTACTGGGGCCCCTCTTCGTCGAATGAGCTCTAACAGGAGTGGAAGTCTGGTGACTAGCAATTACTTGGATGATAATGACGTGGAGGATCTAGAGATGCTACTTGAAGCTTATTTTATGCAGCTGGATGGAACTCGTAACAAAATTCTGTCTGTGAGTAGACCTTTCGAATTATTTAGATTTTTAGCCTGTGAGTTCTATTTTCCGTGAATGTCTGCATGACATCTGGTTCAACCATGTTCCTTCTGTACTCGACACACTTGTCATGTCTCTTTTTTTGGTATCAAGCTCCTTAGTGGACCTGATTGGCAAGCTTGCCACCTTGTCTTATTAGTTCCACTGCTGGAATTTAAATATGCAGATTTGATGGGAGGTGATTCGTTTGGACACTGGTTGGACGTAGTTGCAGATGAGTCAGCGCAAGCTACTCAATTGTCTATGGCTCTCCCTTAATAGCAGAGAAATCTATTAGGAAATAACTATCGTTTCCACATATTTCTCAGTTCATTCCCATTTATCGTGTTATCACTAATTGATTCTCGCCTTTGTGAGACCTTTTTGATCTGCTCTAGGTCACCCGGTTAACTTGGGTACATCTATGGTGGGCTGTCTTGCCTAAATTATTAAGTAGCTGCGAGAAATAAAGCTACTGTCAACCCGGTTAACTTGGGTACATCTACGGTGGGCTGTCTTGCCTAAATTATTAAGTAGCCGTGAGAAATAAAGCTACTTCATACCTTCTCTATTTTTAGATTTTTTTTTCATTACCATCCTTTTATTTTCGCTTCTTCCTTTTAGTTTGGCGGGGGGAAGGGCACTGGGAATTGGTGGGCTGTGTTGCATTTATCATGTGCAAAGACAATTAGTCTGTTATTGCTGGCATAGTTAGTTATCTCCGAGAATGCTCACAATTAGTTGGTTGTGTTTGCAGGTTAGGGAGTATATTGATGACACAGAGGACTATGTTAATATTCAACTGGACAGCCAGAGAAACGAGTTAATTCAGCTGCAGTTGACATTGACGATTGCATCTTTTGCTATTGCCATTGAAACCTTGATTGCTGGGTTGTTTGGCATGAACATCCCTTGTCCATTGTATTCCGTGAATGGGATATTTGGCTTCTTTGTGGGAGGTACCTCGGCAGGCTGTATATTGATCTTCTTTCTCGTTTTAGGATATGCAAGATGGAAGAAGCTACTTGGCTCTTAAGACTTCTGCATTAATAGTGTTTTTCCGCTTCATTTTCTTGAAGTGAAAAGGGGGATATAATGTTTGACTTTGTTCACCGATCCAAATGATCATGTAATGGCCATGATGCTATTGGCCTCGATACCGGATATGTGAATAAATTTTATGGTACATTGAGACGTGGAATTGAACTTGGCTTTTAGATTAATTTTGTAACGTAATTCCCAGTGGTGTTCCAGAAACTCAATGTTTTGAATGCTTGAGGAATCTGTTTATTACTGCAATCTTATGCGGAGTCATGGAGCTATATTTAGTTGTTCGAGATCGACTTAACTTCACCTTCTACTGATAGTTCAGTGACTATAGAGTAGCACTGGATCTTTGTGTGCAAGCTGAGAATACCTATGGCTTTCTTCTTCTTTTTTCATGCCTTAGTTGTAAAGTAGCACCGTATCTTTACCGATATAAATTTCCTGCCCTGGTACGCATGAACCGCGAAGTTCTCACAAAGATGCAATGGGTGAGGCATATCTTTCCCAATTCCTTTCATTATAAGCTAGTTTGCTCTTTGGTTGATAAAATAGTTTGATTTGTTGTGGACCGTTTCTCTTCTCCAGATTTTCTCTTCACTATGACCCAACTGCAATGCTTCAGTCACTGTGTTGCTTTCTACTACAAGACCACACCCTTTCAGCGGCTTCCCATGTAACTGTCTTGTGCATGATGAACTAGAATGATTTGATCCCTATTCAAGGTCGAAGGGGAGAGAGAGAGAGAGAGAGAGAGAGAGAGAGAGAGAGAGAGAGAGAGACTTTGCAATGAGTATGAGGGACCCGGTGATAGGCTGGTGTGCTTGGTTTTTGCGACATGTTGGAAAGTCATAATGTACTGGAGCCGCTTGTCTGTTGTCTCCACTTTGTATTTTGTGCTAATTACTTCATGTGTGAAGCAGGTTGTCTCCTTTTGTACTCCTAACTGCCCTCTCTCTCTCTCTCTCTCTCTCTCTCTCTCTCTCTCTCTCTCCACTTTGTGTGTGTATATAGACAGCTCAACCGAGCTTGGTTGCAATGACCTGTATTTTATGTGTTGTTCTGGTGTTCAGTGTGATACCCGTTTTCCAACTGGTCTTCGGCAGGGTAATCGTAAGTATCGCCGTGATTTCTCCTTCACTGATCTTTGATACGGTAAAAGGACATGAACAAAACATAAAACGACTTTGGTACATACATCTTCTTCCGTCTCTGCACGTACCACCCCACCCATCTGTTTTCAATGGGCAGTTCAAGACCGGGCAATTTGTGTAAACTGGCAGGCCTTTCATTAAGCTGTGTTTTGACTTCGCCATGCATAGAAGTTGTGTATCCTATCCATACCATAGTGACACCTTCTTTTCTTGGCGTCTTATCAAAAGATATAAAAGCAAAAAGCAAAAAAAGTGAAGAGGGATTCTTTCTTTTTCTATTTTTTTATTTATTTAATTATTCTGGTTTGAAAAATTTGAGAATGACCCTTAAAAGTGGTAATGTCCCCCATTATTTTCCCGAAAATCAAATTATTCATTTGTTTCTCTGAGAACTTTTTGGTATTGTATGATTTTATAATTGGTGGATTTGGACCAGAAAGAAATGAGAGAAAAAAACAAAATAAAAAACAAAAGGGTCAACCATCATCATCACAAAATTTGCAATGCGTTTACTGAAATATTAAATAAAGGAAAATAGAAAAAAAGAAAAAGAAAAAGAAAAAGAAAAAGAAAAAGAAAAAGAAAAAAGACAAAGGAACGCCTTTTCCAATTCTTTTAATGCTTTTCCAGTCCAGCCCAGCCAACCCCTTATTCAACCCAGAAAAGCCAAAGCTTAGCAACACACACACCTACACAGAAAGAGAGAGAGAGAGAGAGAGAGAGAGAGAGGGGCACGGAGAGAAGTAGTTCGCGTCTTTGCACATTGCGTTTCGAGATCTCAGAATTCAACACTTCCTCTCAAAGGTTCGCATTTCGCTTTCTATTGACGACAAAGGAGTCACTTTTGCGATTCCAAATCGAATCTGTTTCTATTCTTGCTCAATTCGGTGAGAATCAGCTCGTCGTCTTTGCCAATATCACACATTCCGGACGCTTTGCTTGCTTCAATTACTAACTTTGGCGTCGGACCCTTGTTTCCTTTCTTAAGATGCCGCATCTTCGTCTGGATATGTACATGTCTAATTTCATATCTTCCTTTTGGACGCTGAGGAATTGGGACATGAATTTTTTTTCTTTTTTCTTTTTTGTCTTCGAATCTGATTAGTTGTTACTATGCTGGAGCTGAGAAATTACATACTTTGTGTGAATTTGTAATCGCGGTTTGAGGATCTACTATTACTTTCATGGGAATAGGAGGGTCTGAGTTCGTTTCCCCGTTACCAGCTGAGAATCTCCAGCATTCCTTTCATTTTCCCCGATTATGCACGGGACTTTTTACTTCTTTATCGGACTCTTTTAAAGCTGGCATTCTTCCTTTGTGCTGCTGCTGCTTTGACATCCCAAATTTTATTCTCTCAAGGTCAGTTACTTAGGACTGCCCGTGAGTCCAATTACCAATTTTGAGCTCATGATTCATTAGTTGGCCTTGTGTAGATATAATGGGTATCACTGAATTCATACAGCTTCTTGCTTGTAAATGATTTTTGCGTGTCTAAGCTCCAGCTAGTACCTCTTTAGTGAAGTTTAAAAGTTCACCCGAAGAAATAACTTATTGCTTTTGTCATAGTAAGTTTCAGAGACATGAAATAGATACTTCCCCTATCTCTTTTCTTGTTGTAGGAGACTCTTTTCCATCAATTTATTGATGAAATACTTGGCCTTGCTAAATTTGCTCGTGCATAGGAAGAAACTTGTATTGATTTAACGACAGAAAGATCATGAATGTTGTGGTTGGATTTCTTATTTCTTGTCTTCCACTCTTCAAATGGTCTCTGAGTTATGACAAAAAAAAAAGGTCTGTTAGTGATAATTCGTGGTATTGGCTTTCCGCTTTGGTTATTGATAGGGTCTGCTTCTAGTTGGCTATGGCGAATTCCAAGGGGAGAGCAAACATCAGAAATTTCATGTACTCTGGAAGACATGCTTTGCTGCCTCCCAAAAGTCCGTTTCCCAGCGTTTCTTCATCATTTGCTGATTACATGCCAAGTGCAGCTAATGGACCAAAAGCTGTGCAGAAGCCAAGGGACAGTTATGTGCACCACCAACGAACATCCTCTGAGAGTGTAATAGAGGAGCAACCATCCTGGCTTGATGATCTACTCAATGAGCCAGAAACTCCTGTGCGAAGAGCCGGTCATCGGCGTTCATCAAGTGACTCCTTTGCATATGTAGATGTGGCTAATTTTTCTGTAGATTATGCAGCTCATGATGAATATGCTTTAAAAAACATGGTATCGGTACCTTCTTGGGGAGCTCAAGATTTTGATCACTATCGAGATGGTCGTCGTTCTTCTTTCCATCCAGAAGCAAGCTCTGTTAAGCATAGTAGTAGGGTTTGGGAATCATCTTTAAATAAGGTTGCTCCCCCCAGTGGTGTGACTTCTGGACCGTCTTATTCCTTGCAAGAGATAGATAGGGCTCCTTCTGGAGCAAGTGAGAAGCAATATCAGGTTGAATCCAGTTCCAATGAGTCAAAATCTTCTGAGAGAAGGGACAGTTCACATATCAAGCCTTCTGCATCAGACACTGATACAAAACGTGCTAAACAGTATGCCTCTTACTCTGTCTATAATCTGTTTGTGTGTGCAAGCGGACCACCCACTTGTCTTGTCCCCACAGGTGTGAGTCTCTGCTATATGATTGATTTACGAGTCTTACAGTCCATTTCTTTGTTGTTGTTGTTGTTGGTTTTTATTTATTTATTTATTTATTTATGGAATTGTCAGATTAGTTTTGGATGGATGATGAGCAGTTCAATTTTATCTGATTGCTATTATTATCACATAATAATAGCATACTGAATAATGTCCACATGTTGCAATATAACTATGTTTTCTTTGCTTTGGAGCAATTCTTAGTTGCTTCAACATTCTTGTTTCTTAACTGCCTTAAAATTAATATATACTAAAGAAGTGCCTATTCTTCTGGGTCTTGTGTGGCTATTTAACAGATCTATGTTAGAGGCTGCTAGGAAAAAGCATGTGAAAATGTCATAGCAAATCTATATGAGATAACTGTGAATGAAGCCTTAGAGTTGCTATGATTAAGGTAGTAGATTCTCCCCATTGAAATAGAGTTCCTTGATTAGGTTTTGAACTTGTACCCAATTTAGTTTCATCAAATGGTTCGTTTGATATGACAAGGCCGGCAATTTGTCTTTGTAGGCAATTCGCTCAGCGTTCACGAGTGCGAAAACTTCAGTACATTGCTGAATTGGAAAGGAATGTGCAAGCTTTACAGGCAAGGCCCAGTAGAAATTGACATCCTGAATTACTCATGCCCCAAAGAGAGGAATGCAGATAACTGCAGGATTCCTAGATTTTAATCTTTCTATCTGATATTGTGCAGGCAGAAGGGTCAGACGTATCGGCCGAGCTCGAGTTTCTCAACCAACAAAATCTCATTTTGAGCATGGAAAACAAAGCCCTAAAGCAACGATTGGAAAGCTTAGCTCAAGAGCAAATGATAAAATACCGTGAGTTTATTTTACTCTTCAGTAATGTTCTTGACGAATAACCTTATCATTCTGTTTTCCATTTCTGCTGCTTTAAATCCTAAAACGGCATTTTCACTGCTTAAATGTAGTTTTTGTTTACTGAACAAGAAGCTTTGGAAACTAATCAGGAAATGTATCAACTTAAGTTAATAACTTCATGTATTCGGGACAGTGTGAGAGGTTTGAACTCCATCAGATAAGCATGTTAATTAATGTATTTATTCTGCACATTTGCTAGTGAATTTATGCAGGGGTATGATCATTGTGCTTTCATTGCTTAATTTTGAATTAGAAAAGGAACTCACTGAAATTGTCTGGATGACTTTGCAAGCTGAACATTTTAATACTATTGATTACAACTCGCTTGCTGTCTTATTTGCTGGCCTTTATGATGACTGGTACTAGGTAAAATAAGCTCTGAGGGCTTGGTTCTTCGTTTTGCATCGAATTAAACCACATGCTCCACCGCTTGTGCGGGCCCTAAGAGCTGAGGGCTCCTAGTGCTAAGTTTTTTGAGGTCAGACTGAGTTTTGAACTGTGGTGCAGACAGAAACGAGCACACTGACCTGATTTGACAGAAATGGATGTGTTAACTAAGGTAGATTTGTGTGGCCACATAAAAAGAAATTGAAAGGACGGTTGATATGTGGGAAGTGATTTATATGGCCTATAAGAGTATAAGAGCCAACTAGAATCACTTTTTTTAGGTGGGAGGCACTTTGTGGCAACTGGCAAGATCCTAATGATTATTTTCTTGTGGAGTAAGGAAGATTTTCATGTGAAGATGCTACCTGTAAAGTAGAGAGGCTGAAACATATACTATTTCTCACATTGCATGAATCTTCCTTGTATCTTGTTAGTCACTACTTCATGAATATAACATCCAATCTACATCCAGTGGAGCATGAGGTTTTAGAGCGGGAGATAGGAAGGCTAAGAGCACTGTATCAGCAGCAGCAGCAGCCACCGCAACAGCAACAGCACAAGCAACCATCTTCCAGTCTTCGACGCACCACCAGTAAAGATCTTGATACACAGTTTGCTAATCTGGCTTTGAAACACAAAGATGCCAATTCTGGTCAAGACACTGTGAGTGGTCCACTGCGCACTTAAGTTGTGGTGTCCCCGTTTTATCATGCCTCCATTTGGATTTGCTTGTGTCCATGCCTTCATGCCCGTGTTGGATCAAGTTGTGCTGGGTAAGCATAGGCTCCTTACATCCTGGCACCATCTCTCTCCAATACGTGCCCTCCTTTTCAACTCTTAAGCCTAATCTTTGACCGAGTAGTACCTTGAGCGCCTGGTTGTCATGGCTGGAAAATCCATTCTCTGGCTGCTGATATACCTGAGGTGGTTACTTCAAGTAGTTTGGAAATGAACTTGCTACTGTATGTTCACCTAATTGTAGTTTTTGTTATCTACTCCATTCTTCACCAACAGAGCTGCGGCTGTTTGTAGAATTTAACGTAGTAGGAAATTTCCTTTGGGCTGCGTAGATGTGCAATTTTTTGTGATTGAAGATGATGAGAAAGCTTTGTTTGAGCAGTCTATTAAGTCGGCATCCTGTTTTCAATTCTGATTGGGCTATGGAAACACATACTGGATATTCATCACTTTCTCCATCTCATCTTTTCCTTTGATTTTTTACTAGTGAAAAAGAATCACGGGTAGTCTAGTCTAGCGTGGGTACCGTGATAAAAATATGTTTTCTGAAAGAAATTGTCAAAATTTGACTGACTCATAGGAGTTAGCAGTCATGTTTATTCAGTAGTCATCCTCTTCTCTGCCAGTAACCCAACTGTGAGAAAGATGTCTCTACTATGCTGTCTTACTCTGCCATGAAATAAATGGGAGGATTACAGTAAGGGGCAATCAATGAAAATGGAAGGAAGAGCATGAAGATGATGTGTTAATTATGTCCATAATAGATACTGTCAATTGTTTGTTCGAGCGTCGTGGTATACAAAAGATGCTAATTGAGATCGAGGATTGTAGAGGTAATGAAGATTCTTGCCTTCAAGAGAAGAAGAGAACTCAATTTGATAACAATTTTTTTCGTTAGATAAGCATTTCTATTAGCATGCCAAAATCATATAGAAGACAATTCGCGCTGATCAGATGGAATGTCTAACTTCTTTTTGGTAAACTGAGGCGATTATTGGAAAAATGGAAATTTAGCTCACTTCGACGGAACTGCATGGGGCTGTGAAATGCTTGTACCCTTCACTTTGCCGAGTACGGTTACTATGCAATTTGGTGGTAAAGATTTCATGGATCTGTGTTCAGTTTGGTCAAATACAATTGCCATTTAAGAAATATGGACTAGAATGTGCCAATTCATGCCAGTCCCTCTGCACTGTGAGGAGCTACAATTTCAGTAACAGCAGACAGAAGCTCTGGGGTCAGAGTTGCTATAATATAAACATCAAAATGAGAAGACAAGGAATTATCAAGAGAGTGAATCTGAAAGATGAGGTAGTATTGGCACTATTGGGTAGCCTGGGGTAATCCTCTGGAGATGGCATCACACATTCATCGCCATCGAATGAAATCTTCCTGGGAAAAGCCCACCCTTCTCTGAAAGTGAACATTCCCGCATCTTTATTCAGTAAAATCTCCGTCTGCACATTCCCGCCGTCGCCTGATTGCAGTAGCATGTCGTTGTAGAACTGGATTCCCCAAAACATCCCAGTATCGTCTGGACCATTTTTAACCGCAAGAGTTAAATGATATTAGAAAAAACCATGTGCGTAAGTAGGTCTTTTTCGTTCAATTCCTTACTGATGGGTCCATGCTGATCAAGTGGCTTGTAGTTGAAGCTGAAAACTTCGGTCAAGCTACGGAGGTTTGGATGCTGCATCACCAGGCTCCACCGAGAGTAGTTTTTGGCGAAGTTGAAGTTGGTGATTGTTATTTTCACTCGCCAATACTCCCGGTAACTTTGTTTCACGTGCCAGTGAACCTTTATCGGGCACATGTGCTGCGTACAACTTACCAGTGGCGGTGCTTCTTCCGTCGCATTGTGTGGTAACTGGAGTAGCGGCGGGGAGCTGCTGTTTCATAAGACGATCAATGGTTGAATAGATGGTTATGAAAAACAAAGGTCAAACCAAATCCAATGCTCAAGAATGGGGCTTACTTGGCGCAACTTGCGCCCGGTAATCCTTGACAGTGACAGCTGCAGGTGGGGCAAGGAACAATTGTGGTATTATAGAAGGCTGAGAGGGAGACACAGCACTTGGGCGTTAGCGATGCTCGAATCTGTGAGTAAATACAAGTCACGTTCCATGTGCCTACATCAAAACGACCAAAACGTTTGTTACTAAATGTCAGAACTACAGCATTGCTCTATCCCTGTAGATCTGCTCTGGATATGCATTAAACAGAATGTTCCTCTTCATCTTTCAACTTGATGTCAGAGTAATCTGCCAGTTTTTCATCTCTCTTTTGTTGGCTGGTGAGATCATAAAATCACAGATATCCTTGTCAAGTAGTTACCGATTGCTTGCGTCCATCGACGACCACTGTCGCTGGTAAATCGGCTGGGAGGGACTTCAAGAGGAGGACCGCAGGTATACCCAGGAAGCTCCATGGTAAAATTTGCAGGGATCGAGTACGGTGATTTGGTTTCGGTTTTGGAAGTTGAATCAACACCAACACTCATATGGAAACTGGCTCCATACTTTGAAGGGTCCTGAATCATGGATGATAAGACCCCACCCTTGCAACAATTGGCCACTTGCATGTTATAGGGAGTTCCTGGCAGGAGATCAACAATCACTGGCTTCTTCTCACATGAATGAGGGAGATTGCCTTTGAACCTAGAGCAGTTGCCTTGCAAAGTAGCCTCTGCCCCAACCATGTTCCATATCACCTCATCTCCCTCCCACGTCCAGCTCAGTCTCCAACCCGGTGGCTCCACGTGCCGGAACAGCTGGTAGTTGAACAGCGACACCTTCGCCTGCAAAACAAATCGGGGTTTAGGCGCAATGGGACCGAGTTTCACTCCTGTGCATGCCTAACATCCAAAATGGAAGTGTCTTTCAGGAAAGATATCCAGTAGGGTTATTTGTCTACATATTTCAAGACCCTCTTGATCATCTCCATTGTAGATAAAAAAAAATAGATGGATTAATCCTCCACACAAGAGGGAACCAAACATCTTGTGGAGGATTCCTGAGGAACCAACCATCTTGTGGACACACAGGCCTAACAGGCATCAAGCATCTATCGAAGAAGGGGAAGAAAAAACGGTCGTTCACACATCAAAAGAACAAATCAATCTGATCGTTTTACAAGACCCATTTCCATGATGTGATGTCGTCAAACGAGAAGTGTTTTCATTTGTGTAATCGAGTGTTCTAAAAAATAAAAGTAACGAAGAACTTACGACGTAGTTGCCAACATCGCCTTGTATGATATCCCATTTGATGGTGATATTCCCAGTCGGATCCAATGGATCATACCCATCTGCCATGAAAGGAGCCCATCAGTTCATAGTGCTACGACGCTATCTTTCCGATGGTAAAAGAACGAAAATTTGTGAAAGAAAAAGAAAGAAGTGGAATGAACAATCTTACTCACATGACAGTGGAGCGAAGCTCGCAAGATACAAAGTCGCGATCAAACCCAACATCAAAACAAAACCCATGGCGACGTTTCAACCCACAACAAACTCGAGACGATCGAAATCTCTTCTTCCTTTTGCTAAATCCTGATGACCATTCAACAAGTTATCAGAATCACTAAATGTTCTTTCTTTTCCAATAGGTTTAGAACTGAATCCACCAAACTCGAGATGATCGATATCTCTCGTTCCTTTTGCATTGAACATTGGTCATAAGCATTAACTCTCTCTTCCTCTCTCTCTCTCTCTCTCTCATGCGGGTGCAAGAATTATAAGAAGTGACACTGAATTGTAGAGTGTGTGTGTTTCACGGCTACTGATAAAAGGATTTTTGTGCTAGGGTTGTTGGAAATGGAGACTCTGGTGGGATGGATCCAAAGCCTATTATTATGGGGGTGTAGGAGGAGCTAATGTTTGATTTGATCAAAGGAGGAAAGTGGGAGAAAATCAAGAAACGTCCGTTTTTGGGATTTTAACAGCTCACGACTTCCAACTCACCCTTCTCCCCTCCTCATTAATTGCTAATTAATCTTTGCTTTGCTTACTCTCACCCCCCCTTGACCCTATCTGTTACTGTTATGGCTTGTTTCAAGCTGTATAGTTTGGTATAATTGGTAACAAAATTTTCCTAAACAATGTGTGATTTTCGAATACCCCCGTGATGAATGACTAGACCGATTTTAATACCTTGACATTGTCCTACACAAATAGTATGGTAACATGTGCGGCATATATATCTCTCTCACTCTTGACACGCATATTTTCCAAACAATCGAGTCCCGGATTTTCTATAGGTGAGAAAAATCGATTTAATAAGACGCCGGACGGAAGAGCTATGCTCGATCGAATTTATATGGATTTTCTGTAGATGAAAAAATCGACTCAATAGGACGTCGGACGGAAAAAGTCACGCTCCGATTGAATTTTGGCCAAATTTGGGTAAAAAAAAGAAAAACATGAATATCGTTTTTCAAGACCTTTCTCTGTTAGATAATTATATATGTGTGTGTGTGTATGTGTCTAAAAGTGTAGAGGTGCTACTCTCGACAATGGGCTGGCTAAAATAGTTTGTGAAGTGCCCCAACTCCTCACGGGTTCACTCGGATGAATTGGCCTATTCATTAGGAGACGTCGGAAGTGAGGTTGTCAGTAACTTTTTCGGCCTATCTTTTGGTGCCTGAGGAATATTCAGCAAGCTATCAGAATCACCAAATTCTCTTTGAAGAGTGATGAATTGAACATGGGTCATAGGCATTTAGGCGATATTCCTCCTACATAGTATGACTCGCACACACGCTATTGACGTTATTCTATGTATCCATCTTTACATCTCCTACTACTGGTGGGGTAATGGACAGCTTCGGGATGTTGGAGGATATCATTATTGTCGAACCTAATGCTTACATTGGACACTGAATTGGTACAGTGTGTGTTCACGGCATTGAGAAAGGATTTTATGGGTTAGGGTTTGCTGGAAATGGAGAGGGAGATGGATTCAATGCCTACTATTATTTATTATTGGGGTGTGTGTAGAAAGGAGTGAATGTTTGAGTCGATCAAAGGAAGGAAGTGTGAGAGGATCAGAAAGTCCGTTTTGGGGATTAACAGTCGTGACTTCCCAACTCATCTCTCCCCCTCCTCATTAAATTGCTAATTAATCTTTGTCGCCCTATTATACTTGGTATAATCGGTACAAAGTGATGAATGACTCGATTGATTCTCATAAACACTTGATACTCTCGCCTTGTCCTAAACAAATAGTATGAAAACATGTGCATTGTGTTAAGGGTGATTGTTTCCGAAATCCCCGTTTGGTCGTCCGGATTCAAATTGAGATATGATATGATATAGTGAGATTAAAATCCTCCGTATATTTTTTGGACCGTGAAATATCCCATCATACATTTGGTGCAAGGATTGAAAATCTTTCCTTATTTGAAAATATTTGAAAATCTTTAACATAAATATGATTTGAAAATCTTTAAAAAACGTTCGCCATATGAAAATATTTGAAAATCCTCTCAGATTGGCTCCTCCGTAGCTCCTCCATGCGTGAGGACTCAGACTTTCCAAACCATGTCCTCACGACGTGAGCTGCTTTGGAGTGTCACGACCCTCAACAGACCCGACTTCTGAAGGGAGCGGTGCGTTCCCGGAGGAGCTGAGGGAGGCGACGGGGCGGAGAGGGCGCGTCATGGCGTAGGCGCCTTGCAGTAGGAGGTTTTACAAGGTTGTACAGCAGAACCCGATGTCGATGCTGTGCTGGCCGTTCTTCGCCGACCAGCAGGCGTACAGCCGGCTCATGAGCCACGCGTGGAAGGTCGGGCTCGACATGGACGTACGCGACAGGGAGGTGGCGGAGAGGATGATCTGTACAAACGTCTTGCGGCGATCGTCTTTAGACTTCTTTTCACCCTCAATTATCGGAACACGATCACTCGCCGGCAATGATGACCGGTGGTGTTCGGAGGCTACGGTGGTCGGCTGTCTTGGTGGTGGTCCTTGCACGGTGGCTTTTCACTATATTTTTGGAAGATAATCGGGTTCTTTAAGTTATTTAAAAAAAAAAAAATTCTATCTAACAACGCTATTCGGACTCAAATCTAGACTACCAAACCTTGACTCGTTGTCCTAAACAAAATAGTATGAAAAGATGTGCATCGCATAGGGGTGATTGGTTCACGTGTAAAAGGTGCATCTTCTTGGGCTGAAATCAAGTATGGAAGGAGCGGTGGCCAGGCTTACCCAGCCATAACAAATTAACATGCCTTGACAGCAGATTGTGCAAATAAATTCATTCATTGGTGGGAAGCTCGCAAGAGTTGGTACGAAAAGAAAACCATTCAAGTATTATTTCTTGATATGAAGATTACAAAATTCTTTACAGAGGAGAAGGAGAAGGAGAAGGAGAAGGAGGACTATCTCAATCAGCAAGGAATTCTTTCCCTTTTAATTTTCATTTTCTGCCTCCACCAACTATTTTGGGAATCTTGTGCTTGGACTACACTACATGCCCCCGCAGGTTGTGACGTTGATTTCCATTTCATCCCCCCGCCCCCATTGACCAACTCGGGTTCTTCAACTCACTCAACGAGTCATTGCGACTCGCTCCTCTCATGTATAATACCATTACCATCATCGTCCTCCTCCTCTAATGCAATCCCTCAGGCTCAAACTACACTTCCTTCCCCACTTAGCTCTTATCTCCCTGAATCTCTCCTTTTTGTGCTCCATGTTTCACCAAAGCGCTCCTGTCCCATCTTCTAGCATGTTTTCGCCGCCACCTCTTCAACAAAACTAGGCTCCGCCACGGGCTCAGCCAAGTCGGAACCCGAACTCGATGATGGAGAACAACTCTTTCCATCTCCGTGACGATTTCCGAGGCCGATGGTCGAGAGCCTTCGTCGGCTGCTACGCAACGGCCCGCGATGTGGACCATGTGCGTGAAGGGTACTACGCTGGGCAATGGGATTCTGGGATCACAAATATCCATCACTCTTTGCCCTTCAATCAGGGAGATTGCCCAATCGACTATCGAGGCCGTTTGCTTCGACACATCCATGGCTTTCCTCCCACTCATGATCTCCAACAACACAACCCCAAGACTGAAGACATCATTTTTGCGGCTCAATTTGCTAGGACAAGTGTAATTAGGGTCCAAATAGCCGATAGTACCGGCCGGCGTGTCGAGTCGGTCATCGCCGTCCGTCACGGCGAGCCCGAAATCGGCCAACTTGGCGTTCCAGTCTGAATCGAACAGGAGATTGGCGGACTTGATGTCCCTGTGGACGATGAAGGGCTTCCTATCGTGAAGGGATTGGAGCGCGCGTGCCACTTGGAGAGCGATCCTCAGACGTGCGGGCCAAGTTGGCGGTGGGGCATCATTGGCGGGAGGAGGATGAAGCAAGTCGTGGAGAGAGCCATTGGGCATGAACTCCATGACCAGGAGCTTGTTGTGTGATGGGTCATGGCTGGTTCCTAGAAGTTTAATCACATGATCATGATCAGAAGTAGAAGAAGAAGAAGAGTAGTAGTAGTTGTGAGGCTCAGCAAGTGATGATAACACCCGAGTCTCGTTGTGGAGCTTGGAGTTGTCGCGGAGGGCTCGAAGGGCAAGAGACGGTGTTTTGACGGCGATCACTCGGTCATCCGTGAGAACACCTTTGTAGATGCATCCATGGCTGCCTTTGCCAATGAGCCTGCTGGAGGAGAAGCTCTCTGTTGCTTTGACCAGCTCTTCATACTCGAATTCCTCCATGTCAGGCCTTGTTACATATGTAGCTGTAAGATGTCTTGGGTGGGTCTGTTGTGTTTGTGAGGTTGAGGGGGGGCTTAACAAGAGGTGGGATGGCTGGGGATGGTGTGAAAGGGTAGCTTATTCTATTCTATTCTATTCTAAACTAATAAAGTTGAGATTTTTATGAAGGTGAGAGAGGGGGGAACAGTAAAAGAACCACAACTTCGGGTACATGAAAAGTATAAGGTAAGAGGAGGAATACATGAATCATTGAAAAGAGTTAAAGGTGGACAGAAAAAGCAGGGGTTTGCTTTGCTGAGCTAAAAGGGCTCTGCTCTGACGAGGACGGGATTCTCCTCTCCATCATAATAATATTCTATCTATCTCTCTCTCTCTCTCTCTGTCGACGTGGAGATGTATCTTTAGCTATCTCATCTGATTGAAACTCTTGAGACATAAGCTCCTTTTTTGGGTGCTTGTTTCAGATTTCGTGTGTTTCTTCTTGTAAATTTGAAAGATACATCATCTGTGGTTGCTGCTGCTGCTGCTTCTTGCTTTGCTGGTGCGTTGCGATGTTGCCGTTTTTAGTCGTAAAACTTGTTCCCTCTTTCGTAAATATTAAGAGAGAAAAAGGGTTAGCAGAGTTAGCACGCGATTGTTACCATGGCACCTGATTTTCAAGAATCTTTAGGTGGTGATGATGACTTTAAAGCTCTTGGAGATTGAAGGGTTCTTGAAGAGAGAGGAGACACTTTTCAAAAGAGTCCACGTTGGGCACGTGTTAAATAGCCCACACTTAGTTCGTCGTTGGATAACTGAGATGAAGCGGCTCCCCTCCGTGAATACCTTACAAAACTTGAGATTGCGATTTTTGTTCATCGTTAAATTTTAAAAGCTTGTTATCCAAATATCCCCATAGAATAGGCAACTCAAAAGTAACACAAATGTCTCGGATATCTTGATACTCTCACTAGAGGGATGAGCAAAACTTGATGAATCGGACATGTACGATGCTTTACCGTTTGTGTAGGAACGTAAGGTTGGGATTTGCGCGGATTTAAGCACAATTTTCGTCCAAAACCCTATGTATTTAGGAATTAAATGGTTCCCTCTTTTTGTTTTTGTTTTTTCAGTTGGAGGGACATATGAAGGATGTGTCGTTTGAACTTTGGCTTCAAAGATGGACAAAGTGAATGCCACGAGTTTCTCTCTTTCCCTCAATACCTACTTTTAATCGCAATAAATAAGTACTATTGTTGTCACCCTGCCTGCCACCGATTAATTTTACCTCTTCTAGTGTTTACTTAAAAAGAGAGGCAGCTTCATGGATCTTGATGCACCTTTTGGGCCCACCTTTTGGGCTTACGACAAGCCCATTATCGTTATTAGGCCATAGATAAGTCGGGTTATGTGATGTCCGGGTCGGTGCTCAAGAAGATCCGGCCCGTTCCGATCGAATCTAATTCGAAGCTTCTTACGCGGCGGCACTGGGTTACGGTTCCCCCCGTCATGTTTTGTGAGACAACAATCCAAGTCTTGGAAACTCTTCCGTCTGCCATTTTTGCGGAGGCAGAGAGAGAGAGATGGCGCAGCCGAGCAAGGAGCCGTGCAAGAAGGAGGCGTGCGACATCCAAGCCTGTCTCACCAAGAACAATTTCATTCCTCAGAAGTTTGTGTTCCTCTTCACGCCTTTTTTGGTCAACTCACGTTATTCGATTGCCTCCCGTTTCGGGCAGCAATCCCCGAGCTTTATTTTGTGCATTACTCGTTCGTTTGGCGTGTCGGGGTGATGTGTTCCTTGATTGTGTCTGTGTTGGATTGATTGAATTAGTCCGCCGCACTGCGCGGGAAATTTTCGTCGCATCACAGGGCCTGAAACGCTCATGGATTCATGTATCGGTACAAGTCATTCTACTTTTTGATACCGTCTCTGTGTTTCTCCTCGCTGAACAGATCGAGTCAAGAGTGCTTGGGACGCTGGCTTGCCTTCTGTGCTGTCTTGTCATCGACCCAGTTTCACTGGGATCATGTGTCGGATGTGTACGAAGATGAATGGATGCTCTTGCTTAAATGAGATTGTCTAACTTGTCAGATGAAATATGATATCTTTTTCTTTGTTAGGTTGTCAAGTTTTGATCAGTGTTTTAATTTGTTCAGGTGTCTGAAGTTCATTGAGGCGCTGCAATCTTGCTGCGAGCAATGTGATTACAAATCAACCCACTGTGCTTCTGTCTCTGGCCTTCTGAAGCAGAAGCATAAATGAAAGGCTACATATAATAGCATGGTGCATTTGGCTTCGTCTGTTTTGACTTAGGGCAAATAAAGGTCTTGTTTTTTGCCCTGCGACATGTCGGTACACTTTGTGGATGGGTAACCATTTTGTTCTTCTCAGTTGACAGCAGGATCTAATAGGGAAAACCTGGATGTTTTTGCATTTTTTCTAAGAAGAGGAAGTGTGGATGGAGAGAGTGCATGCGTCGATCTTCCCTTGCATAGTGCGGTGGTATGAGAAGCACTAGCCACAAGAAGTTTGCATTCAGTTACATCTTACAGGGACTAAGCTATCTAAATAGACCTCCTGACATGTTTGAGCTTGAGGATTATGTCATGAAATAGGGAGAAATCTTCTTTGGTTTATTTACTAACCAGATGTGTATGTCCGTGTATATGTTGAGATTCTTCCCTGTACCAGCATAAGAACTACTGCTTCCTTGCTACACATTTTACCATGTGTACAAAGCAGTGAATGGATAGTTTATTTGGCGCGCGCTCTCGATCGATATTGCCCAGGCATACTTAAGAACTAAGAAGGTTGAATTATCCATGTGCGTATGGACATATCTAGAAACAAGTCTGACATGTCTTTATCTGCACTACATATATGATAATGAACTGATTAGTGATCGTGTCGTGCTTTTTTCATCCAGTTGAAAAAGCACTTTTGCTTAGTTCATGCGTAGCACTTTTTATGAACCAATAATTTGTTTGCTTGCTTGTGATTCTTTCCATAAAAGATTATCATGAGATTCAAAATCAACGACAGTCACAGCAACTTTGATGAGAAACTGGGTTTCCAACACCATGAAGATTTACACACTCAAGTGAAAAAATGAGGCGAAGAGTAGAGAGACTTATGTAGATGAGTTGTGGGAGATCTTTTCTTCCTGGAAAACCAGTCTCCTACAAGTGGAACAATAGGCTTCTTCTTCATCATTTTCTTCTCCTTCACACATCCAGAGTAGTCACCCGTCTCGCCGATACTCAGTATCTGAGCCAAAGTGGGGGAGTTCTCCATCCTGATCACCATCTCGCTTATTTTCTCTTGCTCTTTCATGGCATCAGCCCCGGTTCCCCTTTCAAAATCAATTGATCTTCTGGTCGCCGCAGCTTTTGCTGCTGCAGCAGCTTCAGCTCGAGCTAACCTTGACATGTTCTTGTGCAGCTCAGCGTTCAGGGAAGCCAGAGCAACCTCGGTTTCAGACTCTCGCTCCTTTAGTAACTTTAGCTCCAACTTTGTTTCCGCGAGCTCTGCTTCAAGTTTCTTTAGGCCATTGCTTAAAGCATGTTGCTCACCCTCAGCTTCTTCTCTCGGTGGTAGTCTCACCACGGGACTGGGTGTACTGAAGCTCCATGAGGTGTCTACCTCTGGTTTGGGGCTGTTATGAGGCTTTGGGGAGTGCATGTCGCCAGCGAGAAGTCGCTCACCGAAAATGGCGACGGCTTGTTTGACCGAACTGAAGGGGCGAGAAGTATCGACATTGGAATGATAGTCAATAGGAAGCTTTTGGCAGAGATGTTGGTCTTCCATGGTTAGGGTGAAATGAGAATTGGTTGCGAGGAGGATGGATTATTTGATGATAGGTCAGGGTTTGGGTTGCTTTGCTTTCACTTCAATACTTGATATACAGAGTGAAAGAGAGAGATGGGCAAGTGGGAATCTGTTGTTTCAAGGTTAAGACAATAACTGAGTAAGGTACGGGGTGAGGACGACCATTTATCTACTGGGCTGCTTGTTGTTTGCAAACTGAGCTCTAGGCGATTCCTCTTTGATCTCACATCCTGTTTATCATCTTCCTTATAGTAGTTTTAATGTTTGATCCACCTGTACCCGAAGTTGCAGCGTTAAGGTAATACTTGGTACTCTTTTGCGTCCTCTAATTAGGTGGAGAAGGAAAACCATCCCAACCGCCACCCTCTCTCTCTCTCTCTCTCTCTGTATTCAAGTGTTGTTGATTTAGCACGAGTACAGAGCGTTTGGTTAGGTATGAAGGGATGACTTTGTGATGCTATTTGCTTGGGAGTTCACAGTCGAAGATGATTTTCACGGATCCTTTCTTCAACTATCATTTATGTTTCCCTTCATTCTTTGCCCTCGTAGGATGGACCTTCCAGAAATGGAGTAAATCTTGCAGGAGGAGAATTGCTTCTCTCAATGTTTGGCATTAGTTTGCATCTTTTTGATGAATTGCTCTGTTTCTTGGTAATCCAGTTGGCTTTGCTTCTCTCTGCACTGCTGGCTCGTGCATATGAACGTCACTGCTGTTGTTCTCGCTAATCCAGATCCAAGTCCTTTTCCCACTGCTCAGTCTACATGCAAATGTATTCTATCCCCCAATAAATGAAAAACTTATAGTAACCCACTATGAGTTACCAATTAAATTCGCTTAATCTATTCGACATTAAGTTCCACTTGCATAGGCAAATACCATTGTGTTTACCACAAGATGGTTATTTAGATATTCGATGTCCTAAGGGGTCTCGATTGAGTCGGCCGTAGTTGGATTAATCGATGTAATTTAGGCGCACATTAGTAGCCTCTCCCAAAGGTTGGTAAACTTGACTCGAGGTGGACGAACTACTGCCACAAACTTTCATCAGTGATGCTACCATTATGCCTCTGAAACTAGAAGGGTCGAAATTCACCAAACGCATGAATGGCAGAGCCTTTAGGAGCTCAGCTGGTGCAATTGACCCACTCAGCCCGCCAATCTCCCCCAGTTCATGATCTTAAGATAACGATCCTGTTTCTGAGATTGAGTTGATCAAACAAATCTTGGGGTTGTGGATTCAAACTTGAAAGGGCTAAATCACATGAATGGAGAGAAGATTAAAAACTTGGAAGCAAAATGTTCATTAGATCATCGATATTGCTAGTAACTTAATATAAAGAGAGGCATCCTCTACTTTTTGTAAATTAACTAGTGAAGTAATTGATATCAGCCAGCAATCAAGTCAGAAGAATTTCGATGGATGCAAAAAACAAGTTTTGATTGATGCTGCCAAAGAAAAACGTCATTGAATTACGAATTTCAAGCTATTTTTTTTTTACTGTGACAAGATAGAATTACTATGCGTAATAAAATTTAAAATGATCAAAATTCAGTCGATAAATAATTGATTTATTAGGATTACGACTTTATTTGTTTTTATTGATGAAATGATCTCTTGAAGCATAAGAATAAATAATCGAAAAATATTTTTATGCCGGATTAATCACTAATTTGAGGACTATATGGAAATTTTATTCCATAATTATTAATGACGTTTGCCTTTTCTTCGGCTGTCTCTTCGCATGCCAATTTGACATTCTCACTTCTCCGTCCGTCACCGTCCTCGAACGACCTTCTTGTTCCGCCATCGCGACTATCATCATCTCCCCCACACCCACTCTCTCTCTCCGTCTCCAATGGCGAAACCACTATTTGCCTCGCCCCTCTCGCCTCTGACACGCTCCCTCTCTCTCCTCTCCCTTCTCTCTCTTCTCCTCATCCATCTCTCTTCCTTGAAATCCCTCGCCGATTCCCACTTCGAGGGATTCGATGCCGACGACGAAGACGAATCGTTCGAGGCCCTGCAGTTCTCCGATCTCCGATCCCCTCCTCTGACTCAATCCGAATCGCATCCTCCTCCGTCTCCTCCCTCGGCTCAATCCGAACCCGGAGATGTCCCGACTCCGGATCCGAAGCCGATTCATGACTCGGACCTCCCAACTCCCTCTCAGGATCCTCTGAAGCCCTCTTCCACGGGCTTTGATTTCTGGGACGAAGACGAATTCGAAGGCCTTCCCGTCGTTGAACGACCCGCGGAGCCCATCGAAGTTACCCAAGATGCCACTGCACCTAGCGGCCCCAGCCCGGACCTCAAACCGGCGTCGAAAGATAAGCCGACTTCGAGATCTTATGCCGTGGAGATTGCGTGCATAAGTTTCTTGGTGATGTTTGGGATCAACTTTTTCACTGGGAAGCGCGAGAATGAGAACCTTGCGCTTGCTTGGGCGACCAAGTTTGCGACGAAGGATTCCATTTTCGAGAAGAATTTCAGCTTGTTGGGTATTGGGGAAGGAGATGACTCGCCTCTTTTGCTCAAAGAAGGGCAGAATGTATTCAAGTTTTACGCGAGTGGGCGAAGATTTTGCCAAGGTATGCCTGGCTGATTTTATCTCGTGATTTGCCCCCTTCCTTTTCGTTAGCTAGGTTTGATGATAATTTGTGCAGATTGGATAGGTGTTTCTTTAGCCATAATGGTTTATTTTGGGCCGTTTTCCTGGTAAGTTTGTTGAAAATCTGGTTTCCTTCACCTTGAAATTTTAACTGTCAAGTGACCCTCGAACTTTTGATGGTAGCCTATTATTGCAAGAATAGAACGGGGGAAGTTTTTTTCTTTTCTTTTCTTTTCTTTTCTGTTTTTGGTTGTAAATACAATTTTCTCTCCGTTCAAAGTTGGGGACTGTTGTGCCGGAAGAAAGTCTCACAGTAGTTAGCTTTTCCTCGCGAGTTTAGCTCTCTTAACTATTATATCATGTCTGGGAAGGATATGCTTGTCAGGGCAACACCAAGTTAAATTTCCTTGGATGTATGATGTTTCTTGTTGCTATGGAATCAAATTTTGGAGGATCAGACCGTTTCAGTTCATCCCCTATCCTTTTGCTGCTGAAAAATGCTGGCGTAATGTTAGACCAATAAAATTCTATCCAACTTTAAGCTGTATGGTTTTAAGTAGAAATAGTGGAAAGTTCCTTATGCTTTTCGGTTGTATTTGCGAAATTTTTGTCAGAACGTGGGGACATGGCAAGATTTGATAGTCATAACACGCTGCATCTAAAACGTTTTCAATTTCTTTAACCTTTTCTCGTTGATGTGGAATGACTTTTTGGAAGGTCTATTGGCGACTATGGAGTTGAAGAGCAGGCATGATTTGATATCGAGGATGTACAATCTGATAGTGCCATGCCATGATGAGATTACTTTCGAGGTCTACATGAATGATGATGCCATGGATCATGTGATTTTTGCTGTGACAAAGAAGAAGGCAGCTAAAGGGATGCAGAAAGAAGTGAGGGACTTGCAGAGATTTGCAGGACTTTTATCACCTCCTGGTGGGAGGAAGTGGGTTGCTGATGAGTTGGCGGTTATTTCAGAGTCCAAGGAGGTTGCTGGGGATCTGATAACAGAGGCGGTGCTTGATCAGGTTGGTCTATGCTTGTTCCTTCTTGTACTGATGGAATTTACCTCTTTGCAGTTCGACATATACCGAGTACCGCTGTTGTTGCTTGACTGTTTGATTGAGGGCACGAAATTGCTCTGATTCTTTTGGCTGCCAATTTCATTCCATAACTTGTATGTCAGTTTTAATTTTCCTCCGGGCGAAAGCTTTTTGGGAGAAATCCATTATTAATTGATGATGAAGAAGTGTAAGAAATCCATTATTAATTGATAATGTGTATTTCGATTAGAAGAGTAAGATGGTGATTTCCACATGTGTTGGAATAAACCATCACTGCGCCTCCACCATCATTACACTTCCTCCGCCGACATGTTCGTCTTGTTCTACTTACCCCCGAGATTGTCAACTTTCTTGCAAATGATATAAAGAAAGATTTATTCTATTTGTGGTCGCAAAACCTGATTGTATTCTTGCTGGTCCTTGTAACTTTCTTACACAGATAACCTGCTTGATTTCTAGTTTGATGACTATGACATGAAGTGCGTACTCCTACTTACGAATTGCTACACCATATTTATCTTGGATCTTAAAATTGCAGTGTTCTCTTTTCTTTTCTTTTCTTTCGTGACTAAGTTTAGTGCCCAAATCTTTCTACATACAGTTTATGAAGTTGTAAATTGTAGTACTTTTGTCTATTTACTTTGGCATCCGCAGTCTTACTTTTCAATCCTTAAATGATGGAAAACAAAAGGGTATTTCCTTGGCCGCATGAATCCTCTGTTCCAGTCTGCCTGATTTTGGCTCACTCTGTTTCTTGATTCCGTTGCATCATGCTTCACTTGGTACCCCAGGTCTTTGTTATTGTGGACATTTTCTTCATGACGCACAGTCATGAAGAGTCTGAACTATTGCTCATGCGGGAGAGTTGTTATTTCTGCAGGTGCTGGGGGATAAGGCTTTTGAAAAATTTGGAAAGGGTTTCATTTCCATGCATTTCTCTGATCAGCACTCTACTGCTCACAAGAAGATGCTATTGTTTAAGTTTGCTCTCCCAGATGTTAATCACATGGCAGATATGACCCGTTTGGTGGCTCTTATACCATATTACATTGATCTAGTAGGGCGTTACAAGCTTAGCTCTCAGGTGAGCAGCAGGCAATGGTTGATCTTACTAATGAGTGGTTTTGGTTAATTCTAAAGCAGAAGTTTGATACTGTGCACGTGCAGGCACGGTCCAAAACGGAAGCTGCCAGATCAAAGGCTCTCCAAGAGGCATATAAAGAACTCCATAATGCCAGGCAAGAAGCCATACAGAAAAAGAAGGCAGAGAAAAAGAGGATGTTGGAAGAGGCTGAAGCAAAACTTAGTGCAGAGTCTGTTCGGAAGAAAGAAGCTAAGGAGCGTGCCCGCCAAATGAAGAAATCAATGCCAAAGATGAAGATGACCCGCGCTCACTAGATTCTGGAGCCAATCAATCATATCAGTCTACGAGTTAGCTATAGTTTCTGGAGCATTTTCTTCGGCCCTCATCTCTGTCGCTGTCCTGTTGTACTCTAGTCTCTCTAATTTTAGCCATCTTTTCACTTCCCCTATGGATCCCAAAGGTACCGGGATTTTATGCTTCGAGAGTTAGTGTAGTAAAATTTCCTTGGTGCGGATACTTTTGAACCTAGTGTCCGTTTATTCCGTGTAAACTGCTTTTTGGTCCTAGAAGATATTTAGTTGCAAATAAGTTTGAAAGAAAGGACTACTCCGGGTGCTCGATGCAAGCCAAACTTTGGGAGATCATTTGCCACCCGGTCTCTGGCCAGCTCCAATTATTTTCTTTTACCAACTTTCCTTTGGAACAAACCGAAAAAATATCAGATGGTGAAATTCCTCTGCTACTGTCGAGTCTTGATATCTTATTTCAGGGGTGTAATGACCATTTTGATCTGCTAACATCTTTCATGTATTTTCAGTTTGGCTCTTTTGCTGGATTCTCTTCAATTGGATCTTTGAGCTGCTCGAGGGATTGTAGCTATTCCAATCAATTGGGTCCCTCAGCCTCAGGCTTAGGCTTGGTTTCATATTACAGATACTTGCTGGTGTAAGTACGTTGCCACTTAATCATTCCATGAACCGTCTTGATTCCACAGGACATTACCCTTGTTCTTTTGGCTGGTTTAGATATGCAAGGTTTTGCTTACGATGAATAGTTGCGCCTAGGATATTGGACTAGCTTTTGGAAGAATATATACAGACTTACAGTAATGTATAAATCACATAAATTGTTAACATGAGAAACATACGTAGCTTGTTACACAACAAATGCAGTGTTGCTTAGCCAGACCTAGTATGGTACCGGCATTGCTATCTCTTTGAATCCTAGTCATTGTTAACATTCTTGTTAACAAGTAATCTTGAGGAAGTGGCGATTTGTTAATATCAGATATGTGCAATTAATATTTGAAACGATAACCGAATTTTTCTTATGAATTATTAACATCACCACATTAGTAAGTGATTGTGCGGCATCTCACTAATCATTCCTTGCATGGCGATATGACTCTCCAATAAAAATAACCGCCTCACACATCTCTGTTACAGGAGAAATATATTATATATAACAGTAGATATTTATAGGCCCAAGTCCAAATTACCAATAAAATACAAGCTCAATTTATAAAGCCCCGTTGACATCCCGAGGATGTTGCTTCCTTGCTCCATCCAACGGGACTTCGTGCATTCCTATCAACGAAGAGTATGAACGACATCCCAACACACGATGTACCGCATTCGGCTTCAATCGAAGCCGAGTGCCTTTGCGTGCTTTCTGATAATACGTAGCTTCAGCATTCGGTTCACCACTTGCCTCATGCTGGGGCGATCATGGGGTGAGCTCTCAATACATTGCATTGCTAACCTTGTGATCTTAGGTCCATCCTCGGAATAGAATCCCGGGTTCGCTTCCAGGCATGCGTGCACCAACGAGCATTTCGTCTTGTCATCTGACCCGGCAATTTTCTCCTCATACTCTTCGGCCCAGTCACGAGGAAAAGGTCCTTCCGAGTACTTATAGGGCCTCATCGCAATCAGATTAAGGAGAACAGTCCCAAACGCAAGCACATCGGTTTCTGCCCACCCACCTGTCAAAGGAAAAACTCGAGAGTAGCTCAAGTCAAGTGCAGAAAATGAAACCAAGTGAATAACGAGCAAAACTCTTTTAAAAGAAACAACGATCTCTCATCACAGGCCATTCAACCGAAACAAGACAACAGCGACATCCGAGGCCAATCTTCGAACGAGACTCCTCTTAACTTGGAGATCACAGGACAATTTACTTGAATGTCAGTTGTGCTCCCGTATCTTTTCGATTTGAGGAACGCGCCTGAACGAATAATTTCTCAGGAAGTGATCCTCTGAAAACTTTGATAAAGTCTAAGCAGGATTCAGGCAGGACCTTAATGACATTGGTGTCTAACAAGGTAGTGCCATTTAGTACATCTCCACCTCAAAAGACCTCCCTCCTATTGAAATAGAAAATTTATTATAGGACCATAACATTAGACATTGCTCATCTTCTATTTTGACCAAACCAAAAAGTTAAACACGGTATCTGAGTTGGATAGAACTTGAAATTTTAACTGCTGATACAATTTTTTAACCTTGGGGGGAGGGGGGGGGGGGTACTTTACAGCACCTGCTTGCTTCCTGATGCTGCAATGGGACACATATGAACATTATTAGTCTACTTCGATGCTTGGGACAGGAATATAGGAGAATGTCACCAGCCCTAGCCTTCCCCTATCTAACCGTGTTACTTAAAGAGTATCTTGATAAACTGCTTCGAGAATCGATTCAGTAACTGGGGTTCTAGGCTATAGTAGGATTTTATATGCTAACTTTCAGACATCAGCTTCACGGAACTGAATATGGATGTTGTCCAGAAACACAAAGGTCCAGGAAATGCTCAGAGTTTTTGAGGTCTAGTAGAATGAGCACACTTCAGCAGTCGAAGTGATGAGACATGCTGGTAGCAAAGTCAGTAGGAGCTTCAAAGTCATTTATCTAGGACTTTCACAAGCTCGAACATAGGAATGTCCAGCCATATCTTAAGATGATCCATCTTAGTGGTATATACGTCGGAAAAAAGAATTCCCAGATGCGAATGTCCTGGCTCAACGAAACCCTGATCTATAATAGAATCAGCGCTTAGTACTGGTATTTGCTGTCCCTGCTCTAGTGCAGCTGCTCTCATTTTTACTGGTATTATGCTCATACCAAGACCTGATAACTCACCTCGTAGATCATATCTTTCTTCTCCTATTTGAAACCCAAATGCTGCATGGAACAATGAAATAGACTCGGCAACCACGCCTTGCTTTCACTAATCAACAGGCAGTCTTGCAATTGGAAACAATAGGAAAGGGACATCGTAGATGGATATGAACAGTTTACAAAATGCACCCTTGGCACTACCAACTGTACTCTATCAGTCCATTGCAAGACAGATTACTCATCATTAGAGACTCAACCGTTGCACGACAAACAAAATGAAGCTTCATAAGAAGGTGATGATAGGAGAACTGAGCATGACTTGGATTCTAGATGGAGCCTGGACATCTATGGAGGATTCTATCTAAGGAATAAGTCATGGAGTCACTGAGAAAAACATCGAGAAAAAATTTACCGAGGGAATGAGCACACTCCTAAAATTAGTAATTGTCATGTTTGCTTTCCAAGTTGATACTAACCTGGACAGCCCTGAAAATGAGAAGAACCTAAAATAATACTATATTGCTTTTAGAAGCTTATAATTTATAGAATCACTTCCATCAATTCTCCTCTTTGGTTTTTCTTAAAAAATCCTGCTCATTTCTCCCTAGAATACGATGATTTCCCTTATAATTCAGTCTGCTAGAGCTGGATATCACAAGTTGGGTATACTGTCTCGAGAAGAAAAAGCAAACAAATCTAAGGTCATCAAGATTTTACAAGTGAGGGGTCAGACACATAGTAATGGCCTTCATTTCATTAATTAGGATCAGACTCTGATATAGGTCTAACAAATCAATATTCTACTAGATCTGAGTCATATGTTAAATTTTAGATAATAAGATCCTAATCGGGATATTACTGACCAAGCACAATGGAAGAAAGAATAAACACACAAAGTTGAAAGTAGATACCTTCACCTTCAGGATGGAATTCAGTGTAGCTGAGATTCGGGTGATGACATGAAAGCTTCTTGTATTGTGGCAGAGGAAGAATTCCACCAGTAAACGTTGCAAACTCGAACAATATTGGGTTGTATTCCTGGATAATGAAGCCACCAAAAAACATTATGGATTCTTTATAGACCACAAAAAGAAGCAGATGTACTTTCAACAGACCTTGTCAACCATTATATGACTTGGACGTATATTACGGACTGCATAAGGTAGATCCCGTCCATCCGTGGAGTGAAGGAATTCAAGCAGACGAGCACATCCAAGAGCAACCTTAATTCTCCACATCCATGTAAAGCTATCTGTATTGCAGTTTTAACATGTTAAAGCGTTACATGTCCCACAAGCTTAAATTGTCAAGGAACAGGCCAACATGCCTATCACAATCAGAACAAAGACTGTTGTTCTCAAACATTTTTCTGCAGACTAGCCAAGGTTCTACATGGTAAAGAAATTTTCAACACAATATGGCAAGGCGAAAAAACACATTGCATCAATTTCAGTGTGTCCATGGCCTCTATTTGAACCTTGTCCTTTTCTGTTCCAATTTGAACCCTAGACAGATTTTAGTGCAACAGACGCCCACAATGGGCGGTTAGATCAAAGCAGCAAAAAGATTTTACCTTCTCTCAGGAGGTTTTGAGCAATATCCAAGGAATCCAGATCATACACCACACCAAGGTTCTCATCTTCACAACAGTAGCCTACCAACTTCACCATAGAAGGATGTAGGATGAACTCTGGACGCCGAAGTAAAGTTAGCTCATCCTGAAGACCATTACAGAGTTAACAGAGGAAAAAGGCATTGAATTCTGACAGATGAAGGATTTCATTCATAGCATACCATTAATTCTCCCACTCCGGGAGAATTAAAATATGTCTCTGCCTTGTCCAATATTTTCACGGTCACTGCTCGTGATCCAATCTTTCCACGATACATTTTGCCAAACTGGAAGTTCCCAACAAAATTCTCCATGGAAAACTCATCAGTGAACTGGCTAAGGTCTTCAAATGAAAACAGTTGCATCTTACCATGCCGTTTTGCTAAAAAGTTTCCATAGATGGTTGGTTAAAAACATGAAAGTAATTGACATTTCCACGACACTAAAATTCAAACAGCATATACAACTGCAATCTTCTTTTAAGACAGTTCATGGGTTAGCAAAAGGTGAGCACTATCGGCTTCCATGAAAGAAAGGCATTCATTATTCATTCATTTGAATTGCAATAAAAGAAGGAACAGGGGTACAATATGTCAGCATGCCCACACACTAGAGAAAGACAAATAAAAAATTGCTTTGATAGACAACAGAACATGCCCTCCGATTGCGACATGGTCACCACAGCACACCCAGATAATCTGTTTCCCTGTTCTGGATGCACAATTTGATTCATGCGGTATGCTTCTACAAAATAACCAGTAAAAGAACATCAAAGAGATAGTTTACTTCCATGTTCATCATCCTGCAGCATGTGCTACATTGTGGGAAAGAGATATGATACATGATTTGTTTTTTTCTACGCAATTTTTAAGAAATGCAGGTTGATGTGCAACCACATCACTGTCGGGACAATGGCCGATTTGGAGATTGGTAGTATTTGTTCATGAAGATGGTGGATTACAGTATCACAGAATCACTTTCTCTTTGAAATTTCGCACTGCCACCATGTTCATCAGGATATTCTTCTTAACGTTTATCTTAGTTGGATGTCAACAAACCACCTGGCCTATTTCTCATCATTCATGCTCTCCATCTTGCTTAAATTGAGAACTACCTTTCTCTCTTCCTCAAAATGAACCTTAGCACGTTGTCCAATACATTAATCTTCAGGCATCGTTACTGCAGTAACTTGAAGATCTTGAACATTGGATGTTCCACCTTTTTGGAGGGGCTCAATGAATAAAAGATTTTGGGGGTTGCTAGCCTATTGCAGTATAAAGAAATCTTTATATGCTCAGAAACATCACTAAGTATTCACAATTCTCATGCAAAGCTTCAAACTGAAGAAGAAGAAGAAGAAGAAAAATCATCTTACCCGCTTCAATCAGAATAGTTCTTTTATTAGCTATGCTTGGACAAGGAGTTGCTTCAATATGAAAAGGCTGGGAGAAGAATGAGGACCGCCAACCTAAAGGCCACTGATTCTGGCTGTAGAAACGATTAGAGATGAATGGGACAGTTCTTCTGATGCCTCCATAATAAAACCAGCTTGAGAGATGAGAATAGATATCTGTCATAATCCATTCCTTAAAATCTATCAATTACAAAGCAAACCAACTCTTACGGCATTAGGATGACAAGAAGAAAAATTTACCAAAAGAATTCCATGTTAACAAAGGTAGCCCATAGATATCAATTTCGAGTAAATGAGGAAACATATGAAATACCATTAAAATGCTCATTTGTGCATCCTATTGCAGACCATATTCCTGAATTATCTAGAGTAATGAGAAGACAACAAGCACTTCCTTACCACCAGTTATATTGCGCTCGATTCCCTTACTTGAGGTCTCCTCTTAAGTTACATTTTCAAAGTACCTTTTGACTAACCATGCCGTCCCTTTTCAGTCAAGCGGCCATACCTATGAAATCTAACCCGAGGAACTAAGATGTAATCCCAGTAAAGAGGCCTGAATAAGCACAAAATCAAGCTCCCAAAAGCAAGGGGAAAACCGCGTTTCTAGCCATCCATTGGTTAGTAGTTTCCCATATAAAGTCATTTGGCTTCCAAAAAGACACAGTCTGCCTTGGTAGAAAGGACCAACAGTTTGGAGGCACAGAAAGCAAGAGAAACCCCATATGCCTGATTACTACTGCATCTATCAAGCGGAAAGTATCAAATGTTCATGGAACATGACCACAAATTTACAATGAGAAAACAAGCAAGGAATTTCAAACTATTGACTATGCCCTTCCTAGATCAACTCCTCAAAATGAGTAGCATCAGTAGAGTAAATAAACAGAATATTCTACTCTAAGACATACAAGTAGAGCAGTTCATGGCGATTGCTATAGTTTAGCATGTGTGCGTCAGCATGTTCTCACCCCGCTCATCAAAACTAGCAACATCAATCTAAAGAAAAAGAAAGAGTAGAATAACAAAAACATCCCTCTTCAGAAAGGACTTGAAACAATCAGCAGATGAACCTGATGCACAAAGAACAAACCTCTGAAGAATTCCTGATTACCTTTAAACTTATCCTTCAGTGGATTGGGCAGAGTGACTTCCATAAACAGTTTGTGATCAAAACCCACAGCCTCTTTATCATACTGAACAATATGCAGATTCAGCAAACAGCTAACGACTTGCTTCATTGATGGGCGGCGATGAGGGTTATGTTGGATACATTGCATGGCCAGCTTTGTAAAATCTTTAGACCGTCTTTGAACTTGAACAACGGACTTTCTTTGAGACTTTCATCCACAAGAGACGGTTTAATTTTGCTAGAGCCCTTGGCTGGCTTCGACCAGTTGTACTCATTTTCGGCCCATTCATAGACACAAGCCACAGGAGCAGGACTTAATCTGTCCTCCTCTGTATAGACTCTTTTGCCGATCAAACACAGTAATACAACTCCATAGGCGAAGACATCAGATTTGTTAGACCATTTGCCTGTTTTGGAAAATACTAGGGCATAAGCAATCAAAGAGATGGTCGGAAAGGTTACTCAGAAATAACTGGCTCCGTTGTGGAGGAGAAGTTAGCAAACTATATGAAGGGTACAGGTTTCAAAGATCATGTCGCTGAAAATGGGGGCAACAGGGTTACTGGCAGGATGGCGATATGGTAATACTTTGACAGAGCCAAAAAAGAAAAGAAAAGAACGGCAGACGATATATATGAGAAATACCATGATTGTCAAAATTTGGATCCATGTATCCATGACAGCCTTTAGTATCTTCATCTATGAGGAACGACCTATCGGTAAAATATCCACCTGAAAGCATGCTGAAGTCATATAACCCTGCATCGTAATCCTGCAAAACCCCCCAAAGAAAAGATTTTTGCCATGAAAATTATATAGGATAAACGGCCAAAAAGCCAACACGATGTTGTTTCATTGAAAGGACAAACCTGGTCAATCATTACATGAGCAGCATCCAAATTACGAACCAGCAAAGGCGGGTTAAAACGATGAAGGAACGCAAGAAAATTAGCGAGTCCTAAAGCAGCCCTGATCCTCTGGTGCCAAGTAAAGCTATCTACAAAAATCAGGAAAATGATCATCGTCTATGTTAAACATGAGGACAATCATGGACAATCTGCAAGACAAGTTCAGCACAAACACTAGCATTGGATCACAATGAGCATTGACGATCAACCGTGTCAGCAAGGAAGGACTTATTTGGTCAGTGACACGTCAAATTATGCGTTGCATAAAGGACGCACCTTTGGTGACAAGATTGCGCAGTGTGTCCAGAGGATTCAGGTCGTAAACACGAGCGAAATATCCTTCGAAATAAGTGTGACAAAGGCACTTGACTATGTTTGGGTGAAGATCGTGTAGTCCCGATTTAGTCAACCACGTGTGCATATAAGATTCTTCCCGGAAGCTGCGTGCAACTTCTCCTGGTCTGACCGGATAATTCAGAGGTTTGTCCTCCGATATCTTCACCGTAACCTTCTTTCCTTCGTAATCTCCACAGTAGACTTTGCCGAATTGGAAACTGCCGATGTAGTTTTCTTCACTAAAGTCGTTGGTGATCTCTTCAGTAAGACTGTATGGACAAGTCCTCCAGTCGTCTGGAACCATACCTGAAAATTTCCCAAGTTTTTTCACTTGTTCAAAATAGTTGCAATGGCAAGAAAGGATCAGTAGCGTTTAGTTGTTATAGCAGAGATAACGTCAACTACATAAACGTAGACCTAAATATAACATCTGGTTTTGGTGAACCTCTAGCCGAAGGAGAGAGGAGGACGAGAATGACAGTAGAATGCAGGAAGTAGATATATCTCCGGACACGGAAACAATACAATCCACAAAGATATCGGTTGGCAACAACCCCATGATGGACAATCTCGTATATTTTTTAAACTAGCCAACTTGTTATTGTCATTGTAATCTATAAGTTTAAATTTCCTGAAAAGGTGAGATAATATTTCGCTACACCTCTATTTGTTCGATTAGATATACGAAACACAAAGTTTATTACTAAAAATAAATTGAGTGTAGAATATATGTCCGATATGAGACTTTACCCTAATCTCGATTTTTACACGATATGTCGAATTTCAAATATGTATATATAGATATATATATGATATGTGATAGGATATGCTTTCTTCGATTTAGTACTCTATAAAATTTGGTAGCTATATATAAGGAAAGAAATTTTATTAGGGTTTTGTACCTATTTGTAAAGAAAGAAACTTTATTAGGGTATTGTAGCTTGTGCACAAATCTGCTAACGTGTCCACCGTCTTTGTTTTTCAGCATTAGAGCGTGAGGATGGCGACGGCAACGATTAGATGGTGAGGATGATGATGATGGCGACGCCGACGATCAGTGGTGCTGGTGATCAGGATGGGCAGCTTCCCTCGGAAGCGATGCACAACATCTTCTCGAGACTGCCGATCAAGTCACTGATGAGATTCAGGTCGGTCTGCAAATTATGGAGGGAGCTCATCGACGATCCACACCTTTCCACCATGCACACACGTAAAGACACCGTCCTCCTCCACCACCATGCAGGCACTATATCTGCCTTCACCCGTCGTACATCCGACGACGACGCCTCGATGAACCTCAGCGCCATGTTCAAATCGCCGGAGATCAAAAGATGCAAAGTGAAAGCCGTTGGCGATGGGCTTCTGTGTCTTGGCACGAAGGCTTCAAGCCTCAAAAGGATATATGGTACATCGCCAATCCAATCACAAAGCAAGTCTTGAAGCTGCCGAAGCCACCCACGGAGTGCAAGTGTCCATACGGGTGTGCATATGGCATCGGGTTGGACCGCTCGAGCGCAACTCCCAAGGTGGTCCGCGTGTTCTTCCCGTCTTATGAATCATGTTTCAGTTACACATTGGGGGCCGAAGTGTACGATTTACGGGAGAGATGCAGGCGAAGGCCTCGCACGAGTAGGGTCTCTATATTCCCGGCGAGAGCACGAGAGGAGCCATATTCTCAGTAGAGAGGGCCATATGTGCCAAGGGAGGTGTTCACTGGTTCAAAGAGACTGATTTGGCAGGAAAAGGATTTGATCCCAAGATAGTTTCCTTCGACCTTGAGAAGGAAGAGTTCTCTCTACTGCGGCCCCCAAAGTTCAAAGATGCTGGGAGCGAAACGGGGTTATTCGAGGTGAGAGGATCGCTGGCGATAGCAAATCATTCCTTGGCGAGACGAATGGAGGTTTGGGTCTTGGAGAGCAGCAGCAGCAAGTGGACGAAGAGGTACAAGATCGAGTTCGCAGCGTTCCCGGAGAATTTCAAGGGCTATGTGACGCCGAGGAGGGTGAGATGCGTGGGCGAGATAGATGGGGAGATGGTGTTAGTGAACTTCGGGGGCATGCATTGCTTCTCTTTCTATAATCCCAAGCAGAGGAGGTCCTCTCGGGGATTCGACTTCGAGCACGTCCGTCATGTCCGTCTATCTCATATCTTCGCCTTCACGCCCACCCTCATCTCGCTCCATTTGTGATTATATGAGAGAGTAGAGGTGAGATGATATCACAATGTGCATTTCTAATCAGGTCCAAAACAATCACCTTTCATCAAATCTGCATATTAGATATTTAAAATCCCAGCAGTGAAACTAATAAGACATAGCAGCAAGCTTCCTAATCAGGTCCACTGAGGAGCTCGCAGTAAGAAAAGAGACATGATAAGCATGTCCAGTACAGAAGGAACATGGTTGAACCAGTCGTCACACAGACATTCATGGAAAATAGAACTCAGCATGCTACTACAGAGGTAGCATCTTCTCACAAAAATCTTCCTTCATAAGATTTCCATTAGGATCTTGTTAGTTGCCACAAAGTGACTCCCAGATAAAATAAAAAATAAAATAAAAAGTGATTCTAGTCGGCTCTCATAGTGTTATAGCGGTGATACGTATCACTTTTCACTGTACATCAACCTTGGTTTTATTTTTTGCGGCAACACAAATGAACCTTAGTTAACACATCCACTTCTGTCAAAATTGGGTCAGTGTGCTCGTTTCTATTTGCACCACAGTTCAAAAATCAGGTTGCAAAGTTGTCCAGACGATTTCAGGGAGTTCCTTTTGTTGAGCATACCACGGCATCAATTCGCTAGCAAATGTGCAGAATTAAAACAGTACTAACATGCTTAGCTGATGGAGTTCAAACCTCTCAATTGTCCGGGAATACACTATTTTTAGAAGTTCCTAACTTAAGTTGATACATTTCCTGATCAGTTTCCAAATTAAAGATATGGTAATCATTTATTTGGAAAGCCCTTTGGTGTGGCCAAATTAAGTTTTTTTTTAATCTTAAGTGAGCATACAGAATCAACCTGTGGTTGGTTCATTCTTTGTTCTTCCTTTCACCGAGTTAATTATCTTAACAAACTTAAGAAATAAAGCCCTAACATCGGAAATTAATTACTGTCCAAATCAATAAACATAAAACCCCAAATGAAATCCATCTTTGGCACTCCTAGCCTTCACTGATTCACCACCATCACGACACCAAGCCACAAACTCCAACATTCACAGTCAAGTGATACTGAAAATAGGGAGAAATAGACTAAGCGAACACTTCCTTGAATCAAAACTCAGTCCATTAATTCAAATCCATTTGTTCTCCATAAGCAACCATGGATGACCGCAAATACATGCAAAACAGAGGACACAGGGGGGGGCGTTACATACAGCCATAAACTCGAATCACAGAAATATGAACGCAAAATGGATGAATCAAAGACGAATGTTGCAATTTGAAAATGAAACGGGCAGGGATATTCCTCAAACAAGAACACAGCTTCATTTGGACGTCGCTGTCCAAGAAATAACTTCAGAACAACAACTGAAAACACAAACTTTCGAATCAGCCAGCATTTGCAACACCAGAAACTGACATCAAGCTACAATAACAAAATTTTAAACTAAAGCGTGCCATTGAATCAGATATGCAAGAAATTAGCCATGACTTGCATGAATGCAATGGTGAGACCAGCGACATTCCCGACTCACAACTGAGTGTCCGACCACATACCTTCTCTACAGTCTATGCTATCAAATGGCAATAGCAGGCAAGCTAAGAAAAGGAGACTTCTCCACCTAAGCTAACTCTTTTGGGCAACTGGATTCCCTTTTTTCTCCCTTTTCCTTGCGTCTGATAACAAGCACCTTCAATGGCGTGAAGTGGCACTCCACGTTTCAAGCAATTGCAGCACCCTGCTTGTACTTAAGCTAAGATGCTACCACAATGAATTAACTGAGAATATATCGAACTGTGGCGCAGCTCTAACACACTTAAATTTCCAACTACGTTTATTGTCGTTCCAACCCGCACTACTGGCAAATAGAGAAACAAATAAGAAAGAGAACGAAAGGTGTAAGAAAGAGGGTACCAGGAGGTGGAAGAGGAGGAGGACGAAGAAGGCTAGGGAGGAAGAGAGACCACCGCGGAACAGGAGGGGACCCCAGGTGAGGATTCCAGGCTATTCTAGGATTTTATATGCTAACTTTCAGACATCAGCTTCACGGAACTGAATATGGATGTTGTCCAGAAACACAAAGATTCAGGAAAAGCCCAGAGATTTTGAGGTCTAGTAGAATGAGCACTTCAACAGTATAAGTGATGAGAAATGCTGGTAGCAACGTCAGTAGGAGCTTCAAAGTCATTTATCTAGGACTCTCACAAGCTCGAACATAGGGATGTCCAGCCATGTCTTAAGTTGATCCATCTTAGTGGTATATATGTCGGAAAAAAGAATTCCCAGATGCGGATTTCCTGGCTCAGTGAATGGAAATACCTAACCTTGCAACCCAGCATCAGTCTGCCCAGCAAAAGTCGCGTGAGTAAAGGAGATGCGGTCAAAGAGGGTTCGAATCCCCCAAGGCTAGGAGGAACATCTCCTAAATATTATCAAGATGACAATGAAGGTGGATATCGTAATGGTCTGTCAGGCCTAGGTGCATTTTCAGTTTAACATTCAAAATTTCAATTCCTTTATGAATGAGGTCTGGATACTCAAGTATCTCTTCAAATTAAGCAAAATATCATTTCTGGAGACTAATCAATCATTTAATGTGGTTCAGTAAACAAAGAAAAAATCATACTTAGGCGCAATTACTCACCAAGACACTGTATAGTTGATGCTGAGAAAATCAGGGCATGAGACCTAAAAACTCTTCTTTTAGATGTTGACTTCAGCTCTAAATTCGACTCTTCGGAAAACAGACCCCCTCTTTCTGCAAAACCTTATTCAGGACCTCATCGATCCATTGTAGAATCAGCGCATAGTACTGGTATTTGCTGTCCCTGCTCTTTGCAGCTGCTCTCATTTTTACTGGTAATATGCCCGTACCAAGACCTGATAACTCACATCGTAGATCATATCTTTCTTCTCCTATTTGAAACCCACATAGTGCACGGAACAATGAAATAGATTCGGCAACCACGCCTTGCTTTCACTAATCAAACAGGCTGTCTTGCAATTGAAAACAATGGGAAAGGGACGGTGTAGATGGATATGACCTGTTTGTAAAATGCACCCTTGGCACTACATACTGTACTCTATCAGTCCATTGCAAGACAGATTACTCATCATTAGAGACTCAACCGTTGCACCACAAACAAAGTGAAGCTTCATAGGACTGACCGTAATTTCAAAGTTCAAAAGAATCCTGCTCATTTCCCCCTAAAATACGATGATTTCCCTTATAATTCAGTCTGCTAGAGCTGGATATCACAAGTTGGGTATACTCTCTAGAGAAGATAGTGGAAACAGCAAACAAATCTAAGGTCATCAGGATTTTAAAAATGAGGGGTCAGACACATAGGACTCACCGTAATTTCATTATTTAAGATCAGAATCTGATATAGGTCTAACAAATCAATATCCTCCTAGATCTGAGTCGTCTCTTAAATTTTAGATAATAAGGTCCTAATCGGGATATTAATGACCAAGCACAATGGCAGCAAAAAATAAACACACAAAGTTGAAATTAGATACCTTCAGGATGGAATTCAGTGTAGCCGTGACGAATGTGAAGATTTGAAAGCTTCTTGTATTGTGGCAGAGGAAGAAATCCACCAGTAAACATTCCAAACTCGAACAATATTGGGTTGTATTCCTGGATAATGAAGCCACCAAAAAACATTATGGATTCTTTATAGACCACAAAAAGAAGCAGATGTACTTTCAACAGACCTTGTCAACCATTATGTGACTTGAACGTATATTGCGGACTGCATAAGGTGGATCCCGTCCATCCATGGAGTGAAGTAATTCAAGGAGACGAGCAAATCCAAGAGCAACGTTAATTCTCCGCATCCATGTAAAGCTATCTTTATTGCATCTCCCACAAGCTTAAATTGTCAAGGAACAGGCCAACATGCCTATCATAATCCAAAAAAAGACTCTTGTTCTCAAACATTTTTCTGCAGACTAGCTAAGGTTCTACATTGTCAAGAAATTTCGACACATGTCAAGGCGAAAAAACACATTGTATCAATTTCAGTGTCCATGGCCTCTATTTGAACCCTGTCCTTTGAACCCTAGACAGATTTGAACCTTGTCCTTTTCACTTCTGAATTTCTAGGATACCGAATTCAAAATGGTGATAGAAAGTAATGTGATGATTATTAATTTATTTCCATATAGTTACAAACGCAGTCTATGTATTTAGATAATACTCTCTTGATGGTAGAAAGCATTAGTCCAAACTAAAAAGATTGGGTCCCCCCAGTTAAATCTTAGGTTATAATTTACAAGAATTTAAGACTTCTCTGTAGTTCCATAAGGCATAGACTAGAAGACATCAAATACGACATTAGGAGTTGATTATGTGTTCGGGCTTCTACAACTGAAGACGTCTATGAAGTGGAGTTTTTTATGGGGGCATCATCCAAAAATGGGGAGAGGAAATACGAAACTTGTCCAGTATGGAAAACCATGGCGCATGAGGATCATTTTACCAGATGGTAGAATGATACATTTAAGTAACACATCAACCATCTGAAGCAACAAAAATGGCATCTGAAGCACCTTTATTTGCTTTACAATGAGATGAATTCTCAACGTCGCAACATGACTATTTTGGTGAAGCTTCCTGAAATACAATGGTTTGTACCCTATAAATCAGTAAGGGCCAAAATTTTTACTCATTGTCAGAGCTAAACTACTGAGAGAAGGGGCAGAAGGCCATCATCAATGGGGAATTCCCCCTTAATCCACCCTCCTGAATCTACTCCTCACATTTACAGTGATTCCATCTGCCCCAGCCTCCTCCAGTTAGCAATGCTTAAATCCCTCGTCATGTCAGTGAAACGGGACATTGAAGATTCAACACTCTTCCAATCGGGAAGTGCAATGCATTTTAGCAGCAAATTACTCCTGTCTGTCAAATGCAGTCGCTTGCCAGTCTTTGAGATTAACCGAAGAATTTGAGAGTTTTCTCAGTTGGCAAAGTTCCGACAATAGAGAATTGATGGTCAGCCAGATTAAGAAAATGCATCCTGATGATGGCTCGAGAATCTGTCCCTTTTCATTCACTGGAGGAGATAACAACAAATACATCATCAAGAGACCATTTCCTCAGTTGTGACTTCACGGAAGGATTAATTATAGCACGCTCCGCATTTGGAAGGCGATAGCCTATGATGATCTCTTGCCTCTGACGGCCCCTGATCATTATATCATGAAAGGACAGCTCCTCCTGGTCAAATAAATAGAACTCTGCTGGTTTGATACACATTTCGTTCCCCTGAGTAGAAAATGTCTCGTCAGTATACACAGGAACATGTCATCATGTATACATCTTGCTAATGAAACTTCACTCAAACTTCGTCGCCAGCACCAAATGGACTCACTTTTCAGGAAAGAGAGTTCGTCGTATGTTAATAACTGTCTAACCTTTTTGATGCAGAGAGAATCCATGACAATCAAAAGAGAAGAAGGGAGTTACTAAACAAGGACAAAATGTTGAAACTGCCATTTGTTTTCATACTAAGTATCATATGATGGTAACCTCATAGTTGAGTGAGCTTGATGCCTGGTTATTATTTGCATCCGACAAGAACTAAGCAACATTTGGATGATGCTGTCAATATGAAAAATTAAATATCGAAATTTTCAGTTAGAATTGAAAAAAGAAAAGTTTCCAGATGGAGATAAAACTCTCACCTCCTCTGCAAAAAGTTCCTCAAGCACCCGATTGATTTGTTTGTCTTCAGCCACCATTGCTAGTGCCATGCTAACCAGCTCATTTGATAGCACATAGTCACTGATTCTAGAAACTGACACCAAGTTTCTGGTCCTAGAATCCAGAATTTCACTAATTATTATAGACTTGTCTGAAGCTTGTTGCATTTCACTTATCCAAGAACTGTGAGAAAACCCCGACAGCCTTAGAGAGGTTGAACTTGTATCCTTGTTTGGAAGACGCTTTGACTGCATTCCATAGAAAATGAGGCAATTACTATTTGTAACCACGCATAAAGAAGAGAAATCTTGTTACTAACTTAACACGACAGGCATGTTGTTAGCTAATTATGCATCAGAAAGAGCCTGTCCATAATAGCTGAGATGAATGCAACGTGATGATTAGAATGCAACTCCAATTCTGGAAATGGAAGTAAATTTCATGTGTTAAGCTCAGAAAGCGTCAATAACATTCCCAACTCAATTTCATGTATTAAGCTCAGAAAGCACTGATAACATGGCCAACTCCTAGTATACTTTTTGGACTTAGCTGTAAAGGACTATAGAGTTACCTGTATATCTCGAATAAGAAGGAGGGTGGCCAGAGATCTCGAGTCCGAATGCACAATAGAGTCTTCCAGTGATTCATCTGCAAGAATTAAAATCTGTCCCTTTAGAGTTAGTAATCGGTCACACAACCGAAAGCACAAGGTGAAATTTTACCATGGTTTATCCAGGATTAAAAAGTTTGAGAGTATCTTGCATATTAGCATAGTACTTCAACAGCAACAAGTGCTAGAGAACTTTTTGATCTTTTAATCAAACAGCATACCAAGAAAACAAAATCAATGAGCTTAGGCTTGGCATGGTGGATAGATCTTACCAAGAAGCACGTTCTTTTAATCAGATATTAACCAGTATAATAATAATAATGAATTAAACATGCACAAAACAATGCAAGAAACACTTTCTTCTTTTTGAAAGAGGGTAGATTTTTTTATATCAACCCAATACAAATAATTTATCAAGCAATAAACAGGAAAAGTTTGATTTACCATAATTGAAATGATATAGGAGAAGAGGAAAGCAGTGATCAGGTCACAGACAATTACAAGAACATATCTCATCGCAAGCAGCTATCTCTCCAAAATTCACTAGTTTCTACAACATCCAGCATTGCATAAAGCATAATCGAATCAGGACTACTCCATGGTAAAAATGGGCCCTCAAATTTCAAATTGACAATGCCAAGCAGATATAAATAATGCAAGAAATCTAGTATGCCAATGCCCCTCAAGGTCAACATAAACTGCCATATGTCTGAATTCCTCCTCTCTTTTTTGTCCTTCTTGGAATTAAACTAGTGGGCATGCATGACACACACTCATAGAGAAGATATAACTTACAGAGTCAAAAGTCTCGAGAGGGAGGCTCTGAAGGTGGCGCCTGATGACAGCATTCCCCTCATGGTGAACAAGTCTTATGTTTTGCAATCCAGAAATGTCAAGTCCACCATCTATCAGCTTTTTCTCTCTGTCCTGTTCTGGGACCTCACTGAATATCCATAATTCTGATCCTGGAGCCAGGAAGGCCTCTAGAACCTGATAAAAGATGTTTGCAAAATATCAACAATGATTACAAAGCATATGATCTAAACAACAGAGTGATGTTTATTGGTCAACCTAATTTAGAGGCCATTACTCCAGGTAATCACACGAGAGAACAAAATCTAAAAGGATTCTAGCAGATAGCTGAGTTATCAAGTCGACCATGGGCCATCCGAACAAACTAAGGAAGCCTTTTCCAAGAATGCTCTTGTGAGTTAATTATCCTACCATCATCTAAATATGGTGGGATTCAAGAACTTAAAAGCCGAAATAAAAAATACAAAATAACACTAAAAATGACACCCAACATTATTTGAAAAGGAGAAACAATCTTGTGAAGGGATTTACATGCTAGATCAAACTACTGCTTTATGTTAACTTAGTTTGTGTATGTCACTAGGGTTTTGAAGAAATTCACTCCTTTATGGGGTTGGATCACAGATCTTAGGATTAGGAACTTTGGTTACGGTAAATTAGTTGATCATACAGGGTTCTTAACATGACAATTTAAGTATCGATCCTATTGATAGAAAACCATACTGAGACACAAAATTACAAGATTAACTAGGAAAATTGTTGTTACGCATTGATGACACAACTGCAATACTGGCAACATATCCAACATTACGATTGTTAGATTTGAAAATTAAGTTTAGAAGGGGTTTCCAAAGTGTTGGATGATCATCGCTTGATTTTGTGCATCCAATTCAGGATTAAGTATCCACAGTTAGCATGCACCATAGATTTAACAGTGCCAAAAGTTTTCACACGCCAGAAGTTGTTATGGTGTCAACCGTGATTATAACGATTAGCAAGGGCATCCAAATTTGAGACCTCTTCCTTTCATCAAATAATACGTCATGTATGCTGGTCGCAGATTTCTCAAAATACTGGTGTTTGGCAATGGAACAACTTGTTGGCATTTAATATATTTGAAAGATCCCATCCCATTGTATTATTCTATTATCAAAATTGCCTCGACAAACCCTCCAGATAAGATGGAACTTCACGTATAGTTCCGTGCTAAATATGCATAGGAACTTACATTAATCATATCATCAATGTCACGACGCCACCCACAAAATAGTATTCTCTCGGGATATTTTGGAGGGTCAGCTATTTTTGGGAAAAATCCCCTGCGTACCTGCACCAAGACAGAAAAGCCAAAAAATGAGAATCAACAAACCAAATTGAGCGAGTGCAAGAGGTAGTTGTATTTTAGAAGAAGTTCCAAAAGACTGCGTTGCAATTTTTAAGGCCTGATTGAGACATAATTAGCCATGGGTTCTTATGACTTGTCGGCTGGGGAATCTGACTATACAGGTAATTAGAGAGAGAGGAAGAGGAGAACTATCACGTAGATCATACAGCACTTTTGCACATTGTGTTTTAGTGCGCAATGAATTGGTAGTGTACCTCCATAAACTAGGTACACAAAATGATACTGTCGGACCAGGCAGAGACCGCCAAGTTCAATCATACAGGTTAAAATCTTGAATTTAAAGCTCAAACTTGTTGAGAGGTGCCGTTAAGATAAGAATTGACATACTACCTCTGGAAGGGGACCAGGAGAGTAGGTATCATCATCCTCAGCAATAACAAGAACTTCATCCCCTTCCTTCAATATGTAACTATCATCCGGATTTAGAATTATCTTCCCACCATCTGCAGCAACCTTAACTCCACAAGGAATTGCATCAGGAAATGAAATAAGGACATCCTCAAACCTCAAACCATCCAATTGGGGCCACCGCTTAATGTAGAACTCTGCATTCTCAAAACCCAAAATGTCTTCCCATATCTGTTGGAAAGATAAAGGGAACTGATGACAATGATAATCACAGTGAACCAATGAATTGAAGTTTGCAGATCTAAATGGCTCTTCAGACAAATGTAAGTAAGCAGATAATCTAAATTTGCTAATTCATTGGATCAATGATTGTACCACTGGCAGTAGTGAAATATGCAAAAGAACATATAGAGAAGTTGCGGGTAAATCTGAATATTGGGCATCATCATGACTAAAACAAAGATCTTCTGCCTAAAGTTGGTCAGTAGTCGATCAGGACAGAGTTTTCTGATCAAGGATGGTGATAAGTGGAGTAATTGGAACAGGGTTCCAACTACCCACACAATGAGACCAAATTATTTCTTAACTGGTAGTTTGAAGCAAGAAAAGTGAAATGAACTAGATAGCACCAAAAAAAGGATGTTTTGGCATGTTGATGTCACTGGGAGAAACAAGACCAATTTCATCCGGCAAAAGTTGAAGATATCAAAAACCCCAAAGTTAAAATTTGCTTCTTTAGCGATTTAATCCACTTGCATCCAGCGTGAATGAAAACTAACAAAGAAACAGGGGGAAAAGAGCACAAAAAGGAATTTGAAAGGCAAAGGTGTAGTGAAGCTTTGTTGCACTGCTTAACAGATACCACATCACATAAAAGAGCAAAAGAGAAGTGCTTAGCAACCTGTGCAAGACCGGGTTGAAGAGCACATTGTATCATCAAGCGCCCTATTACATCATGTGCAACAACTGTCTCAATAAGGTCTCCTCCAACAAGCTTGACCAGGGGTTCATTGTCAAGATCACTCATCTCTACAACAACATGACCCCTCAAACCTTCTTTTACTCCCGTAAGACTTAGCACGACCCTTAGAGCACGTGCATCACTCTAGCGAAAAGAAAAATAACAATTAGTAACTTTATACAAGGCACTTCAAGTCATCGACAAGCACAAGAAACTAGTGAGCTGGAAGGGAGAAAACCTGATCTGCATTTTCATCAGATGCCAATACAATAATAGCACGTGCCTTTGAAACTGAAACCTTCGAAACAAGAAAGGAAATTAAATGAGAAGTCCATTAAAAGGAAATTTAAGGACTGGGACAAAACAAGAGAGGGGTGTCTCTCCAAATAATGCAAACACAAAGTCAACCAATAAGAATTGGGAGTCTCACTTCATGACAAATCCAAGAGTATAGAAAAACCTAAGTTTACCTTCTTTAGATCAGCCAAAATAAGAGGACTTCCACTTCTACATATTATGGAAGTGCCCATCAAGTCAAACTCCAGCTTAGCAATGTCCAGCTCCATTTCCTCCTTGTCCCTCTCTGCAAGTACAACGACGACTCCACCACCGATACTCTTATTAGCTATTGCTAGCTGCTTCAACAATGAGCCCTGAAATCCCCTGTTTATCAGTCATCTAGCATATGTTTCATGTTAAGAATTCGATGTTTAAGTCCAAATCAGGACCACAATCAGAATATTGCTCGATTCTGAAAATCCACAAAGAGTGTCTTACAGGCATTTAAGACTCAACAGGGCGAACCAAATGCGGAAAGGAGTCTCATTCGGGTGAAGGGAATAAGCATAAAGACAAGACAGCAACACGGCAGATACTCGCTTACACAGAGGACATATAAAGAACTCCGTATGCACTATAATGCTGATTATGCAACTTCGTGAGTAAAATTGATGAAATCAGTATCACAAAGGTTGAAAAATATCATTTAGTGGACGCTGTAAAAACCCTGACAAGCACAGAGAAAAAGAGCAGCAGGGCAAAGTTCTTGCAAGTAAATATCAAGTGAGTACTAACCAATTTGTCACTCCACCCCAAAATTAGTATGTGGTTTCTTTCTATCACTTCACTCTTCCCTTTGCGCCAGGAATCCACCTTTTCAGAGATAGCATCAGAAACAAGCCCGAGCATCATTGCGAATATCAGCATGCCACCTGAACTGATGGAGACAGAAACTATCCTTGGCCCCATGCCAACTCTATCAGCATGATTACCAGAATCAGCGACAAAAGTCCATGCGAGCCAAAGGGCCTCTGCAAAACTACCATCACTGATCGCATACAATGCCAACCCACCGAATGCTATAAGAAATACAGTCGCGAAAAGAAGTGCAAGGAGCTTTGCGTATGGATAAACAGAGAAGCAAACGTCCACCATGTAGGCAATTCTCTTTTTCAGGGGAACCTCTTCCTGGTTATTCTTCATCCTCTTTGAAAGATTTTTTAACTTGGGAAGATAGTCAAGATATTTATATAAAACAAATGGCATGAGAAGGGCGACAACCACAGTATATAGAGCTACAGTTCTGCTTTCAGTGTTGGACCAATCAGACACCAATGCCCTATCCTCGTGCAGCAAAATCTTTGAGCTTTCACTATCGTCAAGTCTATCACTGCATAATGTATGCAGGTCATTGTTCTCCTCCTGCGAGAGACTTGCTCCAAATTAGAAAACTCTTATTTTACTAGTCAAAGTGCTTTAGAAAGCATATAAAAAAGCACAACATTTAACAGACCTGAAGTTTCTGTATTCTTATCCGCAGATAACATGTGTAGGGTACAACTATCAAACAAGTGAAAGCAAGCTGCAAAAATGTTGCAAAACCAAATTGTTAGAAAAAAAGAGGAGAGCAAAGTAATCGACTTCTCCTTCACTAGTGAGCAGAGAAAGCACCATTGTGGCATGCTTAAGATAGGGAATAGCACACTCTTGCTACAGGCTCAGTGAAAAAGATAAGATAAGAAGACGAGCAGTCCAAATTAACAATTAGACAATTTGCCTAACCAAATGACCTCCTCCAAGAATATGTCGCATTGTTTCCCCCTGTGTAGATAAACTATGCAGTATCTGGAAAGAGATGATCCAAGTGTGAAGTTCTTTGCCCAAAAGATTCAGGCACAATGCTTTGACATTTCCAATTGCACCTTCAAAAGATTCAAGCACAATGCTTTGACATTTCCAATTGCACTGTCCTTGATTGCAAAATGAAGAGATAAGGTCCACTGTAAAATACTATGATGGGAGCAAATGAACACGTGTTACACCAATGACGGAAGTGTGCTTTGAACTTTCGCTCTGGTCTGGTTAGTGGACAGCCCTTTTCTAGGGATAAGCCCATCCTACGAATCTTCCAAAGTTCATTGTAAGCGGTAAAAGCCTATGAAAAGGATCAACGTAGAGGGAATCCAACTTGAGTATTTATCAAAGAATACCCAAGAGCAAGATCAGGTAAACCACACATCTTGACCCTTTTTCTCAACCTTCCCGGTGAAAAAAGAAAAAGTATGCAGCTGCAAATGCATTGTTTGCCTTGCAACAAGGTGATACTCAAATGAAGTAAATCACATCTTACCAAATAAAGTACCAAAGATTGCTTAAAGAGCCCAATTCTCCTTGAAGTAAAACCACTGCCCGTTTTTGACCGGGTCACGCCGAGCTGACTCGATGCCAACTTGACATCCTTCTCCACTTTTTTCACAGGGGCAGCGCCGGTCAGCTGCTTCTCACTGATACCCTTGCAATTGGGATCGTCCGAGCGGCCGCGAGCAGTCAAAACAGGCGAGTCAAGCTTCTGCAGCTTGGAAGCTTTGAGAGCGACTCGGCTCTTGGCGGGGTGGTGCCCGAGAAACGCGGGGTAGACCCAGTCGCGATCGGAGAAGGGGGAGTCGAGAGGGGACGGATCATCTCTGACGGAGACGCGAAGGTTGGAAAGGGGAGGGCGGGAGGAGGGGGGAGCGGTGGCGAGACGGCGGACGGCGGGGAAGAGAGGGCCCGGGAAGTGAGGGGTGGAATCGGAATCGGCATCATCTAGGGTTTTGGGTTTCTTGAGAAGTGGGGGCCTCTCGAACTTGCCGGGGTAGGAGGACGGGGTCTTGACCGCCGGGACCTCATGGGCGTCGTGCATTTTCGGCCGGAGAGAACAACCATTTAACGAATTGAATCCATCACCGAGCTATCTGATAACGGCTCTGAGAGACGAATCGTGGGCGACGAATCAAGAAAAGCAGAGAGACAAATCACACGCTACCATCGTTCCCATGAGCGCAGATTGTTCTAGCAGGAGAGAGAGAGAGAGAGAGAGAGAGAGAGGAGTTGATTGAGGTGAGAGCTTGAAGAGTGGACGTTGAGAAGTGAAAGAAGAAGAGGGAAATCGAGAGCGTAAATCTCGGCCGTCGAGGTGATGCGGAACCTCCTGGTAGTTTGTCGGAACGGCGCAATAGACGGTGCTGATGTAACTGTTAACTGCTAAAGGCCCCACTTCCCTTCTTTCAATTCCGTTTCTTCAGCTTTTGACGGGGATGGTACTTTGTACTTGTGCTCTTCCGTGATATTTGCCTTTTCCATCAACCATCTCATTCTGAGGCAAAAAGGGCAAAAGTCTTCTTTTTACATATGCTTATGCAATAATAATAAGGGAAAATTTCAAAAGAAAGTTCGAAATACTCTCATTTTCTTAAATAAAAATTTAAAATATATTTTATTTTAAATAAGAGCATGAAATATTTAAATTATTTTAAATAAGAGTCTTGAGTACTTAAATTGTTAAAAAAAAAAAAACCTGGTCAAAGGGCATTTTAATTCTTTACTCTCTTTTTTTTGAATTTTTTTTCTTTTTCTGTTTTTTTTTTTCCTTCCCCTCCCCTCCCCAGGCCATGGTCGGCTTCAGGCAATGGAGCTCGCGGTGGTGTTCGGTGCTCACGGCGGTGGACTCGACGTGGCCGGAGTTGGTGCATACCAGTTGCCGCACTCGGCGATGACCCTGACTTTCAGCCGGAATGTGGGAAGTAAGGCAAGAAACTGGAGCTCGGATTTGGACAGAACCTGCAGAACGAACACCACTGCAAACAGTAGCTCCTTTTTCTTTTTTTATTTGGTTTTTCCCTTAATTTCGCCGGCCGGCCAGGCCACCGGCGAGAGTTGGGCAGCCTCGCCTGGGGCCGTCGAGGCGAGGCAAGCCCACGCCAGATCTGGGCGAGGGCTCGCCTTGCCGCGGCCGTCGAGGGCGCCTCATTTTTGCGTGAATTCAAACGAAAATCAAGTGAATTAGGATATTCAGATGAGGTTTCTCGAAATCACGTCGATTCAAAGGTTCAATTCGCCAAAATCAAAGCGTTCGTGAGAGGAATTGCAGGTAAAGCCAAGGAATTCGTCGAAGAAGATGACGAGGAGGAGGAGGATAGAGAATGTTTGTGTCTGAAGGATGAAGTATTCGACGTTCTAGCGCTGAGCAAGATGGTGAAGATCGAGAGGCGGAGAGCGATTGCGGCGTCCATGGAGCTCGGGAAGGAGCGGATTGCGGCCACGTCGGCGGCGGACCAAGCGATGTCCCTGATTCTATGGCTGCAGAGCAAGAAGAGCTCGATCGAGATGAGAGCCAATCAGGACCGCCGGCTGGCGGAGCAGAAGCAGCAGTACGACTGGGAAGTGATCGAGCCGCTACGGTGGATGGCGAAGAGCCACGAGTCGCGGAGGAGGGCATTGGAAGGTCGATTGAGGTCGGGCAGGCAAAGGGTCAGTTGAGGATGCTTGCGGGCAGTGAGGGCTCGAGCGGCGTTGAAGGCGAGAGTTGTTCGGTGGTGGTTCAGAAAGAGCACTGACCTTACAGCTACGAGGAATGGAGATGGGGATGAGGAAGAAGAAGACGCCCAGGAAAAAACCGTAGGACAAAAGGACAAAAAGAAAGAAAAGAAGAAAATCAAAATAATAAATAAAAAAGCAAATGACAAAAATGCCCTTAATCAGGTCTTTATTTGAAATAAATATGACATTCCAGGCTCTTATTTAAAACAAGATCCACTTCAGGCCCCCATTTGATAAAATGAAGGCATTTTAAGCCCTTATTTGAAATTTTCCCTAACAATAACTAGTGCGAAAGCGTAAAAAAAAAAAACATGAAACAGTTTGAATAAAAAGTGTTTCTTGGTCCTAAATTCGAATAACACATGCCATGGAAGAAAAAGAAAGAAAAAAATCAAAAAAAAAATATTGACTTCAGCGTCAGTCTTGCTGCGTAAGACGGCCAACGTCCACGTCGACAATTTTCGACCTAAATTGGTTGGATGGACTCAATTGACAAAACATGAAAAGGTTTATGACTAAATTAGTTCAATTGAAAAATTTAGGACTCAGCTGATATAAATATAATAGATTTATGACTTTTTTGGTACTTTCCCTTTTTAAATTGTGGTTAGCCTTCCCACTTAGTAAATGGCAAGATTTGATTTTAGGGTTCATATACTGCAGTTATTGGAGCTAAAGAATGAGAATCTACTCTCGCACTTGCAAGATGATAGATAATTAAGACTCCGTTTGTTTCACAAAAAATAGATGATTTGCAATATATTTTCCTAAAAATGATTTCTTGTATTGCTTGAAATAATTAGTAAATGGAAATTTTTTAATTATCGACAACAATTTATGTCTAAACATTTTCATTGATGTTGAAAATATTTTTCACTTATTCATTTTCATAAGCGATATAAGTGATCATGTATAGGAAAATGCCTTCCAAATCATCTATTTTCCGCGAAACAAACATAACCTAAGTACTCGCATAACCTTGCTCGGCAGAAAAATGTATCATTGTGAAATTACAGCTTCTTGAAATCAGAAAGCACTTCCAAGTATCAAGGATTTGAAAAATGGAAATAGCGCTTATTTGTCTATGCTCCATTAATAGTAGTACATTCAACTCGGAGGATTCATAGGAGAAGCCGTTTCTAGTTATAAACGATGAGACTCACTAGAACAAACACGAAGTGTCTGAAGATTATTGGGCGGATAGAGGTTATTAGCAGAGTCATTGAGACTCGGAGAAAGATGGCGGTCGTACTTGGTGTCATTTCTTAGTAGCTGATACAGAACAGAGGAATCCCGATCGCGAAGGGAAGGGCGACAGAGGAGAGCAATGCCGATCGTTCCCGGTATTGCGCGAGCCCTCTTCTTCTCTTGGCTCCATTTCTCTGTGTCTCCTACCAGATGAACAATAGGGGCCTTTGTTGGTGATCCTGTGAATCATGTTCCCATCAAAGAGCAAGAAACATCAGCCATCTCTTGCACAAAATGTCTGAGGAGGGATTCTGAGAAAGAAAGGCAAATGGCAAGACCGTACCGATCTTGACGCTTTTGAAGAAAGAGGCAAAGCGAATTCTTTCTTGCCATTGGAATGTCTAGTGAAGAAGAGAGAGGTAAGTCCAGCTCAATTCCGGGACATGTATGCTGAAATACGAATACACTGTAAAGAGAGAACACTTTTACCTCCTTGCAGCTTGCAGATGGAAGGCAAACCGATATGCCGCGGATGAAGTGGAATTGTCTTGATTATATCTGCAGATTTTGCCACCATAGGCTTCGTCAAAGAGCTTTCACCAGCTAGAAGCATAATCGCCTGGGCCTGCTTTTTGCCATCTTAATTAGCCACTTCAAACACAATGGAGATCATGCATGACTTTGGCGAAAATCGGAATAACGTGAGGGGTGGACATGAGAACTCCTGTACATGTTATGCATGATAGAAAAATAACCAAGAAGAAACCTAGCGTATGCCTGAGTATGCACCTTATCAACAGGGACATCGTTGTAGACATGGATGGTGCCGGCATAGAATATGGTGAGCTGCGACGCTGCCGACTTGCAGTCTGAGAACTGCATATTCCTGAACATCACCATCTTAGGGATCCGTCATTTCCCGGCAGCCCAACTGGTGGAATTAAAAGTTCGAAATTTGAACAGGGTTTCGAGTTACCTCATCTGGGGTAACAGCTGTCGTTCAAGAAGAGTAGCGCGCCGAGGTCCATTGCATCCAAATTGTGGCGGCAACAAGGGCTGCCTGCTGCTCCCTGGTCTTTCAGCGTCTGTTTTCGCCTTAGTGATGTTCTTGGTCCGAGCTTTGGTGGCCATGTATGTCCTGAACAGATAAACGCCGTGAGAAGCTTCATTGGTCAACTTCAGTTCAGTCTTTATATCACCATGATCACGTCCATCCTCATCTGAGTTTGGTTTCTCCTGTGGCCATTTGCTGCGTCCCTGCTTTTCAGTATCAGGAGGATCAATCTTCATGAAATCCTTGGTTTCAGGAGTGGTCGACTCGGGCTCCATTTTTTCCTTTCCCTTCAGTTGTTAAGGTGTTAACCAAAAGTGTTCCATGGATTGGCTCTCCAATTGAGGATTATCCTTTGTATTGGTATCACGTTCAGTCACAGGTATATAGACATTGACGCCCCCAAGTCAGTCATGAATTGACCTATTATGACATTGAGGGCGAGCAGGCTTTTCGATGGATTCGACGCGAACCGTATTTTAAAAGGAGAAGAAAACAAAGATCAATCATTGATGTGGAGAAGGAGATGATTGGCAAATCAATCATCGTTCGCCATTTTCGTGATTTTTTTTCTTTTGCTCTCTCCCAAAGAAAGATAACAAACAAAAAACAATCTATATTACGAGAATCATACCAAAGACATCAAAATCATATGTATCACATGCATTTATAGATATGTACATCATATTTATAGATATATGTACATCAATTTCGTATTTATAACCCGACTTTCAGGACATTCCATGCAATAACAACTGAGTAAAGCAGTTTCACGAGTCGCATAAAGTATTTCTTTTCCTACGATTGCACGAACTTTGCACCTTCTTATCAAATTCTCAAGCCCTGAATTCAGCCATTAAAATCACAGAAACACGGTGCACCCACCAGCTGCAAATAGCAAACATCTTATTTGACATTTTCTGTGGCACATTCCTGTGATAACAAGTGCTGTGGAAATTGTATGTCACCATCCAGGCCAGCTGCTCCACCTAATTTTATTTTTTTTTCCCTTTCCTTTTCAAAGTCCTCACATGAAGTTAAACATTAACAATAAAAATGGACAACACAAACACCACACGTTTTCCTCATGTCATGTTGCATAATACAGGATTGGCAATAAGGAGGTGTTGTCTGTTAGTAAATAGCAATCTCTAGGCAGTAGTTGGGTTTTGAGAGAGGAGCGCACGAGACAACCCACAGGACATTCAGTGTCGTCCATTGCAAAGCCTTCTCCCTAGGTTTCCGCCATTACCATTGTGGCATGGCAACCCTCAAAATAAGAAAACAACCCAAAAACAGGAGAAATAATTAGCCATACCCACAAAGAACCAATTCTACATCGTTCACCTAACTTCCATTTCCACTTCGGAAGTGACTAGATCCTGAAACTTGCATGTAAACTCGTCGATGAAAGTCATTCTATCCGATGTAAGCAAGAATCGAAGTAAACGAATAATTTGCACCAATGGGTCTTCATATAACCAATATCCTTTTTCTTTTTTGGCAGCAACTTTGAGTTAGTCATTTATTTGAGGAGTAGTTGTCTGATCAGATGGATCAATATGTCTCCAGATGAAGCCTAAACTGCTTCCCATGATATTCATGATAACCGCAGAGATGGCCGGAGGTAGCGCAACCAAAGGTGAGGTGAAATGGGAGGTTGCTAAAACCACGCCCAATGAAGAGTTCTGCATACCCACCTGCAGTCCAGTGTAGGAGACAAATGTTATAATAAGGAAAATGTTAGCCATGCTAAACGATATAGGCACATCGCGTCATTTAAAAATCTTATGAGTTAAGTCATTCCAAGCAATCAACGGAACTGAAAATCTAAACCTCTCAAGAATTCTACAGTGCCCACACGCACACGCACAAACAGAGTAGAAGTAAGTCTACTAAGTTTCTCTATATAGGGTTGTCAGAGAGCTTTGGACAGTGCCAAAATCACAGAACATCAATGAGAAGTTACCTCAATAGATACTGCTCGCCTTTGTGGTTCTCTAAACCCGCAAATTGCTGAGGCTATGTACCTGCAGATAATGTAATGAAGTATACGTATTAGATGCAGACATTGTTACGCATAACCAACAGTTGAAGAGTAGAACTTGCTATAGTAGTATTCTGCTGAATATGCCAGCAGGTCAAACCTGTCAAGTGATTTCCTTAGTCTAGAAAAAGTGAATCAGGAGTTAAAATAAGGGGGATCATCACACACCCACATGTGTGCGTGCACTTATTTCGAACCATTGCAAGATCTCCCACTTATCTTGAAGTGAATGACGAGGTCTTTTGTTCAGTAATAAATTGCATTATCATACATGATCTGGTACAGTAAAGAACAACTTCCATCTTCACATATAAACCAGCCACACATGCATGCCTCAGTATAATTTCTTGGTTCTCATGTCCTCTTTATTCAATTTACAGCTTGACTAGAGTGACAGAATCTGAGGATATTAACAGAAACTCAAATGAATGAGACAGCCAAGGACGTTCAACCACTCTTCTAGGGATATACAGCCATAAAGGCAAGTATCTTCTTCTGAAATGAGAAGCTTACCAAATGTGAACAGTGTGTAATGAGCTGAGACACTAGCTTCCCCCAACACACCTCCTCCCCCCCCCCCCCCCCCCCAAAAAAAAAAAAAACCACTCAGACTTGCACAGGCACTAAAGAAAAAAGAAACAAAAGAGAAGATCATGGGACCACATTATTGTGCCAAGGAGAGAAATATTACAAGCAATACATTCATCGGATACGTAAACAAGATATTATTTAAATACAATGTGAAAGACGGAACAGAGGTCAATACTTACCCCACAAAAAAACCAGCAAAATGCAGTAGTAGCACAGAAAGTATTACCAACCCTAGTTCACCAGATACTATTGCCTGAACATGAGCAAACGTGGAGAGATCACAGGCTGATGAAGCACCAAGCAATGAAGACTTGAGTCGGACCACATTTTCCGAGAATACACTAGAGCCACCAGATATAAAATATACATGAGAGATGCAATGTAAGAGCAATGACTCCAAGTCAAATAACACAGATGAACTGTACCTGCATGCTAGTAGAGAAGATGCCAATACTGCAAAAAGTGGTGCAAAAGGAGTCACAACCTTCACCGCTCCAGGAAATGCACTTTGAAAGTACGATCCTAAGAGAATTGGAGCAACTACCACCTACATAAGAAAAAATACAACAAAAAATATAACCATCTATACCGAGCTTGTCGGTGGTGTCCTCACAAGCTGACTTAAGATCATATTTACCTGCAAGGTGCTGATGGAAAGTTTAATGGCATCAACAGGAACATAAGTTCCGGCCAATATGTTCATCAGGAGAGGAGTAAGAAGTACTGCTCCGAGAGTGGTGCAAACTGTCATCACGATAGATAAAGGAACATCCCCTTGGGCAATTAAAGTAACCTGAAATGCTACTTCAGAAAATGGAAATGTATGGAGATATCATTGAAATGAGGCATTCTCACTCAGAGTTATAACATGCTTGCTGACTGCATTGACTGTGAAAAGTAAACCAAATAAAACATCGTTGTCTGCTTCACAAATACTATCATTAGACACCATTCAACTCAAATGGATTTGAACCATATCAACTACAGTATCCGCCTTTTATCCATTCAACACCTTCAGCGACACTTGGCAGGGTCAGATGACTCTGACTAGCCGTCAGATCTCACCAGTCCACATCCCTCAGTTCCCTCATTAAGACACATAAAATGTGCATATACCAGATAACTGACAATATAGCCACAAAAGAACAAGCATACATCAGGCTTGATTACTTAACAAACTTGACCCTATGCTGCGTTAGTAAGTGCTTTAAAGTGAGTTGTGACTGATAGAGTACATTCTCCAGCCTCAGATACTGTCAACTGGAGACTGAGCCTATATTTTGAAGAAGCTTTTAGACAGCACAAAAAGCCATACTATAACCACAGGAGTAATTGGACGAAATTTATTTTAGCCAATGGATAAAATAGCGGAAACTACCTTTTCTATTGAAAAAATCACTAGTCACTATTTGCCTCTAGATTCCTGATATGATGGTGAGTGAAAAAAGAAGTCTTACCACATTGGAAGCAGTACCCCCAGGGCAGCAAGCAAGCAATATCAAACCCACTGAAAGAGAAGGTGGAAGCCCCAGTAATCTACTAATTAATGTCCCAAGAGCTGGCATAATAGTATATTGAGCCACACATCCAAAGAGTATCTGATTGGTAAAGCATTGGCAAGATTGTACTTAGAAAATATAGTTAAAGATATAACAACAATGCAGATGAATGAGGCGTATATCGGACATAGCTTCTCGATTGCACTAAAGGGAGATCATGACTTCATATTCAGTTCACTGTAAGAATGCTGTGGGAAAAATAGACCATTCTACATCCCATTGTTTTTTTGTAATGAGTGCTTCTGTCACAACATTAGAGGAATATTGCAGGATCGCTATTGTATCAATAGTCCTCGATGTCAAGTAATTGTTTCAGGAGCCCGTGCCCTCTTATGAGTGTGAACTTATGATAGACATACTATGAAGTATAACTGGACCACAAAAACCCGACTCAATGCCATTAAGTCCAGGACTCCAAGACATAGAACTAGGCCTACTTTTTAATTGTTACCGTGTTAGCTCTTCCAAATTGGAGAACCGTCAAACCTTATGGAAACGAGAACCCAGCCAGATCCAATAAATTTCTCAAGAACAACAAAATGCAACCAATACCCAGACTTTTACTCCTCGATATTAAATTTAAAAGAATCCACTGTAAAGGGGATCCAAGAAGTAAATCATCAACATTGACCAAATTCTCTGTCTCTGTCACCCTCAATCTCGGCGAGTGACCGTTTAGAAGGAATAGAATTTCCGAGGAAAATAAGATTACCGAGAGAGGTCTCTGCAGGAAGAGAGAGAACAAGTCCTTGAGCTCGAGAGTGAGACCCATGGCCAACATAATCAGCCCAAGCGACAAGCTATACGAGGTCGGACCTCTCTGCACAAACCACTGAAAAGCAGAGGGCTTGAGGCAAGCCACGACCCCTCCGACGCTCACGTAAAGAGGGTAAAGGCTCGCCGCAGCAGACAGCGCGTTTTCCCATCTGGGTTTCTCTCGGGTCACCGACACGTGGTCGGAGCCTCCAGTCACGCATCGGATTGGGGATGAAAATATGAACTTTAAGGGAGAGGGAGAGTGGATTGGTGATGGGTTGAGGTTGGATCGAGAGAGGAGGGTGAATCTGAGATGAGATGGTGGCGGAGGTGAGGAAGTAGGAGTGAGTCTGAAAGATAGAGACATGGTGGTCGGTTCGGTTTGATTCGATTGCGCTGAGGAAGCTAGACCTGCCACTGCGTGTCTGCACTAGCGCAGCTAGAGCTGCTTCAGCTCTTGGACTTGAAGATGACAATGATTGATTCAGAGATTTGAGAGAGGCTCACTTGTCCACAAGGCATGCCGGGAGATGTTATGGAAATCTAAATGGCACGTCCTGTTCATTCAGCCCCATCTCGCCGGTCCCCATGTCTCTCGCTCTTTCAGTCGTTGAACAGACATAAACATAAATTTGCCTCTTGTACGAAACATTGGAGCGCTTAATCTAAACTTGACTTAGATATTGAAAAATGCAAGTAATGTGTGGCGGTGGGGATTTACCTATGAAGTACGTCATAAGTGAACATTTTCATATATTGAGTGTTGTAAATTTTATATGGAATTTCATAGACTCAATGCTCGTCATTATTTCTATTATATATCAATGTCCACTGCTTAGAAATTATGTGTGAAAAGCACTTTCAAATGTGGTGTAGTTTAGGGTGTTTGTGGCAATTTGATATTTAATAATTAGAAGAAAAAAATTTAATCATGTGGGTCCTACAAGTCCACAAAATTCAATTAAGATTCTCCCAAGAATCACGCCCATAAAGGAGAATAATCATATTTGTAGTGGTAAAACTACTCATTATTTGGAAAATCAAAGAAGAATAATTATATGGTGAGTGATAAAATTTCAAAAATATATTTGCAACCATATGCTTCTTCTTTTTTTTTTTGGTAAAGTGCAACCATATGCTTTGACGATTGCATAAAACTACAATCATGTATTTTTAACCATCATAGCGAAGTTTTATGGGACAAGAACAGCAACAAGAGTGTCATAACTTTCGTACGGCGCTTACTTGAGTGTCACAACTTTTTTTCGCCCACTTATGTGTCACAAATTTGAAATATCGATCATTTAAGTGCCATCGACGATTTGCCTTGCCTGAAATCCGACATGGACACCTGAAAATCTAACATGGCACCGTCGGGACAATTTTGGAATTTTTTAAATTTATTGGAATTTTTTTTATATTTTTAGTTTTGGAATTTTTAATTCTTTGGTTTTTCTTTTTCTTTTCCATTTTTTCCACGAAACCCTCGCCCCCAATCGAAGGCTTCACGCCCACGGTCAGTGAGGGCGTCGGCGGGGCCGCAAAGCCTTCGACCGCCCCGGTCGGTGAGCCCCATCGAGCCTACCGCAAAAAAAAAGTATAATTTTTTTTTTTCTTTTCTTTTCTTTTTTGAGGTTTTTTTTTCTGGGTCTAGGGCTGGCAAGGGTGTCGACAGCCGTCGCCTGGGCAAGGGCGTTCGACCCTAATCCAGAAAAACAAAAAAAATAAAGAAAAAATAATATTTTAAAAAGTCCACGTCAATGCCGGCCGATTAAATGGATTGAATTGGCACAAATGAAAAAGGTTTAGGACTTTTTGGGTAATTTTCCCGTGGTTATAACAACATTGAGTTGACTTAATGTGATCTTTTGTGTTTCTGAATACCTACATCATGGTGTTTCAACATATATTGAAAAGTCGAGTCTTTGTAAAGGAACCTCTCTATTGGTTGAAATTGTGTATGGAACCTAAATCAATTAATGAAGCATAGATTTAATTAGAATAAAGAGGAATCCAACATTTTTGGGTATGAAAAATAAGATAGAGTAAAGAATGCCTGGATTAGGATGGTAAAACCGTAAAAGTATGTAAAAGTTTGACTATTACTTTTGATTGGCATTTTGTACTTTTCATTTGGCAATTAAAATTTCAGTTACATATCTTTGTTAAGTCCGTGGGGGTGTGGCATGTCGCACTAATCCTTCCTCACACTTGAGTGAATTCTTGAACGTAAGGCTTGAGTGTTTATACACTAGCAATATACTGGTACGTCATACCAACGTGTTGTGCAAAATTGAAATATGCATTTAATATAAACAATCGTTAAATTATTGCTTATTTGACACAATTCTTGCATTTTAAAACAAAATAAAGGTCGAATGCTTAACTCACATCATATGATAATGTAAATTGCAGAAACTCAACAACAATTAGGAATTTTTTTAGTATTATTATTGTATTACATGCTAAACGTAATAGAAATTTTCAAGAAAATACTTAATATGAAGAGTCCAAAAAATCTTATGGCCTTCAATATTAAAGCTAATTATAACATTTTGAAATGTCCCGCACTTCAATTTTCAATTAGTTGGTTAAACATACTGACCTAAAGTTACGTTGAAATCGCAACGGCGCATTTTATTTTGTTTTTTGTTTTATTCAAGAAATGAAAAGATGAAGAGTAATATCATTTTATAATTATTTCCGCTGTGTCAAATACAATTATCTCCAATGAAAAAGCTTATTTCATGGCAAAGTGTGGGGTATGTAACTTTATAGCCAATCGAAACTTTGCAATAAGCTTAATCGTTTGGAAATAAAATAATTTTAGCATAATAAAAGAAGGGCGGAGCTATTTCCACCCAAAAAATGACTAAATCCACCCCCTTTTACACTAAAAAGATAAAATTACCCTAAACTTTTCAATTACAATCTAAAGTTATGGCCACACTCATCCTTTTTTTCAATTTTTTATTTTTCTATTTAGGATGATTACCATAATTAAGCATTTCATATGTTTTTGCTTTTTAGCGTATTAAAGAAAAAGTGCATTTTCTGAAATTCTTATAACGTTTTACATGCTCCATGTAAAATTATTTCGTTAATAGTAAGAAAAAGACATTTTTTTGACATAATATAAAATCGAAAAGTATCTTCTTCATCATAGTTCTCTATTTTTTGTCCCTCTTATCTCAAGAGCTCACTTTGTTGGTGAACTTTTTATTAATTTCATTAGTCTAAAGTATATGTCAAGTCTCTTTATTTACTATATCAGAGAAATTTTTTTTTTTTCTTAGTATATTGGCGAGATACTTTTACTCAAAACATATGAGACGTTAGAGGAATATCAAAGAATATGCACGATGACGTATTTTGATTTTTTTTTTTTGCGTAAATAGTTCATAGAGGATATTCATTTTGTTAATCTAAAATGGCATTTTCAAAAAAAAAATCTTACTTTATGTAATGTCTTGATTTAATTAAATTTCATCTGCTTAATAATATATCCATAAATTTGATTGACAATGTAGAAAAGAACTAGATTTCCTAAAAATTTCTCTTTTCGACAAAACAAATTCTTACGGAAGTAATATCTTACATAAAAAAAAATGTATTGCCTTTAATATGCAAGGAAAATCTTCAATAAACAAAAACTGGACATATGAAAATTTTAATTATGGTATGTAGATCCTGCGTAGATATAAGAAAACTAAGAAAAAGGAAAGTAAATAAATTTGGAACTACCAACTTCAATTGTAATTTAATGATAGAGGGTAATTTTATCTTTTTGATGAAAATTGAGTGGATTTAGTCATATAGGGATGGAAATAGCGCTGCCCTAAAAGAATCTCAAATTTCCTTCTCATGCCATTACTTAATCCGCGGCGAGGACATTTCAATCTCACCGTTTTAGACTTATGAATTTTTAACAAATAACATTTCTATGTTATCAGCTCATTCTAACGTATCAGTTAGAATATAGCAAATTCAAGAATGAAAGATTAGTTAATAATACTTAGTTAAGAAAATAATACCTATAACACATGAATTCTAGTAAATGTGGAATTACATGTTTATAAAAACATGATAATTCGTTACTTCTAAAATATGGAGGCAAATTATATATACTATTATTTTCGCCCGAAATTGATAAGTGGTGAAAAACCGACGGGTGGAGGTAAAAAGGTGGATAAGATATATATAGAAGGACATTTGAGTAAATTCATATATGTGAAAGTCAAAGACTTCGAGGAGTGGAAGTCTTCCACTTCACGTGCATTTTTGTTTTACTTTTGGGATATGTTCATTAGAAATCTTAAAACTTACAAAAAGTGTAATCGAGTCCTAAAACTCGTCAAATTGGTGCAATCGAGTTCTTCCATTAACTCCGTCCAATTTGGCTCATAGAAAATGATGGTGTGTCTTTTTTTAATATTTTCTCTCTCCTATGCGGCGATGACGTTGCTAAATCGACGTAGTTTTGATCCGAATATGATTTTTAATATAATTTTATTTAACTTAATTTAAAGGGTTCCCGGCGCCTCGGCGAGGGCCGGCGACCCCGTCGACCAGAGGCGAGGGCCAGAGCGGGAGAGGGTCGGGCTCTCTCCTGGATTTGGGCGGGGGTCGCCGGCCCCCGCCTCGCCCTGACCAGGGGAGGGCATCGACCCCCGCCCAAACCTGGGCGGGGGTCACCGGCCCTCGCCGAGGCGTCGGCGACCCCGCCGGCCTTCGCCACCCCCGCAGACCCCCCACCTGTGGTGGGCCGACGGCCACAGGCGGGAGGGGGCAGCCCTCCCGCTTGTGGGGCTGTTTTATTATTTATTATTTATTATTTTAAAAAAAACAGAAAAAGGAAAAAAGATAGGGAAAAAATAAATAAAAATGAGAAATGAGAAATGACGAAAATGCCCTTTAGCTTAGGCCCTTTTTTGAAACTCTATAACTACTTCAGGCCTTTATTTGAAACAATGTTCATTTGGGGCCCTTATTTGAGAAAATGAGAGGGTTTCGAGTCCTTTTTTGGAATTTTTCATTTAAAAAATAAGCTAAAATTATAAAATAAAAATAAAAAAGCAAAAACCAGAACCACCTACCGCCGCCCCACTACCGCCAGGAAGGGCCAGCGACGGTGGGGAAGTACCCCGTCCTCGGAATTGCAAAAATTGCTCAGAACTCAATTCGGAGCTTCAACCAAAAATAAAAACTTCTCACACAACTCATCTAAAGGCGCACAAAGAACAGACATTATCGCGATGGTTTGTTCTCGAATGGGACGGGGCCACCGCCCCAGCCTTCGCCAGCGAAGGCTGTGAACCCTCCCTTCGTTTCCTGAGCGTAAGCTGGAAGTGATTCAACCAATGGCCATAGCGGTCAGGGCTTATTCGCATCGAAACAGAGACCAATCACGATAATGGCACTGAGAGTCGCAGATGGTGGTTGATGGAGATGAAATCTTTTGCCACGCGAGTTGGAATGTTCTCTTGCCCAATTGTTTTTGAACGGAGTCACTTAGGGTGGTGGTGTGTGTTCAGAGGTTGAAGAAGAAGAGACGAGGAAATAGAGCCCTGGCCAAATAGTAATTGCCTCATTTTCTATGGAATGCAGTCAAAGCGCCTTCCAAACAAGGATACAAGTTCAACCTCTCTAAGGCTGTCGGGGTTTTCTCACTGTTCTTGGATAAGTGAAATGCAACAAGCTTCAGACAAGTCTATAATCTATAATAATTAGTGAAATTCTGGATTCTGGGACCAGAAACTTGGTGTCAGTTTCTAGAATCAGTGACTATGTGCTATCTAATGAGCCGGTTAGCATGGCACTAGCAATGGTGGCTGAAGACAAACAAATCAATCGGGTGCTTGAGGAACTTTTTGCAGAGGAGGTGAGAGTTTTATCTCCATCTGGCAACTTTTCTTTTTTCGATTCTAACTGAAAATTTCAATATTTAATTTTTCATATTGACAGCATCATCCAAATGTTGCTTAGTTCTTGTCGGATGCAAATAATAACCAGGCATCAAGGCCACTCGACTATGAGGTTACCATCATATGATACTTTAGTATGAAAACAAACGGCAGTTTCAACATTTTGTCCTTGTTTAGTATCTCCCTTCTTCTCTTTTGATTGTCATGGATTGTGTCTGCATCAAAAAGGTTAAACAGTTGTTAACATACGATGAACTCACTTTTCCTTAAAAGTGAGTCCATTTGGTGCTGGCGACGAAGTTTGAGTGAAGAGCAAGATGTATACATGATGACTTGTTCCCGTGTATACTGATGAGACATTTTCTACTCGAGGGAACGAAATGTATATCAAACCAGCAGAGTTCTATTTATTTGACCAGGAGGAGCTGTCCTTTCATGATATAATGATCAGGGGACGTCAGAGGCAAGAGATCATCATAGGCTATCGCCTTCCAAATGCGGAGCGTGCTATAATTAATCCTTCCGAGAAGTCACAACTGAGGAAATCGTCTCTGGATGATGTATTTGTTGTTATCTCCTCCACTGAATGAAAAGGGACAGACTCTCGAGCCATCATCAGGATGCATTTTCTTGATCTGGCTTTGACCATCAATTCTCTATTGTCGGAACTTTGCCAACTGAGAAAACTCTCAAATTCTTCTGTTAATCTCAAAGATTGATATCAAAGACTGACCAGCGACTGCATTTGACAGACAGGAGTAATTTGCTGCTAAAATGCATTGCACTTCCCGGTTGGAAGAGTGTTGAATCTTCAATGTCCCATTTCACTGACATGAGGAGGGATTTAAGCATTGCTAACTGGAGGAGGCTGGGGCAGATGGAATCACTGTAAATGTGAGGAGTAGATTCAGGAGGGTGGATTAAGGGGGAATTCCCCATTGATGATGGCCTTCTGCCCCTTCTCTCAGTAGTTCAGCTCTGACAATGAGTAAAATTTCTGGCCCTTACTGATTTATAGGGTGCAAACCATTGTATTTCAGGAAGCTTCACCAAAATAGTCATGTTGCGACGTTGAGAATTCATCTCAATGTAGAGCAAATAAAGGTGCTTCAGATGCCATTTTTGTTCCTTCAGATAGTTGATGTGTTACTTAAATGTATCATTCTACCATCTGGTAAATGATCTTCATGAGCCATGGTTTTCCATACTGGACAAGTTTCCTATTTCCTTACTAGACAACTTTCCTATTTCCTCTCCCCATTTTTTGATGATGCCCCCATAAAAAAAATCCACTTCATAGACGTCTTCAGTTGTGGAAGCCCGAACACATAATCAACTCCTAATGTCGTATTTGATGTGTTCTAGTCTATGCCTTATGGAACTTACAGAAAAGTCTTAAATTCTTGTAAATTATAACCTAAGATTTTAACTGGGGAACCCAATCTTTTTAGTTTGGACTAATGCTTTCTACCATCAAGAGAGTATTATCTAACTACATAGACTGGAAATAAATTAATAATCATCACATTACTTTCTATCACCATTTTGAATTCGGTATTCTAGAAATTCTGAAGTCGTGGCAAGTGGACAACATTGAATTTCCTTATGCAGATATACATCCAACGAGCGAAACTGCGGCGAGCCTTCCTTTTAATGTTTTCAACGCCAGACCGCGTATGGCGTGCAAGACCAGGTCTGGACTCTGCTCCTTTTGTACCAATCATAGACCCCAAACTTCATTAATTTATTTTAAATGGGAAATTTTGATGATGTCTACTCCAAGCTCACCGCAACGAATGCAGAAAGCCTAAGTTCTTAGCTGTGTATATGTACTCCACGAAGCTGCAGACTGTATATCCAAGAACTCGGTATTCCGTTTCGCGGTTCTTATCTCAGCTAAGAAGATGACAAGTGCTGCTTTCGGTTTTCACAATCCATGCTCGGTATCTCATGTAATCGGCCGCGACCACATATGTTTTCCGGCCTGCAGCTTCCACAGCTGAGGAATGGAGGGACCGCTTCGTATCTCATGTGACAGGAACGGCGTCGTCAACAGAGACATCCAAATGGCTCTTCCTAGGGATGTTAGAGCGAGCTGCTCTACCGCCGCCATGAGTGGAGATGCGCTCGCTGTCAGGGTGCCTATGACGACGCCCGAGCGGTCAGCGTATTGGCAGGATGTCCATTGTGATCTCCAGTTGGATTCTTTCCCAAGTTCCTACTGCCCTGCTTAATCCTCTTAATTCGTTGGTTGACGTTCGCTTTATTAAAGACTGGACACTTGTGGTTTATGACTTTATGCATAGCTCCATTCTCGCTTAAACTTGGAAAAAGGCAAAAACAAAAGGCCCTTTAGAGCAACGTTTGCTCTCAGCTCTGCTTCTGTTCTGTTCGTTTGCAAGGTTATCGAAAGATCTCGCGGACGCAATCGCTTCCGACCTGAATTCGGCTTTGCTAAACACCCGAGTTTCTTGCCACAAGTTTGATGAATAGCATAAATCATCCCCGGTTGTCCATTGAGCCCGCTAGAGGTTTTCCCTGACTTTGTCCGTATCAACAAACAGTTCGAAATGTCTCGACTTTTTTAGAACAGGTCCGAGTAGAGCAATACAGAGAAATAAGCCAACGGTAAAAGAACTGATTGTCTATTGGCACTGGTCATGTACCATTTTCTTCTTATTTGCAACGAATGCTTTCATTTGTCTTATCAGACAATTTTCCGGCTTCTTATTCGGGACTAAAACTGATAAATCGACGAGGAAATGAGAGTGGGAGGTGACTATTTGATACAAGCTACAGCCTCCCCTCTGAATTCAAAAACGAATAAGGACTCCAAACTCAAATCAAGTGATTGACCAGATCAGATCACACTACATCCCCCGATGAACACAACAATGGTGATGATCACTTTCCCGGCGTGATGGGATACCCGATTCCGTGCCTTCTTGTAGGAAACACAACAAAGAGCAAGCTGCAGATGAGGCCAATTCCGACCGGAACAATGTCCATAACCTCCTGCGCCTCGTGCCCTGCCTGCGGGTACAGGCACGTCACCACGTTCTTGTCCCTCAAGGCCACCGCTCCGAACACCAGCACCGATAGCAGCGCGTGGACCCAATCTATGAACCCACGTTTGTGCTTGCTCAGATCGGGCAGGCTCGTGCTCGGGACGGTCGTGTCGAAGAGGTACAGTCCTTTCGACGTCGCGAATCCGTAGTAGACCTGGCCATCGGACGACTTGACGCTGTCGGTGAAACTCGCGATGAAGCAGGACGCGGCGAGCCCCGCGAGGAGGATGATGGTGAGCGGGCGCGTGGCGGAGTCGCAGGAGCCGTTGTTGGTGAAGACCGGCATCAGGAGCTGGAAGGCCAAGAGGGTTCCCGTCGGGAGGAGGTTGGCTAAGTTGGCCGTGCCGGTGAGAGTCTGCGATATCGCTCGCTGCGAGAAGGAAGACGGCCGCTGGAGGCTCTTGGGCGTCTCCGGCTCATGGTCGCTGGCGCTGCTGGTCGATGTTTCGCTCGTGGCCGGCACAGATGGCCGCTTGTTGGACGTGGTCCTGTTTCTCAAATCGGACATCTTCGAGGCGAATACGCGATGGACAGCAGAGGGGACAGGGCGGTTGCGCGGTTCGGCGACGGCGGCGGATGAGATCGTGAGGAGGAGTTTGGCGGATGGAAGAAAATGGGGGTAAGCGTGTGGGATTGTGAAATGGAGGTGGGGGAAGACAAGTCTGTTTATATATAAGAGTAACGTAGAGGAACACGATAAGGATGGTTAGGTGCCATGTGAGCTTACATCGGAAGAAGATGATGCTTCCATGGAGTTTCGTGGAAGAGTATCTTAGGTGGGAACTACGAGAATGGTCTTTAAAGTTTAAACTAGTCGTATACACGTGCGTGAAGTTATGTAGTTGTTCAAATGTAGTGGTTGGAGCGGCTGGCCGTTTGACTTTTCTCGATTATTTTACTTCGTCCAAGGTTTACTGGTCTGGCCCTTGACTTTTTTTTTTTTTTTTGGTCGAAGTCTGGCTCTTGACTTTAGGAACAAGTAAATGATGTGGGCCTCTTTAGGGCCCATCACCTAATCTTCGCTAGCCCAGCCCGCCATCCTCCTTGAGGCGACGTCGTTTCACTTAACTGAAGGCCTTGTCCCTGTGTCCCTGTCCCTCTCTTGTCTCTCTCAAAGAACACGAACCTCCTTGGGGATTTGCTAGAGCTTTGCGTAATCTATTGTGCGGATTTCTGAGTAAGATTGAAGTTGATCTTCTATCGTCGATTTTCAGTTTTGGCTGTTTAATGCGGTTGTTATTTACCCGTTTCTTCGCGGACCCACCATTCGAGGTTTCCGATGATTTCTCCGGGAACCAATTGGGGGATTCCCATGAACCAAAACACATCTTTTCGTTCGGCTTCGTCTTCTTGTTCTTGCTCTCAGTTTCATCCTCCATCATATGCACACCAAAGTTCTTACCTTTTTCCAGTTTAGTTAGGTTATTCTTCTTCTTCTTCTGGTCCTTTCTTTCGGTGGTGGCGTTTTCTGTTCCCCTTTCTGTTTCAGTACTACAATGTCTGCAGGGCAGCTTTTGAAATATGCTTGATGCTTTTGATTATGCTGTCTTGTGTTGGCGAAATTGTTGATGGGCGACCTCTGGCTTTGCGTGTTGTCATAATTCAGTTGAAGCAGCTGATAAAGAAAGAGAAAGGGCAGCAGTGATACTGAATCCTCTTGCTTGATTGCTTGTTGGAGCTTTTACAAAGCTCGTAGATCACTATAACATGAAGCGCAAGCGTGGACACAAGAAAGGAAAACCGAGGAGCTCTGTCGCAGTGGCTGCAACTGAGACGTCCAAACCTAATGAAGGTAATCTCGGCATGGAGGTTGCCGATCCCAAGGGACATGAGTCCGAAATGGAAGCAGATACACCTTCTTCGTCAGGGACCGACCAACCGTGCAATGTTGCAAATATTAATCCAGACGGGTCCATTGATAGGACAACAGGGAGATCGGTGGGGCATGTCAAAGTCAAGCTCAAGACTTCAAAAAATTTGGAATCGCGAGGCGCTTCTTCGGATGCACCCTGTCGCAGTGATACTGACAAGAGCAGCCAGCAGGGCTTAGAGAAACAGGGTACAGTCTCTGAGAAAATGGACGACAGTGCCAACTCTTTTCCCGAAACAATGGCTCCTTTTCCTGCTAATCCTGCAAAGAAAGCTGGGAGCATCAAAATTAAGACGTCAAGGGCGTTAGTTTCCTCTCGCAGTCAGACAAGTAATACTGATGCAGTAGTAGGGGAAGGCGAGAGTTCACATCAAAAGGAGCCAAGAGCCCCGTATCAAAGCTCTCGCTACAATAAGGAGGAGTTAGATGCTGCGTTGATGGTAATAGATGATCGAGGGACCTGCAGAATTTTTTAAGATATCCAAATTGTGGATTTTATTTTAGTTTTTGTGGGATAGAGGGGAGTAGTGTTTTTCTTTCTGGATTTGATTTTTGTGCATAAATATTTTTCAGGTCATTAAGAAGGTAATGAAAATGGATGCAGCGGAACCTTTCAACATTCCTGTGGATCCTGTTGCTTTGCAAATACCTGTAAGTACTATATGCACTTTCCAGGGGTCAATTGTTCATTGTTCTGGGAAAGCATTTTTATGGGCCGCATCGTGTTACTAGTTTCTTGAATTGCTGTTATGCAGCAGTCATTTCTAGTTCTATGTTAGATTGTTGCTCCCCACACTCCCCCCCCCCCCCCCCCCCAAAAAAAAAAAAAAAGAAAGAAAAGAAAGAATACTGTGAAGGGAGGGGGGAATCACTTGGCTAGATGCTTGTTTCTACTATGCTCCATCCATTCAGTCTATCTAATTAAAATTTTCTGTGTCGCATTTGCTGGGGGACTGTTTTGGTCCAGGACTATTTTGATGTCATTGATACTCCAATGGACTTTGGAACAATATGCAGCAATCTTGAAAATGGTGTTAAATATCTTGATTCGGCGGACGTTTTTAAGGATGTAAAGTACATTTGGGGGAACTGTTACAAGTACAACAATAAGGGTGACTACATCCTGGATTTAATGAGGCGGGTGAAGAAAAATTTTATGAAGTATTGGACTGCCGCTGGTTTATACACTGAACAAGGCAAAGGAACTAATGGTCAGTTCTCTCTTTCTCTTTGTGATAGCTGATATTGACCCATGTAGTTTTGCTAAACAAGTTTCGTTTTATCCTTGCAATTCGAACTTTCGGGAATGATGTCTAATAGTATCTGTTGAGCTTGAGCGATCTTTATGAGTATCAACCTCAATATGAATGAGGTGAGATATTCTTTCGAACCCATATTGTCTGATGACTGGCAGGTTAACTGTGTTGGGACGTTTCAACTCCTCCTTTTGTCTCTTTACTACGTTTAGAAAGGCAGGAGGTTGTGTTCTGCAAGTTGACGGTCCACCCTGATCTGGTAAAAGAGATTTTTTCAACCCTGCTCTATTCACTGAAGGAAAGATAACAGAAATCAGTATAAGGCCTACTTTAGTTCTATGATTCTGTAGACATTGACGACTCTAATATTAGTCTACCCCCGACCGAAAGAGCAGACAGTATTGGATCAGTGTATTGACATGGGTCCTAGTTCTTGCTCTTTGGGTTACACATGTCTATTTCTTTTATTTATGCCCTTCTTGTCTTTCATGGTTGATCTCTATGTATTTTCGGTGCCCCTTTGAATGTTAGTATGTACATCGTTCTTGTTATTGTCGTTTTTTAGCTCTGATATAGCCTTCACCATTGCTTGCCTTCATGGTTCACCAATATCATTGTGCTAGATGACACCGGAGTTCATTTTTTACACTGAACTTTTTATTATTTGTTTTAATTTCAGATGGCGAAACCCAGCAAGCTGATATGTCTAGCCAAGGAAAGGTACAAACAAAAGTTGGTAAATACAAATCGAAGAAACGTCCTGGGTATGTTTGTTATTTCTTCTTCACATACTTCAAGTTTTGGTTTAACGAGCAAGACCAAAAACCTAAAGTTTTATGGATACATGACACGTTATACACTGCTGCTGTGGAAGGGAACTCCACTTTTACATGATTCAGTGTCCCAAAGCCAATAAAGACGAAACTTTAAAATATAGTTAGCTGGCTAGTTTGAAGAGCAAAATTTTCCTTTCCCACTTGCTAGCAGGTATAGTAGCAGCTGGAGCGGATATGCCGATTAATCTTTCCTTTTGATTCTGTTGGTACTCAGTGCATTTCCTTAGATAGAAGAGAGGCAATATTTTTGCTGTGGCACTCTAGGTTATATAATGGTGGATCTCGGAACCTCTCACTTCTTTTTCAAGTCCTGAAAAATCAAACCAGTATATATCCTGCAAGCCTGTTCTTTGCGTTACGATGATAATGTTCATTTTATATGGCTGCGCTGATGATTTTTCCATGAGATGCTAGCATATTCTGGAAAGGAGAGTATATTTGATGTCACCGGCTGTTAAAGGAAGTTTTTGAAATAGAGGTAAAAGTAGTTTCAAAGAGGGCGAGAGCAGGTTAAGGTTTTCTCTTGTAGCAGGGTGATAGTAAATATTCTGGTCTGGATTGAAAATGGAGAGAGTCTGCAAGCAATGGCTTTAGTATTTGACCATGAACTTACAATTGCTTGAGATTTGGTGAAGATGCTGTATCAACTTCCTAGAATGAAGTTTTACTCTCATTCTTTCATGGGAAAATTGGAAACGATAGAAACGAACATCAGGCAAATAAGATTCTTGCTCTATCTGCCTATAGAGGTTATGTTCAGCTACTTTATACATCGCTGTAGACATGATAAAAGATTCAAAAAAGTCAACTTTTTTTTATTAAAGTACCAGGATTTCATGGAAGCTTCCACTGATATGATGATAAGTGTAGAGAACCCATGTGGGATACTTTTACATCATTTGGTAGTACTGAAGCTCGCGAGGAGATTTTCATGAACAGAAGCTAGTAGCTGGCATGCTTAATTGAAGGTGGATTGGGGTCAGTTGTGGCGTGGCAGCATATTGCGGAATTACTTTACAACGAGAAGGAAATAGTTGATTTCCTTGTCATTGAGACATAGAGCATTTAGCCAGGGTTCTTCTTTTCCATGTAAAATGACCAATGGTTTCCTTGGAAGTATAGTTAATCCAAAATTTGATCTATATGACAATGCGACTATTTGAGCCACTGTAATTTGGGACTGGCACGGGCCACCACCAGTTCCCCTAGGTCAGCAACCGCTCTAGCTTTGAAATAAATTAGTTGGATTGCATGTTTTGGTGATTCATTTCAGTGAATGATTATGTTGAATTTTCTTTTGTCTCAATATTATTCGTATTGTGTTATGAGCGTACGGGTCATTCTTTTCCCTTGGAAGTATAGTTAATCCAAAATTTGATCGATATCACAATGCGACTATTGAGCCACTGTATTTTGGGCTGGCACGGGCCACCAACAGTCCCCCTAGGTCAGCAACTGCTCTAGCTTTGAAATAAATTAGTTGGATTGCATGTTTTGGTGATTCATTTAAGTAAATGATTATGTTGAATTTTCTGTTGGCTCAATATTACCCGTATGGTGTTATGAGCAGGTCATTCTTTTCCCTCTTAGCACTCAGTGTATGACATATTCCTAGGCAAGTAGAGAAGTTCTTTTGTTTTTCTTACTAGAAGTTATGATGTCTTGAGCTTCATCTGAATGCAGAATGAGGCGCCATAAAAATGATTGTTTATGTGCTATCTGCGTGTTAAAGCGGCGGAGGAAAGAGCGGGAGGATAAAGAAAGAATGGCTAGAGGTCAGACTGGAATTGGTGATGAGTTGAAGCAAGAGGTAACTTCCAACGCTTTGTTTTTTTTCCTGGTAAAGCATGCCGCGTAATGATTTGAGGTTCTTATTCTGGTTTGAGATAGCACAAGTTTGTGTCTACTGTACTAATAGTAATTTTTTTGCAATGGGGTACCATCTTGAGCTTTTGATTTGTTTGCACCTAATGGGCAAGCTATTACCCAATGCCCTCTGTTTCTCTTTTCTCCAGAATTTTGCTGTTGCAATTTACTGGATATGTATAGGTTAATGTTTGCATTTTCTGATGCACTAGAACCTCACGATGTACTCTAGTAGGGCACAATCACCATCTTTTGACATATGCAACAGAATGTTGCCAACAATCGCTGCTTTGTTGGATCTGTGAATATAGTTCGAACAGCATGGTGCTTGTGCATTGTTATTCTGCAAAATTAACTGAGTCCTTTCCTAGTAAGACTCTGTCGGAGCTTTGTTTTGATTCTTTCTCTGATTATTGTGTCTTTTAAGGACACATCTCTTGTGGAAAGTCCGGTTGCTGAGGATTCATCATCAGATGCAGATGATTCTCTGGACCACAATGCGGATATTGAACAGGAAGAAAAAGGAGAGGAAGTTGAATTGGAGCTTCCGCAGCAGCAAAACAGTCCTCGGCTGGAAAAGGATAATGACAATGATGAGGAGGAGGGCGAGAACGACATGGAGATTCAAAAAGACATTGAAACTCAAACTCCAGAGCAGTTGCAGTCTGGCAAATCTTTGGGGGAAGATCCTTCCACCTCACAGACTAAAGTGGAGTTGAGCGGGGGACTTGTAGATAGCATGCTGAAAGAAAACATAGGGGATCGACATGAAGAAACTGAAACAGTTCAGCTACGAAAGCAGAAGGTAGTATACTCTACTTCATTTTATAATTACTGCAGCATGTCCTTATCATAGAACAGTTCCACTGCTTGCTGGACTGATATGTGATATGGGCCAATTAAGTACCTAACTTTTGTTTTTCGGCCTGGTGAGACCACTCCAGAGGTACTGTACAAGGCCTCCAAATCTTCTTGCTTTTTTTCTGTTTGGAAAATTACCCAGTTAGTTCAGGAGAAATAAGCAGTTTCACTATAGGGCTTATGGCGAAAAATGAACTATTGAACGATGTGGTCTGATGGTTGCAGGAGATGGAGAGGAATCACAAAGCTCTGCTGTATGAGAACTTCTGCGAGAATCCGATGCTTTTAAGTTTATGTGGAGATCTCTTCCCCGAAAAACGTAATTCTGTTTGGAGTGGGCCTCATTCACTTGTGCCCCGTCCTCGCGATACACGTAGTTCTCTTCATGCGACTGTTGAGTCCCTCATGAAGTAGTCACTTGGTATTGATCTTATGTTTTAACCAACTTAGAATTAGATTAGCAGAGAAATTGTCGTCAGTGTTCCAAATTTTGGATGTAGAAACTTGGTATTATATAATCTCTTGATGTGCTTGCAACTTCCATTCTTATCATGTAGGATCAGAGGACTCGGTGCTGTTGAGTCACCTGCAAAGTGAAATCTGGTGGTATGTGCTGTTTTTTACCGGTAGACCAGAAAAGCTTGACACAAGATGACTAACTTGTTGAATCAATTAACATTTCTAGATCAGTCAGCCTTTATCAGGCACGGTTTCTTCCTTTTTCTGGGGTTTTGGCATGGGGTGGCAGAGGAAGGGGAGATGATTTTTTGATGCAATAGCCTTGAAACTGCCTGCGACTTGCATGTACAAGCCTTTTTCTTCTCTCTTTTCTTGGGCCAAAGCATGTACAACCCATTCAAGCTCTTGATGAACCCATACATAATTGGCTGTTCCCATTTTATGATTAGTCAGAACAACATCTACAAAGCAAATGGCAGACTATTGATCTATGAAAACAAGGGTATGTCTCCAACCAACCATCGCAAAAGCTTTGGTGAGCCAAAGAAAGATAAAAATCATCATCCTGTTCGAACCCGACCAACAAGATAATGCTTGAGGTCTGCGATAACATGTTTGAATGTGGAAGTGAGAAAATGACTGCCACCAAGAAAGGTAAGGTTCTCTTTTGAAATGGGAGACTATGCAGCGAAAAAGCATCATGCACTTGCACGTGTAGCAATTGTCAACCCTGCAATTCAGCCCAGCAGGTTTCTTTGCGTATCAACTCTTCATTGCCCTTCAAATGTCCATCTTTTCCACATGCTGCAGAGAATAGAGGACCACTTTCTATCATTCGTTAAAAGTTAATGTGCATTGAAGTTTCCAGTACCATAATACAAACCAAATCCTCATTGACTGGCAGGCCCAGGTGGAATCAGGGCAGGTCATACTTCACATGCCCAAGATAGAGACCACATGCAGGAGACATCGGACTTGCTGCCGTCACGTCCTTTGCGTTCAAAATTCTTTCAACTGAAGACGTTTTTCAAAATCAAGTCAGTTTCCGAAAATAAGGTGAAAATGAGCTCTCTAGGAATGATAAAAGTAATTTACAAGGGAAACTATGCATGGAAGGTTTTTTCTTTTTGGGTCAAATGCATGGAAGGTTAAAGAAGCCAAGAAAAAGCTAGGAAGATGCATAAGAATGAAGGCTGCAAAGTATGGATATCATGATCTCAGTGAAGTCATACGAAACCTTATTTCTACATTGCAAGCCAGAAAATTTGGACAATCTCCACAAATATCCAACAATTGAATATTGCATGCATAAGAGTATTCCGTACACGAGTATCGTTTATGTCTAATGGACATGAAATTTGGATCCTCAACCTCCTTAAGAAGCAAAATAATGTCCATCAAGAACCAATCGAATAAAAACTTGGAAATCTATAACAGTCAGAGGGAAGTAATACTTACCATCAGAACTAGTTAGGTCTCCCGTGCCAACGGATTTAAGAACACCAACTAGCAGTCTAACCTGACAAAAGGAATCAGAGCTTCAACTACAAATCAGTCTTACAAAGAATTGAAGCTTAAAACATACAGTCAGTATGGTCAAATGCATCCGCTCCTCTTGAAACTCGATATTTCAGAATAATATAGTTGTCGACACATTTTGGAGCCTAGACAGCATACATTGATAAATGCACAATCTTATGATTGTAAGAACTAGTACAATTTCCATTATTCTTTTCACTTTCCCTGCAGAACAATGAAGGGATCATAATCTGATGGATACTTAGGCAGATTGATGAAAAATCCATGGTGTGCGACGGGATCAAAGCATACTGACAGTCAGCAGCTCTTTCAGGTGAGACAATTGGCTAGCTCCAACATTTACAAATGACAAACAATAAAGCCAACCTCTCATTTATGAGAATCAAAGAGTTGGTTCGATAATTGAGTGTGAACAATGGGTAAACTTAAGTATCATATGAAGCCCACCTGGTGGTAGAGGAAAGACCGAGCACGTGCTGTTACCACCAGACATCGATGCTTTTTCCTCATGCCAAATCCAAGATCAGTCACACCATTCATGCTTTCAACTCTATCACCAACCAAAACAGAAGTTTTAGTGAAACCAACATGGGAAGTGTTAGAAAATATAAATTAATCATCTCTGCGAAGATTGCCTTGCCTTCTTTCCACCATAGAAGGGAAATATGGAGACGAGACCACTTCAGAGACATTGAGCTCATCTAGAGTCCTGATAGGTGAGTTGGCCTATAAGTTTGTGGTGACTGTAGCATTTATTAGGTGGTTCAAATATATAAAGCAATAGCAAGGTAAAGAACCAATCAGACAAGAAAGATCGCGTGAGCATCATAAGTAAACTACCCAAGGCCATGTCTAGACAGCAAGCGATTCGCTTTCGCATGCAATCATGCACCAATTTAAGCACAAAAATGCAAGGATGCTGAATCCCTTAAATAGGCCAGAGGACGGAGAGTACTTGAGACAGATCTTAAAATCCCAAGTATCTTCTCTTTACCAAAACGACTAACACGACAAGTCAGATGCACGCAACAAGTGAGGAAAACATCAGCATATTCCTATCAACATTAATTATTTGCCACAAAAGTAGCTATTTCTTTGGGCATCCCTAAACTTATTGTGGAGGTAGACTCGCAAGGCGCTATTTTACTGCTCCAGAAATCTACACCCTCTCTCAACTTAGGTGACACACTCATTTCTCAGATTCAGAAGCTTTTATTTCTTTTCCAGCATGTCAAATTTTTGCATAATTTTAGGGAAGGAAACTCATGTGCCGATTGGTTAGCAAATTGGGTCATTCACTCATGTGATGTGAATGACACCTTAGTTTTAAATAGGCCACCAAAGGTTTGATTCCTTTATTGTTAGGAGATCAGGTTGGATCAAGTTTCGTTAGGCGAGTTCTGGTATAACATTTGGGCTTCGCCCCTTTCATTACAAAAAAAATAAAAAATTATTTGCCACAAGACACATAGAAGAAAACAGGCTGTCCCAATGGAATCAAAAGCGAACCATTCCCCATTTCAGGGTCGTTTTTCTCTATTTTTCCTTTGATATTTTTCAGCTTCATCTCTCAAACTTCTCTTAACTTAAACAAGAACTGCTACTTAGATACTAATTTAAGGATGTGAAGCACAACCTGGCAACCCGATGCCCTGAAAGAACTAAAGTCGTGTTCTCCAATGAGAACTTTGCATGCTTCCTGCATAGATATCACTTAACAGGTTATTTTCTAGGTGTTGATAAATTTTCATAAAGCTACGGTCACTTAAAAATTCCAAAACCAACCTGCATAGAAACAAGATTTAGCTCCTCTGTTACATGCCATGCTCTTTCCTTCTCAAAAGTTGAGAGAGGCTCTGGCCCGGAAAACAGCCGATAGAAGTATCTAACAAGAATATCCAAGCCTATGATCAAAAAGGTGTCTCTAGTATCCAAACTAGACTGATATGGTTGACCACTTAGACCAAGCCAACCAGCTTTAATCAAATCTTACAAACCTCACTAAGATCATATTTCACTAATCTTATCCACCAGATAGAAGAGGTAAAGTGTCAGTCAGAGATATCAAAGTTCTATGAGAAAACAATTATATGCACCCAGCCAAAGGAAAAACACACACACACACATACACACGAGTAAAACTTCTTCTTAGATCTCTTAGAAAAAATTCCCCAGCATTATGCCAATTCATGTAATTTTGCATGAGGCCACGGGGGGTATAAACCGATCAAAACTATTTTCAAAACATAATTCCTCAAATGTGATGCCTTAAGCTCTCAGCAATAAATGAATTCTAATTGTCGTTAGTTGAACTTGAGACTAGTTCCTCTAAATTTGACTCATCCTTCATTTGTACTTTATAGAAGCACTACCAAAAGGTGTCGGCTTGAAGGAAAACTAGAACGTCCTGATTACACACAAGCCCTTTCAGTCGATTTTCAAGTACAATTGCAAGACATACTTTGACAGCCATGGCGTACAAAAAAAAAAAAAAAACCTCATTGTCGTAAGATCCATAAAAACACTACTATTAAGCTTCCTTTTCCACATAGTTAGATCAATGCCAAAGGAGAGCTACCCATATTACAACTGTGAGACAGGTAAAAAATTTATGTAACGGACTATTTACACATGCACTTCAAGCAACAACAAGGATGAATACCTACGTTCGCTCACGAGCTCTATATCTAGCATGGAAATCAGCCGGAATGCATCGAACGTCAATAACTGATATATCACCTTCACTTTTCTGACATAGAAATAAACAAACCATTCAGAATTTGATCATTCTTACTAAAACCAAAAGTTCTTGGCACGGCACAAATTTACTTCTATGCATGCAAGCTGGATTATGTTTACTTGTTAATTTGAAAAAAAAAAAACGAAAGGAAAGACAGAAAAAAAAAAAGACTCAAATATTACAAAAAAAAAGACGAGCATGCTCTTCTCAAAGGTTTAACTTGCAAACAACAAGCATCTGGCAACTATAGCAAAGCAATCAGTCAACTGACACCATCTGATGTGTGACATTGGGCCTCAGTGAATCGTCCTTTCGAGCACGAAGCTAACAGGAACAATAACAGTCCAGTAGTATGAGCTGTGTGCCCATTGAAACAGGTTACAGCATAAGATGAAGAGTTAGGCACGGCTTTCAGAAAGATGAAGAGAGAAAAGAAATTACAGATATGGTCAGAAAGCTCCAACAATAAAGTTGACACTTTCACTTCAAAAGAATCCTCAACTATTCTCTGGCACCAAAAGATAATGGCTAAATGTGAAAAGTCAGACTAACTACAAGTGACCGCTATAGTGATAATGGGGAACTAAAAAGATGAGGACCTGCAAAAAAGGGAAAAAAGAAGAAGGAAGAAGACCTGCAAAAAATGATTCACAGCTCGCCTGACCACTTGAGGTTCATGAGGCGCCAACTGCATTAAAACGAAAAGAAAACATCGTAAGGCTCAAATCTCAATCGAAATAATTCAAATGAAATGTCGATAAATTGCTGGAAGAAGATGACATTTTCTTAAGTACAACAACTGATAATGATGCGGGACTAATCATGACTAAGTCCCTCAACAAGATTATCACAAAAGTCTGAGGTATATCACAAGATACAACTTATACCACTCAGTCTGAAACACATGTCTTTATGTGAAAGATGACCCACCACTACTCCAGGCTTTCTTTTGCTGATCCGTTCCACGTCTACATGGCAAACATTGGACAGAGCGTGAACTCCTGCATCCTACAGATAGAGAACGACAGAGAACAATTGGAAACCCAGGACATGCGATATGCATAAAGCATCAATCTGGAAGAGATGTGAACACAGAGTGTGAAGAAGAAAAAAACTTACGGTTCTACTAGAACAGAAGACTGAAACTGGCTGACCAATGAACTTTTGAAAAGCCTCCTATGACAATGAACAAGTTAGTAAACCAAGAAAGCACTAATTTCCCACGAAAGTACATAACAAAATAAGCGAGAAATGTAAAGAGAAGAAGAAGAAGAAAATGAAAGCGTCTGCTCTGAAGCAACCAGGATGTAGGAGGACCTCAAGAACGCCGACAACCGTTCTGCAATTAGGCTGCTTCTGCGATCCCGAAAAGCGAGTCCCTATGTACTCAATTGCTATCAAGTAGCGCTGTACTCGAGGGTTTTGGTTCATGGGCCGACTTGCAATGCCCGATTCCGGTGGCTGCTGCGATTCTTCTTCTGCTACTCCTTCGTCACCGGAGCACTCGCTCTTCGCTATTTTGGACGGTCTCTCTGAACTCTCGAAGGCACGGTCGCGAGCGGATTGCAGATTTCCCGTCATCTTCTCATTGATGATCTCGCTCTCCCCCGGCGACCAAACAGCCGCGACGGCGATGGGTCTGCTTTGGGGTGGTTTTCCCGAGCAGGAGATTGTTTGGGCAGAGGATCAAACTTATGCCTGAACCCGGCGTAGTTTAGTAACCCGAAACAGGAGCAAGACAACATCAGCCCTTGTCCCGAATGGTTTATCCATGTCGACCAAACAACATCCAAGAGATCCACGTGGCTCCGAGTAGGCTAATCAGATACTTACCAGTTACCCGGAACCGCTTCATCAAATTACCGATTACAGTCGATACTTATATTTAATTAGTGAAGAATTGATAATATACTTTCAATATACTTATTTAATACTTACAGGACAAAATTAGTAATCACTCACATATGAATGTTCCTATTCATAGATATGCGTACGAAAACTCACTAGTAATTAGCATGGGACGAGTTACGACTTTTATACATTATAAGTTAACAATAAATTAGAGAGATTACCGTCTTTCTGCAACGATTTTGAAAAAATTACTAATCATAGATAAGTCGGAATAGAGAAATTAATATCTATATAAGATCAGACGCTCGTAGTCGTAGCTACATTTTCAATGTATTAGAACTAGATGATGTAGTAGATACACGGTTTAATACAACGAAATTGCCTGTAAAAACTTGAACATCTCCAGCAAAAAGTCAACTCTTAGTCATGCGTACACAACATTGTCCCACTGTGTGAAGTTCCTCCTAAGCCGAGCCATCCCAACTTGTATGTAACCAATCCAGAAACAAAGATATCAGCCAAGAATACATATCTAATTAATTTGCACATTTCAAAACCCAACAACCATTATAATTAGAGACACCCACCCACAATCTCTCCCATCTAACGTTAACACCGATTGACAATTCTTACACCAGAGGATCGAGCTTGAACTGGGTGCTGCTTTTATCTTTCTCAGGACTCGTGTAATCGCGGGATTGTGCGACCGAGGACGACGGGGACTGGCGGTCCGGCGAGTGACGCGGGTATTCAGAGAGCATCTGAACCACCTCTCTCATGGTGGGCCGCTCGACGCTGTTGTCCTGGACACAGAGCATGGCGATGAAGAACAGATGCGTCGCTTCGTCCTTGGGCACCGCCTTCAGCTTGGGATCGACGACGCGGGTGAAGTCCTCCTTGCGGCAGCCGGTCGTCTTCTTGCTCCACTGCACGATGTCCACGCCTTCCCCGAAGTCCCCCACCGGGCGTCGGCCGGTCAAGAGCTCCAGCAACACGACGCCGAAGCTGTAAACATCGCTCTTCTCGTCCACCCTCAACGTGTACGCATACTCTGCAAAGCAACAAAGGGACAACAAGATGCACAGTGAGAGAGAGAAACCCTTTACACGTAAGTGAGTGGGGGCTGAATACAAAAGAAAGAAAGGTGGAGGTGGGGGTGGGGGTGGGGCAATCTCAATCTCCATACGTATCTTGGCATCAATGGATGTGCGATTGTCTGATTGCTTTTCGCGAAACTCAAAGCCATGTAACGTTAGTAGTCCATCAGAGTCATCAGACTCTTTAATTTGACTCACAAGGAGAGAAAGAGAGAGAGAGAGGGATCAGAGTCTTGGTTGGTCCCCACATACTGGTGGTACTGAATGTTGTAGAAGGATCTGGGTCTTAAAGACAAGGCTGCTCTCTGCTCTGGTGTGATAACCCAAAAAATTCCATAGTACTGGACTGGACTGGACCACTAAGTCGCTTATGTTGTTATGCTTGTTCACGTAGTAGCACAAATCACGAGTTCTTTTAGAGCACAATGGTATGATGCGACGTGTGATTTCTGATCCTCTGGTAAGTGGAGAATCACAAGTCAAACCACATCATCGAATTGCTTCCAGGACTTGGCTTCTAGCAGTTTGTCTAAATATGTGCAGTGCAGATGTTCATGTTCTGCTCAACCGAATTCTGAGTCAGTTCAAGCTCCCTAATCTCAGTGATTAGGGACCCAAAATGATCCCTCAGTGCCCATCTTTCGCGATGGGATTTGCGCATCCGACTTGACGGGCCATCCGCTGAAGTTTTATGGATGACCCTTCAGAGTCTGAGGGTCTGATTTCACTCATGTTTAACTAACTTAACTGACAATGTCCCTTAATAGATGCTGTGTTGTGAAGGTTTAACAGAAATGGGAAATGTGATGCGATGCAAGAGGCTGTTAATTTGAGTGTTAAATACCAGGAGCAATGTAGCCATATGACCCTGCTATTGCAGACATGCATTCGGATGCGCCTCCTTCCACCAAGTATTTTGCTAGGCCGAAATCTGCGACGTGTGCCTCAAAGCTCGAATTGAGGAGAATGTTGTTCGACTTCACGTCTCGGTGCACGATCAACGGGGAACAATCGTGGTGAAGATAGCACAAGCCTTTAGCAGCTTCGATAGCGATTTTGTACCTTAAATTCCACCCCAGGAATGTGCCTCTCTTCCCGTGTAATGCCTCCCCTAAGCTGCCATTTCTCATGTACTCATAAACCAACAGATTGGCTTCCTTGTTCGAGCAGAATGCTAGCAACCTCACTATGTTTCTGTGCCGGATGTTGCCTAGCGTTTGAATTTCCGCTCTGAAGCCGTGATCGTGGCTGTGGTTGCCAAAGCCCAGAAGCTTCTTCACCGCGATTTCGACCCCGTTTGGCATTTTTCCATGATACACAATCCCAGCTCCTCCTCTCCCAATCACGTTGCCGTCCTTCACACATTCAAGGATGTCGGAAACAGTGAAGGCCAGTTTCTGGAATGCTGTCATCTTCCACGAGCCAGAACTGCTTCTTTTGAATGACTTGGCCTTCAATATGGCGGCAAGAGCAAATACCAGAGAGCACATCAAAAGCCCGAGGGCACAAATCAACTTGAAACGTGTAGTGCTTTTGCTGGGCTTGCTCGTGACAGTGGTGAAATTGCAAGGATTGTTTATGAGAGAACCACAGAGCAGGGGATTGCCAGCAAAAGAAGAGGCGTTGAAGAAAGCGAATTGTCCCGACTCTGGAAGCTTACCAGAGAAATCGTTGAAGGAGAAATCTGCTGTTGTGAGGCTCTTCATGTTACCAATTGCTTTTGGTATCGCTTGGTTCAGGTGGTTTCGTGATACGTTCAAGTAATTGAGGATGCGGATGTTAGAGATATCAGGTGGGATGAAGCCAGAAAGGTTATTTTGGCTCAAATCAAGGAAAGTGAGATGGTCACAATTTCCGATATCTGGTGGAATCTCACCTGAGAGCGTGTTCTGGCTGAGATCAAGCTTCAGTACTTGATGCAGCTCACCGATGGAAGAAGGGATTGGACCGGAAAACTGGTTTCCGCTGAGTAGAAGGATCTGGATGGAGGAGTAGTTGGCCAATGAAAATGGTAAAGCGCCCGAAAGTTGGTTGTTCGATAGGTTGAGCTGGCCCAACAAGGCAGGCTTCGAGGAGCTATTGCCGTTTTCTGACAATGTTCCTGATAAGTAGTTACTTTGCAGCTCCATCAGTTTCAGCTGAGGCAGGTAGATGAAGCCGCTAGGAATGCTTCCATTCAGGTAATTTTGCCCCAACCTTACCCTGACAAGGCTGGAACATGTCCCTAGACCTTCCGGGACAGGCCCGAAGAGGAAGTTCTTCAAGAGGATCAATATCTCGAGCTGATTCGATGAGCACAAGTCTGGAGGGATTGTGCCGGTTAATTTGTTGGACGACAGATCGAGCAGTTGAAGCTTTCCATTTCGGCCAAGATTCTCTGGAATTGTACCTGTGAAGTTATTCATCCACAAGGCAAGCGTTTCCAAGTCCGGCAAATCAGCGACATAGTCAGGAACTGACCCGTGCAATCTGTTCATGAAGAGGTTGAAAAGCTTTAGCCTTGTGAGATTGACAAGCTCGAACGGGATCTCTCCAGTAAGCCCATTGTCGGAGAGATCGAGATTCACCAAGTTCGTCAAGTTCCCCAGCTCCCTGGGGATTGGACCAGACAGGAGATTGATATGCAAATACAACGTATCGAGCTCCTTCAAATTTCCCAATTCCCTCGGTATCGGACCATCCAATCCACAGGAGGAAATATCCATGTGAACTAGACTTACCAGTTTCCCAAACTCTTTTGGAATCCCACCTTCGAAGACGTTAAAGTAGCCTAAGTAGATCTCTCTTAGATTGGTGAGATTGCCCAGCTCAACCGGAATGACTCCGCGTAGATCATTTCCCGCCAGAGAGAGGAACTCCAACCCCACAAAATCCCCGTAAGTCTCTGGAATTCTTCCATAAAAGTAGTTGCCCCCCAGATTCAAGTGCTTAAGTCTCTTCAGGCTGGGAATTCCAAGTGGAAGGAAGGCAGTGAGGTTGTTGTTGTAAGCATCAAACACTTCCAAGTTCACTATAGTTGAGTAGTTCCAGTCCAAGCTGCCACTGAACTGGTTGTTCGAGATGTTGAGAAGCTGGAGATTACTCAAGTTTGCAACCGTGATGGTACCCGTGAAGTTATTTCCGGCGAGAGAGAGCTCGACCAGGCAATCCAATCTTAATATGACAGGTGAAACTGAGCCATACAGATTTAAGTCCGTCAAGTCGACTGACACGACGCGTCCCCTGGAGCATCTAACTCCGGCCCACGAGCAAACTGAGGTTGGATTCGAGGCATTCCAACTGCTTAGAGTCGGTTCTGTGTACTCAAATCCCTGTTTCAGTTCAAGTAAGGCATCGAAATCACCAACCGAATAGGATGAGCTCGTCCGAGACAGAAAAAGAAGGGCCAAAACAAAGAGCGGGAACATGTTGAGTTCCTCGGGAAACTGTTTTCAAGAAAGCAAAGCGTGGAAATACTTGAAGCGAAGAGAAGAGGATTTAAGGGGTAAGCCGATAACGGTATCTTTGGCAAAGGTGGAAAGAGGGAGGGGAACCTGAGAAACTTCAAGTGTGTGTAGGGTTAAAGAAGGAGGCATCCTCAAGAAAAGAGCCTTCATATGTAAGGATGAAGCCGATCCTCGCCTTTCTTTTTCCTCTATGTTGCTTTTCCTTTTATCTGCCTCTATGAGGAGGAGGAGAAGAGAGAAGATTGATGCTCTCCTAAAAATAGTCTGCTTCTTTAGGCAAAGGCAAAAGAGAGAAAGAAGGAGAAGCAGCAAAAGAAGAAGCTATGGAGGGTCCATGAAAATAACGAAAATTATAAAAATAAGGCCGTTGGCTAACAGAAATTCAAAGTTCTGATTTAGGGGAGGAAAAGTAAAAGTTGATATCCTTCCTTTTATTTGTTTGTGCCAAAATTCCATTTAACATTTTAACAAAAATAAGGCCCCTCTCTTTACTACTTTGAATGGGAGATGATAGAATTGCACTTTCAGTCATCTGGGTTCTGGTCAAATTGTCCTCATACTTCTGTTAAATCACTGATCTATATTTTACAGTTAGTTAAATTGGCATTGGATCTTTAAAGAGAAAAGCAGATCACCATAGTTTGCTCTGATGTGAAGAAAAAAAGACTAGTTTTGAAGGTGTGGCAGACCTCATTTGTTAAAGAGGTAGATCAGATGATCTGTAACACAAGAAAGACCAGATTTTGAAGACAAAGAAGAAGGAATTGGACAGGATAAAGCAACCAATGTATACACTGTCTAACCAAGAACACTGAGTCCTGCGGCGGAATGATGATGGACAGCATGAAGAGAACAGTATGTCATGTATCTCAAAATTCCCTCATTCTTTATCTGTGCGACAGCACGGGCTCGACGCGTTTGCGCCTTTACGAATATGTCCCGGTGCATGGATCATCGTTCAAATTATCAGAAGACTCGGACTTAATCATCTGTCGGCGCACAGCCACTCATTTGGCTCTACGGTCACTGGAAACTTTGTGCCTGCAACAAACAGATGAAGTTGTAAGAAGTAAAAGACCGTGATTATTGTAAAATCATTACATTGTTTGGAATGATCAGAATAGAATTATGATGTAAAAGATGGGGTCGCAGGGCGAGAAAAGGAGGGACGAGCCAGTGTGCTTTATTTTTTCCCTTCAGCTTTATTTTTTCCTTCTTCCTTGCCCCCACATAGCTGGGACCAGCTCTTCTCTGTGATGAGCATCCGTTTAAGCTTTAACAAAAGAAGGGAATAGTCTTAAAGAGAGAGAGGACTGAGAAAAGTAAAAGCAGAGAGAGAGGCATTTTGCTTTTGTTCTTCCACTTCAAAAGAAAGCAAAGAATAATCCACGACCCTTCTCTCTTCACATGGAAAAGAGTGCTCTTGTATTAACTTGGGAACTCCATGAATCCTCTTTAAAATGAAGCAAACCTCGTGCATGGGAAACAGTGCTCCTGTATTAACATATGAAAACTCTTTGGATGGTCCAACTTGAAATGTCCCTGTCTTTCTTATTGATGGCGAGGTCTGCCCTTCCGAAGGGTCACTGTCTCGCTGTGTGCTTGACTCTCTTGTATTGTGGGTGCGGAACGCTCTGTTTTGGACTCTCAAGGCATACGCCCCGGGTGGCGAGTACAGTCGAGAAGACGATGGACCTTATTGTCGTATCCGCTCGAACATCTTTGATAACCATTCAAATCAAATAATGGGCAGCAACTATCAAATGCTTTAGATCTTTGTGGAGTCAGCAAATTCATGAAGAGAGCGACGGGACCGGTAGCTGCTAAGATATTGTAAGCCATCCATATGCATAGGACAAAACATGATTAAGACGGTTGATTCCGCATAAATCTGGTATGACAATGAATGAGACCCGTACTAGACATTTGCTTTTTATATATGTTGGCGATTGAATTCACAGAGTTTCAAATCGACGTGATCTCAACACACATGCGAACGGCGAGCACCCCAAAGTAGCATCTTGTGAACTTACTTTTACAAGCGAACCATTCTAGTGGAGTAGAGCTAGAGATTACTGTTCCTCTGGGCTATGCTCATGGTTCACTAAAGGACACATTGACATTACAGGATACCAAAAATATGCAAGTGGCGTCGCCGATGACATAACGTCACAAGAAAGCGATGAGACGTGATCGAAAATTTCCGCTTTTTCACTAGATGAGCATCTGTGATGCTGATGTACGTATGGCTGTGTGGTCAGGTCCTCAGGAGGGTCAATTTTTCCAGAGCTAGCTCTAACTACAAGTCTCATGCCACCACAGATTGCCCGGAAATAGCACATGATAAATGCAGAGGAAGACAACCGCACCCCACTCTACCCATAAGACCCAAAAAAGAAAGTAAGCAGTATTGATTGAAATGCACCCCAGCACCCCCAACTCAATTGTAAAACCCAACACTTGGTCTTGGGATTTATAAATGCTCTGTTTTTTGGGTTTTTCAGAGCTGCAGAATCTTAGGGTACAGACAGAGACAGGGTGTGTCTGTAGCACATTGGTAGGGTGAGTGTAAGAGATGACAATAGGTTCCGAAGTGGGGTTGCATTGCATTCATCAACAGAGAAAATGATATGAAAGTGGTAGAGTCAAACGATGAGATGATGATACAGGTGAAATTGATAGGAGCATCATAGGGAGTGAGTGGGCACTAAATATGTTGCACCAGTCCTCACTCACTTTGAGACTCGGACCCAGCTCAGCTCCCTAGGCTGCTAGCCTCTCTCTGGCCTTCCCACTCCACTGCTTTTAGCAGCCCAAAGACAACGCTACACCCTTACAAAAAGGAGAAAAAGAGAAAGGGAAAAGAAGAAAGAAAACTTCCACCGCTGCTCATCACCTTTGGCTCTAGTTATGTATGTCTTTTACTAAACTTGCCTTTTCTTTCGTCCAACCCATGATCGACTTAGTGGTTATAGAATGAGTTTGTGTGTGGGTGTGTGTGGATTTGCCTCAACCCATACTGGTTTGATTTTTCAACCCCCGAATATACAAATTTCATGGTTAGGACCCCAATTCAATTTGCACTTTGCCAGTAACAGCTTTTGGGTGACTGTGAGAATAACAACATATTTTAGGCCACGAATTTTTTAATCTCACAGTGGTTTAATAACTGACACATAATCATTTCTCTTTCAATTTTGGCCCCGCATCTTACCTAATTTATGCGGCTAAAAGGGTATTTCATGAAACTTGAGTTTACTAGTTGAGATGGTTTTTTCGTCACAAAAGAATCAACCCGAGAATGGACAAGTGTATGGTCTAATCAGAGGGAAATCTAGAAAATTTTCCATAGTTACTAGATTTCTTATGTCGTTAATAAATTTTTTGCATAAGTGTACTGGAAGTTCTAAAACTTGTCATGGAAGTGCATTTGAGTTTCAAAACTTGTAAAAAGTGCAATCAAGTGCTAAAACATGTCAAATTTGTGCAATCGAGCCAATCCCTTGACTCCATCCAATTTGGCTAATGAAAAATGCTGTCATGGCTTTTTTATTATTATTCTCTATCCTATGTGGCGCTGACATGACTAAAACGACATCGTTTTGGTCAAAATTTAATGTTTTTAATACAAATTTTATTTAGGTAAAATTAAAAATTAACAAATTTTAAAAACAAAAAACAAAAAGGTGGGGGGGAGAGAGAAGGAATATGCAGGCTATGGCTAAACAAATTTTAAAAACAAAAAACAAAAAGGGGGGGGGGGGGGGGGGGGGGGGGGGGGGGAAGAGAAGGAATATGCAGGCAATGGCTTGTAGCCATCGTCGCCCCTCCATCGCCGGGAACGGGGGAATGGTTGGCAAGGGTCATAGAGCCCTGTCCAAGGCTGACAACCCTCGTCGACCGCAGGCAAGGTCGGGACCCTTCCCCATATTGGGCGAGGGTCATCAATCCTCTACCAAGTCAAGCCCGAGGGCCACCACTGGCGGCGGACGACCATAACTAGTAGCCCTCGGCCAGACTTGTACATGCCTTCACCCACGGTCGGTGAGGGAGCCAGCGCCCGGTGACCCCCGTCGACCATTCCCCTACCATTGCCAGCTCTTTCTAACAATGGTGGGGTGGCAACGAGGGTCGACCATTCCCCTACAAAATTTTGCTTGTTTTTTTTATATGTAATTTTAAATAAAATCTGTCTAAAAAATCAAATTTTGACAAAAGCAACGTCATTTTAGCCACGTTAGCGAAATTGGATGGAGTTAACGGAAGGAATTGATCGTATAAATTTGACAAGTTTTGATACTTCCGCACTTATCCTTAAATTTTAATACTCATTCTTTGATAAATGATCACTATGAGTCAAACTCAATAGAATTTGATCAATCCTTTTTTCTATCATTAAGGTGGAAAACTGAACCAAGAATTCTCTTTCTTTATCATCAATCGAATCACTGTTCGCCATCAAGGATTCGATTTTATCATCGCAATCCCCGTTCACATTTTTTCTTTTTCTTATCAATGAATAGATCTTTGCTTGTGGTAAAATAGTATCACAAATAACTTGATTGTCAGGCAATGTGCTAGTAACTTACCAAAACTATAAAGGTATTACCAACTTTCAATTGAATTAGTAAGGAGGAAATTGCCAAAAAAAAGTCCTAAATTTATTGCAATTGTGCAAATTCAGTTCTAAACTTTTTTTTTTTTGGCCAATTCAGTCTTAAACCTTTTGCATTTGTGCCAATTCAGTCATTCCGGCCAACTTTGGCCTGTCAGCGCTGACATGGACGCCGATCGGCAACGACGTGGCGCTGTCGGTGCTGACGTGGTAGTTTTTTTATTTTTATTTATTTGTTTGTTCTTTCTTTTCTGTCTTTCTTTTTCTTCCTTCTTCCTCTACAGTCGTCGGCCTTGTCCAGCCATAGGACAAAGTTGGCGAGGCTCACCCTCACCCAAAATCTGGTGAGGGTTGACCTCCCTAGCTTCGGCCTCTGGTGAGACGATGACGATTAGAGGACGTGGGGTTGCAAGTAAAGGTGGCATTTTTACAAACACTCAAGGTGCATTGAGTAGAGACATCGTCTCGCCAGAGGCCGAAGTTGGCGAGGTCGGCAAGGTCGACCCTCGCCAGACAGGGTGAGGTTGCCCCTGCGAGGTGAGCCTCGTTCGGCTGGCAAGGTTGGCCCTCGCTAGATTCCGATGAGGGCGAGCCTTGGCCGAGGCCAACGAGATCGGCCCTCGCTGGCTCTCATCTGTGGCTGGTCACTAGCCTTCGACAAGGTCGGCGACTACAGAGGAAGACGGAAGAAAAAAAAAAGAATGAAAAAGAAAAATGAAAGAAATAAAAATAAAAAATACTAAAAAATATTAAAATTTTCCACGTCAGCTCCGATCCGCCAAAGTTTGCCAGAAGGACTGAATTGGCATAAATGCAAAAAGGTTTAGGACTTAATTGGTACAATTGCAATAAGTTTATGACTTTTTTGGTAATTTTTCAATTACTAAGTTATCAATTTCTTTGAAATTTCACAAAGTGTCATTAGTGAATTACCAACATTATAATAAACTTACCAATATTCCAATAAGTTAGTAACTTCTCTAACTTCTTTGAATTTTTGTAAGTGCTGTTAATAAAATATGAACCCTACAACGAATTTACCAATATACCAACAAATTAGTAAAATAACAACATTACTGGTCAATAAACAATTGCTTGAAATTTTAGCAAATTATCAACCCGCAAGGAATATACCAACATTTCACTAGTTTAGTAAGTTGCCAATTTTTCGAAACTTTACAACTTCGATTAAGTAAACTACCAACACCACATATAATTTACCAAAATGTTAAAAAGTTAGTAAATTTGCAACTTCTTTGAAATTTTATAAGCGTGGTTTGTATAAATACCAACCCTATAAGGAATTTACCAACATCCCAAAAGTTTAGTAAAATTGCAAACTTATTTCACATTATAAAGTGTGGATATAAATCGGCGAACTACCAAATTATTTGAAATTTTACAAGTGTCGTTAGCAAAATACCATCCCTATAAGAAATTTACCAACTCCTCTTCAAATCAGTAAATTATCTAACTTCTTTCAAATTTCGCAAGTGTGGCTAGTAATTTATCATGAAGAATTTAACAACTTGCAAGTATTTTACAAACTTAACTAGTGTGGTCAGTACTTTGAACGACATTAACAATGAATATACTAATATGCAAATGTTTACTTCTTGGCGTTTGTAACCAATGCAACTTTTTGCCAGTGTGCCAGGGTCCTTAATCAGTTACCAGCATTCAGATGAATTTACTAACGTTTAGGTGATTATGATGAACTGACTTTCAAAATGTAAATAGTTATGTATCAATTATGTGCTAGGTAAATAGTATATTGCTACATTATTCTATACTACATCAATATATTTACATGAAAGAACCAATATTATTTTAGAAAATAACATGTTGTAGTTGCAATACAATAATCTATATTATTTGATAAATATGACACTGCTGAAAAATTCTCTTTTAGAATTTGATCGATTTATGATTGTAAGAAGAGTCATTCTTTTTTCCACAGGGTGCACTTGTATTGTGTGCACTATGCGTTTGTGCAAAGTTGAACACACATGACCTGCATAGTGTTGGCTTGGATGGAAAGGGTGTTTGTTCATTAACTTGTGATCTTAATTGATGGCTTGTTTGGAGCATTCTAAGTAAAAAAATTTAATGCATCGGATAGATGTGGTGGAGTGCTCCCTAACATCGCTCAATGAGATGAACTAGTCGAAGTGTGCAAAAACTATCTCGAAAACCATGTGATCTTCAAATAAAAAGAAGTTGAAGAGATATGTATAAATATAAAAAGAAATAAATTCGGAGTGACCTCAAGAAGAGAAGTGAATAGCTATTTTGTGAGTTGAGAGAATGGACGATGTATGGACACTGACTATTAGTTAACTCTACTGAATTGGATAACTTATTTGTTCCATTTTTCCCAATTTCAGAAAGAATAACAAGTGAGATGAAAAGAATGATTCGACTCAATAATGCGAATGATGAAAGAGACATAAACAGGAACAAAAAGCATTATATTGTGAAATTGTCAATAGGTCCTAACTCGCGGGGCATGTTTGGATAGAGTTTTACTTTTTCTTAGGGCATATTTGGATAAAGTTTACTCATTTTTACTTTTTTTTTTTGATATCATAACGCCTGATATTTTCATAATATATAAATGTCTACATGTATAATTATATCTTTTTTTCAGCATTTTTTTTTTAAATTTTGGATGATATTTAACTATTGGTAGGACATCAAAAAGTTGCATTTTTACATTTTGAGAAAACAAGCAAGCCCTTGAAAAGTTTGGGTCAATTCGGGCTATGGGGCTTCAAATGTTGCATTTCAAAGAGACTTGCAAAAGTGCAAATTCATAATAATAATAACGACGGCGACGATAAGTTTTTGTCTTGGAAAGAAGAAAAAGAAGATAAATTCACTATAATGTTGGTAATCTACTAATTGTACCTATAAATTTTGAAAGAAGTTGGTAATTTACCAAAATATTGGTTTGAAAAATTGGTTACGAAGGCTTGCCAAATTTTAAAGAAGCTGGTAACATACTATATGATGGAGATTGGTAATATTCCTACTAATGATAGGATTTAATTTACCACACTTGTAAAACTTTAATGAAGCGGGTACGTTACTAATTTAGTACAATGTTCGCAAATTCATTATAGTGTTGAGTAATATCAACTGTACAGTTTTAAAGGAATTGGTAATTTCCTAATTCATTTGGACGTTTATGAAAAATTCATGGGAATTTCGATGAAGTTGATAATTTACTAATTCATTGCGTCAGTAGATTTCTCATAGTGTCGTTTGTTTACGAACTACGCTTATCGAATTTGAAATGAGTTGGTAACTTACCAATTTATTAGAAGGATAGCAAATTCCTTGTAGGGTCGGTAGTTTACTAATTACAATTACAAATTCTCAAATAAATTGGTAAGTCATCAAATAATTGCAAAGGAGTTAGTAATTTGCTAATTCGTTTGGACATTGGTAAAATCTTAATAATGTAGGTAAATTACTAACGGATTACTTGACAAGCAAGTTAAAGTTGAATTTTCTTACTATATTGAAATATTAGAAGCAACTTCAAGTACCTACTGTCACGGATTTTTTTTTTTTGTAAATTTCACACTCATGGGATGCTAGAAGTTCACATCGAACACGAGCTTGGCTTGATGATTAATCGAAATCGAATCATCTGATTTCAAGTTGAGCTCAAGTTCAAACTACTCAAATATCCTGTTGGTTTAAGCTCGAGCGCGAGCTCATAATACTCAACTCAATAGGCTCACTGCCCATGGAGCTTCGACTATTCTTTTAGAAAAATGTTTACTATATATAAAGATACAAAAATCCTTAAAATTATATGGCAAAGCCTATTAAGCTCAAGCTCAAGCTCATTTCTAACTTGATTGCAATAGAGTGGAGCTCGAATATCTCGATCTTATGTTGGAGTCAAGCTCAAATAAATAAATAAAAACTAAATACTCGATCAAACTCAAGTAAAGTTTCGAGTATCAAGTATGCGAGTGGACTAAGCTTGAATTTGTAACTATATATGCTTAGACCAGTCTTGATTGCACCCTTATCAAAGATGGACACATAAAAGTAAGATAAAGAGTATATATACTGAGCGTAGAAGTGGGAAACACCTCGGATAGATTTGTCTTCGAACTCGATGAATTCCCCTGCAGCCATTTATTATATTTAAAGCTTGATACCCACCAAACCATCTTTTCCTCTCTCTTTCACGGCATTGAATCAAAGCATGAGATCTTTCCCTTTCTTAATTCGCGTTATGGGGTCAGTATATCTTTCAAGATTTGCATGGGATTTGACGTAACCGGTTCTCCACAAAAAAAAAAATTGTGAAATGTCTTTCTCAAGAGATTCTCGTGCGTGCCATGGATTCTTCTGACCTTCTTCTGACACTAAATCTCGTAAACCTGCGATCAACCAGGATCAAAGACGCTAAAATATTACCGGCTGCATGGTTAAGTTTTGTCCTCTTGTATCTAATAAAGCTCGGCGCTTCGTTTTGCTCCACATGCATCCTCGTGCTTTCTGCATGGTAAAAGATAGGTATTGCTTTTGGAAGTTTGTGTATTTCTAGACATACCCCTCATCTTGGACAGGACCGGGTTCAAATGTTGCTTCCAAGTGTGCAGGTCGAAAACAAGACAATAGAGTCCAAACTATATTTGGACTGGTAGAAAGCTCTCTTATGCAGCTAGATTGCAGCTGCTTATTAGCTATGTTGGTTAGGGTATCGTATCAAATAGTGTGATTATGGCTTTCTTATGGAAGGGAGACAGCTCTGATGCCAAAAGGAGCAAAGGTGAGCTAAGATGCTATTTGTTTCACCTGTAGAAGGAAGGGGAGACTTGGACTTAAGAAGATTGAGCAACGGAATGAAGCTGGGTCCATCTGGTCTGGGTTGCTTGGTTGTCTGTTCACAAGACCAAGGATTTGCCTATTCTACCTAATGCATAACCTTTCATTTGGAGGAAGACCCCATCTCGAGGAGCATGTCATCGGGCAATGCGAAATCGGCTTTTATCCAGCACGTCGAATGACACATCTCCAGGCCCACTACTGAATCCTTTGCATTTTTATAATGCAGAGGCTGCTGATGTTATGGAGGGGAGAAGAGAAGACTGGTATTTGTTTGCCTCCTCCTCTGGCAGAGGGAGATTTGTTTAGATTCACACCAAGTTACATCATCAGGCGATAACCATGGACAAAGGTGGTCAGGTGATGGATGTAGTAAAAAGAGAGGATGTCCCACGGTTGACATTATGAGAATTGACCTTGCGAGGACGGGTGGGATCTTCATCACCAAAAGCCATGCAAGAACGCACAGATGGTGGAATCCAAGTCACCATTGTCCACTTGCAGTCCCTTTTCTCTTTGTATCTGCAATCAATGTCATTCATTGCACCCCCCCTTCCTTTGCATTTTCCTTCTCCAAGGGGTATCGATGCCCTCTCTCTTTCAATTATGTCATGTTTCTTCAATCCATTATTGCTCCTTCCTACCACGTATCGCCCACCAATGATGGCCTTAAAAAAGAAGAAGAAATAGAGTTAAACAACCATAGTATAATGAGATGGATGTTAGAAATGAACCCTCTTCTTCATTTTGGGCTTGTAAGAACGTGAACTTCCTATAATTTTCATATTCTACGTTATGTCGAGGAGGTAAGATGAGTTGAGGAGAGCGGTCGGTACACTCGAATCCAAGAGCACGTTACTGGGTGACTTACCTGATATTATTCACTATTGTGCTAGCGATAAAAGAGTCCTACTAGATTGATTCGATTTGTTGGACTCACATGAAATCTCATACATTTTCCATACTTTTTTTTATTACGAAGAAATTAAAAATTCTGGTAATGTTAATTTAACTGCACTTATAGTATGTTTCCTCGATCCAAAAAAAAAAAAAAACATTTCCGATTCCTCTTGACTAATTTTGATTGGAAGTTGGAATCATTAGTGCATGGATTGGACCTAAGCAAGGATACTTGCTGTTTGATCCGTGTCTCGAGAAAGCCCAAATGACTAGGCCCATTTATCATGGGCTCATTTATTTGCAGGCCCAGAATACGAACTGCGCTAGCTTGGGAAAACCCTAAAAAGCCAATTCTAGGTTCCGGGATCCAACGGACAGTACCGAGTAGAAGTTCGATCGTAGCCGTTGACACGAGATCGCTTGCACATGATATAAGAGCGGCACCCTGTGAAACCCTACCGATCGTGCTTCGTTGCTGTAAGTGCCGCTCACCGAGAGGAGCTGCCTTTTGCGAGCCGAGGTACTTCGGTTTAGATTTTCATGCTTAGACGACTGTAGGTCACTTTTGATCTTATAATTATTAGGTTGTGGTCGATATATTGCTTTGTGGCTCGTCAATGTAGGTAGCTTCCAGGAATCGCAACCGTAAAGCTGCTCAACTATGTCTTTGGATCTGTATATAGAGTTCGCTTTTAGATGGTCGGAGATTGTATGGATGAAATCAACGAACTGGCGACTTGTGTTCTTATTGTGCTTGTTAAGGTGGAACCTGTAATGAGTTCTGACATGTGGTTGTAGTATGCTAACACTTACGAGTACCAGTCTCTGCAGATATCATGATTCAGGTGTTTGGTGCTTTCTATGTTAATGCAAGATTGGGTCTAGGTGAAAACAATGAGATATTAATATTAGACTCAGGACCTATGCTTTGAAATGAATTATGAGATGATATGTAGTTATGGGATCGTATTTTGCCAGAAAGTGGTCTGAAGATCAACGTATGTTTTGGAAATCCTCTCTTTGGCATGTTGGTCCATCACCTCTTCCAGCAAAGGTTGAAATGAAGTCCCCCAAAAAAATTAGTCAGAAATCAAGGCTGGAGTCTCAAAGGGGCTCATTTGCCATGACCCTAATCTGGGTTTTTGGAAAGAGATACCATTGAGCCAGAGAATTGGCATAGCTTCATGTCATAGGCCTTTGGTGGGGGCATATTTCGCATTTGCTGGAGGTGGTGGTGACAGGGCATGCTGGAGTTCCTTAATTAAGGTTTCAAGTTTTAGATCCCTACCTGCTTTTTATCTTTGTTTTCCTTTTGTTAAAAAAGAAAGGTTTTCAGTTTATCAGATTGTGTTGGTTTGACTTTCTTCTTTCGAAATTTATCAAGTCTAGATGCTTTTCATCCCAATACAAAGCTAATTTGCCCATCTTTTGAATATTTGGGAAATACTGTAATTTAAAGGCTGTAAGGTATGGTACCACAGTTCCTTATCAAGTGTTTAGTGCCCCCCATTCTCCAGGTGAATGAATTAATTCAACCAGTGGGCACCTGGTTGGAGCTAAATTTTCTGCACTTTCACCCAAGATTACAGGAGTCAAAGGAGCTATTACATTGGTTATTTTTTGTTCATGTATTACAGGCTTGGAAATCCTTGTTCTACGCAGTAAAATTGCATTGAGTTCATTACAATTGTTTGAGTTTCATTTTCATGAAATGTTAACCTGCTCTTAATGAGTTCTGCAGATTTTACCATTAAGAACGAAACATGTCTCATCGTAAGTTTGAACATCCAAGACATGGCTCTTTGGGATTTCTTCCTAGGAAGAGAGCCTCCCGCCACAGAGGAAAAGGTTTTTGATGCTTTTCCCTTATCTGCATAAGCGTTTTGAAGACTTGTGGTTTCTACAGTCCATCTCCATATGATATCATGGATAGAAGTTATAATCGGTTATACTGAAAACTTGAATTACTGACACAATAATTATCCACGATATACACTTCTGATGATGGATACATGTAGCTAGAAACCCTCAGCTTTTTGTTAAAGTTGTATTTGACACATAAAGTAGCAAGTTGGTGATTCGCTTGAGGTATTCTGTATGATACAATATAGTTCTATATTGGTGATGTAGTCATGCTCAAGTAGTAACATTTTGTTTATGTGGAAACAATTTAAATGACCGGCTTGTTGATGTTGTCTGCTATATCCTCTCATAACCACTCTATCATCCTATTCTAAATTGCTTCTCTTCTTCTAATTCTGAATAAAGTTCAATATCTGTTCTTGTTTTTATGTTGCAGTCAAGGCCTTCCCAAAGGATGATGCAACAAAACTGTGTAGGTTAACTGCCTTTCTGGGGTATAAAGCTGGGATGACTCATATTGTCAGAGAAGTTGAAAAGCCAGGATCCAGTGAGTTTTCATTTGTGCCCAATTAATTTGCGGTGCTCGTAGTAGTGCAAGAAATTGAATAAGTCTTGTCATATGGGAATTTTTCAGCAGTTTTTATATCATATACATAACAGATCTGCAGTATATCAAGATTCTTGTGTCAACTTGTTATTATTGCTAACAAGATGTAATAGTTACTTCATGTTGAGGTAAACCTTAAAGGTTGGAGGTAAACCTTAAAGGTTGGAGGTAATCAGTTTCTGAATTGAGCAAATCTCTTCACCACTTAACGTAGTTTACTGCAAATGTGATAGTCATTTGAAAAAAGCTTTCGAGTTAGTTTCTAGCAAAAGTTGCCTGATGCCCTTTGTTAATTGGTTTATGCAGAACTTCACAAGAAGGAAACATGTGAAGCAGTAACTGTGATTGAAACCCCTCCTATGGTTGTGGTTGGTTTGGTTGGCTATGTTAAAACCCCTCGTGGGCTCCGTTCTTTGAACACTGTCTGGGCTCAGCATCTTAGCGAAGAGGTGAAGAGAAGATTCTACAAGCACTGGTGTAAGTCTAAAAAGAAGGCTTTCACCAAGTATACTAAGAAATATGAATCTGAAGATGGGAAAAAGGACATTCAGGCGCAATTGGAGAAGATGAAGAAGTACTGCTCTGTCATCCGTGTTTTGGCCCATACCCAGGTGAACATTACTTTCTTTCTTTCTAAACTTGTAATCTTCTCCGATGCAATGTGAAAATTTGTGCATCTGATGGATTTGAATGGCTGCATGTGCCTTATGATATACGATTTGGGAATCTCCCTACTGTAGTGGGGTCCTTAATCAGCTGCTTCTTTCTAATTCTTAATGGTCTGATTGTGTAGATAAGAAAAATGAAGGGACTGAAGCAGAAGAAAGCCCATCTCATGGAGATTCAAGTGAATGGTGGGACTGTTGCCCAGAAAGTTGATTATGCTTATGGATTCTTTGAGAAGCAGATTCCAGTGGAAGCTGTATTTCAGAAGGATGAGATGATTGACGTCATTGGAGTGACCAAGGGTAAGGGCTATGAGGGAGTGGTGACCAGGTGGGGTGTAACTCGCCTTCCTCGTAAGACCCACCGAGGGCTTCGCAAGGTAGCTTGTATTGGGGCCTGGCATCCTGCTAGGGTCTCATTCACAGTTGCCAGGGCTGGTCAGAACGGTTATCATCACCGTACTGAGATGAATAAAAAGGTCTACAAGGTTGGGAAAGCGGGTCAGGAGGCTCATTCTGCTATGACTGAGTTTGACAGGTTTGTAAGCTTGTGCCTTGATTTTTTCCCCTTCCTTGTGTTGCTTACTTTCTTCACATTTTAGAGTCTCAAGAGACGGTCAAAGCATGACATTCTTACTCTACTTGAGGGATGTGATCGAACTGGGAGGGATACGTCTGATGTGGGGCTATTTATGTCTTGATTCTAGGACTGAGAAAGACATTACACCTATTGGAGGGTTTCCCCACTATGGTGTGGTGAAGGAAGACTACCTGATGATAAAAGGATGCTGTGTGGGCCCGAAGAAGCGTGTTGTCACGTTAAGGCAGTCCTTGTTGAAACAAACTTCCAGAGTGGCCATGGAGGAGATCAAACTCAAGTTTATCGATACGTCCTCCAAGTTTGGCCATGGTCGTTTCCAGACAGCACAGGAGAAGGCCAGGTTCTTTGGTAGGCTCAAGGCTTGATAGCTATAATCTAGAAGTGAGGATTTCTCGTTTGTCCTGTGCGGGGACGGACATTGGAGTTTGAAATATTTTGACTGCTAAATTCCATCGCTCTAGGAGTATTATTGAGCCTTGGAGAATATGAGCAATATAATGGACCGTTTGGTTCTCTTTTTTACTTCTTTTTGTTTAATGAGTTAGTCTACGGACAGTCAAGTGGCATGGCATCCTAAGGCTTGGATCCTGCCTATAGATTGGCACTCGCATCTAAGCCATATCTGGGAAACATGCCAAACTAGGGTCAACTGTCTACCTTCATTGATTGGGGTGGAATTCGATAAAGCATGATGTGATGCGAGTCCATCGGCGAGTCCATCCAGGACTCCCATCAACCAAGATTCAGATTCGGATAAGCAAAAACGACAGCACGTCAGCATCAACCTGTCATATCCTGCCTGCGAGCTCTCTACAGTCCCGACGTAACATTCCCATGAGAGAAAATGAACCATGAAATAAGAACTAGAGAGAGCGAGAGAGAGAGAGGTGGTGATGGTGATCTTACTTTAAACGTAAGACGAGAGAGAGCAAAGATGCTCAAGTCACATCATGGGGTTTCTGTCTTTTCCTTTTCCCCACCTCCATGGTTCAATTTCATGAGAATGTGGAAGCTAAATTGGTCATCAGGTTTAATAAACAAGATTATTCCTCGCTGGCAGAGAAGAATACAAGATTGCTTGAGATGGTGACTAAGGTCAGAAAAGAGGTAAGAAAATGTTTTATTATGCCTCTAAATCTTTTTTCATTCAGCATAATGTTGCGGACAGCTTATGCTTTCTTGTAATGTCAAGGGGGATGATGAGGAATGGGTCCCCTTCTGTCTTTTCGAAAATGTCTTAATATGCAAAAGAGGAATCACCATATTTTCACTATGATGAGATGACTTCCACCACTTCACGCAATTGATTAAGTGTGCTTGTATAGATTCAGTCTCTCTCAACTACTAAAATCGCAGCACAATGCCTATTTGTTTCCTTTTTCCTTTTTCATTTTGGTGTATTGGACCAAGATGCAGGCATGGTGATTGCCTTGTTGACAGAAGTCCTTATTTCATGGCACTTCCGAATGGCCTCTCTCTCTCTCTCTCTCTCTCTCTCTCATATCTTTTTCAGCTTTCATGCAAGTCACTTTAGTATAGCCTTTACCCCAGGACCTTATTTTTTTATCAAGAATATTCTTTTCTTGATTGTAACTCTCCTTTAGAAATTTAAAAAAGAAAATTGACTAAGATAATACAGATAGCACTAGTTTTTATCACAAAAGCATATACATGCATATTGGAATCTCTATTGTCTTGGCAGCTAGTAAGTTTCTGTCTTTTCTTCAATTACAACGTATCTAATCAAACTCTTCACCCAATCATGAATTTGGGGGCATAACTACACAAAGTCATCATGACAAAAGTTCAAATAATATTGGCAGAACGCTACTTTCTTACTTTAACCTTCTATTGAAGGAAAATGAAAACAGCCTCTTTAAGTCAATGTATTAAATAATTACACGTTAGAAACGTTCTAACAGTAACTGTATGAAGGTTGATTAACTCTCCTTTTGACAAACCAAGATTCAGTTTTCAAAAATTGATGTGGAAGTAGTTTGCGTCTCGTGTTATCATGTGAATAATAAGCACGTTTTCTAGTTTATTGCCTATCGCCGAACCGAATTCTATAACAGATTCTTGTAATGCTACATGGTCCAAAGTCATTGCCTAACATGTTCTTCCACCATATCTATTATCTGACCAGAGATGTCTCTGCTTCTTTCATGTTCATGGCTCTAAAATCACCCTGGGACATTAAATTACTATTATTTTCCGTACATAAGAAGCTCATTGTGGAGCAGATTTTGCGCGCTCTCTCTCTCTCTCTCTCTTTTCCAGGTTATGCTCTGTCTAGCAAGCTTTCTCTTTTCTTTCTTCTTTCTTTCTTTATTTGGTAGGGAATAATCATGGAGTTATGGTTGGATATTGCTCTCTTACATTATTACCATAAAGTGGGTATGTTGGATATAGATTTGATTGCACATTATTGCCATCATGCAGCCATTTAACCAAAAAATTTAACCTCTTTCAACTCTATAATCATGTCAAAGGGTGTATGATGAGTGTGATTAAGAAATCCAAAACAATCTCACCCTCCCAACCAAGAGAAATTTGGACATGTGGCTTAGTGAGATGATGCGAGAGTTGGGATCCTGGAGGATTTTCTGAAACCAGAAGAACCAGAGACACTGCTTAAGAAGCACTGCTATTGGACTCCCCAGACAGGAAGGCCCATTCCTTGTGACTTTCTTTTGAGTCTCCACCCCCAGACAAGGTAAAGCATCCATTAAGTTAAGCATCAAAGAACATGCAACATCACAACATAACAAAAGAAGAAAAGGGAAAGGACTATCATTTAACTTTGTCTTTACTTTTTCCTACTTGGGTATAAAGGTAGCTTAGAAGATCTGCCCTCTGGACATTGCATTCAATAGTTGTGTGTCTTGGTCTTGGATGGCTTCATAGAAGCTCAAGCTTTTAGGACCCGAAGGCTAGCAAGGATGCTCCTACTTCCCAATCATTTCCAGGATCCAGACAGGATTTTTTAAGACCACCTCCAAACAAGGTTAGTCGATACATGTATATCATCATTGTAGGTCATTACCACACATCGGTGTTTTACCGATAATGAACTTAATTTATCTAAGGAGGTCGTGTAATGAGTTTTGTCTTACCTCATTAGCCACTGTTCTTCTTCCTGAACAGCCATGATAACTGCAAGTCAATTAGCTTCGGCAGTATAGGCTGCATCTCTGCTCAATACCTAATCTAAGGTTATTTTGGAAACATATTTTAATTCCTTGTCAAAATATCCATGCTGCATTTATGGAGATGGATCATCCGCTCTTTCGAGGTTCATTTACAATTCACCATTCTTCGCCTTCTTTCAGACCCTTCTAAGTGATTGTTTTAAGCGGTGACAATGGGCTACCAATTCAAATAGCTTTTATTGGAGAGCATGTGATAGTAGATCGAAATTCAGAGAATTTTGAGTTCACGGCACGCCCGTGCACTTGTGGGATGATCTAAGACATTGTTATCTTGCTTCAATTTTTGTGCAGCGATTAAGAAGTCAGCAGATAGAGTTTTCAGAGGATTCAGTAGATAGAGCTTTCTGGATATATTGAGAGGTGAACATGATCATTGGAAACAAATAAAATCGCCTCTTAGTCCCGAAAAACACTTCATAAACTGCCAAGAAAGAAGCATCGAGCATTTCCCGGACAACCATGAATGGATTTGATTCTGAAAATCCAAAGCCATGGAACATGTATACGAATTCAGATCCAAGTTCATCCCAAGCAACACTAGACAGGGAAGCTCCATGGAAGAGCTCTGGAGCATCATTGAATGCCATATCTTTTGGATTTGTTGCCACAGCAATTTTGATATCTTTGTTCCTTATCATTGCTATATTTGAACATCTGTTCAGAGCCAGTCCCTCTTTCACTTCACCTGAACCCATGAACAATAGTTCTCTGGAAGCAGGAGAAGAGACAGAGAAGCTCCGCAATCCACAGCTAGTAAGTTTCACCTTCATTTTATCCATAAATCTCCCTTTGTAATCGCCTTTTACAATCTAATGGACTAGCAAGACCTTTTCAAGATCCTTCTTTACAGGGATCTTGTGAATTCACAGTTCGAGTTTCATCCTTTTGATGCTAAATTGGGCAGAGAGCATCTCGTTGAACTCAGTCATAGAAGAATGTAATCACAGAAACCACCCTTTAGATACTTCAGTTCTGCATTTAGCTTCTACTTATCCTTCCTCATGCGGGCATTAGTTTATCCTTACCCAATGACGAGTCAGTCCAAAAAAAAGGCGAGGTGGTGCAATTCGCTAGGACAAGATAACATGGCCTCTGGTATAGGGCCTCTTTTGCTATATGTCGCTACTGGAAGAGAACCGTACGGATACGTATAAAGACTGTGAATAAAGAAACAAGATCGAGTGCCTTCCGACTGATCTTAGTTTGATGTATTGCACATAGGGTGGCCACCATGTTGAGCTTTTGTGAAACTGATCAAGATTCTCACTTTGTAAAAACAGGTGTTTCCGTCTTATGCTTCGGACATCCCGGTGCTAATGCCGGCGCAGCATTGTCCTACCTACATTGCTCAACCGGCTCCTTTCCCCTGTCCAAGAGAAGGGATCCATCGGCCTTATCATGAAGACAATTTTTCTTTTGCGAGTATATAGTTCCCGCAATGAGAACCGTCACTGAATCTCCTTGTATATTGGGAAGTGCTTGAGATCCTCATTTGTGAACCACATGTTTCACTTTAAACAACACCCCTCGCAACGAAAAAGAAATGAGATAAATGAGTAGTTTAGCCCAATGGAGAAGAACAGAAGCCGGGAGGGAAGTTTGGGATCGTTTTCCAGTTTACCAGTTTACGATGTACGATATACAGGCATCAATGAAAATGAGCAGTGAAGCGCTTGATAAGATCTAAGAAACCTGAGACCGAGAAGCATGAATTCAATATTGGAAAAGTGAAGCTTCCCCTGGTGGGTTAGTCCATCTCTGAGCAACGGCATAAGGAGCACTACTATTCAAGTCCTATTTCTGCACCAAAATGTTGTTTGCTACCGTTTCGTGGCAGACAGTTACAGGTAAAATGGGAAAAAGATGCACCAAAACCCCGTGCATCTTACTCACTTGAATATCTTACATTCACCCCCAGTGTTAACGAGCGTTAACAACTCTGCTGGAATAGGCAGATCTTGTACTTCAGCAGTACGTGGGAAATTATTGTCTGACCCAAAAAACCGAGAATGAAGTTCGCAAAGAAAGAACAGAACTGAACTAGTGAGGAGATAGGAGTACAAGGTGCCAGGCCCTATCTTCAACCTTCGCTACTCTCACTTGAGGTTTTCTCAGTATATGTAAAAGAAAGCAGAAAAAGGAACAAGAATAAACAAAATCAACCATCAACCTCCTCAGGTGGTAGTTACACCACATGAGTTGCGTACTTGTGCCTCAACGATCCTACAGGGAAGATGCGAATTGGCAATGGCATAGCATCAGCTACTAACAACAGTCCTGAAGATTACCAAAAAGTGGCCATACATTAATACCCCAGACGAAAGAGCCTGTGGTATATTGACATTCATGGAATTTCAACTTTCTTCTTAATTAGGTGAATTGCTTTTCGCTCTCTGCAGAAATGGACTTAAGAGTTACTTCATCATCCTAGGAAGCTGAGGTGTTACGTGAATACCAATTGGGAACATAAATTGCATGCTTTAGCTTTACACATTTAAATAAAAATGATCTTACGTGTAATATACGAACAAGGACAGCCCACCCAGCTGAGAAATTCCAAGGCCAAAAATTTTCCAACGCATATTTTACCTTCCACTCTGCCTCAATTCAGCTATTTCTTTGGCACTTTAAATTTTCAATGCGTGCTATAACTGCTGTTTGCGCCACTTCAAGTGGATTCCATTGTCTGCTTAAGATCGGATGAGTACTGCTAATGGTCTTCAAGTGTTTCTTCATCTGGTAATACGATAGTCAACAATGAATACTTAACCCGGAGAGAAATCCTTCCCTTCTCAACCATGAGCCTTGCCCCGGAAACAACCCAATAGCCAGGAGACTCCTCTGGCCCTCTTGTCATCTCTGTGGTGTCAACCAACTTTAGAAGCTTGGGTGCTTGAACAGGCACTGGTGGTCCACCAGGGTAAACAGCAGAGTTTATATTCACCTCTGCAGGTCTGGGTGGTGGTTTCTGAACTGTGGAGAAGTGATGACTTATTAGTGTTGATATGAGTCCTGACTTGGCTGCTAATCCAGGAGATCCATCCCACTCTGGACGCTTAACTACGGTGGCTCCCAATGCCGTAGCAAAGCGGAGTCGTAAGAAAAGAACGTTTTTCATCCCATAGTTCTCTACCTGCAATTGGGCACCAGTAACAATGGAGAGATCCTCATCAGACTCAACAGGAGCAGTGCAGACATGGGAGAAGTTCTTCCACTGGACTTTCTCGTAGTACTTCCTATCATAGGATTCATGGGCAAAGTTGCCACTCGGATCATCCATGAGTTGGAATATTTTTGGAAGAGAGGAGAGGTGCTGCAAATGAATTGCTAGACGGTCGCTTCTTTTACCTTCCAAATAAAGCCTTAGGCCAGTAACAGGCCTCTTACCCACATCAACCTACCATGTAACACAAGGAACAGAGTAAGCTAGAAGATAGGTCATAATAATCATAAAGTAATAATACTCACTCGAAGTTCTATATAAATCCACCAGATTATTCTCACTCAATATATTCCTGACAAAAGCTCCAAGTTTTTCTATGGCCAAATGGGCCAACTGCGCAACACAAAAACTCCTCCATGCATTATCCCTTCAATCTAACTAAGAAAATGTGATGCAGGCAAAAAGGAAATTAAACAAAAAGAATAATCCTAAGGATATATGACACAATGAGCCAGCATAATGAAAAGAGAATAAATGAGAGATGACTAAACAAAAATTTACCGGGGTGGTATTCACGTATAGTTTGGGTCCCATCAAGCGGAAACGCAAAGAACTGGTGCTTTGTCGCTTGCGCTGGGGACCAAGAGGAAGCTCGCTGAACACTGGTGCCCACTGCCTAGGCAGCTGGAACTCCAAAAATTGGTGGAGCTCCTCTATGGGGGGTTTATCTACAAAGATAAAGGTGATGGGGTAGATACTTATTGATGGTGACAACACAATTAAAAAAACTCTGCAAACTGCTCAAAATGTCTCAGGGAAATTCAATGGAAGCTTTACTATAGCTTTTCAATGTGAACAAATATTTCTTTAGCATTATCGAGGAATATCCATCATATGAGAATGTAGTGACAGATAAACATCAGAGCTAACAAAACAAAAGAGATGCCAATAACCGAGCTAATATATGGACAAGGGGAAGAATGACTAACATCTTAAATACAAGTTAATTGCATGGCTCAAAAAGCCACTTCCCGGAACTCCACTCAATAGTGAGGTAATGGGAATGAACGACATTGAGATGACATCAGGCTCCAACTGAACAGTGTTTAACCAATCATTATGAGACAGGCGTTTACTAGCACTTCCCCCTCTCCTCTTGCAAATGGTTACAATGTCCTGCATTTAGCAACCAGGGGACAACTTTCACCAAGTGTTTAAAATATATAACTCGCCAGAAACCTTAGCAGATAAATTTAACTTGAACATCAAACAATACCTCCTTGAGTAGATAAGAACTTGATGAACTGGCATCTGCAAACCGCAGCCGCTGCTCCCTGATATCGAACTGAAAAATAAATGTTTAAATAAGGCAACGATAGTTTTGGTATATCCATTGCAATGACTTTCTGAGAGTTGAACTCATCCCAAAATCAAGTAGCTAATTCTCTTCTATTTAAGACGCAGCTCTTAATGCGATGATAATATCTTAGTAATAAAACCAAAACTTTGGATAAGAGATGATAATATCAGGGACGAGCCTAAGATCTATCCGGCAGAAAGAAAAATAACTAAGAAAGGCCTAAAGATCCATATATGCGAACCATTTAAAAGTGCAATTATCCATATCTAGCGTTACAAATGGACACAGCTTTATGAGCTACTTTTGCAACTTCACAAACCTTGTCATGCTGGTAAACTTGATCAGAAGCCATATACTGCCCATTACCATCAAGAAATCTCTTATCCGCCATTTCCTTCAGCCTCTTCTGTACATCAGCAGGCAGAAGAGTTGATGAATGCTGCTGCTTCACAAATATCACGTCCTTCCCTCCCATCTTTATGCCGACAATAATATGGGTTCCAAACATCTCGATGAACCTAGAAGCACATTTATATTAATTAAATGTTCAAGCTCTATGGAATCGCCCATTATGCACTGCTCCTACTAAAGATAAATATCACATAACTTCCATTGTCATTGCATTTATCTTGAATAAAAATCCTGCCATCAAATGATAAGGATATACTAACTTAGTCAAATGCAAGACGTTCAGAGGTTCCAGGTGACTAATCAAAGACTTCTTCTTTGGGCTAATTGACTTATCAAAGACTTGATAATATGCAATTGGAAGTTAATGACTTGAAAAACACTAGCCAACAAGCATATGCAGAAAATGGGACTTTGGATCTTCCAATTCAAAAGAAGCATATAAAATATGGATTGTCTGTATCAATATATAGCTCAATAATAGCATGCGGAAAAAAGCTGAAAAAAGTATCAAAGAAGTCCTCAACCAGAATTCATGACAAGGAACAAATTCAACTATAACTCTGACGGAGATGGACCCAATCTCATGATAAAATTGCAGTAAAAAATTGCGAAATATAATGCAGTCCACCTTGCCAGTGCAGCAGGTTCCCACGTCGTTGGGACAGCATTCTTGACATGATCACAGAGAACTATATGAGATTTTTCTAAGGCAACAGTATACAGAGTGATGAACACCCCATCAAAGGCAAGGGTCTTGGTGTTCGCTGCATCTTTCTGCCAACATCCCGAAAATTCAAACATCGCATTAAAGAGGCCTGAAGGTATTTTTCCAGTTAAAGACATGTCCTGGTTGAATTGCTCAGACATCTGTAAGAGAAAGAAGAAAGAGACAATTAAAAGTTGGAAATACATGGTACATAAAAAAAATGGTATGGAGCATGCACTTTTCTGAGGGCACTAACAAGCATTAGAAACATTTTCCAATACATAAACCTTTTTTGGGGGCTTTTTCTCACAGTGTGATGATTGGTAGCCCCTTGGCACCTCTGTGTTGAAATTCTTCTATTTTACTAACCCCGACAAAAGAAAGAAAATTTCACAACAGGACACACATATTCGACAAACATTTATAGATCCCGTAGCTAAGAAAAGAAAAGGAATTTGATGTTTAAAACATCAAGGAAGTAGTAGCCACCAGTGGAAGATACTTTGAAAGGAATACCACATACATGCCAGATGAATTCAACAAAAATTAGGGAATGCACCCTGAAGAGAAATCCTAGATTAATCCGGCGCAGCAAACTTCTGTATGGCATCTGAAGAAACTTAACTACCTAAACCTTAGTGTCCGCAAGAATGGAGAGATAAGTTTTTTATTGAAATGTATGTGAATTGCCATATTACTAATACAAAAGTTTAGGTTAAGATTAGTAACGTAGCAATGTCTTTTACTCTTCAAACTCCACAAAAACCCAGATGCATACGCCTCACATGATCATGCACACACTGAATGAGAAACAAGAGACAACCTTCGGATGGGAAAAGAAAACAATACTTACCCTGGTCTATCTCACAGGAAGCAAACTTCTAAATTTTAATAGTTGAAAGAACGGTTATGACAGTGACAAAGATGGAGAAAATTGTTCAGTAACATAAGCAGAAAAAGAACACGAGTAGAAAGACTAATGTGAAGAAGGTACAAATGACATCAAGCAACAATAAATACCTGTTGGAAAGAAAGAACGTCGGACCTGAAACGTGTACGCTCTCCTTTATCACACTTAATCGATTTAGAGACATCCAGGATCGACAGCCCGCCAGGCAGAACAATCTCACGTCCATCATCTTCATCTATCTGAATCAATCGCGAATCTGTCGGATTTCCTTTACAATACTTGAGCCTTAGATCCTCTGCCACATCATATCCACGTCCAATTGATCCAATGGCTATCTTAGCAGCTTCTATAGCTGGAAGCTTTAGAGCCATCGCTCAATGCCTCAGAATTTTCCAGAGGAACATGCGCGAAGTCTGAAAACAACAGGGGAAAAGAGGGGACAAATGAAGGTTTACCAATGGTGCAATTCAATTCATATTTTCATCCAAAAGCCAGAAGCAAAAGCTCCATAAAATAAGGAACTTGGAAACTTTTATGGACATGGATCCTCTCAATCAAGGAAAGAAGTTCGCGATTTATCTCTCATGCAGTCGAAGCAAGAAAAGCATGCCAGGATCGAGGCAGACACGGACGTTCAGTCACATTGTGCCGAAATCAGGGAAAGATCTAATGGGCGTAGTTCAAAGATGCATCAGTAGCAATTCAAGAACCATAAACCACCTACAGATTGACGCAAACAAGTATAATACTTGGTGACACAAAGACTACATTTTGAGAACATAAAGCAGATCTAAACAGTCTAAAAAGCCCGAAGGAATACCAAATTTCAGCCAAAGGAGGAATCATTTGGCACATTCATCCCCGCTCATGCGGATTGCGGCAGCCGCAGAATGGCGGCCAAAAGTCGGATCAGCAAGAGCCGAACTTCAGTTGGGCGAGTTGAGCTCGCAATGACAGTGAACACATTTGGCTTAACAACGCCTCTCTCTCGAACTTCGATTGATCCAACACTGTAGCAAAAAGTGTGATGCTCGACTACAGGTGCCAAACCATTAAAAAAGAAGAAACCCTAGCTGAAAGAGATGAGCTTAGAAAGAGAGAGAGAGAGTGTGTGTTGACGAATTTTGAGAGTGATTTCGGTTTGACCACCATAGAATATTCGGAAAAACAGTGAGAGTGGATGGGCATGTGGATTAAGACAGTGACTTAAGTGAGCCGCGTGAGAGACAGCGAGGTCAAAGAAGTTGTGATACTCTCACCGCTTGCCTCGCTACGGTAAAAGACGGCCAATTGATGAGCAATTTTGATGTCTAGGGTCCTCTTATTTTACAAAAAATAAATAATTTATAAAATATTTTCATAAAAATAATCGTCTGTGTCACTTATAAAAATGAATGGACGAAAAACATCTTCATCGTCTACAATAATATTAGAACATAAATTATTATCGATAATGAAAACTTTTTCCATTGACTAATTATTTCAAGCAATACGAACAATCATTTTTAAGAAAATATTTTTCAAATTATTTATTTTGCGCGAAACAAACAGAATCTTAATAGTTGTTGATTATTTTTGTTTGTAATTGAATTTAGGATTACATGATTCCCGTGGGAAAAAAAGAGGTCGATTGAAGCTATTCCCATTTTTTTTTCCCACAAAGTACTCCGCTAAAACCAAAATCATGAGTGAACCAAGACTCAAGGTAAAATCTATGTCATTGAAACAAATACGTTACGCGAAATGATTACTCGAGTGCTTAAGATTAAGAGTAGCTTTTTCCAACTAAAATTATTAACGGTACCTTAGGTGTTGGACGGTACATTTAAACTAAGTGCGTGGTGCTTGAATTATCTACACGTTCAGAAGCCACGAACATCAGTTGTGCAGAGTAATACAAAGGGTCCATTGCTGTCTAGTGCGTGTTTTTTTTTTTTTTTTTTTGCCATGCTACAAGGAGGAAGCCTCGTTCGTCTATCCAAATGATTACTAAGAACATAAGCAACTTAAAAGATTTTAGGTACTTAAGGTTGTTTCTACTTGTTGGCTAGATACTTTTTCATGACGATGTCAAAAGTTTCAATGGGCCATGAAGCATCCCAAGGGGAACACAATCCATGTTTCGATGCTTGAGCTAGAGTATTACTTCACTTGAAAACCAAGGAATAATACTGAGGTTTTTGAGTAAAGTTCGGCCCACCAGATCACAGAATCAGGCATTACGACTTTCGAAAGGAAAGGAGTTCATCGGCGTCATGGCCGCGTCACGAGCTGTACATCCAAACCTTCGTTGAATCGTTGCCACCACCTCCCCGTTATGCAGCAACAACCAAACTTCCGACAGACAGCATAGCATTAGCGAACCTCAAAATAACTGGTGTGGTGATCTATCCGCATGATTTTCCAAACACTATGCACGTGTCTGTCGCGTGCCCTTCCTAGGGTTCCACCCCATGCGTGAATTTTCTAATATGTGCATTGCATCCATCCTTCCAACTGTTGACTTGAGACCACACTGAACATCTTCCTTGGACCAGGATCCACATGTGTAGTACAAAAGAACCGACCGACCGACCGACCAAGGACTTGTTTTACTCCAAAATCTACCAAGAGAAGAGAAGAGAAGAGAAGTGCCGTTTTACTTTAACACACTCTTGAGCCGCACCTTCCAAGTTGAACTATTTTGTCATAGTGAAAAGTGATCTCCTTTTGTCAGAAAAGAAAACCAAGGGAGAACGAACGAACAAAGGCATGGGGCTCCGCTGTCATATCATATGGTGGACTTGTCACCTCCACCGGCAATTTCCCACCACTAGCTTGCACTTGCACTTCCATGTCTCCATCTCCAAACATCATCCATCATTTTCTCTCTCTATTTTTTTCTTCTTTTTACATGTCTCCTGCAATTTTGTAGCTCTCTTATGTCCATATCCCCTGCCTGACCCCATTCTCTCACGACCCTTTTGCCAGCTTAGCTGCTCCCATCTCAATCCGAGCTCCTCCACCCTTCACCTCCCATCCAATTAGTAGTTATCATATTTCCATACCTGAAGAAGCAAGGACGAACAGTTACTCCAAGATGAGAGCTTTCGGAACCAACAAGTCGAGATCTGTGGACTTCTCAGAACTGCTGCCGTCATTTCCTGCTCAAACTCTGAAACCCTTTGCCAAGGCGGGGATCGAGGAAGCGAGACCCGAAGACAGTTCTTCCTCCGACAAAGAGAAGGATGACTACTCGGATGGAGAAAGATTCGGGGTGATACTCGGTAGAAGCAGCTCGGTCTCCGCCGCTTCCGACGGATTCAGGTTCGACAGGCAGAAGAATGCTGAGATTGTGAAGCGAGTGTTCTCCATGAGAAGATCTTCTTCAGTCTCTGAGAGGTATTGTCGGATACATGACCAATCCGTGACATTGTCGTCTTCGCAGGTGGATGAAGAGGAAGGCAGTGTGGAGGGAATGGGATCTGCCAAGAAGAAGAAGAAGAAGAAGAACAGGGGAGTCAACATCTTTAAAGCCTGCAAGCGGCTTCTGGGACTCTAAGATTATTATTATTATTCATCTGGACGCCATGGATGTGCAACTTTTCTTTTTAAGTCCCTAGCGTGTATCGAGACTTAAGACGCTCTCTGTCCTCCTGGTGCAGCTGATGAGGTTTTTGCCGCTTCAGTGTCTTGCTGCATCCCCCAAGTCTACATTTTCATCATTAACTGTTCGTTTCGGCAGTTACTACTAGTGTATTTCACTTTGCAAAACAGTGAATTTACGAGAGTATTTCATTTCGCAAACCTCGAGGCTGAGTCAAGATTCTCTGAGACATCACACAAAGATGTAGAGCACTAGATGTTTCTTTTCTTGTTTGGCCATTTCGCTTGTGCTGTCGATTCTTGCTACTTGTTCTTTCTGCAGAAAAACCAAAAGTCCCCAAGATATAGCAGAACCATTTAGTTAACGATCAATAGTTTTCAAAATTGAAAGGGACAATGTGGCATAATGTGGACAGATGCTACATAGTCAACTTCAGCTATTAAATGGCATTGGTTTTAAAATTGAGTAGGCTTAAGAGACGAGACCAAGTCTACCCTCCTGTAATTTTGTGCACGGGAAAATTGCCGACGGCCGTATCTGTTGTTACATTCAAGCTTGTCGACACCTACCATTGGATCGTGCCTCTTGCCAGCCCTCGGATTTATAGGTGCCAATGTCGAGTGTTGAATTGGAGAACGGCAAATTTACCTAAGTTTTACTCAGCACCATAGACTCACCGAGAAGATGATCTAGGAAGACTTGCTCGACAAAACAGAACATCCTTGCAATATCGACCCTCGACAGAACATTCTACAAGATATCATGGGATAGGATTGGGCATGTTATGTTGTTTACTAAAATATTGCACGACATAAACCGGGTTAATTGTCAATTTCTACATGACTTAACAAAGGAGTGGCAATTCTCAACGAGAAAAACCCAAACTCAATATGACGCGGCACAACTTGACTAGAAACTGATAAAAATTGACACTTGTGCACTCATTTTCAATGAAGAACAATATGTAATTATGTCTACACAGAAGGACACAAACACACATGCAAGCACAAATTGCCAGCACTAAGCATTAGCAGCATGCTACCTTAAAAAGTGAGGAGAGTTAAAGCCTCCATCGTGAGGGATATCGCAGCAAATAGGTCGCTGCAAGTTTCATGCTATACAGGGAAGCAATATCGAGCACAACTTGCAGGGCCAAGTAACTCGCACATACGGATTCCCACACGAAATCTAGAGGCAGACGAGACGACGCACTCACACAAAATCTGGTAAAAGTTACCCAAAATCAATGAACAATTTCCAATACCGGTCGAAGATAGGAGGATTGCCAAAATTGGTTTCTATTAAAAGAACAAAAACAAAACAATAATAGAGTAGCAGATCCGTATCCGCATGATGTCTCCACCACAAATTATTGACATTTCCAAGTATAAATCTAGTGTTGGGCCTGATCATCACACAAGTTCACTTTGATAACCATAGATAGCAACTCCCCGTGTCCTCTTCCTAAGACTGGGAGCTCTAACATAGTGAGAACAGAGCCGGAACAATATTCGCCAGTTAAGCCGACCTCCAAAAGCTCATTTCTCGCGAGATGATCAATCATGATGATAGGCAGCCAAAAAATCCCTACCCACAATTATCGGTTCACTTGCTATCAGTGAAGTCAGCATCTATGACGTCTCCCTCTGGACCCTTGCCGTTCGATGGAGAATCGGTAGGTCCAGCTGAGGGGCCACTGGCACCAGGTGCGCCACCTGCACCAGGTGCACCTGGTTGGTTGTAGAGGGACTGACCCAGCTGCATGACCTCCTGATTAAGAGCAGCCATGGTGTCCTTCATGCCTTGTGTTGAACCACCAGAGATTGCTTCCTTCAGCTCTCCAAGTTTAGCCTCCACCTTCTCCTTCACTGGAGCAGGAACCTTGTCCCCAAGCTCCTTCAACTGTTTTTCTGTCTGGTAGACGACGGAGTCCGCCTGGTTCTTTGTGTCTATGGTGTCTCGCTTCTCCTTGTCTTCCTTGGCAAATTTCTCCGCTTCCTGAACCATCCTCTGAACCTGAATTGTCCGGTAAAAGATGATTAGTTTTTTATTCTCAAGGAACACCCACCTCCCCAAAATAAGAAATAAAGGAACGCTTTCTTTCTCTCAGCATTTATATGTCAGAATATTCTTGGGATGAAATTCACCACTCTTAAGAAATCATGCAGCCCCGACCTAATCGATTATTGAGAAAAATGTGTACCTCATCACTAGGCAAAGTGCTAGCACCCGTGATTGTGATGTCTTGCTTCTTTCCAGTGCCCTTATCGACAGCAGTTACGGAGAGGATTCCATTAGCATCAATATCAAATTTCACTTCAATCTGCGGAACACCACGTGGAGCAGGGGGGATGCCATCGAGTCGGAAACTGCCAACGGATTTGTTGTCTCTCACAAACTCCCTCTCACCTTGAAGGACATTAATCTCGACACTGGTTTGACCGTCAGCAGCAGTTGAAAACACTTCCGATTTGGAGGTCGGCAAGGTTGTATTCCTTGGGATGATTTTAGTCATAACACCACCGAGAGTTTCCAAACCCAGAGATAATGGCGTCACATCTAAAAGCACAATATCACTCACGTCTCCAGCCAAGACACCAGCCTAAAAACGAATATGGCAGATATAAGAATACTCGGATATTGGGAAAAAACATAGAGCAAACAGACCCCAACTCCTTCCACCGAGAAAGAGGCATGAACAAGAAGCCAAAAAAAAAAAAACGAAGAAGAAGCACCTGAACAGCTGCTCCCAAGGCAACAACTTCATCGGGGTTGACTGTAACATTGGGATCCTTCCCAGTCATCTTTTTCACAAGCTCTTGAACAGCTGGAATACGTGTTGAACCCCCAACAAGGATAACCTCATCTAAATCTTTAAAGGTGAGTTTTGCGTCCCTCAAGGAGTTTTGAACAGGGGTCCTAAGCCTACAGGATGCAACGAGATCAATTAGATCACTAAGCTACAGGTAAAGGACCTTTATCGTGAAGGCAACAACAAGCACAATGAAATCACAATAGCAGCTGGCATTGCAAAATATATATATATATATATATTTTTTAAGAGAGACAGTCAATGAGAAGTTGCAATAACAGCAGGCATTGGTAAATTCACTGCAATGCTTTCAAAGTACAAAGAGATGCAAGAAATTACCTGTCCAGCAAATCTGAACACAACTCCTCGAACTTAGCCCTTGTAAGTGTGGTTTCAATGTGCTTTGGACCATCCGCAGTGGCTGTAATGAAAGGCAAACTGTAGAAAACAGCAATGAGTGAGAAACAAAACCAAAGATATGGGGAAAAGAGATGAAAAGGAACCGAAAGAAGGAAACAAAAGGGGGAAGGGGAATCGCAATCAAGTTACATCACCTTATATTAGTTTGTGTCAGAGATGAGAGTTCCATTTTAGCTTTCTCAGCTGTCTCGGTCAACCTCTGCAGAGCTTGTTTGTCCTTCAAGAGGTCTATGCCTTCATCGTTCTTGAAGCTGGCAGCAAGCCAATCAACAACCCTCTGCATAGAAAATGAGATTTTCAGAACTCCCTCATGGGCCCTAAAAGTCAACAGAAACGGTGATGAGGGGAGCGAAAGCACACTTATTTGGACACCAAGACACCAACCTTGTCAAAGTCATCACCACCCAAATGCGTGTCTCCTGATGTCGAGAGCACTTCAAACACTCCATCACCAACCTCAAGCACTGAGACAAAAGAATGGATAGATAAATGAAAGATTGATGAATCTCAAATAGCAAAAGCAAAATAATATATGTAGTCTTGTTCTCACATCTTTTCACATACATATTACAACAGTCGCAGAAGAATGCCAGTTACATGATCCCAACAGTTAAGAAGGAAGTCATATGATGTATCACGAACAAGTCAATGGCGCGAACAAGCAGAGTTTAAGTTCTTTGGAAGCAGTAATACCTGAGACATCAAAAGTACCACCTCCAAGGTCAAATACCAGGATCGTCTCATTGTTCTTCTTCTCAAATCCATAAGCCAAGGACGCAGCAGTAGGTTCATTGATTATGCGAAGAACTTCCAAGCCAGCAATACGACCAGCATCCTTAGTAGCTGTCCTCTGCGAATCATTGAAGTAAGCTGGAACAGTCACCACTGCTTTGGTCACCTTGTCATTCAAGAACTTGGACGCATCATCCACAAGTTTCCTCAGCACCTGCATTCGATAATATGAGGAGCACCTCTTCCCACAGCAAAGTAGAACTACTATGAAACTAGTAAACATGCCAAAACCAAATTCTGATTTCAGATTATTCCGCCTCTTTGGTTTCCAAGTTGATTGCACATGAACTAAAGGCAAGAAATTTACATTGTTATTGAGCTCACATGCCACAGATTGAATCAAAATACCCAGAGTAGACCTACATTTATCCTATAGCCACAAGCATGACTTAGCAGTACAGATTCACAGGCGAAGCATATGAGAAGACATGTGAAGTCATGCGATAACTGAGCTGAAATAAATCTGCTGCACGGTTAAACCATACCAATCGGACAAAAATTGCACGTTTAAAAGAGGCCCGCTGTATCTTGAAATGATACCTGAGCTGAAATCTCCTCAGCCGCAAACTGCTTGCCAATGGCAGGGCAGTCCAACTTGACATTCCCATTCTCATCCCTCACCACTCTGTAAGACACCTGCTTCGACTCCTCATCCACTTCGGACATCTTCCTCCCGATAAATCTCTTCACCGAGAAGAAGGTGTTCTCCGGATTGACGACAGCCTGCCGCTTCGCAATCTGGCCGACGAGCCTGTCGCCATTCTTGGTGTAAGCAACGACAGAAGGAGTAGTCCTCTGGCCCTCGGCATTGGTGACGATGGTGGGCTTCCCTCCCTCCATAGCGGCGACAGCGGAATTGGTAGTCCCCAGGTCGATGCCAACGACCTTCTCGTTGACGACCCTGACGGGACCCACATGGTGCCTCCTCCTGGAAGCGCCCCGGGAGTTCAATTTCAAGAAAGAAGCGGAGGTTCTGGAGTGGAGAGATTGGCCGAAGAAGAGGGACTGGGAGGGGCCTCCGGATTTGGGGGTTTTAGAGGCGGAGACCCGACCGGTAAGGCCGAGAGAGTGGACCTGAGCAGCGCAAGAAGCCATTTTGATTCAGTGAGAATGGAATTAGAGGAGGAGGAGGAGGAGGGTACGCCTGAGGGATGAATAAGAAACGGGGAGAGAGGGGCTCCGCACCCACCAACACTCTGGCTTCTCTCTGAAGATAAGGGGAGGGGGTCAAAGAGGAGGAGCGAGGGTTTATGAGGAGGAGTAGAGGGTTAGGTGGTGCCACGTGTCACCATTCTAGAACCATCCATCCATGAGTGAAATGGGAATGGGCTTTTTGTAGTCTGAGGAACAAGGTAGGCTTCCCTCGAGAGCCCGACCCGACAAGCCCAAGGGCCGAGGCTGGACGTTGAACTACAACTTCCATCCTCAAATTTGGTGGGGACTGGGGAGCGGTTGGAAACAGTACGTATGATAATTTGTTTACAGGGTCATTTTCGCACAGCTACCCACAGCTGAGCTGACGAAAGGAAAGGCATCTTCTGTTTTTCAATCCCGCATGAATTACCAAACTTGCATTGTCTTTTTTCCTGCTCCCAACGCTCAATACAATAGTTTTGATTATCTACTCCGCTGTGGAGACCACTGTGCTCTCTCTCATCTCCCCTCTTAATACATATATGTTCCACTCGTTTACACGGTGATTCTAATAGCCCCCGCTACTCTCTACTCACACCATCGCCACATTATCGCATTAACCGACTCTTTTATGTGCTCAAAATGCAAATGCCATCAACCCTGGTGGCGCCACCTGCTCTGCTGCCGCCGACTCCTCATTATCGCCTCCGCCATCCTCACTGTAGTCCTTGCGACCGCCACCGCCACCGTTACCGCATGGGCGGTACTCCGTCCACGCAAACCCAGCATCACCCTCCAGGACATCACCATTTCCGCATTCAACGTCTCCGTCACCAGTGACAACCAAACCTACCTCCTGAGCTCCACCTTCCAGGTCACCCTCTCCTCTCGCAACCCATTCGGCAACCGCCGCTCCCTCCTCTACGACGGCCCTCACGTCCACGTGTCTTACCGCGACCAGCAGATCACGCTCGCGACGCGCCTGCCTCCAACCTATGAGGGTCGTGGAGAGGTCGACGTGTGGTCGCCGTTCGTGTACGGGGTATCCGTGCCCATCGCTCCATACAACGCCCTCGCATTGAACCAGGACCAGAGCGACGGATTTGTCATGATGAAGGTGAAGCTCCAAGGACACGTGAGGTGGAGGCCAGGGATCTTCACGTCCGGAGGCTTCATTTCAGTGGATTGCCCTGCATATATCGCCACAGGGAGTGAAAACAGAGGAGTTCCACTTGGTTTTAATGCTGTTAAGTATCGGCTGATGCAGAGGTGTAGTGTTAGCCTGTGAAGGAGAAGGATGGCCACAGTGCACGTGTAACGCTACGTATCTTCATCTTTATTGTGAATCTGCTTGCCCATAATAAACCATTTATCTCTTGAATTCATCTATCTCAGACTAGTGACAAGACGACCATTGAGATTAGTCACTAACTAAACAGGCTCTTATTTCATTGTATCTATACAACCCGCAACATTAAATTTTACTCCACCAACAATTACTGTGAATGAAACACATCGAAAAGTGATTCTGCAAAACCTTCTCGACCAAGGCTAAGAAATTCCTCAGTTTGCCTTAAATACATCTAAAACTAAACTCGTCACATTGGAATGCCCAGTGAGATTGCATCTGAAGATCAATCACTTTGTTCTGTGAATTGCTTCTTTGGAAGTGCTCTCCACCCAATGTCATGTCGGCAGAACCCTCCTGGCCAGTTGATGGTCTCGACTGCTTGGTAAGCTCTTTGACGTGCTTCTTCCAAGTTCCTCCCCTTGGCAGTGACCCCAAGAACACGGCCTCGACCCGCAACCAAGTTGCCATCTGAGTCAAAAGTTGTTCCAGCATGGAGTATCTTGACTGATGGAGCAACAGCTTCTGCTGCTTCAAGATTCCGAATCACAGTTCTGTTTACAGAGGCCACTGGATAGCCCTTACTTGCCATTACCACCACCATGGCAAATCCAGGTGCCCACTCCAGGGTCACTCCTCTTAACTCTCCCTTACAAGCTGCCAGCAGTACTTGAGTCAGATCCGATTCCAAACGAGCCATCAATACCTATACGTGAAAGAAGAATATAGCAATAATGGATGGATAAACGCAACGGCACTAAAAGAAAGGGGAAACCGAAGGCAGTGCAGCATAACTAGCATATGCACTCAGTGTCCAGATTATTTCGTAAAACAACTAACTCGTCATAATTTCGTGCTGTATTATAGCAGGGATGTGTGTAGGGCAGGCAGGGCAGTACCAATGCTAGGAACGATGGCCAAATATAGGTCTAGGAAGGACTGAATTTGAAAAGCAAAAATAATCAAGCAAAACCTTGGAAGAAAAAATCAGCTAACGATTCATCTGCAGGATAAGTACATACCAGACGAAGGTTATTGTGTGGCACAACCAACTCCTCACCATTGGGCTGGGGGAGCCCATTGTTCAGGACAATTGAATTTGTTAAAGAAAAACAAACTCACAAACAAATAAAACATTACCAAGCACCGACATGGGAAATAATCAGACTACCTATCAGTGTATGCATATTTGCACATGACAATGAGAGAATTCAGTAAGTGCAACCATAGCCACCACTCAGCAATGAAACCAGGAATTATGTAAAACAAAGAATATGGCTTGAGATTTAAAGTAAATGGAAAGATTGGATGACCACGCAGAATCAGCCAAATTAGAATAATGCTTGATTATGAAGATGACCGTGCTTGTTGAAGGCGTATGTGTGATGATTAACATACCTGACACTCCGGATCTCCAAAGCGCACATTGCACTCAATCATTTTAGGCAACCCAGACTTTTTCTCAATCATGAGCCCCGCATAGAGAACACCAACAAACTTGCGACCTTGCGCCACCATCCCTTTGACAATTGGGAGAATGATAGACTCCATGACCAAAGATTGCAGCTCTAGAGTTACGATTGGCGCCGGAGAGTAAGCACCCATCCCGCCAGTATTAGGCCCTGTATCACCATCCCCAACTCGTTTATGGTCTTGAGAAGTTTCCATAGCTATGGCATTCTCTCCGTCAACCAGGGCATGAAAAGAAGCCTCCTCTCCTTCAAGATATTCCTCAACAATGACCTTGGAACCTGCAGAACCAAAAGCCCCCACAACCAGTATTGAGTCAATTGCTTCATATGCCTCCTCCAATGTCATGGCTACAATAGCTCCCTTTCCATCAGCCAACCCATCTGCTTTTACGACAATTGGTGCCCCTTCCTCCTTGATGTATTGCTGTGCTGCAGATGGGTCAGTAAACGTTTTATACTGATCCCATAATTCAGAAACTGTGTTAGCTATTGGTCCTTTCCCTTCAAAATGCACGAGGAATGCAAGGAGATGTCTTGGCTAAGAGCATAGCCAAAGCAGAAAGATGTCGCTAATGAGAGCACACATGACCTCATTTGGTCCAATGCTTTAAGGCACATAAAAAAACAGCACATATCATCAGGCATAAACTAATTGTGGCCGTCCCTAAACACTGAAAAATCATTTATAATTCTCAGCTATTAAAATTTAGAGGAACAAACAGAGAGAAGTAGCTAATGTGCACATCTCTGTAAAGACTCACGCCACAAGAAAAAACTGAGAGAAGCAGCTAATGTGCACATATCTTTAGATTTTCACGCTACATTGTAAAAATTGAGAACAACCTTGGCTGTGGGAATGTTGTACTTGTCACACAAGCTTTTCATGAAGTCCTTAGAACCTTCCAGTGCAGAAGCTTCTACTGTGGGGCCAAAGGTAAGGATTCCAGCCTTAACTAAATCATTCGTCAGACCAGCAACAAGAGGAGCCTCTGGTCCAACCACAACAAGTCCAACTCCCCACTTGCGGCAGAAAGAAATTACAGCTGAACTGTCGGCAATATTAAGGTCTGAGACACAAGTGGCATCTCCAGCTTTAGAAATACCGGCATTTCCAGGTGCACAGAAGATTGCACCAGATGATGGAGATCGTCGCAAGGCACAGCAAAGCGCATGTTCCCTTGCTCCTTCACCAATGACCAGCACTACCACTCTCTCTTGTGTAAAGACAAGAGGTAGAAGGAAACAGATGAGCAAAAGAAACTGAGAATAATTACCTCCGAGTATTATTCTACAGTAAGGAAAAACAGAAAGAAGATGAAACAAAAGAAAACATGAATAAATGCTGACATCAATTTTTCACTCTTCTTAGAGAATGCCAAGATAAGCGGGCACTGGTCCACTAGGCTTCTCCTAAGATAAGTGAGATAAACATTGTCCAGTTGGAGTGAGTAGAAACCATGTAAAATATGTGAATATGATTTAATTCTTTATCATGCCACAGTCTACTAACTTGAAGTTGAAAAAGAGCACCTAAATTTACACAGAAAAGAAAGAGGTGCATATCATCAAAGAAAATTGCCGAATCAAAGCAGATGACAGTTAGCCACAAAGTCAAGAGCACCTTACAGTAAAAGCTCTTACCAGCAGCACCACCCTCACTGAGGGATGAATCAGTTGACACTGAGGGCTCAGATGTCCGATTGGCACAAGAGAAGATGGAAGAAGGCGAATATCGAGCATTCTTGAGGTGGGGGTTTGAGTTCCATTTGATAGGTGCAGCATCCTGACCCAAATTCCATGAACCAGAAAAGTGGCAAGAAAGTTTACGACTTGAAAAGCCAGGGATGGAGGATCCCAATCCAACACAGCTGCAGCCTTCGTAGAAAAGTTTCTGTGAAACTAAAAGACTAGAGACAGCGGTGGAAGCCATACCCATTACCAATTTACCAATGCACCTGCAATGAGAGGAAAATATAAGCCTGCCAACCTCCTAGTTCTAGAGAGAAGGCTGGCAAAGCTAAGTGCCTGAGACTAAATTCCCCAAGTAAAGCAAAAGGTAATATCTTTCATCACTATAGTTCCATATACATATTGATGAAGAGACAAGATTATAGTGTTTCCAACATCAAACAGCAAAGGTCTAAACATTCGTAGTTTCATGGACAGATGATCGGGTTTTGCACCCTTTAACCATCTTCTTCTCCCATGAAAACAGAGGGTAGGGTACACAAAGGATTCTGCAAAAAATAAGACACAAGGAAACGAAAGAGGAGGGAGATGTTGGACCTTACGGGATCTCAACCCAGTACGATGCATTGGGTGGACATAGACATGGACATGGATGAATAATACCCTAAAGGTTTTTTTATTTTTATTTTTCACCCAAGTGTATGCAATGCAAAAATGCAAGTCAACATTTGTTTTTATCAAGAAAATTTCACATGTTGCTAAAATCGACGAAAGGATGAAAAGGGGAGGCGCGACTAGGGTACGATCTTAGAAAAGTGGATGGTGCAACGAGTTATTAAACAAATGGTATTTAAAAAAAAAAAAAAAAAAACCAATCTTCATCTAATTTCATCTTCGTCTACACGCAAAGGAGGAAAGCCCTGCTGGAGGCAACTCAACCACCCTTGGCTCTCTATTTGTTGATTTCTACCCAAAAAAATTTAAAATTATTATAATTATGCCAATTCAGTTCTAAATTTTTTTTTTTACTAATTGAGTCATAAAATTTTTATATTTGTACCAATTCGATCCATCCGACTGCTGACGTGATGCCAGTCGACGCTGATATGGTGCCGCTTTGACAATTTTTAATATTTTTTTTCCCTTAGACTTTAGGGTTCAGGGTCCTCTCGCCCAGTGTTGACGCCCTCGCCAGCCCTAAACCCTAAAGAGTCAAAGGGAAAAAAAAAAAAAAAAACATAAATTAATTATAAAAAAACTAAAATATTATTAAAAATTACCCATGTCAGCACTAACCGGCCAAAGTTGGCCGATGGACTGAATTAGCACAAATACAAAGGTTTAGGACTGAATTAGCATAAAAAAAGAAAAAGAAAACTTAAGACTGAATTGGCACAATTGTAATAGGTTTAAGACTTTCTTGATAATTTTCCCCAAAGAAATAGTAAAAGATGCCTTTAATTTATAAAACTTTGGTAGATAAAACAGGGGTAAAGCATTTTTTTGTTTTGGGCAATCACACTTATTTTAGGTAAGAACGCTCAAAACTTCCTTTAATGCTAATATTGCTAGTGATACTAGGGATCTCATCTCAAGTAATGTGATATATGGTAATTTATAGGTGTTGTAGAGAGTAACTTGATAATGCGTATCGCTTTCAAATATTAAGAATATGTCATAAAATTTTTGAAACCTAGCGTGGAGAATCTTGGTTTTTCATATATATATATATATACACATACATATGTGTGTTATCCTTGTCCAAATCCCCTACCCTTTTGTTGAGTCGCCAGCCATCATCAAGCTCCACCTTCCAACTCCCACCACCGCCACGCCACCACCAGAAACACCACCAACTCCTCCTCCTCCTCCTTCACCATCATGTCCAAGTGCCCGAACCACGGCGGCCACCGGTGGAGGAAAATATGGTGGAGAGTGTTCAAGGTCAGCCTGGTGGTGCTCTTCATATTCCTGCTCATAGTGCTCATAACATGGGCCATCCTCCACCCCCACAAGCCCCGCTTCACCCTCCAAGACGCCACCGTCTACGCCTTCAACGCCTCCGCCAGCCCGAGCCTCCTCACCTCCACCTTCCAGGTCACCATCTCCTCCCGCAACCCCAACGACAACATCGCCATCTACTACGACCGCCTGGAGGCCTACGCCACCTACCGCGACCAGCAGATCACGCTCATCACTCTCGTCCCTCCGACCTACCAGGACACCCACGATGTCAACGTGTGGTCGCCCTTCCTCTACGGCGTCTCCGTCCCCATCTCTCCCTACTACGCGGCCGCGCTGACCCAGGACCAGAACATTGGGTTCGTGGCGCTCATGATCAAGCTGAGCGGGAAGGTGAGATGGAGAGTCGGGTCTTTCACCTCGGGAGGGTACAGCATTTTCGTCAACTGTCCGGCGTACATTACATTCGGGAGCCAGAGCACGGGGATCGGGGTCGGGAACAATGCGGTCAAGTACCAGTTGATGCAGACTTGCAGCGTTAGTGTCTGATGATCGACGCTACTGCTTGCTATATATGTTTTTATTGGCGCTGGTACAAATCGTCAAATAGCTCTCTTTTTTTCTTAAACTTGCTTCTTCCATCAATAACTTGTTCGTCTCTTTCTCCTTATTTCTGCAATATAGTGGGTACATTACATTACAGTGATTCTCTCAATCATGTGGATGACACCAGAGAGGTTTTTTTTTTTTTTTTTTTTCCAGAAGATAAGAAAGATGGATATGTCAGCAAATCCATTAATATAATATCGACATTGTTATGTTTATATGAATGAAGGTCTGTAAGTATTTGTGTAAGAAAGATAAAAGGAAGTGTCGAAATTTGGGGTGACTTGGACAAACATTACACGGCAGTTGGAAATGGACAGTGACGATTGTACATCGCTGTCGTGTGCAATGAATTTCCAACTGCAAATTCTTACTCTTGTCTTGTCATGTCATGAGGAGCTCCACTGGGCTGGGCGGCTTCTTCATTCTTTTTTCCTCTCATTGTTTCTGGATGGCCGAAAAGAAAAAGCAAAATATAATAAACGTTTCTAACCAACTGTTTTATTGGCCTTTTCTTTTTGCTTGGGTTTGACCTTGTTTGTTGCCTGAGGAAGGAAGCTTTCTTGTTTTGGTCGACACTCTTTTTATCTTCCCCTATTAAGGAGAAGTAACAACAACAACAACAACAACAACGTAGAAACCAAGGATACAACCAGATCCAGGTCGGCTCCATTAGAGTGTTGTACACTCGATTCTGCAAGATAAAAAAAGATGCTCAACTGTTGCATTGCATCCATATTTTTTGACTTTGTCAGCGCCAAAAACCCCCCATTCAAAGCCAGCATATATATATAAATTAAAGGACTGCATACGTTCCAGGCTGAGGCTGAGGCTGAGCAGTCAACTTTTTGTCTAACTTTTCTGGAAGGACAGGAGAAAAATAGAATAACAAAAATGGGCTTGAACGTCAATAGAAAGGAATCAAAACAACCTTGCTATCGTCTTCGGTGGCTAGCATAACTAGTAAGAAGGATTAGCATGAGATTCTCGAAGGAAAAGGTCTTTTCACTTTGGGATTAACATGTGTGTGAATGATCCTATCTCAAGCTTACTACAAAGGAAAGGGAATCCACAAAGAGCCTGCCTCCTCAGGTAAGAGGCACTGCAAGGAAGAGGGAAAACTAGGGCAGGTGATGCCTGGTGGTGGTTGCTGCATCTGTCTGTCATTGAAAGGGATGAAAGAAAATCTTCGGATCTACAGCACCAATGGTCCTCTTGCTCCTTTGATCATCACTTCATAAGGATGATCAAGATTGAAGTATGTAATATGTTTACTTACGAAGAAGCAAGCCGCGTGTCACGAAATCAACTGCTCATATCTCGTGTGGGTACATAAAAAGTTTGGAGTACCAGAAGTCAACTCCTCAAAGCCTCTCCTGGTCTGGAGTCCGGTTAATGAATGAACCTGCATCTCTCATTATTTTAATCAGGCATCAGGTTGGACCGGACTCGGATGCATCCATCAGGATTAGGAAACGGCGTTGGTTATGAATCGACACCCACCGGATTAGACGCTAAACTCTCGGTTATGTGTTTATTAATGTCAACTCAATTAACTCAAGTTGATGGGATTAGGTAGAGTCCAAGGAGCTTCTTCTCTCTTGGTTTGTTGGTAATGTCATTTTTTTAGGCTGCTTTAATCACGTCAAAAGATGTCGCGAGAGTAGACGCTGAGTATATATGATTAGGTTTACGTTAGAGAATCCACCTTTCCTTAACAAAGAGATGTTTCGCTGTCAAATGTTTCACAACACATCGACAATTTTTAAGCTTTTTCTTACATTTCGTTTGGTCTTTCACCAAGTGTCCTTCATGCACTCCTTAACAAAATCCATAACGCTGCGTCGTGCTGCCAAATTGAAGATTTGATTATGCAGACCCCTGATAGAATAAGATAGGTGTACTTGAGGAGGGTGAGGAGGGCCGATTGTTAAATAAGAATTTTGCCACGGTTCGATTTCACAAACATGATTGCGTCCATCAGAAAATGATGACCAACTCCTAAACAACTCCAAACCCCCTCTCCACCGCTCCAACCTCCTAACTACTTAAAAAAAAAAAGATCGACTTGGTCTTTACTGCGCTAGTAAGCCACTGATGCATTTGCTCAATAAATCAAGGAGGAGCGAGTTGAGAAAGGACCGAACACATCAGGGAGGGCAGACACGAGCCACAGATCCGCCGGTTCCTCGATTGTCTGCTTAGGGAGATTCGGTATCTACTTTGTCTCAAGCTTCCTGCCACGACATGATAAAGCTCCTGTTTTTATCTTCTTCTCTTTGTTCGTTTTTTGGGTCTTTTACCAACACAACCTACCCTACCTAGACAGATAAACCACAGACCGCCTTGTGACAAAAGGATCAGGATGCAATATCCAGGACAAACAAGGTTGGACAATATGTGATGCCGGTGTGTTCTCTGTGACAGTTACAAACATGGTGGCGTGAGAATTTGAAATAATCAATGCGTCCTGAATAATCTTACTCGCAACGCAGCAACAAACAAAATAAACCACCATCTTCACGAAACTTTTACGTCATCAATTAAGTAAGTAAGAGAAACCAGCTTATGAGAATAGGTGTTCCACCCTAGCTTTCGTCCTTGGTCCTTGGTAATTAACACCTGCTTCGCTCTGTCTGTTAGCCTTGTTGACTAATATTCATTGTGTTTCCTGATAGGCCAGCCCCACCTTTGTAGATATTAGCTTAGTTTTGCTTTGCAAATTGCTTTTTTGGAAGTGCTCTCCACCCAATGTCATGCCGATAGAATCCTCCTGGCCAGTTGATAGCTTCAACTGCTTGATAAGCTCTTTCATGAGCTTCTTCCAAATTTCTCCCCTTGGCAGTGACCCCAAGAACACGGCCTCCGGTTGCAACAAAATTGCCATCTGAATCAAAAGAAGTTCCGGCATGAAATATTTTAACAGATGGAGCAGCAAGCTCTGCTTCTTCAAGATTCTGGATCACACTCCCCTTTTCATAGGTCCCTGGATAGCCATTACTTGCCATTACCACAACCATTGCAGATCCGGGCGACCAATCCAGTGTCACTCTGCTCAGCTCTCCCCTACAAGCTGACAACAACACTTGCACCAAATCCGATTCTAAACGAACCATCAATACCTACATCAAAGGGGAAAACTAGAGGATGAGTAGACCCAAGGAAATATAAAGATAATGATTTATTCAGTCAATCAGCACCGACAGTCTCTCACAACAAGTTGTCAACAAGTAAAACGAATTTTATAGGGTGAGTATGACTTCAAGAGGAGGACACAGAAAAAGGACTTAGGTTCAGTGACAGAAAAGGGAAAGAGGAAGAAAAATTAAGGCCAAGTATGAAATACCAACCTCACACCCGATTGTCTTCCCTATTCGCTAGCTTATGAATACTTATTACCCCTTATGGCAAAGCAACACGAGCCTCCATTTTTGCTGGTCACTTATCTTAGTATTCAAGTTATTTTACACTTTGCAGGACACACCTGCTCACGTTGTTGAATTCACCTTTCAGGGAAGGGGGGAAGACTGCTGCTGAAGAGGACCGTATTTGACAACTGAAATTACCAGGCATGACATGAACAAAAAATTGTACTACCCTATCAATCTCTAACAGCATAATAACAGGAGAATTTGGTACATCCAAAATCACGCAAAACAAAGCAGTATATTCAGGAAAAAACTCCAGGTTCAAATTCTAGAAGATAGAGAAAAGAGATCTCAGCCAAAAAAGAAAGAAGAACAGGAAGAAGAAAATAGAGATCACCGGTGATGACCTAAACTGAGACGTTCATATTAATTGGCCAAAACTCAATAAATCCAAAAATAGCCATCATCATTAGGGGTGGACCCTTCATAGCATCATAGAGTCATAACTAGTCATTGATATTATGTATATATCAACAAACCTGACACTCTGGATCTCCAAAACGCACATTGTACTCTATCAATTTAGGCATCCCGGATTTCTTCTCTATCATCAGTCCAGCATAGAGAACACCGACAAACTTGCAACCTTCAGCTGCCATGCCTTTGACAGTTGGGAGAATGATGGACTCCATGACTAAAGATTGCAACTCTTGAGTCAAGACAGGAGCTGGAGAGTACGCACCCATTCCACCAGTATTAGGTCCCGTATCACCATCCCCAACTCGTTTATGGTCTTGGGCAGATTCAAGAGCGATGGCATTCTCCCCATCCACCAGTGCAAAGAAAGAAGCTTCGTCTCCTTCAAGGTACTCCTCGATGATGACCTTGCAACCAGCAGAACCAAAAACCCCCTCCACAAGCATAGAGTCAACAGCTTCATATGCTTCCTCCACTGTCATGGCAACAATAACTCCCTTCCCAGCTGCTAACCCATCCGCTTTTACAACAATTGGTGCACCCTGCTCCTCGATGTATAGCTTCGCTGAAGATGGGTTCGTAAACGTTTTATACTGCACCAGTTGTTTATAAACATTGTAAATAAGTAAGTCTTTTCCATGAACACACATGAAAGATATGGATAACTCAGCAAGCGGAAAAATGCGGAATCCTTAGACATTCCATTTAATGGTCAGCAACATTTAGTGGTATATGGCAAACAATAATCAGTATTGTTTTCAGAGTAACATATGTTTATTATTGTTTTCAGAGTAACATATGTTTGGTTCGACCACAAGTCCATAAACCAAATGGAGAAGAAGCCAGTGCTACATCTTCGACTTCTTAGAATATCTACTTAAATGGGAAATACCTTGGCAGTGGGAATGCCATACTTGTCACACAAATTCTTCATGAAGTTCTTGGAACCCTCTAAAGCAGCTGCTTCCGATGAAGGGCCAAAGGTAGGGATTCCGGCCTTCACTAAATCATTTGCCAAACCTGAAACAAGAGGAGCCTCTGGTCCGACCACAACTAATCCAATTCCCTGCTTCTGGCAAAAAGAAATAACAGCCGTGCTGTCCAAAACAGCAAGATCTGGAACGCATGTGGCATCTCCAGAGCTGGAAATGCCAGCATTTCCAGGAGAACAGAAGACCGCTTCACATGATGGGGATCGTTGCAATGCAAAGCATAATGCATGTTCCCTTCCTCCTCCGCCAATGACGAGCACCACCACTCTCTCTTGTGTAAAGACATCAGGAAAAGGAAATAGATGAATGATAACCTTCTCCATGTAGGCATCAGGAAAGGAAACAAAAATCACAATAAGTTTATGCTACCCATAGAAAAAAAAAATCAATGAAAGTAAAAATTAAAAAAAATGAATCCACGCAAACATATCTCTTCATATATGTTGTGCGCGTATCTCATAGACAATGTATGGATAAACATTTCTTGACATATAAACAGCACAAGATTTATTGATTGCGTTGAAAACTATTGAAGATTAAAAGGATAAAAAGAAAAGGCTGAGCACTAAACGGCAACCAGAAGTAGAAATTTAACATGAGTACCCCAAACAAACATGACTGGATTTTCATAACAAGCTTAAGTTCAGATATTTAGAGCTAACAACCACCTGTAAAAATGACATACAATGTTAGATGTATAAGGCTGATATAATCAGGCAATAGTCTACAAGGATATAGTTAATAGCAGTAAGACTATCACCAAGAAATCATAGAAGGAAGAAGTGGTAAGATAGTGAAAGAATAAAATAATGGTCTCACAAAATGCATTGCTTTACATCTATCTTTCTTGAAAGGTTTCCATTAGCAAAGGTTAGCAAAAAAGCTGAGCTGATGAAGAAGTTTCCAAATGTGAGTGAGGCCAATCTCTAAATACGCTCCCAATGACAGTATACCTCCATGTCAGTCAAAAGCACCCAATGACATTGAGAAGAAATGACAGAGACAATGAAAGAGATATACAATGCAAACAAATATTAATCCCGAGTCAAATGATCAAGGCACACCAGAGTAAATCCACATATGCCCCTAATCTTACCATCAGAAGCACTGTTATTTTGAGATGAATCGAGGGAGACTGACGGCTCTAATGCCGGGCCGACACACTTGAAGACAAACCGAGAATTGCCAAATGAAGGCATGTTTTGAGCACTCTTGAGGTGGCAAGATGAGCTCCAGCCGATTCTGGGATTGACATGTCCGGAGTACCACGAACCAGAAGAGCAGGAACAACTCTTATAATTTGAAAAACAGGGTCTTGAGGATCGAAAGAGGTAGCTATTGAGCTTCAGAGAAGCTGAAAGGGTGGAGGCAGTAGAAGAAGCCATACTCGCGCTTCCAACCTCCAATGATGCAGCTACAGTGATGGGGCCAATGTAAGGTTGTGTCAGGAATTGGACATTGAAGCCATCGATATAAGTAATAAGCTGGGGTTTAAGTCTAAAACCCTCAAGAGGGAAGCCTGGGAAACGAAAGCGAAGCCTACGGAGGACATGCTTTACATTTGAAGCAATAATTTGGAGAAAAATTACGCGAAGCAAACTGGTTTTGATAGTTGCAGACTATATTTTCTCGTGGAAGCACGACGACGACATACCTGAGGCTGAGCTGCAGGGACGAGACGGGGGAAAATTGGCGGAGCTGACGAACGACGGAATCGAAAGAAGGAGCTTTGTCCGGCGGCGAATGAACTGGACGGAGCTCTGTCTGTTTCGCGGCGGCTCGACGGTCGGCGACGGCGCTGCGACTGCTTTTCAGTGGCTACCTGCAATTCGGCGTGTCTGAAACAGAAGCCGAAGGTAAAGGGATGGAACGGGGAAACCGCGTGGCAGAAGAGAAGAAATATGGTCGGAATGTGGAAGCCGACTGACGTGGCATCTTTCTCAATGACAATTGACAATAGTGTAAATTTAGCGTAGAGAATTTGAGCTTTAAGAATTTAGCAATTGGTATGCACCGGGGAATTCGATATGAAAGATGCGATTTCACGTGGGATATCTCCCTAATTTTCTTTTTACAACATTCCTTAATCATTTTGTCCAATATGAAGTGCCATCCATGAGTGATTCAGGGAAATTTTAAACTTCCATCTTATGGATGGCTGAATTGCATAGCTTTGATTAATTTCAATTAAATCCTTAATAGAGGTTTTAAAATGTTTGATGTCCTCCTCCTCCTAAAAAAAACCTTATTGTAATAGGGTTCCGAGACGTTCTTATCTTGATGCCTGCGACGTATCCTTACTGGTAAGAACCAAAAGAGAAGCGCTCTTTTGACATTTTGCCTGTCCTATAAATTTGCCATTGACTCAAGCGAGCCTAAGTAATCGCTAGAAAAATACAAAGGTGCGGGAAAAGGTTCTCTAAAAGTAGAGCCTTCCAACGTGGGCATGTGCAATGTGCAATGTGCAGTTTACAGAAATCAAGATGTGCACCGGTCATCAGACTTGAATACAGTCTACTACAGGAGATAAGCATACACTTAGTTTTAATGGCGAGGTCAACGTCTGTATACTTCATTGCTTGGCAAACGGACTTCATGACTGTTGGGAAGAAAAGAACAAACTAGTTTGTGAATAAGCCACAGGCACAGGGGTACACGGCCTAGCCATTTCAGGGCGAAACTGGAGACGAACACTCCGGATATTTACGATTTACTCCACTCAAAAGCAATGACTCTGTTAAAAGTAGTAGACACGCTTGCTTAACTCTCCAGATCTGCAAGTCTTCAAGCATTATCATGTTAAATTGGTCGGTTCGGGCACAGGCCCGGCTCATCCGACTCATGCACACTTACAAAGGCATCAGATTTTTTTTGAATCTCAATCATTTATGCGGCGCAACCCACATCATCAAATGGCCGGGATTGTATCTGGTCCCTATTCGTACAAAAGAACCAGCTTTGACAGTAATGTCTAATTTTCTCACATGCCTTGCAATCAGCGGACAAGAATTTATAGGTCAAAATGGAGAGAGCTTCAAGAAAGGAGCTGAAATGCAAAAGATATTTCAGCAGGCAGTAAAAGCCAACACATTGCAGATTTACTTGGAGCACACCGAGCTCCTCATTACTAAATTGCAAACATGCCTGACAATCAATCTGGATAGAGGAATTACGCAGCTCACCAACTTCAAGTTCTACATACATATTCAGACGGACACCATCCTTTTGGGAAGATACTAAAAGCAGACGCAGTAATCCACTACGCATCCAGAGCCATGAACAAGTTTTGCTTGCGAGCATGCTCTGGTATGAGTCTGCTTATCATCTCGAGTGGCATGCCCGAGAGCTCTGTCCAAAAGGAAATCACAGTCAATGTACTTCCATTAATGACAAAAATAGGAAAAGAAACTGTTATCATGACAAACAGTGATTTGTCAAAGTCTTTATTCTCTATAATGACAGTATATGCTCATTACAAAGAGGAAGAAATAGGAACAAACCTTGGGGCTTAAAGTTAAACAGGGGAGGAAGAGGGCGGCCACTGGGAAGGCGAGTATTTGGGTCCCTTAATTCATCGAAAAAAGGGTGGACACAGGCTTCCAACTATACAATTGCAGAAAGAAACGGCACAACCGTTTAGTAATATTTCCACCGAGTATCAAGAGAAAAGGAGAAAAGACTTCTGATCTTACAGCAGTGCAACGCAGGTTTGGAGAATACTGGAAAAACCTACAAACCAGGTCAACTGCTTCAGGGGGTAGACGTTTCTGAAAAACCTAGAGGGGAAACAGCGTCAACCTCTACAACAGAAACTAATTATATACTAGAATTACATGTCTGTTTACCTAAAGTTCAGAAAAGAAAAATAATCAAAATGACAAAGTTTTAGAGAAATGCATATATTTCAAACGAAACAGACATTTCAAGCAGTGTCTAGTTCTCCTTACATAGCGCCTTATCTTCCTTTAGTGCATCATTCTACTTCATTTTTCTTTTAAGCAACAAATAGGGCACAAACATCCTACAACCTACCTTACCAAAAAAAAAACATCCTACAACCTAGATGGTAAAGGATGTTTATGAGGAATGGCACCATTTTTGCCAAAATCCAGTAAGGTAACTGACAACTTCCAATGAGCATGCAGCATTACATTTGTAGAAATGGCAAGCCAAATAAAAAAAGAATCACTTCAACAATAAAAAATTATGACCACCCAAGGCTTCTAGAATATCAAGCAACCACTAAAAACTGTTTTTGCGAATGAGGCTTTGTAATCATCGTAAGCACAGTATACAACCTACTATCAAGCAAAATCCATACCTTATGCCACGGATGAGGCTTTATTTGTGGAAATTTGAATTCAGTGTAGTTTGGGTTCATGCATTTTATCTCCTCCCTGGTTGGCGTACCCAACACCTGGTAACAAATTTTTTATGGATGAAAGGAAAGATAGGAGGATGAGATAAAGGCACGACTTTCCAAATATTTATTCTGAAACACACAGGCATGCAAAAAACTCTTTCATATACAATGAAAAGACGTTTGAACATATACTGACATATCATCTCTCAGATGAGTTTGCTTGGGGATAATAGTTTTGTAATTTCTGTCACTGGAGTCTGAATTCTTTCACACCAAATCTAAACAAAGCTCTACTCTCTAAATCAAAGACAAGATGAGGTTCACTTGAGCAACTGGGAGTTTTGTTCTCAACATCGGTAATAGGTGTCCTTCAATCTTTCACCTTAAAAATAAAAGGAACGAGAAATAAGTTGAAATTGTACATCATTCGACTTTAAACAGGATCTTTCCATACATTCGCCCGAAACTCAAATGAATTGGAATCATTTATCCTGACTTACCTATGCGTCTCAGTTACCAAAAATTCTATTTCAGACATCCAAGATGGCTAGAATTTTAGTTTAAAAAGTTGACAATGCAGCCAGATAGGATGGTTCATAATCATAACCCCATGAGTAGATATTTCACCTTGATGATCTCAACTAATTGGTCGACTCCACTTTCTCCCGGAAACAGGGGCTGCCAAAAGTTTAATTAGCAAGATATTGGATGAATAAGATTAATTGTTAGCCTCATAAGATGTTCATGCATGATACACATCTACCTGACCAAGAAGTAGTTCAGCCATCACACAACCTGCAGACCATATGTCTATCGCAGTTGTATACTCAGTTGCACCGAATATGAGTTCTGGGGCTCGGTAATATCTTGAGCAAATATAAGAAACATTTGGTTCTCCTTTCACCTGAAGAATATGGAAGCTTAAGCCGCGAAATCAATACTTCAAGGGAAATTACAAGAAACTTTTGTTTTGGATAAGTTGAAAATTACCAGAACTTTTGCACTACCAAAGTCACAAAGCTTCAATTGATGTGTGTGTGGATTCACCTGAGAAGGAGCAATATCATTTTAATATGGAGGAACTGTGGTCACTATTTCCCTATGATACAACTACGAAGCCCTCTTACAATCTGGAGCAAATAAAGTAAGGGAATGAGTCACAATAACTAATCGCAAATACCTAAACTGAAGCATAAAGTTGCTATAGAAGAACTAAAAAATCATTGACCAGAAGAACAGACTAAAATCACGTAGCAGGACACAAAATTCATTCATATCAAAACCTTCAGCATCAATAACATCATTTAGGGGTAATTCCATAGGAAGCACATGGAAATTGTGGATGATCTCCAATCCCATCACTTGGATCATAAACTTGGGAAAAGCATTCTTTCGTTCCCTGTATCAAGCAAGCCACTTTTATTCTTCCCTATACTTTAGGCAAGTTCTTATTTTCGTTTCCGCACTACACAGTTTTTCGTTTTAGTCCAACCTGCCTCACTAATGATTTTGCTCGACTCTGTTTTCCATCTGTCTTGTGGCTAGAACATAGAGGAACGCCTGTTTGCATAGGGACTAAACCGTTGGCAAAATGGTTCGTGAGGAACTATGATGAAAAAGTGCACAAGAACCTAAATGGAAACTCGCCTACAGTAAAAGAATAAATTGTATGCTTTGCTAACATATTTTCTCGATCAAGTACCTAACTCTCAGACTTTAGAATGTTATTTGTACACAAAATAAAGTACATAACAAGAATGTAGTAGAAAGAACTTGAAAGCACCAATGCACACTGATTCATGGATTTCAATGGCTTGGCTGAGAGCAATCACCATGTCAATCTTATAATCATCATACTCATAGAGCTTATTCACACTCAGATCAGAGAGAGAGAGAGAATTATAAGGGTCTCACAAGTAAATTCTGAGGCTTGATATCCCGGTGACAAATGCCAATGCAACCATGTAGGTATGCAAGCGCCCTGCAGATCTGCAGAATATTGAAATAACAAAAGCATAACTTTTAAATTGCAGTAAATCATGAAGCTTCAGAAGATGCAAAAATGCAAAGCTGTGAGGACATAGGACTGGCCATCTCATTCAGTAACTCTAAGTAAATTTCTTCCAGCCAAATCAGGAATATATAGTAAGATCATAGAAACCAACCACCCCCGAGAAAAAGAGAAAAGAGAGAAAAAAAAAAAAAAACAAAGGTAACACGCCAAAAACATTAATGAAACAGAAAAAGCCATGATAAAAGTGGTTTTCAACAGAACAATTTGAAGGCAACATCCTACACATTTGATAGCGCTCAGCTAATTGGAGCCAACCTCAAGTTATTTGCTTATGGATTCCATTCAACACATGCCATTCGCTTTATGAAGCTGTGAATTGTAAACCACCCAGAAAATCAGATTTTAGGCAAAGAAATTATCACCACGTACTTGGTAAGTATAGAGTTTAACATATATCAAGGGCATCCGCTGGTTCGTCCTACTGTACTGCTTTGCCACACGATTAATAGTTTCAGGAACAAACTCAAGCACAAGATTTAAATACAGCTCTTCCTTGTCTGTAGTTGAGAAGAAACAGTGCTTGAGGGCCACGATATTTGGATGGTCCAGCATTTGCATAATCTGTAATTCCCGATTCTTGTAGCGCTTGTCTTGGAGAACTTTCTTTATGGCAAAAATTTCACCACTTTCTCTACACTTTGCCTGGAACGACAGCCAAAACCATCTCAATTACACCGGTCCATGAAAAAAAGATTAAATGATGATTTCCGATTATACATGACTACATAAATGGTTAGAAGACACTCAAGAGATTAAGCATATGTACCTGAAAAACAACACCAAAAGAACCTGTTCCAACCACATGCTCTGCAATATAACTGACTCTCTGCCAAATAATGAGAAATAACAGCCATACTGTCATAACCGCGTGAGTTGCACAAAATTCTACCAAATAATTTGGAATTCAAGCCTCATTCCCTCAAACCTGCCTAGATTGACCATTTCGACCACCAATTGTTGTTCTTATTATATGCCCTGTTTCAGCACCTACACCATCTATGATGTCTGGTTCACTGTCCTGCAAGAGATGCAATAATAAGGAGAGACTGGTAAGAACTCTTACCAAAATAAATTACCCTGCAATTTGTATTTGCAAAAAATAGTTTTTCCTCAAATATATGAATTCAGGCTCTCTTTTCTACAAATTCAATTTCAAGTCGGAAAAGGGAGAGAAAAAAAAACACTCTCATTCAAACCCCAACCATTACATTTCAGACTTCAAATAAAATAAAAAAGGTTCAATATAATCTCGTATTGAGTAGTTGTGACTATAGGAAAGATTTTGGTCAAACCTGAAAAAATTCCTATATCAATTGTGAGTTTTGGTTTTTAGGCATAGCAAGTAATTTTGTGCACGTAAAATGACTCTTACCCAAAGCTTAATGATCTTGTTTGGTAGACATTTAATATGCATGAATAGGCATGTATAGAACAAGAAAAGCAATGGCAGAAGCCATTTATTGCGAAACTAAATCAAGCGGTCAATAGCTAACAGGAAATTCTCAATTTAATTTCACTTGGTTCAATTCTTATGATCCGGTTGTGAACAAGTGGTATAGGTAATGCTAGAGAAGTGGAGGATTTAATAGTATGGATGAAAGCGATGACAGTGTGGGTGGCGTGAAGTTTGAGGTGGCGGCAGCCAGCCTGAAAACTTGGATAACCAATCACAGTCCTACAAGTTGCTAACATCCTCTGCTGAAGCAAACCGATACCAAGCCGTTACGTAGGAGAGCTAACAAAGAAGCAAAAACCAGATAAAGGATGCAAGACGTACTCTACCCTCATCATGTTCCACCCGATCTTGCAATCTCATTTCAAGCATTTCTCTACCAAGCCAGTCAACAGAACTAGATGAATTGCTGAAGGCATGAATGGATCTGGAACTGCCGACTCCTCCATTCCCACGGTTAGCAGAAGCCATGTATGTATCTGGGGATAGTAAAAAATAGCAGTTCTTGATAGCATCATAACTATCCATTGCCCTGCCCCTCAATCATAACTTCTTAGTAAAAAACAAGAAAAGTCAACAATGGGAAGGGATAAAAAACGATAATGAAGTAACTGCAGTTCATGCAGGCAAAAAAGCAAAGAAAATATCATTCCCAGAAGCTAGAAAAATCAAATAGAGCGTCTTTAGTAGGAAGGCCAAGAGGAGAAGAGAGGCATCCTCAGGACCAAGGTAGATGATAATTTCTCTTCCCACTTTTTACCCCTTTCGGTCAAGATGCGCTTAAGGAGAGTTGCCCTTTCAGAATTTACATGCCAAAGAGAAGAAACAGCAACTGACTTAACCAGCTCCTGAAATTGGTAGCACATACAAACTTTTCGGGAGATGATGTGTATTGCCCTTCATATAATTGCCCCATCCAAAATGATGCTAAAGACTCATACGAGGCAGGCAGTTTGCATTATCAACTGAAAATCCTCCGAGCAATTGTTCATGCGCCACACAATTAACTTATCCAGTACTTGACAAATTTGAGCAGGTCAGACCCTCTTGGATAGCGAGACGAAGAAAGTTTTCTCCCAGAGAGAATATCAACATTAATTGTTTCCAAATTCACAGCAATCCCTATTTCACCTAATTAACCTCCACAATTGCAATGCTGCCTCTTTCAGTTAGATATAAACAAAGGCACTGGAGCTCCCAAATTTCTATTGGGTGCATCTAGCAGCGTTAGGGGAAGGATAAGCAATTCCGGGTTAGAACTGAGAAGAGAAAAGACTTTATGAGCGCAAAACAATGGAAAGATCTATCCAAAACAAAGCGAATTAAGAGTTGGAGGTGATCAGGATAGTGGCTAGACATTCTTACGAACAAAAGCCCAAAATATTAAAGGCTCCAACTCCAAGAATGCTGTCAACAAGATAATAATGCAATCCTAGAAATTTTATTTTATTTTTGGTCGAAACAATCCTAGAATTTCCTTACCAAAAAAAATAATAATAATAATAATAATCCTAGAATTGAAATGGGAAGAATCTCACGGATTCTCACAGAAACCGGCCCAAACGCAACAGGGTTGGAAGTACTGAAGAGCTGGATGGATCCAGTATTTCGAATGTTTTCAGTCCAGTGTCCCGGCAAGAATTAACTAGTGGGCAATAGTAGCCAGGCAACACTGGTTTTCATCACGATGCAGGAAGCGGAAGAAGAAGATCATGTCCGCAAGACCAAACTAGGAAGAGTAAAGAGCAAAGACGAGTGACGGGAGAAGCAGGAAACGGAGACGGGATCGAGAGGACGATCAACCAATCGACGAATCAACAAAGCGAGGAGCCAAAATTGGGGAAACAAGAGAAGCTAATCTAATCGAAGAGGGCATTACGCGCGCACAGAGAAGAAGAAGAAGAAGAAGAAAGGGGGTGGGGGTGGGGGGCAGGGGAAGTACCTGGGATGGGAGGGAGCATCAGCAGAGGAGGAGGAGAGGCAGGAGCGAGATTCGATGAGGCATTTGAAAAGGGTCTTCCGATTTCATCAAAATGGTCAAAGTGAAAAGAAGGAAGGAGAGCGGGCTGAGGCTTGAGATCTTCGTCTTTACTTCCACTTACTACTCGCTCGCTCGCACTCTCACTGACACACACACACACACACCAGATCTGATTCTTACGCATCCCATTTTTACAATTTTTGCTTTCTCCTTCCATTTTGACTTTTTTGGTCGACCATTTGATTTGATTTGATTTTTTTTAATTATATATTTATGTAGAATCCCAAAAGGGTGCTCAGCTCATCCATCCTAATCCTATACAAGTCTAGTACTACTACTAGTAGTGGCAGTAGCCTGCTTTGATTGGAGAGGCGTGCCCTTTTATTTTCCTTGTATAAATAAAATAATGCGTTTTAGATAACAGCTTTTTGATTTTACTGATGAGAAGAAAAAAAAAAGGGGGGGGGTTAAAAGAAAAGTAATAAAGGCAAAAGAGTCATCATGTCCACAAACAAGGCACACCCCCCACTAAAGTTAAGCAAATGTTGGATACTTGACATTGGCAGCATCGCAAGCTTTCTTAAATTGTTGCATATCCTCCTCCATATTGATACCCGTCTATGGCAATTACATTCCTAGTTTCGGGAAAGTAGGGAAAGGAAAAGAAAAAGAAAAAGAAAAAGAAATCCAAAGCGAATTGAGTGGGATTTGCTCTATATCGCAGGAGATCAGAAATGGCAAAGCATCGCGGTCCCCGACTACGACGTAAGGGTGGTCCTCCCTTCTGAGAGGGCTGGCTTACCATCACATCACCATCCATGTTTTGCTCTCACTCTCACTCTCACGAGCCCAAATGACAACTACGCCTCGCACGCACGCACGCTCTCAAAGCACCTCCGCTGCAAGAAAAGGAACATCGGCAACATTGCCAATGTCTTACTATTTGATTTTTTCTTCTTCTTTTTTTCCCTTGAGGTTCACAGCAGAATTGAAAAAACCAGTGTAAAGCACAAAAGGGCGGTCGCAACCACATGCAACACCCAAAACAATAAAAACTCCAAAACAGAGTGCCATCAGATTTCCAACTCCATATCAACATTCTCCACATAGACAACATTTCGACCATACAATTCAAAAGAGCATCCCCTGACATATATCTTTCTCTATTCGACAAGAATCCCCATTAAGAAAGCCATTAAACAAAATGGGCTAGAGCAACTACACACCATAACTAGAGTATGATATTCTGCCCAACAAAGATGTACAACTGACGAGAGCAGAGGCAGTACCACCATTTGCTCCGCATTCGTATTTACAGTCCAACCAAGAACCTTATCCTATGAGCTAAAATATCACGCTCCCCTCATTAGAGTCGATGGCAAGAATGTTATCTGTAGCTCCTTCAGCAATGGTAAGAATCCCCCCGAAAGATACTGGGATAGGATCTGTTGTAACTTATGTACGTTCCTAGGTGGCGATATCTTTCTCCTTCTCTTTCCAACTAATCCAAATCAGCCTTGCGTAGTAATAAATCCGGGCTATTCAACTCACCCACCCAACTGTTAATTACAACAATATCTCCATCCTCCCCCCTTCGAGCTGTACCAACCAACAGTTTCTTCCCGAGAAACCATTTTTGCTGCCAAAGCCTTTTCCTCTCTGACCACCTGTCCAGCAAAAGAGACGAGCCTCCAGCCACTAGCAGATATGCGTGATCAATTTCACAATACACCAAGCATTTCACTGCAACATAAGAACAAGAGCAACCTAAGACAACAGATTAACATTACCCAGAAGGTATTGAAGCTCCCACACAGCTATTGTAGAGGAACAACCAATATAAACAAGCAAGTCCACCTCCACTGGATCGCCTTGCTTGCAACATATCACACAAACAGAATCACTCTTCCACTGCACACATGCACCTTCCAAGAGAATTCAAGCCCTAATAAACTGTGGCAGAGCAATAGATGGAAAGGACACACCATAACCATATCAGCTGAACAAGCAACCATAACATTAAAATATGATCTATAGAACTAAGCAAGGCTAAGTCTAGTACTTATCCATACAAGCATTCTTCTCCTCTACTACTGACAAGAAGGAAAAAAGTTCCTTCAAAGTTCATCAACTCCTTCAGAAAGGTATTGTGGAGTCATGCAGTATGAGACCACCAGCTTCAAAATGCACAGACAACATACAGTAATGTGAAATTAGGATCCAAACAACCGATGTCTAGATAAGCTCCACCTATACCCTAACCATGACAATGCAAATATCCCACAGATTAAACCATGAAAAGAAAAAGAAATTGCCAACGCAAATGATTCACTTCATAAAGCAGCAATAAACAGAAAAAAGAATCATAGTACACTAACAGGCTTACCATTTTTCAGACGCTAAGATCCGGAACTTGACTTTTGAACCCACACTTGCTTCTGCAAGGCCAAAAAACGATATTCCTTAAGTTCGTGTTCTTGTCTAGAAGGGGGGCACTTATGTGATAGCATATATTTACGCCCACGACCTATTGACTAATTGAAACAGAATAAGCAAATCGGCAAGCAAACTAAAGCACCTCATGGGAACTATAGCCAGAAGCACTTCCTCTTTTTGAAGACTTCAGTTCACTTGTAAGCGGTAAGCCATCATTATCTTTCCCACCCTGAGACGATCCCCGGCGACCAACAGATTTGCGGAAACCTGTATAAAATGGAAAAAATGATGGTGTGCTCTAGTAAGTAAAATAATTACTGTAGTAAATAAGTGCAGGAAAAAAAAAACTTCTTTCATCTCTTTGCATCAGACGGATACCTGTATAAAATGGAAAAAATGATATTGTGCTCTAGTAAGTAAAATAATTACTGTAGTACATAAGTGCAGCAAAAAAAAAAATCTTCTTTCATCTCTGTGCATCAGAACTCAGAAGCATCCCAAATTTTCTTGCACGCGGTATTCCTGGGGCAAACCAGTATCTAAACGCATGAAAAAGTGATGCACGCCGATTTTTTATTGATAAAAGCTGCTGTCTTCTAAGCCCTATCCTGTATGGATTTCATTTAGAACGAGATGAAATAAGAAATGAAAATACTCAAGATATCCAAAATGAGAATGAAATGTACGAAAATTAACTCACGTGATTTGCACATGAAAACGATGGCTTTCAAATGGTGCAATGAGAACATGAGACTTTATGATCAAGATGGAGTTACAAGGGTAAGCAAATCTGGAGTGCTTCGATCTTAAGTGTTCCTGCACTGCCGTTAGTGTTGCTATTTCCTACTAGAGTGATTATACTCGAGGAAAGGGGTAGCAGTAGATTGTGAATTTGAGTGTTTTTTAGGCTGATGCAACTGGCCCATACAAACGATAATTTGATCCCTCTTCTTTGTGAGAGCATGGGGGTATGTTTAGCAGCACCTGTTCTTACTTTTCTGGTCTACAAATTACTTTGCAATAAAGTAATAATGACAATCTCACAAGTCACAAGGACTCCAAGCAAAGCCTATTGTCTTACCCTCTGGGGAATCTAAGGTTGAATGTGCAGCAGTAGCAGAGAATGATGAATCACTTGCATGGGATCCATCTAAACGACGGAGAGGAGCCCATACACCACGATCAGGTCTATCTTTATTTCTTGCACGTCTTTCCATCTTTTCACTACCAAAACCAGACAGGCCATTCCCATGGACCTTCTCATCAGGAGCACCATTTGTACCTTTTGAAACTGCTTGTACGCTCGGGGCTCGAGGAGGCCTCCTTTCTTTTCCTGGATGCAGAGTCTGTGTTTGAGTTTCAGATGGGACTCCTGATTGATTTTGGCGTGCATCTTTGTTCAAAAGTATGGTTCTAATTATCCGACTACCCTCATGCCGCTGTTTCTGCTTGTCAGTGGCTGAACCTATCACATCTTTTAGTTGACACTGCTCCTGCGATACACCACCAGAGACCTGCATCAAAATTAAATTCAATAAAAAACCGATTTCTAACTGATGGGATGATTATACTTCATGGTAACAAATGAACCATGTTGTGACGAGTTGAATATCATTTACACAGCCTGGAAAAGAAAATTACATCCTTACTTAGAGAAAATGGTTGAAATCACAGCAAGGGGACTTTGTCTCAGAAACGTATGTAAGAGAGAGAAAAAAAAATTTTGAACTCGCCCCACGAACAACAGCGGTAAAACCATTAAAAAGATTAACTTAAGAATCCAATAGATGATTGTCTAGAACAGGAAAAGGATGCCTTCATGATGGACAATGAAGATAAATAAGTTGATCGACTTGGAACAAAAAGAAGAAGAAGAAGCTAACATGAGAAATTTCTCTCTCCTTCCCCTTCAAAAGCAAAATCTTCTTTTTCCCAGCACCAGCAATTCCAATTCCAATAGTCCCTAGAACAAAGTCAGGAGAAAAAGTAAGTTTTCTATAGAATAAGCAGCAGCCATCTCAGATACAAAGACAAATAAACAAATTTCAAGTGTTACAGCTAATGGAAGTGCATCATTAGATTTCTTTGAAACATGACCGACATACCAGATGAATACACTAAAGAACACGTCAATGAAGGCACATGGAACTTTTTGCTTCTGGAACAAAAAGCTATGAATGAATAGAATCAATACGCCTCAGGTACACAGAAATTGTACCAGGGGTATAAAAAGAAAAGAAAAGGTTCCATACAAAGATAACAAGATACTCAAGAGCATCAAGCCAAAGATCTTCCAGAACCAATTAAGTTGGACCTTCCCAAGACACATCCCATACATGCCGAAGCGAATGTAACTACCAAGACACCAAGGTCTGTAGTTCCAAACAATCAACTATCAGACCTGAAATCATGTCGGAAGCCCCAAGAGGGGTACTTAGGTGTTGGAGATTTCGCAGTGGGCCTGGACTTGATATCATCACATATCTACCATCAGCTAATGCACGACTTAGCTTCCCGCCTCAAATCCCCAGATAAGTATATCACAACAAGACCCCACCTCCACTGAGAAACGAAAGACATCAACTACTCCAAGAGAAGAAAGTACAACCTCAAGAAAACACGGTCCCCTTATTTCGCCAACATTTAGAAATGAAAAAAAGAAGAGTTTTTCACCATATGACTTGTGAAATTTGCCTTTAAAAGTGAAGACACAGACTTGTGGTGTTGTAAATGATTTGCTGCAGATAGAAATGAAAAATATTTACATCTCTATTGGGGAAGACATGTTCCTACAAATTATCCTCATATATGCCAACTAGTACAACTCCAAAAATGTTCTCAAGAATGGAAGAATGCAACTCCACTTAGTTCAGCCCTCCCTCTCTCTCCCCCGGGCGCCAATCCCCTTTTTGCCAATTAGTTCTAGTATCACCAAACAAATTCATATTTATCGCCACTTTCCTAGAACACAAACACAAAGGCCCAAAAGAAAAGGTTTTGATTGCAGCAGTGTCATAACAAATTGCCCGAACATGAGTATCATCATCTGGGCCTCACCAATGTCATCTTCCTGTTGTCCACCTCCACTTGCCGCTACTGAAGGATTAGCTTTGTCAGAAAGTTGAGGATCATCTCGCTTGGAAGACAGAATGTAAGTGGACTTGTCTTTGCCACTACTGCCCCTTGAAGCATCTCTTAAAATATACTGCAAAAATTGCAGACAAATTCGGTTACGATTTTTCAGCAATGAACCTTGGTAGAAGTATGATAACTGTAGGTCTTGATGTAACTGAGATTTTGACCTCCAAGGATCGCAAAGATCAAATAATGCACCACTAAAGAGTTCCAGCTGAAAATGAATCGATCGTAAGATCATATAACTCCAAAAGTTCCCAAAACAGGTTGCATAATTCATGATTTACAAGGTCAGAATGGAGAAAAGACGAACGTCACATCACGCGCTTGCAGTGACACTTCCCATTGATCACAATTCCCAATAAAAACTATTACATCAACCGTAAAGCTACCTAACTAGCACGAGATGTTGAGGACAGCATCTACAAGCTCCGTTTCAATTTCAGATTCCTCATTTTTTTTTTCACAAAATGCATCACCAACTTAAATTTGATGTACTAAACATGCAGGAGCAGGATGTAACCAAAGACAAAATAATGGCGATGTTACTCATTACAAAGTGATGACACTAAGAAGCCGAAAGCTTTTCATGATCCTTTACAAAGGGACAATCACAAAGTTAGGTACAAGCCAAAAGTGGAAGCAATTCAAAAAGCCTAAGCTCGCCATCGTCTTTTAAAAACAATCATCAGGAATCCACTGTTAAATAATGCCACTCAACTCTATGAGAGAAAAGGATGCACGTCTCAATCAGAACTCATCTCCCACTTTACAAATTATAAGACTGCTATGTTGAAAAACAATGCATAGCCATCAGTGACTACAAAAGCAAATAAGGAAGTATGCGGATTAGAAATTCAGATCGACCAAAAGATCTGCAAAAGCAGCTCAATGGTGTGAGCTGCTTTAGCAAACCATGCTAAAACATTTAAATAAGACAACACAACACATAAATATGCATGTGCAACATGCCATAAACAGGAGTACCATTGCAGTAGAACTTTTTCTCTTTTCAGAATTTCGTTTCGATGGTGTAGAGCTAGAGCTTCCAGTGGACGATCTTCCACCTCTTCCACTCATTTTCTCATTAGAGATTGACCTCTGCCAACAAGCATGAAAGGACTATAAGAGAGTCTACTAAGAAATAGTGCTAGAAATTATAAAACAAAACATCCAAATCCAAGTGATAATAACAGTTTGAACTTTGCAAAAACATAAATAATAATAATAACAATAATGATAATAACCAACTATGTTAAAATGTCTCAAAACTAATCAAGAATGGCAATGCAAATTAAGCAATCTATTCCGTTAATTAAAAGCATGTATGAAAATAATAAATGTAGACTTCCTATATTGCTACAGTCAACATAAGTTTCCTTTCTCTAGAACCACCAAGGTCGACGTAAGATGGCAACACTTGCACAAAGATCCTACACGACAAATGAAATTGCCTCCTCAACCAAAAATGAAAAATAAAAAATTAGCACAAACAATAATTTAGAACTATATGCCTCCTTTTGGGGGCACCATGAGCCAGAATTGAAGATTATGCTTATGAAACCAATTCAAGCTAAGCAACTTTGCTTGGAAGTGGGAGTAACTCCACCGACACCTCATGCTCTGTTATTCCAATCTTTGTGACACGAAGGCACGAGAGATCAAATTAAAAAAATGACCTACTTAACATGCCAACACGTCACTACATCTAAATCAAAGAACCTACATAACCGATATGTTTTTCGTACATTATATAAATTTCACAATAAATCATATCCTTTTGACTTATCTTTTACTATATTGGTCCTGCAAACAATAACTTCGAATCTCGAAAGTATTTCCAATCATTTATGGTCCTCGTAGATTCCCAAGAGAATTCCATTATCACATATATATTTTCAATAACCCATTCTAAATGTAACTACAGCATCAGTAAAGTACCCGAGATCCACCCTTTGAAGCCCTCTTCTGGCGAACATAATCCATCAAAGGAGTCACTACAGGTGCTTCTTTTCCAATACCTACAAAAGTTTCACAAGAAAAGGGGGAAATAAAATGAGGAGTGCAGGCTGTACTAATCTCAAGAATTGTGCACCCACAACAGACGAAAACACTAGGGAAAGTGAACTATACCAGATCGCTCCGCCTCACGTCTCTCCAATTGTATCTCTGCACTTGGAAGATTCTCAACTGGCTTTGCAATAAATTCAAGAAATTCCAAGTACTCAGGATCTGCAATATCAAGAGAGCTATAATGAATTAAAATGTTAAAATGCCTGGTCAAAATGAATCCATCATTAGTTTCCCGATGATTCTACTTCAGTCAAACGAAGGATAATACCTTTCATAATGGTCCCTTCACGGCCATCTTTTTTAGATGTCTGTTTTGGCATACGTTGCGAAGGAGCATATTCGACTATAGTCTTGAACTGAGTACCTAACAAGAGAAAGGTTTAAATCAAACTCATGAAGAATCAAACATCAGAAGTTTCTAGAAGAAAGCTACATCAAGAGGTGGCTGACGTACAAAGCGCACATATCAGAATGTGACGGGTCACAAGCAACTACGAGACATGTGAAGCCCATATGTTTGTCACAAAGAGTAAGTTAGGAAAATTGTAACGCAAAACGCATGGCAAGTCATGTTCAGTTACCTCTAAAAAAAATAGAGCTCAATTGTGAAACTAGAATTAAAGAAGCGTGATTCGTGAAATAAAATAAAAACCTTCTCCAGACACAAGAATGTATTTCATCAGATTGTCAAAGTTACCTTTCTCATTCACAAACACATGCCCCTCAAAAAACTCGGCAAATTCAATAACCTCCTCAGGTCTCCTAAAATTGATGTAGGCTCTTGAATAGACCTGGTTCTTCAGGCTGCAAAACAAGTTGAGGAACCATTAAAGCAATGTGATGTATCACAGCAGACACTTATTTTGCAAGTGTAGAACCATCCCACTTTGTTGGTGTTGGACCTATTGGTGCATCAGTCAACTAGGAAATACAGGGCATAGAGCTAAACAATGATTTCCAACTCTTTCTTGTCCTAGTCGTTTGTTGTTTAACAAGAAGTCATCGTATCTAGGACACCTAGGAATACTCCCTTGAGAATTATCAACACCCCCTTGAACCTCGCATTATGTTCTACTTTTTGCCGAAAATGAAGCTTCTGGTTGAGGAGCAATCCTCAAAGTAAGATGAAGACGAAGAAATCTCAAAGACATAAAACTTAGTGAGGTCACTATCTGACAAGAGACCTTGAAGGAAACCACCCCCAGCAAATGAAAACGCAAACACTACCCTTCTCTGGAGAAGTAGGGCAAAATCATCACAAGCAAGCAAAATTTTCGACACTTAACTTCAGAGACAGACACACCACCATCAAACTGATAACAAACAAAAACGGACTCAATTCTGCAATTGGAGTCATAGCCCAAAAGCTTCAACGGCTCACTAACTACTGAATACAGAAATAGCCAGAATTAACGAAAAATAAGAAACGAATCTCGACTATATAACAGCTAAAACCTCGACAAGCACTCCACAAGCGTCTGTAATAGGATCCGCAGATCAATTGACGCATAACCTCGGTTCACCGAGTAAAGGGGCAAAGCGGGAATCAAACAAAAGGAAGGAGGCGAAGGAAGCTAATGCCAACACATAAAAAGCCCATACGCATAACCATGCCGAAGCGCAAAGCAGAAGGAAGAAAAGGCAGAAACCCTAACCTGCTCTTGCCGGGGCGGAAAGAGAACCAGTTGTAGCGGCCCTCGAACGCGGTATCGATCTGGTCCATGAGCATACCCTGCGTAATCGACGGCGGCAAGTGCCGTAGAACCACCTTGGTCCGATCCAAATGGCCTTTCATGCCCTCGATTGAAAACTGGTCCGACGAACTGGAAACTGAACCCTCGAAATCGGTCAAAGGAAAGCCCAAAAAAAGGAAAATCACGTCCGTGAGATCACATCTTGTTTGGCATGATCAAGCGCTCGGTGGGAAGAAGCGGTTCATGAGATCGGGATTGAGCAAGAAACCTCCATTCGAGGAATACCGAGTGAGAAACAGAGGAGGAGGAGAAGCGAAAAGGACTGCGTAGGTGTGTATGTGTTATATATACGGTTGCGTTTTCGAATTTCTTAAGGTTCTCTTTCCTTAAATCCTGCTGAAACAGAAAAATCGAAAATTCACAGGAAAATAAGCGTGACGCGTTGCCACGCGCAGAAACTGAAAACGAGCTACCGTTTTTGAGCATGGGTGGTCCGTCAGCAATCGGCCCAGCCCGCGAACATCTCGCTACCAAATATTCCAATTGATAACTTCATTGGCTGTTGAGTTTCTAGAGTTTTATTTTGGTCCAAAAGAAGAAGAAGAATTTCTAGAGTTTTATCAATATCATTGTCGAGGCTAAAACGACAATCAATTTGATCGCATCGATAGAGATAGACCTTAATACATGCCAAGTCACCGAATTTTGGGGTGATATTGACAAAGTGATTACTTTTGTTATTCGATGAACGTGAAGATAGAATTGATTCATCGACGATGCAAGTAAAGAACGATAGTCCAAGAAAAATGCGATGAATTTTTCGAGGAATTACCACCATTGAATATTCTATTATCGAATAATTAAAATTTTTTTTCACGTTTCGATGTATATTATCATAAATTAAAAGAATGAGAATAAATGACGCTTTTACATTCAAATGACAAGGGAAAAGTGGAAATGGAAATGGAAGACAAACATCATCAAGGAGAAGAAATGGACAAGAGCACCAGCTAACAATGCAATCATTTTCACATACATAACAAAGGAGTGAAGTGAATCTTGTTGACTAAAACAAAATTAAATCAAAGCAAAGCAAAACTCAAAGATCCTCCTCGTTCGATGTCAGGACTAGGAGCATAGCAGTAGGGCTCTCTGTGATTGCGTATGTGTGTCTGCTCTCTCTCTCTCTCTCTCTCTCCAACAACCACACAAAGCAAAAGGGCAGTCTCCGATCCAACTTCTCCCCTCCCCTCCCATCAAGTAAGTTCATTTCGCTCTCTCTCTCTGCGCTTAGCTGTGCTCGTTCTCGTTCTTGTGGGCATAGATAAGAGAGATGTGTCGATCTAACGTTTGTGTTTTTCCTTCCTCAATGGCGGTTGATTGGTAGGTGTTGGGTGATGGGAGAGAGAATCCAGTCTGGGAGTTTCTTCCAGTATCCGCCCTCTGGCCTCCATGCCTCTCCTCACCGCTCCTCTCCCCTTCCTCCCGATCGAGAAAGGTCTCTTCTTTACCATCCCCCTTTTTTTTTGGTTATTGTCAATTTCTTCTCTGCTACTCTCTCTGTGATGTGTATTTCCGATGGTTTTGTTTCCTAACTTTAAGGTTCCCCTTCTACGAATGCCAGTTTTCCTTTTATGATTGTTATTATTGGTGGCCAGAGTGATTCTGCATTTCCTTGTTGAAAGAATTGAAAGTGTTAGCCTCCCCACATGGCTTTTGTTTTTATTTAACCTCCGAATTTTCCTAGTTTCGCTTTGCGCTTACTGTGCGAAAGCTTTTTTCGGGTTGTCTTTCAAATATCCAATTTGGCCTCCTTCGCAGAGATTAGTAGCTAATCCTTTGAATTGATGGTATTTACCTCACTTCTCTAGTATCCATTACACTTCCTTTGAAGACTTTCGTCTTCTCGTATGAGATTGGTTCTTGTCCCATTGCCCGAATAATAATTCAGTGGCTTCTCCATGTTGTTATGTGGTAGCAAATGAGATCGTTTTATCTTTTGCAGATACTTGGCTGAACTATTGGCTGAGAGGCAGAAGTTTGGACCTTTTATGCAAGTTCTTCCACATTGTGGCCGGCTCCTTAGTCAAGGTCTTCTGTTCATTTTATTTCTCATATTCGCTTCTCTGTCATCTAGGAGTCCTTTCATAAATGTTGGTTTCATATCCATACTTATCTCGATTGGCAACCTCTTGGCAAAGACTGGTACATATTATCCCTTGTTTGAGTGCGTAATATTATGATCTTCAGCCTATGGCATGTTAGCATCAAGCTGAATATGGTCCTTTATTTACTGATGAATGTAAGTGTCAAATTATAAGAAGCTGCTTAAATTCTTCTGAGCAAATTTAGGAGTTGTTGATCATGAAAGGGCTACAGGTTTGTGGCCCTATATGTATTACTTCCCTTTTATTTTTCATTTATCCTGCCTTTTGGTTTCTGCAGAAATTAGACGGGTCTCAGCTTATAGTACAAGTTTTCTGGATCATGAGAGACTTGACCATGAGAGCCCACATAGGCCATTTAATCCACAGTTAAATGGGAGGCCCTTTGATTTGGACAGGTGGCCTGTCATGCAAATGGAGGTAATACCTAGGTCGCTCCCATGGGAATGATGATGTGTGTAGCTGCTATTCCATTGGAGCTGCAGATTCTGTGATTTTGGGTTTGCGGCCATTTGTATTGCTGTTGATCCGTATTCAGCTAATATGGGACTGATTCACAGTTTGCATGTCTTTGTGATATGAATTCATTTCTACTTTTACCTGGAAAGTTTGTCTTAATTTGATATCCCGTTTGAATTATTTCTGGACTGTAAGGTACACCGTCTTCTTAGAAGAGTGTATGAATATTTTGCTTTTAAGCCTTAGCTACTAAAATGAGCTGACTAATTGGAGATTTCAGTTGTTATACGAAGAGAAAGAAGTCAAATGGTTCTTGCTTAGGCTGCTGAGTCCACATTAGCTTGGTCAAGAAGAAACAGTTTATTTCTACTTCCAGTTTGAGCTTACTAAAGCTAAGCCTCTTGCATCAGGAAAATGGGCATCTCCAGAAAGCGGGTCTCTTTCAGTCTTCTTCAGTTGGTTGGCCAGGAGCTGTCGGTGTACCAACCACTCCTGTAGTGAAGAAAGTCATCAGGCTTGATGTTCCTGTCGACAAATATCCAAGCGTATGTTCATATAATTCTAGCCAATGTCAAAATGCTTGTGGTTTCTGGTTACATTTTGAGTGGCGGTTCTAACTCTAAATTTAGCAGTATAATTTTGTTGGAAGAATCCTTGGACCACGTGGAAACTCCCTTAAAAGAGTCGAAGCCATGACACAATGTAGGGTGTACATAAGAGGCAAGGGCTCGGTGAAGGATTCTGTAAAGGTATTCAACTCCAACTTTCTTAACGACAATGAGATGTGGTGGTCTAGTTAGCGCGTATTAAATAAGGTCTGTCCTAATTTTACCATCATTGACGCCCAACAACAACCCCCCCCCCCCCCCCTCGGAAAAAAAAAAGGAGAAGGTTATGCCCTTGAGATAATGGGAAAACCAAATTCTTGTCATTGGGTTGAAGTTGGCTGCCCGACACCAAGTCCAAATCGCCTTCCTCTCCACCAGTGAACTTTGGATTGGACGAATATTGCCTTTTTACTTTTTCATGGTTCCTATCTGAATCATCTAGACTATCTAAACGCAACAACCTTAGGGCAGGTTGGAAGTCAAGAATTTTTCTTCAGTCTTGTTTCTTTTATTTCTGTCTCTTTTTCTTTTTGGCCAGATATTTCTCTCTCATTTGACTTCATCCTTTCTTATCAGATGTCTTTCAGGAATTCTTGTTTAGTATCTCAAATTTTAGGTTGGAAGTCAGAGTTTTTTCTCAGTCTCACTTCTTTATTTCTGTCTCTCTTTTTCTTTGGCCAGATATTTTTGCCTCATTTGCCTTCATCCTTTCGTATCAGATATTTATTTTGGGAATCCTTGTTTAGTATGCCAATTTGACTGTTGTGTTTGGGGCTTTCTAGCCTATAATTCCTTACCGTGTATAAACAAGGTCAAATAAGCACCTTTTCTGCCAAATAGCCTGTGAGTTTATTTATGGTAGTAAAATTCCTTGGGTTGGGTCTTACTGAAGAATGTATTGCAGTTTGGCTGGTATGCAGCATGGTTCCCCAAATTTGCTTGCCAAGTATTGAAACATCATCCATTATCTCGCTTTTTAAAGATAGTGAATTGCTCGTTCTTTGTTTCAGAAACTGAAAAATTTAGGATATAATTGTTATTATATTGTTAAATCTAACTAGTGTTGGCATGGACTTGGTGGTAAACGCTGATCTATTCTTCTAGAATATTGAGTACGTTGCTTCTTAATTAGCATGCGTGTTTGACAGTGCATTTCTTACACCTTTTTAGGAAGAAAAGTTAAAGGATAAGCCTGGATATGAGCATCTTAATGAACCTCTACACATTCTAGTGGAAGCTGAATTTCCGGAGGATATAATAAATTCCCGGTTAGAACATGCAGTGGCTATACTAGAGAACCTTCTGAAGCCAGTGGTAAGACACGTAAACACTCCCATTCTCTCTTGATTTTCCGTCAATTGCTCTAATAACCTCCTCTCTCTCTCTCTCTCTCTCTCTCTCTCTCTCTCTCTTTAGCAGGATGAATGCTTGGATCACTACAAGAAACAACAGCTAAGGGAATTGGCTATGCTCAATGGTACGCTAAGGGAAGAAAGTCCAAGTATGAGCCCTAGCATGAGTCCGAGCATGTCACCCTTTAACAGCACAGGAATGAAAAGGGCAAAGACAGGAAGATAACTGTATATGTTCTGGAATTATCGTCTACGAGACAGATGTGATTGACTGATCATCCATGAAAGGCGACTGCAGTTTTGAACGGCATCTTAAGGAACAGAATCTTGGGAAGCCAGTGTCCAAGTACAACAGAAAACCGCAACTGAAAATTGGGTTGGCTAGCATCAGGGATCGGCATCAGCTACATGAACTTTGATTGATGTCCCTGCGGTCCATGTGATTAATAATATCTTATCCATTTTATTCTGGAATCAATGTTGTTCCAAGTGAGACATTGCAGTTTCTCTTTTTGCTGTTAAGAGTTCTTGTACTTTGTATTTCCTAATCTCAATAATATGTTAAGAGTTCTTGTACTTTGTATTTCCTAACCTCAATAATATGTAGGTATATGTGGAATCGTGCAAGTCTTTCACTCGAAATTTTTGGTTGATTATTGTACTGAACGCACTAAATTGATAGATGCTTTTTGACTTTCAAGCACTCCTCGAATGGTGTTTTTGCTTCGGATCTAGTTGCCGCTTGACTTCGGAATTGCTTCTACATAGTCTTATGTTTAACACCACCTTTTACAGAAAGTCCTTTCAAAAGGCTCAAACTAGATGAATGGATTCACCGCCACGAGAGCTATGGTCAGGACATGCCTGTATCAGGACTTGCATCCAGTTGGATGCAGGGTTGTCTGAATGCATATAACCAGCTACCCAGGCTAAGTGAAAGATATTTCACCCAGCAAGCACTAACTTTTCGCACTTCGCACAACTCGACCTGTTTGAGCAAATTCTTGTGCTTGAACGGAGCAGAGATATTGTGCGCTTTCCTGACATTGGAGAAAACAACCCAGCAGTTGTACTTAGCCAAAGGAAGATGACTCGGTGAACAGTGAAAAAACACGAGGTAGGGATATCCGCGAAGTCATCTTCCAACCTACTGTAACATATCATCACACCCAATCACATGATTGGACTCATCACCACCCAATTTTCTGCGAAAACAGTAAATTTACTTCATGTGACTGGCACAAGGAACATATTCATGCTGTACCAGTGAGAGAATTCAACTTGGACTCAGACCCTTTTATCTTACAACTGAGACACACAAAAAGGGAGGGAGGGATGGCACACCAGGAAGCTCAAGGATTCCTGACCCATTCAATCATGTTGTTATCCCTAAGAACGAAAATGGTGAGGAAGATAACCTCACCCGACAATTGAAGTTTTACAATTTCATCGCTGCATTCATCCAATTACTCTCAGAGGACATTGGACCTCCCCCAAAAAAGAAAAACAAAAAATACCTGCACTTCCTTGAATTCATGTAATATCAACATGACAAACAATATCACCCCTCCAAATGTTTCTTACACTTAATAATTCTCTCACCTAATGCCAACCAAAGTAAATTCTCACAAATTTCTCTCTCTGAGAATATGAATACAAAAGGTACAACTTATAAACTGGAGAAAGGACAAGAATCTTGTTCACAAAATTCCCAAGCTAAACTTGCTATTAAAGCCAAGATGGACCTGTGACAAGAAAAGAAGAAGAAAATTTCATGAATATCGATACAAAGGCACTGAATCTAAAACAGGGGGATAAACCAAGTTAGAAGACCATTAAGCACCACTTCACATCTAACCACCTCGTCCAATCAATGTTGCAATGGGTATTCTCAATGGCAATATCTCCCCTTTTAGAAACATTTTCACGTAAAAATTACACAGTGCAGGTTATGCAAGACATACAGTTAACTTCAGATGCATGACATCGACCATCCGAAACAATTGCCTGGTCTTTTGCTATAGTCAAATACAGCCATCATAGTTCAGAACAGCATAGCATTCCACTCCACAGAGTTCGAAGAGAGATGCTGCAAAGTGACTACACCCAGGAGAAAGAAAAAAAAGCTCTTCTTCTCAGCCAAAATGAAATCGATGAACTCATAAAGAAAGAATAGCAAGCAACGAAGTTTGAGGAAAAACGATAACCGCTGAAAGTACATGAACTTATAAAAACTTCCATCTCATTACAGACTGCCTAACATTTAAACGCTACATGATGGTTGCTGTGGACCTGTTGGCACTGCAAAGATATGCAAGAATCAGTTCAGCCACGCAACAAACCCTAGCATCACCAATAGGCCCTCCAAAAGTTCATGGAAAATTAGCCCAAAAATAGTAGATTGCAACCTCGTAATGAATCTCATGAGGACACAATAGCATCTTTGCTCATAAATAATCATATAAGCACAGAAACATCTTTGTCTTACCTACAAATAACGAATAGTCTGCAGGGAAAATTCAATCTCGTAGACCAAGTTCAACCTCGAGCTCATCATCCTCTTCAAACAACTTGAGAAGCCGTGCATACTGCTCAGCTCGCTTCTTCTTTTGCCATAACTTGTATAGAACGAAAGAGAAAAGAGCCACGACCACGATCACGACCAATACCACCAGCACCATAGAACCCGCGTTGCCACCGGACTTATCATGAATCTCAGATTTCGTGCCGTTCTTAGAGTTTGACGAGTCATCAGAAGAGCCTGAAAAGACGGTAGAAATTGGTTATGACGCACGATTTGACGGAGGCAGATAAAGAAGATGAACAGGGTGCAAAGGAGGATGACTCCTCTTTGAAGAGTGTGTATAAATGGAGGCCGGGGTGGTGATCTGAACAATGCAAAATGGGCGCAAGACAACCGCAGTAATGACCAGACAAACTTGGGAGGCGACTTGCTAAAGAGCGACACTAGCCCGACATCCACGATCAAGAGAGATTCAGGTAAAGGGAATGCAGATCCAATTGAAGCTCCAAATCAGTAAGAGGACGCGGTACCAGTGGTGGGCTAAGGCTAATATGCAAGTAGAAGTTGGGAGCCGCGACGAATTTGAGGACAAAGGGTATCGCCAACATCAATGGAGACAAATTGAGGACCTCACTAGGCAGGCAAGCGAAACCAAGGACTCTGTCGAACTAATTCGAGCACGAGCAGATCAAATCGAAGTGCAAGCACGGAAAGGGGATCAGTCGTAACCACAGCTGGGCTCGGAGAAACGAAAACGAAAACGACCAAGACCTACCGGATCACACGGGACACACAACCGCTGGAAAAGAGACAACCAATCGGCAAGCGAACGAGCAAAGAGGAATCCAGTAAAATGGATTCGAACGCAGGAATCCAGAGGGAAACGACGAGAGAGAGAGAGAGAGAGAGAGAGAGCGAACCTACCTGGGGAAAGTCGAAGGAGAATCGAGGCCAACAACACAAGGAGAAAGCGAGGCGATCCGAGCAGGGGCATCTCTCTCATGGATGGCTCTCCACCTCTGTGAATATGTTGGCGTCGGGAGAGAGAGAGAGAGAGAGACAGACAGACGTGTAGTTCGATGTTCTTCTCCCGCAACCGCCCCGCCTTCGGAGAAGCCAGAGAATGAAATTCCAACCAATTTTGGGCTTTTCTTTATCTTATTTTATTTTTGAATTGTTATTTAATTTAGTAATAAGTGCACCAAAATACCTGAAACTTGTCGTAAACAACTTTCAAAAAGCATAATTGAGTCTTAAAATTTTCAAAAAATATAACCAAATCCTAAAATTTATCAAATTAATCCAATTTCATAATTACATTTTTCAAAAAATTTAGGACAAATTAATAAATTTTACGAGTTTCAATGCACTTAATCTTTTATTTTATTCTCTTTTTTTTCTAATTTCCATCGAGATGGGATCAGACGTGACAACACCCAGTGCAATCATATTAACCACCAACCATGTCATGTCGAGTTTATGATCCTTCAGACCTCCTTTTGCTTATAAACAGTCCGTCACTTTTCCATGTGAGTCAAAAAAAAATCCAATTTTACGAGCCTCCTCTTCTTTCCCTTTCGAATCTCCGCCGGGATAAAATGAAAGCCTGGGTTCCTCGACAATTTTTCCCACTTCTCCTCTCCTTCCACTGCTCCCAAGAGAAACAAAGGAACATGAATTGCTTTTGACCGAGGATGATTCACAGCATTTGAATGCCGCAATAGGATTCAAGTTCCCTACTCTCCTATTCATACAAACAACGACCCAAGATGACAATGCACAAAGCCAGTGCCCCCTCTCCCACAGGCTTCAATCACCCATCTCCTACAAATAATGATCACGAGGAAATAACGAGCCATCCCTGTCACGATGACAGGATCGACACAGTCATCCTACCATCCTCAACCCAAGCTAACAGCATCATATTAAAACCTGAAAAGCACACATTTCACTACATTTTCGTATTAAGCAGCGGTCCACAACACCCCCAAAAATAAACGATACAAACTTAATATCCTAATAGAAATCCACGAGGATACGTTAAATAAGTATGTCACTCGAATGACAAATTGCTATTACTTAAGTTTTGTTCAAACTGCAAGTGCAGACTCTACCCAAGTCAATCAAAACTTAAAAGCAGAGGAAAAAAAGAGACAGCAAAAAAAGTGTAGATCATTGGGTCTCCCTTTCCCTCATCATTTGAAGCACTTGGCATCCAACAGGGCCTCTCCCTCAAAAGGCTCCTGATCCTCAATCATCTGGTTAACGCGCTCCTTCTGCGCCTCGTCTGAGAGGTCGACCTTCGTCCACTCGTAGAGCTCCATGTCGTAACACTCATCCATCACAAACTGCGGGATCTCTTGCCCCCGGAAAAGCCACAGACCCTTCACCTTGAAAGGTGGCTCCGATCCGATCACCAGCATCTTTCCAAATGCATACTTGCGAGCAAGATCCATACGTTGCAGAAATCCGCCTACTTTGTTCAGGGTGACAAAAGAAACGGTATTCTCATCATTGTACTTGTAATCGCAGAACCACAGTGAGTATCCCTCAGGATCATACATGTCCCAGAATCCTGCATCGGGAAAATAGCACAAATGAAGGGAACAGAATGCTTCAAAAGAATGCCTTCGCGGCGTAAGTAGACATAAATACTTGTTCACATGTCGAATGGACAAGATATAAATCAAGACATAAATGACATGATACCTTTAATTGCAACTTCACGGAAATTGGTCTTGGTATTAGAATAGAGTCTCTTCCACTCATCCAAAATCATCTTACTCGGAGGCAGGAGATCTAGAGGATTCTTTGGCTTCGGCTTGGGTGCCTCTTCCACCTCAGCAGCTTCTGCTTTGGGCTCTTTTGGAGCCTCCTTCTTCTTTGGCTCTTCCTTGGGCTTTGGTTTAGCTGCCTCTTTTGGCTGGGCAGGCTTCTTTGCAGCTTGCACTGGCAGAACAGACTCAGTTTGCTTCACCTCTCCCAATACCTTTTTGAAATTTGGCTGATTGACCGTGGTCCAGAAGTACCTCTCTACATGAGGGAACTCTGAGGTAAAGCTCTTGGGCATAAGATGGGTGAATCCCATGTACAAGTTGCATGTCACTATAATGTCAGCCAATGTCATGGAGTGCCCAACCAAGTAGGTATTGGACGATAGATGCACATTCAAAGCACCTAATGCCCTCTTCAAGGCAGCAATTGCAGCTTCCTCAGCCTTCATGCAGAATTTTATAGTTAGCATCATGATTAGTGCGGAGCGTAATGAAATAAAAAGCTAGAATACCATTATAAAAAGTACATAAGGAGTATTCCCTTGTAGAATTAGCCACCATGACATAACAAAGCAACATGCTTTCATAATTGGCACCTTTTAGGCACCTCATTAGTTAGATACTTAAGTTACCTCTAGGAAAGAAACTAACAATTTGTCTTTACTAAAAAAACAGATTGAAGAAACTCTCTTAATCACGCCATAGTAGAGAATAAAATGCGCAGTCGACCAAAAGCTTTCATTCCAAACAGATGGGATACGATCTTCCATGATACAGTAAAATGACATGGATTTGTCCTGTGAAGAAAATGATCCTACTGTACTGGAAAATACTTCATCTGTGTTGAGATAAAAAAATGACAAGTCCAAAAAAATGTTGAAACACTACACTTGACATCAACAAGGGCAACTTACCGGAGGAAGGTACACTGCCCGTCCCATTCTCGGTCTAAACCAATTAATAAGGTTGGCATCAATTTCCAGAGATGAGAAATCAATCCATTGTTCGATATGAGCCTGCCAATGAGAAGTCACCAATATATGAGAAACACGCAGCCAATTTCTCAACATATGACAAAGTAGAAGTAAATAGTAAGGAAATGAACTAAGTAAGCGAAACTCATAAAGCGTCTTACATAATCTATCAGAGAAGATCCATACAAGGGATTGTCTGCCTTCAACCGACACACTGCATTGAAGAGAATCAAACAAATCATATGTTGTAAAAGTGAGCACTGCCCACAAGTCACTGATGAAATCACAAGGAAAGAACAAGATACCATATCGTGCAATGGCATTGCTCTCAAAGACAGGGCCATCAGGTGTTTCCAACACAGGGATCTAGAGAAGGAAGAAATCTTCAGCAACAGAATAAAGACCAAATTGGCACAAGACCATCTAACACCTAAACTAAACAAGATGACAAAAATTCCCATCAAGTCACACTTTCTCCCTGCAGTTCAACTTCAACTGTTGGCTCACCTGATATGTAAGAGCTGTTTTGCTAGGCAAGAGAAGGAAAAAAGGAATGCCGAACCATCAAGGGCTTTAATGGATTCAATCACGTTGGATTATGCTAACTAGTCTTTCATAAAAAAGATTACCAAAATGGCAACTAAATACCTTTCCAATAGGGTTCATCTTGATAAACTCGGGAGTTTTATTTGAAACACCCATCTCAAAATTTGGCGCCAATTCAACCGTCACACCAGTGTATTCTGCTGCGATGAGTGCCTTGTAGACATTTTTGTTTCTCGTGGAGTGCAGAACCTGCAATGTGGATCAAGTAGCTGCGTGAGTTATGAACAGGGACAGACCTATATTGAAGGTAAATGGGGCTTTTGCCCCCACTCACTAGTTCAAAACTCGAAAATGGTTGATAACTTTTAAATTACGTTGGCTTTAAGGAATAAGTTTTGCCTCATTAAACTCCTAAAATACAGATAAGTCAATAGTGAAAATTTTCATTTCAGTTTGTCCCCACAGATTGAATAAAACTTACTAAACAATTCTAAAACCATGAAAAATAGTATTATAGGCACGCAAAGCAAGGTAACTATTCTAAGCATATTGCTCAATTGTAACAACACTATTTTGTTAATTTTTAATTATTTATCAAATTTTGATCCCACCAAGAAAAATTTCTACATCAGACCCTCGTGATGAATGAGTATCATGCTATTATATACGATCTGAAAAGAAAATCCAATAGATTACTCAGATAGGAGACCAATCACGATGATCATACATGCATAGGATTGCTCAGGAGACAAATATACACGGGTTGAGTTGGAATACGTAAGCATACGACATCCAAAGGGGACGTTCTGAACAGATCAGGGCCATTCCAAGGCTCACCACTAAACAAAGCAATTCTTTCTCATTCCCAGGAAAAAAAGAGACAAAAAGAGGAAGAAGCAAAATCAGATAGAAAGCAACAGTCGGAATATCGTCCATGCGACACAATACCCGCGACACCCTCCTAGAGACTAAAAAATGTACGGATTCACGTATGATGTGAGAAATACAACGCATTCGTTTTCGAACTAACCAGAGCCATTGCCTCGCGGAAGATCTAGCAACTCTGCTTTCAGATCTGAATCAAGAAAAAACGATCAGAAACGAGTGAATTAGTGAACTCAAAATAGCAATCGGCAACGCAATGAAACGAGAAACAGAGAGAAACCAGATTGAGTACAATTGGCAGAGAAGCAATCACGAGAGTGTGATTCAGACGTGCCCATAGAATCGAAGAGACTCTATACGCAATGGAGAGAGAGAGAGAGAGAGAGAGAGAGGCGATACCTAAGGATGGGAGAGCTCCAACAGCAGAGAGAAGCTCGAGCAGGAAGAGAGCGTGCGCGATGAGCCAAGCTTACGTTTTAGGGTTTTGGAGGCTGAGATAAAAATATACCACACTACCACAGCATATGCGGGTTCTTTTCGGGTCGGGCCGTTCATTTAAATGGATAGTTGATCGATTTGGGCTGGGCCTGAATCCGAAGGGATTTGCGAAAGAAGGAAATGCTGTAATTTTTTTTATTTTTTTTGTCGGAGTAAATGCTGTACTTATAAAAGTGTTGTGCAATTTGAAATAATGCTCATTTATTTAAAGGGTCGCTCGGATTTGACATATCACTCTAGCAATTTTAAAACGAACTTTAGCATTGCTTGCAAAGGAATGCCCCTTCTCATCTCATTGTGCAATTGAAATTATTTCGAAGTGCGATTTGATTTAATATCTTTTTCTGCCGCATAGAAATCCAATTTAATGATATTTCAATTTCAAAATTTTATTGGAAGACAAAAAAAAAATAAGTATCTCCAAATTTCACCCATTATCCTACTACTCCCGACAATGTAACAATTTGACTTTGCTAGAGAATTGTCATTAGTTTCAAAACTATCTCGAATTCCTACTAAAAAATTAAAACGGAAAATTTCAAATAAAAGTCTGAAGTGTCTTCATTTTCTTAAATAAGAGCTGAAGTGACCATTATTTTAAATAATGGCTGAAGTGCCCTCACTTTCTCAAATAAGAGTCTGAAGTGGACCTAATTTCGAATAATGACCTAAAGTGGCCATGTCTGCTTACCTCACCGGCTGATCGAAGGTATTTTCATCCTTTATTTTTTTATTAATAGAAAAGATAAACTCAAAAAAGATGAAAAAAAAAAGCTAAAACTTAAAATAAAAAACACAAAAAAGAAAAAACCTAAGCGAGAGGGTTGGCCCTCCGCTTGTGGCCACTGCCTCATAGCCAGTGGGGGCAGCGACGAAGATAAAGGTTTCAAAACAAGAAAAAACCTAGGCAGGAGGGTTGGCCTCCGCTTGTGGCCGCCCCCCCCCCCATTGTCGGTCGGGCGGTAATGATGACCGACGGGGTAGTTGGTACCTCGGTGAGGGTTCGCCGCCGCCCAACCAGCAACGGGGGGGCAGCCACAAGCGGAGGCCAAAATATGTATCCGATCGAAGAGGGTCATGCCCTTATTTAAAGCAACCATAGCCACTCCATGCCCTTTAATTGAGAAAATGATGGCACTTCAGACCTTTATTTATATTTTTTCCAAATTAAAAACATCCTAATCTTACAAGCATTTGTGGCCATTATCTTTGAAAAAAAAAAAAGAGGGGGATAAGTGCACTAGAAATCTTAAATCTTGTCACAAAAGTGCAATCCAGTCCTTAAACTTTTAAAAAGTGCAATCATGTCCTAAAATTTATCAAATTGGATAATACTGACATGACATTTTAAATTATTTTCTCTTAGGCCAAAACGACATCGTTTTGGTCAAAATCCTATTTTGATTTGAAAAATAAGCTAAAAAAAACAAAAGGAGAAAAAAAATAGGTGGCGGTGGGAAGGAGGTCGACCTACCGTCGGTAGGCCTTTCTAGCGACAGCAGAAGAGGGCTTGGTTTTTGTTTTTTCGTTTCTCTTTTGTGTTTTTTTTTAAATATAGTTTAATTTAGTTTAAATAAAATTTGGATCAAAATGGCGTCATTTTAGCATTATGTTTCATGTTTTAACTACGTCAATGCTGCATAAGAGAGAGAAAAAAATCAAAAGAGCACGTCAATATTGTTCATTAGCCATATTTGACGGAGTTAACGAAAATACTAGATTGTACTTTTTAAAAATTTCAGATTCAATTACACTTTTGTAACAAGTTTTAAGACTTCTAATTCATTTATTCGAAAAATAATAACAAAGGCACCACTGATCATCACGCTTTTTTGTGCGCATATTTACCCAACTCTATTATCGCTCTTTCGCTCGCCTATCCTATCAAAGGCCATGTTTACTTTCAGATATGTTTATTGTTCTTCCTTACAGTTTTCAAATATGGAGTGATCAACCGGGCTGGTTTACAAAAGGACTGGTCCAATTCCCAATTCAAAAAATTGGGAATCGACCTTGACTAGCTTGGTTCCTATTCTATATCTTGAACTAGCCGATTTTACTTGGAAAATTGGAACTCCGAACCTGCAAGGTCGATTTTAATATAGAACCTGGAATCAAATCGGTTTTGAAACAGTTTACCCATAACTTTGAGTAAGTTCTTTTAAACATAAATTATTTGCTGGAATTGAACATTTTAGACATGCTATCATCAAATAGAAAGATTTGTATGTAAGCTGCGATTATCAACCTTATGCAACGACCCAAGATTATCACGTTTAGATATACGCGAATCACAATTATAAAGTGGATAAAATTACGCACCTTGTTTCGGATCCATCGTTCTTGATGCGGAATAGCAAAGATCCGATGCTCAAGAGCTTCTCTTATAAAACCCCCTTTAGACACTAACTTCAATGAGACGGCCCCCTCACGTATCGCTTTCGACGACTCTTTATGCGAGGTTATATGGACATTATGGCTTACAATAGAGACTTGAGCTCTATTTATGGAGTCTTTAACATATCCTCTCATTATGGATAAGGTTTGATTCGGCCCACACTATCCAGTCCCATATTAGACTAAATAAGAAATCTTATCTCTTAGAAATCTTATCTCTTTACTTTATTAGACCAATTAATAATTACAATATTAATTAATAAAGCCCACAATAAAAAAAAAACTCTTACATTCTCCCACTTGGGCTAATTAATTAAAATTGTATTGTATATGCGCATCTTTATATTGGTCTAGAGATGATCCTTAATAGTCGATCCGATCCCATAAAGTCTCAAACACCGAATCATGCCAGTAACTGCATCAAAAGACACAGAGCCATTCATGGTCACAAGTGTTCTTCACTTTACTGATATGGATTTAATATGGTAGTGCGGCAAACTGATAACACCTCAAATAATAGAGAAAACTTTATGTGTTATCCTCTTTGTCAGTCACCATTCTCTTACTTTAAGTGTCACGAAACCTGATGTGCCACAAGAGAATATCCTTATGGTTCAAACGAACCCCTATATGTCTTACTTTTATAGTTAACTATACTTTATGTGTAACAAGACATATGTATATGGCCAAAAATAAATACCCCAACCATCACTTAAAATTTACACAATACTTTGAGATTTAAAATAGATATGTAGTCAATATAAAAATATCACACTCATAAACACTTCATTGAATGTAAAAGCGTCAATACATATCAAAACTGTTACTAAATGTAACATAATACAGATATAAACTTTATTAGAGCAAAAACTGAAGAGCTTCCACTAAACAATAGCATCCCACGATGCTTCTAAGCCCATGTTAATGACATGCCGTTCAAATACACAAGGGCGTAGACCTTTAGTCAGTGGATCAGCAATTATATCATTTGTAGAAATATGCTCTACTACAACGTCACCATTATGTACGGATTCCTTTGTGGTCAAAAAGTTGACCTCCATATGCTTAGACCCATTAAGATCTCTGTTGTTGCTAATGAACAATACTGTAGAGGAGTTATCACACTATAACTGTATGGGCCTATCGACAAAATCAAATACGGTCAACTCCCTAATGAGATTCTGGAGCCAAATAGCCTGAGTAGCAGCCGAAAAGCATGCTATAAACTCCGCTTGCATGGTAGAGGATGATACTATTTTCTGTTTCTCGCTTTTCCATGATACTGCACCACCTGCTAGGATAAAGATGTACCATGTTGTTGACTTCTTGTCATCTTGACAACCAGCATAGTCTGAATCTGAATACCCTACTAGCTGCAGATTTTGAACATATCTATAAATCAGCATATAGTCCCTAGTCCCTTTTAAGTATCTCAAAACCATCTTGGCAGCAACCCAATGATCATGTCCTGAATTTGACTGATATCTGTCTAGAAGTCCTGTTGCAAAAGCAATGCATGGTCTAGTACAAACTTGAGCATACATGACACTACCAAGTGCACTGGCATAAGGTACATTTTTCATCTGGGCTTTCTCAATATTTGAATAAGGACATTGTGAAAGATTCAATTTATCACATTTATAGACAGGACCAATTCTTGGTTTGCATTGTTGCATATTGAATCTTTCCAAAATACGATCAATATATGCCCTCTGAGATAAGCCCAAAATGCAGCAAGAACGATCTCTGTGGATCTCAATGCCAAGGACAAAAGCCGCCTCACCAAGGTCCTTCATATCAAAGTTCTGTGACAACATTCGCTTTGTCTCATGCAGTAATTTTAATATCACTACTAGCAGGTAAGATGTCGTCAACATAAAGAACAAGAAAAATAAATTTCCTCCCACTGACCTTGCAGTATATACACTGATCCAGTTTGTTCTCAATAAACCCGAAAAAAGTAAAAACACTATGAAACTCTAAGTACCACTGTCTAGAAGCTTATTTCAAACTATAGATAGACTTTTTCAATCTACAAACCAGATTACCTGAATCATCTGCTGCAAAACCTTCAGGTTAAGCCATATAGACCTGTTCATCAAGATCTCCATTCAGAAAAGCAGTTTTAACATCCGTCTAGTGAAGCTCCATATCAAAATGAGCTACTAAAGCCATTATCACTCTAAAAGAGTCTTTAGAAGAAACTAGAGAAAAAGTTGCCTCATAGTCTACTCCTTCTCTCTGAGTGAATCCCTTGGCTACCAGTCTCGCTTTAAATTTCTCAATCTTCCCTTTGGAGTCCCTCTTAGTCTTATATATCCATTTATAGCCGGTTGGCTTATAACCTTCAGGCAATTCAACAAGCTCCCAAATATCATTATTTTTCATAGACTGCATCTCATCTTTCATCGCATCTAACCATAAATTAGATTGAGAACAAGAAACAGCTTCTGTATAAGTTATCGGATCAGCAACACAGCCGATATCATAATCCTGCTCTCCCAGATAGACTATATTGTGACGTCCCGAAATTTCAAGGCCTATTATGTGAATAATATTGGACTGTTGGAATTGAGTGACGTTTGTCGGACGTGGAATCGTTCAATCTGGAGGGCGTTGATCGTCGGTCGAAGCGTAGTTAATTGTAGTTCGATTAGATTAGTCGCGCCGTAATTAGTCTTCGCCGTATCCCTTCGCGCCCGAGCCAATCCTGAACCAAATATTCTGAACCAGTCCTAAATCGTCAGATTACCGAAATACCCTCAGATATTATTCATATACGCCAGAAAAAATTAATACCGAATGACCGCGGGCCCCACCTCATAAATGCCAAAGTCAAATCACCTTTTTGACTATTGAGAAATTACCAAAATGCCATTTGACCCATGAAATTACCCTTTTGCCCTTCAAGACCATTTCTCTCTCCTCTCTCTCTCTCTCTCTTCCCTTTCTCTCTCTTCTTCCCCTCCATTTTGCACGCACGGCAGCCCACCCCCTCCATCCTCACGCACGCCCATCTCCATCTTCTTCATCCTCGTCTTGCGTTCGTCGTCACCGTGGACCGCCGCCGCCCGCCGTCCGCGCCGCCGCCGTCCACCGCGCCGTCGTCGTGCCGCCCTAGCCGAGCTGTTGCCGCCCCTGTTCAACCGCTGTCCGTCGACCGTCGAACCTCGCCGTCGTCCGCCAAGCTTCACCGGAGCCACCGAGGACCCGCCGGACCTTGGCCGAAGCTCCGCCAAGCTTGCCGCCCGCTCGTTGAGCTCCGTTGTCGTCGTTTGGCCGTTTTTCAGCGGCCATTCGTCGTCGTCCGGTTGTCGTTTTGGAAATCCGACACCGTGGTTGCGTCCGGATCGACGATGAGAGTCCGTAGGAGGTCGCCGGAAATTTCACCGCCGCCGCCGCTCATCGCCGGTCGCCGCCAGTTAATTAGTGAGTTAACCCCTAATCCCTGATTAGGCCGTTAATTGCACTTATTAGATTAATTAATTAGTTACCGTAATTAGATTAAATAGTTACCGCAGTTAACAGATAGTTACCGTGGTTAGATAGTTAACTGTGGTTAGATTAATTAGTTACCATAGTTAAATTAAATAGTTACTGTGGTAGATTAATTAACTGCTGTGGTTAGTTGAATTAACCGTGGTTAGGTGGAATAGTTACCATGGTTAATTGTATGTTATTGTGCCTAGTTTGTGGCGTCTGATCGTGGATCGGACTGAGTGTTGATTGCGCATTAAATTGCTGAATGGTCACACTAGGATCGAAATGCCATGTTAAATGGAAATTGAATATTCGCGTGACCAATTGTGATTTTGAGTGTGAAAATGGTCGTGGGCCAGGTTTGAGCGTGAAAATGGTCGTGGGCCAGGTTTGAGCGTGAAAATGGCCGTGGGCCAAGTTTGAGCATGAAATTGGCCGTGGGCCAGGTTTGAGCATAAAAAATGAGATTTGGCTTAAGAGCCGGTTTTAAGCGCGAGGTCACGCAGTAGTTTCACAGTGTCACCCTAACGTAACTGGGGGCACGAGCGATACCCTTGTTGGCATGGGTCGCTGCCTAATAAGTCTGTGTGCCGGCGACGTACCGTCCGGGATTCCACGGCTTATTGGTTGCCTGTCAGTCCGTGCCCGGCGACGGACCGTCCGGATAACACGGCTGATGAGATGCCGGTCGCAATTTGTGTTGGTCCGTAGTCCCTCATGGAATTATTCCTGGTATGCTCGCCTTATGGGTCTTGAGGGGGCTATCGGATGCCGTCGCCGTTAACATTGTGGGACGACGCCCGGTTAATTCGGAAGAGTACTAGCAGCGAGGCTGTGCTTTGGCGAGAGTGGGGTATCTCTTGGCCGGCTGATCGGAACGCATTTGTTGCATAGTGCGTGAGTATTGCTGAGTGTTCTGGCTGATTGGTTGATGCATTGTTTATTCCTTATCATATTGTATCTGTCGCATGGCTCCAGACGAGGTACGTTGCATGTGATTGTTGTTCTGGATGTTGGGTTTAGTTCGCTAGAACTGTTAGATCGTCCGCATGAATGAACGTCCTAATCGGACTTAGGCGTTGACCCGCTGAGATTCATATCTCATGCGCTTTGGCTGATCGCCTTTCAGGTATTCGTGATGGCCGTGCGCCAGGTTGACCCGATGTTGTTGGCCCGGGGGTTTTGTGCAGCTGTGGAGGATTTTTTGGAGCTCGTCTTGTGTATAGCTAGTGTTGTAGCAGTAGCGTATCGGCTGTAGTGCGCCCTGACCCGACCTGGTATCTTTTTGTGGGTTTAAGGGGATCGGTCCAAGAACAACTTGTGTAGTTATGTGCGTATCGTGAACTAATCAAGCTCATAAATAAAAAGGGTTTGTTGTTGTTTGTTGAGGTTCCTATTCTTTCTATCCCTGTTGTTTCTTGTCCTGGGTTGTGTTCGCTTCCGCATGTGCTTAATTATAAGATAAAATGAAATGGGTCGATGATCTGCCTGGGACATCATCCTTTGACTTGACGTTTGGAAGGGATGGTCGCGCGCCCGGGGTTCGGGGCGTAACATATATAGTCTAGTGGTATAGCCGATCGTCTCTGCCTAATGGATCTCCTTAGATGAGCATCTTCAACCTCATTCTATTCCTGAGAGGTTTGAGGAACTTCATCAGGAACTGCTTTCATAACAGGTTCCTGAACCTCAATATGCTCAGTCTGTGGAATGGGGACCTCTACAATTGTCTGTATAGGTAGAGAAAACGACATAGAAGTACCAACTATACTATTATCCTCAATAGTCCGTGAGCAATCACCTTTTTCAGCCACAACTTCGCTGTCTGTGAATCCACAATTCTTGTACATCCGTTGGGATTATAAAATCGATATCCCTTCGAATGCTCTGGATAAGACACAAAATAACACCGAGTGGTCTTGGAGTCCAACTTACTCAAAGTTGGATTATATAATTTACTTTTGCAGGCCATCCCCATACCTTCAGGTGATTTAAGCTAGGTTTACGTCAGTCCATAATTCAAAAGGAGTAAGTGGCGCAGATTTCGTAGGAACACGATTTAAAATATAAAGCGTTGTTTTCAAAGCTTCACCCCACAGAAATCCAAGCAAATTAGTTCTGCTAATCATACTCCTCACCATATCCATAAGGGTGCAATTACGCCTTTCAGCTACACCGTTCTGTTCTAGACTCCCGGGCATAGTAAACTGAGCCACAATCCCAGAATCCTCTAAGTATTTGGCGAATGGCCCTTTAAGCTGTCCAGCATCACTATGTCGGCCATAATATTCACCACCGCGGTCAGATCTGACAATTTTTATGACTTTTCCCAACTGTTTCTCGACTTCGGTCCAGAAAATCTTGAACTTGTCAAAAGATTTAGACTTTTCCTTAATCAAGTACAAATAACCATATCGGAATAATCATCAATAAATGTGACGAAATAAAAATTTCTACACAAAGTTGCTGTATATGGTCCACTTATATCTGTATGAATGATCTCTAACAAGTGAGAACTGCGGACTGCAGTTTTCTTCTTTATTGTAGTCATTTTACCTCTACAATAGTCTACGCATTTGTCGGTATCACTTTTAAGAGTGGGTATAATGTTTGCCTTTATCAGTCTTTCCACTCTTTCCTTAGAAATGTGACCAATACGTTTATGCCATAATACGTAAGACTGTTCCTTAGGTAGAGGTCTGTTGGAAATAACTTTTTCAGCTATATAAGCGATGTATATTTCGTTGGGAGACAAACACAATCTGTACAATCCATTGGACATAGTGTAATACCCAACTTTATTTGAATTAAAAAAATAGAAATTGCATTGTTTGAAATCTCAAAAGAGTAACTGCACATGTCCAAACTTGATACGGAAATTAAATTTCGTCTAAAAGAAGGTACATAAAATGTATTCCTTAACATTAGATTAAAACAATAGTCTAGAATTAAAATAACATCTCCCACGAACTCGATGTTAGCTTTATTGTTGTTTCCTACGGTAAGCTTTGATTCTTCTTTATTTGGCTTCCTCCGGTTTATGAATCTCTGTATGGTAAACGGAATATGATTAATTGCACCGCTATCTAGCCACCACGAACAAGATGAGGCTTCTGATAGATTAGATTCACAAACCATTGCCAAAGAATTATTACATTTAGGCTCACGCTTAAACAACCAATTCTTATACTTGACGCAGTCTTTCTTTACGTGTCCACTCTTCTTACAGAAGAAACAAAGACCATCCTTACCATTATTCCCGTCCTTTTTAAAGGTCGATTTCTTTGGACCCAAGTTGTCAGAAGGACCGACAGATGAATGAGCTCCTTTATGAGTACGATTTTTGTGCACCTTACCCTTCTTAACACCAGAACTAGAAGCAACGTATATAGCAATATGCACTTTACCTTTCTTCAGCTTCATCTCCTTCGACACTACCCTTGCAATCAAGTCATTGATTGTCCATGTCTGATCAGCGGTATTATACTGTGTTTGAATAATACCAAACTCGGGTGGAAGAGAGTTGAGTGCCAGATGCACAATAGAAGAATCAGGGATGTTAACATCAAGCGCCTTGAGTTTTGTTTGCAGATCCACCATCCTTAGGACATAATTCCTAACACCAGCAGAACCATCATATTTCAAACTGAATAACCCCGACAGATGAGTCCCAACTTCAGCATTAGGAGAGTTACGATTCCTTGCCACAAAGGCCTCCATCATCTGCTTAGTAGTGATGTCAGCTGCAAAATCACTTCTAAGATGCTCATGTATGGATTGCTTCATAGACAGTAAGCAAATTCTATTGCACTTTTTCCAAGCAGGAAAGTGTGTTTTTTGGGCATCTGTACTAACCTCAGTGAGAGCTGTCGGTTTATCCTTATTAAGAGCAACATGAACATTTGCTAGTTCCATACCAAACAGAAAATCATCTCTCCACTTCTTAAAATTAAAACCAGTAAGAATCTCAATAGTTATGGAGTTGCCGTTCACGGAAAATGTGACTTAAAAAACAATCAATGTTTATAATCAGCATAATGTGAAAATTTTCCTTGAGAGTTACATACATCATCATATAATCACCTTTGGGCAGAAAACACGATATGCAGTTGTATACTCTCTACATTACAGCGGCCATGAAAATTTATTTTAATCTTCGTTAGACATCACCTTTGGGTGTTTGAAAAACTTAAATTATACAATTCTCAACCATATGCTGTACATGTATCCCTCCATGTAACAACACGTAATTACTTCCTTTGGGAGTATAACTACGCATTAAAACAGGAGACATCCCAATACTTTATAAATAATTATTCATTAAATCCAACCAAGTGTGCCACTTTGGCGATCACAACCCAATTGAATTATTCTGAAATTGGGATATAAACTTTATATTTCACATTTATCGTATGCATGTAATTTCATATTTAGAAGTTAGGGCAATCATCCACAAAAACTTACATGCCGCGCTAATTTACATTGATACACTCAACAATACATGCTAAACCATATACATGTAATTGATAAATCATGCTCACATATCTGTATGTGATACTTAATGTGAGTTTGCACCTGTATTTCGCAAATCATAGAGAAATACATAGGATAATACCAAAAATACCCCAACCAATGCATGTATTTGGGGTTCCATATGTATTTTCATTTCATAAAAATATCAAACATGTAAAATAAATATACCAACTTGTAGAGCATGATCATACGAGCACGTAGGTACCTAGAACTTCTCAAACGGAGCAGCCACGCTCCCTCATGCGCGCCTCTCTCTTTGCGCATGGTCCTCATGCGCTAACACGTGCAGCGCACGTGTTCGGTCTCAGTCGGTACTGAAAACCAATCCGACCGATTTACACTCGGTCCAACCGCCACACCTGACCGAACAGGCGGACTAGGTCATGTGACCCGGTCTGACCAATCAACGACCGGTTCGACCGAGAGGCTCAAGTCAATAGCCAATCGGGTCGGATCAAGGGTCACGAGTTGGGTCACCGGGTTAGGTCGGGTCGAGTCACCCGGACTTGAGTGACGTCAGCCTGCACGTACCGTGCACGTGCTGGCCCGGGTTTAGCATGCGTGGGACAATTGGCACGTGGTCGGCACGTGCCCGATGCCCAGGGGTGCGTGGCCCCTCATGGCGGCGCATGGCCCCATGTAGCGGCCCATCCAGTCTCATCCGGTGGCGATCTTCATACGGTTTTGCTCGTCTCACCAAGCACATTCAACGTGATTCGAGATCTAATACGCGTTTGCTTTGATACCACATATAAGCTGCGATTATCAACCTTATGCAGCGACCCAAGATTATCACGTTTAGATATACACAAATCACAGTAATAAAGTGGATGAATTTACGCACCTTATTTCGGATCCATCATTCTTGATGCGGAATAGCGAAGATCCGATGCTCAAGAGCTTCTCTTGTACCCCTTTAGACATTGGCTTCAATGAGACGGCCCCCTCACGTATCGCTTCTGACAACTCTTTATGTGAGGTTATACGGACATTAGGGTTTACAAGAGGGACTTGAGCTCTATTTATAGAGTCTTTAACCTATCCCCTCATTATGGATAAGGTTTGACTCGACCCACACTATCCAGTCCCATATTAGACTAAATAAAAAACTTTATCTCTTTACTTTATTAGACTAATTAATAATTACATTATTAATTAATAAAGCCCACAATAAAGAAAACTCTTACGTTGTATTCATGTTTGACACACAGCACGTTTGTGCATAACGAAGTGAAAGCAGAAAAAGATAATAATAATAATAATAAAAAGGTGATCAACTCTAGGGTTTGCAGGATTAGTTCTCGATTACAAAGCGAGAAAACCACCCATATAGGGTGGGTTTTAGGTTTAGAATCTACTCGTCCTGCCGATTACTCTTAATTATTTTTATTTTTTTAAATGAGGTTTGAATTGGTCATCTTTTTAATGTAACTGAAAGTAGTCTTCTTACTTCTTTTTATTTCTTTTAAGTATCTTGCCTTCATTGCTAAAATTACGATAAACCGTACCGCTAGGCTCAACACCACCTTTTGTTTTAGTTCCCCTCTCGAGCAACCACGGGAGAGGGTGACACGAATACAGTTTTCGAACCCATGTTGCTGTTTTTATCTTTCTCTATTTGATATATGTATGTTGTCGCAATATTACGTGGAAGCTAATTAGACCTTGTAGTTAAATCAACTCAAAATTATCCGAGAAATAAACGAGTAACAATAAGTATGTTGGAGATTTACGTGTGGTTCGATCCTAGCCTACTTGGAGAGCGCCAGTAATAAATAATCTACTAATAATCGGATAATCATAGAGCTACAATTGCTCACACGCTCGAATGTTTTCCACACCTTGATTAAGTTCAAAGCAAACCGTCAAGTATTATCTCGCAATTTCTTACGAAGAACTCACTCAAAAAATTCACAGAAAAAAAAATCCGATATTCTTCTTGTTTTGCTCTACTGCATCTAATATGTGTGCATGTATACAAAACTATGATTTAAACCCTAATCGCCACAAATTACGATAATCTACGTATCAGATCAAACGACTGCACCATTCGAACCAGTCTTGCTAAGGAGATACACACTTTGGCGCCACAAAAGCGTTTGCGTGTTGAAATGAATGAATGAGGAACGTGTTGGGGTGTGGTTTATACTTTTCAATGACAGGAAAGCATGTGGGTCCCCAGAAGACTTTTACGATTTAAGCTCATATTTTTCATTGGTAGTTTGGATTTGGGCCCATAAATAGCTACTGTTATACATACTCTTTTTCGCTTGTAATTGAGTGATGTATTGAGAGGTGCGATGTGCTAATTATAGTGGAATCCTCTGCTGGACGTAGCCCTAGTTTAAGGGTGAATCAGGATAAAATCTCGTGTCGCGATTTCTATTTCTCGATTTTACGCTTTACTTCGTTGCGATTGTGCACCGAATCCTAACAAAAAGAAAAAGAAATATAAAGACGCTATTGAATTTCAAGTAAGAGGACTGAAAATCGTGGATAGCCGCAGCATTACTACTAATATAGGATTTGCCGGGTCGGGTCGGGTCGGGATTAGTTTTCATGACACCCTACCCGAAACACAACACATGCGCATTTGGCCCGCCCCGCCCTGCCCCAAGACCGAATGGAATATAACAGGAACAGTCGAGTCGAGTCGAGTCGAGTCGAATCGGATCGTGTCTGTCCACAAGCCACGTAAAGTGAAATTACGGTTGCTTTCTTGGTAGATAGAGATGGGAGGTTTATTCAAACGATCAATCGAATACAAAAGCAAGATCAGGAATAGGTAGGAAGCCAAGTACAGTCATCATCAAATCACGAGTCTTGCCCCTCAAGAAAAGGAAAAGTCAAATCGCGAGTGATGAAATGAAAATGGCGACGTCACGCTCGAGGTCCTCCATTGGGTTAAAACGCATCGAATTGGGCAAAATTAATTCGAGAGTGCTGATCATGCATCTATTTTTAATCCCATTCTCGACTGAAATAGAATTTCAAGTGGTTCCGCATCACATCAAACATCAATAGTTAGGCCATCGAATCCTTTCGAGAACATGCTCGGGTCCTTATTTGACCAAACAATGAACAGAAAATTTCAATGACAATAAAAGAAAAGAAAAGGTTTTTTCTTCCCGAAGCTCGATGGAGAAAGAATCGCCAAGCCAACACGAGATTATAAATAGTCGATTTCTTTTGTTGGCCAAGGGAATTAATAAGAGTCCTACACGGACAGACGAATATGTCAAGTGCAATCGAATCCTTTCGAGAACATGCTCAGGTTCTTATTTGGCCAAACAATGAATAGAAAATTTCAATAATAATAATAATAATAATAATATGAGGATTTGTCTTTTCAAAGCTCGATGGAGAAAGAATTGCCAAGCCAACACGAGATTATAAAGAGTCGTTTTCTTTTATTGGCCAAGGGAATGAATAAGAGTCCTGCATAGATAGACGAATATGTCAAGTGCCTCGGCACAAGATGGAAGAGAAGTGGTTTTCTCTCTCATAAATGTGAAATTTTGTAGGACCAGTATTGATCGTATCAAGCGTAAGTTAATATCCAAAAGACTTTAGCACTCCGGTGCACGTGTGATTGGATTTTAGCCTATGATTGAAGTGTGCAAATGTAATATGTGGGACATAAATAAGGCTCGAAGAAATGCAAATATTATTCATATTTCGTGCGAGATTTTTGAGATCACAAGAACAAATTCTAAAAATGTGAAAGGATGAATCAAAATCAGAAAGGAAAGGGAAATGATTAAGAAAAGAGAAGATTTGTGGTGTTTTCAAAAGCCAACAACCCATGGAAAGTCGAAGTCAAATCTGCAGGTTTTGTTAATAATGTCAACTGGCCCAATGCACTCTCTCTAACTGGGAATAAATTAAAGCAGTAATATGGAAAGGACCTTCGTTGCACATTCAACCTTTTCTTTGCCTATCATTAAATTTATTATTATTATTAATGTTCCAACCCTGCTTGCCAAAATTCACATCTTCTTCTTGGATCTATAAGAGTCAGATTTACAACTTTGAATCGCAAAGAAGACAGAACACAACACAGGTTGAGAGAGCTCGAGACAGCAAAAGCTAAGAACAGCCATGGCAGCCAAGCTCAACCCCATCCCTCTCCTCACTCGTCTCAAAATGGGCAGCTTCAGCCTCTCCCACAGGTCTTTCTCTCTCTCTCCCTTAGCTATTGTGTTGTTATTTCTTGCTGCATTTCGTCCTGAGGAGCGAAACGAACTGTCTTCCCCTGCTTCACCATTAGCTTATCTTGCTTGTCCATTCTTGAGTGATTGAATATGCAGTCCTCTTTTAGTTTATCAGATGTGGTCCGCTCACCCGTGCTCGTTTTGATCGTAACTTGCCTTCTGTTTGCTTCGTGGTCACGACATGGTCGCAGGATCGTGTTGGCGCCATTGACGAGATGCCGGTCCTACCAAAAAATCCCTCAACCCCATGCCGCCCTTTACTACTCCCAGCGCACCACCCCTGGTGGCCTTCTCATTGCCGAAGCCACCGCCATTTGCGACACCGCGGGGTATGTTTCACCGTTTCCTTCGTTTCATATATTTTTCTTGCTCTCCCAATTCGTTTTGGACTCCTGCCTTCAAAAGTAGTATGATGCAGCGTGCGTCCCCATTGTAATATGCTTGAAGGTATCCAGGAACGCCTGGTATTTGGACCAGAGAGCAAGTGGAAGCTTGGAAACCGATCGTGGATGCTGTTCATGATAAGGGCGGAGTTTTCTTTTGCCAGATTTGGCATGTCGGTCGTGCTTCCAGCTACAGTAAGAAAACCTCTCTATTTGTTTGTGTACTGAAGTATATGGAAAAACCACACTGTAGTTTATCTAGCTTCGTGCACTATGGTTAAGGTGGAAAATCGAAATGGAAGTCCCATCCTATGAAGAGGATTGTTGCATTGCAATCACAAGGTCCTGAGCATGGTGCTTGGACTCGTTCGCTGCAGGTTATCAGCCGAATGGTGAAGCACCGATCTCAAGTACGGACAAGGGGGTGACCCCCGGACTCGATGGAGGGGACTGGTCCCCTCCCCGTCGTCTCCGAGTCGATGAAATCCCTCACATCGTCGACCACTTCAGGCTTGCTGCTCGTAATGCGATTGAAGCCGGTGAGAGGTTCTTATCCTGTATTTATTGACCCGCGATAACCATGATACTAAGTTAGTTGATACGAAGCGTTACTGTGCTTGTGTATATACCTGAGTGGTGACAGGATTTGATGGAGTGGAAATCCATGGAGCGAATGGCTACTTGATAGACCAGTTCATGAAAGACCAAGTGAACGATAGGACCGACGAGTACGGGGGGAGCCTGGAGAAGCGGTGTCGCTTCGCATTAGAAGTGGTGGAAGCAGTGGTGAATGAGATCGGAGCCGACAGAGTCGGGATGAGGCTATCGCCGTTTGCCAATTACATGGAGGCAACGGATTCCAACCCGGAAGCCCTGGGGCTCTACATGGCCGATGCACTCAACAAATATGGATTAGTTTACCTGCATGTGATTGAGCCGAGAATGGTCCGAACAGGGGACAACCTAGAGACTCCACACAGCCTTTTCCCCATGAGGAAGGCCTTCAAGGGCACATTCATGGCCGCAGGAGGTTACGGAAGAGACGACGGGAGTAAGGCAATCGAGGAAGGCTATGCAGACCTGATAGCATACGGCCGCCTGTTCCTGGCAAACCCGGATTTGCCGAGGCGGTTCGAGCTGAATGCACCACTCAACAAGTACGATAGGAACACCTTCTACACCCCGGATCCGGTTGTAGGGTACACTGATTACCCATTCCTGGAGGTCCCTGCGTGAAATCCAATATCCATCCACCGATCTGGCTCTCGCTTGGTTGATGTACTACACACCCCCTGCCCCTAAAGCCCCATCGTTATCATTTGGTATTATCCACCAATCTAATAATAAAATTAAGAACAGGGAGTGTTTTCTTCTTTCATTTCTATCGTTAAAAGGTAATTTTGTTTCTTTGCCAGATTGATTATAAAAAAAAAAAAAAGTGACAAGCAGATTTCGTGTAATTGCAGAAATAATCGACATTGGAAACCAATCCCCATCCGCCAAGAAATGGATGTCATCGGAGTAGATATTAAACACCGAGTCGTTTTGTTGACTGTCTTAAAAGCAAATGAACATAAGCAACACCCATGTTGGGTGGGTGGGTAGGTACATCGTACACCAACATATGTAAAGCATAGTAAGACAAAAAGGATGTTATAAAACATTAAAAAAAACGAGGTTCGAAATAAGCAATGGATAACAAAAATGAAAATGAAAATGGATGCACAAAGGTTCCAAAATTGTAGTTTTGAGCTTGGTTCATTGAACCAAGGGATGAAGAGGCGTGTTCTTCAGATCGATTTGGGGTTGCTGGCGGCACTCGGGCGAGATTGGCGGTCTCTTTTGCCCTAAATATGGTGCCTATGGTGATTTTCTGCCTTGTTGTTACTACTCATTAAACAAGTTTTGTGGTTTTAGACAGACAATGGAATGCTCTGTGGAGTCGTATATGGCGCAACATATTAACACAAAATATGTCCCCCCACTCACTCAGGTAACCTCTCAAGGAATGTTATTTTACTGAAGTTTTTCTTTGTGGAATAAAAAAGAAGCATCAAACTTGAACTGGTCCAATTACTCGAGAGTCTGCAGTTTGATGAACATGGTTAGTAACGCAGACAATATGCATAAGACCTACTTTTGGGCCGGCCCTAATTGTTTAGGAGTAGAGAGTATCTGACCAATTTTGCATTCAAGTTCTCAATTTCTGTTTGCTCGGAAGCAAGAATCGAACTTCCATTAACCATGGCATTTCCAACAGCAATTACATCTGCAATTGAGTGTCTATCGTGACGTTTCGTTTCACCTAATTTTGTGCTTTCGCCAGTTCCTATTGTTCGTGTTCTGCCTTATTAGGCCCCTACTTCATAATTTGTTTTTCGTAACGCTCTTTGTTTCTCTTATTCCCGTTCTTTTGTTCGCGGAAACGAAAATATGTATGGTAACATCAGTTAATTTTTCTGTTCCGGGAACTTATCAGTGGCCAGGGAACAGATTTGGAACAGAAACAAGATGCGAAAAAAAAAAAACATCTACTTCTCTGTTCTCGGATATATAATTTTAGAAAAAAAATCATTTATACTCAGAAATTATTCCAGAGAACATAATTGCTATCAAACATACCCTAAATATTATATCACTCTCCCTCATGCTTAGTCTGATGTTTTTTTTAGTATTAAGCATGGACACATTTAATTGGGAAGGCAAATGAGGCCTGGAAAAATTTAAACTCAGGACTTTCTACTCTGATACCATGTGAAATTTTGTGAGACCACTGCCAACTGTTCTAAAAACTTAAGCTATTAAACGAAAGCGTGGCTTAATATTTAACTATTCTATCACTCCCCCTCACACTTAGTCTAGTCTTTTTATAGCGCGTTCTTTTTGTTAGTATTCGGCGCACAATCAAGTCGAAGTAAAACGTAAAGCGAGAAAGAGAAATCGAGACATTAGATTTTATCCTGGTTCACCCTTAAACTAGGGTTACGTCCAGCAGATGATTCCACTATAATTAGCACCTCGCATCTCTCGTTACATCACTCAATTACAAGTGAAAAAAAGTATATATACCAATAGCTATTCATGAGCCCAAGCCCAAATTACTAATGAAAATTTACGGGCTTAAATTGTAAAAGCCATCTGGTGTCCAAAGGGCGCTGCCCCCTTGAGACTCCGTTGGGGCCCACGTGCTTTCCTGTCGTAGGGGAATATGAATCACACCCCAACATTTTTTGCCTAGTATTAAGCGTCGAATATTTAATAGGAGAAACAAATGAGTCCTGGAAAGGTTTGAACTCAGAAACTCTTGCTCTGATACCATGTGAGATTTTGTAGGACTACTACTAACTGTTTTAAAAGTTAATTAGAACAGAGCGTATTCGTATAACATTTCATGTGATTTTGTGGATCGGACCAGATCTTTTGGGGTTCATGCCTGCATATTCATACTTTTTGTATTTTGTCATTACTAACTGATACAATGTTTTATCATATTTTTAACATTGTATAGAGTCAGGCAGTTCTGAGCAAACTGTGAGTGCGTGAGGTGCACATCGCACTCAATTCACACCCAAAGCAACACCTCGCATCTCGTGATATTCTCTTTTTCAATTACTATTAATATCAATTTCTCGATGTCTATCATGAATCCACAACGTTGTCTGTCTCGTCCGATGGTGTTCTAGCAATGTGATCTTATGGCAAATTGGCAATCTGCACTCCCCGTTGGTTCAACCTTTCCACGGTTCTCTCATCGATTTGGTAACCCCCACATTCTGTGTTGACATGATTATGTCTGTATTTTGTTTATTTTCAAGTAAGGAGTGGGCTTATACGCGATTGAAAGTGTAAACTAACACCTTCTACCTGAAAATACAACTGCATCCACGATGTTGTTCAAGTCAGTCAAGAGTTAGTGCAATTTTTTATGATATTGGCAATCCAATGTTGTCTGAGTTAGGCAAAAGTTGGTGCAAATTTTGATAATATTGGCGGCCAACAAAATTTGATATGGTTAAGTCTACGTTTATTTAACCTGAGAGGTTTACACTTCAAAGTCATTGTTTATTGTATATAGAGGTGGCAAATGGGTCGGTTGGGTCGGGTTTTGGTGAGTCATAAATGGGTTCGATCCAAATTCACCCATTTAACCCACATTAACCCATTTACTTACTATGCAATTTACCCATACCCAACCCAACCCTACCCACATCTAACCCAAAGCCACCCATATAATCCATGACAAAAACAAATAAAATGGTTATTACCACGAAAAATTCAAAACTAGTTCACTAGTGATAAATTTACCCAAAACTAATTTTTTAACCATAAAAAATTCCAAACAGGCATACAAGTGACAAATTTATCTATGTTAGTTTTCGTTAAATTTTACCATTAAATTGCTGAGTTAGATGACACGTGGCACTTGGCAGGTGTACTAGTTTGAGATTTTTATCATTCGTTTGTCACAAGTGTACCAGTTTGGATTTCCGTGTGACGTCCCGAAATTTTAAGGTCCATAAAATAAATAAAATTGGAATTTTTGTGGTCTAAGGGACAATTATTGGACGCGATTTATTTTGATCTGAATATAGATTTAATAAATCCCGAAGCGCCGATCAGAGACCCTTCGCGCCCGAAACCCTCCTTTCGCGCCTGAAATCCTTTGTGCTCAAAGTCAAAGAAATTCAAATCTGACCTGGACCCGTTGGCCCCTCACCCACTCTCTCTCTCTCTTCCTTTTTCCTCTCTCTCTCTCTCTCTCTCTCCTTTTCTCTTCCCCCCTCCCCTTGGCTGCCGTGCCCCACCTACCCCCACCCACTCCCCTCACGTCTACTCCATCTTCCAATCACTCTCTCTCTCTTCCCCTCTTCTCTCTCCTACTTTTCTCCCTCTCTCTCTGTCGTGCCTCCCCCCCTCTCTGCCGCCCGACTTCTTCCTCCTCCTCCTCTCCTCCATCCCGCCCGACGCCACCAGCCACCGCCGCAGCTTCGGTCGCCGTCGCCCAGCTGAAGCTCGTCGCACGCCGCCTGTCCTCGTCGAGCCCCTGCACTGCGCCCTCCTCCCCTGGTCAAGCCGTCGCCCGCGACCCACCCGAGCTCGTCCTCCGTCGCCGTCCCTTCCGTGACCCACGTTCAGCCTCCGCCCGACTCAGCCGAGCCACCTCGCCGTCGTCGCCGTGCCTCCTCCTCCCGTCGACCCGACCCCCCCTGAACCCGCGACCCTCAGCCCCTCCGACCGAGTAGCCCGACGCCCAGTTGCTTGCCATCCGCCGCCCGCGGGCTGCCGACCCAGCCCTCCGTCGTCTGTGCAGCTGCCTACCAGCCCCCAGCCACCGTGGACAGCCGCTGCCAACCCGTACCACCCACCCTCAGCCCATGAACAGTGCCACCCGAGAACCGTCGTGCTGCCGTTCGCCTTGTGCCGCAGCGAACAGCCCGCTGCTTCGTCGTCGTCGTGCTCGTGTGCCGCTCGCCGGAGCCCGCCGCCGCTCATCGCCGGCCGCCGTCGTTGTCGTCGTTGTCCCGTCGCTGTCGTCGTCACCGGAATATTTAGTTGTGAGTTAGCCCCTAACTCTCGGTTAAGTCGCTAATTGCGTTCGGGATTAGCTTAATTAATTTAATTAGGCGTTCAAGTAGATTAATTGTGGTCGGTTTAGTTAGAGACCGGGTTTAAGTTAAATGATCGCAATTAAACAAATTAGACTGGTTAGGTAGGTTGTCTGTGGCTAATTGGTGATTAGATTGATTGATTGACTACAATTATTTAATCGCGAGCGAGCGATTAGCCAGAGCCGAGTGAACGATAAATTGTTTGATTAGTTGGTTGGTAGACGGAGTAGCCGTCGGTGGTTAGTTCAGATAATCGAGTGCATTGTTATAATTGTTGTCAACTGTTTGATATGGTGATCAATGCCTAACTGTTGAATGCTCTGAATGATTTGTGATTGACTGCTTGAGGATTGATCACCCGTATTTAGATGCAAAGTCTGGTGGATAATGTGCATATTCATGTGACCACGCGTGAAGTTAAATTGCATGTTTGAGCATGAAAAATGGCCAGTGGCCGAGTCTTTAAGTATGATCGTGTGAGCATTTGACTAAATGCCAAGATAAGAACCGATTGGTTGGATGATCTGCTTGTGTGGTCATATGATGAGATAAATCTGTGCCAATCGTACGGTCCGTGCCAGTCGTACGGTTTTTTCCTGGTAAATTCGTGCCGTGCCAGTCGTACGGAGCCACACGATTTATCGGACCGCCGGTCGCAGTATGGATGGACCGAAGCCCCTACAGGGATTCCTGGTAGTTCCGTGTCGTGCCAGTTGTACGAATCTTACGGACTATTGGACGCCGTCGCCGGAAGTAAGGGACGATGCCTGGTCATGCCAGTAGACACTGCCAGTCGTAGTGTTGGGCCACACCAGTCGTGTGCGCCGGGCCTTGTGGCCGTTAATAACCGGAATACGTGTGGGGATTTGTGCTTGCAAGTTGTTGTGGTATTTTGGTTGTTTGCCTTGGTTGACTGTCATGTTGAGTCAAGTATTACATATGTGTGATCTAAGGCGTGGTAAGCTTGCATGTGATTGGCGCTATACTTTTGTGATATGCTATGTGTGTAGGTCGCCTGAGCGAGTCAACGCCCTAGCCGGGCTTAGGCGCTAGCTCACTGAGATTTATTTCTCACCCCGTCGTAGTTAACCCTTTTTTTTTGTCCAAGGTGAAGTTGAGGACGAGGGTGGTGTAGCCCCTCTTTTGGAGTAGATGAGAAGTTAACCTTGTCCTGACCCGTTACCTTTTTTGTCGGTCTTAGAGAGTCGCCCCGAAGAACGGGGTTGTATTTATTCTTATATAGCTCTGTAGGGTTAGCGATCATCTGCTTTTTGCGTTTTAATAGAAATGTTCTTTGGCTGCTTAATCGTTGTTAATCTTTCTGCTTTGCTATCCCTGTTTATACTTTTGTCCGGGAGTGTTGCACGTTTTCGCATGCGTATTATATTTCGATAGGTCGTTAGCGTGCCTGGGACGTTAACCCTTATGACCTGAGGCGATTTGGCAGGGTTGTCGTGTGCCCGAGAGTCGGGGCGTGACATTCCGGTGGTATAAATCCAATTTACCAAAAACTAACGGATGGTAAATTTATCACGATTATACCAGTTTGGAATTTTTTGTGGTTAAAAAATTAATTTTGAGTAAATTTGTCACAAGCATACTAATTTGAGATTTGTCGTGGTATTAATTTTTTTTTTCAAATATGAAAAGCTCCAAGTTCTACGACCTCCCTGCCTTGTCAATGTCGTCCTTGACACTTGATAGCTATAATTATAAGAGCATTTTATCAAATTTTTGCAGCATTTTAACAAAACTTCCTTAAAACCATATCCATGGTGATAGCTAAGCCCTTGTCGCGACCCTCTCGCGAAAGTTTCGAACAACGGAGGTTTCGAGGGTTAATGGATTATCGAGTCCATTTTTAGAAGAGGGGATGGAACTTGACGTGGGTTCTCCCAAGCCCTACCAAATTGCAACAGGGAGAAATTTATCGAGGTCGACCTTAGTGTGGTCGGGTGACATGTGAACGGTGTACATGTCATTGGAGTCGCCACCAATCATTTTTTTGGAGGGTATAATCGAAAATCCTATCGAACGGTCGGGAGTGTCCTTTCGATTTTACGAAAATCAGAGAAGAGGGTTCGGGGATTTAGTTACGTCGAAATTGTCATCGACGCCCTTCGATACCTACGTTGAGTGATTTCCTAATCCGAGATTTCATGCAGATGACTCAAGAGGTAAGGTAAGCTCTAACATTTAAGGGTGCCATGCAGATGGAAGTTTTCTAGCCTATTAATCACAGTCAAGAAGGAAGATGCGCAAATCAAGGAATCAATACGTGTAGATAAATCGCATCACAAATATCACCCAATTGGCCACATGACATGCCTAGTAGAGTCCTACAGGCTTAGAGTATATGTTATTAAAGTTCGGGGATTGTTTGAGAAAATTTGGGTCAAATTGACTAGAAGGGTGAAACAGTCATTTTTTGAAGGCTCAAGAACCCGAAATCAATGAAAATGGGTCAAACCAGTTGAATGTGGTCATTTCCCATTTTTGGCGATTTTTCTGAATTTTTCCTGATTTTTCTAATTTTTTTAGAATTATTTTATGAAATTTTCCTTTTTTTGGGTTTTTTTTAATGATTTTCTGAATTTTTTTAAATCAATTTTTAAATATTTTTCGGACAGGGTCAACCCGGTCAACCAGACCTGGGCACCCGACCCGAGTCAACCCCCTCTCGAGTTGACCAGAAACGACGGCATTTCCCCTTTTTCTTTATTTTTCTTTATTTTATTGATTTTCGTTCATTTTTTTGTTTTTATATTTTTTTAATTTTTTGTTTGATTTTTTGGACCGGGTCGGATCACACCTGCCCACAGATCCGAAAGACTCGGCCTAGACCCACAAGGATCCAACCCGGGCCTAAACGATACTGTTTTTTATTTTATTTTTTATCTTTTTGTTAATTTTTTTGTATTTTTCGATATTTTCTAAAGTTTTTTTTTATATTAAATGCCAGATCCAATGGTCATGGACGGACCACGTGGCTAATCCAAGAACGCTGGATCAGGCGACTAAATTCTACGGCTAGGATTAAAATTAAGGCCAAATCTGAACCGTTCGATTAGATTACCAAGATCGACGGCTACGATCACTCTAGAAGACTAAACCTAGGCCGTCCGATCTAAAATTTTATTTTTTTATTTCTGAAAATGTTTTTATAAAACGAAAATTCATTTTTTATTTCCGAAAAAGCACAGATCGCGACGCATGGCACCACCCCCACCGTCCGATCGTTTTTATTATTATTATTTATCCGAAAAACTAATAAAACCGTTTGAGCAGACGTAGCATCCACGTCAGACTTTGACCGGGTCAACATCCTGACGTGGCACCTGACGTGGCATGCCACGTCAGTACCACGTCATATTTTGACCGAGTCAAAATGCTGACTGGACTTCGTCTTCTCCTCTGCGCAGAGACTAAACGGATAGTTGAGGTTTCTCCAACGTTGATCGACGGCGAAACCTCGGCCAAATCGCCTGAAACTTAACCCAATCGACTTGTCTCACTCTTCAGATCAACATATCTCAAAATCAAAGCATTCATTCATAGGAACACGAGCAAAATAAGCTCTCACAAAAAGCTTCAATGGTGGTTCGATCAAGCAAAATTCAGCAAATCAAGCCAATCAAAGCTCAGAACACATTCATATCAAGTTCCGAAGACTTACCTGTAGGTCCGATTGACCTCGATTAGGCTAGCTTGAACTAGAGGACTCGCAACAGGTCAACGAAGGTTGGAGGTTTCGATCAAAGGTTCTCGCATGAAACCGATGCAAAAATGAAACACGAGCATGCTCAGTGAAGTTCTAGGATCAAAATGCACAGACTAATTCACAAAATCATGGCTAGAACCGCGAGATGCCATGCGAGCGCAAAGAAGAAATCGAAACTATGACTCACATTTTTCGAGATTGCCGAGCTGCGAAATCAATGGCGATCGCTTCCTTGGACCTCCGGCAAGCTTCCTGAAGTGATCCGGAAGCTTGATTGGCCTTAGATCGTCCGGGACAAAGATGCACAGTCAAAGCTCGAGCTCTCGTCAATGGTGGACGACGAGAGCTTCTTTCTCTCTCTAATTCTCTCTCTCTCTCTCTCTCTCTCTATTCTGTTTTGGTCGTGCGAACAGAATGAACCTCTCTCTTTTGGCTAAAACCGCGTCGAATCTGTTATACCCCCTGGCTCGAAAATTTCGCGTGCGAGAAAGCTTCACCAACTCCAATTCGCATGTGAAACCACATGCAACTAGGCCTAAACGGTGCCGGAGGAAACTTGCCATTCCATCCATCTCTATTTGGACTCCGTCGGGCTCGAATTGGACTGAATTAGAGATGGTTCGCGCAAAGGTTGACTTTGGGTCCTGCCGCAGCAAAGACTGAGCCCGTCAAGCTAGCTCCAGTGACCATTGGCCTCGAGAGCGGGTGCAATCGAAGTGAAACTGGACGTCGCACAAGGCCCACCCCGTGGGAGTTTCAATTACGGTCTAGAAGGGCTTCGATTTGGGGCTCAAAATTTGACCTCCATGGCTGCTCGAGTCTACGCGGGAAACAGGCTATCTAGGGAAGAAGGGTCGGACGGGTCACTAGGTCGGATCCAGTCTGACCCAGCAGACCCAATCGATCAAATTTCCTCAAATTGACCCTAAAAATCTCAAAATTACTCAAATTAAAGCTCCAAATTGGAATTAGGGGGATGAATTCTATCAAAAAATGTATTTTCTCCCGAAAATATGCAAGAAATTATATGAAAATCCCAAATTCACCTTTTGACTTGAGATTGAATTTTGCTAAATACAAACCCTAAACAGCCAAATTGGATCGAACCACCACCACCAATTGATTCAGAAGGTCAAAAAATAAGGGGTGGCGGGCTTAGATTTTCAATTTAGTCCTCGGAGAAAATTTAATTTCACTTTAATCAAAATCCAATGACTAAATTGAAAAACCTGAGTTCTAATTGGTTCAATTCGCCCAAATTGAGCAATTCCTTAGAGTTTTGGACTGAAATGCAATTTTAGGTAGTAGAATGGGATGTCACGTCTCAAAAAAGGCCAAAATGGGGAATTAAAAATCCAAAAATGTAATTTTTCGAATTAATTCGGGATTATGTTCAAAGGGGGAACTTATAATCCCGAATCAAATTTTCAAAATTTTAAAAGGCCAAAATGAAAAGGAAATTGAAATAAAAATATTGAATATTTTTTTGTATTTTTCTGGCCTTAAATGCTATTTTTCTGATTTTTCAAGTATTTTTCTATTTTTTTGAAAATATAAAAAAATTCGAAAAATATGAAAAATTATATTTTATTCAAAAACGGTTTTTTAAGCTTGGCCAAGGTTGCCAAAATTGATTTTGTAATTTTATGAATTTTATGAATTTTTTATGAATTTTCAACCAAAAATTAGGTGTCAAACGACCTGTCCCCAAATCTCCTCTTCTTCCCTGCAATGGAACTCACCGTCACTTACTACATTCTCCATCCCTCGTGACTCCATACAATCTTCCCCCGTAAACCCTAATCCTAGCCTCTTCAAGGCTGTTCTTGCTCTGCAATTGGACATTCTTCTTTGATTTGCATCACACCCTTCAGTAATGCCACACACCCTGTTCACCAGCCCCTTCTGAACTCTTCCTTTCTGTTCTGTGTACGCTTCCTCTCCTTCGTGAACCCCAATCCTAGGCCTTGGTCCTCCCCATTTTCTTTAGAGCTCCCTTCATCCAAAACTAGGATCTCACTTGCTTCGTCGTACCGCGAAGTCCCTCTCTTCGAATCTGGTTTCGTTCCTATGTTTTGAAGCTGACTCGGCTTTTTGTGGTTCACCTATAGGCAGTCGAGTGGAATACCAGATCTAGGTTGTGCCTTGTCCTAGATTCTGCTCTTTCTAGGTTGCTGGAGATATAAGGTGTTGGCACAGAAATCTTCTGTGGAGCCTGCAAGCAAACAATAGCCAGTAAGATGGAGAATGGGTCTGATAAAGAGCTGCGCCTGGCTGCCTTGTGTAACAGTCTCGAAAATCTGTTGAAAAGGGACAGTATTGCTGATGCAACGGAGGAGGGGCCTGAGAACAAGCTGAAAACTTGCAATCTCACTATGCTGGGTAAGCTATACTCAAATCCAAATATTAATTTTCAAGCCTTTCTCTCAACTATGTAGAAAACTTGGAAATCAGAGGAGTTTGTGTTCGACCAACATGAACAGGGTATCCTTTCCTTCACCTTTAAGTCAGAAATCGTTATGAGGAAGGTGCTAGATGGAAGTCCTTGGTCCTTTTCAAGCAACTTACTGATTCTCCAGCGATTAATTCGTAAAGTGCCTATCCACCGCCATGAGTTCACGCACTGTGCTTTTTGGGTTCAAGTAGTTGGATTGCCCCTGCTTATGATTAATGATTCTATTCTTAGACGGGTTGGCAACTTCATTGGCAAGGTAGTGGACGTGAAAATGGATGCCAAAGAGGGTGGTCTATGCAAGTTGGGGAAAGTGAGGGTGATGTTGGACCTCAGCAACAGTCTACTACTAGGAATGGTCTTGGATTTGGATGACGACCAGCTTTGGGTTGACTTTAAGTATGAACGGCTCCCTAGATTTTGTTATTCTTGTGGTAGGATTGGCCATTTTACGACCATCTGCGATAGAGTTCAGTACACAGAAACTGAGTCGGATAAAGTGGCGGATGGTAAGTTTGGCTCTTGGCTTAGAGCCGAAGCACGGGAAGCGAGTCCCTTTTGGAAACTATTCTTTGGGAAGGAAGTCCCTGTGGCTGACCTACATGAAATGATCCCAGAAACACTTATTCTTGCAACTGTGGAAGAAGCTGTGGTGCCTATTGAAGTTGAAGCCCCCAATGCTAATAAACCAATGGAGATCATCACGGAGGATAGTTTGAAGAGGAAAGGAAAAGAACCTCTGAAGGACATAGGGACTCCTTTGGGGAAAAGAAATCTGGGAAAGCCTCTTCTTCTTTCGGATACCCCTTGGCCCGAGGTCTGTTTTAAAAACATGACAGAATTGTCAAAGAAAATCAAGAAGAAGAGTAAGGCCCCTGCATCAAAAAAGCTTCGACGGTGCTCTCGGACTCTATCTCTTGGGGATGCTTCTAATGAGTTCGATGACACTCAACTCCTGGATACTCCTATCTCGGTGGAGGTAGGTTCTAAGAATTGGGCTTTGGTGGCTAGCCCTAATAAGCCACCGAGGGATATATGAAGTTTTTTAGCTGGAATTGTCATGGCTTGGGCTCTCCCTTGACATTCCAGCATCTTCGAGTCCTTGTGGCTCAAGAGAGGCCCAACTTAGTGTTTTTAATGGAAACTAAGAATAAATTGCATGCAGTTGAGAGGGTTGGAAGACGTTTAAACTACCAGTTTTCCTGTACTGTAGATCCGGTGGGTATTGGAGGAGGTCTGGCCTTATGGTGGGAGGAAGATGGGTCGGTGGATATTGTGGACAGCAAGGAGAACTATATTGATATTGTTTGCATAGATTCTGTGACCTATGAGAAGATGAGAATCACCTCTGTCTATGCACCAACAAACTTTCAAGAAAGGCTCTCCCTGTGGTTTGTTATTCGATCCATAGCCTTAAGTAATGTTCTTCCTTGGATTGTTGCGGGAGACTTCAATGAAGTATTATACTATTGGGAGAAAACGGGGAGAAAAGAGGCAGAAAATTACAGGCTTGTCGCATTCCAGGAGCTATTACATGATTGTTCTCTCATGGACATAGAAAGCAAAGGCTGCGCCTTTACCTGGGCAATTAATAGGGAAGGGGAAGCCCTAGTCAAAAAAGGACTTGATAGAGTGTTATGTGACATTGAGTGGAGAGTGCTATTTCCCCACCTATGCCGTACCTGCAATTGGCTCAAATCATAGCCCTCTCATTCTTTCCACAGCCCCACAATGGACAAAGAGGAAGAAAGAGTTCAAGTTTGAAGTATTTTGGCTTGATCATCCGGAGTATAGGGATTTTGTGAGGTATATATGGATGGACCAGCATGGTTCTGTGAAGAATATGGCCCTCAGAATGGAGGATTACATATCTACAAGGAAAGCTCACCGAGATTACAAACAGCACTGCAAGGGATACTGATACTGAGACAGCTCGGTGTATTGTGGGACAAATAGGGAAACTTTAGAGGCAAGAAGAGATGTATTGGAGTATGAGGTCCTGGATTGAGTGGCTCAAATGGGGGATAAAAATACAAAATTTTTCCATTCATCGACGTTTCAAAGAAGACAAAGAAATAGAATCACCCTACTGAAAATTGATGATCAAAATTGGTGCAGAAAACCAGGTGAGTTGAAAAACCATATTTTTGAATACTATTACTCCCTTTATGACTCAGTGGGCTCGAGAAACTTTCAGCAGGTCGTTGATGCCTGCCCATGCCTAGTTGGGAGGGATATGAACCTTTCTTTGATGGCTTCCGTAACTCTTGAAGAAGTCAAAACCGCAGTTTTTCAGATGGAAGCGTCAAAGGCCCCTAGTCCAGACGGTTTTCATGGACACTTCTATCAACACCATTGGGACTTACTACAGCAGGATTTATGGAGCATGGTTGAGGATTTCTTTACCTCAGGTACTCTGGATCCCACCTTAAACACAACTCTTATTTCCCTAATCCCGAAAGTGCCAAATCCGGAAAGTATCTCTCAACATAGGTCGATAAGCCTCTGCAATTTCAATTATAAGATTATTTCTAAGGTTATGGCGAATCGCCTAAAACCTTGGCTTCCTGATATCATTACCCCGGAACAAAGTGCTTTTATTGGGGGTAGGCAGATCCAAGACAATATCTTTGTGGTTCGGGAAGTTATCCACCAATTGAGAGTTCGAAAAAGTACTAAAAAGTTTCAGGCCCTATTGAAACTTGATATGCAAAAAGTTTATGATTGGGTGGAGTGGGATTTCTTGTGTGCTAGCACATCTAAAATGGGGTTTTGTGACGAATGGGTTTCCTTAGTGAGAAAATGCATTTCAACAGTGACCTTTAGTGTCAAGGTGAATGGGGAACCACTCCCTTTCTTCACACCATCCCGAGGAATAAGGCAAGGAGATCCTTTGTCCCCATATCTGTTTATCATTATGGCAAATGTCCTTTCGTTGATTTTGAAACAGGCTATTGATGAAGGGAGTTTAAAAGGGATCAAGCTGAATAGAAGTTGCCCCACGTTATCCCACTTATTGTTTGTCGACGATGCTGTCTTTTTTCTTGATGGGACTATCCGGGAATGTCAGAATTTGATTAATATTCTTAATCTGTATTATGATGCATCGGGCCAGGCTATCAATCTTGATAAATCAGGCATATATTTTAGTGTTGGTTGTCCGCCGGACTTAAAGGAAAACATGGCCAACTCTTTGAGAGTGCCTATCATTAAGAAGACCGGGAAGTATCGTGGTATCCCGTCAGATTGGGGATAGTCTAAGAAGAATATGTTTGCTTGGATCCCGACTAGAGTGGATATGAAACTCCAAGGTTGGAAGGAGAAATTGATCTCAAGGGCGGGAAAGGAGATTTTGCTTAAAACCGTGGTGCAAGCTTTGCCTCAATTCGCGACGTCGGTATTCAAAATTCCTGTATCTATTTGCCGAGCTATAGAGAGAAATTGCTTCCTTTTGGTGAAAACATAGTAAGTCTAACTCAGGAATTCACTGGAAGAACTGGGATGTCTTGAAAACTAGGAAGGATAGAGGCGGTTTGGGTTTTAAAGATCTTATTAATTTCAATAAAGCGAGGCCTGGTAAACAAGCTTGGAGATTGTGGCAATCCCCCTCTGTTCTTTGGAGCCAAGTTCTACGAGGACTTTATTTCCCTACTGGGGACTTTTGGAAAGGAAGGAAGGGCTTCAGCCCTTCGTGGGGTTGGCAAAGTCTAATTCTGGGGAGAGATGTTATCGCACCGAACGTGAGATGGGTTGTTGGGGATGGAAAGAGTATTAAAATCAGGGAGGACAGATGGCTTCCAATAGGTATCCTTGGGGGACCTCCTAACCAAGCAGATCCAGTGATGGTGGAGGATCTAATAGACACAGATGCACAAGTCTGGTATCGTCCTAAGCTGGATTCCCTTTTCGACAATGAGATCTTACAAGACATCCTAACTATTCCTCTCTGCTCTAGGCCAGCTCCTGATAAGTTGGTTTGGACTGAGTCTAAAGATGGAGCCTATAGTGTCAGAAGTGCTTACAACTCTATACAAACAGCAACCAAACAAGCAGCAGCAGATCGAGCCTCATCTTCATATCAACCTCCCCAGAAACTTTGGTCTAAAATCTGGAAGCTACAATCCCCCCCAAAGGTTAGATTTTTCATCTAGAGTGCATACCAGAATGCTCTCCCTACAAAAAAAAAAAAAAAAAAACCTTAGGAAACGCAAGATTCTACCCGACCCCCTCTGCCCTATATGCAATCAAGCCCAAGAAACTACATAACATCTTTTCCTGCTATGCGACTGGGCAAAACAGATCTGGTCGGATTCAAGGATAAATCTCGACAACGATCCTCAGATTACAAGGCTGGATTCATGGTTATTCAAAGTCCTTACCAGTAGTGCTGCTCTCCAAACGCGGAATCTAACGGCGACGATCCTCTGGCAATTTTTTTTTTTTTTGAAATATCAAATCGGATTTTTGAAAAATATGAATAACGAGCTTTTCGTAAGTCTAAAAATCTATTCAATGGATGTTGAATAGATAAAAATAAAATATCACGATCCTCCATTTGGATTTTGAGCGAAGAACTCACGAAGTTACCATAAATATCATTTTTCAAGATAATTCCTGAATATATAATATGAAATGCTTGACATTGTAAGATTTAACGCGCTGGAATCATATAAACTACTTAAGCTCAACTACATTCCATGGATTTTAACGAAGAAAACATGCTGTTTGGTTCTCTTTTTTTAAATTAGTGATTTCGATACTTTTTTTTTTAAATCAATCGCATTTCTGAAAAAATTGGGTAACGAGCTTTTAAATGATCCTCCGTTTGGATTTTTAGTGAAGAACAATCTGGTCATGACGTTCCATAAATATCATTTTTTTTTAAATTCCCAAATATATGATTTTTTTTCTTCGAATTATCTAAACTACTTAAGCTCAATTACATCATTACCATGGCCGTGTGGTCCTCTTCTTTCAAATTAGTAGAAAATGAAAATTGATTGTGGCAAGTGCGCCTAATCGCATCCACACTCCCGTATAGTGAAGTTTAGCACACTTGCCCATTTCTTTATTTGAAAAACTATGATAGCCCTCTAATTAATAGAGTGTTTCACATTTTTCCTTCCCTCCTAGGTGGGATAAAAAAAATGCACTTTTTGTTTGTTTTACAAACAAACTTCAACATAAACATCTAGTTAGCACAAGATAAAAGGGGAAAGGACCCAAACCCATCTTAGAATACTGCTTCATAATCGCCAATTTAGCAGTAAGAACAGTAAAATTAGTTATGTGATCGTGCGGAGATGCTTTTGCCCTAAAACCAGGACATTGCAATCCTAAAAAAGAAAAATTATATCGCATTGCATTTTTTAAGCAATCGGGCCACAGGCTTTTTCGTTGGTGCAAAAATCGAGTCAATTGGACAAGCTCATCATCGTCCTGTTATAGCACAAATCACGGAATCTACTAGCAGATACGACATAGGATTTATCTCGAAAGAACCTACTCTTTATGTAGGAGAAGTAAGTACCTCAATTCGTTCGATATAAGATTGAGTAGTCTCAACCGTGTTCACTTCGCCCTTCACTCTGAGCTTCATATGTTGTGTGATTGCATGTTGCACCTTTTCAACGCTCTAGGCCTTGGATATGAATACTCAAATGACAATACTAAATATAGAATCCTATCCTTTTGACAATACAAATCTCATGCCTTACCTCCTCTTTTTGTACTGGGTTTCCAATATGAGCACTTCTTGTTCAGCTAGCTTGACCCTCAACCTTCACATTGTTTGGTTGCCTTCTTCATTGGCTGCCTCCACATCATCCCTTCTTGCATAAAGGAATTTTTTTTTTTTTTTTTTTGCTTATTCGGTCGACTTCTCAAAATTGAACTTGAAATCCTCAGCATAGCTCCAATTGCTGCTGCTTCAACCATGACTATCACAAGAACAAAAACAATTTGAAAAAGAACTCCAAACAAACTGAGAAGAAAATGCAGCTAAAAAAATTGAGCTCGATATCCAGTGAAGTCATGAGAAGACAGTAGTGATACTTACTTAGACAAGGGCAAACAAAAGACCCGACTTTACATTTGCCGAGTGAATGCACAGGGAAACGTTAGTAAACAAAGGCGAAGTAGATTAACTTTTGCAATGATTCAAAGACTTCAATATAGATGTCTCAAGAACAAAAACCTTAAAACCTTCGCATTTGTTTCAACCTGTGTTGTTTTGTCAAAAATCAATTCCTAAACTAAACTAGAACATGATTATTCTGTTACTGTAATAAAAGAGTAAGGCAAGTCAAAGTAACAAAAAACTGATTTATAAGAAGATCAATTTAGACCATTAGGAATTGTGAGATTGCATCTTTTGTGATCGCACGACTGCTTCATCACAGGGCAAAGGATCAATCTTGCAGTAGAGATTGTATCTTTTCAAGAACAGGCATAGGCAACAGAAGGGAAAGAAAGAAAAGATGAAAATACAGTCGCATAAGCAACATGTTTAAGATTAGTAGAGAGTGAAGGAACAATCTTGCGTACCTGATTTTTTTCAATGCTGAGATTGAGATTGGCAAGGTGATCGCCCGTAAGAAAAGTGGCTACGTTTGAAGCTACACGAGAGAGAGAATGGATGGGCAGCTTGCACCTATATAATTACATAGATTCCCTCTTGCACCTTAGCACATGATTGTAAATTGGCAAGTTTTAGGATTATTCCTTGACGCAATATCTACTTCTACTCTTTCAACAAACAAATTTTAGACAAGCCCGATACATGTATGCCTAGTCATGGCCACGGGCCGGGTTGGGCCCGGAACCGGCCCGGGTCAAACCCGGAACCGGCCCGTTGACCGGCCCACGGTTCCAACCCGGAACCGGCCCGTGACATAAGGGCCCGGTTACGGTTTATTCAAACCTTGAACCGCCGGTTCCGAACCGTGAAAAAAAAATTAAAATAATAATAATAATAATAATAATAATGAGAAAGAGCTGTTGGTGACCGTTGCCAACGGTCACCAATTTTTTCTTTCTTAATTAATTAATTTCCAACCTATAATATAAATACCCCTTCCCATCTCTCATTTTTTTCACACAAATTATCTATTCATCTCAATTCTCTCAAATTCTCTCTAACTCTTAATTATTCACAACATTCAATTTATTATTTTCTTTTCTTCAATTACGTTCTCTCATTCCTTATTTTCTTTATTTATTATCTCCTTTAATAATTCCCTATTTCAAATTCTTTTTTCATACCCTATATTTTTTGCATTATACCATATTTTTTTTTCTATATCCAAAAAAAAAATGGCAAGTGAAAGTGGAAGTAGAACTAGTGGCAAAGGTAAGAACAAGGTGGGGGAATTCGATTATCCTCCTAGTCCTCGTGATTATGAAGATTTGGGACTCGAAGTTGATGTAGATGATAAAATCAACATTATTCCTAATATGGAGCAAGTCCAAATGCAAGAGAGTTTTTATCCTCCTACCGGTATCGAAGAAATGTCAACAACAAAGGAGCGGGAGTTTACATCCGACGTATGGGACCATTTCACGAAAATTAAAAGATTTGATATAGCTCCAAAAAGGTATGATGTAGTTTGTAAACATTGTGGGGTAAAATATAAATATATCGGTGGAGCCAGATATGGAACATTTACATTGCATCTTAAGGCGAAACATCCAACCAAAGTGGGAATTGAAACCAAGCAACAACAAATTTCTGGATACGACAATCCTAACACTCCTCTTTTATTTCGTTAAAATGACAAAATATATAAAGAAGAATTATGCAAATTTGTTTCCATTGAACATTTATCATTTAGTTTTGATGAAAGATTTCATTTTAATCAATTTATATAAAATGCATGTGTTCCACAAGCAAAACGTGTTCCTAGAAATACACTTAAACGTATAATTAAAGATCTTTATAAAAAAGGAAAAAAAATTACAAAACTTGTTTATGAATTTTAATGGACGTGTGCATATAGGTAGCGATATTTGGAGTAATCATTGGCAAGTTCATTCTTATATGTGTATAACATGTCATTGGATAGATAATAATTGGAATATTCAAAAAAGAGTTATTGCATTTAGAGTTTTTGATGATAGGCATACGGCAAATAATATTTATAGATTAATCAGGCAAATTTTAGAAGAATATTATTTTCTTAATAAAAAAATTCAATTGGTTTTGATAATGCCGCGGCAAATACCGCTTCAATTGTTGAACTAGAAAAGATTTGTAAACCTGTTTTTGGTGGATAATTTTTTCACATTAGATGTGCTTGTCATGTTTTAAATTTATGTGTACAAGATGGTTTAAAAACTCTTGATATTTTTCTCGACCCAATAAAAATGGCAATGCAATTTTTATGGAAACATTCCCAAAAAATGAAAGAATGGTTAAAATTTTGTAGAGCAAATGGAAAAAAACCAAAAAGATTTCCGAGATATGTTCCAAATCGTTGGAATTCTACTTACGAGTTGCTTAATGAATATTTTGCATATAAAAATTTATTGTGTGTATTTATTTCAGATAATATAACTCAAATTAATTTATACCCACAAGAATGGGATATTTGCACACACAAAAATAGATATTTTAAAAGTTTTTAATGATGCAACTTATACTTTGTCCGGTGTTTATTATCCTACTACGCATTTATTTTTAATAAAATGTATTAATATTGTTGGAGTTTTTGAAGAAAATGAAAATGATGATAAATTAAGTGACACTATTAGAACAATGCGAACAAAATGGATACATTATTATAGAGAAATTCCTATTATTTATTTAGTTGCTTGTGTTTTTTATCCACGTTGTAAATTAGATGGTTTAGGTGATTATTTGAATATGTATTATGAATGTTTACATTTAATTGATGAGGTAAATATTAGAACTATACAAACAATGGTTAAAAACGTAATAATATAATTATATAATGAATTTTGTAGTACATATAGTCTAGGTGATAGTAGATCTTCTCAATCTAGTGACATACAAAGTGGGTACATAGGTAAAATTAGTAGAGGGCACCAACTTCTGTTGCATAGGCAAAAAAGCAAAATGGAGCAATAGGAAGTAATTCTGAAATAGAGAGCTATCTAACCGTTTCTTTTGAGTTTGATGAATCTGAAGGCAGCACAGAATTCACAATATTGGATTGGTGAAAGATGCATTCCACCCAATACCCAATTCTCGCTCTAATTGCAAAATAAATTTTAGCAACCCCTTATTCGACAGTTGCGGTAGAACAAACATTTAGTGCTGGAGGCAATATTTTGGACAAACGACGTTCAAGATTAGCTCCGGATTCGGTGGAAGCTCAAGTTTGTGTTGATGATTGGACAAAGGCTCAATATAGACAACAAAATATAGATCGCAATAATGAAGCCAAATTCTTTGATGGCGGAGATACCACCGGCATCGGTATCGGAACGAGTAGCGACAATTGAGGATGAGGTAAGTATTGGGTTATCAAAGGTAAGAGAACTACATTAACTTTGATTCTTCTATCGCCAAGAAGATATGTAGGCGCTTAATGATAATTCATTAAATTCAAGCCCCTTCCCCCTCCCTTTTCCCCCCTAAATTTGATTACAATTTGTATTTGATAATTCATTATTTTTTTATTTCATAATTCATTACTTAATAATTTCATTACAATTTTATTACAAATTCATTACAATTTAATTTTTAAATTCAAAAACCGAAACCGGAGGTTTCGTTTTTGGTTTTGAACCGGAACAGGGCACGAAACTGACCCCTAACCGGCGGTTCAAAATCGGAACCGGTACTGCCACTTAAGGGCTCGGTTCCGGTTCCGGTTCCCCTTAAATTGGAACCGGAACCGCCGATTCATGAATCGAAACCGGCGGTCCCCGGCAAGTGGCCATGACTAGATTACACTATTCTAACCTACATTACTATAGAGATCTACCTTTCGGTGCCCCACAAGCATTTGCATGTTGAAATGGATAAACGACAAATATGAAGCCCGTCCGGACACGGACACGCATCGCAAACTTGCCAATTATGTCCAATGAAAGAAGAGCAAGGGACCAAAGGTGCCTCCTCCCATTAAGCATATGACCTTATTTCATGCTCCCAAGATGGACCAATCAAATTATAAAAGATGTTTGATGTCACGCTCCAATGGGTAAAGTTTCTTTAGGGGCAGTTGTATTACGACGAGAGTGCTAATCATGCTTCTATTTTTAATTCCATACTCTCGATTAAATAAATGTCAAGTGGTTCCGCCTTACGTCAAACATCAATAATTAAGCCATCGAATCCTTTGGAGATCATGCTCGGGCCTTTATTTTCCCAACACCTGAATAGACAATAATAATAATAATAATAATAATAAGGATATTTCTTCCCGATGCTCGATGGAGAGAGAATCGCCAACACGGGATTATAAAAAGTCGATTTCTTTCCTGTATAGAAAGACGAGTATGTCAAGTATCTCGGAGCATAAGATAGAAGATGAGTGATTTTCTCTCTCATAAATGTGAAATTTTGTAGGACTAACACCCATGGTTTCAAGCGTGATTTAACATTTAAATATTTTAGCACTCAATTTTGCGTGCGGTTGGGTTTTAGCCGAAGATTGAAGTCTGCAAATTATACAATATGGGATACGAATAGGGTCTTGGGAAAATGCGAATCTTGTGTGAGATTCTGTGACGTCCTGTTTTGAAAATTAAAACCGTTGAATGAATGGGTTATTCAAATATACAAATATCCTAACAATGAATCAAAAGCAGAAAAGAATAGAAAAGAGAAGTTGTGTGGTCTTGGCAAAAGCCACCAACCTTGGAAGAGTCCTACTCCTTGCCTCACCCATGACAATCAAAGTCGAATTTGCCTATTGTTGGCACCTTGCCCAATGCACATTCAAACTTTTCTTTGAATTAACAAAAGCAGTCACAAGGAAAGGTCCTTGGTTGCAAATTCAAACTTTTCTTTGCCTCTTATTAATAGTAATGTTCCACCCCTGCTTGCCAAAATTCACATCTTCTTCTGGGATCTATAAAGATCCACTTTGAATCGCAAAGAAGACGATACGAATCCAACACAGGTTGAGAGACAGCAAAAAAGCCAAGAACAGCCATGGCAGCCAACCCCAACCCCATCCCTCTCCTCACTCCTCACAAAATGGGCAACTTCACCCTCTCCCACAGGTCTCTCTCTCTCTCTCTCTCTCTCTCTCCCTGAGCTATTCGTGTTGTTATTTCTTGCTTCTTTTAATCGTGAGGAGCGAAACCAACTGTCTTCCCCTGCTTCAGCATCATCAGCTTATCTTGCTTGTCCGTTCTTTGAGCGATTGAATATGCAGTCCTCTTTTAGTTTATCAGATGTGGTCCGCTCACCCGTGCTTGCCTCTTGATCTTAACTTGCCTTTTGTTTGCTTCGTCGTACAATAACATCGCAGGATCGTGTTGGCGCCATTGACGAGAAGCCGGTCCTACCACAATGTCCCTCAACCCCATGCCGCCCTTTACTACTCCCAGCGCACCACCCCCGGTGGCCTTCTCATTACCGAAGCCACAGGCATTTCCAACACCGCCCAAGGGTATATTTCACTGTTCCCTTGTTTTTATCTCTTTTTCTTTCTTGCTCTCCCCACTCGTGCGCACAAGACATTTCATTTTGGACTACTGCCTTCAATACTAGTAGTTTGATGCAACGTTGCCATTGTAATATGCTTGAAGGTATCCAGAAACGCCTGGTATTTGGACCAGAGATCAAGTGGAAGCTTGGAAACCAATTGTGGATGCTGTTCATGATAAGGGTGGAGTTTTCTTTTGCCAGATTTGGCATGTCGGTCGTGTTTCCAGCTGTAGTAAGAAAACCTCTCAGATTTTCTTATGTACTGAATTTTGATTCCCAGAAACGTTCTAACACTGTAGTTTGTTACTTTCATTCACTGTGTTCATGTAGTTGTCATGGGTGAAAGACAAATTAACAGGCATGTTGATGTGAAAACAAGTGTATTGGCATGTGATTTTTGCTTGAAACCGCAAGGCGGTCGATGATTGGACCAAGATATTGTCCAGTCGGCCGTGCTCTATGTGCTATGCAAAACGGCAATTCCAAGAGGGGAGAGATGTTTGTTTGTTAGACTATATCTCCGTCTCATGTCTGTGCTGGTGTTTTAGTTCGGAAATCATGACAATGGATTTCAGCCGACAGGCGACAGCTTATTGAACAGAGAAGAGACAGAATTTGAAAGAGAAAAGTTGTCATTCAATTTCACTGTGGTCCAACAGAAAAAGATGCATTGCCTTTTTCTTTTTTTTTTTGTATCTCATATGAAGTTGCTTTGTCTAGCTTCTTCTCCACATGTTAAATGCGCATCTTATGAAAAGGATTGTTGCAGTCACAGGTTCTGAACATACTGCTTGAACTCGTTCGCTGCAGGTTATCAGCCGAATGGTGAAGCTCCAATCTCAAGTACGGACAAGGGGGTGACCCCCGGACTCGATGGAGGGGACTGGTCCCCTACCCGTCGTCTCCGAGTCGACGAAATGCCTCACATCGTCAACGACTTCAGGCTTGCTGCCCGTAATGCGATTGAAGCCGGTGAGAGGTTCTTATCCGATGCTCATTAACCCGTGATAATCGGAATACTAAAATACTCGATGTGAAGGATTAGTGTGCTTAATGTATATATACCTGAATGGCGACAGGATTTGATGGAGTGGAAATCCACGGAGCGCATGGCTACTTGATAGACCAGTTCATGAAAGACCAAGTGAACGACAGGACCGACGAGTACGGGGGGAGCCTGGAGAAGCGGTGTCGCTTCGCATTAGAAGTGGTAGAAGCAGTGGTGAATGAGATCGGAGCCGACAGAGTCGGGATGAGGCTATCGCCGTTTGCCGATTACATGGAGGCAGGGGATTCCAACCCGGATGCGCTGGGGCTCTACATGGCCCGTGCACTCCACAAACATGGATTAGTTTACCTGCATGTGATTGAGCCGAGGATGGTCCGAATGGGAGACAAGCTAGAGACTCCACACAGCCTTCTCCCTATGAGGAAGGCCTTCAAGGGCACGTTCATCGCGGCGGGAGGGTACAGAAGAGACGACGGGAACAAGGCAATTGAGGAAGGCTATGCGGACCTGATAGCATTCGGCCGTCCGTTCCTGGCAAACCCGGATTTGCCGAGGCGGTTCGAGCTGAATGCACCGCTCAACAAGTACGACAGGAACACCTTCTACATCCCGGATCCGGTGGTCGGGTACACCGATTACCCATTCCTGGAGGTCCCTGCATGAAATCTAATATCCATCCACCGATCTGGGCTCTGTATTTGCAGTGAATGAACTTGGTTGATGTACAGTGTACTACTACTACACGCCCCCTCGTTATCGTTTGGTATTATCCACCAATCTAATAATAAAATTAAGAAGAGGGAGTGTTTTCTTCTTTCATTTCTATCATTAAAAGTGACAAGCAGATTTCGTGTAATTGCAGAAATAATCGACATTTGGAAACCAATCCCCCATCCACCAAGAAATTGATATTAAACATTGAGTCGTTTTGTTGACTGTCTTAAAAGCAAATAAACGTGAGCAAACACCCATGTGGATGTGGGTACACCAGCATACGTAAAGCATAGAGTAAGAAAAAAGGTGGCTATAAAACATATATATATAAATGAAAATGAAAATGAAAATTGATGCACAAAGGTTCCCCAATTGTAATTATGGGCTTGGTTCATTTATTGTATAAACATTAGGAAGGTGGTTAATAACAGAGACCAAATGAGTTCTTTAGCATTCTCAAATTTGAAATTAGTAACTAGAATTCGAGGTAAGAAACTTCATTTTTTTTTTTTTTTGGATTGATACGAAAAATTTCATAAAATCAAAATGGTACTTATTCATTCATTTAAGGGCTAAAATCACATATGATCTAGGTACATCCATGCCCACATTTACATCAAAATAACACTCGTGCCACCAAATTTTCCAAACTAGTGTACTCATGCCACATTTAACTCAAACTAACTTTCGTGTAACAAAGTTTAGAGATTTTAGCAGGTTTTCGAAATCCGAGGAAGATTTTAGGGACAAATTAGCATATCTCCTAATTTTAAGATTATGGCGATTCTGGATTTTTTGCGACACAAAAATTTGGACCGGGTAAAAATGCCACTGATATACATACCGGTTTGAGATATTATGTGACGCAAAAATTATTTTGAGATAAATGTGGCACGAATATATTAATTTGAGATTTTCGTGACACAACCCTAGCGAAAGGGGAGTCACAAATCTGCATCGCTGCAACAACCACTATCCGTGATTGTTCAGGTAAATGTGACGTACAATTTTGAGATTTTTTCTTCTAGTATAGTATTATTAGACATTTATTTAATATTATTACAAGGAAGTAAAAGACGCTTTGGGCCGAGTGCTAGTCGCGGGTTTAAAGATTGCCAGTTCCATTCTGGCTGGCAATTTCTTTTCTGTATTTTTCTTTTAGTTTTCGTCGTCGTTATTAATTTGGTTAAAAAAAAAAAAGAAGAGAAATTGGGAGGAATAATAATAGCAACCGCAACCGCAACCACAACCACGACAGACGCAGAGAGCAGTTTGATTTTGTCAAACGAAGAAACCTCGGCTGCGGTGTTTTCAAATCAAAGTCTCTTCTTCTTCTTCTTCCTCCTCGGCACGTTCGTTACCAGTCGAGTCGAGTTCGCTTCCCTCTGACGAAGGTCCCTTCCCATCTGATTCCACTCCTCCTTCTTTCTTCTTCCGATCCCCCAGAGGAGAGGGAGACAGAATGGCCAGGAGAGCAGAGGAAGAGTACGATTACCTGTTCAAGGTGGTGTTGATTGGCGATTCCGGCGTCGGCAAATCCAACCTCCTCTCCCGATTCACTCGCAACGAGTTCTGCTTGGAGTCCAAATCCACCATCGGCGTCGAATTCGCCACCCGCACCCTCCAAGTATGTCCCTTTTCCTGGGCTCTGCTTCCTAGATCTCTTCTTTTCTCACTTGTTAGGAACCTCTACTTCGTCCCCTCCCCTTTGCTCCCTACTCAATCACTGTGATCCGTATCCACACCACACAAGCGTACGCCCTCCCCGGTTTCGGAAATCGGACCGCCTCTTCTTGAGGTTTAGATGCACGGGACTTGGTTCTTGGACTTGATCTCCCTTTCTAACGTCTTTTTTTAGTGATTCGCTGTCTGTTTATGCCTGTGCTTCTTCTGATTTATGCCATCGCCGATGTTTCTCTTACTTAATTTCCTGGAATCAGTGTGTTCACCTATCGTTACTTTGGTTTATTATGGTGGAAATCCGTCGATTTCCTGTATCTGAAAATGGGTATGCTAGTAACAAAAAATCATCTGATATGCACCAAAAGTTGGGCATTGCTGCATTGGATAGCTTATTAGATTCTTCCTTTGCCACCTGGAGTTTGTTCAGAATCGAGGGTTGTTGTTCTGTTAGTATCGAATGTATTTGCAAAAGGGGGACCCCCGGGGTGGTCATGCGGCAAGTTGATACTTGAATCTGTCCTGTAATACAGCCAGACCAGTGAAAATGTGATCCCAGTGCCATATCTTGAAAAGTTACTCGTTCGTTTTATTGTCAATAGATCATAGCTGCACACTCTGTAGATTCAAGCCATCGGGATTTGAGAATATTCTGCAAAGTTACTCGTTTGAATTCACGATGATCTCTCATTATTCCTCAGTCTCAGACCGGTGGTGCTTGGGAGTTAAATCATCTTCCTGCCCCTTGGAACAGGAAGATGATTTCCGCCATTTCAACTTGTTTTTCAAGTCCATTTGGTTAAGATTAAAGTATTTCTTCTCTTCTTCCACGAAGCAGTGCGTCGGAATTGATATGTAGTTATCCCACAGTTCCTCCATGGCGTGCTTGGTTCCAAGTAATCACCAGTGCATGATTTTGCTCTTTGATCAGGTTGAGGGAAGGACTGTGAAAGCACAGATATGGGACACCGCTGGACAGGAGCGATATAGAGCAATCACCAGTGCCTACTACAGGGGTGCCCTCGGGGCTCTTCTAGTATATGATGTGACAAAGCCAACTACTTTTGACAATGTGAGTCGATGGCTGAAGGAGCTGAGGGACCATGCCGACTCCAACATTGTCATCATGCTAATTGGGAACAAGACCGACTTGAAGCACCTTAGAGCAGTGGCTACTGAAGATGCCCAGAGTTATGCCGAGAAAGAGGGTCTCTCGTTCATTGAGACGTCTGCGCTCGAAGCGACGAATGTTGAGAAGGCTTTCCAGACTATTCTCTCAGAGATATACAGGATAATTAGTAAGAAGCCTCTGTCCTCAGAAGAGCCTGCACCTGCCAACATCAAAGAAGGGAAAACCATCGTAGTTGGCGAATCAGAAGCCAACACAAAGAAGACATGCTGCTCTTCATCTTGAAGATCATCATATGGTCTTTTACCTTCCCATTGGGCTCCTTGTTTCCTCAATTTCTCTGCTGGTTTATATGATGTCCCTGATCTTTTTTTGGTTTTCCAAATTTTTTACTGTTTCCATGATTATTATTGGGTCATTTGACGATCTTTTGTGATGGCTTGAGTTATATTTTTCTATGTGATGAGTGAGTTGTAGGAAATTTTTCTCAGCTAAGAGTGTGTGGGGAAGAATATTGGAATGTTGAAGTGTGTACTGAGAGTGAATATTTAAAATAGGCGAGCAGTATGGTTCTGTTGTATGAGGGAGGAAGAGTTGAGAAACTCACTCCAATGTCATGTTCTTGTGGGTAAATCTCTAATGATGTGAAACAGAAACAACAACGTAGGAAGCAAGGAAAAGTTTAGGCTCTCTTGCTTTTTTGTGTTGACCATATTCTCTGAAAAATAAGATGTCTGCACTCTGGTCATCAAGCTCATTAGGGAACAGTCTTGCATCTTTTAACTGTCGGATTACGGATTATGATGTGGAGCAGACGGCTAGGTCCTTTATCTAGTTGAATGGAAATGACCACCAAAAACTTTATTGTGAATGCAAATGCAACTTTGAGTGCTTGGGACGCTGACGGCTGTTTTTGTATCCTTTACCTAAAGAGAGAACACAATGAAGACGGAGCTTTTAAACAGACATGGTGTATAAATCGCTGGAAGATATAAGAAAAGTGGAGTAGCCCGACTGCATTTACATTGCAGGGAGAAAAGTGATGCTTATGACAAGGAAGGACTACAGCACACGTGCTTATTTATAAGCTCAAAACTCTGTCCTAGACCCACGTCAGTGGCCCTGTGGCCGCCACTCCATGAACATGAAAAGCCAGGATTCCATGAGATAGAAATCCGGAAAATTCGCCTTGGCCTCTAATTTAGAGTGGGACAGAAGGGCATGCTGGACTCGCCTCTGTGGCTTGGGATGGTGAAGTGCCTCAACCTCCCTTCCTGTTTTTTCATGTAACCCTCGCACAAGAATGCCTTGGAGAACTTGTCTTCCACGGACCTGTTAACGTCGTGCACAAACACATCCGTCTCTCCGTCGTTCCTATTCCTAGCCATCATCCCAGCCGTGTATATCGCCGTCATCCTTCCCGGTGCCTCCTCATAGTATCCTGTCGGCGCATCGACCATGATGAGGTCCCATTGTATCTCGTAAACTTCGGTTGGCAAGCCTTTGAGTGCGAGTTGGCACATGGAGTATCTAGGGTCGCTCACCACCATGCACTCTGGCACCTTCCCTGCTTCCATTAGGTTATCCGCCTGGTTCACCTTGCTGTCGTAGGTCACGTGATATGACTCCAACATCGGAAACCTTCGTCTGATTTGCTCTATCCATGCCGCGTCTTCTTCTAAGAAGATGGTTCGCCCGCCGTAGTTGAGGGAGCTCCACATGAGGCTGTCGTGGCCGAGTCCGAACACGAGGAAGTTGCACGGGGATTTCTTTTTGAGGACTCGGGCAGTCACCGAGATCTCTTTGAGCGTTTGTTGAGGGGTGATGGTGGAGGTTGTGTAGTGGATGAGAGCTTGTGCTAATGGATTGGGGATCTTGGAACAAGTGGGCGAGCAGTCGGACGCTTTTGCTTCCGATGAGGCTTGCAGGGAGGAGTTTTGCGCAACGGAAGAGGCGACATCATGGGTAGATGAAAAGCTTGATCTCGAAACGAAGATAACAAGGAATGCGAGGAAGATGCCAAGGAGAATGAGCTTGTGCTTGAGGGGGTAATTGCTCTTGGGCTTCATGCTTCTAGTTCTATCCTTTGTTTTGATCCAGGAAGCAATAAAAAAGAAACTCTCTGCTGTCGAATGCGAAGCAAAAGAGAGGTTACATCTCAGGTTATAGAAGCTAGGGACTCTGAAATGGGAGAAGATGGGACACGTAAGTTGTCATGCTTAGATAGGAAGGGAAGAAACCACCGGGTGATTTGAAGAAGACAAGAGAGCTACCGGCCAGTAAGTACCAGCAGTGCCAATGAAGCAATGCCTTGTTGGTGGATCCCAAGCGATGTTATGAGCTTTACCTTAGATTTCAAATTGAGGTTGGTTGGCGTTATAGGAGGTTGGTCCGGCGGCGAATCATCCGAAATGCAATGCCCCCAAGCGGAATCATCACTAAACCGAAACCTTTTTGGCATTTTCAGTTCATTTAGAAGCAAGTCCATAGAGACAGCAAACAGTTGTCATGTCTCTGTCTTGCAGTTTTTTTCTGACCAATTGTAAATTGTTGTCTGTCTTGTAACTACATTATTGCCAACACCAACTCCAAGATGATGCTTTTGTATTGTTATCAAACAATAAAGCAAGAGCCAAATGAAAAGGTTGAAATGCATCAAATGTTTGCAAAGTAACCCTCTCCAAATATATGTTCACGGGTGTGGATAATCTCCATTATACTTGAACCTAGCACTGTCTGAAAAGAGTAAATTTTCCGTATGGTTTTGTATCATGAAGTAACGTAATTTCTTATTAAGCACGAGTGAATAATTAACTCACAGGCAAAGCAAAAGAAAAAACAAGAGACCCACAAGAAAGTTTTTAAGTCAAAGAATAACTGTCATCTACATTAAACTGAAGTTCCATCCACACATCAGATGTTCAACACACAAAGACAACACTTCCAGAGTTGAACCTCTATCTCCTGGACTAACAATATACAAAAGACCAACTCTAATATAAAAGTGGGTCACTTCCAAGTCAGGCATAATATAGACAGTGCTATTGCTAAAACCAAAAAGAGGAGTATATTTCCCATGCAAATCCGCAGAAAGATAGTTAAGGTTACTGGCAGTGTCCCGCGCCCCCCACTCCTCGTCCTCACCTGCAGCAAGTACGCAATTAGACACAGTTACTATAAACCAATAGAGAATACCAGCAACTAATGGATACTTAGACGTTGATTTTCATCACGATATTTGCTGAAGCCCTTATGGATAATGGCCTAATAGGAGAGCGATTGGCGAGATGAAGAGTGGGTATTTGGAAGGACCAGTGGATTTTTTAAGCCCACACTTCCTCTTGTCCGATCCACAACTTTTTTTGTCTAGTTGTATCCTATCCTATTCTATTTTACAAGCCACACTGTGTGCACTATGTCATGTGTGTAGGTTGCGAAACTCTGCTCCCTCACTCACGCGTCCCCACCCCCAACCCCCCTGAGAAGGTGGGGAATCGAACTCCCACCTCCCCCTTCCCCAAGTGGGAAGGATGGCCACTGGAGCAACCATGTGCATGTACAGGAGTCACAATGCAGCTCATGCTGCAATTTCCATGTTTACAGACATAATTATTTCCCCCTTGATAAAAAAACCATAACTTTTTCTAATGAAGCTCCCTTTAGGTAAGCAGAATCATAAACCAAAAAGTCCAAATGTACACCACTCTGCTTTTTTTTGGGGGGGGGGGGGGGGGGGGTTTCTGATTAATATACATACAACACTCCAAATAAGTAAAAGAACAAGCAACCCACACAGCATCATGGGATAGAACAGAATACCTTATTTGACTTACACCTCACAGACACAAGTCAAATAAAGTGATGCAAAAAAAGGAGAGCAAGGTCGTGCTTACCGGGCTAAATTGTTTAAATGTTCTTCGAATTCATGCTGGGCACTTTGAACCGCTTCGTGCATGATGTCAACACTGGTTCTCAATATTGTGATTTCAAAATCTTTCTTCTCCTTCTCTGTTAAGGCTAGTATCAGTTCATCTTGAAAACGTCTCATCTCCTTAATGATCTTTTCGATCTTTTCCTCGATTTTGACTCTCTCATTCTTAAGCCCTGAAATTTGAGTTTCAGCTTCATCCCACTTTTTGTCAACCTTTTTAAGTCCATCTTTTATCGAAAGCAGCCTTGTCAAATGACTCTTGATCACTTGGGCATCAAAACCATGCACCTCCAATTCTCCAAGGTCTTCCAAACAGGAAGTAAATCTACTTTTGGGATCAGTGATCTTCAATTTGGAAGCCATCTGTACCGTATTGGCAAAAGTCACCATCTTGGCAATGGCCAGTCCTTCACGACATCCTGCTTTGCTATCACTCAAAGGTAGAAAATGAGGTGCTTGAGGGAACTTTTGGAATACTTCCAAAGATTCCACTGCTTCCCATACTGGTGAGGTTTTCACAAAAGGCAAGATCGGCCTTTGATTTGGCCTAGTGTCACCCTCAATCTCACCCTCAAGGTCCTCGTCCTCCTCAACCTGAATGATCTCTCTTGCCTCATTCACTTGGTTCACCCCACCAAGACGAGAATGTTCTAGAAAAAACAAAAGAAAAAAGTCCATTCAAGTGAAATAACTCTTTTCCTAAACTAATTTAATCCTTGGAGAAAGGTACTTTACCAGATCTATCCAATAATTGAGAATGCAATTCTCCGAGCAACAATCCTTTGACCCCTGAGTTGGTTATATTCCTTGTGACATCTTCTACTACTTTTGCAAGACTATGCTTTTCAGAAGCTGCAGCTAACATTTCAGCAGATGCATCTCGAGAGCCTATGAGTGAGAAAATGGGAATGAATGTGAGAAAAAATAGGCCATAGCAAATGACCTTTACTCACGGTTTCTGTAGATGCGTGCTGAATACAACATGTCTCTCAACTCAGGTATATATTCCCACAGTTGGAAGACTTGTATATCATGAAAGCAGATTTGGTTTGGATACTTAAGTAGGCAGGGTATTCTAACGAAAGTCTCTCAACTCAGTTACTCAATTGCAAGATATCTTGTGAAGCCAGAGGATATGTCTTTGACACATGCTCCATGAAATTCAAAATAAGAAGATAAGGCCTTGAATGTTGAACCTACTTGGTGGAGTTATTGGGAACCCCAGTCCATTGGCTGCAGAAGATCCGTCATCTGCTCCCTTCTTGTTGCCTACATACTAATCCATCAATGTTTCGTGTGGAAGAAAGCAAATACTAGCAGCTTAGAATAACTATACCTGTCCTTGAAGCATTTTCAGTCCGGGCATGTAACTTCACAAGCCTTCGTCTCTTTTTCTTATAACTCATTCCCGTGTCCTTGCTTTGAGAAGCACGGTTATTTACACTATAGGGTTCATTTAGCTGTGGAATAAACATACAGCAGGAGGAAAAAATACATGAAGGTTCAGTTGAAGCCATGAAGAAAATATATTCATAGAAACATTATAATAGAGATACGCAATAAGGGCGTCGAATTTGATGATAATACTAATCGATTCAGTCACGTTACCAGCTGCACTTACAGTTTTAGGCTTCTTCTTGGGAGGGAGAAAACACGGGGAATCATAGCGGGAGTGTTGCTGCTCTGTCTCCTTCTCACTGGAGCTGACGTTTGAAGAAGTCAACATCTCATTAGGAGTTGATTGCTTGCTTGAGCATGGCATAAGCACGGTGACGCAAACTTCAGTATCCTTTCCATTAATGGTGTTATGGCCTTCGGCAAGGGCAATCAGCTCATTGAGATGGTCAGAAAATTCCTGCAAGCAAAACCAGAATATAAAGCACGAAAATCGAACCACGCAAAATGGTGAAGGGTGATAAACTGGAAAACCCCAACAGGACTGAAAGTCCCTGGACAGATTCCTTTCTCACATCTTCTTCTTCTTTTTTCCACCTCTTTTTCCATGAAAAACCTGCCGTAAATATGGGTTTTTTAATCTGAGAGCCGCTTTAGTTTGCAAGAACAGGAAATGGGCGAGGATGCTTAAGCGGGGGAAATCATGCAGCAAGCAACCTTCACATCACAGTAGTACCCTAACAATGCACATGGAAATCACAAAGTTGTTGGGACTTCACTTCAATCAAATTCGTGATAAACGTTATCCTAGGTTAATCCGAAAGGCGTGATGCAAAACAAAAACAAAAAACAAAAAACAAAAAACAAAAACCAAAATAAAAACAACGCGCTGCGATGGACATGAAAGGAAACTAACCCACGTATCCATACCATTACAACAGAAAAGGAAAAAAGAGGGGAAAGGGGGAAGAATAGGAGGTACCGAAAATTTAGGGGGAAGACTCCATCTGCCGTTGAGGAAATCCCGGTGCAGCCTCAATCGGTCGCGGGGGAACTCGAGGACATGCGGTGGGTCCTCGAAAGCCACCAAATACTTGCCTTGCTTCGTGATCCTCGCAACCACTCCCGTCCACCACCCGTCCCGGTCGTAAGTGTCCACCACCAAATTTTCCTCCAGGACCACTTCCTCCCCCTCTCCCTCTCCCTCTCCCTCTCCCGGAGGCAAGGGCCGGATGAAGATGGCGTCGCTGTACTCCCTCAGCGGCGTGTGGCCGTCATCGGAGAGGAGGGTGGTGTACTCGATCAAGGTGAGGCGATTCTTCTTGAACTTGGATTTGTGGTGCGCGGGGGGTTCGACGACGATGGCGTCAAACCAGGCGTCCTTGAAGCCCTTCTCCTTGCTGGTGACCTCCACGCGAGACCCTTTGCTCCAGTACTCCGCTCTACCCATTTCTTCGTTGGGGGCAGAAATGGCGGAGACTGCTCGCGCAGACTAGAGGGGGGGGGGGGGGGGGGGAAGCGAGACGTTACGGAGCAAGTGGTACAGAGAGTACCCGATGCACGCGCTTGCTGTGGACTGCGGTGGAGACTGGACTGTCGGTGTGGGGTACAGCTGTTTGCCTTGTGCTGCTTTTTTTTAAACGATTGCCAAATGGCAAATGGTATGGTAGGTACCCCCCCAAAACTTTTCTTCCTATCCACTGCTCTAAATTTGTATTAGCGACTCTTCTATTTCACTTCCGTTCATAATGACCGTCAAAAATCTGATATGGTTACATTTGTCGATAATGCCGGACAAACGGATATGACGTAATAATAGATGTCAACCAAGAGCCTAGCCACGTCAGATTTTTAATTGTAACTCATGTTGACACGTCGAATTTTTAACGGTCGTATGGACGAAAGGTACTTTTGAATTCATCGGTATAAGCATGGAGAAATTGGAATGTATGTTGGTACTATCCCTATGGTTAATGTTAGGTTAGCAATGTCGATTTTTATATGCTTGTCACTAGTAAGGTGTTCGCCTAAATGAGTATATTCATTTATTTGTGATCTTGATTCAAGTCTTCTTGGGAATATATCAAGTCTGTGCGGGCAATGCGCCCTTAAAATCTCTAGTAGAGGTGGACTAGTGGAGGCACCAAAAATTGATCCAAACCGGTCTAAACAACCGTTTGAACGATAATAAAAAAAGAGAAAGTTCAATTCTTAATATTCATTACTCTGGCCATAAAATTGTTTGCACAAATATTTAGTGTGTCGATTTTGCGAATGATCGATATTATAGTATCTTTTACAAAGATATTGTATTGTGGACTCTAAGTTCGTTCTTCTTTGTTTAGTTGGATCGGCTGTGATTCATCTCCCCCAAGCGTGATCAAGGAAACACTCCCCTATCCGGGCTTGGGGCATTCAAAATTATACTTCCCATTGAAACTTGAACTTAAAGATTATAAGGAGAGGAGTAAACTCTTTTATCATGTAAGCCGACATTTTATTTGTCGCATAACCTAATATTAGAAATTGCCAAGAAAAAAAAGCTCCTATATTCAGGTAGTTACACGTGGCCTAATGGAATTTAACTTGGTATTATTATTATTATTATTATTATTATTAGTATTATTATTATTATTATTATTATTATCTGGATTTTCACTTCGAAGTCATATTTCGAAATACTATATGCTAATTGTAACTGGCACCAAACTTGATATTCATGGCACTCCAATTGTTGGTAAAACTTATTTTAGACAAATGTATTTTTTTAATGAGTGCCGTATGATTATTAATAAATTTAAATATGATTTTCAAACTATTAGAATTAATTGAAAGGTGAACTCTGTCGTACTTAATAAATAGAGAAAGTAGGAATTTAAGACAAATAACATTAATCTCGTCTTAGTACGTAAGTCTTTCAACGATTTTAAGCTTAAATTCAACCATTTCAATTTTAGAATCATCCTAACTCATTTCCCCAAATACCCTAATTATAACTTTTTGTTACTTTAATAATTTATTTTGCATTTTCTGCACTCTTATAAGGTCGTGACTATTTTTCGCCTGTTTTACAGATGAGGTTAGTTTTTGGGCTCGTTTGTGCAAATAACATATTGGTTTGGAGTTTTTTCCTTACAATCTGAAGTGAAGAGGATAAAGAGGCCATGAACTATTGCAATTTAGTAATAGCTATTCATAACTTCAATTGGAAAATTATTCAAAAAGTCTTAAATCTATTGCACTTTGATCAATTTAATCCTAAATCTTTTAATTGTGCCAATTGAGGTCTAAATATTTTCACGTTTTGCCAATTGAGTCAATCCGGTTAATTTTGATCAGAAATTACTGATGTGGACGTTTTCCGTCCTACGAGGCATACTCGACGCTTATATGGAAAACTTTTGAAATTTTTTTTTCTGTTAAGGGTCGGGCCAAGGGCCTGCAAGCCCTCGCCGGCAGTTTGCGAGAGTCGCGGTCGGCGAGGGCTCGTAAGCCTTCACCTAATGGCCGGTGGGGATTGTTGAGCCTTGGCTGGTGGCCGACAACCTGCGTCCGACCCTTAAAAAAAAAGATTCAGAAAAATTAAAAAAGTTAAAAAGATTTTCACGCTGGATCGTGCCATGTAAGACGACCAACGTTCACATCAATAATTTCTGGCCAAAATTGACCGAATAGACTCAATTGATAAAATACAATTGACATAAATAAAAGATCTGTAACTGAATTGGTCAAAGTATAACAGGTTCATGACTTTTTGAACAATTTTCCCTAAATGAAGTGTAAGTGGTTCCAATTGGACCTAAAATCCAATTGAGCAGGTGCTAACACAGGCCATATAAACGAATCATAGCCAGTCTCGGGGGATTCAATCGGATTCCAAGTCTTCAAATAAGGATTTAGCAATCAAGATTATGTCACGTCCCGACCCTCGGGCACGCGACAACCCTTCCAAACGTCTCAGGTCAAAAGGACAACACCCCAGGCATGTCATCGACCCATTCGTTTTATCTTTTTATTAAGCGCATGCGGAACGCACAACTCCCAAACAACAAATTAAACAACAGGGATAGACAGCAAGGAAAATCACATCAATCAACATCAGCAAGCTCAGCAATAAAGGTTTCTTTCATTTATTAATAGATATTCATTAGTCCACGAGGAAGCTGCAGATTCTACTAGCCCATCTTCAGGGCTGCTCCCTAAGACCGATAAAAAGGTACCGGGTCAGGACAGGATTAACTTCTCAACTACTCCAAAAGAGGGGCTACACCACCCTCGTCCTCAACATCACCTTGGACCTGAAAAAGGATTAACCACGATGGGGTGAGAAATAAATCTCAGTGAGCTAGCGCCCAAGCCCGGCTAGGGCGTTGACTCGCTCAGGCAACCTACACACACAGTACAACACAATGCAAGCTTACCACGCCTTGGATCACACATATGCAAGACTCGACTTAACATGACAGTCAAACAACCAAGGCAAACAACCAGAACACCACAATAGCTTGCAAGTACAATGTTTCACACGTATTCTGGTTATTAATGGCCACTCGGACCCGCACACTAGGTAGTTGGTGCGTAGCACACTAGGCAGTTGGTGTTCAGCACACTAAACAGTTGGTGCTCAACACACTAGGCAGTTGGTGCTCTACCGGCATAACCGGGCATCGTCCCTTAATTCCGGCGACGGCGTTCGATCGTTCGTGTGGTTCCGATCGACACGGCACGGAACTACCAGGAATCCCTATAGGGGCTTCGGTCCATCCATACTGCGACCGGCATCCGACTAGCCCGGCGACACGGACTGACGTGCATCCGATAAGTCGTGTTATTCCGATCGACACGGCACGGACATATCAGGCATTCCATTATATGACCATACAATGCACATCAAGCAACCAGCTAGTTTATATATTTGCATTTAGTTCGATGCTCACACGGTCGTGCTCAAAACTCGGCCCAAAACCATTTTCATGCTCAAAGATGCAGTTTGATCCCACGCATGATCATGTGATGTACTAATTATCCACCAGACTTTGCATCTAAATACGGGTGATCAATCCTCATACAATCAACCACAAACCAATCAGAGCATTCAACAGTCAGGCATTGATCACCACATTAAACAATCGACAACAAATTAACATATCGCACTCAAACATTAACACTGACCACATGCGACTAATCTGCCTACCAACCAACCAGTCAATCAATTCATCGTTCACTTGGCTCTGGCTAATCGCTCGCTCGCGGTCAAACAACTGCAGTCAATCAATCAATCTAGTCTAATCACCAATTAGCCACAGACAACCTAGCTAATCAGTCTAATTTAATTGTGGTCATTTAACCTAAACCCAGTCTCTAACTAAACCGATCACAATTAATCTACTTGAACGCCTAATTATGCTAATTAATCTAGATCCGAACGCAATTAGCGACCTAACCGAGACTTAGGGGCTAACTCACAACTAAACAGTCCGGCGACGACGACAGCGACGACAACGACGGAGGCAGCGGCGAACGGCGGCGGCCTCCGGCAAGCTCCGGCGAACGGCGGCGGCACACGAGCATGACGACGACGAAGCAGCGGGCTGTTCGCTGCGGCACAAGGCGAACGGCGGCACGACGGGTCTTGGTCGGCACTGTTCACGGGCTGAGGGTGGGTGGTACGGGTCGACAGCGGCTGTCCACGGTGGCTAAGGGCTGGTCGGCGGCTGCACGGACGACAGAGGGCAGGGTCGGCGACGGCACAGCAGCTCGACGATGGGGCGGCAGCTCGCGGCGGCGAATACCGAGCAGCTGGGCGTCGGGCTGCTCGGTCGGAGGGGCTGAGGGTCGCGGGCTCGGGACGGCGACTCTCGGGCAAGCAGGGACGACGGGCTGAGGTGGTGGTCGGCTGGAGGTGGCTGAGCTCGAGGGGTGGTGGCGACGAGGCACGCGGCGGCCGACCACGCAAGGCGAACAGAGGAGAGGAGGCTCGCAGGGGTGGCTGGTCGCGGCTGAGGGGCGACGGCGCAGGGCTGCTCGGGCGACGGGGACGGCAACTGCTCGACGGGATGGCGGCTGAGGATGGACGACAGAGACGTCGCAGCTGAAGGGGAGGAGGAGAGGGCGCGGTTCAGGGAGGTCGCGAGTCAGCGGCCTCGCGGGGCGACGACGACGACTAGGCGGGCGACGACCGGAGGGTGGCTGGAGCGGCGACGGACGGAGGTGGGGCGGTGGCTGCACCTCAGCCGAAGAAGCAAGCAAGAAGAAGAAGATGGAGGAAGGAGCAGAGGAGGGGGGGACCTGCGCAGATGGGGGGAAAGAGAGGAGAGAGGAGAGAGAGAAGGGGAGGATGATGTGAGAGAGAGAGAAAAGAAGTTGACTGATGGGAGGGGGAGTGGGTGGCGCGGCAGCCAAGTGGGGGGAGAGAGAGGGTGGGGTCCACCGGGGGGGATTTGAATTATTTTGACTTGGTGTGCACAAAGGGTTTCAGGCGCGAAGGGGGGTCTCGAGCGCGAAGGGTTAACCAAATCTCTTCCTAGAACAAATTAAAATCACGTCCAATACTTGTCCCTTAGACCATAAAAATCTAATTTTCTTTATTTTATAGACCTTAAAATTTCGGGACGTCACAGATTATGTGGGCATGGACGAATTTCAGTTGATACCAACTATGAAGCACCGACACGTGTAGCGTGCCCGACACCTGTCCCACATGCTCGAACACGTCCAGACACGCAGTGAACGTCGTCTAACACGAGGTCAACAAGCCGAACTTGCCGGCGACACAGGGAGGAGGAGGAGAGGAACTAGAAGAGCACATGGTAGAGGAGGACGTCGGCGTGGGAGGTGGGGGAGAGCCGACGCGTGAGGTGTGAGGTTGGAGGAGGCAAGGTAGGAGTTGGGGACGGTGACGACAGTGACAGTGGAGCGTTAGGCCAGATCCGAGGCGATAGTGGAGAGGAGGGTGTGAAACGACAGACCCCGCAATGAACAGTTTCACCATAAATGGGTTTCATCGGCCAGAGAAATGAGAAAAGCCAGAGACGAAATGAACACGAGCGACGACGCGCGGAGGCGGCTGGAGAACGAAACGGTAGACGAACTCGAAAGTTGGGAGCCCGATTGTCGCCAGCCGATGGAGAGAGAAAGAGATGAAGTTGCAGAAGGATCCTCGCAAAGAAAATTACGCGGGGGTAGGGGTGATCGATTCTAGGATGGGTGGTTCCCACCTTAGAATCGAGAATCGCTCGCTAGGGACCGGTTCCGCAAAATGCGAATTGTGAACCACTCGCTCGTTCCATGGATCCACCCGAGAACTGAATCACCGGTCCGGTCCGGTTCCCGATTGGATCCCGGTTACAGTCTTACCGAGCACCAACATCAATTAAAAAATAAAATGGAATCAATCCCTAGCGATTGAAAGAGGAGAACCATGCCGCAAAAGCAAGTTATACGATCTAGTTTGTAAGACGAGAACCATGCCACAAAAGCATTCTGTTTGAGGTACTAGCGAATTGAAAAATAATTAGAGAGTAGTCAGTAGTTGGCTACTTGCACTAGGAAAGTATATTGCATGGAGATTATGCTAATCGGCAATAACGTGTGGCGTCGAAAAGCAAATTAATCGGAAGTGAGAGATTTCAAAATTCAAGGGCAAAGCAAGGCCTTTGAGGGAGATGGCTTCAGTTAAAAGAATATACATTTGTATTATATAAAGGGACTGGTTTGATTGGGCCGGTTAGATGGTTCCCATCCGAAATTCCAAACCGAACCGGTTCCTGAAAATTGGAACAGGGAACCGAATCGGTACCCGCCGATTCCATCCAAAATCAACCGGTTGGATACAGTCTGATCCGATTTAGGTGGATCATGATTTTTTTGCTCTCCCTAAATGGGGTGGATTGTGAATATATATATATATATATATATATTTTTGGGGGGGTGGGGAGGGGGTTTGTTTGTGTGGCTGGGGGTGGATTGTGAATAATTGGGCGTTGCGTGTGAGACGATAGCTTTGGCATGACAAGACTTGGTCTTTGAGGGGGGCGGGAGGTGGGTACGTGGGTGGGTGGGAGTATTGTGGATATTTTTTTATTTAGAATTCTATAAAAGTAAAATAATTTCTCAAAAAATTAGGGTTTTTTTTAACACTATCATAATATCCTGGCACGGAAATAAATTTTATCATATTTTCTGCACAAATGCTACGAAAATGATCTATATCTATTCTTTTGCAATCTAATGTCATCACTATCGGTCGATTCGATAGTTATTAAAATGCCCAAATAAATAATTTTTCGTTGGCATATATATAAAAATATATATTTAATATATAATGTGTCCCAACGTGTCGAAATTCTCTATTTTTTAGAAATGACGTGTCGGCGTGTCGTGTCGTGTCGTGTCGCTTGTCTGTATCGGTACTACTTACCAACCCATCAGTCGATTCCATTACTACAACTAAAGTTCCGTTTATTTTGTCGAAAAATAAATTATTTAAACATATTTTTCTAACTTATTTCTCTCGTAAAAATGTATAATCGAAAAACATTTTTACCGTCCACGAAAATATTTGCACATAAATTATTGGCGATGATAAAAATATTTTTAATTGATCAATTATTATAGGCTATTCAAACTTATTTGTTTTAGGTGTCTGGCGTCGATTAGCCTGCTCTTATTATGCAGTTGATCAGGTGAGGAGGGGAGAGGGACCACATACGTGAGTCCCGGAAGGAACAAAGCAAAAAAAGGCTGAACGGCCGTTATTTAATGCCGATGCGGCCAACGCGACAAAACACAAAAGGGCGGATACAGAATTGTCAAAGCTCTTAAAAAAACCAAATTGCAAATGGGTCCCTCCAAAAGCATTCTTTCTTTAAAAAAAAAAAAAAAACGTTTTCATTAAATTTTACCATTTTTTTTGGATGGGAGAAACGGTTCAACCTCTCCAATAATCGAGAGAGGAATTCCTTAAAATTGAAGTTGACAAAAAGAAAAATGACTATCTAAACTTGAAAATTACTTCAATAGGTCGCAAAATAAAAAAATTGAGGAAATGTATTTAGCATGCATGAAATTCAGATTAACAAAAACTAGTGAGAAAATAAATATTTTTTTTCAAAAGATATTAATTCAGTCACACATCCTACATAAATCGACGACACTAACTCAACTTGCTCACTCGATCCGAACAAAAATGTCACGACATGCATTTCGTATGATGCAAGTAAGAGAGATAGACGAAAGAGCACAAAATTATACAATTATAAAGATTCACGCCACTCGTCTCACTATTAATACATTGGAAACATTACATTAGGTTTCCTACGAGGAAAAAAAAATCGAGATGCTGGCCCTAGAAAGTAGCCAAAAAACCAAAAAAACAAAAAAGAGGAAAGAAAATGATAGAAATATTTGAAAGGGAAAATAACACAAATAATTGTTAAATTTTAGCCCAGTATTTTTATTTCGTTCAATATAGCACATGAATTGTAGCCCAATGTATAATATGATACCTTAATTTTTTATTTGTTCAATGTGGTCTTTATAATTTTGATACATGTTCAATTTAGTCCATAAGCTATATTGCAATATTCAATATTGTCCATGAACTTGAATGAATGGAAATACAATATTGAATTTTTTCATAAAATTTAGGGACTAAGTTGAACATATACCAAAATTTCATGGACCATAATGAATAAATTAAAAGTATAAAGATCACATTATATATTAGGCTAAAATTCGGGAATTATTTGTGTCGTTATCTAATAATGTATAAGATTAAAAATGTAAAGTGGACCTGGACCAAAAGTGGAAAGCAGGGATAAATGCGGGGGCCTCGGCTGCAAAAACAAGGAAAGGGAGAAAACGACATTCGGGTTGCCAAGGTGTCAACTATCAGTGCACGGAGTCTCCAAAAGCATTTGAATGTTCATCCAATCCGGAACGCCTGCAACTGCAAGTCTGCAAGCAATGAGATGACCAAGCCAATCCTTCGTCTTCTTTGACCCCCCCCCAGGATCTTCATTCAGCGCGAGGGACGGCCGGCGATCGCATTCTCTCCTGTCACGCCCACACACCTCTGTTTGCTCTTCGCAGGTTCGCTTCCCGATCCTCGTCTCGCTCGATTTCACTTCGCTTCGCCGTTCGCCATCCAATTCGTCCGTTTCCCTTCTTCTTCAGGGAAGATGTTGGAGAATGGCAACCACGCAGCCGATGACGATTCCGCCCGTCCTCATCATGAACAGGTCGGCTGACTTTGACATCGCATCCAGCTTTGTTGCTTCGTATGAAAAAAGCGACTGATGCTGCTGATACCGTAGCTTTGACTTGAGTTCGACGTGATCCTGTCGCGCTGTTGCATTTAACAGATTCTTAGTTTCTTTCGAGTTTGATCGATCGACTTGTGGCGATCGCAAGCTCTCTGTCTCATCGTCGCTCCTGTTTGTCAGATCAAAGTCGACCCTGGGAAGCCTGCACCGCTCACTTGGCAACGCAAGATAAACAGCCAAGGCAATGTCCCCGTGGAGTTCACCCTTACCTTACAAGAAAAAATCCACTTGGTACACCCACCGGTTAATTTATCTCTTCTGAACAGCTCCACCCGATGAGACAACTTGTTATAAAGACAGGCTTGGGTTTTCCATTGGTCAAATTGCGTATTAACTGTCGAAACTTGCTTATCATGGCCCCCTTTCGCACTATCTATGGACGAGTTACTGCCTTGGATACTAACTGGATGGTTCTTTCTATCAGGAACTCGGTATCAACAGATATAATTACATCAGTAAATATTAATAAGCCAATCTGTAACAGTATACAAGATGAACTAGAAATTTCTGAAATTGCTGATCGCGAGTGTAATTTTTGCAGGCAAGAAACATGCAATGTTATTGTATTTTTTTGTTCATCCAGTGTTCATAAAACTAATTACATGTTTTGGGTCCTTCATGTGTGTGTACTGTTCCAACATTATCGAAGAAGGAAAGCTACACAATTTCTAGAGGCCAGTACACGAGATGCGGATGACATTTTCAACATGTGTTTGCTCTAATAGCTAATGATATTTGAGTAGTTTTTTTGTAGTTAATTCCAAAAGTTATCTGCCTACAATTTTCGGAAACAATTTATAGGAGTTTCTGGGAGGTTATTGCAATATTTAATAGTTCTGTCACAACCTGAATTGTAATTGTCTTTTAAAAATTAGCTAAGCTGATTTAAAATGTGAAGCAGGTAACTTCCAAGTACTTTGACAGCTTGTTGTCCTGCAAATACTTAGACAGCCATAGTACATGAAAGCACATTATTATTGACTCGTTGATTTTTTCAGCATTTTCTTTTTTTCGTGCTTTTACTTTGTGTGTTAAGCCCTCTGTCTATGGTTTTTAGGCTCCAATAGGTTTACGGCTATGGCGTCAGCTTCGAGAAGAAGCTGCAAAGGGGAAGGTAGCAATCCCTCTAATTTAGATGTACTTGTGTAATATTTGTGTATGATAATGAAAAGAAATGCCTCACTTTACCAAATTTTCAGGAGAGCGTCATGAATCCTTTCAAAAAGCGCCCTGTGACATCAACTCATGCCGTTCCTCTTGGCGGTATTGGGTGGGTTTTCATTCTCTACTATTCCCCAGTAATACAACGTGAAATGCATCTTAAGCACTTGTAGAAATCATTACTCTTATGTTAGTCATCAAGGATTCTGCATCACAATGTCCATGTCCTATTCCCCCCTGTCCTGGGGGTGAGGGGAGGGAGGGATGTATGATCACTGAATCCACCATGTATCTCAACTGCAGATGCTACTGATTTTCCTTTGGTATTTTTCTGCTGCAGTTCAGTTCAAATATTGTTTAACCTGATATGGAAAAAGATTAGAGTAATCACCATGAAGTGGTTTTGGTTATACACAATATAATTTCCTTGCATGATGAATTTTTTTTTTTAAAGCTCCGGGAGCATTGGAAGAAGCTATCGAGGTGAATTTATGCGTTGGCAACTAGTCCCCAGAATATGTGAGGACAAAGCAGTTTTAGCTAATCAATTTTCTGTAAGTTCGTTGTTTACGATTTGGTAAACTTTCTCAGTCTCCTTTGCCGAATTCCAATTTGTTTGAAAACCTTCATCTGTAGTTAGTTATAGTGTAACATCTATGGTTCTGCTTACGTAGTGAATTCAACTCTGTATAGGTAATCACGCTTTATCGCTTTCGGTTCTTGCCGAATGATTTTCAGATATGATTATTTGCAACTGATGCCACAGATGTCTTGACTCCATGCAGGTGTTTGTTTCTCGCCCCAATAGCGAAAAATATTCTACCGTGCTCTGCCCTGGGTCTCCAGCTGAACTCAAGTAAGAGTTCTCTTCAGTATTTCTTCAGAAACAATTGACTACAGTGGGAAATGAGTTCATGTCTTATCAATTCAGTGGAAGCAGTTTTAAAGCTTAAACTTACTGGAAAACATGTGCTTAAACAGAGAAAGCCCCAATTCAGGAATTGGATCGTGGGACTGGAAGCTGAGCGGTAATAATTCCACATATCACGCGCTGTATCCTAGGGCATGGACTGTTTATGAGGGTAAAGTTCGACAAAAATTGCTATAGTATTTATTGTAACTAGAACTCAAGATGAGACGTGGTTGCATCATTCTTATTCTCCATGTACAGGTGAACCAGATCCTGCCCTGAGAATAGTCTGCCGTCAAATTTCCCCACTCATTCCTCATAATTACAAGGAGAGCAGTTTTCCTGTGTCTGTTTTTACTTATACGGTAGGAGTGAAACGAAATTAGTTCATCTCTGGAAATTTCCTTACAGCTGACCTGTTATTATTAACCATCATTTTCCCCCTTCAGCTATATAATTCTGGAAATACTGCTGCAGATGTCACTTTGCTCTTCACATGGACTGTGAGTTCACTTTCAATTGTTTTTGCATTGTTGATTAAGACTGAGCATTTCATACCATGTAGTATCAATCGATTCTTCCTTCCATCATACTGGTCTGAGCAGAACAACCAAGTTCTCATATGATGCTGTTTATCTATGCCATAACAGAATTCCGTGGGAGGGATGTCTGAATTTTCTGGTCATCACTCCAACTCAAAAATTATGTAAGATATTCACTCAGATAAATAAATTGCATTAGTGATGCTGAAGTTTGATACTGACTTTAATAATCTCATGGTAGGATGAAGGATGGAGTCCATACTGTACTTCTGCATCACAAGTTTGTTCCTATCCTTGATAGAGTATATTTCTCCTGATTTGACTTACTTGATGGGTTTACCTACCTCTGTTTATCTGAAAGTAATAAGAGAGACGATCATTCATGAACCAGGACTGCAAATGGTCTCCCCCCTGTAACTTTTGCAATCGCAGCTCAGGAAACTGAAGGTGTTCATGTCTCAGAGTGCCCTTGCTTTGGAATAGCCGGTAATTTTGAGGGTATTTCAGCCAATGACATGTGGAAGGAGATGAAACAGGTTGGTTCATTTGCATAGAATATGCAACTCACTATAACGTTCTCCAGCAGAAGCAAGATATTTGCTTGGTTTTTGATTTGTTGGTTTGTGCATGACACGTCATCTTGCATGTTCAGCGGTTAAAAAAAACTGATAAGTGAAGTTTAACACAAGTTAATGCAATGTTCGATTTTCCAATTATAAATAGTTGGTCCTTTTTTTCACTCACATCATTTGTCGTTGATGTTTCCTCAACTGCATCGCAAGTTTTAAGTAGTAGATAGCTTTAAATGGAAAGCCCTGAATAAAAGACTCGAGGAAATTGCAAATAGTCATTCAAGAATCTGGTTTTCCTAATATTGCAAATATTAGTGCAGTATTGTATGTAGAACAATTCCTTTTGGGGTTTTCAGTTTCACTGTACGCCCAGCTTATGCTTGCCTATGAATGTGCTACCACCTGCCTCTAATGCCATCATTATGGGTCTTGGTTACTTTGAACTATTAAGAGGGTCATTTGCAGATGTTATATTCATCACAATAAGTATTCCTTAGTGATCATACTGCCTTTTTCTTTATTGCATGTGTAAAGATTGTCAATAATTCTAGGGGATATGCTTACTCTATATCTGCGAGAATAACTTACTGATTTTATCTAATGTCAATAGCATGGATCCTTTGACCATCTTAATTCTGTGGACGTGTCGGTTCCATCAGAACCAGGATCATCTATTGGGGCTGCTATTGCAGCTTCTGTGACAATTCCATCAGGTACAGTGCGTACAGTGAATTTTTCCTTGGCTTGGGATTGCCCAGAAGTAAACTTTATGCGGGGGAAGACATATCACAGGTGACTGGACATATACATAATTAAGAGTTTGAAAGTATCCATAGATCGTTGGTTTGATGAAAAACAATTTGCACAGGAGGTATACCAAATTCTATGGTACACATGGAGACGCTGCGGCAAACATTGCGCATGATGCGATCCTTGGTAAACATTTAGTTTTTCATTCCTGCAAAGGCGATTAGTTTTCTTAACAAGTAAATCTTTTGGTCCTTTGTAGATCGATCAGTTTTTGTAATTGATGAGTAGCCATAGACAGTGATCCAGTTTTGCTACTGCAATTGAGTATCTTGTATATGGCTATGTGATGCTGAATGGCATTTTCTTATATGTTTCCCCTGAAGATTTCTGTTGATATCTTTCTCATTTTATTCGAAAATAGAACATGGGCAATGGGAGTCCCAGATAGAAGCCTGGCAGAGACCTGTTCTTGAAGACAAGAGGCTTCCTGAATGGTGAGCGTTTATGTGAATTGCAGGAGCTAGGCTGTTAACCGTATTGAAAGTGTCATCTGAACGGACATTCGGTGCAGGTACCCTATCACTCTCTTCAATGAGCTCTATTATCTTAATTCTGGGGGAACAGTTTGGACAGGTAATTGTGCAACTTGGACTTCTGTTCAAGGTTTATTCAATGTGGTTGGCCTTTTCTGACTCCCACTCTTGCAGATGGATCACCTCCAATTTGCAGTTTGGTTAGCCTTGAAGAAAGAAAGTTCTCCCTTGATAGGTTGAGATCCCATTTGGAGCAATCAATGGATGTCACTTCTCGACCTGAGACTGCTGTTGATATTTTAGAAAGAATGACCTCAGTCCTTGAGCGAGTACATACTCGTGTCGCATCTAATTCTGCTTTCGGCACAAATTTGCTTCAAGAAGGAGAAGAAAACATTGGTCAATTTCTTTATTTTGAAGGAATAGAATATCAAATGTGGAACACCTATGATGTCCACTTTTATTCTTCATTTGCTCTAGTCATGCTCTTTCCCAAACTCCAACTCAGTGTACAGCGGGACTTTGCAGCAGCAGTGATGATGCATGATCCTTCTAAGATGCGACTCTTGAGCAATGGACAATGGGTTCCAAGAAAAGTCCTGGGAGCTGTTCCCCATGATATTGGTATCGGTGATCCATGGTTTGAAGTAAACGCCTATAATCTATATGATACAGATAGGTGGAAGGATTTGAATCCAAAATTTGTTCTTCAAGTTTACAGGGACGTGGTTGCCACTGGTGACAAAAAGTTTGCACAGGCTGTGTGGCCTTCTGTTTATGTTGCAATGGCTTACATGGACCAATTTGATAAGGATGGAGATGGAATGATTGAGAATGATGGGTTTCCTGATCAGACATATGACACATGGTCTGTATCTGGCGTGAGTGCATACAGTGGTGGACTGTGGGTTGCAGCCCTTCAGGCTGCATCTGCCCTGGCACATGAAGTTGGTGACAAGGGTTCAGCGGCTTACTTCTGGTTCAAGTTTCAGAAGGCAAAAGTTGTTTATAAGAAGCTATGGAATGGTTCTTACTTTAATTATGACAGCAGCGGCAGCAGACAAAGTTCATCTATACAGGCTGATCAGTTGGCCGGCCAATGGTATGTGTTCTGCATTCTTCTCTTGTATTTTTTTTTTCCTGAACCATAGGTAACTATATTAGGTGACGACGTTTTTTGGAAGGTAAATGAGGATATTGGTTCTTTAATAAGTGGAGAGTAAATGGAGACTTTTGCTCCAAGAAAAGTTATATGACTCAAACATCAACTGCAGATGACCTTATTTAGAGCAGGCTTGAGCCCAGCCCCGTGAAAAGAAGCACACCTGGAATTAAGCTGGCACTAATATCTGGCCTAATAGCCTTTCCCATTCCCAACAATGATTGAAAATTTGTCAGAGTTTCTTCATAGAATTGATTAGTACTGGAAAACCCAATTGGCCGTGCTTGGCCGGGCCCAAGAAGAGAATTGCTTGTACTGGCTCGCTCATATAACTAGTCAAACCCACCTGATGATGGGCGGTCCTGTTGGGCCAGCATGAGGTTATGATCATGATTGGGTCTAATGTCAAGTGGTGGGTTTAGAGATTCACAATTTCGGTTCTTGCACTAACATAAGGCAAATGATGACTTATTTAGAAGTGATTTTGTAGGTATGCTCGCGCCTGTGGTCTTCATCCTATTGTTGACGAGTCTAAAGCTAAAAGTGCTTTGGGAAAAGTTTACAATTATAACGTCTTAAAGTTTAAGGATGGAAGAAGAGGGGCTATCAATGGAATGTTGCCAGATGGAAGTGTGGACATGTCTTCAATGCAATCGAGAGAAATTTGGTCAGGAGTTACATATGGTCTTGCTGCAACAATGATTCAAGAAGACATGACTGATATGGCATTTCAGACAGCCAGTGGAATACATGAAGCTGCATGGTCTGAACAGGGACTTGGGTATGTTGCATTTTCCTTTCTAGTTCCTTAATTCAGAATATAAGAACATTTAGTTAATGGAATACTTGAAGTTCTTAATCTGGTATAAAGATGTCCGGAGAATTTAACTTCCTTCTAAGATCTGACTCTTCCCAAAGACTTATCCATATTTTGTTTTTGCTTGGGTAATAATCTTCTAAAATACTGATGTGGCTCAGAAAAGCTTAGTATTTTACTTCTCAAATACAAGAAATACGATAGTGGAAGCCATGTAATTTAACTTGAAAATGATTTTCTCCTGATTTGTAGCTGAAAGATACCCCTAGTACTGACGTTCGTCCTCTATAGAAGAGATTCATCGGAACTCACGCTTGTGTTCCTGTTGTGGTTACAGCTATTCATTTCAAACTCCTGAAGGTTGGAACGACAATGACGAATATAGATCTTTAGGTTATATGCGTCCTCTGGCCATATGGGCAATGCAGTGGGCATTATCAAGAAGAAATTCTTCCGGGCAGGAGATGAAACCTGAAGTAAGTGAAGAAGATTTGCTTCGACAGCATGCGGGATTCACCAAAGTGGCACGACTTCTGAAGCTGCCAGAAGAGGAAACAGCCAGAAGTATATTCCAGGTTGTATTCGACTACACTTGCAAGCGGATGTGGATGTGACGCAAATAAAACCTCAGAATAAGTGATCATTTGCACAGCACTTTGGTCAGAGTAAAATGTCTAGAATATGAATCGGGTAAAAATAACTGGTAAAAGTAGAAGTGTAATTGAAAGTATTTTATCATAAGATTTTGAATAGGCAATATCTTGTAAACGCATGCATTCGGGTGACTTTACAAATCTCTTAAGGCTGTAGTATCATCTGGTTATGCTTAGCAGTTAGCATGAAGAGAGAAAAGAAAAAGGAGGTCGATTTCCTTCAAGAGGAGAGCGTGTCTCCTGCAATGACACCATGACGTGTTTTGCCTGACGTGCAAGTCTCCAAGCTCATTATTTCCCTGCAAATTGTGAAATGCAACAACTGGTTCCAAAAGAGAAGTTCTCTCTAGTGGTTGAGTTCCCCACTGGCCCCCAAGTAGTCTACTACCTTTCACAGACCTACCTAGGGGTGAGCAAATCGGACCGACTAGACCGGGACCGGCCAGACAGGACCGGGACTAGTGGTCTGGTTCCCAGTTCTAGAGGGTGGCGGTCCGGTTCCCGGTTCTTAAAATTGGAACCGGTGGCCAGGCGGTCCGGTTCCGATTCCAGGGGTCCAGGACCGGATCGGACCGGCCGGACCGGATCAGTCGATTTTTTTTTTTAAAAGTAACCCTAGGTTTGCTTCTTTCTTTTGCACTTCCCAACCGCTACCCTGTACTCCCTGACCTTTTCTTGCGCCAATCACTCAGATCCAATGTGATATAAAGTGCTGTGGTCAAACTTATGCAACAGTTGCCGTCCATGTTGTTTAGATGTGGATATAGGTTATAGCTCCCTTTTTTTTGTTGGCATACTTCCGGTCCAATGGAACCGCCCGGGAATCGAGACCACCGGTCCGGTTCTCGGTTCTTGAGGGGAACCGGATCGGACCGGGAACCGATCACCCCTAGACCTACCTTCCCTGGTTTCACCAATAAAAACGTGCAAGACTATGTGAGAAGGTTGTGTTTTCTTCAAGATGAAGAGAATTTTTTCAGTTTGAAGAAAGGTGACTAGCTATCCTAATCTTGTGGAATTCCACAAGAGCCTGATTGGATACTCTAGCGTTAGACAAAGCACCAAATGTTAAGCGCCCCGAGTGTTCCGTCTGTAAATTCATAGCGTGACTACTTTATGTTTCCAATTTACTTTTGCGGGGCTCAACAAGTTCACTAACTAAAATTAATGCCTGGTGCAAGGGTGATGTCACAAAATTATGTTAACGTGGTATCACTGAGCTAATCATGACAATAATGTCTTCCTTAAAAGATACTTAGTGGACTCTGCATAAGGTACAAAATTCAGTTTTTGATGCAAATAGTCAACCATTTCCAACTTAGAGACATTTATTTGTATTGCAACTTCATAGCATTCATACACCATGAAAACAAATATGAAGCACACGGTTGGCAACACGACAGAGAGACCACTAACATAATCCAAACAGATAAGAGCAACTTGTAAACATGTGGCTCAGAGAAGGGAATAACTATCATTTGAACTAATTTAGATGAACAATCAACCAATTCTCTAAGCAACGATATCCTAATCAAGTTCCCTTTAACGGAATGGAGTGCTACCTTCAAGCTTCATCCCCATTCCAGCTAGGCTTCATTTTGGGTCCAGTAGGCCCTTCTTCCTCGAGAACCTCATCAGGGAGGCTCCTGATGGCATTCACAAATGCAGTCTTAAGCTTTCCAGGCAATGCTTTTGCCATCTTCTGCATCTCCTCCGCTGCATCATAATCAACTCTAGGACCCCATTCCCTACAGTAGTTCAGCCACGGTAGTGCAGGAATGGCTGATGATCCCAGATGTTCGGCTGCAATTATCGAATAATTAGCACCGGTGTCCAGGAACATGCTGCTCTTCGCACAATCATTCCTCATTCCTACTCCATCACTTCCTTGCAAGAACATCCCTGTTTTCATGTACGCAGCATGACCGTGCAATGATGCATAGACCACAAACTTGTTGGCACTTTGGAACTCAAGCTCTGAAGCACCCACCCAAATGCCCGCACTGTGTTCCGAAAAGTATACATTCCAGAGCTGCCCATTGAAGTTGCTGATTCGTAGGGTCACATGCTCCCAGTCACCCACATGTTCACCTATCCTCCCCAGCTTAAGGTTGATTAACTTCACTTTCGCTCTGGCAGGCCCATTGAAAGGGTAGAAGAGCCATATAGCTATGTCTGTGAATGTTGCCCCAAGCATTGGCTTTACATGCATATAAGCCTGAGCACTCTGGAGGTATCCCTTTTTGACCCTGTCTTTGGTCGCTCCATCCAAAGGAAGATCCAACCAGTACGCGCCGTCGTTCAAACCACCTTGGGGGAGGTTGGAGCCTGTAGCTTCAACAGGAACAGGATTTGATTCTTGTCCTTTCGTATAAAGCAGGCCTCCATTTGTGAAAAACCAGTCTACTGAAGATGGGAGGTATTCTTCGTCAGGATGGAAGTAAACGATGGGAGAGTAAGCGTTGATTAGTGCCTCGATTTGGCTTCGATTTGGCATAGTTGTAATGTTGTACTTGGCATTCCTCAAACAAGATAAAGGCGGAGAGCTAGGCTGGCCATTTTGGGCAATGAATGTGCCTGCACTGACGGCAAGAGCTCCTATGCTTCTGTTGGAGGGTCTTGAGCTGTAGACACCCAATATATTTCCATTGGGTCCCCAAATCCAAGTTTCTGTCTCGCATTGGTCGGTCAGGTCAGACCGAACACAGCGAACTTTGTCAAGTGAAGGCTTCTCAGGCGAGGTAGTAACTACTTGGCCCACTGCTTTGTAACCATCGGGTGGTATTGGCAACCATATGTAACCACTTCCGTCTTGCTTTATATTTGATGAGTTGCTGCTCCATATCAGGCTGTAATCTACTGGCTTCTTTAAGGTCCCATTGGAGATATCATTTGTCTGGTCTTTCCCAACAAGAAGCCATCCAGAAAGAGGCCTGTTATTGGGTTGGGCGGAAGAACCAAACATGAAGTATCCTTCTGGTAAGGATGAAGGCTCCAAAAATGTCGCCCCGAGGTTGTCTGGTCCGCCCTCATAGACTGCCCAAACTTTGGAGAAAGATGATGTCTGGTACACCAACAATCCACCGAAATCAATTATACCACTGGCAAATCCTCCTCCTACATCATGGGTTGGGAATGAAAACAAACATCAGGATCTTTTGTTTTTGGGAAATTAACAGACTTGAAGGTTAATCAGTGATGGAAGATACGAGTGAGACAACGTGACATCTGACAACATAACAGATCAGTAACAAAGTTTACCTGCTGGCCAAGTTGGCAACGGAGAGGGGAGCTTGAAGACGGTATCTATGGGCAAAGTCTCGCTCTTCTTGGAGATGGATCTTGCCGAAGGACATAAGGTAAGACAATTTCCTATTTGAGAGTTCCCACAGGAGCATTGCCAATAGCAGATGATTGAGCACAATGAAGTCGGAATAAATAATTGACTACGAAAAAGAGAGGGAATCACCCCGCTCTATGCTTATGCCGGCGACATACTGATAGAATATGGAAATAGTAATGTTTCTTGTCTTTTAGCGGAACCTTTTGTGTCTTTTCTTCTCTTTTAGATCCCAATTTCGCAGTTAGATAACCTGGGGTGTTTGTCTGAGCCTAGATTCATGCATAATGTTACAACTTGAGTTTGACATATTTGAGTCTACTTCTTCGTCTACAATTGAACGACAAACAAGTTGAGCAGGGTTGAAATGGCAATGGGAGGGAGCAATGGATGACATGAGAAGTAATTATTAGATATGTCTCCATTTTCAAAAAGAGAGAAGCATTCCAGACGAAGAAGTCTCTCGCTACATAAAGTAATCTCTGTGGACAATGCTTCGACTTTTTAGTGAATTCGATGATTCATGTGTGACAAGATGGTTCATTACTCTTATATTCAGAGAGCCCCTAAAAAATCATACATACCAACAACGAGCACGTAAACTTAGCGGGAAGAAAAAAAGAAAACACAGTGGGCAGAAGGAAAATGAAATCGAACAATGAAGAGAAGATTCAATTGATCTCGTCTACGATTCAACCGCGTTAGATAGATGCATTCATGTGCCCATCTGAGTCGAAAACATGACATCTCATCTAGGAAGCTACTATGTTAAAGAAGGGTTGAAAGATGGACTTCTTTTAGTTGGTATGTATTTCCCTTTGCATGGAAGAATTAGGGGAAGTCTCAGTAACAAGTTAAACAATCCATGCATGAGATTGAAGACCCTTTTGATAATAGGTCGAACCCATATAAGAAGAACAACAGAAATTACTTTCCACAGGAAAACGACACCGACATGACACCCCACTGGCATTGGGTATTTCAAAGAAAAGAAGAGGCCAGAACAGATGACGGTGTAGCTGAATCCAAGCAGGTTGCTTGCATGACTTTTGAGTTCCTTCACTGGCTCGTATCACAGAGTCTTTAGCTATTGGGACCCTAGCTTCTTTGACAGACTAACCGTTGGTATGCCAAACTAAAGAAAAGCTCCAAAGTTCTATAATCAGGGACAACCAAAAGAAGAGGCGAATGTGCCATCTTGCATCTTCAAGTCTCAACGAATTTACCCAGACTAAATGGGAACTCTTTTCCTCCTTAATTTGCTTATTTAATCAGTCAGCAAGACGCCGATGAATCTGTACGTCAGCTTTCTAGAGTGTGCTAGAATGGTGTTCTTTCGACAATCAAGCATTAACACGGCCAAAATTATGGGGGAGAGCAGAACAGAGATGTACTTACCATCGCCCTGTGTCTCTGGGTTCATGATGAGATCACTGATTTGGAGAAGAGAGATGCCATGTGGGTGAGAAGCGACGGATTTAAGCAACTTGACATCACGATTGGATCCAAATGCGACCCCGCCATTTCTCAAAATCGCAACTTCAATGGAACCTCGAGGATTGCCATTTTCCTTGGAAAGAGTTGATAAGGTGGCTCTGCCGTTGGGCAGCTGCCGGAGCTTATGGAGATCGTAGTAGCCCGCCACCAGGTGCATGCTCAACACTCTCCTAACCACATCTCTCGATTCTCCAGAAAAACGGGAAATCACGGCGTTGTCCACAGCAAGAACGGTGAGGTTTGTGCGGTCAATGAGGGAGTCGGCGAGTCCTGTCTCGGTGAGATAGCGAGTGAAGGAGCCGAAATGGGAGTATTGGCTGAGGAAGCTGGTGGTGGAGGGAGGAGCAGAGGCAGTGCAAGAACGGAGAAGATGGAGCAAGAGCAGGACGGGGAGGGAGTACCTGGAATGCATCTTTTCACATGCAGCTCAGGGTCGGTGAGGAGAACAAAATGGGGGGAAAGAATGAACGGATTTAGCAGGAAAGGAAAACAGGGAAGGGATTCATTCACATTCCGGAAATAGATTTCCTCAGCGATTGAGACGGGTGTCAATGATCAGCTTTTGGGGGTGGCCCTGTTTAGGACTAGGAGGACAGGACCAGGAAATCTCTCTCTTACTTTCCGTCGCATATCCGTATAAATGGAGTGGAGTGGACAGGACAGGACACCAATAGCAACAGGACAGCAAGAACAATTATTAGCAAGCAAGAGGGCATTTTTGCACGTATCTGGACGTGGGATTTCTTCAATTTTATCACCTTAGTTGATACAAGAAAGAATGTCTTTGCCTAGGAAGGCAAAAACTCAGGACAAGAGACAAATCGATGGCGGCCCCCACCCAGAACAGAGCAGTCGCCCCTCCTCCCTCCCTCCCATTTTCACACTTTTCCCCATCAATCCATCAATCAAGATTGGCTGCATCTTGCATTGGGAGGCGTTTTAAATATGGTTTATGTCCTAATTAAATTGGGTTAATGAATGGTTAATGGGCGTTAGGTGGAGTGGAAACCCACCGAGAAAAGGATACGACATTTCCAGACACCATCTCCAATCAAACCCCGACTCAGGTACGTCTCTCTCTCTCTCTCTCGGTTGAAAATTGAAAATTGCGGGCGTTGACCAACTGCACTACTTCTCTGCTGCTGCTGCTCGACCGAGAGGGAGGGAGGGAGGGAGCGTGCGTGCGGTACCCAATCACATTGCTCTTCGCCTCACGTGATTCCTTTTGTCACTATCGCATATGCCTTTTTCGCCGACCGCGAAATCCGGACCTTCTCTTACTTGCTACGACACCTACTTCGATTGTACCTCGTCTGTTTTTGTCTGTGCCCTTTTAGTATTATGTGTATACTCTCTTGCTTTGAGGTTCATAATGGTCATATAATGGGATGAAAGATACCCTTTTGGCATCTTAGTTTACCCGGTTCCGAATATTAGCTTTTGGTAGATATGCTATTGCCTGGACATCCTTTTAATCATTTACATTTGGAGTCCTATTCGAAGAAAGATTGTTTCCGATAAATTATTTTCGGACTTTTCGTGCTTGGTTGACGGAAAACTAATTGATCAAAGAAAGACCTTTTCCTTAGACCGAAAACAACAAACTTAAATCAATGAAAAATGACTTCCCTTCCCGGCAAGAAATAAACCACTTTCCCTCGACCAAACTAATTATCTTCTTGGAAAGTATTTCCCTTTATAATTCGAGGAAGATGTTTAGCCCTTTACAGCTTACGATATTTATTTTTACTTAACTCTAAGCATGCATGGTTTCTGTCATCATAAATAATTTTCTATTGATTTGGCATTTCAACAAACTAAACGTGTGAAATTCAAAACAATTAATTTGAGAAAAATTCCTTTCATTTAAATAAGGGTTAATACCACGAAAATCCTAAACTGGTACACTTGTGATAAATTTATCCTAAGCTAGTACACCTATGACAGATTTATCATATGTTAGTTTTCGTTTAATTGGGTTAACACCACGAAAAATTTTCAAACAAATATACCTGTGACAAATTTACTTTCGTTAGTTTTCGTTAAATTGAGTTAATAGAACGAAAAATTTCAAATCGGTACGCATGTGACAAATGGATGGTAAAAAATCGAAACTGGTACACTCGTCAGCTGCCACGTATCATCCAACTTAGCAATTTGACGATAAAATATAACGGATGATAAAACTTGTCATAGGTGTATTAGTTTAAGGGTTTTTATGGTCAAAAAATTAATTTACAGTAAATTTATCATATATGTGGTAAAAAAATCCGTATCTTCTCTTACTTGCTATGATACGCCATCCTACTTCGATTGTTCCTCGTATTGTTTAGTGTTTACTCTCAGTCTTTGCCCTGCCTATGAGGTTCATAATGGTCATATAATGGAATGAAAGATACCCTTTTGGCATCTTACTTTATCCGATTCCGAGGATTAGCTTTTGGTAGAGATGCTACTGCCTACGCCATCAACCATTTACATTTAGAGTCCTACTCGAAGAAAAATTGTTTCCAATAAATTATTATCGGACTTTTCGTGTTTGGTTGACGAAAAACTAATCCATTAAAGAAAATATTTTCCATGAACCGAAAACAACAAACTTAAAATCGGGAAAAAATGACTTGCCTTCCCTAAACCAAACTAATTATCTTCCCGAAAAGTACTTTCCTTTCTAATTTGAAGAAGATGTTTAGCCCTTTTACAAGCTATGATATTCATTTTTTCCTAACTCTAAGCATTTATAATTTATGTCATCATAAATAATTCCTATTGACTGATTATTTTGAATGAAGTAAACACGCGAAAGTCTAAAATACTAATTCGCGAAAAATTCCTTTCATTTAAATAAGTATTGATATCACGGAAAATAAAATTAATTTATTGATCACAAAAATCCTAAAATGATACGCTGTGGCAAATATATCTAGCCCATACAAATTTCATTATAATGACCCTTTAAATAAACGCACTCTCTTTAACTTTGTGTGAAAATTGAAATCAAACTTACTTTTTTGTGAAAACGAACGAACCGATGCCACTGCTTTTTGACTTGGCCACGTGCCGCCATGAGATATAATACACTTTTGTGAGGTGACCCAACTGGTGGTTGTGCATCGAGTCCGATCACGACGTAACAAAAGAAGGGTTGGTCCCAGTCCTCCTTTGATACCCACAAAAAAAACAAAAAAAAACAGTTAAAGAAAAAAGGTAAATCAATCATGAAGGCATTGATTTTTTTGTTGTTGTTGTCTACAAGGAATCATGGGTACGAAGGGACAAAACAGAAGGAAAGCTCTTGTCGGTAAGCCTCGGATGTCCAAGTGGGCCACAAACCAAATCAATTGTTTCCAGAACAAGCCCAATTCATTTTAGTACCATTAAAATAGTCGTCAGCCCAATTTTGTCTCCTCCTCCTAAAAAATATCATTAGGTCGCCCGTCGCACCATGTGATAGCATCGCCTACCCAATACCCATTAATTAAAACTGAGTCGGGCATTGTCTTTGGTTTTTGATTCGACATGATGTACAACTCGATGGCAATTAAGCTGATGAAATGCATGGTAACTTGATTGTGAAATTCGAAATCTAATGATCAAATCGAATCGAATGGCTTACAAGTAATCCAACGTTACAAATAGTGAATAAATTTGGACCGAGGATTTGTAGAATTAGACAAGACAGATCTTTACTGTTATTTCTTACGTGTGTGCACAGCAGAAGGACAGCTGATGATTTATGAAAAGACATTAGCCTAGAATAAATAAAAATAACTTTCTCGAGGGATGACATCTATACTGGGAAAGATAAAATCCTCTCTCTATACACGGAAAGATGAAATGAGTTTGTCAATTTTGGAATCACTCACTGCACCTGCTAAGAGCACGAGAATTGCTTAACTGGTCTTGATTCGATCGGTTGCTCGGTTGTCAAGAGAAAATATTCTCAATATTAGATTATTTTCTTCGTCTTTTGGTTGGTCACCGCCGGGATGACATGATATTGACAAAGAAAGTCCAAACAGAAGAACTTGGCATTGTCTTGGAAGGAAAGAGATGAAGCCATGAGAATCTGGTGGATGTTTAGTCATATAAATGGGTAGGAGCCTAGGAGGAGATCCTAATCTCAGCCTAATTAAACCTTTGGGGGGGACAGATTAGTCCCATATCCGATTGTATCCTTCATTAATATCAATGCATTCATTATTTCAAATCCGGATGACGAGGAATCCTCGTTTGGATTCGGACTTGGCGCGTGAACACTCTTCCCTCCACACTCGCGAGTGGCAATTCGACAACACCCGCCCCCGCCCATGATGTTACGTATTCCTTGCCACCCCTCTTTCTCTTTCTCTGTCTCTCTCTCTCTCTGAGGTGGAATTCATTTGACTCTTCTTTATCTGAGTTTTCTGTTTTTCCAAACCATCCATCAGCTCAGAAGTAGCAATCCATCTAAGGTTGAGAGTTTTCATGGGGACGCCGATTAGGAGGAGAAGATCGGAGCGAAATCTGTGCCACCCATGCGTAAACTAGTACAGGACAAGTGCGAATTTGGGTTCTGGACAAAGTGGTGGCGTGCGTTTCCTGCGGTGCCAGTCCAAGTCAAGTCGTCCAAGTGCGCTCTTTTTGTCCATTCTGGGTTCCTACTGGGAATCCACCAAACGCACGCCTCCTCCTCCTCATCCATTCCCCCCCTCCCTAAAAAGATTTCTTCTTTCCCATCCATCATATAAGGATGACGACGCATGCAGTTGCAGAGTGGGTTTGAGAAAAAAGGCTCACCGACCCAGGTCGTCGTCCGTCGTCCGCTGTCTTCTTCTTCTTGTTTGCAGAAGAAGAGTAAAGGCGTTCGCTTTTGCTTTGCCAGTACGACACGGTTTTGCCGTTACAGGAGGGAAAGTCGACCCCTTTACGTAGATGCCCACTCCCTTTTCATCTCTTTCGCATCCAATCCTTCCTTGCTTTCTCTCGCGACTTTCTCCTCCTTTCCATTGAAAAGCTCTCTCTTTTTTTTTTCTTTTCTAAAATACACCCTTTCCCGATCTTTGTCGTTGGTAGGCATACTGCATGCTGGTGCTTTTGGAGGACTCCCTGCTGTCACCATGACCACCCACTTCGTAATCTCTCTCTCTCTCTCTCTCTCAGAATAGATTACTATTGATTGCATATGGGTGTCATCATGTCTTGCCGCTGTTGTAACTCGTGCTTCTCTGAGTTCTGGGTGTCGACAAGTTTTTCACTTCGTCGGATGTTTTTCCGTTTGTCGTTTTCGGTCGCGGTAAGAGAAAAAAAATATTTATTCCTTCCGCCGCCAAAAAAGAACAACACAGGATATGCTGGTTAGTCAGGTCGCTTATTCTTTCTGGAGGAATTTGCCTATTGTCTTTTCTCTTTGGAGAGCAGAGCACTGGTTGCTGCATTAAATTTACCGCCAATTTCGATGTAATTTCGAGTTTCCACCTTCTGAAAAGAGGAGGACCTTTTTCACTGTTTTGTTTTCTGTTTTATGGGTGAATTCCAGTCCTCGTGCTCAACTAGATGGAATTTAATTTCATCATTGTTTATATTGGTAGAGAATTGCCAAGGGTCTTGTGTGTTGTTATCTCGGCATTAAATCTCTCTCCAAGAAAACAGAAACACATAATTCAATTGTTGATGGTCATTTGCTGATTGCTGGAGTTGGCGGTAGTTTTCAGTAAATTTATAGTCTGGGATATGACGTTCGAGGGAGATTTTCAAGTTTTATGACTTTGACCATTATTCTACCTACTCTTCTGAAAATTAGAATATGCGTAGGGAATGAAGACGTCCTCACACCGCTGCAGGTGGAGCATAACTTTTTTTTTTTTTTTTTTTCCCTTTTTGGGGGTCAGGGAGTAGCATACTTGAACTTTTCAAGTTATATGGCTTGAACTGTTATTGCGCTCGATCGTTGGATTAGATTGTCGAGTACACGGAGAGAAAAGGTAGAGATTGAGTTTGTTAATGTTTGAAGCTTTGTTTTCTGACTATACTTTTTGATCGCCAAGTTTTCAACTTCTCTATAAATTATTCTCTTCAATTCTATTGGATTGAAGAGGGTGGCTTCTGATAGTTTTTAGTCACGTTTCCATTTTTCTTTTTTCCCCGGTTTTCCGCTTTCAGTTGGCATTTACTCATATGCAATCGAATAAGCTGCAATATCCTTTCTTGTCAGGCTCCAATGCTTTCTGATTCGAAGAGCAGATCATGCCTCTACACTCTGTTCATAATTGCTTCTCTTTTTTGCGGTGCTTACTTCATCGGTAGCACAGTCATTGCAAAGGAGTACAAAGATGTGAGTATCTTCTGCTTTGCTTTCTACTAGTAGAAATTCTACCATGTCTGTGCAAACTTGGGAGGCCTCTCTTGTAGTGAAACTTCCAAGATTTCAACCAAGAAGTACCACCAAGTAGGCTGGCAAGGATTCGTGGACTAAAAAAAATGACAGCAGAGTATTTCGATTTTTTTTCAATTAGAACTATCATGTCCCGGAAATTGTTGGTTTTGCAAAGATAATTCATTCTAGCATCTGGATTGATGGCCTGAAGATCTATAAGAATTGTTGGCTGGTGGTAATCAAGAGTAACTATGAATTGAAAACATTAGAGTTTATATGTTTCCATAGCCATTTGAAAAGTTAAGGTCGATAAATATTCTGGATTAAGAATATTCATGTCCAATATGATAGCAGGCTCTCTCTCGGACTACCGCAGATAATTAGAGTGAAACCAGGCCATTGGTTAAAAGACATAACTTTTTAACTCTGGAATGTCTATGCAGAGATTAATTAGGTTGGAAGCAACTGAGACCATGCGATACAGAGATTCTATGCGTTGCGAGGTTTGTTTATCTCGTGAAGTATGTCTACATATTTGTGGTGCATGCTGACTAATATACCATCTTCCGTTGTGCCTTTTTCTCTTTCTTAGGATCATTGCAGGCCTTCAGGAAGCGAGCATTTACCGAAAGGAATCGTTGTGGAAACATCCAACTTGGAAATGCAACCTTTGTGGGGCCCCATTGAAAATAATGTAGGTGAAGCAACACTTGGTTTCTCTACCATCTAAGTTTCGAATTCAACGGAGGGTCTAAAGTACTATTGAGATGTTATCATACTCATTTCCTCTTACCACTATTTTTCTGTATGTCAGGGTAGCTCACTGTACTTAAGAATAAGTGCTACTATTTACTCACATAGTTTTGTACACCACTAGTTGTCATATTACTATACTTCCATTTGCTGACAAAGTTCCATATGTCAGAAAAACACAACTCCTGCAATGAATTTACTGGCACTACCTGTTGGGATTAAGCAAAAAGAAATAGTGAATCGTCTTGTACAGAAGGTTATTGCTCTCATCTTTTCCTCATGTTCCCAGCTTGATGTATTATTTTTCTGACTTCGTCCGTTACATTGCAGTTTCCTTCAAAGGATTTTGTGGTTATGCTTTTCCATTATGATGGTGTTGTGGATGACTGGAAGAATTTCACATGGAGTGATCGCGCCATACATGTGTCTGCAGTGAATCAAACAAAATGGTAATTGCGTGTTACTATTCTGATTCTGGTATTCTGCATAACTGAATGTGTGTATGTTTGCATCGACACGCAAGGATATCCTTGTCATCTGATCTGGATTGTTTTTTCCTGATTCCACAGGTGGTTTGCCAAACGATTCTTGCATCCAGACATAGTTGCCGAATACAGTTACATCTTTCTTTGGGATGAGGACATTGGAGTTGAAAATTTTGACCCCAATCAGTAAGAACAAATATACATTGGGGATCACCTATTGTTTCTTTTGCTTAAGAACTGTCGTAGTAGTTCACTAAAGATTGTTTTCTACGTGCACTCCTGATGCTTGTTACACTGATTTCGTTTATATATTAGGTAAATGAGGATTCCCTGTTTTCAAACTGCGTTGATCATTCCTGTTTACAATGCAACTGTGCTTAGATCAGCAAAGCAGCTCGAGTAGTAGGTGGCAGGATTATAAAAATGTTTCAACCAAAAGGGTCCTACATGCATTGCATGAATAGAAAAGTGCCTTGGCAGATTCTCTCATTTTATGTTGTTTGGGAGTTTTCACTTAGTGCTGCCTGACATTCTTTTGATCTTTTATAGATACTTGTCCATTGTCCAAGGTGAAGGACTTGAGGTCTCACAACCAGCACTTGACCCTGTGAAGTCAGCCATTCATCTTCCAATTACTGCACGCAGAAAAAACTCAAAAGTGCACAGGTAAATGTGAGGTTTTGATGGATACGATTAACTATACCTCTTGCAAACTAAGATTTCACCATTCCAATTCACAGTTGTATGATCGGTCATCTTTTCCACTTGACTAGATTCCTAGCATAGAATAGAAAGTTGCAGAGTTCTACATCTGATTTGCTATTGTTGGCTGGGACCGATGGTTTTTCCCCTTCTGTGGACATGCAACCATCTTTGCTTTGATCTGTCATAGTGGGGAATAAAGGGGGATATGCCGTATAGCACCTGTCCTTATTGCTTTCTATTCGTGGGACTCTAATGGGAATCTCTATGTGTCATTTGACAATTTGAACAGGAGGATGTATAAGTCAAAAGGAAGTGGAAGATGTGATGGCCACAGCACTGCACCTCCGTGTGTTGGGTACTGATCAGGATGATTGAGGCTCTTGTGAAGGATAATTTGTTTAATTGCCTGCCTGGGTATGAGACGGTCGATGCTTGTAAGACTAAGTTTGTGAAGTAACGGAATTTTCCTTGCAGGTGGGTGGAAATTATGGCACCTGTCTTCTCAAGGGTGGCCTGGCGTTGTGTTTGGTTCATGATCCAGGTACAGTTCTTCAATACACCAGCAATTGGCGTTATTGACATACTTGTTGCATATAAGTATGGATCCAAAGTGGTCCCTTCCATAACCTCCCAATTGTTATGTAGTGTCCTGGGTACAATCACCAAGGATCCAAAGCAAAGCTTACCACTTTTTTTTGATGAATTTTTTTTTTTTCCCGCTGCTTTGTGGAGGAGGAAATCTCTCTGGTCTGGTGTCATATGGAGCCAACCTGTGCCTTCTCTTGCGTTTTTTATGAAACAAACTAGATAAGCAAGTGACTGTAGCTCAATATAATCCCACTTAGCACACTATTATCTCGAGAAAATCCATCCCATATGACTTGCATTAGGAAACGACTCAAAACCAACTTGGTGCTGTGACCTTAGGACATAGGCTGGCCATTTAAATTGCCCAAAATAAAACTCATTGGTACCATTGCAAGCTTCTACTGCTAGTGGCATCATCCGTTATGTTATCCCAATCATTAAACTGGGGCTTCCAGTGTAATTGATTCGTTAATTTCTTTTCTCACAGAATGACTTGATCCATGCATGGGGCTTAGACATGCTTCTTGGATATTGTGCCCAAGTATGTATGAAAATTTTTAGTCTACTCATCTATTTCTAGAATTGGTTAATTTGTTCAGGGGTGTTTCGACCAAAAAAAAAAAAAAAAAATTGTTCAGGGGTGACAATGATGTGTCTGAGTGCAATGCAGGGTGATCGGACCCAAAAAGTTGGCGTGGTTGACTCCGAATACATAATTCATCTAGGCCTCCCAACACTTGGTGTTGGCAATGGGAAACAGGCAAGTACTGGACTTTGGTTGGACAATCTGCAGAAACAGTTTAGATGAGTTAACTTTTGCTTTTCAGCTTCCTCATATTGATTGAGGCAAACATTTTCTTTGCAGACGATAGCATAGCATGAAGGAGATGTACTTAAGCCTTCACTTTGTTTTGTGAACCCGTGTCGCATTACTTGTGACTGCACTTTTTAAGCACTTGCATGATAATAAAACATTTGATGAGCCAGAATCATTAAAGTACTTGGTTCTGTGTTGTCATTAATTTTTCTTAACCCTCAATTTTTTCTGTTTGACTGGCTGCAGGTGCACAATCATGCACCCGTTCATTCTGCAAGAGACCTTCCAAGCACCGGGGCAGTTGTATGTCTGCTAAGCCAATGATTTGTCAAGAATATAGGTTTTCCAGAAAATTACCTTTCTCTCATGTTGTTTTACATGGTGCACTATGCAGGCTTCTCATGAGCCCCGTATAGTTGACAATAGAATGGAAGTAAGTGCCACCTTGCATATGCAAATCATCTTTGTAAGTCTTTGCTATTTGCATGAAATGACAGCTCTCTGCCGTTCTGTTAGCTGGGGCTACGCATGAGCTGTGCTTCGAGGGAATGTACCCTTTTCGTTGAACTTCAAGTTCAACCATCTTCTAGCGGCTTATCACTAAGCGATGGATGATTCTTTACTTTTCGCAGGTGAGAAAACGATCTTACGAGGAAATGCAGGTGTTCAGAGAAAGATGGAAGAATGCCATTAAGGAGGATCGATGTTGGGTCGATCCATTTGAACAATCATCGAATAAAAGTTGATGATCGATTCCCAATTCTTTTACAAAATCTTGGATCTTTTTTGATCGCGAGATTGATTGTGGCAACAGCAGCAGCTAAGTTGTTAAGGTTCAGCAGAACCCCGATGACCATGGATGTGTGTAGACCGACCAAGTCAGTCTAGGGAAGGAACCTCTTGCAGCCAGACACAATTGTAAAGCTAAATTCAGATTTTGCCATGTAAATACTCAGTTCGGAAATTGGGGAATAGGTAGCTCTTGTTTTCTTTTTGATAGGGTACATAACAATAACATACAGGAGATTCTCGCGTCTGAAGATTTTTTTTTTTTTTTGATAAAAGAATTTGAATGAAAGCTAATATCGTCAAGGCCCTCGTTAATATTTTAGAATTTCTATTTTGGCCTCACTTCAACCGTTCATTCGTTGTGTGTCTCAGCCAAACGCATCCATTGTCCGTCGCTCCAGATTTTGATTGACGCCAGCCCAAAGCTGACGGTCGCTGAAATCCAGGTTTGGGTGATCTAGCTTTGCTAGGATTTGGGTTCATCGGTGTCGCCTTGCTTAGGCTGCCAAATATCGCGCAACCTCTAACGAGGGCCATTAAGATCGAATAACTCCATGCGTAATCTAGCCTCTGTGATTTCTCGCTGAGGGGGTGTGTATAACTCTTCGTCCCACATCGCTTAGGGGGGTCCTAAGCTGGCTTATATGGTGCTGGGTCCCCCATAACTTGCAAGACACGTTTTCTGGGGGTTGTATGGGCGACCCTCAGAGGAACAAAATCGTGAGGACTGTGTGTGTGTCCAAAGCGGATAATATCTTGCGAGTGGTGGGCTCAAGTCGTTATAGCCTCGACCTCAAAGTATTTGTGGGGCTACACCTTGAAAAATGTCTATCGGCTTCATCTTGCCTAAGCCAATGCGAGGTTGAGCGACCTCAGCCTTCCCATCGCATCACCTCGCCTGACCTCTTTATCGACTTGGATAGCTTCCATTGATCGGATTAGCCAATTCAATCCTTTCCATTCTTCAGTAGCCGCCCTATGCTTTTTTTTCCTTTTTTTTTGGGGGGGGGCGCTTTATTCGAAGTTGGTTTGCAACAAATGTGTCCCAAGAAGGTAGGGTAATCAAAACAGTGCTTGTTTTGAGCAAATACAAATACACTCGTACGTAACCCTTGAATTGATCTCTTCTGGTCTGGGCAAAGGATTTTCAATTAAAGTGATGGACTGACTGGGTAATAGAACAGAGGCCCAGGAACAGCCCAGGAACAGCCCACACATCTTTCTCTTTCTCTCTGCCTCTGTTCGTCTCCAGTTGCAGCAGCTCTCTAGGGTTTAAGCGACCACTGCTCTCTCCCTCTCTCTCTCTCACTAACCAGTTGTGTCGAGGAAGACAGAGAGTGCCTGTCCCGATCCTCGCTGTCCCCATGTCCCTCTACCGCCTCCTCCTCCGCTCTCTCCGCCACCGCTCCTCCTCCTCCCCCCACCTCCTCCCCTCTTTGGCTCCCGCTGCTCAACACCGCTCCTTCGCCTTCAGCTCCGCCGAGGAGGCTGCTGCCGAACGTCGCCGCCGCAAGCGCCGCCTCCGCATCGAGCCCCCTCTCCACGCCCTCCGCCGCGACAACTACTCCCCTCCTCCCCGCGATCCCAACGCCCCCCGCCTCCCCGACTCCACCTCCGCCCTCGTCGGCCCTCGCCTCAACCTCCACAACCGCGTCCAGTCCCTCATCCGTGCCGGGGATCTCGATGCCGCCTCTGCCGTCGCCCGCCACTCCGTCTTCTCCAACACCCGCCCCACCGTCTTCACTTGCAACGCCATCATCGCTTCTATGTACCGCTCCAAGAGGTACAGTGACGCTATTGCCCTCTTCCAGTTCTTCTTCAACCAGTCCAACATCGTCCCCAACGTCGTCTCTTACAATAATTTGATCAACACCCACTGCGATATGGGTAACGTCGACACTGCTCTCGAGGTCTATCGCCACATCCTGGCCAATGCCCCTTTTAGCCCCTCTTCCGTCACTTATAGGCATCTCACTAAGGGGCTTATTGACGCCGGGAGGATAGGGGATGCTGTCGACCTTTTGCGTGAGATGCTGACTAAGGGCCATGGAGCTGATTCTTTGGTTTATAACAATTTGATTTCCGGTTTTCTCAAATTGGGAAATCTGGACAAGGCGAACGAGTTGTTCGATGAGCTAAAAGAGAGGTGTCTGGTCTATGATGGAGTTGTGAGCGCTACGTTCATGGACTGGTTCTTCAATCAGGGCAGAGAGAAGGAGGCTATGGAGTCGTATAAGTCTTTGCTTGACAGGCAATTTAGGATGGTTCCTGCTACTTGCAATACCCTCATAGAGGTTCTGCTGAAGCATGGGAGGAAGACCGAGGCTTGGGCCATGTTTGACCAAATGTTGGACAATCACACTCCTCCCACCTTCCAGGCGGTGAATTCGGACACCTTCAATATCATGGTTAACGAGTGTTTCAAGAATGGAAATTTTGATGAGGCTATCAACACCTTCCGAAAGGTTGGGACAAAAGCAGGATCTAGGCCATTTTCCATGGATGTTGCTGGATACAATAACATCATAACTAGGTACTGCGAACATGGGATGCTTGCAGAGGCAGATAATCTCTTCAGAGAGCTGATGTCAAAGTCACTGTGCCCGGATGTCACAAGTCATAGGACATTGATAGATGCTTACTTGAAAGAGAACAGGGTTGACGATGCTTTGAGTATGTTTAACAGAATGGTGGATGCTGGATTAAGGGTGGTGGCGAGTTTTGGAAACAGGGTATTTGAGGTGTTTATTGGGAATGGCAAGGTGGTTGATTGTGCTCAGGCGCTGACAAAGATGGGTGAGAAGGATCCAAAACCAGATGCTACCTGTTATGAGGTTGTGTTGAAAGGGCTTTGCAATGAAGGTGCATTTGACGTGGCCCAAGACCTAGTAGGGCAGATGATAAGGTATGGCATTGGCTTTACTCCATCTTTGCGTGAGTTTGTGTCCACGGCCTTTGGAAAAGCAGGTCGCGGTGCGGAGATTGAGAGATTGTTGAGCGTGAATAGGTGGGGATATGCTCCGCGATATCCTCAACAGGGACCAAATCTGCAACCACGAGTACAAGGGCCTCCTCAAATGGCTGCTACTCAAGGGCCCTCTTCGATGAATGGCCCACTCCCCCCCCAAGGTGCCACCCCGCAAGGATTTGGGTCATTGAGGCCATCCCAGACCAATGGACCGCTAGGATATCCACAGACGGCTGCGGCACCAGGAGGACCACCGTTTTTCAGAACACGAGAACCTTCTCCAATACCTGGTCAACCGAGATCCTCGCAAGTGCCTGGGTCTTCAGGACCTTGGCAAGTTTCTGGATCACCATTTCCATCACAAACGGGTGGACTACAGGGGCCTTCACCAAGTTATGATCCAGCAGCACCTTCCCAGGTTACAGGGATACCAGGACCTTCACCGGCAGGATCACAGGGTTTCGGCCAAGTGGATGAACAATCTGAATTTCCACAAAGTGCCAGAGAGGTGTCCGCTTGATTCTCTGGCGAAATTGGAGTGAAAGTTTTGTCCTGCTATCTTAGAGCATGAGCGGGACAAGAACAGATGCTGAATCCCTGTGCATGCAATAGTGCTCGAGTTCTTCTGGGGATAGTTATGAGGTGGTGTCTCTGAGGCAAATCATTTTTGCTTTTGCTCTATAAGCCCGTTTTGTCAAATCAAATGAGACCGTTTCCTAACATTATCAATATTACTTTGCTACAGTCAAAGTTCCAGTTGATGCGAAGAGGTGAACTAAATTCGATTTGAATATTGTATTTAATTAGATGATAAGGGAGTTTTTCCAGCATGATCATAGCCATATGTATGAGTGTCAGAATGTTTTTAGTTGGTAGAACTAAATGCAGTCTATTTATGTTCATATCTTGAGTTGAGGAGTCTTATTTTTCTCTCTTGTTTTAGGGGGAAAATTCAGGTCAACTTTCTGGATTCTTTCTGCACGAATTCATGATCTGTTTTTTTTTTTTTTGGTCGAAGATCTAATCATGTTCAGAAGGTGTTGGTTGTTATACTCTTCATCTGCTTCAATTCCCTTTTCTTTTCTTCTTCATGCTGCAATGTTAGCAAATATCATCGCAATGTACTTTACTTATGTTTGTTATCCTAAAGCTTTAGATGACAAGGTCTTCCTTTTTCTGCACTTCCCTTTCTTCTCGCGGCAAAAAATCTTCCCTTTTCCACATTCTGTTGTGTGTGGCTAAGGGTTCTAACATTGGTGCGGAGCCAAAATTGATTTAGCTGTTATTTTCGGAATGTGGAGAATGAGATTAATGACTCGGTAAGAGTTCTTCCAATCATTGTGAAGTCCCACGCCATAACCCTGTTTATAGTGGATCTCTATGTATTATCTGGTTTTCAAGTAATTTGCAACACCGAATAAGATTCTGTACAAGTTATTGCGTTGAAATTGATTAAAAGGAGAAACTCCGCACTGGAAACGTTACTTTGAATTTTGAAATGATGGTAAAAGATAATTGTTCGGTGTCCAGTGCTGGATGGTGTATGCCTCTTTGATGGTGAACTATCCTCGGCTGGTTAGCTCCGCACAGTTAATTGTAGGAAAAAGCAATTGATGGATGGGGCAGATTGAAGCAGATTCTGAAAATGTTTATTGGTGTTGGGTTTTGAATAGTAGAGTTCATAGGATTTCCAACTTGCTGGTTCATAATCTTTGCCCGGACATGAGTAATGGGTCTGTGGATCCTGGCAGAGGTCAAATCTTTATTTGCTTTTTACACTAGAACTAGAAGAGTCGGTCACTGAGTCATTGGCATTGCACCTCTGCTGTAAAGTTGATAGAAAACACACATACGCACCCTTTATGTATCTGAGAGTTTCGCAGAAGAGGGTAGCTGCAGAATGCGACCAGTCGGAGGATCAAACAAGATCTCCAGATGGGACAGATACGTCCACGTTGTTTGCTGCCGCCAAACGTTTTCGCAATCATTTGGTAAGAAAGTCTGAACTATACACTATACATGGATATGTTATGTATAGAGACGGGCGATGCGTCCGCCGAGGATGATCGGGCATTGGACGCTTCTGACCATGTTCAGGGTCAGTCTCGGGTCATATTTGGATTGATTTTGCAGCGACCCGCCCACCACGGTGGCGGATATTGGGCCGAATCTCGAGCATGTTGGGCCGAATCTCGAGCATGTCATTAAAATAGATGATATGTCATTGTGAGAGAGACGGGGGTGGCAATTGCGCTCGTAGCTTTGAGTAAGCAGCAAAATCTTGTCCAAAAAAAAAAAAAAACAGCAAAACAAAATGAGTCCTGCACGCCACATATTTGGAAAAAGCTCTCTGAGATCACGTGGTGGCCCGACCTGTCGTGTTCAAGCAAAATGAACCGTGTTTGCTTTTGCTTTTGCTTATGCTTTGTTTGAAGCGGGCATGATTCCCGTGATTATTTCTTTCTTCCTTCCTTCCTTCTCTCGTTAACAAATGAAAGAAGGCGCAAGTTCATGATCGTCGGCTTCTCTTTCCCTAAATAAGTAGCACCAAAAAGGTAAAGAGGAAAGAGAAACGTTCCAGTCCAGTCTGTCTAATGCCAGAGATTTGGATTTAGACCATCCATTCTCCTTGATTCTTGATTTTTTGGGGGGAATGTGAGAAATGTAATGACCAAATGAACAGCTGACACACGCACCCCCGATTTTCCAGAAAAGCTGCTTCTCGTTCCTTCCTCCCTCCCCTAACAAGAGAAAAAAAAGGCAAAAAGCTTCGAGCTTTTGATTCTTGATCTCACGAGAGAGAGAGCGAGAGAGAGAGAGAGAGGCAGCGCAGCGATGGAGAGGAGGGAGGAGGAGGAGGACGGGAATGGGAATGGGAATGGGCATGAGCACGAGCATGATATAGAGATAGAGGGGAAGGAGTTGAGCCCCAAGGGAATGCGACAGCCTCTGCTCTTGCACAAGCGCAACACCAGCAGCCGCATCAACCGAACCTCCCAGATTGCCATTGTTGGTGCCAAATTCTGCCCCATTGAGAGCCTCGATTACGAGTGAGTATGCTTCGTCCCTCTCCTTCTCCTTTCTAGGATGGGATTCGCTTTTATGTCTTAAGTGGGTCGTGTCATTTGGGTCTTGCTTCAGATGATGGCAGGTATTGTTATGAACTTTTTCGCTTTCTAATGGTCAGTTCCGTGCACGACGATGGTTCTCGTTCTCACTGTCTAGTTTGACAATAAAATCTTGGCTCTTGGCTCTTGGCTCTTGGACATTACGACACATATCATATCACCTGATGGTTTCCCAACTGTTTGGAAATGAAACGACACGTCGCTCGTGCTCTTCCTAGACTGAGCCAATTCGTGTAAACTGACCTCATTCCGGCAACAGTGATGGTCGGCTTACGAGAAGCTGGGTTTTCCATACAATTAAGCTGCACCGCTAACTAATTTCCTCCCGTCCATTGCATCAGTAGGATTAATCTCTTTCGCTGCTGATTGTCCATGTTTCTGCACGATTTTCCAAGTCTCACTTTTTTATTCTTCTCATAGGATTGTTGAGAATGATCTTTTCAAGCAGGACTGGCGGTCTAGGACGAAGTCTGAGATATTTCAATACGTAGTTCTCAAATGGACTCTGGCCCTTCTTATTGGTCTAGGCACCGGATTGGTCGGGTTTTTCAACAACATTGCTGTTGAGAATATTGCTGGTTTTAAGCTCCTGCTTACCAACAATCTCATGCTTAAAGAAAGGTAAATGGTACTTCACTCCCACATTTGGTCGAAGCTGTGTCCTTTATGAAACCTACTAAAGTCGAGCTTTGTATACTTTTTATTGTTGTTTGAATCGACAACTCAAAATCTCATAAATGGAAAAAATTGCCAAAACCGGTGAGAATTAATGCCAGAACAATTTGCATGACTTGTAGGCGAATCTTTACTCTCTCCAAAGACGTTGTTACTTCCAATTTGCTTGCTCTGTATGTTAGAATGATCTGATTTCCAGTGCAGGTATTTTCAGGCATTTGCTGCATATGCTAGCTGCAACATGGTTTTGGCTGTTGCTGCTGCAGTGCTCTGTGCTTACATTGCCCCTGCAGCAGCTGGTTCTGGCATACCAGAGGTGAAAGCGTACCTCAATGGCATAGATGCTCATTCTATACTGGCTCCTAGTACCCTTTTTGTAAAGGTTAGCAGCAAGTAGCTTCTCTCCCTCTCTCCTCTTCTTCCCCCCCACAAAAGATGCCAGAATGTGTCTCAATATAGAATAGAATGATGATGCCTACTGGGCCGGCCGTTCTGATGTTCTTGCATGTGATGCTTTCATCCTGGAGATATTGGTGCCGCTCTTGGTTCTTATATTAGCTCAAAATTCCTCTCATCACTTACATCCATCGTAAATTAAATATTGATGTTCTTAGGTGATAATGATGCCTGAACGAGCATCTCCTTTTCCATTCTCTGATCCCATATTTTTTAGTAGTTCTGTTTGAATCTTAGACTATTAAGATCTTTTTGTTTGCTAAATTTCATGCCTATTTCCGTGCCTAATTGTTCCAAGATGGCCAAACTTTCTAGAAATGTGCATCTATGGGGTACAATTCAATGAGATGCCTACAGCTGACCGTTTTATGTACTCAGTTTATTGATTTGTAAAATCAAATCGCCCCTTTCAGCGGAATGTCTCATTATCCAGAGAAATCGTGCCTGTCAACAGAATCTCTCATTAGTTTTTTTTAATTTGTCTTCTTTACTGGAAGTAACTTGGGGTATATTTAAAGCACAACTTGATAAGTTTGGTTTAACCCAGAGAAATTCTACTGATTTTGGGATGATACAATAGTCATTCAGGGATCAATGTTGCATTTCTATTAGATCATGAATATGAACCTCCTATGCATATTCTTTTCTCCAACTGCTGAGCTCTCAGATAAGTGCTTTTGTCGTACAAAATTTGCTTCAGGCATGCCTTTTCTCTCCTCTTTTTCTTTGACCTTTTGCTCCAGAGAGAAATTTATGCGATATATCCCAAAACAATCACAGGGACGCTCTTAGTAGCACCATTATTTCCAATATTCTGAACAGAGTTCCACTCAATTCTTCACTTTTCTGTTTTGTTCACAGATCTTTGGCTCGATCTTTGGAGTTGCAGCTGGATTTGTTGTAGGAAAGGAAGGGCCCATGGTGCATACTGGTGCTTGCATTGCCAATTTGCTTGGACAGGGAGGATCTCGCAAGTATCGTTTGACTTGGAGGTGGCTCAGATACTTCAAGAATGATCGGGATAGGCGGGATTTAATAACATGTGGTGCAGCAGCTGGAGTAGCAGCAGCATTCCGAGCTCCTGTGGGTGGGGTCCTCTTTGCACTTGAAGAAGCAGCTTCATGGTATTTGCTTCCACTCTAAGCAATTCTAACTTACATCTTGGGCTGTGCTGTAATGAAGTCACTTTGATCCCCTGTAATTTGGAGTGGTGCATTCTCACCTTCTTTTCGTGCTAACATCCCAAATTGCATGTTCCTGCTGAATATCAACCGGCACAATCACACTCAAGATTTTAAAAACTCTTGGTCACTGGGGCTAGCTTTTTTTCCATTTTGGCTTTTTAGGGTGGGGGTAGGTGTGCATACAGTCGGATTATTTCTTTGGTTGGACTTGAATGAATTGGGTGGACAGGGGCATCGACTTTCGGGTCTTGAATTGAAAATGCACGGGCAACCAGTTCAAGGGTAGTGGTTTGATCCTTTTCATTGAGGCACGCAATAAGCTGTCATGCAGTGCATTGAGTTTTGCCCAATTGCATTAGTTTAGAGAATCCTTTTTGTCCACTGGAGTTGTTATATAACTGACCCAGGACTCCTAATTTTCAATAACTTTGGGGTGATGGAACTGATTCTGCTTACTTTCTCTTTGCTGGGGTAATCTCTTTCCATCCATTAGTGTAAGGTGGTGGTGGATGTAAGGTGGTCTTTTCGAAACTCGATGATGCAAAGTGAAAGTCCCACCAAAACAAAGTATTCTAAATTTATTCCAGCTCCTGATTTTCTGCCGGCATAATTTCGCTCAGCTCTTACGAGTCATCACATTTATTTGCTGTATACAAAGAAAAACTTATGTTGGACTTTCATTTTTCTGGAGAGAGGCCAGGACTTGCAAGTGGTAGCATGATGTCATTGCTCTGATCCAGTTATCTGCATCTACGCTGATTCAAGGTGTATGAAAATGCGGACTCCCTTTGTGGAGCAGGATTGATGAATAAAACTTCATCACTCCTGTTCTTTTTCTTTTTCACAAGTAAACTCAGTGATAGGGTATTGAATAAAACTTCATCACTCTTGTTCTCTTGTTGAGATGCGGAAAATATTATACATCTTCAATTCCCATACTATATCCTCCGGAGTTGGTTCTGATCTTTGAAAAATTTCAGGTGGCGGAGTGCTCTTCTCTGGAGGACATTTTTCACGACAGCAGTTGTAGCTGTGGTGCTTAGAAGCTTCATAGAGTTTTGCAGGAGTGGGAGATGTGGGTTGTTTGGACAGGGGGGTCTTATCATGTTTGATGTTAATTCAGCACCTGCCGCTTACAGCACCCCAGATCTATTGGCAGTTATTTTCCTTGGAGTTATTGGAGGTATTTTTGGGAGCCTTTACAATTATATGGTGGACAAGGTCCTTCGAACATATAGCATCATCAATGAGTAAGCACCATTATCTCAAGTCTTGATAAAAGTAGCAGTGGAGTATGAAGTATTACTGGCATTGCAATTGGTCAAAACACAAGTGCCATTATACCCTTTCTAATGCATGCTGCTCCTTTACGCATATGACTTCTTAGTTCTACTTCTTCCTTCTGTCATCTTTTTTCCCATCTTCCTCCTTCAAATCCTAGATATTGTCAACACTCAATGGCTTGCAAAGGATTATCTTCATCCTGGATATTGATATCTCTGATCTGTTACCAGTGCTTTGCTTTCCTATTATATGGCTGCCTCATCTCTAATATTGATCACCTCTGAGATGCTGCTGATTGTGCTATATTTTATTTAATTGATGTGATTTAAATGGAAACTAATGTTTGAATTGGTATGCAGGAGAGGTCCTTTATTCAAAGTACTGCTTGTTATCTCCATCTCTTTCTTAACCTCATGTTGCTCGTACGGCCTTCCATGGATTCTCCAATGTACACCGTGTCCTGCTCATTCAGAGGAGGAATGCCCTACTATAGGTCGGTCGGGGAGCTATAAGAACTTCCAGTGTCCCCCAAACCACTACAATGACCTTGCTTCCCTGTTCCTAACAACGAATGATGATGCAATTCGGAGCTTATTTAGTTCCAGCAGCGAGAAGGAGTTTCAAATCTCTACCCTTTTAGTCTTCTTTGTTGCCATATATTTCCTTGGAATTGTCACATATGGAATTGCCATTCCCTCCGGGCTCTTCATCCCGGTTATACTTGCTGGGGCCTCGTATGGCCGCCTTGTGGGGACATTTCTCGGCCCTCTCTCTGGGCTTGACGCAGGACTCTTTGCCCTTCTCGGAGCTGCCTCCTTCTTGGGTGGCACAATGAGAATGACAGTTTCTCTCTGTGTCATCCTTCTAGAACTCACCAATAATTTGTTGATGCTACCATTGGTTATGCTAGTTCTCCTTATCTCAAAAACGGTGGCAGATAGTTTCAACAAAGGAGTGTATGACCAAATTGTGGAAATGAAGGGATTGCCATACATGGAAGCACATGCAGAACCATACATGAGGAATCTGGTCGCTAGTGATGCTGTTTCTGGTCCCTTGATTACGTTCTCCGGGGTGGAAAAGGTGGGGAACATACTTTGTGCTTTGAAGATCACCCGGCATAATGGGTTTCCTGTGATTAATGAGCCACCTTTCTCAGAAGCTCCGGAGTTGTGTGGACTTGTTTTGAGGTCCCATCTGCTGGTGTTGCTCAAAGGGAAAAAGTTCACGAAGCAGAGGATAATGACGGGACCAGAAATTGTGAGGAGTTTTAAAGCTCATGAATTTGCAAAGCCAGGATCAGGGAAGGGACTCAAGCTGGAGGATTTGGACATTAAGGATGATGAGATGGAGATGTTTGTTGATATGCATCCTATTACTAATATGTCTCCTTATACAGTGCTCGAGACCACATCACTAGCTAAAGCTGCTGTTCTCTTCAGGGGGCTTGGACTTAGGCATCTGTGCGTTGTGCCAAAGACACCAGGGGTCTCTCTCTCTCTCTCTCTCTCTCTCTCTCTCACGCCCGCGCGCGCGCACACTCGCACACGAACACGCACGCCCGCGCACGCAGGATGCACACATGCCCAAGCTTAGGCATTTTCTTATAATGGTTTTGATTCGAAATTGCATTCAATCTTGACTTTTGCAGAGGCCTCCGATTGTTGGCATTCTGACAAGGCACGACTTCATGCCAGAGCATGTTCTCGGGTTGTACCCCCATCTCCATTCGCACAAGTAAAGCAATGCAAATTAAGCAAAAGGTGAACTGTTGTAGTGACATAGAAACCAACTGTACCACCATCTATGCACAGTGGGAAGGAGAGAGAAGTGGGATGTGAAAGGATGGCCTTGTTTGTGGGTCCAACTGGTATTAGATCTGTAGAAAGAGCAGCTCAGCAACTGATGGATGATCCGGGAGCAACCACCAGTGCCTTGAATGTGTAGATGCGAGTTTGTTCCTTAATCTTTTCCATGAAACCATACTGCTCTTAAGCGTATGATCATCCAAGATTGTGATATCTGCTGGCTGAGTTGCTGCTTAGCGAAGAAGTTGAAATCATCAGGATCGGAATAGCTGCTCTCGCTTTCTGCCGTTGTAGATTTGCGCGACGTTTTTGATGGTGCTTATTAATCATAATAGTAGTAATGATGGTAATTATAATGTGTAGTGACAGAGACTGGGAAAAGAAAGTGATAACGAGATGTGGCCACCCAGACGGATTCCAGAACTCCATAAATTTAACTTAAATTGTTACATTAGTAACTATTTTATTGGCATAGCCTGCGTTCCCGTGTTCTCAGATGTATCACCATTCTTCCTCGTGCTATATGATGTACTCCAATGTGTCGTCCATGGTATTCTTGCTACTTCCCGGAATCATGAAATCTTTCGTATGGATAACCGTTTGATCCAACAAAGGAAGCAGTGTTTGAAATCAGATGGTCCAGAATGACCACTTCATTTCCGTTCTTAAGCCAATCGGAGTGGAGAGACGACCAAGTAATATCACTTTTGACAGGTGGGTGTCGATGGATCTGATTGTGTTGTTTAAAGCAATAAGGAAAGACTCAACCGATCCAAGAATCACGAGCTAAGGTTTGGGGACATAATTCTAGTCTTTTGAAGAAATAAAAGGTTTCGTTCACCAAATAGAGAGATGCAGACATCATTTGGAATTTCAAGAAAGTGATGCTGGCTTCACTTCACCCATGTTTCTACCTTTTGCTGATTTTTCAATTGGGTCTCTCTACCTTTTCTTACAAAAATTGAGAGCATCAAACCTATGTTAGCACTGGCGAGACTGTTAAGCTGTTGTTAAATACGATATTGACTTTAAAGGCATATCGTATAATTAATATTTCTCGAATGTTCACAAACAGCAAAACTTCGAGGGAAAAGGAGGATGATAGAAATGGGAGAGATGAAAGCATATTGGTCATCGCCGACGTGTTCCGTCTTAGAAGGACACTCGAGACAGCATTTATACTTAACGAGAATTTGACAGCACGACCTATCATGTTAGCTTAAGCTGTCTATGTGTCGATGCGGGATGCAGACGGTGGATCGTCCTGAATGGATTTCAGAAAGCTTGGGGTCATAATGGAATAAAATGAAATTTTGAAGAGGTCGGTGAATAAGAGGGGCCACTTCCATCATTACCATTTAGCGGTAGTACGAAATTTGGGATTGCGAAGGAGGATGGTTCTTTGTTTTTTTGGCAACTTTCGGTTTGAATTAGTCTCTCTCTCTCTCTGTCTCGCGAAGCGAAGGCATTAATGTGAATACAAATTTAATTTTTTGGGGGCGTGTCGGGATCTTCTTCCTGCTGCTGCTGCTGCTCCTCCTCCTCCTCCTCCTCGGTTCAAACTCAATTCAATCGTCAAAAGAGAGGACAGGAGACAAATCAACGCGTTTTGAATTTCGAATCAAATTCAAAACCCTAATCTTTTGTACCTTCTTCTCTGATTTCCCTCTACAGTCAATCTCTCTCTCTCTCTCATTGTGTCCGCAAGCCTTGCTATTTCTGTCTCTGTTTTCCGGTCCTCCACAGATTAGATCCCTCCCTCTTCCCTATTCCCTTCATTGGATCGATCGATTCGTCGCTTGGTCGGCTCGTGATTTTCTGTCGAAGATGGAATCGATTGAGGAGTTACTTCAGCTCTCTGATTCCATGCGGCAAGCCTCTGCCCTCCTCGCCGACGAGGATATCGACGATAACTCATCGTCTTCCAACCGACGCGCTACCTCTTTCCTCAATGTCGTCGTTCTTGGCAATGTTGTGAGTACTCCCTCCCCTTTTTCTCCGGTCTCTCTCTCTCTCTCTTCTGGATCTAGAGCAAGATTCCTTTGAAACGATGCGTGCCTTTTGTTCGTGAAAACAAGCCTTGTTTCTTTTGGGTTGGGTTAGCTCCTGGATTGTGGGACTCGCGAATTGGGTTGATTGAGGGCTGTGGCTTCGGACGCCAGTAGGTCTGATAAGCTGATATGGTGCTTCATTTGGATTCAGACTCACTTCATCGTGATTTAACTTTCACCAAACTTAACAAGTCGTGGCCATGACAGATTCCCGGTATAGTCGTTTCATATGAATTTAGCACCATCTTTGTGTCTGTTTTGTTAATCCTGCTACATTGGGGAATTGCTACTTAAAGAGGGCAGTGTGAGCTAGCACTAAGGTTTGATCTTCAAGAATGTATCTACCAGACTTTTATCTGTTATTCCCCCTTATAGGGTCATGTTGCTTAGCCTGGTTTTATTTCAAAGAGATCGAAGATGGGATTGGCGAGCTTTCTATCATGACACTAGTACTACAACTTTGCTAGTTGCCGTCTTATCTCAATGTTCTTTGGTCGTGCCTTCCAAGTCTTGTAAAATGTGGTTGCAATCGCGTAGCTAATGATTTAATTTGCCCTTGGTAGTCAACTTACAAAGTGATTTACATATCCTTAAAGAACACTGTGAGGGCTATCCCACAGTGGATGGAATTTTTACATAGGTTTATGGCAATCTGTACGGTTTTGGTCCTCTTGCTCTAATCTGATGGATATTGACGGTGACAATACCATTTTCTTTGTAAACTAGTGCTACAATTTGTGCTCTGACAGTGAATCTGTGGAAATATGGACTAGAAAACCATGATAAATAGAAATTTCTGGTTGCAGTTATGCCATTTTACGTACAAATTGCTCTCTGGCATATCGATGCTGTTCCATTGGCTTTTTATGTTGTTTTTGGTCATCTCTGCATTTTTGTCAGTGGGTCTGTTGCCATAAATAGTTGGATTGCTTGACAACTTGTACATATTTGCACACTTTTCAGGGTGCTGGAAAATCTGCTGTATTAAATAGTTTAATTGGACATCCAATTTTGGTAAGTTCTTTCATGCCAAGCTCTTGCTTCATGTGTTTTCAGTGTCTCTGCTCTGTTTCGTCTAACTTCATTTTTTGTTGGATAGCCTACTGGTGAAAATGGTGCTACTCGTGCTCCGATAAGTGTTGATTTATCCAGGGATAGTTCTGTAAGCAGCAAGTCCATTGTCTTGCAGATTGACAACAAATCGCAACAAGTTTCCGCAAGTAAATCCCCTTACCAAGCTGCCACTACATCCCTTGGATAGTTGGCTATCTCTAGAGACCTTTTGTTATGCTTGTTTTTTCAATTAATTAATAGCATGCAACACAATCATAATATGGTTTCACTTTTTCGTGGTTTTCTCAATTTTTAATACCTAGGTGCTCTTCGGCATTCATTGCAAGATAGGCTGAGCAAGGGTTCATCAGGAAGGGCTCGTGATGAGATATATTTGAAACTCCGCACTAGCACAGGTACGTTTGTAAATGTCATTTTGCTTTTGAGGGCTATCTTTTTGAGTTTTTCTTCTTGTTGAAGAAATTAAAGGTTAGAAATTTACTCTCGCAAGAACTCTTAAGTTCTTCTGGGGTAATACTGTTTCCTTCTTCTGCCTGTAATCTTTCGAATTCAGGTTTTTGTTTCTTGAGTGTGCTTGACTTCTAGGGTGCGTTAAGAAAGAGCCATTAGCAAAAAAAAACCAAAGGTGATGTGTGTAACATCTACTTGTTCTACTTGAGCCTACTGTTGCAAAGGGCTGGCTGAAGCACTTAGTGAATTGCTGTAGGCTTTACCAATTTTTTGCAAGCTATACTGGAGAAAAAATATCAATCCGTTGCTTATTCTTGCCTAAATTTGGTTGATTCAATGCATTGAAAGAGAGTTATTTCTTAAGTTAAGGGCCTGTTTGAATTGGCTGTTACTTTTTTTTTTTTTGGCTTAATCTAATCTTGCAGGTAATACCACTTTGAATATCTTTAAATCCAAAACTCATGAAACTTTCACAAACAGTACTATTTGAGTGTAACAGACAGTCTTCTAAAGCAGCTGGTTTTATCTGCATTTCGTTATATTTGTGGAAATTAATGTCAGTGATGAGGGTATAAGAACACATGATTCATAGGTCAGCATTGCAAGGCAAGTTGATGATTGTTGGCTATTTCCAGGCGTTAACTGCATGAATTACTGAATCATGAGATGCTGTTGAGTGAAGAAGACTCGCTCAGCTGGCTGTAATTAATAAGTGGTTGATTGGAGCTGGGATGTAGCTCAGTTGGTAGAGCTTTGCTCTTGCAATTGTGTCGTTGCGATTATGGGTTGGATATGTAATTGTCCAGGCAGTAATGATTGTATCTTGTACCTTTTTTTCTTTTTGAACGTGTTGCCATATATATTCATGTTCATTTTCCTTGTGATCCTAATTTTTCTTGTAAAATGACTCCAGCTCCACCATTAAAGTTGATCGACTTACCAGGTCTGGATCAAAGGTTTATGGATGATTCAATGGTGAGTGACTTGAACTTACGTAGTTTACAACTATAATCGAGGCATATTGTTCTTCAATGACATATGGGCTGATGGTGAATTAGTATACTTTATTTAGGAAATGCTCATCCTCTCTTTATCTGATGTCCCTATTTCCTCTTATCCAGATCAGCGAGTATGTTGAGCATAATGATGCAATTCTGCTGGTGATAGTACCTGCTTCTCAAGCATCAGAAATTTCGTCAGCTCAGGCCCTTAAACTTGCAAAAGAATATGATGCTGAAAGTAAAGTAGCTCTCAAGCTTCATTTTGATCATGACATATATGTATACATATATCTTTTATCTCGTGAAAATGATTTCCAGGTGCCTTTTCCCTTTTATTTTGCAGTTTTAGTGTTAAAAACATTTTGCTGTCCTCTTTGTAGGTACTAGAACTGTCGGTGTCATTAGCAAGATTGATCTATCAGCTACAGACTCAAAAGCACTAGCAGCTGTTCAGGCTCTCTTGTTAAATCAGGGACTGCCTAAAACATCCGATATTCCATGGATTGCTTTAATTGGACAGTCTGTTTCGATAGCTTCAGCACAGTCTGGTGCAGGGTCTGAGAGCTCTTTAGAAACTGCCTGGCGTGCTGAGAGCGAAAGTCTGAAATCTATATTAACCGGATCCCCTCAAAGCAAGCTTGGTAGAGTAGCTTTAGTTGATGCTCTTGCAGGCCAGATTCGCAATCGTATGAAGCTCAGAGTTCCAAATCTGCTCTCTGGGTACTTGCTTTATGTCCTTCACTCTTTCTTGCCTTAGTTTTACTATTGTAGCACCAAGATATTCTGTTGTTTCCTTTTTTACCTTTTTTAAATAGAAATTTTAAGTGCTTTGTTATTGGCTTTCATTTTGTATCTTCGCTTACTCCTTTTCTCCTTCCAATTACATGTGCTTTGTGTGTTTGATGTGCGGTCTCTGGAGCCAATTTGTCTTGACCGTACTATACGTATATGCAGTTCTCATTTGACACTCCAACTCCTATGACATCTCACAGGCTTCAGGGAAAATCTCAGCTCGTTCAGGATGAGTTGGTGAGGCTTGGGGAACAAATGGTCAGTAGTGCTGAAGGTACAAGAGCTCTAGCTTTGGAGCTATGTCGTGAGTTTGAAGACAAATTTCTTCTGCATATTACAGGCGGTGAGGTGAGTGTTCGTCTCATCTGGCATTATCATTGTTCGAAATACAAATAGAAGTCATTTGCCACTTGCAACATGTGCAGCTTCTTCTTCTTTTTCAAATGAATAATTGGAGTTTTTGGTGATTTAACTAGGAGAGTGATATTGTGGTATAATTTTATGCCTGATTCCATGTTCGATGTATGGGTCGTGTGCGTATCATTATCCCGTCTTTTAGTCTTTAATATCAGATACAATTTGTATGTGAAGATACAATGAATGCCATTAGATTGCTTTGAAAGAAGAGTATGGGCGAGCCTTCTGAATGGTTGCCACTGAAAAAGAAAAGAAAAAAGATTTGTGCCCTTAGCATCACGCCTGTCATTTTCTATACTTATCCCCGAGGAAGCTATATAAACAGGAAACTTATTGTCGGGTGAGGTCAATTGTCCAACATGAGTAAAGTGGTAGAGCTAGATCCAGATTACCAGAATCTTCTGGATAGAGGTTAGTCGACCATATTGTGCCTGACATTCTGAGATGAGTTACTGCAGCATACGAGAGACATTATTGCCTGGAGTGCTCCCGATTTACTTGACCATATTATGCCTGACATTCTGAGATGAGTAACTGCAACATACGATTGATATTATTGCCTAGAGTGCTCCTGATGTTCTCTGGAGACGCATTTGTTTTTATGCTATTCTGTTTTTGCAGGGCAGTGGTTGGAAGGTTGTGGCAAGTTTTGAGGGTAATTTCCCTAACCGAATCAAGCAGCTTCCTTTGGACAGGCACTTTGACATTAATAATGTCAAGAGGGTATATTTTTCATTTTCACTGTATATGGAGTTTTTTGTCCTTTTTGCACAACATTTATATTGCATTTTTCATGTTATGATGGTTCTGTTACCATGGCAGATTGTATTAGAGGCAGATGGTTATCAACCGTATCTGATATCTCCAGAGAAAGGGCTAAGGTCTCTGATAAAAATTGTCCTAGAAATGGCAAAGGAGCCCGCACGACTCTGTGTCGATGAGGTAAATCATGTGATCTGATGATTTTAGTTTGCTACATGTTCTATTCATCATCCTCTTTGAGCTAATGAGATGGTTCATTCAGGCGTTCCTGCCACTTTTCAGCTAACCATGAAGCAATGTTTTCTTAACTTAGGTCCATCATGTGCTCGTGGATATTGTTTCTGCAGCCGCAAGTGCTACACCAGGTCTTGGAAGATATCCTCCTTTCAAAAGAGAGGTAATATCATGTTGAAGCCATGAATATGCAATTTTTATGTCTGGGAATACATGCTTTTATAGTTAATAACTTAATATGATCTTCTTTAACAGGTTGTGGCAATAGCTAGTGCAGCATTAGATAACTTCAAGAATGAGGCCAAGAAAATGGTGGTTGCCCTTGTTGATATGGAGCGTGCATTCGTTCCTCCCCAACACTTCATCCGATTGGTGCAAAGGCGGTATGCTGGAAACTTCTGTGAATTAAATCACAAAGAACGTAACGATGAATCTTGCTTGATATTTCACACATTCTGGCATGACACTGCTTCTAGCAACTTATATGTGAGGTGTTGAGGTTTTTGTTGACATAATTTGATACAATACACGTGTAATGTAGGTGCTTATGCTTATATCATTTGTACAGCAACATTTGCCCTTTATGTTTCATTCAGGATGTACTAGACAAGTAATAAGACGCAGTTCACTTCAGTTAAAACATATCTCTAGACTGGTGATTTCAGAATACATGGATCAATTTTTCGTATCTTGTTATTTGTACCTTTACCTGCTGGCTTGACCTGATTATGAAGGAATGAGGTAGAAATACAAAGATTAAATGTGCAAAAAAGGTTTTATTTTCTCATCACGTCTATATGGTTCTGCCTCCTCTTGAATCTGAGCAGAATGGAGAGGCAGCGTCGCGAGGAAGAACTCAAAAACCGATCATCCAAAAAAGTCATTGAAGCTGAGCAATCTATGCTAAACAGAGTATGTGTCTTTGCTTTCAAGAAGCAGATTCATTTCCTGTAGTTGTGATTGATTAGTTGTTTCTGCATCATGGAATAGCCTTGTCATACCTTTCCAACTTTCTACAGGCTACAAGTCCTCAAACTGGGGGTCAACAAACTGGAGGTAGCTTAAAATCTATGAAAGATAAGTCTGCTCAGCAAGATAAGGATGTTCCAGAGGAACCAACACTGAAAACTGCTGGGCCAGGAGGGGAGATAACTGCAGGTTTGTTCATAGTTTTCCTTAAACTTTGTGGTATGTGATTTCTGTCAGATGATGACTGACATAGAGTTATGATTGCTGAAGCAACAATCTAAACCTTGATTCCCTTTGCACGAACACCTTTGTTACTTGTGACTGAAGGAAGTATAATTTATGCAAGCTGCCACTTTTAATGAGTGATGTGCATGCGGATACTTGATTTATATGTTTGCTTAATATTGCTGAAGAATTAATCTTCATGTCAAATCCTTGGTAGCTTTTTATTGCTCATTCACTACTTTTCCTTTATATTTTGAACTTGTCATTTGTTATATTTAAATGGCCATCCCGATTGTTCACAGATATTCTTTGACTTAGTCTGTAGGGACATTTGTTTTCATCCTTTTCTCTCCCTATGTCTTACTGGTATGGAATCCTGATTTCTGGCGCTTCTTCAAATTTTTCTTCATTTACTCAAGGAAGGTTGCTTACTGCCCTGTGTGGAAACTGCTATGAAGTGCTGGAGAATTCCCTTCATGTGGGACCATTTTCATTTTAAATTTTGGACATTCATCATCTTAGAGAATTGTTCTTTCGGTGGTTTGCATGGCCAATCCCTCACGAAACCCATATTTCTTTTTTAGGATGCAGACTTAATGATTTGAGCCATCTTTTCTTGTGGGTGTGTCTTGCTCCATGGTATTAAAATTTTAAATAAAGAGGGATTCAACCTAATTTCAAAGATTGTCTACTATGCAGGATTTTTGTCAAAGAAAAGTGCAAAAACAAATGGATGGAGTAGGAGATGGTTTGTACTAAATGAGAAAAGTGGCAAGGCGAGTATTATCATACTTTGTTGAAGTATTTCATTTTAAACATTGACAAAAGTGAAACTTTTCCCAGGCTAGTCAGTCTACCCCCATGCTAGAGCTGCTTTAATTCAGGCAGAGCAATTCCGTTAGAAATATTGGCTTTGGCTTGGATATTCATGGAGTAATATTACTGCTGTTAGTTGTACCTTGTGTTTAAGCTAGAGAGAGTTTTTTGGTTATCTCAGATGAATAACCTTTCTCATCACGAGTTTTGAGTCTTCGAACTTTAGCTATTTGTTGAATAGCCAATCCCATCCATGTTTTCACTAATTAACTAGATGAAAAAGTAACTTGTCAGCAAAAGAAATTGTTTTATGTTCATCTGTTAAGTTTGTCAATGGATGCATTAGCAGGGATATTGGATTTCTGATAAATATATGATGATTGAGATGTAGTTCAAAAAGGTGTTAATTTGTCAGTTGGGTAAAGTAGATGGGGTTTGTTCAGATTTTTCTTTAATTATCATTCATCTATTTTAATTGCATGCCTAATGCATATCTATTGCTTATGCACCTGGGTTGCCGTCATAGAGCAAGTTTTTCCAGGTTAGGATATGGACAAGACAAACGAGAAGTTACAGTGGAGTGTTAAAATTATTTTCAGATAATTTTGCTGCTACTGTTCTCCCTGCAGCAGTATCAACAATATTTGGATGAGGAAAGTGCTGATTTTATATGTTTTACAGCTCGGCTACACCAAAAAGCAAGAAGAAAGACATTTCCGTGGTGTCATCACTTTGGAGGTAAGCACTGTCTATGAGCATATTTGGCTGTCCTCAAGTGTTTCTTTTCATATTTTGTGCATCAGTTTTTTGTTTTCTTAGGACTGCATTATTTTCAACCCTGGTATTATATTAGTTGTCGTGAGATATTTAGAGCGAGTTATGACATTTTTTTAGCTTTCATCTACATTTAGCGAATAGAATTGCAGCACCTAGATGGTCTTGCTTATTGATGAAAGACATGTCATTAGTATATCTGTGAAATGGCCAAGAAACGAATTCCTCTTTTATTAGTATATGGAATCTGAAAGAAACTCTCCTAGGTATTCTTGTAATACCACATTGGCATCCTCCACACTTCCGCGAGAAGAAGACTATAACCTCTTGGATAACGTTTCAGACTCTGCACTGTGTTTGACATTATTCTTGAAAAGTTTGGTCTTTCAATTGTATTCCATTTTGCATTTTTTTTCTGCAGCGGAGTGATGCACTTTTGCTTTGCTTGCTAGTTTCTCACTCAAAGCTCTTGGTTTGAATCTAACAACCTGAGAATTTTCCTTTTGTGGGTTCAACTTTTCGGGTTGCAATTTATTTCGATACCATTATCACATGTTTTAGGATTGGGATAGTGGGAAGCCAGAAACTGGGGGCCATCCAACTTAAGATGATTTCTGTTCTGAGGGGTAATTATTTGTTATCATTCTTTTACTGGGTGCTCTTTAATTAATGTCAACCGAAATTTATGTTCCATGGCATACTCTATGCTTCATCTTGGGATTTGTTAAGTCCTTATTGATCAACTCAATTGGACAAGCTATTACTGAAATCTTGCAGTCTCATGTTGGATATGTGTTTCTCCCAGTACTTTTGGTCTTATCCTTGTGGACAAGTGACCTTCTCTCTTGTGTGTGTGTGTAATTTTTTTTTGGACGCTTATCTGACTGCTTGATGAAATTTTCAGGAATGTAACATAGAAGAAATTTCTGATGAAGATGAACCACCACGGAAAAGTTCCAAGGACAAAAAGGCAAATGGACCTGAAAAAGGGCCGAGTCTTGTTTTCAAGATAACTAGCAAGGTTCCGTACAAGACAGTTTTAAAAGGTGCTGATTTAGTCTATCATTTATAACTTCCCACTGCCAATGGTCAGTTACTAAAATGTGTCTGAAAATAAATGTTGCAGCCCACAGTGCTGTGGTTTTGAAGGCCGAAAACGTGGCAGATAAAATTGAGTGGTTAAACAAGATAAGAAATGTTGCTCAGCCTTCCACGGGAGGTCAAGTAAAGGGCGAATCCAGTCTTCCTATACGACAGAGCCTTTCAGATGGTTCTCTGGTGAGTATGATGCGACAAACACACGAGGGTAGGGGACCTGCAGATCTGAAAGTCTTGCTGGAATTTTCTATTTTGTAGGATACAATGGCGGCTAGAAGACCTGCAGATCCAGAAGAAGAACTCCGATGGATGTCTCAAGAAGTACGTGGTTACATTGAGGCTGTTCTTAACAGTCTCGCTGCCAATGTTCCAAAGGTAAGTCTTTTTGGCTTGATGAGCATTGCTCTTGTACTTCGTACTCATTGCTAGTCTGGCTTTAATTTAACCATCTTTGTGGCTGAGCAGGCTGTTGTTCTGTGCCAAGTTGAAAAGGCCAAGGAAGATATGCTTAATCAGTTATACAGTTCAATCAGGTTAGTTTCATCCATTATGGAAATTATGCTTTCTGTTGGAGAATGTGCTTGTCGTGATTCGTTGCATAATTTCTACTAGCACAACTGGCTAAGATCTTCTTAAGCTTGTACTATTTGTGCGAATTATATTGTGTTTTTTTGTCATTCCCCTAAACAGGTTAATGTTGGTAGACATAGGTGTAGTCTAATATTTGTTTCTCTCCTTCAAGCTAGGATTTGCAACTACAGTCTCCTATCTTATGTTAGATGTTGTCAACTCAACTACAAAGGTTAGGAGATTTTTACAAGTTGATTGGCAAATCTAACAAGCTGAGCCTCTTCTGCAACAAATTTTCTCTAGCTATGTGGGAGTCAGCCCAGATGTGTATACCCTCTTGAAGAACCAAATCTGAGGCCACAACAACTTGCTTAACACATGCGGGATTTATTGGTCCATACTCAGGAATGTATAAAGTCAACATCATCCATCCTGGTTGACCTAAAAAAAATAATACCTCCGCGTCATGTAACAAAGCATCTGGCTTGTGCCATGATCATTAAATGATTCTGACCCGTAAATATAAAGTCGAAGGTGGAGGATGGTCCATACACTTAAGTCAAAATATAGCAATGTGGAATTAACCCATTTGATACATGTAAACTGCAAAAATAACAGCATGACGTACGGGAAATCAGATTAACAAAAACCATTTAGCAAAAAGATTAAGAAAACCACATTCAGAATTTAGTACTAGTAGGAGCATGGAAGTAAATAAACTCGCTTTGATTTCATCTCGAAATTATGACTCCACTAACAACCCATTTACGAGCTTAAGCTGGTCTAGAGGCGTCGTTTGGTGATATATGACATCAAATGCCATTGTTCAAAATTTCTGGTCTGCTCTTTTAATTTTAGAATAGTATTGCCATGTGATAGAAACCAATAACCATTAGGTTGCCTCTGAGTACAGTCACAATATTTTCTGGTGCAACTGCTGAGAGCCTTAGGCATACTGCTCTCAAGTGCGAATTTTGCAGTCTCAGTTGTGCTTAGCAGGAAGACCCTACAGAAAATCTCCTTTGCTTATTATATGTCACTGAACAATGGCAGCCTAAATGTTCCATCACGCATCACTTTGCAGTTCCCAAAGCACAGCAAGAATTGAAGAACTCCTTCAAGAAGACCAGAATGTAAAACGCAAGCGGGAACGGTATCAGAAACAGTCTTCTCTTCTCTCAAAACTGACAAGACAACTTAGTATTCATGACAATCGAGCATCTGCCGCCTCCAGCTGGGCCAATGATGGCAACAGTTCAGGTACCGTTTACAGACTCTCGAGTGCAACCACTGAATGAGGCAGTTATCATGCATGTTGCAATGAAAATTGAAGAATGTATCTTCTACTTTTTCTCAACAAGCAAGTCTATGGTCTTCGGAGACATTAATTTTGTTTCTTACACCTATCACATCCTTCTTGACACCCAACATCTTCAGATGATACTAACAAAGTCCACAATTTGCTGCCCACAAAACTTTGCCTGGTGTTTGATGTTGTGGAGTTAATTGGATCTGACTTGGTTGACATTAGTTATCAGGAGAAATTCAAGTATTGAGTTCTTTTCATTGAGATGCTAAGTATGCTGTCCGGACCAACTAAATCTGGATGCTCTTTGTTGTATGTTGTTGTAAGTAGGCAGGTCCTTTAGATCGTCATCTTGGATCGTGTTTTACTAAAAATGATTCATAAATACCACTGCTCAGTGGGGCATGCGTGTCAACTTTCCCAATGTGAAATAAAAAAAACTCGGATGTCTTGTGGGGTTTGCTTTGTGCATTGATGTGTAAGTGATATCTCCTCACAAACGAACAGAGTCTCAGTTTTTGGGTGAATAGTTGAAAAAGAGTCTTGTTGCGCAGAAAGCAGCCCAAGAACCAATGGAACTGTGTCAGGCGACGACTGGAGGTCTGCATTTGATGCTGCAGCCAATGGTCCTACTGATTCAAGATTAGGTTTGAGCCATAGTAGGCGTTATAGTGATCCTGTGCAAAATGGTGATGCCAACTCCACATCCAATCCCGGTGGCCGGCGTACACCTAATCGGCTGCCACCTGCTCCACCACAGACTGGTTCAGCTTACAGATACTAGTTGGAGCTTAGTGTTGGTCGTATTACAGATCCCGGTTTGCCTGGTACTTTTAGCATGACATGTTCTAGCATTTGTTCGAGATCCCATGATGTTATATAGATCGATAGAAGTGGGTAAATATGGCATTGATGTATTGTTTGTCCTTCCATTAGCATTTATATTATTTCCAGTGGTGCTATCACTAATTCACCAAATTTTGCTGTCTGTACTTTTGTTGTATCATTCTTCTTTTTCAGTTTTTGTAACTGGTTTATCTGCCAAGGAGCTGCATTTTCCGGAGATGGACAGATCACACGGCCAAGTTGTGTAATAATATTTATCCTCTCTCCCCTCTCCGTGGAGAGGGACCAAGCGTGGATTATTTCTTGTCTGATGCGCTCTGAAATGGGATTTTCCCGCCACACTACCTTAAGAGGTAATCTCGCCTCTTGGGTTGTTACAATGTCATTGGCACTACCAGCAAGAGCAGATCTGGGCCATGAAGATACTAAGCAATTAAACGAGAAAACTTCGCTATTCTCCAAATGTATTGTGTATAGTCATATATTTTGAAGATTAAGTTTCATATAAGCAATTCTAGACGACTGGCATTACAGGATGAGATATCAAGATTGGGAATTTAGAACCGACTCCAATTCAATAGTTGAAAGAAAGCGGATGAATCCTGAGTTAGGTGTCTAAAGTTGTCGATTAAAATCATTACCTCACACGGTAAGGGATGCACCGTTGTCTGCCCCTTGTGAGATTCAGTATCATAGTAGCAGTCTTCACAGCCCTGGAATTCGTGAAATACCACCGTTGCCTTATAGTCTCGAAAAGTAAAGCACATCATGAGACGCAGAAAATTAAAACAGACATCTACATGCCAATACTTAAATTACTTTTGGTTTGCTTAAATTACTCATGATTAACTGGTGAAGTGTCACAAATCAAGCGGGCAGTACAATGGCCCACGAAAAGAGAAGGGGAGAAAAAAGAGTTAGAGGAAAGTCGTCGTTTTTTGCAGAGATGAAATAAAGCCACAGAAGATGAAAAGTCAAATTCAAAAATAAAATTTGGTCGCACGTACCATGCATCGGGTGCCTGATATGGGGAAGCAGAATCGCCAAAGCAGGAAGCCAGCATATCAGTGTTTACCACGCAGGGATTAAGCGCCACCACCGCCATCCCCTGTGGCAACTCCTTTGCAACCGACTTGGTCATACCCTCAACTGCCCATTTCGATGCACAATATGGGGCAACCTTGCAATTCAAAAGATCAAAGCAATATCAAGGGCGATGAATCGATGCATGCGCAGAAGATGGTCAGAAGAGGATGAGGTTGGATGGGAATACAGAAAGGAGCATCTCCTAGAAACGCACCAGAGCAGCGCCGGACCTGCCCCAGCCGGAAGACGTGTTGACGATGATGCCACGCTTTCGCTGAATCATGGGTGGGAGAAAGTGACGCAGCATGTTGGCGATGCCTTTGACATTGGTGTCGATGACAGCGTCGAACTCATCCACCGAGACCTCCCAAATCTTGTTGTTCTTGTTGATTGTCCCGGCATTGTTGACTATGACGTCCGGAACGCCCCTTTTCTCCATGACCACGCGCGCGAGCTCCTCGACGCTGCCATTTGATCTCTGCCAAAGGAAGAAGGGTGGAGTCGAAATGGCATCCCGAACACCCAAACCTAGTCAGTCTCTGTGACTGGGAAAAGGGAAAACTACGGGAATGGAGAAGCAAATACTAATGACGTCGACGTTGAGGAGGATGTGAGGGGAGTCGGCGGCGTCGGAGGAAGAGAGGAGGGAGTGGAGGGAGTCGAGCTTGTCTTGGGAGCGGGAGCAGCCAATGACGGAGCGGCCGCCCTTGGCGAGCTCGAGGGCGAGGGCCTTGCCGAGGCCTTTGGTCACTCCCGTAATCAGCACGGTCCTCCGTTCAGTGCCGCCGCCGCCGCCTCGGCTGTTCATCATGTTCCAAGGCCTCGTCGTCATCACTTAGGCTTCCTTTGACTCAATCTTAGCGCTTCTAATTACTATTTGGATTTTGAGCATGATGAGAGAGAGGGCACTTTACTTATGCATGAGCCTATTGATTTAGGACCCTAGATCATCTCGTAGATTGCCCTTTTATGTAATGGTGAGGATTCAATCTCTTTACCTTCCCTTTATACCGTGGATGGAATATTCTAGAGTGCTCATGAAAACTCCGGGTGTGTTTGTTTCACGGAAAATCAAGGATATAAAAAATATTTTCTAAAAAATAAACGCTTATATGACTCATAAAAATGAATGAATGCAAAATATTTACATTACCGTGAAAATATAATGTCATTGGCACTACCAGCAAGAGCAGATCTGGGCCATGAAGATACTAAGCAATTAAAGGAGAAAACTTCGCTATTCTCCAAATGTATTGTGTATAGTCATATATTCTGAAGATTAAGTTTCATATAAGCAATTCTAGACGACTGGCATTACAGGATGAGATATCAAGATTGGGAATTTAGAACCGACTCCAATTCAATCGTTGAAAGAAAGAGGGTGAATCCTGAGTTAGGTCTCCAAAGTTGTGGATTGCAAATCATTCCCTCACACGGCAAGGGATGCACCGTTGTCTGCCCCTGTGAGATTCAGTATCATAGCAGCAGCCTTCACAGCCCTGGAATCCGTGAAATACCACCGTTGCCTTATAGCCTCGAAAAGTAAAGCACATCATGAGACGCAGAAAATTAAAACAGACATTTACATGCCAATGCTTAAATTACTTTTGGTCTGCATAAATTACTCATGATTAACTGGTGAAGTGTCACAAATGAAGCGGGCTCAATGGCCCACGAAAAGAGAAGGGGAGAAAAAAGAGTTGAGGAAAGTCGTCGTTATTTGCAGAGATGAAATAAAGTCACAAAAGATGAAAAGTCAAATTCAAAAATAAAATTTGGTCGCACGTACCATGCATAGGGTGCCTGATATGGGGAAGCGGAATCGCCAAAGCAGGAAGCCAGCATATCAGTGTTTATCACGCCGGGATTAAGAGCCACCACCGCCACCCCCTGTGGCAACTCCTTTGCAACCGACTTGGTCATACCCTCAATTGCCCATTTCGATGCACCATACGGGGCAACCTTGCAATTCAAAAGATCAAAGCAATATCAAGGGCGATGAATCGATGCATGCGCAGAAGATGGTCAGAAGAGGATGAGGTTGGATGGGAATACAGAAAGGAGCATCTCCTAGAAACGCACCAGAGCAGCGCCTGAACTGCCCCAGCCGGAAGACGTGTTGACGACAATGCCACGCTTTCGCTGAATCATGGGTGGGAAAAAGTGACGCAGCATGTTGGCGATGCCTTTGACATTGGTGTCGATGATTGCGTCGAACTCATCCACCGGGACCTCCCAAATCTAGTTGTTCTTGTTGATTGTCACGGCATTGTTGACTATGACGTCCGGAAAGCCCCTTTTCTCCATGACCACGCGCGCGAGCTCCTCGACGCTGCCATTTGATCTCTGCCAAAGGAAGAAGGGTAGAGTCGAAATGGCATCCCGATCACCAAAACCTAGTCAGTCTCTGTGACTGCGAAAAGGGAAAACTACGGGAAAGGAGAAGCAAATACTAACGACGTCGACGTTGAGGAGGATGTGAGGGGAGTCGGCGGCGTCGGAGGAAGAGAGGAGGGAGTCGAGCTTGTCTTGGGAGCGGGAGCAGCCGATGACGGAGCGGCCGCCCTTGGCGAGCTCGAGAGCGAGGGCCTTGCCGAGGCCTTTGGTCACTCCCGTAATCAGCACGGTCCTCCGTCCATGGCCGCCGCCACCGCCTCCGCTGTTCATCATGTTCCAAGGCCTCGTCGTCATCACTTAGGCTTCCTTTGACTCAATCTTAGCGATTCTAATTACTATTTGGATTTTGAGGATGATGAGAGAGAGGGCACTTTACTTATGCATGAGCCTATTGATTTAGGACCATAGATCATCTCGTAGATTGCCCTTTTATGTAATGGTGAGGATTCAATCTCTTTACCTTCCCTTTATACCGTGGATGGAATATTCTAGAGTGCTCATGAAAACTCCGGGTGTGTTTGTTTCACGGAAAATCAAGGATATAAAAAATATTTTCCAAAAAATAAACGCTTATATGACTCATAAAAATGAATGAATGCAAAATATTTACATTACCGTGAAAATATAATGTCATTGGCACTACCAGCAAGAGCAGATCTGGGCCATGAAGATACTAAGCAATTAAAGGAGAAAACTTCGCTATTCTCCAAATGTATTGTGTATAGTCATATATTCAGAAGATTAAGTTTCATATAAGCAATTCTAGACGACTGGCATTACAGGATGAGATATCAAGATTGGGAATTTAGAACCGACTCCAATTCAATCGTTGAAAGAAAGGGGGTGAATCATGAGTTAGGTCTCCAAAGTTGTCGATTGCAAATCATTCCCTCACACGGTAAGGGATGCACCGTTGTCTGCCCCTGTGAGATTCAGTGTCATAGCAGCAGCCTTCACAGCCCTGGAATCCGTGAAATACCACCGTTGCCTTACAGCCTCGAAAAGTAGAGCACATCATGAGACGCAGAAAATTAAAACAGACATCTACATGCCAATGCTTAAATTACTTTTGGTCCGCTTAAATTACTCATGATTAACTGGTGAAGTGTCACAAATCAGTCGGGTAGTAAAATGGCCCACGAAAAGAGAAGGGGAGAAAAAAGAGTTGAGGAAAGTCGTCGTTTTTTGCAGAGATGAAATAAAGTCGCAGAAGATGAAAAGTCAAATTCAAAAATAAAATTTGGTCGCACGTACCATGCATCGGGTGCCTGATATAGGGAAGCGGAATCGCCAAAGCAGGAAGCCAGCATATCAGTGTTTATCACGCCGGGATTAAGCGCCACCACCGCCATCCCCTGTGGCAACTCCTTTGCAACCGACTTGGTCATAGCCTCAATTGCCCATTTCGATGCACCATACGGGGCAACCTTGCAATTCAAAAGATCAAAGCAATATCAAGGGCGATGAATTGATGCATGCGCAGAAGATGGTCAGAAGAGGATGAGGTTGGATGGGAATACAGAAAGGAGCATCTCCTAGAAACGCACCAGAGCAGCGCCGGAACTGCCCCAGCCGGAAGACGTGTTGACGACAATGCCACGCTTTCGCTGAATCATGGGTGGGAAAAAGTGACGCAGCATGTTGGCGATGCCTTTGACATTGGTGTCGATGACTGCGTGGAACTCATCCACCGGGACCTCCCAAATCTTGTTGTTCTCATAGATTGTCCCGGCATTGTAGACTATGACGTTCGGAACGCCCCTTTTCTCCATGACCACGCGCGCGAGGTCCTCGACGCTGCCATTTGATCTCTGCCAAAGGAAGAAGGGTGGAGTCGAAATGGCATCCCGAACACCAAAACCTAGTGAGTCTCTGTGACTGCGAAAAGGGAAAACTACGGGAATGGAGAAGCAAATACTAACGACGTCGACGTTGAGGAGGATGTGAGGGGAGTCGGCGGCGTCGGAGGAAGAGAGGAGGGAGTGGAGGGAGTCGAGCTTGTCTTGGGAGCGGGAGCAGCCAATGACGGAGCGGCCGCCCTTGGCGAGCTCGAGGGCGAGGGCCTTGCCGAGGCCTTTGGTCACTCCCGTAATCAGCACGGTCCTCCGTTCAGTGCCGCCGCCGCCGCCTCGGCTGTTCATCATGTTCCAAGGCCTCGTCGTCATCACTTAGGCTTCCTTTGACTCAATCTTAGCGCTTCTAATTACTATTTGGATTTTGAGCATGATGAGAGAGAGGGCACTTTACTTATGCATGAGCCTATTGATTTAGGACCCTAGATCATCTCGTAGATTGCCCTTTTATGTAATGGTGAGGATTCAATCTCTTTACCTTCCCTTTATACCGTGGATGGAATATTCTAGAGTGCTCATGAAAACTCCGGGTGTGTTTGTTTCACGGAAAATCAAGGATTTAAAAAATATTTTCTAAAAAATAAACGCTTATATGACTCATAAAAATGAATGAATGCAAAATATTTACATTACCGTGAAAATATAATGTCATTGGCACTACCAGCAAGAGCAGATCTGGGCCATGAAGATACTAAGCAATTAAAGGAGAAAACTTCGCTATTCTCCAAATGTATTGTGTATAGTCATATATTCTGAAGATTAAGTTTCATATAAGCAATTCTAGACGACTAGCATTACAGGATGAGATATCAAGATTGGGAATTTAGAACCGACTCCAATTCAATCGTTGAAAGAAAGGGGGTGAATCCTGAGTTAGGTCTCCAAAGTTGTGGATTGCAAATCATTCCCTCACACGGTAAGGGATGCACCGTTGTCTGCCCCTGTGAGATTCAGTATCATAGCAGCAGCCTTCACAGCCCTGAAATCCGTGAAATACCACCGTTGCTTTATAGCCTCGAAAAGTAAAGCACATCATGAGATGCAGAAAATTAAAATAGACATCTACATGCCAATGCTTAAATTACTTTTGGTCTGCTTAAATTACTCATGATTAACTGGTGAAGTGTCACAAATCAAGCAGGCATTAAAATGGCCCACGAAAAGAGAAGGGGAGAAAAAAGAGTTGAGGAAAGTCGTCGTTTTTTGCAGAGATGAAATAAAGCCACAGAAGATGAAAAGTCAAATTCAAAAATAAAATTTGGTCGCACGTACCATGCATCGGGTGCCTGTTATGGGGAAGCAGAATCGCCAAAGCAGGAAGCCAGCATATCAGTGTTTATCAGGCCGGGATTAAGCGTCACCATCGCCATCCCCTGTTGCAACTCCTTTGCAACCGACTTGGTCATACCCTCAACTGCCCATTTCGATGCACAATATGGGGCAACCTTGCAATTCAAAAGATCAAAGCAATATCAAGGGCGATGAATCGATGCATGCGCAGAAGATGGTCAGAAGAGGATGAGGTTGGATGGGAATACAGAAAGGAGCATCTCCTAGAAACGCACCAGAGCAGCGCCGGACCTGCCCCAGCCGGAAGACGTGTTGACGATGATGCCACGCTTTCGCTGAATCATGGGTGGGAGAAAGTGACGCAGCATGTTGGCGATGCCTTTGACATTGGTGTCGATGACAGCGTCGAACTCATCCACCGAGACGTCCCAAATCTTGTTGTTCTTGTTGATTGTCCCGGCATTGTTGACTATGACGTCCGGAACGCCCCTTTTCTCCATGACCACGCGCGCGAGCTCCTCGACGCTGCCATTTGATCTCTGCCAAAGGAAGAAGGGTGGAGTCGAAATGGCATCCCGAACACCCAAACCTAGTCAGTCTCTGTGACTGGGAAAAGGGAAAACTACGGGAATGGAGAAGCAAATACTAATGACGTCGACGTTGAGGAGGAGGTGAGGGGAGTCGGCGGCGTCGGAGGAAGAGAGGAGGGAGTGGAGGGAGTCGAGCTTGTCTTGGGAGCGGGAGATGCCGATGACGGAGTGGCCGCCCTTGGCGAGCTTGAGGGCGAGGGCCTTGCCGAGGCCTTTGGTCACTCCCGTAATCAGCACGGTCCTCCGTCCAGTGCCGCCGCCGCCCCGGCCGTTCATCATGTTCGAAGGCCTCGTCGTCATCACTTAGGCTTCCTTTGACTCAATCTTAGCGCTTCTAATTACTATTTGGATTTTGAGCATGATGAGAGAGAGGGCACTTTACTTATGCATGAGCCTATTGATTTAGGACCCTAGATCATCTCGTAGATTGCCCTTTTATGTAATGGTGAGGATTCAATCTCTTTACCTTCCCTTTATACCGTGGATGGAATATTCTAGAGTGCTCATGAAAACTCCGGGTGTGTTTGTTTCACGAAAAATCAAGGATTTAAAAAATATTTTCCAAAAAATAAACGCTTATATGACTCATAAAAATGAATGAATGCAAAATATTTTCATTACCGTGAAAATATAATGTCATTGGCACTACCAGCAAGAGCAGATCTGGGCCATGAAGATACTAAGCAATTAAATGAGAAAACTTCGCTATTCTCCAAATTTATTGTGTATAGTCATATATTCTGAAGATTAAGTTTGATATAAGCAATTCTAGACGACTGGCATTACAGGATGAGATATCAAGATTGGGAATTTAGAAGCGACTCCAATTCAATCGTTGAAAGAAAGGGGGTGAATCCTGAGTTAGGTCTCCAAAGTTGTCGATTGCAAATCATTCCCTCACACGGTAAGGGATGCACCGTTGTCTGCCCCTGTGAGATTCAGTGTCATAGCAGCAGCCTTCACAGCCCTGGAATCCGTGAAATACCACCGTTGCCTTATAGCCTCGAAAAGTAAAGCACATCATGAGACGCAGAAAATTAAAACAGACATCTACATGCCAATGCTTAAATTACTTTTGGTCCGCTTAAATTACTCATGATTAACTGGTGAAGTGTCACAAATGAAGCGGGCGGTAAAATGGCCCACGAAAAGAGAAGGGGAGAAAAAAGAGTTGAGGAAAGTCGTCGTTATTTGCAGAGATGAAATAAAGCCACAGAAGATGAAAAGTCAAATTCAAAAATAAAATTTGGTCGCACGTACCATGCATCGGGTGCCTGATATGGGGAAGCGGAATCGCCAAAGCAGGAAGCCAGCATATTAGTGTTTATCACGCCGGGATTAAGCGCTATCACCGCCATCCCCTGTGGCAACTCCTTTGCAACCGACTTGGTCATACCCTCAACAGCCCATTTTGATGCACAATATGGGGCAACCTTGCAATTCAAAAGATCAAAGATATATCAAGGGCGATGAATCGATGCATGCGCAGAAGATGGTCAGAAGAGGATGAGGTTGGATGGGAATACAGAAAGGAGCATCTCCTAGAAACGCACCAGAGCAGCGCCAAACCTGCCCCAGCCGGAAGACGTGTTGACGATGATGCCACGCTTTCGCTAAATCATGGGTGGGAGAAAGTGACGCAACATGTTGGCGATGCCTTTGACATTAGTGTCGATGACTGCGTCGAACTCATCCACCGGGACCTCCCAAATCTTGTTTTTCTTGTTGATTGTCCCGGCATTGTTAACTATGATGTCTAGAACGCCCCCTTTCTCCATGACCACGCGCGCGAGCTCCTTGACGCTGCCATTTGATCTCTGCCAAAGGAAGAAGGGTGGAGTCGAAATGGCATCCCGAACACCCAAACCTAGTCAGTCTCTATGTCTGGGAAAAGGAGAAGCAAATACTAACGACGTCGACGTTGAGGAGGAGGTGAGGGGAGTCGGCGGCGTCGGAGGAAGAGTGGAGGGAGTCGAGCTTGTCTTGGGAGCGGGAGCAGCCGATGACGGAGTGGCCGCCCTTGGCGAGCTCGAGGGCGAGGGCCTTGCCGAGGCCTTTGGTCACTCCCGTAATCAGCACGGTCCTCCGTCCAGTGCCGCCGCCGCCCCAGCTGTTCATCATGTTCCAAGGCCTCGTTGTCATCACTTAGGCTTCATTTGACCCAGTCTTAGCTCTTCTAATTACTATTTGGATTTTGAGGATGATGAGAGAGACGGCACTTTACTTATGCATGAGCCTATTGATTTAGGACCCTAGATCATCTCGTAGATTTCCCTTTTATCTAATGGTGAGGATTCAATCTCTTTACCTTCCCTTTATACCGTGGATGGAATATTCTAGAGTGCTCATGAAAATTCCGGGTGTGTTTGTTTCACGAAAAATGAAAGATTTGAAAAATATTTTTCAAAAAATAAACGCTTATATCACTCATAAAAATGAATGAATGCACAATATTTTCATTACCATGAAAATAGTTAGGCATAAAGTGTTATTGATAATGAAAATATTTTCCGTTGACTAATTTTTCTAAAAGATACAAGGGTTTATTTTTTGGAAAATATTTTCCAAATCATTGATTTTCTGTGAAACAGACACACCCTAAATTACAAATGTTAATCTTGTCCTAATTTAACTATAAAGATCCAATTTCCCTTCCTTTCACCTACCCATTAATCCAACATCTAAAGTGCTCGTGGTAAATCTCCTTTGATCTAATGGTGGGAATTTAATTTCCATACCTACCATATACCCACATTAACAGTAAATTGTAGATTACTAATAGAACATTAATAATCACAAGAAAAATCATTTTATTTGAGCTTTATCACAGGAAAGCTTCCCTCACTTGTTTTCCAACAATGAGAAACCGAAGAATGACTTAGGATGATCCAATACATTCTATCTCACAATCTCACAGGTGCATTTCGTTCAGCATTCTCAAAACCCTTTGGGGCGCTATAGTCCCTTGGCCAATTGCAAATCACATTTGTTAAAACAAAATTGTGAGCTTTGAGAGGGAATATTTTCGGAATGCAATTGCCCTGGTTTACTGAAAATGTCAAAAAATCCCATTTTACCCTCATTTATCAATCGTAATTTCATTCTTATCCCTTTTGAACAACACCCTAAATCGTCACTTCTCTCACTACTTCTCTCCCCATAGATCATTTCTGCCCTCTCTACGCTCAAGACCCGCTCGCCTCTGAGCTCTCTTGCCTCCAAGCTCGCTTCCCTCACTCCGTGCTCGCCTCTCTTACCTAGTAAAATTTGTTTATTTTTGTCGAGCATGAAGGTTTTTTGTAGAAATTTGCGTTGGTAATTGCGGATCTTGTTGATCTTTGAGCTGCATTGGCAATCTTTGTTTGTGATTTCGCGATATCACTTTGATTCGTGGTTTTTACGCCATTTGTGGTAGATCTGATGTATATACCATGTGAGACTAGTTCAATTACGCGAATGTGAGAAACCTTGAGTATGGAATGTGGAATATAAGCTTTTTACTTGAGTTCTTTGACTCTAGCCATCCCATTCTTCACTCTCCATGATTTAACATGTTTTCTGATTGTGTGTGCTATGCGAGTCTGTGCTATTGCTGAGAGATCTCTCTTATTTTTGTGTGCCCCTCAAACTTATTCATGATCATATTAGCAGAAGATAGCAAGTTCATCAAAGGAAAAGGCATATTGGACCGCTAAAGATGTAGAAATATGTTGTAATTTGTGCGTTGAGCAAATCGAAAAAGACAATCATCCTGTACCCAAGAAAAATGGATGAATAGAGAGTCATAATTAATAAGTTTGAGGAGTGGAGGGGCAAAAGGTACGATAAAAATCAAATGAAAAGTAAGTCAGATAATCTTAACGACGAATGGAAACGATGGAGGGCATTGATTTATAGTGAAACAGATTATGATAGGATCCAAAAAAGAAAACCATTGATGCGAGTAATGAGTGGTGTGAGAGTAAAATTAAGGTTTTTATCACCACTTCTTTTACTTTTCGGTTAAGTTAATCTTTAATGATACAACTTACTCAATGCTCAATTAAAACAAGCCAATCATAAGCTTAAGGTTCTTAGGACGAAAGGCATACCTCATGATATTGGAGTGTTGTTAGATAGAATGTTTCTTTATATTTCGGGACATGATATAGGTAAGAGGTCAGCACAAGAGTGCTTTTCGGTGCTCAATGCTCTAGGGGGTGCTTTAGCTTAGCTCTAGATAAAGTATATGATATGGGAAAATATTTGATCTAGCCGAAGATCGGCAATATAGGGTTGTTCCAGAGAAGGTCAAGAAAGATTTTATTCATATTTTAAGGTAAGTTACGATTGTACTGTCACGCCCCAATTCTACTACATGAACAAAGGCAATGACCCGACCGTCCTTTCTCAAAAGGACGCCTCAACATAGCCAAAAACTCAATCTATATAAAAAATGTACATCCATATATTTACTTAATAAAAAGGGTCATTTAGTTACAATACTAGAGCTTTCTATAACCATAAAAAAGATAGGTACACATATCCAACAAAAAGAGCAATCTCAAAAGCTCAACACTACTATATACATTTCATACCAAAAATCTCACTACCCAAAAATCCTCGTGCTAATACTACGCTCACGTCCTACTTGCGGCACGTGGAACTTGAAAAATAATTGAGATGAAAGGAGTGACTTAACAAAGCTCAGTGGGTAATACATTTCCTCTAAGCGGATCGAACAATTACTATGCACATTTACAATACACAACTCATTTATACCAAACCAAGAATATAACAAACCATTAAGACCAAAACGAGTTCTATATTACTTCAACATATTAGATTCATAGCAAAAGTACTCATTTTAGTCAATAATATCGAAACAAATATCAATGGTCCAACTCATTGATCAATCTCATAAAAAACACACGTCAATAGTCCATTCTAAAGCTCAAGAATCTAACCATAGTCACGCATAACACCCCGTGAAAAAAAGGCGACCAAGATTCTTCCCTTGGCAAGGTCTCCACCTATAGTGCCGGTGGCTCGGCCCACAAGGATATCCCTAAAACTAGTATGAGCAGACCAACAAACCCCTCAACCGGGTTCACAGCAGCACCCCTCTCACATCACAAGCCAACTCGGAATCAATATCTCAAAACGGTTACAAACCATTTCATATAATCTTTCTCATAAACTAGAATATATATCACAAATCAGTTTTGTAAACCAAAACACATATAACTTTCATGATTCAACATATCAAAACCTTTCATGAACAACATTCATAAATTGTGAACTTTTCGCAATTCTTAACCATGAATAGGTAGTCGTCTCAAACTATTATCAAAAGATAACATTTCATTTCAAATAGAGAAAATAGCCGTAAATGCTCAATCCTATTTTATGCAACAAAATGCTATTTCTTAACTCATACCATATTTAGTACTATCATTTTTGGAGTATGAGTTTACAAACACAAAGAAGAAATAATCACTCACCTGATAAAGCCAAAACCAACATAGAAGAGTTACTCGAGTCGATGCGTCCGAATTCCTATCAAATATACGGAAAAACGGATTAAAACAGAGTAACACGCCACTCTAACGCACGACTCAACTAAACTACACCTATTTAAAGATAGAACGACACCTACGTGCCAATGGAAGCTCGCCCATAGCGGACACCCATTGCTGTCTATGGATAGCTTGCGCACCGAATTACCTTACGTTATAATTTCCTCCGTCGAGCTCTGTTTTAAGTGATCTTATAGTAAAAACGAAACTCATTCGACGTACTACAAAATCCTTAATATGGCCAACCCAAAAGACAATCGAAAATCGAAGATAACAGCCACCGAAGTGTACTATTCGCAACAGTACAACAACACACCGAACTTGAAAAACTCGCTCCAGGCAAACTGTAGATCCAAATTAAGATTCGTCAACTCTCACGACTTCATAACACCCTAATCTTTCATTACTATATAAAAAAAACTGCTCGACAACCACGCAATCGGACGCAGCAACTCAAACTCGACGAAGATCCGAAATGGTGCCCTAATTTCGAAAAATTTTACTAGTTAGACGAATAAAGGCTTCCATACCCGGCGCTGCGAAACGGCGTTGATTCAGCTTAATGTGGAGTCCGGATCGAAGAGGTATGAAGATTTCTCTCTCTTTCTCTCTTTTCTCTCTCTAGATGAGCGACACTCATTTTCCTTGTAATCGTCGGGGTCTCTTGCACCCCTGCTGAAGATGAAGAAAGAAGAAGCAAAGGGACTGGGCTGTGAAAAGGGACATGGGTTTGAGTTCAGTTTTAAGGAAAATGGGCTCACTTGGGTTAATTTCATGTCCTATATATTACATGTACAATAAAAACGAAAAACTAAATGTAAATCAAGTAACATTTTTGTTATTTGGTTTAGGATTGCATTGGAGCACATATTCTAGCAATGGCACTTGCGTAAGATCAAATTTGTTTTATTGGTTGAAAAAGAACGACGACTAAAAATGTGTTGGTTGTATGTAATTTTAACATGGAATTTATCTATGCTTGAGCCGGTTGGGAGGGACAAGTTCATAATACTTGTATCTTCTATGAAGCCATTGGAAGATGTGATGCACAATTTCCCCATCCTCATTCAGGTTCTTTAATTAATGGTTTATGTACATCCATATGTATCTATGTGGCATATGTTAATTAAATTTACATTATATGTATGTAAATATTATTTAGTAGGTGATGTAACCAAATCCCACGGGTTACTTGGGGCCGTATAAAGAAGTTAGATATCATTTGCCAGAATTTTGACAAGGTCCGTTATCGAGAAGTATTCAACTTTGCTCATTCCATGCTATGCTCAGAAATTGAGCGAGCCTTTGGTGTATTAAAAAAGAAATGGAAGATTCTAACTAATATGCCAAGTTCTTCGTATAAAAAGCAAGTGCATATGATCGTAGCGATAATACTTTGCACAACTTTAAACAAAGAAATGTCGTGACTAATACGGATTTTGAAACAATAAATTTGGATCGCGAGTATGGACATTCAATTGACCATGATGTTGTAAATGAGGCAAAATTGTCATAAAAGTCCTAAACCTATTATACATTTGTCAATTCAGTTCTAAACCTTTTAATTTTGCTAATTCAGCCCTCAACTTTTTTTTATGCCAATTCAATCCTAAATCTTTTGCATTTGTGTCAATTCTGTCCATCCAGCAAATTTTGGCCGGCCAGCGCTAACGTGGACGTCGACCGGCACTGACGGAGCAATTTTTAATAATTTTTTCAAATTTGTTGTTTGTTTTCTTTTTTTTAATCTGATTTTTTTGGTCTTCTTCTTCCTCCAGCCATGAACTCGCGTATCGATACGAATTTGCAAATCATAGCAGAGTTTATCAACCACACTAAATCTGCAATCCAATTTATTGAAACGAGAAGCTGATTTGAGTAATGCACCTCGAGGAACAGAAACAGCATCTCTAAGAACACGAGCACCGATCCCACCGCCTGGACTACGGGGACCGGGAGCTCCACGAGCCCGAGCTGGTACTCGATCTGGGCGAGCTCGACCTCGCCCGGCAACGGCGACGCCATAGGGGGCGAGCTCGGCCTCACCTAGATCTAGCGAGGCCGAGCCTCGCCATCTATTAGCCATGGAGACCCCTAGGAATTACAGAGAGCGCGCGCCACGGTGGCTAGCTTGGGAACAAGATGAGAGATTCGGAGGGTTTGAGTCGGAGGAAGGAATCGAAACGGCGACGCCATGGTTGGGTGATGGTGAGGCTAGGTCTTGCCAGATTTGGTGAGGCCGAGCCTAGCCATAGCATGGCTCGACCTCGCCCAGCAGCGTCGACGCCGGCCTCTCCTAGCAGCGGCGGCGCTAGTGACCTGCCGGCTATGTCCTCCGCTGGTCGGCGACTCCATGGCTGGAGGAAGGAGAAACCCAAAACAAAAAAGAAAAATAAAGAAAAGAGAGAAAAAGAAAAAGGAAATTTAATTTTTTTAAAATATTATTAAAAATCGCCACGTCAGTGACACCGACTAGTCAAAGTTTGTCGAATGTACTGAATTGACACAAATGCAAAAGGTTTAGGACTTTTTTGACAATTTTTCCCTATAAATGAGGAGGCTAGTGCTTCAAATGATAATGCGTCTCCTGACATGGCATGTTTACGTGATGAGATAGCCATAAGTTTAAGAAATAGTTAACAAGGTTTGTAATATCCAAGGATATCGTATTTCTTTCCTCGAGACCTATGTAACCATGTTTATTAAAATTAAATTACTCTCTTATTTATTGAGAAAGATCCACTTCGATGTGATTTTTTATTATTAAACTGTATGTCCCTTTTACATTACTCTCAACCCGAAAATATAAAAGCGACAGTCATTGTAGCTTTTATATAAATTACATATGTGACCATGTTTATTATAATTAAATTACAATCATTGTTTTTTTATTACAATTTCAAACAAATTAAAGTTAAAAAACTTAAATTGTTCACACCAAAGGTCTTTCCAAATACATGTTTACCAAATAACATTTCCCCCACAATTGCATCCAAGGCACTTTTCAATTACAGTTGATCAACCAATATTTTCATTTCACCAAATCTCTTTCAGCTAAAGGGCCTTTGCATTTCCCCAAAAACTTTTCCCAAAAGCCGAACGAAATGCATCCTTTCCATCAAAAGCAGTGAATAAAATGGCAAGTGAATTTCCCATGCTCGCATAGATACCCCTCAAACCAAATGAGATTAAAGGGAAGTGACATAACTCTAGTTTTTACAATTACAAGCTAACAAGGATTGTGGCCTCACTACTGACTGGCATATTTTCCAACAAGTGACGATAAACCGATGACTAGTTTCAAGATTGGCAGGTCTATTTGGCTGCTCTAGTGGATTCAACGGACGTTGTCCCCTTCCAAGGTCGATGCAAAATTGTCGATTGTAAATAATTCCCTCACACAGTAAGGGATGCACCATTGTCTGCCCCTGTAAGATTCAGTATCATAGCAGCAGCCTTCGCAGCCCTAAAATTCATAAGCACCCAATGCCTTATTGCCTTGTTAAGTAAAGCAGATAAAGAGACGCAGAAAATATGAACAAACACCCACATGCCAACCTTTAAATCACATTAATCCGCTTGCTCCTGATCAACTAGAGAAAAGTCGCAATCTAAGCAGGCAGCATAGACTCGGAGTCATAAGTTTTGCTACCTTCCACTACATTCACTTGCCCCAATGCGATCAAAGTAACTTAACATATTAATCCAATAAACCATGAGTTCTCAAGAAAGACTTGAATTGGACAGATTAATGATCTTGACCTTTCTGAAATCAACTCTCACTGCTACTTCCAGTCGAGTGAAATTGAAGAACCTTCGACGGCCTTTCTGAAATCAACTCTTACCTAGAGGCTAGATCGATATGAGAAGGTTCTTGAGTGACACACAATTCATGAACAAAAACTATTGTAGCAAAAAAGGAATAGTGATGTTACCTCACTGAACAGATGGGCAATTAGAAGATGACAACCAAAAGCCCCATGCTCAAATAGACAATCCGATTTCATCAAAAGAGTCTGACTCTAAGGTAAGAAAATTAATTACTTGATGGAGTTTCTAGCAAGCAGCAGTAGCACACGATCAGCTTGAATGTATCCATTTTTTGTAGAGATGAAATGAACCCACAGACAGTTCTTATGACAACAGATGAAAAGTCGAATTCTAAATTAATTTTGTCACACGACGGGAGTAAGCACATACCATGCATCAGGTGCCTGATACAGGGAAGCAGAATTGCCAAAGCAGGAAGCCAGCATATCAGTGTTTATCACACCGGGATTAAGCGCGACGACTGCCATCCCATCAGGCAATTCCTTTGCAACCGATTTGGTCAAACCCTCAACTGCCCATTTCGATGCACAATAAGGGGCAACCTTGCAAGGCAAAACTCAAGTGGTATCAAGGATTACGACCCAGTTGGCCAACCTCTCTCTTTGTAGGGCGTATGCATAAGAGCTGGGATTTGTTTGAGAAATACAGAGTTCTACTTAAGAAGAAGGTAGTCAGAAGAGGATGCAATTGGATGGCAATACAGAAGGAGCATCTCCTAGAAACGTACCAAAGCAGCGCCGGACCTGCCCCAGCCGGAAGACGTGTTGACGATGATGCCACGCTTTCGCTGAATCATGGGTGGGAGAAAGTGACGCAGCATGTTGGCGATGCCTTTGACATTGGTGTCGATGACGGCGTCGAACTCATCCACCGGGACCTCCCAAATCTTGTTGTTCTTGTTGATGGTCCCGGCATTGTTGACTATGATGTCCGGAACGCCCTTCTTGTCCATGACCACGCGCGCGAGCTCCTCGACGCTGCTGTTTGATCTCTGCTAAGGCGAGTGAAAATGGCATCCCGAACACCCAAACCCTAGTCAGCCAGTGAATGGGAAAACGGAAAATTAGGGGAAAGGAGAAGCGAATACTAACGACGTCGACGTTGAGGAGGAGGTGAGGGGAATCGGCGGCGGCGTCGTCGGAGGAAGAGAGGAGGGAGCGGAGGGAGTCGAGCTTGTCTTGGGAGCGGGAGCAGCCGATGACGGAGTGGCCGCGCTTGGCGAGCTCGAGGGCGAGGGCCTTGCCAAGGCCTTTGCTCACTCCCGTAATCAGGACGGTCCGCCCTCCTCCGCCGCCGCTCCGGCTCGTCATCAGGTTCCACGTCGCCGTCGCCGTCGCCGTCATTGCAGTGAAGTGCCCAACAATCTTTTCAATCTTAGTGTAGCGCAGCAAGGCACAGCCACCGCGTCTTCCTATAAAGCCCAGGCCCGATAGAAGTAGAGCCCGGTTAGGTTAATAATGCCCTGCTTTCACTTTCACATTCTATTCCTACAATTTTCTCAACGCCAACACCCCTTCCCTTTTTAGTGACTCTCTCCTATTTTCATTTCACGCTCAAATCAAATTAGCTTTTTATTTTTGCCCTCGTTGATTGAATTCTGGAACAATTGTACATAGCATAGCATAGGGAAGAAAACAGTCTGATGATTTGCCAATATGTTCCCAATGACATTTAAGCGGGAAATAAAACCAGATGAAACAAAAGTGAAGATGAAGATGAAGATGAACCACGGCCGCCCTCTTCCCCCTTCATGGAAACTCAGTTGGTGTGAAGCTTGGGGTGATGATGAGGATGATCGCGGACGTGGAAACAAGGGCAGATGCAGCGAAACACATGTATCCCCAACTGAACCGCGCACCCAAGCATTCCGCCCCTCGCGGGGAACGTTGTAAGATCCGGAACAGCTTCGTCCTCGCGTGGCTGCTGTGGACACGGATAGGCGAAATTGAAGCGTTGCTCGTGGTCCTCATGCTCGTGCTGGGGGACGAGCCATGGCGGCAGAGGGGGAGCAGAGGGCGCAGCACTAGGAGCCCAGTATGCAGACGACGATGAGATTTTGATTTCGGTTTCGCTTTGGGTTTCGATTTCAGCCCAAGGCATGGGGAGGAGAGGGCAGCAATCGCCGCCACCGCTGCTGCTAATAATGAGAGTGGTCGTGCTCGTCCTTCGCTGCATCTTGTTCCTTTTCTTCTTGGTCCACAACTTCAGTTTCTTCACCGCCTTCATCATCGTCATCATCTTCATCGTCCTCCCCTCCCTTCCTCTCTCTCTCTCTCTGCTCTCTTTTTCCTATATACTTTTATTATAAAGGGAGGCCCGGCGCTCCTCCTTTTTCTTTTTCAAAGTTGTCGACCGTTGCCCCTCCGCCTCTTCCCTGCACGATATCTCCAAAAAGCTTCATCTTGAGGCCCACCTGCTCAGCAACGCCCCCTGGTGTCCTGTCTTGTTATCTAGTCTGACTCGAGGGTGAGCAGTTTCCCATTCCCTTCGAAATCGATTTTTTAATTTTTAGAATTTGAAACCTACCTTTCATATCTCGAAATCTCAAACTTGACTCGACTTGTGTTCTGTCTTATGATCAAGTCTGACTTGACTCGAGTCGTTGACATTTATAACTCAATCGAATATTGAAATACCAACTCGAGCTTGACTCGATTACAATCAATCTACAAAGAAACCTGTCCGAAATATCAAATAATACGAATATATGATGTTGTATTGGAGTATCTCTATCTATTTATAATTAGTAAGTGCGCGTTCTTTTTTTAGATAAGAAGAGAAAATTGATTGGGCTCGATCATGCTCACAAACTTGACGAGCTGAGAATTGGCGAGGCCTAGCTCGACCTAAGAGTTTAAGAGTTTAGAAGAATTTCATTGTTACGAGATATGCATGAATAGTGTACTTGCATCATAGAGTGAGCATAAGTTTCACGTTTATAATTCCTTATGCGAAGATAGTGAAGAGATATAAAAAGAGGCGAGAAAAATGTCATTTTTTATAATTATGATATCTATAGCAATGAGTGACATAAAATTATAGGATTAATTCTCTCGTGATGTGAAAAAAAATTAATGAATGATGTTTTTAACCTTTTTAATAAAAGAGCTTTTTAATTTTTCATTTTTTTTGGGTTAAATATCAAGATGTCATATTGGGTTTGATTGAATCATAAAGGGCGAATTGGCTAGAAAAGAAATCTTTACGGGGTAAATTAATAAGGGATAAGTGCATTGAAAATCCTAAAACTTGTCACGAAAGTGCAATTTAGTCTTAAAATTTTCAAAAGGTACAATTAAGTCCTAAAACTTGTTACAAAAGTGCGATTGAGTCCTAAAATTTTTGAAAAAATGTAATCAAGTTTTAAAACTTGGCAAATTGATTCAATTAAGCCCTTTCTTTTTTTAATATCAAAATATTCAATTAAGTCCTTTCATTGATTGCAACGACATAATTGACACAAACGATTCAATTAAGTTCTTTCATTGATTACATTTTTGAAAAATTTAGGATTCAATTGCATTTTCATGATAAGTTTTAAGACTTGATCGTGCTTTTTAAAAATTTTAGGACTTGATTATATTTTTTGAAAATTTTAAGAATTAATTGCACTTTTCGAGCAAAAAAATAGTACACTTACCCCAATTAATAAAGGAATTTGAACCGATCAAATTATGGGGACCATTTTGTAATACTTTTTTTTATTGCGTTTCGAAGAAAAGAAGAGGAATGAGGGAGAGTGACAATGGCGCCTTAGGTTTGAGCCTTTGAGGTTTCAAAATGGGTCTCAATTAGCAGAAGAGAGAGAGAGAGAGACGATGATCCTGCGGACTCCTCCACCGTCGAAGAAGCAAAGGCTCGAAAGCAGAGCCGCCGACGCTAGCCCTCCCGTCGGGTCCGGCCGCCAGCTCGTCATCTACGAGGAACCCGTTGATGTCGATCCCGATCACCCCTCTTCCTCCTCCGACCACTTGCTCTGCACCTATCAATGTCGCCAAATGGTCCTTCCCTCCTTCCCTCTTCTCTCGCTTCTCTCATCGAATCGCCGCTCACACTCTTCGTTTTCCCTTCTACTTTATCCACAGGTTAAATCGGAGTTCTTCGACGCCTTGAGCAATGCGGAGAAGCAAGCCCGCGATTATCAGTCCCAATTCCAGGCTTTGAACGACGACTTCCTCAAAGCTGGTTCTTCCTCTTCCCTTTCTCACCCTTAGGTTTTTCCTATTCTTTATCGTGCTCCGTGATTTCATCACCATGCGCCACTTATCCCCCGTGTGAAGCTAATTTGCCCACATTCTCTTTTAAGCTTCGTTTTGATTTTGGAAACTTCCCTACGGTCTTTGACACCAGGTGAGATGATACAATCAGTGCGCACTTTGAATCTACTGATGCCTGCCTTTTCTCTAGCGGTTACCTATGTACTAGTGTTACAATGTATTGGGATTCTCACATGTAGTTAGCTCGAGTTATTGCTGTAACTATTGGCAAATCCTACAGCTACTTGAAATTGTGATTATTACTTACGCTTTATGAGGATGATATGTCTTATGCTGTGTTATCATCTATCCTGAATTCTGACAGATTCCGAGAGAAAGAAATTCAGGGAACAGTTGTTGTATGCTGAACAAGAACTCGCAGCTGCCAGAGGACGTGAGCAGGCACTGCAGGAGCAACTTTTTAAGGAAGTCCGCGATTCCCAGGAACGATTGAAAAGGCAGATTCAATCGCACAGTGAAATGGAGGTGAATCTCTTTACCTTTGTCATATGCATGATTTGTCTTCTTATTATTTGACTAGGCAATTTGCTTCAAGGCTTGTCTTATATTGGACTAGAACAGCTTAAATATGCGCATGTCTTAAAATTCACTGCTAGTTTGGAGCTACATCTTACTAAATTGATTCTAAGCTCCTTGGCTGAATTTCCTACTCTAGTGTCTTTCTTTGTGTATGTAATTTGTAAACTGCTGCTTCGGATGCGACACTCACCAATGGGGATTTGTGATGGTTTCATGATGCCGCTTTCCTAAAAGTTTTAGCAAAGCAACAGATTATCTACTGCTGCTATACCATCTAGTGTTGACGAGTGCCTGGTATTTGGTTTGGTCGAGGCCAAATTTGTCCTTACTCCTGCAAGCTGCTTTTTTATTGGAAAAAGAGCAGCCTAGTGAAAAATTTTCTCGGAATGAATGTGTGGGTACTATGCCATCATCAGTGAACTTGTATGTCTGGCTGATTTTAGTCCAAGACTCCACTGGTGGAAATGAAGACTCGGCACTCCACATTCTTACACGTCTTGGATGCCTGAGTTTTTGCCCCATATTTAAGACTCGCCTCTTGTCAAATAAGAGTATGGTGGGGAATGGAATAATCGTTTGACATACCCCTAAAAGATGCTGATCTGTGTACATATAAATAGATTTTGTGTTAAAAGGTAATTCTCCTTGACATTTTGACTCCTACTCACTAAGAACTTAATATAGCAACTACTATAGGAACTTTTTCAAAGATGCTTCTATGAAGATTAAGTGCTATGATTCGGGACCCAGCCAAAAATACTGTTCTTTCTTTTTGTGTTCTTGTAATGTCCTTGTTGATTCTTGGAAGAAGCAAAGAGCCACAGCTGCATAGATTCACATTAGTTAAGTGGCAGGGAATGGTGCCCATGCTCTGTCTAAGTACTTAAAATGGTCGGGCATTTTGATTTTACTGGAGTACAAATAAGTTGGCATCTTAACTCCGGAGAGTACATTTCTGGTGCTGACAAGTATTACTTCATGATCATCTCAATTTGTTTTGATGTTTTTGTTGTACAGTTAAAGCTGCAAAATGAAATGAACCTTCGCAAGAACGCCGAGTCTTTAGCCGCTTCTGCTAAAGACAAAACAAGTCTTTCAGAGGGAAAGTTAAGTCGTCTCGCTGAAGGTACCGAAAGGGAGAATAAGAGTCTCCGCAATGAGCTTCTGCAAGTGCAAAGGGAATCAAAACTTTCTATTTCCAGAATAAGTGCAGATGTGAGAATCTGAATTACTTAATTCGTTTCGGTCTCTTGTATATAAACATCTTTGTAATTTTGTTGAGAACTTGTGCCTTCAGCTTGAAAAAATGGAGTGCAGAGCTGTTAATGCAGAGAAACAATCAAACTTGCTGAAAGAGCAGCTAGAAGAGCTTCGGAAGCAACTCAATGAGGTAGAGACCTCTCTCTCTCTCGCTTGTTCTCTCTCTCTCTCTCTCTCTCGCTCGCTCTCTCTCTCTCTCTCGCTCGCTCTCTCTCTCTCTCTCTCTCTCTCTCTCTCTCTCTCTCTCTCTCTCTCTCTCTCTCTGTAATAATCTATTAACATATAGATCATGTTAGGTAATGTCAAGATACGTCCTCTATTTTGGCATTTCTATTATCTAGTTTTTCATTCATTCGTTCAATCATTCATTGCTTCTTTCTTCTTTTTCTTGTTCAAATATCGGGAAGTGGCTTGTCATGGTTTTCCAATCTAATCTTTGCACAAGAACTTTTATGACTATGCGATTGAGGATTGTTATTTTCTACAATGGAATCATTAAATTTTACCCTGCTGAAGGCTTATGTTCTCACCAGTGCTTGCACCAGAAAAGTGAGGCGGAGAAAAAGTTGTCCACTCTCACCTTTCAGGAATCAAGTTCAAATGAGACCACAATTTTGGTAAAACATCTACAAGAAGAGCTCAGAAATTGTGTAAGTTATTCTGCTAGTATTTGCTTCTGGACTTTTACGTTGTTTAACCTATATTTAGGTACTAAGGACGATGCTTCTCATAACAGATCATCTCGTGCTAGAAGTGGCTGCTGTGTGTGTGTTGTGTAAAAATTCGCTGTTGATCTAAGCGATGACTAGTTAACTTCAAAATTCTTGCCTTGTCATTGTGCATTCAGACATGCTGCTGTGTATTTTGAAGGCTATTGTCCTTTAGTTTTATACATCAGTTTCCTTGGCTGTTGGTGAATCTCAGTGTTTGTTTAGGGGAAGGTTGATTAGAATAGCTGTCATGGTGAATGAGCTTTATCATGGTGTGAAGCCTCGGAACTTTATTAAAAAGATCCATCCTTAATGTCAACCTGTCAAACGGTGCCATGTGGACTTTATGAGCTGCAGATATCCTAGAGAGAATCCAGAAGAGGGGAAGAATGAGTATTTTGTAGTGGTAAGATGGAACAACATAATCAGCTGGACTCCAATGTCAGTACATGTAATGTGGGTTCAGAATAAGTTTTGGCCTGGTAAACATGACAAGGTTCCTGATAATAATGCTTAGGGCCTGGTACAGCTTTAGTCTTCTAAATGCCAATGTTTGTGCGATTTGGTCCTCTAGTTTTATTTTGTCCAGTCAAGTCCCTTAACTGTCTCGATTTGCGCAATCAATGTTAGTCAACCACTCTCACCAAAAGTGCAAATTAATTAATGATGTGGCATTACTGATGTGGAAAAAAGAGGCACACAATGCTATAATGAGCAAACATCAAACTTGGCGAAAAAGAAAAAGAAACGCTAATTTGCCTATATTAGTTACAACAAGTAAACAAAGTACTTGATTGGATGAATGGAGAAAGTTAGGGGAATTGATTGATCAAATTAAGGCGTAGAGGAACAAATCGCGCAATCAAGAGAGTTAGATGACTTGATTGAACAAAGTAAAAGTTAGAGGATCAAACTGTACAAACACTAAACTTAGAGGACTAAAATTTTACTTTATGCTAATGCTTATTTGACTAATGGTGATGTGAATCTGCTGATATTGTTGTTGTGGCAACTGTGTTACATATTCCTAGACCTTTTGATGGTAGTCGAAAATGTATAGTTGCAACTACTGAGAATTGGCCAAGAAAGCTGCATAAAGATCACACATGCCGTGTCTGGGGAAAAAGTGAAATGAAAGGTACAATAGGAATTGAAATTGGAATGAAAGGGAGAGGAAGAAAGCGATATTGTCTTCTCATGTTGGAATAAGAAGAAACCACAAAGAAATGAAAATGGAGAGAAATCTAACTGTTGAAAAATCTAGTAAGTGGAAAAATTGTTTAGGATTTACTATGTTGTCGTGTAGTCAAATACATTAAACCTGAAAAGGTGATGCAAAAGAATTTAATTATATGTCTGGTGGGGTGTGATAATGAGAGAAAGAAAGTGGAGTGCAAGAGAGCTGGGCAAGAAAATGCATTTTTCCATTGTTTCTAGAAAGAAAGATCTAATGGGAGAAGAATTTCAGTCAAAACAGAATCCCATCGGCCCACCAAAACCATTCTCCCGTAGATGAGGGATTCCAACATCTTCTCCTGCTTATTGCTGTTCAATTGAAATATAGTTCCATTTCCCTGAAACACTTTTTGTCTGAGGTTAACTAATTTAGATACTTCCGTCTTTCACCAGGAATCTGAAGTGCGGGAAGCAAGAAAACTGAAATCATCTCATGAGCAAGTTGAGTTAATAAGGGAAAAGTTGTTGGAAGAAAGGCGCCGCCGTGAAAGGGCAGAATTAGAGACATCTCAATTGCAGGATCTTCTGCATGATATGAAGAAGGTGGAGGAAGAACTATGTTCCTGGAAGTTAACAATCAAGGACATTCCGGGTGTGTCGTGTCCTGATGGCATCCCTCTTAAGTTTGCAGCTTTACAGAAGTATGTGAATTGCTTGTTTGATATTTCTGAATATCTCAGCAGAATTCAATATCATCATAGCCTGATAGAAGTATCTAGATGAACTACATTCACTTTTTGCCGCGTCCATAAAAATAAATCTTCTATTTTGCATAATGACACTGTATCATGAGCTACTGTTCCTCTATTGATTGTTTGTTGGTATCCGGAAGCGGAGCATGATGCAGATTGCTCGCTATTAACTGCTACTTGGCGTCATATATGGATTTATTCCATTTAGCTAAGTCTTTTAACTGGTGACAGCTACTCAGAGGAAGTGCAGTTTTGTGACTGGTTGCAACCTTTGCATGGATCATTCTATTGTGATGTGGGAATCGATCTTCGGAACCATGCGACTGGAGAACTCTCAAATCAAAGCAGAAATTTTAATGGGGATTCGGGGTCTTTGTGTCATGGACTTCACACGATTATACTGCCGTTAATTGGTTGAGTACATCACTTATGTAATGGATTGATCTTTGGAATTATATTTGATGAATAAGAAGCAATTGATGTTTAAAAATATCTAACAAATGATGGCAGGTCTTTTTATATTCAGTTAAAAAAGGTGGTGGTTCTATTTGTCATCATTGTGGACTCTCGACCATTCTTGTAAAGTAATACTTGTCAGCACCAGTGTGTTGTGCGGATAAAGGAAAAATATTGGGAATCAAAATTGCAATCAAGTTGAATATGTCCATAAGAATGGTAATATGTGTTTTTATCATCTTGGTTGTCTTGATGATTGTTGTGATAGTGTCACCATTAAAGTACCCGCAGTGATAGAAAATAATCTTTTGGGCCAGAAAGTGGGTCAACAAGTATCAAATTGTGTCGTGCATGAATTAATCACGCTTTGGTGATGTCATATTTGTGTCAAATCTTACTTTTGTGCTAATGTCATGTTATATCAATCTAAATACCGTATAAAATATCAAATAAGTACTTATAGTCACTACGTTTGTATATTATGCCATTTTCATTTTTACTTTTCTGTGTGCTCATAGTTTCCCCACACAGAGGACTTTGTCCCACAGAAATTGCAAAGACCAATAAGGAGAGTAATCATGTATTGAAAGGGGAAATTATGATTTCATATTAGAGAAAAAGTTAAGCTAGATAAACGTGCATTAATTTTACTTAGAATCCAACTTCTTATAGTATCCTTATTCTATCAACTACTTGTGCTTTTTGTCTTGTGAGGTCATGTTCCCTTTCTGCATAAAAAATTACTGACCCTCTAATTAAATATGATTTTAATTGTTTCTATGTTTATCTAAAAGAAGTTCCATGCAAAACGGATGTCGCACCAGATATTAAGACAAATTCCTATTTATTATGGATAAATGAAATTAAAAGAGAGAAGCTTGACATTGATAAGAAGGGGGGAGCTTTAGAAAAAGAGAACTTTGATTAGGAAGTTACGTTGGTCCACCCAAAACCTAACTCTATGCATTCTTCTGGTGAATGATCCTTAATATGGTTGTCATGCTCCTAGTGCCACATTCATAAAATGCTTCTACCAGTAGCAAATATTTCGTGAATTGATCTTCTTTAATAAGCACGCGAGGCTACCACTGGGGCTTTAATATTTGGCTATCTATGGCAAACTATGAGTGAGGTCATTTGATTTCTTGTTTGGCCATTATTCATGGGTTGAATCAAGCATCTCCCTCTCTGACATTCGCAATGTCCTTGTAATTGCAGAGAGGTGATTGAGAGTACAATGAAGGTCGGTGAGGCAAATGCACGCTTGAAACAAATGGAGGTGGCTTTGGATGAGGCAACACTTAGTAAGCAACGTGTTGAAACAGAGGCTGCACTAGCGAAGCAGAGAGCAGAAGAATCTATAGCAGAGATTAAGAGGCTTCAGTCAACGGTAAGTATTAAAGTTATTGCATCTTTACGTGTAGCAATTTTTTTCATGACATGACACGAACACGATTAACTTGAAACTATTATGACTCGACAATTCTGGCTTATCATTTATACTATTATGATACTGGCATGGCTAACGGATATGCATTGCTGACCTTAGCCATCTCAAGTTGTACTGCCCTTTATGTACACTATAATTATTGAGTTTGAAACCACAAAGCACAAAAGTAAATGCCACTTCAGAATAAGAGAATTTTAACGAGAAACCTATGAAGGCAATGACTATACCATTATGATCTGAACAAAACATAGAGTCAGAGGCTGGTAAAATAAGGAGGACATTGAAACAAAGAATCTTGGTTTGGGAAACTGACTTATGTTTTTTGTTCCTTTACATCTGATTTAAGATTACAAAAAGGGAGGGATCCCGTATGACAAGATTCTAATGGATGGTTGCTTTTTCCAATTTGGGTATTTCTTTTACTAGAGCGTGAGTTCTCTCCTTTTCGTAGCCCTGTATAATGCATTAGAAAACAGGAATAAGTGCGAAGGATGACTTTAGGCAAATGAACACATGCATAATTACTATCTATGAATGTGGGTAGGTCTATGTACATACAAATGCTAGTAGCAATTTTAGACTTGTTACATTTCATTCATATCCTGGTGAATATATGAATTCAGCGGCTGCAAAGGCACTTAAATGCTGCGCAAGATCCATAATGATAGATTTTTATCTTATTATCAGCTGAATGCCTGCATCTATACCTTCAAAACCTCTTTTATTCTTTCCAAGTCAACTGAAAAACGGGAGAGAGGTAGATTGTCTATTATTTTTCTTTTCGTTTCTATTTGTACCAGTTCTTTTCTGGCACACAACTGGGTAGTCATGGCCACGGGCCGGTTTGGGCCTGGAACTGGCCCGGGTCAAAACCGGAACCGGCCTGTTGACCGGGCCGGCGGTTCCGAACCGGAACTGGCCCGTGGCATACGGGCCCGGTTCCGGTTCTGGTTCTCCTAAATCATGAACCGGCCCGGAACCGGCGGTTCCGAACCGGCGAACCGTGAAAAAAAAGGGTATAAAAAAAAAATATACGAACCGCCGGTTCCGGTTCCCGGTTTTCATGAACCGGAACTGTGGCCACCACTACAACTGGGTAACGAACCTGAAAGGACCTAGGCTACTCCTACTAGATTCCTAGTGGTTTCTTGGGACGTAGGAAGTTGTTAACCAAGAGTATCCCTCTTCTAAGTAAGTTTGCAACCTTCAAAAGCTTGCCTGTCTCTATTCCTTCAATACCTCTTTTATTATTTTGTCTAAGTCAGCTGAAAAATGGGAGAGAGGTAGACTGTCTAGTATTTTTCTTTCCGTTTTTATCTGTACCAGTTCTTTTTCGGGCTCACAACTGTGCAACGAATCTGACAAGACCTAGGCTACTCCTACTAGACTTTTTGTGGTTCTTGGGATTTAGGAAGTTGTTTACCAAGAGTATCCCTGTTTTTAGTAAGTTTGCAATATTTAAAAGCTTCCACCACATTGCCGTTCATCCAAAGAAGCGAACATTGGTTGGACTTGACTCCTAGCCACTTCCACATCATTCTTTAAGGTACTAGAGCCAGTATGTGGCAGAATGTTTCTGCATAAACAGAATGAAATTATACATGGCCCGAGACATATGAATGCACATGATAGCCAAATGTTGGGAAATCCAGCATCATAAAGTAAAGGATATGTACCTGCCTTGACTGATTATGATACTCATCTTAGCACTGTGAAGGGGAATAAGGAAACAAAATATCAAGATGAAATTTGATGTAACAGGTGGTATTCTGGAAACAGAAGCCTAGATGCAAAGTAGACTCTTTCTTATATTCTCTTTTTTGGTGTTCTTAAGTTGACATTTGAAGTTTTGGCTTGTATTGTTGCTTTGCCTTTTCCTGCTCTGTCTGATATTCATAAATTGGCTGTGATGAAGGTCTACGAGAACGGTGTATCTGCTTTCAATTTGTTTTTCAGTAACTGATAAGACTTCATAATGCAGATTATTGGAGGTGGTTTGCAAGTTATCTTGTGGTTACATGACATTATTGTGATACATGTTATTTCCTATTTTCCAACACCTTCTGGTCATTCTATTCTCCCCATATAGACACATCACTAGGCATGTAAATGTTCTGTGCCCTTTTATAAGATATTGCTTTTCTATCACAGCTTTCAGCAATCATTGAGGAGCGGGATAAATATCAAACTCTTGTCAATGAGCTGAAGAAGCCAGAGAAAGATGAAACAGGGAGGAAAGTGGCAAATGTAAACTTCTTCAAACTGTGGTTCACTGTCATTTTCGTCTCTCATTTAAATGCTATTGGCACATATGCCGATTATCCTTTATGTTCGTATGGAACAGGAGTTGCAGTTGTCTCTTGCCAAGAAGGAATGCTGTATCAAAGAAATGGAGAGCAATTTAAATGAACAAAAGGAAGCTAGTAATCAGCAACGGGAGGAGATTAAGTTACTAAATGAGAGGCTAAATAATGAAGCAAGAAGGATAAAATCACTGGAAAGGGAGAGTGATCGGCTTAGATCAGAAATTTCTCTTTTGGAGTCAAAGGTGTAAGGTCTTTTAAGAGTTTGCAAATTTGAATCATTTTCTGTTGGCTCAAATTTTTACTTTTTTAGAGTGAAGTATCTGGTTATGCTAAAGGGTCTATAGGTTCCCAAAGGATCTGTGATCTGGGCAATTGCCACACCATTTGTTTTTTGTGGTTAACATACTGCTGCTTTTTGCTCTGTGGTTTTGTGTGCATGAGACTGGTGTCTCTATCTTTAATAGGTCCATATGCTTATACAGTTTGCATATGTATCTTAATTTGATGTATTTATTAGAAACAGTGAGAGATTTGTGTGCTGAAGTAGCTTTTGCTAGGTTTGTGCTGGCCTCACCCATGATAGTCTCGAGCCTGCATAAAACAATAATAGATGTGAATTTATCATCCCGCAGTTGTTGTGAATATTTCTGTGACCTACGTAGATTTTGAGCGCTAAAATAAGGAAATATATCCTGGCATCTTTATGTCGCCAAAATAAGAAAAAGTGTCATCCCATCAGGGAATTGCTTTACCAACAGGAATTGGTTTTGCTTGCATCAATACAAATGTTGTATCCCTGGAGGAATCTAAAGATGTGTTGGTTCATCTTTTATGATCAAAGATCTGGTTTGACTCGATGAAAGCCTTCACATTACTCATTTTTGCTTCTTTCTTTTTTATATTTGTCTATTGCTTTGCTTGACTAACAACATGTCTGCCTTTTCTGCAGCTGGGCCATGGTGATTTTTCTGCCACAAGTACAAAAGTACTGCGCATGGTGAATACTCTTGCAGTTGATAATGAGGCAAAGCAAACCATACAAGCTTTGCAAGTGGAGTTGCAGAAGACGAAGGATAGGTTGCAAGCTGTTGAAGAGCTCAATAATCAGTCAGGTACTAATTCTTTGTTGAGAAAACCATCTTACTGAAAGCATATGTTGATTTCGGTGGATTCGACTTATGAGTCAAGACCTGGGACTCGGCTTATCTGATTTTGGCAAAGAAATTTACTCTTGAAATTAGAGAGAGGATTTCGATGGTTTAGGCATATTTATGAGTCTAAAATATCTTAGAGTTGGGGTGAAGGAGAGCAGTGATCTCTTCATTTCTCTCTCTGAAGCTATTATCTTGACCGTTTAAGACTATGTAGCCAAAAAGAAAAAAGAGTATAAGACAACATGCCAATATTGTCTGGAGTAATCTGACCAGAGGATCCACTAGTTTCCTTTAATCCACATGATATAGTTTTTCCAAATGTATTTCTGATGCTTGTTCCCTATCTTGCTTGGGATGAGGTGTATCAATTCATTTGTTTGACCTGGAAGCTTTTTCATGGACTCCCATTATACTTTCTAGTCCAAAGGCATATTGTTCCTGGTGAAATGAAAGTCTAGTGTTCTCAGTGATTGAAATCAAATGTCAATGACATGATTGCAAAATGCATCAAGATTTAGTTACTACAAGTGAAATTTATCCTTGTAAAACTTCGGTAAAAATTCTACTTTCCATCGCTATATTTTGACCCCTTTTCTAATCAAGTCCCTTTACCTTCAACTTGTGTAATTAAGTCATACTTTCACAAATTTTCTAATCAAGTGCTTTTGACACCAAATCTGGCCAAATCTGGTTGATGTGGATAAAATTTAGCCAATGTAGATGCCATCGTGGAAAAATTTATGGACCCCCACATAAATGTCCATGTTGGAAAAAGTTCATCCACGTCACAAACCTAAGGCTACGTTAGCTGGATTTGGTCAGATTTGATGTTGGAGGGACTTGATTAAAGAATTTGTAAAAGTAGGACTTGATTAGACAAACGAAAAGTACAATGATTGTATTAGCAAAATCGTGAAAGTATAGAGACAAGGAGTAGATTTCATCCTAAAACTCATTTGTTCATAAATATCATGTAGGGTCTACAACCGATGAGGCTGGATTGAAGAGCAAAACAGTTCTTGTGTACATTGTAAATAATGGGAACCAACTTGTCGATGTTTTATGCTGATTGAAGCACATAGACCTGTGTTTTTTGAAGGGACTTACATATAATTGAGATGAGGATTATCGGTACTGTACAAGAAAAATGGGTTATTTTACATGTACTATATTTGAAGTGACAATTTGTTCAAAGGTATAAATATTGGCATAAGTGCCCTTGTGCTTTAAAGTTTATCAAAGCATTCAGAGACTGGTGGCAGATCTGCTGCTTTGGTTTAAGCTTTTCGGATCATTTTGTTAAATTATATGCATAGTTGAGTGGACTTTAATAATTAGTTTTTCTTCAACGACTTTCCTTCCCTCCAGAAGTGTAGTTTTTTTAAGAGTTTAATAACAGAAATTGGGAAAGAACTCCGCAATTGCTTTTTGTTAATGAAGGAAAGTTATCTTGTTCGTTTCCCCCTAAAACAGATTGCTCTTCATTAAGGGACATTTTGTTCCTCTACATCTAGCAAATCAATGACTAATTGGTGTCATGACCTCGATTAATTGTCAACTCTCACTCCTGCTGTTGTGGCGACATCAACCATTGCATAAATGTAGCTACTGCAATCGGCATGCATTTCGGCTCTCTGTGAAAGTTTATGTGTGAACTTTTGCGTGTAGTGACTCATCTCGTTTTATAAGTAACCTGGAACTACAGGTTTGTCTCTCTTGCTAATGGTCGAGTTATTCCTCTCACCACTTCTTTCATTGTGGCACTGGTCTGCGTCTCAGAAAATGGGATTGCTGATTTCACATGAAAATGCTTAGGGGATCATATATATATATCCGAACATTAAATGCTGATGCAACAGAATGTAATGAAATTCATGTGCCTATTGCATTCCATATGATGAAGTTTTGATTTGGGGTTGTAAATGATTTTACATTATTTGAAAAACTATAGCTTGTTATTACACTAACTTGTTCTTATTGTGTTGCTGCACGTGTAAACTGGAGGCAATGCTGCAAAATCTGTTGATTGCCAAATATCTGAAAAGATAACTCAGCTGAAAGAACAAATTGCAACACTTGAGAAGCGTGAAGAAAGGTTTGTGCTACTTGATACATTTGTTCTCAATATGCCATATTTGCTGTCTCATGGATGATACAATATGGCATAGGTACAAGACTGTCTTTGCAGACCGAATTTCAGTGTTTCGACGGGCATGTTGTGAGCTTTTTGGTTACAAGGTACCTTTTCTGTACTTATCCCCCTGTTTTTCCAGTGACATATGGCGGTTGACTTCTTGGTAGATTGCAGATAGCTGTAGAAGCTTTCACAGATTAGGATATTGATTAGGGGTGGCCAGCCATAAACAAGTCATACTATTCTAAATTAGTCCCTGTGAACATTTTTACATTGTCTCACTTTGACGTGGACGGGGAGAGGATATATGGGGATTTGGAAGGGAGGGGACGGGAGGCATGTGAAAGTATTTTCTTCACAGGAAAAGTTATGCATTAATCTGTAGAAGAGTTTCATCTCATTATTAAAAGATGAACTGTAAATAAACAACAGCATCCGATTGTCAGAACAAAAATTGGTATCTGGGTTTAGAATTCTTTACCTTCAGAATTGAAGATGTCATATTTAGGGCTTGGTCATGTTCTGCGCTTGGTTGACCTGTATGAAGAAGTCTGAGCATTACATCTTGTTGTCCGTCTTTCCAGAATTTCCAGGAGATTGGACGGTTTTGTTTTAATTACAGATGTAGCTGTAGTATTATTTTCTTTGAACGAGCACTTGGATGAGATTCTTATTATGAGAAGTGTTGACTTCACATTCTAGAGTCCCAATTAGTCTGATGCTATCTCCTTCTGGGACTCTTTCCATAAAAAAACTTGAGATATGTAAAACTTTGAAAGACAATGGAAAATCATATCGGGGATCGAGCTACCAGAATAGGTAGACCTGAAAAAAATTCATTTCCGATGCTCTATTTGCTAAGAGAAGTGCTAATTAAAAGCATAAGAGGTCTTATTAATTTGGACTGCTAAATTAACAATAATGCCAAAGTGATGTCCATCTAAATGCTCAGTTTGACTGACTCTTAATTTCACTTACAATGGAGTTATGTTATCTGTGGAGTCAAAGTCGTCATAGCAAAAGGTAAATACATTGTGTTGAACTTTAAAAGATGCTCCAGAAAGTTCGATTTGTGAGTTAGGAGGCAGAAATTGGATTATAAAGCATTGACAGGTCCGTGACTAAACACAATTTGGGAAAGACCTTTGTTTGACTTTTGATGTTCAAGACATTGGAAATGTGTAATTATACTACACATGAATGTTGATACGTTAGCATTTCCTCTGGTCCAACATTTTACCAAGGAATTCTAGTTTGTCGCGAATTTTTTGAATTGTGTTACAAACTTGTAAATATGCTTTTGCTCTTTCTATATGCCTGCTTTCGTGGGGGATGTTTGAACACTACGGAATATTATGAAGCATATTCATAAATGTATGGAGTTTTGACCTTTTTGTCACGAGTTTCTCCTTTCCATTGTTCGCCCTTTTTGGTGCTTTAGATGCTTCCATCTTTTGAAACATGCTGCATGCATGTCGATTTCATGTGGAAAGTGAAAGGCGCATGTACATCATTTGTTCTTACTGTTACGTCCATATTCTTGAGTTTCCAATCGTTTCAATGTGTTACACGAGTGATGGTATCCATATTTGTGTTCTTCCATAATGTGGGAACACGGGGATATATGGACATGACATCCCAAGAATTGGACGATTTTGTGGAAGTGCTTTCTGAAAACTGTAATTTGGTATCTGATCCATGCTTTTGGCTTAATACTTACCGTATGTACTTGAAAAATATCTGTTTGTGAACTTACCAGAAGGATGTATTCAACACTGTCCCCTCACCCCCAACCTAAGAAGAAATAAAAGATCTGTAGTAATCAGATGAGTTCAAACTAAAGTTTACTCCAAAGTTTCCATTTGACCACTTCGTGTGCCAACTATCAACTGTGGCCAATCGAATGTGTTCATGTAATAATATGAGAAACTACTGATAGCAAAGCAGGATTGGTAGCTGTGATCAAAATTTAGTTGCAAGATATATCTACAAAGATATGAAACGTTAACTCATCATGCTAATTTTTTATGAAAGTGAAGATTATGTGTATGCATACTGAAGTTAATATGAAACCAGTCTTTTAAGTTAATCTCCCAAGCCTTTTTCTTTTCTTTTCTTTTTCTCTCCTGAAAAATGTTTAATTTCAGGATTAGAACAGGTTTTAAGAGCTTTTTTAAACCTATCAAAACCAGTACTTAGTTTTTGGTTTTCTTTTTGGATAATGTCTTTTGCAGTTGACCCTGTATTACAGCTTATTAAGTTCTGCAGCTTCCATATATTCTGCTTTTACACTGGAATATTGATTAGACTCATCCATTTCAAATTAGTAACTTTTTAATGAGAAGTAGACTAACTGAGTTTAGTATCTCGGTCTTGGTTGGTAGATATATCTAGTGATGGTGCCTGCGAAGTTCACTAGTTCCTATGCTTAGTTATATGAATATGCTGCCTTGACATCCGAATTTTACTTTTGGCCAACATTTTGAGATCTGCCTCAACAGTGGAATTTTGTGTTTTGTTAGAATTTGATTTCTTTATGTCAATTTGTTGGCAGATTGTAATGGATGAACACCAGCGTCCCAATGGCATTCCAGTAACGCATTTTGCCCTTCTATCAATCTACGCCCAGAATGATGAAGAGAAACTTGAGTTTGAATATGAATCTGGCAATGTAACAATCTTGGTAAGGTGTTGAACTTTTAATGTCTTAGATAACTATTAGCAATGGCAAATGGATATAGTTGATTACCTTATTCAAGGTAACTCTTGATGGGATGTTGGTTGTATTCTTGTACTCACCTTTTGGAGCATAATAGGGAGCATACTGTAGATCTGTTCATGCATTAATCCATAACTTTATAGTGATCCTTCTTGACTTTGGGCTGTATCGTTTTCATTTTTTGAGTTTTATCACCAAATAACCTGTATGCCATGATGCTGTCCCTCTGTGATAGGCTAATAGAAAAATTTATAGGATGAGACTTCCACTTTATTGCCCCTTCTTTTTGCCCAAGCAAATTCCTTCAACTGCATCTTTAGTACCATTTGGACTCCTGTCCGTCTTAATGGTTTGTTTTCACCAGTCTTGGCTTCACCGCTCTCCCAAAGCGTATAAACCTGCTTCTCTTGGGTTGCCCTCAGATATATGTCCCACTGAGTGTGAGCAATCATATGATGTGCGAGACTGTATTTTAGACTAGTATTTAAGACTGAGAAGACTATTTCTAGCCACTTCATAGCATGAACCCATCAAGTTGTACGAATGTGGGAAACACTTGTATTCAAGCAATTGCTGGCATGCAAACGTGTACTGTGCTGGTGACATACTGATTTGTTTGAAGTTCTTAAGAAAATCCGATGTGCTGCCATAGAGATGTTATGGGATTATGTGGGATGTAAGGTATCTCATGTCTCTTCTTTCACAGGCAAATGATTACTCCTCACATCCTGAGATATCACGTCAGGTACAGTACTGCATCTCTGTGTTCAAGTTTCTGTGTGTATGCTGAATGCTCCACTTTATTCTTTGGTTTCATGATTTCTCAAAGGAGTTACATGACATGAAATTCTTGTGTAGATTGGCATCTTCATTCACAAGTTGAATTCCATCCCAGCTTTCACTGCCAACTTAACAGTGGAGTCTTTCAACAGGCGAACCTTGTCCTAAAAACGGATTGTCTACTGATTGAAGGACAATTTCAGTCGGTGAATTTTAGGCTTGAATACATTGAGTTATGCTAGTTTCACCGACCTAAAAATAGCCATGTCAAGTCTTTGACTTGGTGCCCCGCACAAGACTGTTCATATTGAGAGCTTGGCTCAAATAGTCGGTGCAATATCCAGAGTTACGTTTTGGCATTGGACAAAATGAAAGGTGGTCTATATGTTTAATGACCGGAAGTTACTGCTCGGTCTCTATGCGGAGAGAGAATCAGGATAAGTGGAGTAAATTTCTAGTGGTGACTCTGCACATGGACTTTTGAAGAATGATCAACATCCAAATTACTCCACCCTGCAATATTTAATTTAATGTTGAACTTGAGTTTAGGCTAACTTGTTCCTTGTACTCTTTAAATGCCAATTTAGTCCTGATCCTTATGGAAATTAACTCAGTCATGGGCTTGTACATATCACTGCCGCAATTGCAAATATGTGAAAACTAAAGAAAAAGAAAAACAGTAAAAAATTGCTCAAAGAACAGAGTGCTTTTTAAAATTGTTCCCCAAGTTGGGGCTTTTTTAGGCCTTATTGGGCCCGAAGTCAACCCATGGTTATTAATCTTGCTTTGGGTGTTATCGGGTCTGGGCACGGCTGGGCCCAAGTTCGGTCCTTGTTGGCCTAGTATGGGTCTTACTGGGCCCGAAATAAGGCCCCAGTGTCCTATTGGGCCCATGGTTATTATTACCGGTCCCCTTGGGCCTTTGCGATGGCCCAGGTCGGCCCGTGTTGTATACTGCAGGAGAAATTGGTTCTTAATTGGGCCCATAGTTAGGCCTTAATTTGGGCCGGTATCGAAATTACTGGTCCAGTAGCTGTATTACTGCAGGACAAATTGGGCCTTCATTGCTCTCCATGGGGCCCTACTCGTACCAGAGTTTGGCCCATGTCCCACCTGTATTAAATCCCCAAGTTGTGTGAATTGGACTATTTCTAGGCCCAGTTCTGGTTCTTTATTGGGCCCGTAGTTGGGCCTTATTTTGGGCCGGTGTCGAAATTACTGGTCCCGTGGCTGTATTACTGCAGCACAAATTGGGTCTTCATTGCTCTCCTTGGGGCCCTACTCGTACCAGAATTTGGCCCATGCCGCTGTGTTAAAGCCCCAAGTTGTGTGAATTGGACGTGAGCCCCAATTTGGGATTTTCTATAATGCTGCCTGGGCTGAGCTGGGTTGGTAGAAAACGCTTACGCTAGTACGCTACGATATACTTTTGTAGCGTTCGATTAATGATTGACTAAACCGGTACAGGTAAAACTCTTCTAAGATTATTTAAGGTTATTGCTGCTTCTAATTTTTTATTCTAAATTTAGGGAGGGTGATTACAACAGATCTGAAATAGAAGCAAAAGGTTCCTAGCAAAGAAAAGAACATATCACGGAAAGAATCAGAGGCCTTTATCTTATAATCCCCGACATAAATCTTTACTATCAGTATGATTTAGCAGCAACTCAACTCGTCCAAAAACTGAAGGAGATACTGATCAGCTGAGCCTGCATGGAGATGGCTCGTTGTTCAAATGGAGTCCTACAACTTGTACCATAAGCGTCCCATAGGTTGGCGGTTTCTTTACAGCTGGTGGAATGCGCTGCTAACAGAAGAAATGAGGTGGGTACTCATTCTAAAAAATGCAAAAGCTACCTGCTGCATATATGAAGCATGTACCATCAAGGAGCATTGCCATTGACTACTGGTTAACAAAAGGCGATACACTACGAACAAATTTATTCATCGCTGGCCTCAACATTAGCTCCCTTGAGATGCAAATGCTTTTCTCTCTTCTGAAACTCTGTCAATCCTTTCCCACTTCCGGTGACACCAACCTTACCCTGTGGATCATCTGGAGACTTGAAGATGCTCTCACGTTTCCTCCCAGTGAGGAACCCAATCTGCAAGGGCAAAAGGGAATTGCAAAAGAATTATTGGGCAAAAATCCATGATAAAAAAAATACTTCAACAAGTACATATATCCAAAACATCACAAGGATAGATTCCTTAGATGCCCAGGCCGTACTTGTCACTCATAATACAAAGAGGCACGGATATTGGTATACAAATAGAACAGAAACAAGGTATCTAGTCATTTGCTTGCGTTAAATCCATGTCTCATTACTTCAATAAGAATGTATCCGACTACTGTAGATCGTTACATATATTTCCACAAGTCTGAACAGTTATCATTCCATAGCAGGAAAATGGTTTGGAAATAATGGAGCACAATAATTCCCAATCTAAGAAAACTTCATCTTTGCTAGGCTAGAGTAAACTACATTCTAGTGAGGCATTACATACATGAAAAATCTTTTTCAAACAACCTTTATCTGTCAAATTAAAGCACTTGTTCAAGGGCCTCAGGGCAAGGCAACCTGTATACAGGAGCATTGATTTTACCAATAATATCTTGAAGAACTAGTGAACTGGCCAGTCATCGACCACCTAAGAAGGCAAATATCCTGGCATGTTCCTCGCAGCTTTTTCTTTCTAACCATGGTTCAAAAGTACAGAAGTAATGCCAAGTCTCCACAAATTCTCCTCATCACCTTCTTTGACAAAACTTCTTCCTTACTTAGCCTCTTCTTTCTCTTAGTGTGCCTTTTTCCTTTTCAGTAATCTTCTTTTTCAAAGTTCATATATATGTATCATGGATCATGTTAATGACTGTCCCCAAACATGCTTAATGAGGAAATATATGAATTTCAGAATATTGATTGTACATATCACGAGAATAGTCCTTTTTCCTCATTTGCTTACTTAACAAGTGTCCCGATACACTTTTTAACCAAATCCATGTCATATTATGCTTCGCATTTTTTCCTTTATGTATTCTAGTTTTTCCCTTTTTTGCCGTTAGTACCATATCTTTCTTTTGCCAAAAAAACGACAACAATCAAGTATGATTATCATAGAGAATTAGATGGCGCCCTAGCAGAATATAAGTCTTTGTTGTTTTTCAGCTTTTGTATTCTCTTTCCTAAAAGGTACCATGATAATTGCATCATTTAATGAAAAACTTGTGTAGAAGCACTACTGATACATTGTTATTAATCTCCTTACGACATCTGTCTAACCCCAAGGAAAGGCCTTCAGTACTTACATCTCAGGAAGGACATTAATCAAGACATCACATGATGTTATATGGATGGCAAACCGTAAAGATAAAGGCCTATCTATTGCCAGCTTTCCTAGTTATATATTAATGATCCACAATCATGTGCCAACGTACCAAAGTATCCCTTTTCCTCAATTTTGCTCCTCCAAAAAATCCCGAGTTCAAAATCCAGATAAAATAGCACATTTTCGAGTGATTATAGCAAGCTTACCTTTTTAGCCCTGCCTTTGGTTGATTGGAACTGTTGCCAATCATTTTGCCGCTTATTCTGTGCAACTTCAAGTTGTTCCATTCTCATTTTTGACTTGAAAGAATGTATCTTTTTGCGCTTTGCTGCTTTCTGGATGTAAGAGACACAAGCACATTATAAAATGCCTTCACGTTTACCAGTAAAGATTCTGTTTAAGAGTAAAAGGTACAGTCACACCTTAAGCTAAATTTACTGTGCATCAGAAGTTTACAAGTTTCAATACCTTGTTATGGGTAGGACAATTGTACTTTACGCGTTTTCAGGGTTATGAAACATTATGATCTCATTGACAAGCCGTGATGAAAAATTCTACTGTCCGAAGCAATAAACAAAGGAACAAAAGCCAAGTACCATTGGATTTGCATAGAAGCAAAACAATTTTCTTTTTCTTACTCTTAAACACTGAAAAAAAAAAATTCAACAGAAAATAATGATTTCATGATGAGCAAAAAGGGACACAAAAGACTTACTTGAGAAGTTACCTTTTTCCTGTTCAAGTTCTATAAACCACAAAGATATTGTTTGGTGAAGGTAGCAGCCACCTCTAGTCAACATTCTATTAGCCCCAGCAAGATCATGACATGTCAGACCAGAGTATATGACAGTGATGGCCAGGTGATACTTCCGGGAGACCTTGTCTGAATTCTAGTCAGTGAAATCTAACTTCTAAAGACATGTCGAACAACAGATGCTCATAGGTTGCAGGAATATCATGCCTACTACTTAAACTTGTTTCTTGTTGCCTGCTAAAGGGGATACACCCAATCAATATATATTTCATGGAACCAAGCTACATTAACAGATCTAATTCAACCACAACTCCTCTGATCAATTATAGCCCAGAACCAACACTGCAAGACACAGAGATGAAACCAAGAGCCTCATGATTTCAAGTAACAGTCTTTCATCCAACCTGATTTTGCAAACATACGCCTAGACTTGTCCAAAGTTCAATCATATGAAGGCCCATACCTAATGAACATTCGCAAGTGGTAAAAATACTGAAGAGAATCAAATTCGACTGCACCAATTCACATTAATTTTATTCAAAAGGATATGAAAGCGTCAATTACCACATCTTCAGGGTCATCTGGTTCTATTCGGAGCTTTGCTGGCAATGTTCTTGACTGGAAATCGACAGTCGCAGCCTGTGCAATCTTCCTTTTGATAGCTTGCTTCGTTGCTTCAGCAACCCGCTCAGCTTCCAATATAGCATTGACCTCACCTTCTTTAATTGGCCTCACATTGTCGGGGTCCACCTTAGAATAAGACATATTAGCAATTAGTTTCTGACATAATGTTGAACTCCAATATGGTACCAAATAAATGCTTGACTGCTGATTTCAGGAGAATTGACCTCTAGGCAGCACAAATGAGTCGTTTCTAAAAAGACAAACAAGAAGTACTTCTCTCCATCTAAAAATCACTGACAAAATCCGTATGACATCATGACAATAATTCCACCCTCTAGGCAATAAATCCATCCAGACCCATAAAAATGACAACAATAGAATAGTGACACAAGTCTTCATAATCTTATGGTCAGATCAATTATCCAAATCTAGAGGCATCCCCATGGAAAACATATCAGCAGAAGATCTACTTAAAGATCCCTTTAGTAGCAAAAGCATGTCATTTTGAGTCCTATTTATAGAATTTCCCAATACATACAAAGACTAACAAATTTTTTTAAGAAGTAAAGAAAAATTAACTATAGGGCACCGCAGGGGTGCAGACCTGTATGCATGAGTAATAGTGTGAAGTTGCAAAATGCAAACTACCATACAGAGATAACTGAAAAAAACAGAGGTCGAACCACGAGAACGCTTCCTTGAGTTCTTGTTGTCAAATTTAGATACATCCTAATTTGATTGATTGGTAATGGAGTGGGTAGGACCCTAGATGAACAACCCATCACGGAACTGATGGTTCCTTTCATAGATGTAAGGATTAAAGCCCAATTAATGTTAGGCTGATAGATAACAGTCCCGAAACAAAATACTACCTCTTCCTTATTTCCCCACCCGTCATAGCAGACATAATATCCATTAGGGGTGTGAGCCTCAATTGTTGCATCATACCTGGACATTGAATAATCAGGCCCAGAAAGAAAAGTACAGAAAGGTAAAAGATAATACCATCAAGACCACTAAAAAGGGAAAAAGAAAACTAGCAGCGCCTTTCAATTTTCACATACCATTCACCATCCTCACTCCAAACGGCTTGAACTTTAGACCCAATAGAAAGGAGTTCATGATGATCAGAAACAGATTGCTGCACCAAAAGATAAAAAGATGACATAAGACTAGCTACTGCTTCACCAATTTATAAATTTTTGCTAGAATCTCACACCAAACCACTACGAGATAGGACACGAACCACTACTCTGAAAAAGAAGGGATGCATCCCATAACGGAAAAAAATCTCCATATCCATAATATCAAGCAAATAAACAAGATTTCTATCTATATTATCTCCAGGCATGCCTAGGGAAATTCTTCAGGCCTCCCAATAATTGAGAAATGCACCAAAAGAATATGAGCAATCTCTTAGTTTTCATTCTTTCTTTCCATAGATTCCTGTCTACTAGTAGATCAACTGTTAGATTGGACACATATGTTCTTTTGGCACACAATTTCTCCATAAAAAGATGTAATTGGTACTATCAAATGAAATCAAGAAATCTAAAAACTAAAGTGAAAAAGAACCATTTTCATTTCTGAGGAACCCTTTGCCGGGGAAAAACTAAGGGATTCACTGGCACTTCTCCCAATTTCTGATCCAGAAATCTCATTTTGCCTTGCAGTTGCGAGCAGCTCTTCGGTTAAAGCAATAACCTGCAAATGAAAGATTCAGTTCAAGCAAAAGCCTTATCACTCGGTTGCTAACAACATGAAGTCCAAATTCAAGTAAAACTCGAACTTAGACTCCCAGTGTGGATATCTGAAATCAGGGGGAATAGAGAGAAATAGTAGCACGCGGTCCATCACAGCCGAAACGGTCCTGCAAAGGAAAGATTATGGAAGTGATGGCCATTATTACTCCAAATTTCTAGAACTTCCGAAGAAGCTTCACTAGTTTTCTCCAACTGAGTAGCTCCCGCTCTAAAAGATTGTGAGCTTGTTAACATGAATCCATCCTCCACAGTGAATAATAATAAGTTGTTGAAGCACCAAGGAAGATCAAATCACGAGAAAGCAACTGGATGGAAAAGTAAAGATTTCTGAATAATAATCTCTAATGTAAACTCAATCAGAACATAAGGAGATCATAGAATGATAAGCTGAACACAATGCTACATTGAACACAGTCCACATTGATTAAACAAATATGACCAGAGAAAACTTGAATAAAAGACAAAAGACAAAAGAAAGAGATCCACTTAAAACTAACCTCTTCAAGTTCCTTCTGCATATCGGCATATTCTGAATTTCCAGGATCATCAACCAATAGCTGTCTGACCTGTAAACAGATGAGAGAGGAGTCATACAGGAAAACGAATTTTAAGAACAAACACGCTATAATACAGCTGACAAGCGTCTTGAAATGAACTTTAACTTTTGCTTACAAATGAGCTTCTAATCCAAACCATTTTTCAACTCAGAAGAATGACGTGAGTATCAATTCTGTTTGGTCCCTGTCAATTGGGGTGTCATACCCCACGCCCACCATTGTCTAAATAAACCCCTCATTCTTTCCAACCAAAAACAATTCTTAAACCCTCAAACATCTGATTCTCTCGAACCATAGCCCAAAGACCATCAGAGGGAAAGTAAAGGAAAAGCCCTAGATTCTGATCGGGGAAAAGAAGAGAAACCACGACAGAGGCGCCAAAGCAGAAATTTATGGGTAAAAAACCCTAATTCGCATGAGGGCGAGGAGAGTAGCGGCAGTTGGCTCTAGGCGAGAGAAGTATGGTTCGAAAAGAAAGAGAGAAGGAATGGAATAAAACCATAGGGAAGGTTGCTCTCCATCGGGGATAACTATTGACGGCCGTATGAAGCAAAAGATGGCATCATCACACAATCAAAACCCAAGAAAGAAGAGAGAAAAAGAAGAAAGCGGAAGATCGGAATCTCGAGGAACGGAAGGATGGGAAGAGAGAGTTACCTGCCGCAGTTGGTCTTTGTAAGTGGAAAGATTCGAGGAGAGCTCTTCGATGCTCACTTCTTCTTCCCCTTGCATCGTTGCGTTTTCAGCCAACTTGAGACTGTCCAGATCGATCGATGATGATGAATATATAATATATATAGCTTTCTGCCAAAAGAGAGCATGAGATGAACTATGGAGAATAAGAAGAGGAAGAAACCATCGGAGAACGAGTATTGATAAAAACAGGAGACGAGGAAGGAGAAGAAATGCATAAGCCCATAGGAAGAAGGAGGAGGAGGAGCCCGGCCCAATCTGATAACTTGGATACTAGCACTGGGCCTGGATGGCCCAAGACAAGGCCCAGTTGTTGACGACCGGCATTCCGCTCGTATCTCTTATTTTCAAACCCCGCGCTTAATTTCTGCGAACCGGATGAGTCCAACCGTTGGTCAACGACATTATCTATTTACGCCATTCAATTTCTTGTACGTTTACCTAGGGTGTAAGATTTATTGCGTTATATAATAATGCGTGCCATTTTTTGATAGTTACACAGCAACCGAAAGTAAATGTTGTGCTTTACAGTACAGGTCTAAGTGAAATGGCATACAAAACAATTGATAATTATGCATAGATACCATCACACGTACTCAAAACTACAATGTCATTTTTATAGATCATAAATCTTACTCCACATTTTGTAATTTACAGTATTATGATGACAATGACACAAAATACTAATCTTGGGTACTTTACTGAATCTTATGATTCGACTCGATTCTCAATTCACAAATTAAATATTTAGATTCACCGCTCATTTTTAACAGGAAATATGCAGATGATTTTTGTCATTTAACTTTAGCTTTTTCTCCCTTCAGAGATACCAAGTAAATATCACCATAAGCCATGGTTTTCTGCAAGGGCTTTTCATTGCCTTTGGGCGAGGACAACCAGGATGTGGAGACTGCTTAATGCGACTAGTTTATCCCAATTCAGAATCGCGACTTGAATGTCCCTACTTCTGTTGTCCACATTTCCTCTTTACCAGATACCAACAATTATTGCCATATGGAGAAACTACGCATTCCTAGCCTTCTTCCTTAAAAGATACTCAAACGTCATTCTTTGTTTTCACAAGCAAAGAAATAAAAAATAATCTAAGATATGTTCCAAAGCGAGGAGGTACTTCCCCAGACCAACTTAAAAAGAGAAACTCTACAGAGTCTACCAAAGTGTTCACAAGTGATCTTTCAGTTACCCAAAAACTATAGACCTGTAACCACCAAGTAGTAAAGCTACATCAGAGTTTGAAATTGGAGCTTCATTTACTAGTCAACCTAAATAGATTCATCACTCTTCTGAGGCTCATGTATCCTTTGCATCGAAGCAAAGCTATCCTCCAATAGTAAATTTAATCTGTAGAATATGAACAAGCAAAACACTGTCAGACATTGTAAGATGGTAATTAGTTGAAACACTAGTCTTGAAACTATCTGAACCAAGGCACTCACTGAATCATCTTTTAAGAAACATTTGTCTGAACTCGTCATTGGATTTGGGATTCTCGTCCTCTGCTTCATTGGTTCTTGGCTTATTTGCATCCCAACCTAAGGGTTTAAGACTCCTTGGTCTTGCAAATGTGTTCTTCCCTGTCAGCTGGACCTGCTCACCTCTTGAATAGTTTGATTTTTGAGGTGCCATGGACCCCCTGGATGTCGATCTACCTATATACCAAAACGATCGCTATGCAGTTGAACTTTGAATAAATTGGGCAAAAATCAAAAAGCAAATGAAGTAACAGGCCCGATGTAAAGAAAAAAGTACAAAGCAGCCAATGTACCATCATACGAAGTCACAGCAGGAAAACATCAATAAGGAAAGCACTTAAGGACAAATTTGAAATGAGAACCAAATTATCTAAGGTAATTTGCCACGTATGAAGAACTAAAGGCGGGATATTTGTATGTCAACACACGTGATGTTTATCATAGTACGAAATGAGGAAATCTGCCGATCAACCAAGCTAACAAAGTTCCTTCCAACAATGACCAAATGTAATAATGGTTCTTGGTATTAGACAAAAAGAATCAACAGTGTATAAGCTAAGAAACAACTTTTATGTCGGAATCCTAAAAACAACAGTGAATGTTGCGTCCATTTGGAAAAGAGAATAACGAATTTGGCACATTGATAAACTAGAGCACGATTAACCTGAGTATCACTCCAATTGCAGGAAAGTGCATTCTTGAGCCATCCATAAAAGTCTAGGTACATTTCCTCTATACCCGTCACAAACTATATGAAGGAAAAAGATAAAAAGGACTGGACAGCTAAATAAATGGTTTAAAGAGATGGCAAACAATCTTTGTCAAACTCAATAGATGCTAGTAAATTTGGTCAGAACAAAGATTTCGGCTTCTCTGTGCACAAATATTCAAAACAATTACTTCCGAGCCCTCTTGCAACATACTCATGAAGAGCTCATCAGAGAATTCTTGCAAGCATGACCAACCAAGATGTGAAAACATAAACAAGCAGAATAAGCAATGATGAACCCAACAAACTATTCTTCACACCAACTGAAACAATCCTTATGCAAAGGGTAAAATAATTGTTAGGAAAAGGACAAGGAGAAGATATTTGGAAAATTCGCTTTTCATGAGATATTTGCATTCTAAAGCTCTATTTGTTTTGCTGAAAACTTCTTGTATGTGAGAAACGTTTTCAGGGAACTCATTTTCAAAGAAAGTAACTGAAATTTCCTCTGTTCCTCATCCTGAAAATAGGGTAAGAAAGGAGAAACAGTGCCCTATATCAGTAGAAACAATCGCTACGGACCAGAAATAGTGAGTTCAAATCACCTCGGTGATGTTCATTATTTAAACCGACAAAAGAACAAGTCTGCAAAGAAATTAGAGAATAGAACAATCATATCGAGAGAAATAAGATCAAATAACCAATAACTACAAAGATTGAAGGTATGGTGGAACAAATGCCAAAAGATGGAGAACATTTTGTCCACAAAATGCTTACCACTTTCCGCATGATCACTGTGACCCATAGATTCTTTTCTGCCTTTTCTTGGAGCAGAACGTGCAATGCTCAGTTTCTTTCCCAAGAGCATAAGCTTATTCTTTGCCACAGCTGCAGCAAGGTGAGCATCATCAATGAAATCAACATATGCCAGGCCCTAGCAAATTCATCAAAATATTGAACATCAGCATGGAAAATTGCAGGAAAAAACAAATTATTAACAGAGATCTCAATAAGAAAAGACCAGGAAAATAATTTTGACTTCACAAAATTGAAGAAACCAATGTGGAAGTTTGCTTCTGCATATTTTGTTTTCTTGAAAGGTAAATTATAAAATGTTGTAAGGAACTCCAAAGCCTAACAAACTACTTAAATTGAAAAGTAATTTTTCAGGAACCCATAAACTCGCATGTTGTAACCATATCATATATTATTTGCATAAGAGAAGTTTAAGAGTCTAGACTCTCAAATGCTTTTGATTTTGTTTCCTTCCAAATAAACCAAAAAGTTGCTGGAGGAAGTTTCCTTATGTTATGTGGCAGTTTGAGATATCAAATTATTCAATCGCGGGATGTATATTCACATGAAGAAATACCTTTTAACAAAATGATTCTGTTAAAAAAAGTTTTAGTCAACTAGGGTTTCCCCTATACCACCATTTGGAATGCATCTCAGCAAATTCCACCATCAATCCTACCATATAATAGAAAGGTTATTTCCCTCCGAACTATATGATGGCAAAGCATCAGTTCACAGTTAAATATGAAAAACTGACAGCTAATTGATACACCATCATTAAAACTGCATTTGGCTCATAAATTTGATGAATATATCACTAAGAACAATTTAGATAGAGAAGACACGTACTCACATGTCGCAAGTAATTCAACTAAAAGATTATTTAGGTAGCTTAACTGACCCCCTCCAATTTCTCTTGCATCAATAGATGTGTTTTTTCAAGTATACTCCATTCACGGTTACTGAAATTTTATGGATTTTGCAATCAGGAAACTGAATTTTGATTTTAATCACTCATTGCACTAGACTTTTAAATTTTTTAGATTGATGCACTTTGACAAAACCCAACCAATTTTATGGCGAATGTTGACGTGACCACAATGGCCACTTTCTGGATGCCATGTCATTGCCACGTCGGAACCATGTCAGCATTTTGCCAGAAAATTTGCCAATTCCGATCAAAGTGTCCAAGTGTATCAATAGCAAAAGATTGGAAGTTTAGTACATTAGGTGATTGAAATAAAAACTAAATGGCTTAGATGCAAATACTACTAAATATCAGTGACCATGGATGAAATTTACCTGTTTTTTCCCATTTTATCTTTCATATCGTGTGTGTGTGTGTGTGTGTGTGTGTGTGTGTGTGTGTGTGTGTGAGAGAGAGAGAGAGAGAGAGAGAGAGAGACCCTGGATTTCCCAGTGAATTTATCATGTAGAATTCGAATTTCACCCACACCACCAACATCACCGAAGAATTCACGAATGTGGTGATTATTTGCCTGTAACAATTAAAAAAATAAAAGTACATGTCAGCTACAATTCATTAGAAAAGGTGAGAAAAGGCAATTATATAGAGCGTAGTTTGTCTTTTACACTAAGTCCCTTGAAAGGAAAGGTCACGACATTTACTTGCCTTAAGGTCAAGATTCGAAATAAATGCAGTGCATTGGTCAGTATATGCTTTAGATTTAGTATCAGGAGTGGAGCCTTTCATCTCCTCTTGGTCCAAGCCATCTCCAATCTCTGTCTTTTTGTCCCCAATTTTTCTTAACTCAACTGCATTCTGCGCTTGACCTTTATCCTTCATATATGATTTTTTTGTTATCTGTGAAGCGTCTTTTCGCCGTTTTGCTGGAGACTCTTCGTCAGTTATGTCTGCACAAGACTTTCTCTTCTCACGATCATTTTTCCTGATATTATTATCCTTCTGGTCTACTGTTCTCGACTCTTGCTGCAATGCAAATAACTGAAGCTCCTCCAAACGAGGCATTACCTTACAGAAAACCAAGCCAATCATCCAAAGATTAGAAATGTTTCATAGACCAGCTAACTCGATGCATTAAGCTCTAAAATTACCCCATCATTGGAACATATACAAAAGAAAAAAAATTATTCTATTTAAGCCTATCAGTTCAGTTATCAAAGCCTTGTCAAGCACATTAGCCTTGAAAAACAGTTAAAGGTCACATCATGCAGTTTCCTATCCTAGTCAACATTCTATAAGGACTACAATGCATTCTCAGAAAAAAAAAATAATAATAGTTGACAGTGGAGATCTGCATCAAACACACAAAGAAATGAAGCCAAACCGGTCTTCATTTTATCTCCTGATGAGGATAAAAGTTGGAAGACAGACATACCTTTTGTAAGGTATGGTCAAAGTCTTCTAGAGTACCATATTCCCTCTCAAAGCGTAACCATGAATGGCATACCTCCTAAACAGTTCTGTGTTTTAGAAAGTGGAGATATCATCTAATTCAAGTTGCAGTACATGGCAATCAAACAGAAATTCTGGAGAGATGATGAAATAATTACATGTTTAATGCTTACGGAATTCTTATAAAGAAACAAGAATATATAAAAAGCAATGCAAATAATAATACTATTGAACTAATCAAACTATGTTTTCCTTCTAGATTCTCACTCTCCCATGCTATTTATCAACCTCGAAAACATTAGAAAATTCCTTCATTTCAACCGTAACTTTCTCGGATAGGGTTTATCCCTGGTCAAATTGTTGATAACGAAATAAAACTTGAAACATGCCAAGGCCAAGAACATCGGTTTCCCCTGACTCGTCAGGAGAGAATAAGAAATTTTGGGGAAATGATGCGGCAAGAAAGATGATAGAATACATTTAGCATTTTAAGCTTCCGATTATGCATCTGAATTTTGAAACTACTATATTGACTACTGAGCAGCTAAAGAAGTGATGGAGTGAATAGATTAGGCACAAACTCCTCATTTCTTTCCCAATGAAGCAGTCCCTACAACCAGCACTATTACACACTAGAGGAAGTGAGAAAATGCAGGTTGAAAGAAAATGACCTCATCAAAACTCCGAGTGCTTTTCCAAGGCATCACCACACATAAATTTTCTTTCCAAGATAAAAATAACATTTCCTGGACTAAATGCTATCCATCCGTTCTGTAAATAAAAATGCTCAAAATCCAGCCACTAGATTACTACAACAATCAATTGGGTAGCTTACGGCGCGCATGATAATACTTTTGAAGCAGAAATCCGTTTGGTAACACAACTTTTGAAGCAGAAATTTGTTTGGTTGCGCATCTTCACTTTTCTATTTCTGAAGTAATTTTTTGCTTCATAAGTTGTTTTCGACCTACTTTCAGAAGTAAAAAGAAATTACTTCTCTTTCAAAAGTAAAAATCGCTCGACATCAATATTTCTCTCACTTTGCCCTAACCTAACTTCGGCCTCTTTTCATTCTTAGCGCCTCTCTGTCTCTTCGCTGCGAATCACTGTCTATACTTCCTCCCAACCACGCCTCCGCCGTCGCCGCCCGCCGCCGCCAACTGCCGAACACCGCCGCCTCGCCGAGGCCCGCCGAGGAACACCGCTGCCAACCGCCGACCATCGCCACCGCCGTCTCCGGCCACCGGAGTAAAATAAGTAATAAATTTTTATTTTTAAAAAGTAAATAATGCTTTTATTAATAATTTTTTTTAAAATAATATAATTTTTTTAAAACAATTAAAATAATTTCAATTGCATGAGAGTTTTTTAGCAATATCATTTTTCTTGATAAATTATAAGAAACAAATATTCTATGGTTTGGTTAAATATATAAGTATTTAAGTAATACGGGTCAGGTCAAGTATGAGTTAGATCGGGTATAGGTTGTTAAATTTGTACTATACGAAAATGGGTCAATATGGGTCGGACCATATTCAACCCAACCCAAACCTGACCCGACCGACCCACCCGTTTGACACCTCTAGGCACAGGCGAGGAAGCACTGGAACTACCCATGCTTTTAGCGTGGATATATGAACTTGGCCATCGTATTTATTAATACAATTTTCCCCATAAAATTGGTCCTCATTTGCATAAATAATTAAATGACAAATTATAAGTAAATCCGTCAGTATTTGCATTTCACTCCTCTCAAATAACATGCATTTTAGGTTAGGATCAATAATTTTTCGTAGAAGATTTTGTGTTAATAATGTTCCAAAAGTAGAAATTTTCAACGGTTATCAAAGGAATTTCTGTTCCAGAAGCAGAAATTTTGTCATGTTATCAAATGCCTTTCTCTGATCAGAAATCAATTTTTGCTCAGAAGCAGAAAAAGAAAAATCAACTTCTGGCCAGAAATTGACTTTTGAAGCAGAAGTGTTGCCATGCGCGTCCTTAGCAACAAACGACCATGTAATATGGGAGGGCAGGCCAGCGACTTCCACGTCTGGAAAATTCAATTTGATTGCCACCATGTAATAAAGGTGTGAAATAAGAAAAAGTGAACAAAAAGAAAAACAAACTGACAGATGCAGTGCAATGAAGAATAACAATCAGACAGGCGCATGTGAGCACCAATGAGAAAGCTTAAGGATGCCTCACTTAAAAGAAACCTTGAATAGCAAGGCGATAATTCAATATGTACTTTTAAGAGATATTACATGATTGGGAAATTTTTTGATTGTCTTTCTCCCAATTGTCTGAAGTGATTAGGACCTAATATAAGAATGAATCTAGTTCTTTGTCATATGACCCTTTGCAGAAATCTCTCATCTCGATGGTCTTGACATTTCAAGGATCTTAATATTGAATGTCAGAGAGGACATCTAATGTAGAACATGGTTGACTCTATTTATCCATCAATGGCATTCCAAAATCTCATGCCTCAGTGGTCACCAATTCATGAAAAAGTGACTAGCAGCAAGAATACCTACAATTTGAATTGCTTTGAAATTGTGTAACACAAATCTTCTTTCTAGATGAAACCCCATGACAATACCTTCTAAAAGCAATATCTTCTAACAATCTAGTCAAATTATGGACACTCAAAAATTCGTTACTCGGTGGGTGCTACTTTTCCCATAGATAATATCAAACATATTAATACTCAATTATTAACTTCATACGTGGTTGTATGTTTCACACAAAAAAAAAAAACAACCATGATATACTACGTAAATTCCTAACTCCAAAAGTCCTGAAAAGTACATGGAGTAGATGTACGGACTGATATAAACAGAAAGAAGATTAACAACTAATATCTAAATGGAAAAAATTACTTACGGAACAAAAAGATGGCCAAATCAAATGATTAAGATGAGATTACCTCGGATCCGGATCCGGGAAATCTTTTGCTGTAGCATCTCTTATAGATTGATCTAGCCTCATGTATATGTCCCAGCTCAATCTCCATTGCTATATAACTTTGCCAAGCTTCCAACATTGAACCACTGCAATAAGAGCCATGTTAGACAAAAAACAACTAGAAATTAAAGTACCGTGTATTGAATGCTTCATGCATGGCAGAAGTCATGAGGTGGAACCTGATCTTCAACAAGCTCTCCCAAAGTCCCCGTGCAGAGACTATATCTTTAGCCAACTTTGATTCCAGTCGAGCCCAATAAGCATACAGACGAAGTAAACCATCTGTATTCTTCAGGTGAGGTGCTAAATAATCTGAAGCACGCTAGGAGAAGATAAATAATACATGCTTGCGTTAATAAGCTACATATGCACCAAGTAAAGGCCGGTCAAAATAGGAACATGGAAATAGGGGTAAACCAAACAAGGATACTTGAAAGAATAGTTACAGTCCATAGAGGTCGCATTATCAAGCATTGCTTACTCGTTGCCTCTCTGCGTTATATTCAAGAATTAAAGGCTGCTAAAAAGAAACACCTCTCTAGCCATTAAAATCGCTCGAAGTACTAGACCATTTATTCTCCTTCAAATATTCCCCAAGATGCAACTGCCGAAGTGCCATTATGCCCAAAATTAAGTCCTTAAGTAGAGATAGGTAAGATTTTCAAATTGAAACGAAGAGTGCAGCCACAACGCTGCTTTTATCTTTTATAGAAGTAGCTAAAATTGGAGAGTACTTCCAGTGAGCAAGGCCTGATAAATCTAGAGTGCGGAGATTATAACTGATCCAATTTCAAGCTAGCTTAGCATGTAAATCAAATTTATCTCGAGCAAATAATCAGTCAAATTTAGGATTTTTTTGGGGGTCAGATAGTCAAATTTAGGATACGTGGGGGACTTTTATATTGCTTTCTCAGTTGAAGAGTGTTAACAGGATCTCTGGAGGGAAGAATGTACCTGCCCAGTGTAGCATACACTTCTCCTATAACTAGATTGCTAATTTTACTCGATAAAATAAAATACAAGTAGTTCTGCCAAGTCTAGAATCTTACCACCTTTCTAAAATACTAGGAAACATATTTACATTCATAAGCAGAAAAAAAAAAAAAAAAACTGCTATACACGAAATGAACAACATATGGACATCTGGAGAAAAAAAATTAGGCACAAAGGAGCTTCTACTACCAACGCAATATATCATGCCTAAGGCATATGCATCAGAAGCACAATATGACTCGAACAATATAGTCTAAACTCAAAGTTTTGCAGTCACCTGAAAGGTTTCCCTTATATGTTGATAATCCGAGGAAACCTCTAGTTCCCCGGCAAAGGAAATTCTTCGCCTTAAGCCATCTACACGAGTGAGAAATAAGTCCAGGTACTGAAAGAACACACAAAAAATGATGTTGACATGAAACTTCATATATCAAAAATGAAAAAAAAAATGTCAACAGAAAGACCAAGAAGTACAAATGTAATTCAGAACCAGTACCTCTTCAAAGGTCGAAAAGGTACAAAGCAATGACTTCTCAAAAACCTGAAAGTAAACATAATAATTTAGTAATAAGTGGAAGTAAGCATAATCACCCAATTGAATCATATGTTTTTATTTAATTTCAGAATTAAGTCATATGTTTAAAACTCCAAAATTCATGAAGAATTTCTCAAAATATACACTGTATTAAAAGTTATCCAACAATACAATCTCGGAATACTTCTTCATAGTCTGGCATACAGAGAAAGCTCATTCTGGCAACAGCATTAGTAAGAAAAGTCAAATAAAAGACGAGATATTCAGCCAATCTCAACAAAAGATGATATTATGTAAACGGAATAGGAACAAAACCATGGGATTAAATTTCAATAATACTGAGGATAAGAAAGAAATTTCAAAATATTTCTCTGAGGCGGACTAAAACATACCGCATTTATCTACTTTAACACATAATCAAAGTTAGAATCACCTCCAAGTTACACAAAATATAAGCACACACCATGGACCAGTTCACACACATACAGGCACAGCTTGCGCACAAGCCTGACCACACGCAAACACAAGGTTGCACACACTCAACAACAAATGCAATGAATATGCGGAAGTTCACCTTACTATCCATGCATTGACTGGTGGTGTCTAAAAGTGCAAACATGGCGGTGTAACAAGAAAATAGCATAATCATATTAGCGAGTTCTAGAATCAAGTTATTACAGCGAAAAGATTCTTTCCAAACTGTCGATCATTAAAGAGATTAATAAGCGAAACCATTTTAGTATAGAGTTAAAGGTAGTTCCTCAATTTGCTTATAATCATTGAAAACCATCATCAAAACTGCATAGTTTGAAGAACAACACAAGGATATGTCTGTTTGGTGTGATTTTATTTTCAACTTTCTTATTTTGTCAAAGCAGCTCTCAGAATATGACTCTTAAATTAACAAAACACCTAAAACCTTTCAAAAGAGGCCCGCGCTATTTCTACCCCCTTATTGGCTAGTAACACCCCGTTTTACATTGAATTGACTACATTGCACCTTGCGGGTCCCACTCTTGTTTAAGATTATTTCTTACCCTTTTTTCTTCCTTTTCATTTGTTTCAATTTTACTAGAGACGAAACTACCCATGTTCCTCTCAAACAACATTTATTAAGGTTAAATGTGGGGTTTACTATTGATTTAAGACTAATGCTTGCCTTCTCTTTTTTTTACTTTTTTGCCTTTTCTTTCTCCATTTGGAACAAAATCGGTGAACCTCTTTTCCAAAAAATAGTTTATTTGGTAGATAACTAACTAATTATTGTGTTTCTAACAGAAAAAAAGCTAATTATTCTATTAATGAGTTGTATATTTCTTTATCTTATGTACTAGGAAACTATTATTGAAAACATAACTTAAGCACAAGTAAGAGGATAATCTATTAGTACATTGCGTATAATGCATACATCAACTATAATATTTCATTTTTGAGTAAATTCTCGTAAATTTGATCCAAAAATCAAAGTCGAAAAATTCGCGATCATGAGAATGATATGAGGAAATAAAGTAAACAAATTTGCAAATAAAACTGACTTTTCTTTACTCCAGTATATGATTAGTGCTTGCTTAGATTATAATAATAGAGAAAGTTCAGAAGAAGACAAATATGAAGGAAACTTTGAAATGTAATGTGTGTGGAAGAAGCGGCTCGGGTGAAAAAAAAAGTTGTTCGGAAGGGACGTGAGTAAGTTTTTCTTTAGTAAAATTGAAAAAAGAAAGACGAAAAAAAGGTAACAAGTAATCTTATATCAAGAGTGAGATCCACAAGGGATAATGTGCAATCTAATGTGATAGAGGGTGTCAGGAGCCAATAAGGGTATAGAAATAGCGCAGGCCTTCAAAAATAGAAACACTGACATATATAATCATATATAATTTTTGCAAGCATTATACTTCAAATAATATTTTAAGTTTTGGGAGCAAGTCGGTATGTAAGTTTTCTGCTTTAAAAAAGCCAAAACAAAAGGGTCCAAGCAAATTAAGAGCACCTCATTCAAATCAGCCACCAGATTAAAATATGAAAGTATAATTCTATAATAGGTAGGAGCAAATACATACCGAACAAATCTCACTCTCAGAAGAGCGACTGCGTTCCAAGCAAAGTAAATATCTGGCCCAAAGCTCACCAAGCCAAGGACAATTCTTTGTGGCCCTTGAGTGGACGTCCTTCACTACATCACCTGCCTAAAAAATGAACCATGACTGTTACGAACTTACCCTCCCAGAGCTGCCCCTAAAACAATCAACAACAGGTTCGTAAAGCAGAACCTTCAATGTTTTGTCCATGTAGCGAGTATAATCAAGCCAAAGATCACTTGATATAGGAAAGCCAGTGATAGCACGTTCATAAAGAACTTGTATTCGTGCTGGATCTCCCACAGTGTGCTCAAATTTCAAGTAAATCTGGAACCATCAGAACACATCATTGTAAGACGCAATCCATAGCAAACTGCTTCTTTCCAGCCACTAAATAGTCATATACCAGGAAAATAATAAAGGAAGTTTCCAACTTCTGCTTATGATGGGTCCAAGAGAAAATTATCAAATAAGCTGTATACCATATATTGTTGAAGTCTTTCAGTATCAGACAAATCCTGCCTTGATATCTGCTGTTCAAAGTTTACACGAGTATTATACATATCGAGAGCCTTCTCGTATGCAGTAGCAACATGAGGAAAGCTCTTGCCGACATCACAGGATTCAGCATCTTGTGAAGTCCCTTGTTCTGCCTCCCAAGCCTTGTAAGCTTGAAGAGTACTCTCCATCTCAACAAGAGGAATAGACAATTGGCGGTGGAAAATATTTCTAATTCGCTGGACTTGCTTATCTTTTGTCTGCAGTACGGGGAAAAAACTAGTAAGCACCATTCCCTAACATGTTGAGTTTTGCAACAACCAACTCCACAAATTTCTCTCAAGTACATCATGAAAGATAGAAACGCCGTGGCAGCTTAAGTCATTTAACGAGAAGAATTCACAGTTCCACTTGTCAGGGCAATCTTGTGCATGTCATTCTACAGTTTGTTATTTGCCCAACACAATTAACCAATCGAATTACTCAGAACTTGTTTATGAGAACTCTTCAATACTACATCAACGCAATTCAGTCATTCAGTTCTTTTCACCATGAGAAGTAACATAAATGTAGATTTCAAGAATACCCCAATGGTGTATTATTCTGCACGGAATTGCAAAGCAACCTGGAAAACTGATGGAAAAGCTTTTCAGACACCAAATTGCTTGCTAATTGAAGCTTCGAATACTATAACTAATGCGGTCATCTGGGAAGTACGCCCATTTTATACATATCCATCCGCCCCTAATCGGAGAAACAACACCTAGTAACTAATAAACTAGCTACCAGCAGAAACCTTAAGGATTTCACATACCTAGATTGTGAATAAGCTCTTGCACATTCAACAACCTAATTTGGCATTTTTAAGAAATATGAAGAGACCTGGACACAAGAAATTACTTAACTCAACTCGAAGCAGTGAATTTCTTAAATGCCATAGTCAATGACCCAAAGTAACGCTTAGGAGCATGCAGTGAGCCCACCTCAGGAACGAAATCATAACAAGTAGCACAGCCCATTTCATAGCATTCCTGTATCACGATCTAGGTAAATATGCTGCTCCTATAGAATTGGAAAGAGAGAAGGGGTCCCCTCCCCTTAAAGAGACACATCAACACTCTTCTTTTCTCGAATAGACCTAAAGATTCGGTCCTTAAACAAGAAAACCAGAAGTAAAACCATTGAAGCCATGGGCCAAGCAAGCGTACGGTATTCTCACCGCATCATCAGACGCATCAATGGTTTGATATATAGCTTGCTCAAATTCCCTGTATGCTTCCCAGATCTTATTGCCTTCAGTTACATGAAGCCCAGCTGCAGTAAGAGTACGCTCAAACAAATTTCTAGCTTTTGAGACACCAACAAGCGAGCATTCACACACTGAAGGATCGTTTTCTTTCACAAAGCTGATGTAGTCATACCAAAGAGGAACAGACTGAAACATGAAAGAAACAAATGTTAGTTGCTCGGTCACAAGGCAATACTGTGCGTGTAAGTCATACATGGAAGGTAAAAGTTCCAACTTTTTCCCCAGTCAAATGCAGTGCACAAAGTTACTAACATTGTGACAGGCACTTAAACTTCGAGTAATTACGATATCGGATTACAGCCACAGTGACATCACATGATTTATTCTTCTTTCCAGCAAAATGACTCTAAGGGCATTAGTCATCTAACAATAGAGTTGTCAAGAGCTTTCAGGTATAGACTACGAGATGGTACCAAAAACTACAGTGCATTTAAAATCTCCATGAATCTTTCATAACTCCATTAAGGAATTTTTCCTGCTGATTCACCTAATGAGAAAAAGTGCAGTATTTCGCGCGTCATAGATATAAAAAGTGCATGCATTAAGAACGAAGCTAACCCTAGGTTCAACCAGCTATTAATTTCTCATCCACGATTTTGTAAAACAGGAGGGAAAGAATAACAGGAAAAGTAGCAAGAATCAGAGCCCACCAGATAGTCAGACACACCACGATCATAAAGCTTCTCAATCACAGCATAGCCATCAGCCCTGTGAAATAAAAGGGAAGCAAGAGAGAGTGAAAAACAAAAACTGAGGAGTGATGACCATCGAGAACCATAATTAAGACAGGATGTCATTTGGGACAAGGAACCACACATAAGCAATGGCTCGGCTACTGACATATGAACAGGAGACCGAAGCAAGTTATTATTCAAGTTTAACATGGCAATGAACTGCCAAGACAAGACAATACAGGTACCCGACCATAAGAGAAGCCGAAATTCAAAAAGCATTGGAAGATGGACGTACCCGACCATAAGAGAAGCTTCATCTCGAGCCCATTCCTGCCACATGGCAGGGGTCAGAGGAAAAAGAGCACTCATAGCATCCCTAGCCTGTCTCAGCTTGTTAAGGTCACCCGTCTTCCTCACAAGCCTTATGTACTGAAAAGAGAAGAAAAAAAGGACAAAAACCGGTTGCTTCAGTGTCGACAAAATCAAAAGCGAACGACTGGAACGATCGTCGTACAATCCAAAGACAAGCTGTCGCTGAACTAAACTAGTTTAGGTGTAGGTACATGTGGGAGAAGGAAGAAGGAGAAAGGAGTAATGGAGCAAAGGGGGGGTACTTGGAGGTGTGCGTCGTAGTTGGAAGGATTGTTGTAGAGCTCGGACTCTAGGGCTTCAATCTGGAGCTTGTCCTGAGCCTCGGAGTCGGAGTCGGAGTCGGAGTCGGAATCGGAGTCGGGAGGAGAAGAATCGGCAGGGACATCCACGGGTTCGTTTGGCGGTGAAGGCATGGCTGAATCTTGGGCTTCGTCGGCCATCTCTTTCTGGTCTACTTCTCCGACCATCTTCTTCTTCTTCTTGATTGACGATGACGGACGCTTTTGGATCAGAAAACACTACACTACTGCTGGCGACAAACTGAGAAACGTTGCGTCGGAATCTATATATTTCGAATATACTTTTTTGGTCGAAAAAAGTAAATGTACTATTTGTTCATCTAACTTTTGATATTTCGCTTTTATTCTTGTGTTGGAACATATAATGTTTTAATGATAAAATAAGCCATTATTTCTTCTTTATCAAATAATACCCAATTTACGCATGTTTAAGATTATATTACTTAGTTAAATGAAAATATAATTTCTTCCGATCTTCGTATATGATCAATTTAGGACCATTCACTCACATTTTTGCGTGATTCAACGTTAATCACAATTTTGACCACAAAAAAAAAAAAACGTAAATCGCAATTTAGTCTATTTATTAAAAAAAATGAGATATATAATTTAAGTTATCTTGAATATTTCATGCTAAACAAAAATTTGAATTTAGAATTTAAATTGTTATTTCAATGCAAGACCATCCTATGATACCTCGCTAACCGTGTCATTTTCCATTCCCCTAAACCGTGAATTAAGAAATGCAAGGGTGGATGGAGAAAAATTTCCCTTGTTTTGTGACTGTTCCTTCGCCCGCGCCCAATTCAAAATGTGTGTTCATAACTTTATTGTTGAAAATAAATATTTGAATTTATAAGATAGGGATACATGTCGAATGAAAGTAGGAGAGCTTGTTAAATATCTACTTGAGAATATCAAAACATCATCAATAACATCTAATTTTCTCGTCTTGTTCTATGGTGAGAATAAGTGTATTATTTTAACATTTGAAATATACAAAAACGTTACGTATCTATTGCGACCACAATGGAAACAATCGAAGGCGGTTCCAAATGGCATGAGACTAATATTTTGGTAGTAAGCTTTTGAGTAGTTAACAATTCGATAGACATTTACTAACATTAAAATGGCGTATGACTAGAGGTAAATTATTCGTGACAAAGATGGAAAGCCCTTATAAACGGCACCATTATTATCCTTCATTGAGTTCACAGACTTTTCGGCAATACTTGGATTTCCTTTTGGGCAACAAGGATTTGTGCAGTTTTAAGGCTTCGTGCTTTTGATGGTTAGCAATTTCATCCTACTTCTCATTTGAAATGCATTCTTCAAGTGACGTTCCAGCGAGTATAGTAGGTCTTACCACGCCATTGGCCCCATGAGGTGAGGATTTAGCAGCGAGTTTCAACATCCTTGATGGAGATATTACTTGATCATAAGTAAATTATAAATATGTCATAACCTTAGTAAATTGATGGATTGATCAACGCAACTCCTCTGACCTATGTATTAATCCGACTTCACTTCAACTCGCTTTCGGCAGGGCAACAGTCAGGATTGATCAACTCGAACATTTAAACTTAATATTTCTTTTGTGGGTATGGAACTACTACCATAATGCCTAGAGGAGTCGCGCCGGGAGTCCATCCTTCGCTTTTTCAAAGAAAGGGACCGGCAGCAGATTTTCCAAAGTTGGCTACTACATCACTTGACCCTCAACCTAAACATAGACTTCTTACTCAAGGACTACTAGAACTGTCTGCATTGTCGAAGACAACAATCGTAAAGTTTAATGAAAACAAGTCTGAAACTACTTAGAAAAACCTAACTAAATATGGATCTTAACTGTTATTGATTGTTCAGACCAAATTCTCATTGTCAATAAAAGAGGGGGAAAAACACCAACCAAAGACCGAAAAAGGGGACCGGGAGAGTCAGCTAAGAGCACTACCGCCTCCAGTGATCATCCCCTACGATCACGGTCATCTGGAGGCAGGGACCTCGTGATGGTCCCCTCTCCTGATAAAACCTTCAAGTATCCAATAGAACCAATGCTTCATGCACTCATGCATCTATAGTTGGAATTATGCACCAAGTCGGTCATCGGGGCCAACAATTCTGATTACAAAGTAATAATGATGTACGTAGGATTTTCAAATAGTTGAAGCTAAAAATTTAAGTATGTTGTAATTCAGTCTAACAAGAAAATGAATTGTAAATTAAAAGTCATTTACCGCGGAAATTCCACTTTGGCGGATTACCTAAATATGCCACACCTTTACTAGAAGAGAAGTGTTATAATATATACCGACTTCATTTTCAGAGTCTTACTCAGACTGGCAAATTATAACTATACCCTGCATGCGTCAGTCCAATGAGAACCGTCAAGTTTTAGTGGGATATAACATATAGACAAGAGAGTTCGGTGACATAAGTACTGCCTATTTATATGTGCATCCTGATGCACCGACACCTCAAAAGTTGCCACGCGGTACTGTCATAGAGAAATGAATTTGACAATGGTTTCATCAGATGCAAAATTCAGATGGTAATTGACCGAGAACTGTGAAACGTTTACAAATAAGCCACAGCTACAAAATAACTTCATTGTCACAGATTCTACCAATACGTCACAGAGAAAAAAGAAAGGCCCTTGAGTTTCTCGTTTACCCGAGCTTTTATTTGACAGAAAACCAAGAAGAAGACATCACATATTCTGAAAACCAAGCTTTTCATCCTCCAAATTAACCCTCATCTGCATAAGATCAATTGGTCATCAGATTAAAACTCTGCTTTGTTCATTTAAAGATAAACTAATAACAAGATGACATCAGATAATATAAGGAGGAGAATTATACAGTTGCTCCTGTTTACTAGAAGTTGGCTCGGGGGATTTTCTCTTCCCCTCTCTTAACCCAAAAAGGCAGGGGCCCTGAACAACTTAATACAGATTTCTAAACTTAATAGAACAAATTTAACTCTATATTGATTCAACCCACATACACAAGCTTTGACAAGATATAGGTAATAAGTTCTACTCTTGTTATATGTCTTGTGTCATTACTCGCATAACATCCCCCTGAAAATGCAAAATCAACCCGTTTGAATGGAAGGCGAAATTATTACAAATCCCATCAAACAGATGTATTATACGTAAACTAGATCTGAATTGAATCACAACAGCAGATGAAGATGAAGAAGCAAAAGCTAATGACAAAGCTAACTGGATTTCCAAAGAGTCAAACTAAGAAATCTCCTAATATGTCAGAAAAGTCCCTAGGCTCCAATGACTTAGAGCTTTAAATTTCATTCGGAAGAACAAACAGCATAGTAAACAACAATTCAGCCAGATAGATCTCAAAAACTTCTGTGGCCATGAATTTCCAGGAAACTACTTCGTGAGCTTCCGATACATGACCCAAAAATCAAGACAGCAAATAGAGAGGGTCTGGTGTCGAATATCAAATAGGATGAAAGGGATACACTACACATTAAGTGGAATAATTTCGCTATGAACTGTGGACAAGCAATTTCATAAACAGTGCACCATGTTTTGTTCCTTCACGATCCCTTTGGTGACATAATAAGTAAACTAACAAACAGTGACCGCTAAAAAGACTGGTCTCACCATTAACTAATGTCCCTTTCAAAGTAAACCACTTTCCACATTACAAAGAAAAAGCATGTCATTCCCAAAAGCTTTCAACATGTACGATGAAAAATATAAATATGATTTGAGCTATTTCAACTCTTCAAATTTTAAGAGTAGTCATCAAACAATTGTGATATAAAGTGGCTGGTAGACACAGGTGGTGGCACCACAGAAACATCGTCGAATTCAGAGTAATGTCAGCCCTTAGATTAAGGGGGTGATCCCAACTACCATGTTGATGCCAATAGGGTGGTCAATAGAGGTGGTGGCAGATGGGAACACAAGCAGGCAGTGGGAATGGCAGCAGACATTACTATTAGATGGCCATGGTGGCTGATGTCATGAACTGCCGGCTTACTCACTTGGCAGCCACCCAAAAGATGATCAAATAAAGAGTTAGTATGATACAGTTTGCAACCAATCGGATAATCAAGCAATATCAATGGGCATGATGTTTCTAGAATAAAGATTTACATAGTACAAAGAAGTTACTTTTCCAAAACTATACAATGTAACTCCACAGCTTGGAAATGGTTAAACATTGGTCAATTTTCTAAAACAGGCTAGACACCAGAAAAAGAGAAAACATTTTGCTTTAGTTTTTTCCAAAAAACGTACAAGCCCTTTTCTTTGTGCAAAATAACATGGCTTCTTCAGCGACAAAAATGAACATAAAAGGGTCGCTTTACTAAAAATATGTGATCTAGATCTCCATCATCCTCGGATGACCACGCTAGTGGAGTAGCACACCATGGTTCTCGAACCAAATTTTAGCATGAAAAAGTATTGTACCATTAGTTAAAGGTTTACAGGTTAAGACATGGATAGCTTTCTATCCAAAGCATGTGTTCATAACGCATGGCAATCAATACTGGAATAGGGACTGAAGGAGGCTTGAGTGTTGCCAGTCACAAATTGGGCCAGCGTCTGCAATTTACTAAGTCACTAAACCAAAACTTGAATGAAAAAATTCACTAATAAAGCAAGAAAAAGGAGAAGACACACAACAAAGCACATGCACAAACACGCATCAGTATATGATGCACTTACTTGCAATTAATGCTCAATTTTGTCCCAAGCATTAGCGTTTGAAACTTTTGAACTATACATAAGACTAAATGGGGAACATAATTAGGATGTTTGTTTAAGAAAGGAATAGAATGGAAATATAAAGCCAAGATCAATCAAGTAAGGGTTCCGGGTTAGTTATTTGGTGGACTAGAGGATGCCTGGACAAATTTGGCTCAATATTTGACTCCACTAGTGATGAAAAATATCCAACAACACGTTACATAATCACTAAGATTCGAGAACCAAAGGAACGTTCATTAATTGAAATCCTAGCCAGGGAGTATTACAGAAGCGAAAACCATTGCCACAAGAAAGGGACTACTTTTGCAGCCCAAGTGACAAAAATTCAGTAAAAAGTGAGTTAGTTTATCAAGAATGGCATAAAAGCAGGTTTGCCCAAACTGTCTACCTTAACTACCCAATAGTAAACATCATACTCTGCACGAAAAAAGCTAGCACAAGGACTACCAGAGGACCGGAGGGGGTGGGCAAAGAATGCTTCATTCGATAACAATGACATCGACTCCTGAACTAATGAAACGTTAAATGCAATGCCTTCTAGTTCGATCTTTTTCAAAGACACTGAACAGGATGATTTAATTTCTTATAAACGAGAAGAGTACGTATAAAGGTAAATCCTTTAGTATCGGCGAACAAACCCCAAATTCCCATTGAAACCACAATTGGAATTGATCTGAGGACAGGCCGTATTCTCAATTACCGGCATCGCAGGGAACTAGAGACGGGCGATTAGGTTGAATTTAGCTTGAATTAGATCCCCCAAAATCACTAAAAACCCTAGAAGACGGAGAAAAAGACGGGATCTACGGGAAAGGGAGAAATAGGGGGCGAACCTGTCGGGGGCGTAATTGCTCAGTGAGAGGAGGAAGAGGTGGGAGGATGGGGCTTGTAGAGCTTATCGTAGACTTGCTCGCCGACGAGGTAGATGCCAAAAGCGACGAGAGCGATGCCGAGGCCAGGAGTGGCGTGGCGGAGCTGATTGCTGAGCATCGGGTGCTTCCGCCACTCGTCCCTCCTCCTGAAGAACTCTCCCGTCGGTCCCAGCGGTTTCGCCATTGCCAAACTCCGATTCCGCTGCCCCTTCGCCAAAGCAAAATGAGTCTCTCGCTCTCCGATGATATATATGAGCAAGTCGAAAGCAAACCCCTTTTAGTGCAAATGCAAATGCTTTTTTATTTGTTTATTCGTATATCTTTCAGTTTAGGGGGGAGGTGTAATTTATCAAAACATACATTTTGTCACAATCATTCAATTTGAGGAGAGTGATTAAGAGAGATGGAAGTGATTTGGACACCGACTAGAGAGAAAAAAAAAATGAAATGAAATGACGGAAATTTGGTGTAGGAGAAAAGATTGGAAATTAATCCAAAATGTCCATTATCGACGCAAAATAGACTAACTAACATACTTTGTCCACGTCAGCACCGGTCAAAATTAGACGGATGAACTGAATTAATATAAATGCAAGCTGTTTATGACTGAATTGGCGCAAATGCAAAAAATTTAGGATTGAATTAGTAAAAGTGCGAAGGATTTAGGACTTTTTTTTATTACAAAAATGCAATAGGCCGTACTCTGATATCATATGAGGTTTGTAGGACCACTCCCAACTCCTTATTAAATGAAGGCGTAATGTCATATTTCAAAATTTGGAATGGGAAATTTGGAAACCGGGAGAGAACTTTCGACTGCTAGAGAAAGAGTCGAGTCAGGTTGATGGTGACCAAAAGCTGACTAGACCACCTAACAGACCCAGTTCAAGGTTCAAGTCAAAACAACAAAATTGAAGGGCAAGATCGATTTTGGCCTCTTCCCAGGTGGGTGGACTGTTTCTGAGATTTTATTCTTAAATACAATTGATACTGATAGAGGTAAATTGATGGTTCGTGATGATAGTGGTTCAAGGGTGTCGATTCAGATTGACGGTTCGTGATGTTTCACTAAGCGTACAGAGTATGAGACGTGTCTGACTTCATAGGAATAAGAATATATATAGGTGTCTGATTCGGTCATAATTGGATTGAGGCTTCGAAACTTTGATGTTCACTCATTCTATTCCAGAATCGCTTTGCTCCCTCCAATATGCTGCTATCGAATAGCCATGCCTATTGCAGAGTTCTTGATTGGGTTCATGAACATTGTAGTTTACATTAATATGTGAAATAGGCATACAAATACCCCAAAAATTTGTAATAAATGTTAGTTTGGAGTCTGGTACTTGTTGACTTGAATCACTGGAGTAGATTCATCAACAATGTCCAAGGTTTCCAATGATTGCGCGGCCATTCTGTGCGAATGTGAAGTAGTTGCTCCTCCAGATGAGTCGTTATTTGTATTAGGTTGGCCTCTGTTCTTTATATGATCAAGCCAACCCCCTATCGCTATTTGGATGTGGTCATTAAACATGGCTTGCTTGAACGTGCTTCCCATCTAATAATTCATATACAGGCAGGAGAAGTAGCTTTGTCAGCTTTACACAGAGCCTCATATGGCTTTAGTAACACGACAGCATGTTGCAATAATCATACAAAATTGCTGACCTGACTGACTAGAGCGTACAGAGGCAGGGTGCTGTAGCTGCATAGGACTTGAACAAGAACTCTGGAAAAAAAGAAGAAGCCGCAAGCAGTCTAATCCCAATTAGAAATAGAAATTAACCAAGGGAAATAAGGAGGAGCTATTAGTTTCTGCATTTTTACCCCATTATGAGCCTTGGGATGATGAAACCAATCCTTTCCATAATGCATGAGTGGAGTCCGTAAGTGCTCTAGCAAGAAAGCATAGGCTTTGTTTTTTGAGTAGACTGTTCATGATCATCCGACGACGACTTTTACGCAAGTAGGATTTGTGTATTTTTACCCATATCCAGAAGAAAAAGGCAATCTCAAAAGAATTTTGAAACAAGATGAAGTGAATCAGGCGAAGAACAATGCTGGGGCGACCGAACCAAAAGTGTTCATCAGACGGCTTCACTAGAGGGGCTTCCAGATCTCTTCTACTCTCCACCTCCTGAGCTAAGCGAGTTATTATATGCTCCAGTTTAGCTCCAACAAGGAGCAAAAGCTGCAAGTTCAGTTCAACCATTCGTTCAATCATTGCCATCAAACTGAAACTTCCAGGATTAGGAAAGATTGCCAATTGTTCACTTACGACTAATGGTAGAAACGACATCCAAAAGTATGTGTTCCATCCTGCACGAATTTGGCAGCTCAAGGACCTTGGGTGGGCAGTTGAAATAAAAAAGCAAAATATGTGTCTCTGAGTCTGAGAGAGTGTGGTGGGTTGCTGGGAGATTACCTTCCACATTTAGTAGCAAAAACAGGACGACGAATAGCCAAAAGAACCAGCTGCACCGGGTAAACTGTGATATTAATATTGCAAAGCTAAATTGAAGTCTGAGTGAAACGAACGTCAGAGGGATTACCCTATGCCGACTATCTTTCTAAAATCAGCTTCCAGGGTTCGCATCATGTACTTGTGAAAATCGAAATGAGGAGCTGAAGGGCAATGGGCCTGTATACATACAAATGTGTAAACATCCAAAAATATTAAAGCATGATCATCGACCATACTGAACCAATATCCAGATATAAATGGATTTCAACCACTATGTGTTCTCACCATAATAAATCCATGTCGCAGAGCGATATAGTCTGATTTGGTGACAGAGCCATAGAATTGTTTCACAAACGAAATCTGCGATGCAAAAATGTCATCACCGCAACCACAACGGGGTAGTCAAGTAGTGAAATATCAAGTGTAGGCCGTGTTAGATCCTACAATCGCCTCTTTCTGTTTGCAAGGTACGCCATATGTCATGGACATAATGTGCATCAGCAAATGAGTAGAGCAAGACTTACCATCCAGCTCACAATAGCTGCTTTCCTCCAATATCCACTCGCGCGTTGTCCGAAGGTCGAATGATGGTCATCACCATCAGTTGATGATGCGGGTGCATGTGCTGCATGCATTTGCTGAAATAATTAGCTTCATCGTGTTTAATGTGCATTCTTGCTGATATACATCATGTATATACATGCTAGGAAACCATTTACTAACAGTCTCTTGTAGTAGTAGCAAGTGGAATCTGATTCTACTTTCACTCATAAGTTACTCAAAGTTGGTGAAAGAGTGAGCAACATCTGTATTGTAAGCTTATTGTAAAGAACTCATCATCATCATCATCATCATCATCATCATCATCATCATCATCATCATCATATATAAGTGGTTATGCCAGACCCCAAGAAAAAAAAAATGAATTGCTTGCGTGCCCATTGAGCTGGCAATTCAGGATTTCTATCATATTTGTATCAACTATTCGTGCCAGTTATAAAAAGCTCAATGAATTGCAGTGTTGTGTCGGGCTTAGATTTGTCTAAATGAATGCATGTTTAGGTTGACTCGCGGTGGGCCCGTGATCACAGAGACATATATGTGGGATGTAATTGCAACTTCTACCACTTTTTATATCTTGGTGTGTATGGAAGGCGATAGAATACCTTTACCTTTCTTGGGAGTGTCTCTCTGAAGTGAGTTTTCCCAATTTTTCCACTGACGTATCTGCAAAACGCAAGAAGGGATGGCTGTGATGTAAGGAAACTGTTGAGAAAGCATTGGAGAGCCGACATGATACATGTTGTGAAAATGAGAATTACCCTTGCTCCGCCGAGAACCATAGTAGTCGCGCAAAAGATGACATGAACAACTGCCAATACAAAGACGAATATGTGAAGTTCATGTAATGCCTCTGTTGACAACAGCGGAACCTGTCCCTGTACACATTGTGAGGCATAGTCGATGTCGGTGTTTGCCGCGAGCCAATTAAAGATTTTCCAACTGAGGTGCTCACTTGAAATATCGATGCAGATGTTTTACATATTTAAGACAAGTCATCCCTTTTCGGTAACAGCATACCTTATGTGCACAGTGCTCCACACTAGGATCCGTTGATAAAAGTCTTCTCCTGTTGTTTCTTGTTTGTAGAAGAAGCTCCCCATGAGTGGCGATCTCCGAAGCTTGCTTCTTGCACGGGCGCATGTGCAAGGCCACATGTGTAGGGATGCATATTTGGCTTAGTATTCTTTGGAAAATAGTTAGCAGAAACGAAATGAACCCTAAGAGCATCAATTCTGGACAGAATGTGGAAAAACAGTGCATGTCAGTTCTAACGTACATGTCCGATGATTATACTAGCTATATGACATTTTGATATTCACAAGGATGTCAAATCTTCTATGTTTTTTTTTTCCCTTGATGACCAGGACGAATGTAGTTGGGATGCAGAGAGAGAGCATGGTAGGCAATGTGAATCAATGGGTTGAAAGTGAATGGACCGGACCTTCTTTTAACTTTTGTAGGGCCTCAAACAAGGCGTCTTGCTTCTTGCGCTTTAAGAACTGCAGCATCATCCAGTCCGGTTTTAGAAGATCAAATGCAATTGCAGTAGAATCACGAAATTATCAGAGACTTAAGTACAGTGTAAGTATGACTGACCTTGCCAAGCCAGTGAAGGGCTCGTTCGGCACAAAGAGAGAGAAAAACTATGATGAAGCATACGCCTGCGACTATCCACGTAGGCGTGTATTCCAAAGATCCCGACTCGTTCTCCATCACCGCCACCAACGCCACCACCTCGGCTAAAGAAGTAAGCCCGGAGTGTTTGCAATGGAGACCTCGTAAGCTCTAAAACTGAAATATATGTTGGAGGCAGAGCGAGCTGCGCACAAAAGCCACCACCCAACCACGAGAATATCAAGTCGAACAAGCCAAGAAAAGCACAAAGCAAGTGCAATGACCCCATAACCAATCCAATACATCCGTGTCAGATTCTTCTGTGTTTCTCCTCTCCACAGTCTTCTCAAAGACTCACTATAGAATTTACTCATACAAAGGGGATATTGAAAAATTCCAGTTGCCTATGGTTTAAAATATCCATACCTTTAGGCTTTATCATCTACATGTCTCTATTGGTAAAATTCACTTTTGCACGGACAGTGAATAATTTGAAAAATATTTTCCTAAAAATGATCACTTGTATCGCTTCAAGTAGTTAGTCAATGAAATATATTTTCATTATTTCCAATAATTTGTGTCTCTTGCAATAAACACACAAAAGAATAAAATGACACTATCCGAAACAGTATATCAAAATAGAAGAATCTCTATAACTACAAAATCAACTATACTAGGCACATTTTGTTATGTGATCAAGAATATATCTCTAATTGTGAACTTAAATCAATACTATAACACAGTGAATCAGATTACTTTGATTCCACACAAAATTAGATGCATCAAAATTCAAGATTGGTATAAATGCTACTTAAAAATGACGGGTGCTCTAAAGAAAGTGACCAATCAATATGTCAATTTAAAAAGAAAAAAATGGGGTCCATGATCAATTCGAATTTAGTGGAACGTGATATATAGGAAGGTTCATAACGGCTTATCCTAAAATAATATATAAGAAAAATAAACCCGACAAATCTTTAATCATTTGTCAAATTGATTTATATGGTTGTATTAGCACAATATAAGGCCTCTACTTATTAAATTTCATGGTTATTGCCAAATTTAGTTTAAAAAAAGTACTAAACTATTTCAAAACATTTCATAGTTTCTCTACTTAAAATGTATTGATCTGGTAGTATTTTTAGAGTTAGCGGGAACAATTGTTATCTCTCTCCATATTTTGTTCGTTAATTGATTTAAACGTATGGCAAAATGGTATTTGATACCCTTCTTAAAAAAGAAACATCGCTATATCCCCCTAATTAAATGTATTAGTCTGGTGAAGTTTTAGAGTTAAATGGTAGCTTTTCATCGGTTCATATTTTGTCTACTTAAACTATTAATGCTCATTTTGGGATGGCAATGGGCCCCCACTTATTGACTCGAGCTTTTGAGCTTTCATGGAGGAAGCTCAACTTCATTCAAAACGGAAGAAGTCGTTTTAAAAAATCTTTAAAGAGACTTTTGGCCCTCTTGTAGTAAAGCAAAAGTCTTACGGAGTATAATCAAAGTAAAAAGTTATCAGACAACAAATTCGATCTTCCATGTTAGATATATTTATATTATGTTGGATATATTTAGAATATGCATGATATTCTGGACATTTTTTTGATTGATTATGATTGATTATGTAATATTTTGTTACTCTAAGTAATCATCATGTAAAGCTTATAAATAAGCTCATGTCCTTCTTATTACTACACATCGATTTATACAATATATTCTCCAATTCATTTTTCTGCAATTTTCTCAACTTGGTATCACAACTTCTTTTTTTGAGAAGTTATCGTCTGCGTTTCTCCACCAAACTCACAACTTCAGTTGTAGCAAACCGCCGCTGTCACGGAATCCAAAACACGTGCCACCATGCGTGGCCGTCTCGGACTCACCACAGCCGTCAACTATAAGTCAACTCGAAAACATTCCGTTGGTTTTATTTACAATACAAGAGCACCACCAGATTCTCCGTCACTCAACGAATTCAACAAACTTATAGTTCCCTACAATAACTGAAGAAGAAAGGAGGTGACGAGAAGTTTGCACGCCTGCAAGAACTGCTGAAGAAATTAGACATCAACTTATTCAGCAATTGGAGGAGTGGGACAGCAAGAACCGTCGGATTTTACATGGTTCCAAAATACTCCAATTCCCTCTATCAGGCTTCAGTTTGGTTGCCTCAATACAACCAAAAAAGTGTTAGGATGCACGTGTGAGTTGTGTTAGAGAAGTCCCACATCGAAGAATTGATGTGGTGTTGAGCAGTTAATATATCCAAGTTGGCCCATAACTTATTGGCTTAAGCTTTTGAGTGAAGGTGGGTCCAACTGAATATGTTGACGGACTCGGACTTGGGCTCCCTCTTGACGATCTCCTCGGCTGAAGGTATCGGACTTCCAAGCTCATCAATATCAGTTGTTAACAATTTTTTTGTCCTCTATGCATGATGTTTGGGATCAATTGGCTTTATTTGAGCGCAATGGGAAGCTGATATCGATGCTCGCAAGTTTGCTGAATATCGTGATCATATGCATGTTATGCAATTTATGATGACACTTAATGATGAATTTGAACTTGTACATGCTTCACTTCCACATCGAGATTCGTTACCTCGTCTTGAGGCTGTTGTTTCAGAATTATTGACTGAAGAGACTCGGCATGCTACTTTGAAGGTGCACCGCCTATATTGTCTACTCTTATAGATGCGGTGCTTGCCAACCCTTCCTCTTCTTGATTGCACGAACCATATCGTACATATTGAACTAGTCACCTTGCATCCACTTTTTATCGACGACAACCTAGGCAACCTACAAGACAAACGATCGATCTTGATACAGAGGTCCACCTGCACACTCATCCGCCATTGTTGCTACTATTGAGATAGAACTCTATTTTCTCTAACGTGAAAACAGAGCTTTGCTCCTTCAACTAGAGAGAGAGAGAGAGAGAGAGAGAGAGAGAGAGAGAGAAATAACACTTAAGTAATCGCTCGAAAATTTTTGACACTAAAGTAAGCATGTCTGGACTTCTTGTGAATATGCTTAAAATCAGTTGGGTAAGATTGATTTAGTTCGATTTCCGAGTGGAATTGGCCCATTGCTCGCCCTTCCAGCTAAAGCGAAGGAATGATATGTTTGTCGGTAGGACTGTGGTAATGAGCTTATATACATACCGCGGATAAACTCAACGGTTAAGTCTCAAATTGAATATTTGTGTAATAAGTGTGGGACCTTTGTGCTAACATCAAAGGAGGCAGTTGTGCTAGTCCCCTTTCCCCACCTTGTTATCTATGAAAAAAATGAAGTCAATGAAGGACTTCGTCGTGGATTGGGGTTAAAAGAAGTCTGCCCCTTCAGTCTCTTCACCTTTGATGTAAATCTTAAAAGTAAAAGTTATGGTTCGAATTCAATGTCTATCATCTTAAATTTCATGGGGTAATACGTAAATAATTCCCTTGATTTCTTCAATCAACTCACTCAGACTGCTTGCCTGGATTTTTAGGTGAGTTGGGTGATTCTGGAATCTGAGTTACAAATTATCATCTCCATCTATTTAAAATTATTCGATCAATTTTATATCTTTACTTTATTTTGAATGATTTAAAAAATATTTTCATAAAAATGTATCGTTTGTATCGTATATAAAAATAAATAAATGAAAATATTAGATATAAATTATTAAAATATTAAATGTAACTGATTATTATTATTATTATTATTTTACGAAACAAACCAAAATCTCAGCTTAGGAAGAAGAGGAATACGAAGCTGTAATTTTGCCACGAACACTTAAAGAAAATATTCCTTTTTAAAGAAGCTGCTTCCTGTTTTCGATTAGCGCGTATATTAGCAAAAAGACACTCATTAATTCTGACAGACGACGAACCCTAGACAAGCGCAAAAAAAAAAAAAAAAAAAAGAAGAAGAAACCGAAAAACACTCAGATTGATGAATTCGCGGGGCTACTCTCGGGAATAGCAATTGGCAATTGCTGGTTGGGGGGGAGAAAGCAACAACATTTCTCAGCAGATTCAGAGTGAGAGTAAGAGCGAGAGCGAGAGGGATTCATGGAGGGAAATGGAACACCGCACCCAATTCCAAGGACGGTGGAGGAGGTCTTCAGCGATTTCAAGGGCCGACGCGCCGGCCTTATCAAGGCTCTCACCACTGGTTTTCCATCCCAATTCATCGGTTCCTTCGTTTCCCCTTTCTCGTTTTATTTGCCTCCCCTTTCCCTGATGCATTTGCCCTATTCTTCTTCCGTCTATTTCTTGCAGACGTTGAGAAATTCTTCCAGCAGTGCGACCCCGGTACGTTCCCTTCCTCGCTATGCTGTGTCTGGATACAGTTGATTCTTCCAAGTCTCCACATTGGCCAACCTCACTCGCTCCTTCAGCTTGTCGATTGTTATCGTTTTGTTTTTCCCACCCTTTTTTATCTCTTACCACTACTTGTAACCTCATTTGTTGCTTATCAAGTTCGCCCTTGAATCTTTTCATTGTACCGAATATGCCCCTTTGTAATGATATGGCACCCGGGTGATCGGAGATTCCTGGTTTGAAGAGTTTGGCCTTTTTTTTTTTTTTGTAAACTCTGTCAGAGAAGGAGAACCTCTGCCTGTATGGTTTTCCAAACGAGACCTGGGAAGTTAATTTACCCGTGGAGGAGGTTCCCCCTGAGCTTCCGGAGCCTGCTTTAGGAATCAATTTCGCAAGGGATGGAATGCAAGAGAAGGACTGGTTGTCACTGGTCGCCGTGCACGGTGATTCATGGTTACTTGCCGTTGCTTTCTATTTCGGTGCACGGTTTGGTTTTGGTAAAAATGAAAGGTACGAAGAGACTATTCTCTTCAAGCAAAGTTACTATTAAGCCTTTTTTTTTTTTTTTACAGAATCAACTTCCATGTTCGCTTCCGTATCTAACTTTTTTCTTTGTAACCCCTAAAATTATGATAGTTTTAGAATCTCATAGGCCCGCCTAAATATTGTTGCGTTAGTCCAGCCTAATGAATTGCTCATTCTTGGTTTCCCTCCCTACGAACAGCATGTCGTGGTTGTGAACGAGAAACATATATACCAATAGATGAACTCTCAGGAGTCTCCCTATGAGGTTTCGCGTGCTTCATGGCCAGACAATTGATCAGAAATTAGGACTAGAATCATACAAGATTGCATTTTTGGTGCAATGGACTGTACTCCTGAATAGTATCTGTAATCATTAAGCTTAGAGTTTTCCTAAAAGATAATCGCCATTAGTCCTTAAAATTAATTTTTTAAGTTCCATTACGAGGGTTTCCCAAAATCTTAGTCCTAGCAATGAATCGCGTAAATTTTAAGTGAAAGAATTGCTGAGAGCTAAATAACTATCTGCAACATGTAGGATTATGTGGTCCAGTTACATAGATGCAATGTATGGACAAAAATATTTTGTTCAAATGAATGAACTTTCTTTCTTTTCTTTGGATGATAACTATTCAACTGAATCTTACTCTGACCCTAGTTTCTTGGGGATAGAGAAGCAACTTGTTGTGTGATGTATTTGTGAAGTCCCATCTTGCTTGTTAAGTCTGCTGTTATTAATATCACCAGAACCATGAGCAGGCATGCTCAAAACCACAGCGAGTTTCATCCCTAAGATTGATTTCAACAGGCTTTTCAGAGGGGAGAAATTAGTTGGGGGCAGAATATTTGGACAAGTATGAGATGGGAAGATGGGACTTTTCATAAAACAGATAATGTTAAAAAGAGGGTGAGATAGACTTCCGCCAATCTACTTGTAGTTTTGAGCATATAGATGGGCGAAACACGTTTGGATGTCAAAGGATGTTAGGTCCATATTTTGCCGAGGCAGTATCAAAGACAAGGAGCATTGCCCCGTCTTAGTTCGCTATTGGGATCTTATAAAAGTTTGTGACATAGAAGCAAATTGCACTTTATGTCGTTCACAACATTAGATTCCCATTCATCTGTAATGCGAAAAAGACACTTCTGAAACTTGTATAGTGGTTTTCCTGTTTTATCCTTCTCTTCCTTTTGAGTAATCTATTTGGAGTTCTTCAGTTTGTATTTTGCATTCTATTCTTTTTTGTTGCTATCAGTGTCTAAGAGTTTCTCAAGGTCATGAAGGCATTGACCCCGATTGTTCATCTGGCATCCACAATATATTGCATCTCACCATGAATAATTCGGTTATTTAAAGGTTTTGTTTACTGTCGGACTTTCCTCTGACCCCATCTTCTTGTATCAGTTTTAGACTCCTCCCTAGGCTGGCTTATTTCTTGTGGTGTAAGAGCTAAGGATTAGAACCTGGCGAAGTCTTTTTCCCCTTTTGGACAATCTAAGGGATTAAAGAGAGTCAAAGACTGGTTGACTATCATTCCTTACCTTACCAAAAAAAAAAAAAAGACTGGTTGACTATAAGCAGAAATCACAGAACGTTTCAGGTTGTCTTGTCATTTGTATAAGAGAGTGAATCGTAACATCAAAACAACTGTATGGTACCATGTAAGAACTGACAGAATGTTTTAGGATGTGATAGGCCCATAGACATCATGATAGATTGATGGAAAGTGCAAAACTTTGATATCCTTTAGCCAAAATAGAAGTGTTTATGTCAAACGGTGTGTGCTATGTATTAGTGGAGGTAGTTCTTCTCATTCGCAATAATGCGATTTTTCAGGTATCGCTTTCCATATCTCTCAGTCTGTTATTTTAGTCAGGCACATAGCGTGTTTTGTGGCTAGTTGGCATTTATGAGCTGATGGTGTGTAGGTGTGTATATGGTGTGAATGAAAGCTAGGGAAACAACTTGATAAAAACCATGCTTATTGACTCCCAATCCATAATGGAAAGATAAATAGAAATTCTTGTAAGAGCTGTCTGCAAGGATTAGTTTACGTTATGCATTTTGCAAGCGACAATATGAGTAGATAAGGATAATTTGATTTTTCTCTCTGTCTGTTTTCTTTAGTTGAACTTCTGATATTACTGGATCTTCCGGACACCTTCATAACGATAGGGAGGGGCATGTGCTTAAGCTTCTTCCTTATTCTGCTTTTATCCTTTTGTGCCATTACTGTCATGTTAACGGGGTTGGACATTACAGAAGACCTTGTTTAGCTATGTAGCTTATGCAATGCTGATGCAATGTATTGCTGTGAGGATACTACCAAGCTTCTTGCTGCAATGGAACATAGCACTCATTTAATTTAGTAGAGATTGCACTTTGTGTCATGCCATCTTTTTTATGTTTGTGATGGTATTGTCTGTCATTTCTCCTCAATGCTAAGGTAGCTCAAATAAAGACTATTGTGATGATAATCTAGGTTTTGTGAGGAACTAGCTAAAACATATCAAGTCATGTCGAAGTTTTCTTTAATTCATGTTGTTTTGAGTTGTTGTGCATGTTGGTGGTGATCAGAATAGTACTTCATAGACAATCACTCTGTATATCTTGGATATTTAGTGCAGGCTGACAGTGCAGTTCCTCATTACCATTTCTCTTTTTCCCCCTCTTTCTCTATATCTTTTTTTAAACTGTTGTTTTCCTCCATCGCTTGAAGATGGACCTGGATTTAGAAGGTTGGTAACTTTCTGTGGTTGTGGTAATTGCTAAATCAGTTCTTCATTGCGATGGACTATAGCGTTGACCCTTCTGATGAAGCAGGTTCTGAGAACTTTGTTACACTATTTCATGCTAATAGGTGGGATGAAGTGTGCTTTTCTCAAATGGGAGGTCACTTAGCCATCTTGGCTGTCCTCTAGTCTCAATTTTTTCCTACGCAGATTTTGGTCCCTTGGTTTCTTGGTAGGTTGGGTTACCCATCGTTATCACGCCAGGCCTATTTTACATTCATGAGAATTCTAAAGTTGCAGTTACTGCTGATACAATAACTTTTTAAGCGACTTTTCTATTTTACTGTTTGCAAACGTATAGAAGGAACTAGCTGAAGTAATCAGTGGCAGTTTGAGTTAAATGGAAGCAGAACTTTCCTGGCAAGATCCTACCATCGTCCACCTTAGATCCTTCCTAATATCCCTTATTGGTCACAACTTGGATAAGTTCCCCACGTTCATTGGTGACCATGGATAGGAAGCATTTGCGTAGAACATTTGTAATGAGTCAAACGAAGGTGGAACAACTAGCTGTGTTCTGCATTTTTTTAGCGCAGAAAATAGATAACTTGCATTATATTCGATATAGTTTGTTCTGATTTTGGAGGGTCGGATTTTACAGAAAGAGGCTTTTCCAGATGATAAATGATCTCCCATCCATATTTGAAGTTGTGACGGGAAATGTTAAGCAATCAAAGGAACAATCTGCTAATCAAAACATCAAAAGCAAATCTAGTACAAAGATGGTAAGTAGTCTCAGTTTTGACATGATATTATTTGCCTATGTACTTGTGCCCCCTTTGGTTCGCGCGTAGTTATTCCTTGCTGATGCATGGATGTTTAAACCACTCCCTGCAGTCTGAGCCACAATCCAAGGGAGTGAAGATGTCTCCACCAACTAAACAAGAGGAGGAAAGCGGGGAAGAAGAAGAAGACGATGAGCAGGGTGCCACCTGTGGGGCATGTGGGGATAGCTATGCAAACGATGAATTCTGGATTTGCTGCGACATCTGTGAGAGATGGTTCCATGGAAAATGTGTAAAAATTACTCCAGCAAAGGCGGAGCATATAAAGCAGTACAAATGCCCCAGTTGCAGTAGCAAGAGGGCTAAAGTCTGAACCATGTTAAGAAATTGGACATAGATCAATCAAGGAGGTAGACAAGATCAAAAAATTTCTCTTTGCAGTTTAATTTGGACACTGTAGTTGGGAAACTGGTATTGCAACAATGGGACTTAAGCTACACTCTTCTTCTATCCAATTTTCTCAGGGATTATGTTTGAAGTAGTTGCTCCCAATTAGAATTCCTTATATGTATATTATTATTTGTGCGGTCTCATTTTTTGCAAAAATTCTATGCCTGAAGGCGATTGTGCACCTTTAGTTAGGTTGAGGTCCTTCGTTGGGATGTAACAGAATGTTCAGTTGATTAAATAGAGTGACCCTTATAGTGGAACGAACGCTATGCTGACTTTTGAGTTGGGAAGAGTGGTCAAAGAATGAGGATGATGAGTGCTCCATCACACGCCTTAATTTTCAGATGCTGAATTCCAGTTATTCTTGCTGAAATGGTCAGACTTCCAGCGTATAGTAAAAAAATGTACGGTGGATATTTCAGCTTCGATTTTAATGGATGAGTGCTACCAGACCTGCTGCCTTCAAAAGTAGGGGTTTCAATCTGCATATGAAATGCAGGTGACTGTGGAAATCTACCAGTAATCCTTGCAAGAACATTGGCCTTCCACGAAATGGTGGAATCTGTTGTTGTCCCGTACTATTATCTCCCTGCCCTCCAATTTAGAGATTGTTTTGATCGCAGTATGACAGTCCCAACATACTCTCATATTCTTCGTCACCCTGATCGCTTCCCCAGCTTCACTAACAAGAAGGGCAAAGCAAACGGCGAGCTTCTCACTATGAACCACCACCATCTCTTCTCTGTCTTCTTCCACCACGTCCCTTGGAACACAGCTTCCATCCGCCACATATCCGCTCGTTTGCATCCTCCTCCTCAAGTTGGCCAACAGATGGTAGATCTCACTGCATCTTTCGTGCGATCTGTCCCCCGCAATGAACTTATGCACCTCGCCCTTGTGCTCCACCCAGCTCCATCCAGTTGCCTTCTTCACCCCCCTCTTCCGCATCATCTGCCTGACCTTATCAACATCCTCCCACCTGCCTGCCTGTGCATATATGTTCGACAACAAAACATAGTTACCTGAATTGTTTGGCTCGATTTCAAAAAGCCCGTAAGCAGCCATCTCTGCCAAATCGGTCCTCCTGTGAATGCGGCAAGCATTCAAGAGTGATCCGTACACTCCTGCATGTGGTTTCATCGGCATGATCTGAATCAATCTCTTTGCTTCCTCGAGCTCACCCGCACGACCTAACAAGTCGACCATGCACGCGTAGTGATCGTTTGATGGAGCTTCGATCGTTTCAAACAACCGGCGACCTTCGTGTAGCAACCCCCCGTGGCTGCACGCCGTCAAGATGCCTACGTAAGTTACATGGTCCGGGTCAATGCCTTCCTCTTTCATCTTTGACACCAGTTCCAAGGCTTCCCTTCCACGACCATGGGCGGCCAAACCCGAGATCAAGGTGTTGTAGGAAACCACATCTTTCCTTTCCATTTCCTGAAAGATTCGCTGGGCATCTTTAATGCTCCCACATTTAGAGTACATGAAAATCAAGGAATTGTACCCTGAAGTGCCAAGCCTAATCTGATTTTTCTCGAGAAAAGCCACGGCCCAGTTGCCTATCTCCAGGGTGCCGAGATGCCCGCACGCTGAAAAGACACTTGCCATGGTGAATTCGTCAGGCTTCGGGTGTTCACCCGTAGGTGTAACCATGTCTTTGAAAAGCCGGACCGCAAAAGCTGATTGGCCGTTTTGAGCATATCCAGCAATCATGGAGTTCCAGGAGACCACATCCTTATTCAGCATCCTATCAAAGAGTTCCCTACCCGAAGCTAAATCTCCGGACCTCATAAATGCCGAGATCATGGCATTCCATGTGACAGTGTTCTTGTGGGGCCCCAGATCATAAAAAATTCGTCTAGCAGCAGCCAAGCGTCCACATTTGGCGTACATGTCGAGGAGCGCTGTCTTGAGGAAGCAGTTGAAATCAATTCCCCTTACCTGATGAAGCAACCTGGCAAGCGAATCGGCAAGGGAAGGGTCGCCACGTGCAGCGCAGGATGAAATGACAGAGACCCAAGTCGTCTCGTTGGGCTGGAAGCCGGCACCAACCATGTCATGAAACAACCGGAGAGCCTCATCCTCGAACCCATTCTGAGAGTAGCCGGAGAGCATAGCGTTCCAAGAGACCACAGTCCTATCGGGCATTGCATCGAAGCAGCGCCTAGCACTCTCCAAGTCCCCAATGCGGGCATAACCAGTGACCATGGTGGTCCAGGTGACGACATTGCGGCGGGGCATCGCATCGAAAAGAGCGCGAGCTTCCCGGAGGTGTCCCCACTTGAAGTAGGCGGAGAGGAGGGAGTTGGAATCGGGGAGAGCCCAGTGGGACAATTCGTCGAACAGGCGGCGGGCCAGGTGGAGGAGGCCAAGCTGGGCGTGAGAATGGAGGAGGGCATTGCGGAGGAGGGGATGGGGGAGAAGGCCCAGCTTGAGGAGGTGGGCGTGGACGGGGATCGGAGATGGTGAGGATCGGATGAGGAGGAGGAGGAAGGAGGCCCAGCTGTGGTTGCGGTGGTGGACGATGAACTGGGCATGCAATTGCAACTGCTTCGCCTGTCCGATGTCGCGCTTATCTTCTTTTGCAGCATCCTCCAATCCACTTTTCTTCCCATTCATCTATCGATCCACAACACGTTTATTTACTACTTTGCTCATAAAACTCAAATACTATTAGCCGATGGGCCAAAAGAATTATATATCGCCATTCCCGCCTTCTCCTATTAAAGTGAAAGTTCGAGGTCGAGAAGTTTTGCGATTTGAAAAAAGAATCAATTGCACAGCATGATATTATCAAACTTCGGTCAAACCTTCATATCTCAGTGCCCCCAAAACCATAACATAGAGACGAAGAAAAGAGTTATGGTAAATCATTTGGACCGACCGTTTTAACAAAAGATGAATCCAATCAATCCAGGTAGGCTGGAAACGACAGCAACCGAAGCCCAAGCCACCATCCTTTTTAAAACCATCATCATTCGATATATTCGTGGATGGATTAAAAGATGTGCGCTGCCAACCTCAACCTCAAAGTGATTGGATTGGGTTGGACTGGACCCGACCCAAGACTCGTCCCCAAGCGATGATGGGTTTGATTGCTCCTGGCTCCCACCTGCACGAGAAGAAGCCAAGAAAGGCAATATTGGCATATGATGGCATCGAGTAGTCACTCAAGTTGGGGTTTTATCACTATCACGTGGCTTTGCTATCGTCGACCGACTGCCAACATTTGACTAAGGCTTAGGTTTTTAAGACATTACTAATAAGTGAAATCACGTGCGAGAGAGAGAGAGAGAGAGGGAGAGAAAAGTATTAGAAAAGTTTCTAAACACATTAAAAGGTGCTTTTGCTTTGATATTCTGGATCAGGAAAGTAAATTCTCTCCTCACTTTTCTACATCTTTTTTTTTTGGTAATTTCATAACATTGACATAATTGAAGTATTCTCGAAATAACATACTAGTCGAGTAATTTCTCTAACACATCCAAAATATATATCTCCGTACTTTAATTTTTATGTGTAACTTAAAATGTACACTCCCTTGAGAATCGGGCTAAAGAATGCGCACCAGCAAATAACTAGTTAAATTGCATCTGCTTGGCTTAAAGGGGCGCTCATTATTTCATAGTCAAAGAATGGATGATCGCAATGACTTAGGTTGCGTATGGTAACATTTCTGTTCTCGGAATAACTTTTTGAATAGAAACACTTTTTTCTGTTTCTGTTTCCGGCAACGATTTCTGGGAATAGAAATGCGTTTGGTAACTGCAAAAAAAATCTGTTTCGGGAACAAAAAAAGAACAAAAACGCGTTTAGTAATTGCATAAAGACCATATCCTCAACAAAATTCCTCAGCATGCAGTAATTTTTAAAAAAATTAGTAAATAAAATAAAAAATGATATTACTAAAATACTTTCATGTAATATAAATTTTTTTCCTATTATTTTTTTAAATTTTTTTTGTTTTTTTAAATATTTTTATTCAAAAATATATTTTATTATTAAAAAGTATTTTTTATTTTATTTCATTTTTCATTAGCGGCGGCGACGGGCGGCGGCAGCGGCGACTGGAGCCACTTTGGGAACAAAGTGTTCCCAATTGTTTCTAAAAAATGTTCCAAATGTGTTTCTAAAAAATGTTCTCGAAACACAGAAGCAAGTTTTTTTTGTTTTTGCTCCAAAAGTGTTTTTATTTGTCAAAAGTGTTTCCAGAACACTTTGGGAATAATTTTTTACCATAATCATTTCTGTTTCCAAAGTGTTCTGGAAATACTTTGAAAATAGAAACACTTTTTCTGGAGCGTTGCCACAGGCGACCTTAAAGTCTGAATATGTGCCAAAGGGTCCACCACACGAGACCACGGTTGGCGGACTTCAATTAGGGAATTCGGGAAAGTTGCTGTTTTCAAATCTTTGGGATCTTTTGGCAATAAATGGACGACATTTTTGGGAGGAGGATCCGGTCTTTCCAGTCTCATTATGATAGTTTGAATTGAAAGAAGAAGAAGAAGAAGAATAGTCCAAAAAGAAATGGGGATGGGGATGGGGGAGGGAGAGCCAATTCAACCGAGCCCGCCCCAATTAAACCCTAAAATACTTAAAAGAAAAGTTTAATTTCTTCCGTCCGCCATTTCCCAGTTATTCCCGATGCCGCGCCGTAGAATATGAATAATAATGAACCACTGTACTGTTGCGGCGGTGGTAGAAGTAGAAGTAGGGGCAGTATCAGTCTGAGTTGTAGTAGAAGTAAGGTTAATAACGGGATCCCATCTATTCCTCCTCCTCCTCCTCCTCCTGCGGCTGGCTGGCTGGCTGGCTGGCTAACTGTATGTCGAATGGCAACCACAACGCTCATTGGGCATTTTAGATCCTGACCCATTTTGCAAAAACTAAAGATTTCGATGTCGGCTTCTTGCGGAATGAAGGGGAAGAATGGCGATCCCACACCCAGCAAGCTGCACCTCAAGCGGGAGCTCACCCAAATCCGCAAGGCTTCCCGCTTGTTGCGGGATCCGGGCACCACCTCCTCCTGCAAGTCCCCGCCTCTCTCCTCTCTCCGTCCCCTCCCCACTACCCTCAACGCCGACTCCAAGAGCCCCGTCTTCTTGTACAACTGGAAGTCCCCCAATGCCCTCAGATCTTCCTCCCCCTCCTCCTCCTCCTCTCCCAACAACAGTCAAGATGACAGCTTGAGCGATGCCCGCAATGCTGTCTACTCCAAGGCCGCTGGCAGCGACAACCCTCGTCCCTCCCATGATTTCCGCCGCCGAGATGCCAATCTTGTCCCCCGGGGTGGCGCCGCTCCCTCTTCTGCCTTCGAGAAGCGGAGTAAGAAATCCGACGCCCATGCCCTTCTCCTCTCCAGATATCCTCCCAAGGACCTCCATCTCCCTAGGAATTCCGCACATTCCATGTCCTTTCGCAATGTTCACCATCCGCTACCGCTGGTCCCAGATGGCTCGGTTGGCCCATCCGACGATACGGACGATTACAGTCGCTCGGAGGATTTGAAGCGGATTTCTGGAGCATCCCCATTGCTTTTAAAGGCGAAGTACCGCAAGAATTGGTCCCGCTCCTCCTCCAAATTGCTCAGGAGCATCAGGAAGGAGGACTCTTCCTACACCTACAGCACCCCTGCTCTCTCGACTAGCTCCTATTATAGGCATGCCAATCGGAATCCAAGCACAGTGGGGTCTTGGGATGGTACAACCACTTCTGTGAATGATGGTGATGACGAGGTGGATGATCCTTTGGATTTGCCTGGAGGGCAGGGATGTGGGATTCCTTGCTACTGGTCCAAAAGGACGCCCAAGCACAGGCGCATGTGTGGCAGTTGTTACTCTCCTTCCCTCTCCGACACCATAAGGAGAAAAGGCAGTAGCATACTCTGCGGCAGTCAATCAGTGTACAGTGGACGCCGCCCATCGCCTTCGGGGTCAAAGAAGCGAAGAGTTGCGTCTAAGAGTGCTCAAGGTGTTCTCCCATTGCTCACGAACGATACTGATGCCAGAGGAGGGTCGTCGGCTGGAACGGGGCACAGCGATGATGAGCTCTCCACAAATTTTGGGGAGCTTGATTTGGAGGCATTGAGTAGATTGGATGGACGGCGGTGGTCGAATTGTAGGGATCAAGATGGGTTGGAGGCAGTTGCTCCTACCAGTGGCCAAGGAGAGGAAGATGCTATGCTGGATAACATCAGAAGCTTGAGTCAGAAGCATAAGCCCGTGTTCTTTGATGAGATAATTGGGCAAAACATTGTGGTTCAATCGCTCGTCAATGCTATTTCAAGGGGAAGGGTTGCTCCTATCTATTTCTTCCAAGGACCTCGTGGGACCGGAAAAACTTCCACAGCCAGGATTTTTGCTGCTGCTCTGAATTGTCAGGCTACCAAAGAAGCCAAGCCATGTGGATGCTGCAAAGAGTGCTCCGACTTCATTTCTGGAAAGAGCAGAGATCTTTGTGAGGTTGATGGCACCAATAAGAAACAAATCGATAAAGTCAGACATCTGCTAAAAAACTTGTTAGTTCGGCCACCAGCGCATTCGCGGTACAAAGTTTTTATCATTGATGAATGTCATCTGTTGCCCTCTAAGGTATGGCTGGCTTTTCTCAAATTTGTTGAGGAACCACCACGTCGAGTGGTTTTCATTTTTGTTACGACCGACCTAGATAGTGTGCCTCGTTCTGTGCAATCTCGCTGTCAGAAGTACCTTTTCAACAAAATCAAAGATAGTGACATTGTGTTGCGACTACGCAATATTTCTGCGAGTGAGAATCTGGATGTCGAATTGGATGCGTTGGATTTGATTGCTCTGAATGCAGATGGTTCGCTTCGAGATGCCGAAACTATGCTAGATCAATTGAGTTTGTTGGGTAAAAGAATCACGACATCTCTTGTGAACGAACTTGTAAGTTCCATATCAAATCATTTATCAACATTACTTGTTCCTCTCTGAGTTTTAGTTTTGTTTCTTTCCCCTCTGTGGGGGACAATTTTTTTACTCCTTTAGGTGTTTACCGACAAAAATTGACGAACAAGATTTATGGCTTCCAATAGGTTGGAGTTGTTTCAGACGAGAAGTTACTTGATCTACTAGAGCTAGCCATGTCGTCGAACACTGCAGAAACGGTGAAAAGAGCCAGGGAGTTCATGGACTCTGGGGTAGATCCATTGATTTTAATGTCACAGCTGGCCAGTCTTATTATGGATATCATAGCTGGAACGTACAAGATGGTTGATTCCGAATATAACGCATCTCTTTTTGGTGCTCGAACCTGTGAGTACAGAACACAGTCTCATTTAATTCATGAATTGTTGCTGAGATAATTTTATTTGATGCTAATCAAAATAGCACTGTGGAAACATCGTCTTAGTTGTATGCTAATGAGAATACTTTTTGTTTGAAGCTTATTTTGTGCTTTTCCTTATGTAATTCTACTTGAAAATGATACTTTTATTCTACTTGATTTTATGTAAAATGAGGACCCAGTATGCAGGGTATATAGGTTAGCAATTTGCAAGACTGATTCTATTTGCTTATATATATATATATATATATATATATATTTTATAGCCCTAAAGCACTCAACTAGTGTTGTTGATATTGATAAAAGCCCGGGCTGTGCTACAAAAGTGCCTAATAGCATGGACCGCTGCAAGCCATGGTTGGCATGTACCGACTTTCAGAAATCAATTAAAGAGTGGATTATTGATATGTCAGCCTTTTTAATTGACTTGGTAAAAACAATTTTCTTTGAAGTGGCACCAAGCAGCTGCTGACCCCTACACAAAAATCATTTACAAGGCCTTGAGGCATTGGCTTCTTTTCTTTTGTTAATTGATATCGAACCCTTGGCTTGCCCTTGTCGTGACTGTTGCAGTTTAGCTGCATATCATATGGTTTTGAACTATTATTAGGAGCTGAGGCTATTTAGTATGTCGCCACCTTTAGGTCACTCCTTTAGCTTTGGTCAAAGTTAGAGCCAAGTTCGTTGTTGCTTGCTAGAAAGTGCATTAACTTTGAAAAAATGACTGCATTGTCTTTAAGCCATAATAACTTCCTCAGCCATGTTTTTATTAACGAGGGTGTGCCTGGGACTCTTTCGCACCCCAGGTTTAGTTGTGGCAGTCCCTTCTTGCCACAAAAATCGGTAGTCACCGGAGACGAACATGGTTAGGCTCCTCGTGGTGGCCCCACGAGGCCATGCAAGTTAGGGTTTGAACAAGCTGCCACTTCAGCAGCCCTTGTGCTCAATTCCTCGGCCATACTATTTACTCCCTTTGTTAGCTCCTCGGCCTCCTATACAAAGCTTCTTTTGAAGTGCTTGTGGATAAGCACTTACGACTTATTTATTTTCTCCAACTAGTTTTCTATGCTTTGTTTTCTTGGCTGCAATCACGACAAGTTTAACTTACTTCATGGTGCGCACTAATATCTGCTTTACCAAGTTCACTGGGGACAAAACTGGATAATGTTAGATGCTGCAAACACAGTTGACCCTCATCTATCTGGTAGCATTTATAAATGTCGAATTTCTGAGTCGGGTATTATGCTATGATGTCATACTTCTGGGAAAGAAGAACAATTTTATACTTCTTTGCGTTTTTTCCCTTAAGAAGAGGTTCTGCTTGCACAGTAGTTTACCTTACCCAGTTGCACTTTATTACGAACTTCATTTTGTTCGTGATCGCTCTAAAGGCTCAATGTTTGCTGAGTGGTTTTTCTGTCAAGACTTTCCCAAGAGTGGATGTCATATTGTTGGAAGAAGCTGATTCTTAGATTTATTATGTCTACAAAGATCCTTTATCATAGGTTCTTCACTATCTTGTACTAAAAGAGTAAGATAATTTTATTTTTATGAGCAGCAATTACTTTAGTAAAAATAAGCAGTGTTTTTGCTTGATCACATTGATATGTATTGGCTTAGCAGTCTCTGCATGATCCGCAGGCATGTAATGGGAGATTGATCTGATGTTTTTGTATCTGCTTGACTACCTATCCTGAAGGTATCTTTGCCATTAGCTAGAGTTATCCACAAGTGAGTGTGGATTTTGTTTTTTACACGCTGTTCGTATAAAAAAGTCCAGTAAAGATGCTACCGTCAAATTTTGCAACTTCACTTAGAGGATGATTAATTCTGTGATACCATATCACTGTCTAGCATTGCATTGTTGGCAAATTTGCACCTGCATGTGCTTTTGAATGTCATAGGGCATGTGATCTCCTATAAGTGTGTAGATTTCATAGCTATAACATTAATAACCATATGTTTTTTTGGCTTCTGTGCAGTAAGTGAATCTGAATTAGAGAGATTAAAGCATGCTTTGAAGCTTCTGTCAGAGGCAGAGAAACGGTTAAGAGTTTCGAGTGAACGGTCAACTTGGTTTACGGCGACATTATTGCAACTTGGTTCTGTGCCTTCACCAGAAGCTTCGCATTCCAGCAGCAGTCAGAAGCAAAGTTCCAGGACAACCGAAGATCCATCAAGTGCTTCTAGAGGATACACTTCTTACAAGAGAAAATCAGATTCTAGATACGCACCCCGTGAATCTGCCTCTCCCGTGTCTTTGCTTGAAGAAGCAAATTCATCTCCCTGTCATCAGGGGACTGTATTGTCACTTGTCAATGATCATACTTTCAGAACCAGGGGCACACATGGTGGGGGGCTTGGAGGCACAATGTTCAAAACAACTAGTCTGGAAAAGTTGAACGACATTTGGACACGTTGCATAGAGAGGTGCCATTCAAAGACACTCAGACAGTTGCTGCATGTCCATGGCAAGCTTATATCTATCTCAGAAACTGAAGGTAAGGCGATGAGCTTCCATGTTCCGTCATGCACCCCATGCAATTATCTGGTGATGTACCACAATCTGTGTTAAACTAAACTTTAATGAGTAGCGGTTTGTTTTAATTGTATTCTTTTGAAATTTATATTTCAAAAAAGAGTTGCAAACTTGGTTAAAGAGCAGTTGAACATATTTGATACGGAGGATTTTGATTGTTGATCAACCGTTGATGTACAACCCATGCTGGTTATATTTGACAGTTTATTCTGATACTGTGGAATCTCATGAAGATGCAGGGACAACCTTGTTTCAAAGTCTACCCTGTCCTTGGCAGCCAAATTCTGAACCAGGAATTGCTTATTTATTACTAGGACGGCCTACATAAATTGCTTGTTAGTTCATTGGCTGACATGTAAGAAAAAAACGGATAACATGTCAGTAGCCCAGTGTTGGCCTGCCTAATTCTCTCTATTGTGTCTATAACATTGGAAAATAATCTTTCATACATCTGGACATTGATTTGCTTGTGGGACCATGTGGAACCATAGTTTGTATTCCCCCAATTTCATTGTAGCTTCTTCTACAATTGTTAGCTTGCCTTTTGAGAATGGTGAAGTACTTTGTTCAAGTTGAACTTTTACGTAAATCTAAAGAAGGATCATCTGTAATTGCCACACTCACCATTATTCACCTAAAATGGGCAGACAGAGGTCCATTGTACTTGTTTCTTGTTATCTTGATGCTTCACTTAGCTGATCGGGGGAGGAGTTTTTTGTGCTTAAATAACTAATCAGGGGGAAAAACATCCCCATCATCTCTTATGGTTTCATTTTCACGCAGTTAAATTTAGTTTGGTAAGAGCCAGGTACCTTCTAATTTGTTGGGCATGATGCATGCCTATTGTACCCTCTTATCATCATTGTTAACGTGTTCACTTCATGTGTATTCATTGGTTGACAATGAAGACAATGCTTTCTTTGTTTGCTTCTGTATTTCTAATGTAATCTCATCATGGTTGCAGGAGTTCTTGTTGTATATGTAGCTTTTGCAGATAAAGATGTTAAATTGAGAGTGGAAAGGTTCTTGAGCAGTATTACAAACTCCATAGAAATAGTTTTGAGACGAAATGTAGAGGTTAGACTGATCCTCCTCCCAAATGGTGAGGATCTGATGAAGTATGGCAATCCAGGGGATTCACTAGTTCCGAGTCAAATAGGAACAGGTATGGACACTCAAAGAGAGAGGAAAGCATTTGTTGAAGGTTATGCTGACGAGGCATCATGTCAAGAGTTACCCAAAGTGTCCCAGAGAACTGTTAACAATTTAGATGACAAGTTAAAAGGAAGAATGCAAGATGATTCTAAAGACTGTCAGTTGGTGGATGGGATTGGATGTTCATCAGAGTTCATGGTTGAAAAGACTAATGGTACAAATGAAAAGAGGCAGGAGGTCCCAATGCAGAGAATAGAGTCCATTATCAGAGAGCAGAGGTTGGAAACTGCCTGGTTGCAAACGGCAGATAAAGGAACCCCTGGCTCATTAATTTGTTGCAGACCTGAGAAGAATCAGGTCTTACCTCAAGATGGCATCTATGATCAACATAAGATGGAATCAGTTAATTCTACAGATTTTTCTTCTCAGCATTGGGAGGATGAACTGAATCATGAACTCAAAGTTCTTAAGATTGCTGATGGAAGGGCCTTGCAGAAGGACCAAGTTAATAAAAGTCACTATCCCATGTCCCCAAGTTTGCTGCATGATAGCAGCTTCATGGCAAATTTCAACAAGGAGAGCCTGTAAGTTGATTTTCTTGTTTTTTATTTCTATTTTTTGGGTTACAAGGGAGCATAGGAAACAAAATAAACTGGTTCACAAAATGTGCAAAAGAAATTCCCACACAATCTGCAAGAACTTAGAACGATGCTATCTAGATGTGCAAGTAGATTTTCTTATTAATTAGTTTCTCATAGGTCTCTTTATGATTTGCTTCTGCTATATGAAGCTAGTTATTCTCTTTACTTGGGGGTTAAAATCAGCTCTCTAGATAAGTTCCGTTGAGTGTCTCCTTCAGAAGTTTAACTGAAGTTATACCTTTTTGTGTTTGTCTTATCAAATCAAGAAACTTAAGTTAGTTTGTTCAAGCTTTTATGGGACTTCTAGTTTTTCCTTCAAATGTAAAATTCATAAAAAGGATTTCCTGAAAATCAGAAAGATGCTAAATAGTGTCGAAAAGTTTACAGAGAACTTGCACCATTGACCTTGTATACTGGTTCTGATTTTTCAACAATTGAAGATGTTTTTCGAATTTGAGTGCATTTGGTTAAGTTATAGTATTTCCCAAACGTTTGTTGATGATTACCTGCTGATAAAGGGGAGAAACAAGATCTGCAGTCTGTGTATGCATTCTCCTGGCTAGGATCCACACTTCTACCTACTCTGCACGATTACTGCTGCCATTGGCGATTCCACTGCATGAATAGTCTGATGTTTGGTTCCTTATATATTGTCAATAAACTTTAAAAGATATCCAGGGTTGAAAAAGAAAAAAAAAGCTTTAGACGATATCAAATGTTAGAGTGCCCCACAGGCACTTGTAAAGCCTTATTGAATGTGCTTAGAAATTTAAAATTTACCATATGAAGTACGTGGTTTATCTAAATGTGTAATTCTTTCATTTTCAAAGTGTCTCGAAAAGTGTTATTTCCATTTTTAGTTAACCAAACTAGTGCTCTAGGGGCACCTAGTAACAAGACCGTCAGAAGATAGCCACCTATTTGTCTTGTGAATAACTTCAAGGATCGCAAATATCATTAACTGCATTGATTAACTTATTACTAGAGCTTAGGGCAGTTTACAGATTGCTCGCGTCTGAATTAAGGCATACTCAACATGGTGCACTGCTGATTTTGCTATACTTTCAGTTCACACTCGAACTGAATTTACGCATGTTTTTCTAAATGTTGGCATTTCTTTAGGGTTTATGAGTCTGGTTCAGGAAATGAAGGTTGTGGCAGGATGTTCTGCTGGAATAACACTAGATCTCAGAGGAGGGGAAAGGTGAGCTCTTGGATTTACTTATATGCTTGCATACAGACGGTGTTTTCAATACTCTGATGATGCATACTCGATAACATTATGCAGCACAAAAGGACTGTCACGCGCTCACGCAGAAATGGAGGTTTCTCATTCTTCAGTGCATGCATGAAGGCAAATTCAGAAAGCAAATTAAGAAGACCAAATGACGAGTAGCATCAATTTAAGTTACCTTTTTTCCTTTTCCCTGGGTATCATTTGTCTATTTAGGTCCTCAATTGCCGCTTTTAATATGTGGATATTGTTTTAAAAGTCAGGCCATTTTTGCTTCAATAGAAGATTATTTGAAGCTCACTGTGAGTTCGGGAGAAACAATTAACAAAGATTTCGATGAAGCCTTAATCTAATGAGACTGCAGATTTTCCAAAAGAGAGCATAAGCAAGTAAGTCTACGAGATTGTGTTTTCAAAAATAGGGGTGACTAAAGATGTCACATCTGCAACTGGCACATCATGTAAGTGTCAATGTCCAAATATGTTTCCACATTCAAAGAGCACATTCTTGCATTATGCTTTCTCAAAGTTAGGAGTGACGATTCTTAACACAACATGAATTTACTGACACAAAATCGAGCTCGACGTGACTAACTCGAAAGTGATATCAATTGACATGTACTCATTAATTTAATGAAAACACCTTGTAAGCACATTTAAGAACATTCTTGTAGTGACAAGAATATAACAATTATGTCAACCCTGCTCAAAGTTAGCTGTTTTCTAGGAATAGCATCAAAGTAATTATTTTCCAGATCTGTGTACTAGATGTTCTCACATCATTATCAGGATAATTCTACTTGAGCGTGTTCATTCCTTTTCATCTTCCTAGTAACTACGCTCAAACAAGAAATTCGGACACACATGAACACAGGCTAAAGGATTGATGAGTCACTTAGGCTTGATCTGTTTGTTATCATGCCAATCTGATCTACACATAATCTTCCGGAAGTTGTGCGCGTGTTCTATCGAGATCGAGAGAGAGCAGTGGGGGTTCTTCCTTATACCAAAGTTTTCATGTTAGTTCCCCGTAATTAAAGATGAAATGTGAACATCCACTATGAGGTGACATTTTCGTTTTTTTTTTCAAGAAACAAGATGTCTGAAATTGAGGAGGGACTCCCTCTGTGTAACGTTTCCCTGTAATGTTTATTTTACCATTATATAGCCCACTAACTTTTCAAGCGCTTCAAGTTGCGTCAAGCTCAAGTGTTCCTAAAAAAGTTACTTTTGAGTTGCTGCCCTGCCGCTCGGAATTTCTTGCTGCAAGAATTATATCATTTGAAATTGAGGAGCTCAATTTTGATTTTGGATAAATAGCCAAAGAGTTCAATCTGGGAAGTTTTTATGGCGATGGCCCTCCAACGTCCATGTTCAATATTCTCTCCGCTAATAGCAGATCATCAGGAGTCGTGACCTGTAAGGCAATAACTACAATGTTGATACGCAATCAGATAGAGCAATATATCCAACCACTATAGGGGGAAAGAAGTATCCAACCAAGGCTTCAATAGTTCAGGCATTTCAAAGTATGGTTAACTAAAGCTGGTTTTGAGATTTTCACCTTGATGTTGGTGTAAGATCCTTCAGTGACATATACAGGATGCCTGAGGTGCTCCACGATAGATACATCATCAGTCACTTCAAGGCCTTCTCTGTAATTTGTGGCATCCCATTCAATGTAATGTCAATAGTGATAAGTCAAAAGTTAAGGCACCAAATTAGCTGCAAAGAGGTCCTTCACCTGTACTTAATCCAATATACTGACTAGTATGGGAACATTCCATGGACATTAACAGAAAATTAGAGCTAGAGTACATACTGGTAGTCTGTCACATACTTATATCAGCCGCAAACAATGCATCAAGTTTGTGAAAGGACTGCTTTAACTGTAAACATAACTACATCAACTAATCAGACATCAGAATATAATCCACGACAACATGCAGGTGCCTATGAATATGCTTCCATTTCACATACTCATAAGGCCAAGTCAGTTCACGCCTACAAGCACATGCCCACCTAGCTAAGCATTACTCAAATTCAGTGTGCCACTGAACTGACAGCTGGTCATTTACTGAAACCCACTTACTTACAGGACTCCCCTCGAGTGACCTTGGAGATCTGTCTCCACTTAGGCATCACTTCACAGTCTCTACATTCCTTTATGTTGGACTTGGATTGTTTAAAACCTACCTACCATTCTTAACCCACTACTCAGAAGGTCACATGTACAATATGGTTGCTCAGAGCCATGGGCCAACCAGGTCAGCCACCACCTCTTCGCGCCATCAGTGATATAGGAGTTCACAATAAGTTCCACATCTTCTGTAATAATAGCCACCAAATAAACTTTTAGAGGTTTGTTAGGATTGTCCATTACCCAATCATTAATTCAAACTTCCCTTTTTGTCCATCAGAGATGCCAGATTACAACAGCTCCCAGATTATCTCAATCACACCAGCCTGTAAGTTGCTCACCATCAGCAACTGTATAAACAATCGGTATTGAGAACTTTCTCGACTGATTTTACAGTCAAATCGTGAACCTCAGCTCCTTTCACAGCAGTTTCTTTGGGTTAAAGGACGTAGAGGATATGCAGGAAGTCTGCCATCACAGTCTATATCCCATGTCACCATAATTTAATTACCTCTGTTTGGAGCAGGTTTAACCTCTCTATAGGCTTGAAGCCTAAAAAATTTAAATCATGCCTAGCATAAATAAGCAAGGTGCAAAATTCTGCACCAGAATCGCTCCCTTTTGCCTTCAGAAGAGCTGGTAAAAAGACACTATAACAATGTTGCCTCTGTTAAAAGGTTATCCTACCCAATCATCCATCGCCCAATAATGCAGCATTTGAAATTTTCAGATATTTATGGCAGTGTCGACATTAAAAAGAGTAATAACAAAATAAATAAATATAAAAACAGCCTTTTTTGGCTCTGAGAGATTGGGATATAAATAACAAAAACAAAGGGAGTTCATATAATATGATTCTCTGCCCAACAGTAAGAGATGAAAATGCAGAAAGTGCACACTGTGTACCTATTGACTAGTTCGAAGCCTCCCTTAAGCAGTGAAGGCTTGATCACCTGTAACAAATTAAGAGAGCTGGTCAATGGCGGTCCATAAATTCAAGCATTATCTCCTTGAAAACAAACCTGAGGTGTTTGCATCTCCCAAAGTGTTTTTCGATCCAGCGTTCTCACAACAAATGATTCACTATTTGCCTGTAAAGGATTGATGTAATTCCACCATTCAGTAGATGAACTGGCAGAAACAATCACGTTCACACCTCATGTCTACTTTTTGGGAATTAAAAAAACAGGATTTTGTTTAAAATGAAAATTGCAGTTCATCATAAATGTACATACTGAACATGTAAAGGCCACCATGATGTCATTAATTGCAGAAACAGGCAGTATTTATGGTGCTGCCAATTCTTAAAACCGAGGTTCATCCCAACATATAAAAATCACGATTATCACGATGCAGTTGTAGGACAAGAGGTAAATGTGCACTAACACCTAAGGACGTGTCTGCGCATTCACGCACACTTGCACCAGACACATGTATCATGGGTATACAATCTCGACAATGAAACAACTTCCCATAAGTGGCCAAATATATAATCAGAGATTTACAAGCCAAAACCAGCTCGGAAGCCAATAAAGACCTATGTGACAAATACACAACAAGAGATGTTTCAATGTAATGTATCAACTGGAATATAAGAAGCAGCAGCAGATATAATGAATTTGATGAGGAAAAGACACGCGGCATGAGTTCAGGCTCAGAGGAAAGGCATCAATTGAAAGCGGCAAAAGATAAAATGAAACCCGCGCAGGCTACTCGCTGCATTAACAATGAAAGCTACCGGCAGAACAAGTTGTCCTAGGAAGATGGAGCTATAGAATAGAAACACCAAGAGATTAGTATGAAACTGTGCCGATACCATTCAATTACATGAACCCAGAAACACCCACCTCTTTGATGGTAGCTTTAACAGGAACCCCAAGAACAGCAGCTCCATTTTCCCAGCCATCTTTAAGTACCTAAAACCAAAAGCAACTTAAGACCAATACCAACACTCACATCGTAAAAACATATATATTTGAAGGCACTGCACAGAATGAAGAGAAAATACGGGTAGAAAAAGGTCAACTGGTGATGCAATTTCCAACAGAATTCAATGTGAACAAGAAAGACATGAAAGAGCTTTGCACATATTCATTTATCACTGCAAAAACAAAAACGGCAGCCGCTATACAAGAAACTCTCAGAATGTAACTTTTTTCATTAAAAGGTGAAAAACTCTTAGACCTACGGGTTCAACATAAACAGTTAGCATAATCCAGCCAGCCCAACTCACAACAGCTGTCTTAGAATGTCCCCGTCCATGCTTATTCTTTCAGATAAATTAGCTTTTAAACTTTTCAATTGAAAGTTGAAATGAAACTTCTTACATCAAATCTTATGTAAAGGACAGATAATGTATTTATACAAGGCTGAATTACTTCTCTTGGATCACAATACACCATTGCAGATCCAATTGGGAAAAAAAAAACAGATCAATCAGTACATAATGAAGGAAACTTCACATACACTGGTGGTGACTTTTACAAAATAACGTCAGTGAAAATGCTCCAAACTCACACGCGCATGCTTACTCTAGCAATCCCATTTAATAGTTCCAGACCAAGTTAGGTTGCATATAACTCTATTTATATTACGAACCCTTTTATTTTTATAGGATATTCTGGTTTTAGGATCTAGCCAGCTGAGTGAGCTTCAAGCCAAGTGATGTAAGCCAAAAGCTAGTTATACTAATTGGCTCAATACATGGATCAGCTTCAGGTTACAGCTATTACTGCTTTCTTTAACGCAGGTTTTGCCATATATACTGTAGCTAGTCCTTAGGCCAGACTGTGCAAGTGAAGCCCCAACCAGACCAGACCAGACAAGGCTGAAGCACATATATCAGTCAGTCTATGCAACAGGTATTGTCAATGCAACTTCACTTACAATCTCCTGTCTGGCAGATTAAAGGTGGATTACCATTCATGTTCATCATGAACGAAATAGGAGACCTCAATGAAACTGTTTAAAACAAAAGACTTTCTTCTTCTTCATATCAAGAGCTTGTTGAACAAAACTAAAAACAATTCATGAACCCTGCACACAATTGGCTCGCTATATATCTTTGGCCTATATATGTATGCAGGACCCCCCTTTACTCCATAGGAGACTTGAAAACTATCGTTGTGAACTGAGTTGGTAGGATCACTGAGAAGGGTTCTTGCAAAGAATAAATAAATAGAATTTCTAAGGAGAGAGGAAAGTTTGAAAGCCTGGTTGCATGACCACAAAGAGCTGCAGTTTGGCACACTACAAGAACTAGCGAAAGGAAAAAGAGCAGATTGGTCGTTCTTACCCCTGCTGGCAAGATTAATAGACCCGATACACATTTTCTCATGCATCTTCTTGATAAGAAAAGTTCATAACATATCAACCGCACAATTTTAGATATTTGACTCAGCTTTAGCACAATGATGAACTGATAAAATCAACCCCGGTTGTCTCCCATGATAGTATCATGCACCCTTTAAGTCAGCAAAAATACTTGGTAAAGAAAACTGCTGAATGTAATCAAACCTTTTCTATGTCTCCACATGATATAAGAGGTCTTGCAGAATCATGAATGCAGACAAGCTCAGACCCACTATCAACTGCCTGAAGGTAAACATTCAACACAATGGAAGTTAATAAACCGTCATCTCTAGGAAATAACATAAAAGCTTGTTCAACCTTAAATACTACCTTCAAATCCTTCGCAGAATTACAACTATTATTCAGGAAGGATTTTCCAATCAGATAAAAATTTTCTTCAATACATGGTGACTAGGAAAATAAGCTGATACATGAAAATGTTTGAATCAGCATCTACTAACATTCAGACCTACTCGCAAACAAAGTGCAGAAAATTTGCTGTCTCATAACGAGTGAGTTAAACATGAGGCTTCCGAATTTAGTCGTATGAAAAACAAAAACAAAGAAATACATATAAAAATACAATGCTATCACAAATAGACCTGGAAACAAAAAATCGAAGTCACAGATATACGGGAGGGGTCGAAATTCTTGACATGTGGACTCATTTTCTTTTGTTCTTTTGCCCAAAAAAATGTGGACAATACTTTTCATGGAAAAGTCAAGTGTGACCAGACATGTGTGACTGAGAAACTACATGTATCTAACACATTGGCATGATATAAGATGTGCAAGTTCTTTCATTATTCTCATGTGAAGCATGGCAACTCAAAAAACATCTTCCATTCGCATATCTTAGTTTCTTTAACTTGTCCTCTTCCTTTAACAAAACGAAGAAAAACATTTCCTCCTCACCGTAGCTAACCTAGTAAGTAGAACGGTTATCATGACACCACCTTTTCCACCTCCCTAAAGCTAAAGTTTCAAGATCTACCCTTGCTACGCCTGCACTGGCAGTTGCCACTAGGGCACTTTTAGTAATATGTTGGCAAAGTGCAATCTTATGGTGTATACAAAATATAAGAGAAACAAAGAAAAATACAATGCATGCAAAGAGACAAAGGAAACACAAAAATACTAAATGAAGTGCTGGGAACAGCAAGGAACTCCAATGTCCAATGACAACGAGAGTGGAACAACCACATCACAAGTTCCGCAAGGGTTAAATGAGTAAGTTGATTTTACACAGTGCGAGTGTCAACTCAATCAAAGAGGAAAACATTGACAGCCTTCCACACAAAACGCAAACAACATAATAAATGAAACATATCTTAAGCTTTTATTGACAAGAAAGCACTAATGTGCACCTGAAGGCCACTGTAGACCGAATCCTGTCTCTCCTTCCCAGGCAGCGTAAATTTAAGATCCACTTGAACCTTCTCTTTGGTGTCTGAGACAAAGGAACAAATTGGTTTGCATATCTTCTAGAGCACAAAGAAGGACACAATGTGCCTTAAATGTAACAGGACAATTACCAAACCAGAAAAGAATAGTAGAGCCCAGTGAGCAAACACACTTGAAGATAGATTAAAAAGATAGATTAAAAAAGAAGTTGGAGAAGAAGGTGTGAGACACGGTACCTTCAAATATGTCTTTGTACGACGGATCACAAACTACAATAATTTCCTTCACCTCTCTCATTTGTGAAAAAGTATAAAAGCTGCAAGAGAAGAGCCATGATCTTAATCTTGACTTCATGGAGACATGAAGAGGAAAAAGAAAAGGGAGGACATTTAGGAACCAACACGCCCTCAGCACCCAATGGGTACAATGTTGCTTAATCTGCCAACCAAGCTTTATAAGTGCACCATTAATATGAAACTCAGTGTTGGAGAACCATGGTCAGAAAAGAAAGTAGAACACTAATGGATATCTATATACTATAAGCACTGTAAGGAACTATGCCGATGGACATAGATAAGTGGTGTTAGCTCATCCAAGGTACTGATAAGCATAATCAGTGCTACTAAAGAAGGATATTGTGATTACAAATGGCAAGGATCAGCTTCCCACAAGAATGCTATACCAAGTCCAACTTCTTGCTACTCGTCCAAATGAAGATACAGGGTTCTCTCAGAAAAGGAAAGGGGTGATTGCACTTTGTAGGTTCTCTAGAAGAGGAGGCCTACAATATGAGCGAGTTTCCTTTACCTGTACAAAGCAATTGGCTGGCCAAGAAGTGGAAGATACTGCTTGGGCATGCTCGCCTATTCTAATAAACAGAAGATAATCATCATTTGGAAGATGAAACATAGAGAAATAGAAGCAATAAAAAGGTAGGCACCAAATATTTGTTCAGATGTTCCTAGACAAATACCAGCAATACAAATGCAAACAAGCCATGATAGAATGACTCCTGAAAGATAGTAATGCATGGGCCCAATGTCGGTCTGATATTTCAGGAAACAAAGGGGAAAGACGTAGAGCCTCAAGGATGAAGTGAACGACGGTACTGTGACATGCCAGACCGATGATGTCCATGGATTGGACCAAAAAATGAAGGAACTTGGGAGGGAGGAGGAGTTGCATGAATTGGAAAAGGTAGGTGAAGGAGGAGGGGACTTACACCCATCCTCTTGCCCTTCCCTCCAGCCAAAAGAATGACCGAGACTTTACCCTCCCTCGCAACTGTGAAGCTCTGCGCAAATGCAAAATGTTAATATTGCTGTCAGAACGATTTCACTGGCTTTGAACTAGAGGCATGTAATTGTATTCACTTACGTTGTCATCTTTACCAGAGCAATGAACTCTCACGCTGGAGGCAACAATTTTAGCTGTTCGTCGGGACTGAATGGCACCAGCTGAAATAAGAAGTAAAAAACAAGAGGGATTACCAGACGGAATGCCAGAGCGAGAGAGAGAGCGAGAATGGAGGATGATTAAGAAAAAAGAAGAAAGAAGGATTTGCCTTGGGCAGAGCGTCGGAGAAGGAGAGGCTGCCGGCGAAACTGGGTCCTGCCGCAGCTGGAATTGCTGGAGGAAGGAGGCCAGAGGGTCAAAGAGGAAAAGCCTCCGACCAGTGTTTGAGACATCATGTCGCGCACCCGAACACCCGCTGTCTCTCTCAGACCTCTCTCCTCTCCTCTCCTCTCCTTTCAAACAGTTGAACGTGGAGGTGGGTAAGCGAGAGAGCGGCGCACTATCGATCGTGATTGATTCCCACCGAGGATGTGCAGATATCTCGTCGAGTGCTGACAAAATTTCTACCTCCACGTCTCTCCTCCATGTACAATTTGCCTTCTTCAGTTAACTCAACTACCGAGAAGTATTTAACCCATAGGTTATGCACCATCACGTCAATAGGCTGACGACGTGACGAGCCGAAAGATTGTGTAGTCAGAAATATTAGTACTAGGCTAGCAGATTCCTTAATAATGGATTGTATTTAATTTTCAAAATAAACTTATTTAACAACTTAATGGGTCTTAAATAAATTTTAAATGGGCCATAAATGAATTACTTAACTACCTTAAGTGAGTCATAAATAAATTTTATGATGTTTTATAATTTCTTATTTTCTTTTTTTTTTTACAAATTCCGACTGGTCGTCCGTTGCTACCGCCGCCCCCAATCGTCGGACGTTGAACATTGCCAGTGGTCGGCTGATTGTTGTCGGCAGAGGAAGAAGGAACCCTGCGATTTCCAAGAAAAAAAGAAAAAGTACAAAAAGTACAAAAAAAAGAAATTTATAACAAATGAGTTTTTTGAAATTGAATTAAATATAAAAGTGTTTAACCAATATGAGTCGGGTTAAATATGTGTCGTTAGATTTGTATTGTATGGAAATGGGTCAAAATAAATTAAATGGATTGGATCATTTTTCACTCGATCAGAGAGAGTACTGGGTGTTTCTCACACATTGCCTTATACAGATCCCCATGGCTTTTTATGTAGGGATACTACCCAACATTTGCTTGGAGCTGAGTTCTTTTTATTTTCTTTGTTTAGATTTGAAGTGAAGGGACCATCTCTCTCCCTCACCCTCTCCTATATACGAGAGCTTGAGAGCCCATGAGCGTGAAGTTGTTGGGTTATAATCTCGGAACTAGACAACCCAACAGCAGCAGTGTTAAGGAATGTAGTTAATACTGTCATTAACGTAGTTATCTTAGTTAATACTGTAACGGACTAATTCAAAATTCAAATATTTTGAATTAGTCCATTCTAGAAAAACTCATAAATGCAAATGCTATTATAGAGTTAAGGATAAACGAAACTCATTCTCAAACCTAAAGTCTAATTCTTACATGGTATCAGACGATCAGTAGGACCTTTGAAAACACTTGAGCTATTCCTTCTTTCTATTCCATTTTTCGACCTCTCTTATGCACAATGTCATCTCCCACCTCCACTCCGGCTGTGCAACACCACCTTAGCCTCAAAATTTCTGGTGATAATTTTTATTGTGGAAAATCTAGTTGTTTCCGTTGCTTCGTAGCTAGTCCTTAATGGGATAATTTGATGGTACCATTATCTGTCCCACTCCAATTAATTCTGTTTTTGGTTATAAGTACTTTGTCCTATTTGCTGATGATTTTTCCAAATATACTTGGTACTATCCTATTCAAAATCGATCTATGATCCCTTCCATTTTCAAAAAATTTAGGACCATAGTTGAGAAACAATTTGAAAAAATCATCAAAGCTATACAGTCCGATTGGGGTGGGGAATATAGAACCCTAAATTTTTTTTTTTTCAAATAATGGAATTCTCCATCGTGTAGCATGTCCACATACTCACGAACAAAACGGAGCAGCTGAGTGAAAAATTCGTTATATTGTGGATACTAGCCTTACATTATTGGTCAATGCATCTCTTCCCCTTAAGTATTGGCTTTATGCTTTTGAAACCACCATTTACCTTATTAACAGATTACCCACACCACTCTTAAATAATATTTCACCTTTACAAATACTTTTCCATCAACAACCGGATTACAAGTTTTTGAAAATATTTGGTTGTGCTATTTTCCCTTTATTAAAGCCATACAATTCACATAAGTTTTCACTCCATTCTACTCAATGTGTGTTCATAGGATATAGTTCATTGCACGTTGGTTACCATTGTTTAGATTACAAAATTGGACACATGTACATTGCAAGACATGTTCATTTTATTCAAAATAGTTTTTCATTCGCCGCACTTGGTTCACACCCTTCTGAAATTCTCTTACCATCACATCCATGGCTGACGATCTCCATAGTTGGTATGTCATCCCACGTGAACTATGGTGTTAATGGTAATATCCTGCCTTCTACCCCACCCTCTAACACCTCCCCACCCACCTTTGAAGAAGCATTACCGGCATTTTCAAATACTAATATTGCTTCAACATCTAACACATCCAGTCTAATGATGGTACAGGTTCCAATGAGACTCTTTTAGATGCCTCCCCATAGCAGGCTATTGTGATACCTCCACAACTGGTTTATCAAGCACCAAGGATCCATTCAGTGTGGCTGCGTCAAAACCCAAAGCCCAATAATAAATATCCATTACCAGATGTGAACTTGACTGAAATAAGCTCTAAAGAAGAGCCAGGGTGCTTCATTGAAGCTAATAAACATGAAAAATGGAGGGAGGCGATGCTCTAAGAATTTAATGCTTTGTTGCGTAATGGAACACGGTTTTGGTTCCACCGAATTCCAAAGCAAATGTCGTGGGCTCCAAATGAGTTTATCCAGTCAAGACACGTGCAGATGGTTCGATAGATCGATACAAAGTCCACCTAGTGGCCAAGGGCTACAATCAGCATGAGGGTATTGACTATACAAAAACGTTTAGTCCCGTTGTTAAAGCAACCACCGTCCGTACAGTTATTTCATTAGCTATGACAAAGAACTGGAAACTTCGACAGTTGGATGTTAGCAATGCACTTTTTAATGGTAACTTGACTAAAGAAGTGTACATGTGTGAAGACTAGAATTTTGTCTGTTTAGTTATCGAGTGAAATGGATTGTGTAATGATGTTTATGTTTGTATTATGAGCTTATATGAGATTAAATAAAGTGTGGTTTTGTGGCACGATGTTGTGGGTTGAGTTTTGGATGTTGTCTTGAGGAGTTTTGGAATCTGGTTGAGTTTTGTCCTGGAATTAAGCGCGAACAGAATACCACAAATAGACCTTGACTGACCCACACTTGAGCCCCCTATATAAGAACTCCTCTCTCTCTCTCTCTCTCTCTCTCTCTCTCTCTCCTCTTCATTCTCTCCCTCCCCCTCTCGCGCGATACCCCCCACTTCATGAGCTTCGCCCGAGAGCTCCCTTCGCCCCGACGCCTTGCTCGGCCGCTCATGCCTGTCACCGGCGTCGACACCACCCCCCTCGGCCTCGACCTCATCCCGGCTTGCTTCCTCCTCCCTCAAGCTTGCTCATCACTCTCGGCCGCGCGACCCAAAGGAAGAAGGAGGGAGATCGAGCTTCGTTTGATCGCGGATTTCCTTCATTTTCGTTGCGTTTTGACTCTGAGGTAAGTGAACCCTCTACCTCTCTAGCTCACTTGCTGATTCGTCACTAATTTGAGAGTGGCACGATGTTTTGTTTCGTGGGTATCTAAAATTGAAGTTCTTCTTGCATGAGCTAGAATTAGAGTTAGATTACGTGATCTATAGTTTGATTTGATGTCTGTGGACTATGTGTAAGTCGTCTGTGATTGTTGATCGCGTTGATTTCTGTGAATTGAGCTTGAATTGGAGTTGTCTTGGTATGGGTGTTCGGCTATGAGTGGGCGCGCGTGACTTGTGATGCGTGTGGTGTTGTCTTGTTGAAATTGCAGTGTCTTGTGATGTCTTAAGTTCTAAGGTGTTCTGATGAGGCGTCGATTTTCATTTCATCTAAGAATCCGAGCATGAGTGGTTGTGAATGAGCTTGATTGACGTGATTGTCTCACTTGATGGGTCTTGCGATACATGGTTTGCATTGAAAATGGATAATGAGATGAATATCCGTCGGCCAGCGTCTCGACGTGATTGCTTATATGTCTGCCTATGTCCGGACGATACCTCGTGGGAGCTTGAGTGGAAGTCGGGAAGTCCAGGGCCTGTGTCTTGTTGGAATGGAGCCCTAGAGTAGGGGAATCGAGGCCTGTGTCCCTCGGATAAGTTGAGGCCTGTGTCCCTCAAGATTCCCATGGCCGGTGTCCCATGGACGATAAACTAGGATAAAACCCAGATTCAAGGCCTATGTCCCTCGTTGACGTTAAAGAGGCCTGTGTCCCTATTATAAAAGGTAAATGAAGTTGGAACTAAAGAGTAAAGCTTGTGGCCTGTTGTGTACCCATGTGCGTGTGAGGTCTCATTGCGTGATACGTGTGCTGTCGTCTTCGAGTCACACTCCTGTTGATCTTGATGTTGAGTTCCGTCTGATTGAGTGATGAATCATTCGATAGCTTTTGAGTTAGTTGTTTCACTGCTGAGCTTTTAGCTCATTCATGTAGTTTTTTTTTCCAGATAGTTAAGTATGTCGATTTCTCCCACCGTCCATATGTTACGTTTTGGTGTGCCAGTTGACTTCGTGCATACGTGGGAAGAGTACTACGACCCCAAATTCCCCGCAGAAGAGTTCCAGCTGTTATTTTCTGTTCTTTGGGTGGATGTAGGGCTGCCAGATGTGTTAATCCCGCTTCGTTTTGTATCACCGTTCCCGAGAGACTCGACTGGTCATCTATCTAGACCTATACCTTTCTTGTCTTCTGATGACGATAGTAACGATGATCATGGCGTGGAGTAGTGAGTATTGAGGTTGACTGACTGTTAGGTTGTATAGGCAGGGTTTTGGACGGCGACGTTGCGGCGAATACTTTTTGGATGGGCCACAAGGTGTTTAACCTATGGAAGGGGATGGTGTAGTGGGAGGAAATCATTAGTGGTGGTAGTAGTTGTTGTCTTTTGTGTTTTCCTGCTGCTTTCTAAAGAACTTGGGATGTAATATAACTATTATATGTATGTAAGTTGAATTGGAAGTTTGGTGCTTTGTCTTAATATGTGCTTGTAAGACAGGTGTGTGATAAAACCCTATTTAGGGCCGAACCATGAAGCGTGCGCACATGTTTTTGTGTGTTTAATTGATGTTTCGTTGGGGAAAATTCCCGCAGCGCTTCTCGCATGCCCCTATGATAATATTAATAGAATATAAGTGACGCCTAAAACAACACAGCGACTTGGGCGGTCGCGAGGCTCGTCACCACTTGGCCTAACGTTAAGGCTTCATTGACAAGAAAAGCCAAACCATAAATGCAAGCTACAGAAATCCTTATACGGATTGAAACAAGCACCGCGGGCTTGGTTCCATCGGTTGAGCATCTTTTTAGAATCACTAGGATTTATCGGATCAAAAATTGATACTTCCCTCTTTATACTACATCGGCCCAATTTCTCCATTTACATGCTCATCTATGTTGACGATATTGTTATTACAGGATCCAACCCAATATTTATTCAAGACACTATCAAATGCTTAAATAAGGAGTTCTCCATACAAGTACTTGGGTGACATTATTTATTTCCTGGGAATTGAGGTGCTCAAAAATCCATCCGGGTTCCTCTTGTCACAATAGAAGTATGTGATAGATCTCCTCCACAGAACCAGAATGGACGGTGTTAAACTGGTTCACACGCCCATGGCTACAAATACTAGTTTAATTAATCGGGGTAAGCCACTTGAAGATGCTAGTTTGTACAGGAGCACTGTAGGAGCTCTTCAATATGCCACACTTACTCGGCCATATATCTCCTATGAGGTAAACAAAGTCTGTCAGTTCTTGAAAGAACCAACAGAAGACCATTAGAGTGCGGTGAAACGCATCCTATGCCACTTAAAGGAAACCATTTCACATGGACTGCTCATCAGTTCTCAATCCTCTACAGAACTCCATGTATACATTGATGTGGACTGGGTGGGTTGCCCCACTGATAGACGACCAACATGAGGTTATGCAATTTATATGGGCCAAAATATGGTTTCTTAGTCAGCTACGAAGCAGCATACCATTGCACGTTCCTCAATCGAATTTGAGTATTGGGCAATAGCAAACGCCACGGCAGAAGTGGTATGGCATCGTTGTTATAGGAATTAGGCATCTCTCAATCAAAATCCCCTATCCTTTGGTGCGACAACCTAGGGGCAACGTATCTTATGTTGAAGAAGATTCAGAAGAAGATTCTGTTGTAACAAATGCTGAAAAACAAACACAGAACAGAACGATTTACGTGGTTCGATCAAGGTTATCTACGTCGACGGGCGAGGCAAAATAAGATTCCACTATGTTTCAAGAGTGTACCGATTACAACCCTAGCAACAGCATAAAAAGGGCCCCAAAAAAATTTCCATCAGAAGAAGAAGATTCAGACGATTCAAAAAAAGATTTAGAAGATTTAGAAGAAGATTCTGTTGTAACAAATGCGGAAAAACAAACACAACACAAGGATTTACGTGGTTCGATCAAGGTGATCTACGTCCACGGGCGCGGTAAAATAAGTTTCCACTATGTTTGAAGAGGGTACTGATTACAAATCCTAGCAACAGTATAAAAAGAGCCCCCAAAAAAAGTTTCATCAGAAGAATCAGAAGAAACAGATTCAGAAGATTCAGAAGAAGATTCTGTTCCAACAAACGCGAAAAAACAAACACAGAACCCAAGGATTTACGTTGTTCGATCAAGGTAAACTACGTCCAAGGGCAAGGCAAAATAAGATTCCACTATGTTTAAAGAGTGTACTGATTACAACTCTAGCAACAGTATAAAAGAGCCCCCAAAAGAAGATTCATCAAAAGAAGATTTAGACGATTCAAAAGAAGATTCACAAGATTCAACAGAAGAATTTGCTGTAACAAACGCGGAAAAACAAACACAGAACACAAGGATTTACGTGGTTGGATCAAGGTTATCTACGTCCATGGGCGAGGCAACACAATATTCCACCATGTTTAAATAATGTACTGATTACAACCCTCGCAACAGTATAAAAAGAGCCGCAAAAAATAGATTCACCAAAAAAATCAGAAGAAAAAGATTCAGAATATTCATTTGACGATTCAGAAGAAGATTCTGCTCTAACAAACGCGGAAAATGAAACACATAACAAATGCGAAAAAATAAACACATAACACAAGAATTTACGTGGTTCGATCATGGTTATCTACGTCTACGAGCGAGGCAAAATAAGATGCCACTATATTTAAAGAGTGTACGGATTACAACCCTAAAAATAGTATAAAAAGAGCCTAAAAAAGATTCATTAGAAGAAGAAGATTCAGAAGATTCATCAGAACATTCTGTTGTAACAAATGCGGAAAAAAAACACATAACACAAGGATTTAAAGAGTGTACTGATTACAACCCTAGCAACAGTATAAAAGAACCCCTAAAAAAAGATTCATCGGAAGAAGATTCAGACGATTCAGACGAAAATTCACATGATTCATTAGAAGATTCAGAAGAAGATTCTACTGTAACAAGCGCGAAAAAGTAAACAGAAAGCACAAGGATTTACGTGGTTCGATCAAGGTGTTCTACGTCCACGGGTGAGGTAAAATAAGATTCCATTATGTTTAAAGAGTGTACTGATTACAACTCTAGTAACAGTATAAAAACAGACCCAGACAAAGATTCATCTGGAGAATCAGAATAAGAAGATTCAGAAGAATTCAGACGATTCAGAAGAAGATTCAGAAAATTTATAAGAAGATTCAAAAGAAGATTCTTTTGTAACAAACGCGGAAAAATAAACACAGAACACAAGGATTTACGTGGTTCGATCAAGGTGATCTACGTCCACGGGCGAGACAAAATAAGATTCCACTATGTTTAAAGAGTGTACTGATTACATCCCTAGTAATAGTATAAAAAGTGCCCCTTAAAAATGATTCATCAGAAGAATCAGAGGAAGAAGATTCAGATGATTCAGAAGAGGATTCCGTTGTAAAAAACGCAAAAAAATAGACACAGAACACATGGATTTACTTGGTTCGATCAAGGTGATCTACGTCCACGGGCGAGGCAAAACAAGATTCCACTATGTTTAAAGAGTGTACCGATTACAACCCTAGCACCAGTATAAAAGAGCCCCCAGAAAAAGATTCATCATAAGTAGATTCAGATGATTCAGAAGAAGATTCTGTTGTAACAAACGCGGAAAAATAAACACAGAACACAAGAATTTACGTGGTTCGACCAAGGTGATCAATGTCCATGGGCGAGGCAAAACAACATTCCATTATGTTTAAAGAGTGTATAGATTACAACCCTAAGAATAGTATAAAAAGAGCCCCAAAAAAAGATTTATCAGAAGATTCAGAAGAAGAAGATTCAGAAGATTCATGAGAAGATTTATCAGAAGATTTTCTTGTAACATACCCGAAAAAGTAAACACAACACAAGAATTTTCGTGATTCTATCAAGGTGATCTTCGTCCACGGGCGAGGCAAAATAAGAGTCCATTATGTCTAAAGAGTATACTAATTAAAACCCTAGCAATAGAATAAAAAGAGCCCCCAAAAAAAGATTCAGCAGAAGAATCTGAAGAAGAGGATTTAGAAGAAGATTCGAACGATTTAGAAGAAGATTCATCAGAAGATTTAGAAGAAAATTCTATTGTAACAAATGCGAAAAAACAAACACGGAACACAAGGATTTATGTGGTTCGATCAAGGTGATCTACGTCCACGGGCGAGGCAAAATAAGATTCCACTATATTGAAAGAGTGTACTGATTACAATCTTAGCAACAGTATAAAAAGAGCCCCATGAAAAGATTCTGAAGAGGATTTAATTGTAACAAATGCGGAAAAACGAACCCAGAACACAAGGATTTACGTGGTTCGATTAATTTGATCTATGTCCACGGGCGAGGCAAAACAAGATTTCTCTATGTTTAAAGAGTGTACTGATTACAACCATAGCAACAGTATAAAAAGATCCCCAAAAAAAGATTCATCAGAAAAATCAGAAGAACAAGATTCAAACGACTCAAAAGAAGATTCTATTGTAACAAATGCGGAAAAAAAAACTGAACACAAGGTTTTACATGGTTCGATCAAGGTGATCTATGTCCACGAGCGAGGTAAAATAAGATTCCTCTATGTTTAAATAGTGTACTGATTACAACCCTAGGAACAGTATAAAAGGAGCCCCCAAAAAAAGATTCATCCGAAGAATACGACGAAGACGATTCAGAAGAAGATTCTGACAATTCAGAAGAAGTTTCAGAAGATTCTGTTGTAACAAACGCGGAAAAATAAACACAGAACATAAGAATTTACATAGTTCGATCAAGGTGATCTACATCCACGGGCGAGTTAAATAAAATTTCACTACGTTTAAATTGTGTTCTGATTACAACCATAGCAACATTATAAAAAGAGCGCCAAAAAGAGATTCAACATACGAATCAGAAGAAGAAGATTCATTAGAAGACTTTGTTGTAATAAGCGCGGAAAATAAACACAGAACACGAGGATTTACGTGGTTCGATCATGGTGATCTACGTCCACGGGCGAGGCAAAATAAGATTTCACCATGTTTAAAGAGTACTGATTACAACCCTAGAAAAAGTACAAAAGGAGCCCCCAAAAAAAGATTCATCCGAAGAATAAGACGAAGAAGATTCAGACGATTCAGAAGAAGTTTCAGAAGATTCTGTCGTAACAAACACGAAAAAACAAACACTGAACATAAGAATTTACGTGCTTCGATCAAGGTGATCTACGTCCACGGGCGAGGTAAAATAATATTCCAATATGTTTAAAGAGTGTACTGATTACAACCATTGCAATAGTATAAAAAGAGCCTAAAAAAAAGATTCAATAGAAGAATCAGAAGAAGAAGATTCAAAAGATTCATCAAAAGATTTTGTTGTAACAAACGCAGAAAAACAAACACAGAACACAAGAATTTACGTGGTTCGATCAAGGTGATCTACGTTCACGGGCGACGTAAAATAAGATTCCACTATGTTTAAAGAGTGTACTGATCACAACAATAGCAACAATATAAAAAGAGCTCTCAAAAAAAGATTCATCAGAAGAATCTGAAGAAGATGATTCAGTAGATTCATCAGAAGGTTCAGAAGAAGATTCTATTGTAACAAACGTGGAAAAACAAACATAGAACACAACGATTCACGTGGTTCGATCAAGGTGATCTGCGTCCACAGGTGAGGCAAAACAAGATTCCACTATGTTTAAAGAGTGTACTGATTACAACCCTTGCAACAGTATAAAAAGAGTCCCCAAAAAAGATTCATCAGAAGAATCGGGAGAAGAAGATTGAAACGATTTAAAAGAAGACTCTTTAGAAGATTCTGTGTAACAAACGCGAAAAAAATAAACACAGAACACAAGAATTTTAGTGGTTCGATCAAGGTAATCTACGTCCAAGAGCGAGGGAAAATAAGATTCGACTTTGTTTAAAGAGCGTACTGATTACAAACCTAGCAACAGTATAAAAAAAGCCCAAAAAAAAAATTCATCAGAAGAATCAGAAGTAGAAGATTCAAAAGAAAAATTCAGACGATTCATCAGAAGATTCTGTTGTAACAAACACAAAAAAAAAAACACAAAACATAAGGATTTACGTGGTTCGATCAAGGTGATTTACGTTGATGGGCGAGGCAAAACAAGATTTCACTATGTTTAAAAAGCGTACTCATTAGAAACCTAGAAACAGAATGAAAAGAGCCCAAAAAAAATTCATTAGAAAAATCAGAAGAACAAGATTCAGACGATTGAGAAGAAGATTCAGATTATTCATCAGAAGATTCTGTTGTAACAAACGCGAAAAAACAAATACAGAACACAAGGTTTTACATGGTCCGATCAAGGTGATCTACGTCCACGAGCGAGGCAAAATAAGATTCCACTATGTTTAAAGAGTATTGATTACAACCCTAGCAACAGTATAAAAGGAGCCCCCAAAAAAAGATTCATCCGAAGAATAAGACGAAGAAGATTCAGAAGAAGATTCGGAGGATTCAGAAGAAGTTTCAGAAAATTATATCGTAATAAACGCGAAAAAACAAACACAACATAAGAATTTAAGTGGTTCGATCAAGGTGATCTACGTCCACGGACGAGGTAATATAATATTCCACTATGTTTAACAAGTGTATTGATTACAACCATAGCAACAGTATAAAAAGAGCCCAAAAAAAAGATTCAACAGAAGAATCAGAAGAAGAATATTCAGAAGAAGATTCCGAAGATTTTGTTGCAATAAATGCGAAAAAACAAACACAGAACACGAGGATTTACGTGGTTCGATCAAGGTGATCTACGTCCACGGGCGAGGCAAAATAAGATTCCAATATGTTTAAATAGTGTACTGATTACAACCCTAGCAACAGTATAAAAGGAGCCCCCCAAAAAAGATTCATCCGAAGAATAAGACGAAGTAGATTCAGACAATTCAGAAGAAGTTTCAGAAGATTCTGTCGTAACAAACGCGAAAAAATAAACACTGAACATAAGAATTTACGTGGTTCGATCAAGGCGATCTACGTCCTCGGGCGAGGTAAAACAATATTCCACTTTGGTTAAAGAGTCTACTGATTACAACCATAGCAACAGTATGAAAAGTGCCCCAAAAAAAGATTCAACAAAAGAATCAGAAGATGAAAATTCAGAATATTCCTCAGAAGATTTTGTTGTGACAAACGCGGAAAAACAAACACAGAACACAAGGATTTACGTGGTTCGATCAAGGTGATCTACCTCTACGGGCGAGGCAAAATAAGATTCCACTATGTTTAAAGAGTGTACTGATTACAACCCTAGCAATAGTATAAAAATGGCTCCTAAAAAAAGATTCATCAGAAGAATTGGAAGAAGAAGATTCAGAAGAAGATTCTATTGTAACAAACGTGGAAAAAGAAACACAGAACACAAGGATTTACGTGATTCGATCAAGGTGATCTACGTCTAGGGGTCAGGCAAAACAAGATTCCACTTTGTTTAAAGAGTGTGCTGATTAGAACCCTTGCAACAGTATAAAAAGAGTCCCCAAAAAAGATTTATCAGAAGAATCAGAAGAATCAGAAGAAGAAGATTGAAACGATTTAAAAGAAGATTCATCAGAAGATTCTGTGTAACAAACACGGAAAAACAAACATAGAACACTAGAATTTTCGTGGTTCGATCAAGGTGATCTACGTCTATAGGCAAGGCAAAACGAGATTTCACTATGTTTAAAGAGTGTACTGATTACAACCCTAGCAACAGTATAAAAAGAGACCCATAAAAAGATTCATCAGAAAAATCAGAAGAACAAGATTCAGACGATTCAGAAGAAGATTCAGATTATTCATCAGAAGATTCTGTTGTAACAAACGCGGAAAAACAAACACAGAACACAAGATTTTACATGGTTCGATAAAGGTGATCTATGTCGACGAGCGAGGCAAAATAAGATTCCACTATGTTTAAAGAGTGTACTGATTACAACCCTAGCAACAGTATAAAAGGAAACCCCAAAAAAAGATTCATCCGAAGAATTAGACGAAGAAGATTCAGAAGAAGATTCAGACGATTCAGAAGAAGTTTCAGAAGATTCTGTCGTAGCAAACGCGAAAAAACAAACAAAGAACACAAGGATTTACGTGGTTCGATCAAGGTGATCTACGTCCACGGGCGAGGCGAAATAAGATTCCAATATGTTTAAAGAGTTTACTAATTACAACCCTAGCAATAGTATAAAAAAAGCTCCCAAAAAAGGTTTCATCAGAAGAATCTGAAGAAGAAGATTCAGAAGATTCATCAGAAGAATGAGAAGAAGATTCTGTTGTAACAAACGTGGAAAAACAAATACAGAATACAAGGATTTACGTGGTTTGATCAATGTGATCTATGTCCACGGGCGTGGCAAGACAAGATTCCACTATGTTTAAAGAGGGTACTGATTACAACCCTTGCAGGAATATAAAAAATGCGCCCAAAAAAGATTCATCAGAAGAATCGAAATCAGAAGATTCAAACGGTTTAAAAAAAGATTCATCAGAAGATTCAGTGTAACAAACGCGAAAAAATAAACACAGTACACAAGGATTTTCGTGGTTCGATCAAGGTGGTCTACCTCCAAGGGTGAGGGAAAACAAGATTCGACTATGTTTAAAGAGTGTACTAATTACAAACCTAGCAACAATATAAAAAGAGCTCCAAAAAAAGATTCATCAGAAGAATCAAAAGTAGAAGATTCAGAAGATTCATCAGAAGAAGATTCTGTTGTAGCAAACGCGGAAAAACAAACACAAAACTCAAGGATTTACGTGGTTCGATAAAGGTGATCTACGTCCATGGGCGAGGCAAAACAAGATTTCACTACGTTTAAAGAGTGAACTGACTACAACCTAGCAACAATATAAAAAGAGCTCCAATAAAAGATTCATTAGAAGAATCAGAAGAAGAAGATTAAGAAGAATGAGAAGAAGATTCTGTTGTAACAAATGTGGAAAAACAAAAAAAAAAATATAAGGATTTACGTGGTTCGATCAAGGTGATCTACGTCCACGGACGAGACAAAACAAGATTTCACTATGTTTAAAGAGTGTACTGATTACAACCCTTGGAACAATATAAAAGAGCAAAAAAAAAAAAAAAGATTCATCAGAAGAATCAGAAGAGAAAGATTCAGTAGAATAATCAGAAGATACATCAGACGATTCTGTTGTAACAATCGCGAAAAAATAAACACAGAACACAAGGATTTACATGGCTCGATCAATGTGAACTACGTCCATGGGCGAGACAAAACAAGATTTCATTATGTTTAAAAAGTGTACTGATTACAATCCTATCAACAATATAAAAGAAGCCCCCAAAAAAAGATTCATCAGAAGAATCAGAAGAAGAAGATTTAGAATATTCAGAAGAAGATTCTGTTGTAACAAACCCGAAAAAACAAACACAGAACACAAGAATTTATGTGGTTCGATGAAGTTGATCTACGTCCACGGGCTAGGCAAAAGACGATTCCTCTATGTTTAAAGAGTGTACTGATTACAACCCTTGCAATAGTATAAAAAGAGCACCCAAAAAAGATTTATCAGAAGAATCAGAAGCAGAAGATTCAGACGAAGATTCAAAAGAAGATTTAGTAGTAACAAAATTGGAAAAAGAAACACGGAACACTAGGATTTACGTGGTTCGATCAAGGTGACCTACGTCCACGGGCGAGGCAAAATAAGATTTGACTATGTTTAAAGAGTGTACTGTTTACAACCCTAGCAACAGTATAAAAAGATCCCAAAAAACAGATTCATCAGAAGAATCAGAAGTAGAAGATTCAGACAATTCATAAGAAGATTCAGAAGATTCATCATAAGATTCTGTTGTAACAAACGTGGGAAAACAAACACAGAACACAAGTATTTATGTGGTTCAATCAAGGTGATCTACGTCGACGGGCGAGGCAATACAATATTCCATTACGTTTAAAGAGTGTACTGATTACAACCCTAGCAACAGTATAAAAAGAGCCCCACAAAAAGTTTTTTCAGAAGAAGAAGATTCAGCTGATTCAGAAGACTCATCCGAAGATTCTGAAGAACATTCTGTTGTAACAAACGCCGAAAAACAAAAAGACACAAGGATTTACGTGCTTCGATCAAGGTGATCTACGTTCACGGACGAGGCAAAATACGATTCCACTATGTTTAAAGAGTGTACTGATTACATCCCTAGCAACAGTATAAAAAGAGCCCCCCAAAAAAGATTCATCAGAAGAATCAAAAGAAGAAGATTCAGACGATTCAGAAGAAGATTCTGTTGTTACAAATGCGGAAAAATAAACTCATAGCACAAGGATTTACGTGGTTCGATCAAGGTGATCTACGTCCACGAGCGAGGCAAAATAAAATTCCACTATATTTAAGGAGTGTACTGTTACAACCCTAGCAATAGTATAAAAAGATTCATCGGAAGATTTTGTTGTAACAAACGCGGAAAAACAAACGCTGAACACAAGGATTTACGTGGTTCGATCAAGGTGATCTTCGTTCACGTGCGAGGCAAAACTAGATTCCATCATGTTCAAAGAGTGTACTGATTACAACCCTAGCAACAGTATAAAAGAGTCCCCCAAAAAATGATTTATCAAAAAAAGATTCAGACGATTCAGAAGAAGATTCACAAGTTTCATCAAAAGATTCAGAAGAAGATTCTGCTGTAACAAAAACGGAAAAAGAAACACAGAACACAAGGATTTACGTAGTTCGATCACGGTAATTTACGTCCATGGGCGAGGCAAGACATAATTCCACTATGTTTAAAGAGTGTACTGATTACAACCCTAGCAACAGTATAAAAAGAGCGACAAAATTTTTTTTCCAAAAGAAGAAGATTCAGCTGATTCAGAAGACTCATCCGAAGATTCTGAAGAACATTCTGTTGTAACAAACGCCGAAAAACAAAAACATAACACAAGGATTTACGTGCTTCGATCAAGGTGTTCTACGTTCACGGACGAGGCAAAATAAGATTCCACTTTGTTTAAGGAGTGTACTGATTACATCCCTAGCAACAGTATAAAAAGAGCCCCCAAAAAAGATTCATCGGAAGAATCAGAAGAAGAAGATTTAGACGATTCAGAAGAAGATTCAGAAACGATTTAGAAGAAGATTCTATTGTTGCAAATGCGGAAAAATAAACTCATAGCACAAGGATTTACGTGGTTCGATCAAGGTGATCTACGTCCACGAGCGAGGCAAAATAAGATTCCACTATATTTAAAGAGTGTACTGATTACAACCCTAGCAACAGTATAAAAAGAGCCTCCAAATAAAGATTCATTAGAAGAAGAAGATTCATCGGAAGATTCTGCTGTAACAAACGCGGAAAAACAAACGCAGAACACAAGGATTTACGTGGTTCGATCAAGGTGATCTACGTTCACGTGCGACGCAAAACTAGATTCCACCATGTTTAAAGAGTGTACTGATTACAACCCTAGCAACATTATAAAAGCGCCCCCATAAAAAGATTCATCAGATGAAGATTCAGAAGATTCAGAAGAAGATTAACAAGATTCATCAGAAGATTCAGAAGAAGATTCTTCTATAACAAACGCGAAAAAATAAACATAGAACACAAGGATTTACGTGGTTCGATCAAGGTGATCTACGTCCACGGGCGAGGTAAAATAAGATTCCACTATGTTTAAAGAGTGTACTGATTACAACTCTAGTAACAGTATAAAAACATACCCAAATAGAGATTCATCTGAAGAATCAGAAGAAGAAGATTCAGAAGAATTCAGACGATTCAGAAGAAGATTCAGAAAACTCATAAGAAGATTCAGAAGAAGATTCTTTTCTAACAAACGCGGAAAAACAAACACAGAACACAAGGATTTACGTGGTTCGATCAAGGGGATCTATGACCACGGGCGAGGCAAAATAAGATTCCACTATGTTTAAAGAGTGTATTGATTACATCCCTAGCAACAGTATAAAAAGAGCCAAAAAAAAAAAAAGATTCATCAGAAGAATCAGACGAAGAAGATTCAGAAGATTTATCAAAAGATTCAGAAGAAGATTCTATTGTAAAAAACGCAAAAAATTAGACACAGAACACAAGGATTTACTTGGTTCGATCAAGGTGATCTACGTCCACGGGTGAGGCAAAACAAGATTCCACTATGTTTAAAGAGTGTATCGATCACAACCCTAGCACCAGTATAAAAGAGCCCCAAGAAAAAGATTCATCATAAGTAGATTCAGACGATTTAGAAGAAGATTCTGTTGTAACAAACGCGGAAAAATAAACACAGAACACAAGAATTTACATGGTTCGATCAAGGTGATCTATGTCCACGGGAGAGGCAAAACAAGATTCCACTATGTTTAAAGAGTGTACTGATTACAACTTTAGGAACATATAAAAAGAGCCCCAAAAAAGGATTCATCAAAAGAATCAGAAGATTCATTAGAAGATTAATCAGAAGATTTTGTTGTAACAAACCCGAAAAAATAAACACAAAACACAAGGATTTCAGTGATTCGATCAAGGTGATCTACGTCCACGGGCGAGGCAAAACAAGATTCCACTATGTTTAAAGAGTGTACTAATTACAACCCTAATAACAGTATAAAAAGAGCAAAAAAAAAGATTCATCAGAAGAATTAGAAGATTCATCAGAAGATTCAGAAGAAGATTCTGTTGTAACAAATGCGTAAAAATAAACACATAACACTAGGATTTACGTCGTTCGATTAAGGTGATCTACGTCCACGGGCGAGGCAAAATAAGATTCTACCATGTTTAAAGAGTGTACTGATTACAACCCTAGTAACAGTATAAAAGAGCCCCCAATAAATGATTTATCAAAAGAAGATTCAGACGATTCAGAAGAAGATTCACGAGTTTCATCGAAAGATTCAGAAGAAGATTCTGCTGTAACAAACGCGGAAAAACAAACACAGAACACAAGGATTTACGTAGTTCGATCAAGGTAATTTACGTCCATGGGTGAGGCAAAACAAAATTCCACTATGTTTAAAGAGTGTACTGATTACAACCCTAATAACAGCATAAAAAGAATCCCAAAAAAAGACATAAGAAGAATTAGAAGAAGAAGATTTAGAAAAATTCAGACGATTCAGAAGATTCATAAGAAGAATCTTTTGTAAGAAACATGGAAAAACAAACACGAAACACAAGGATTTACGTGGTTCGATCAAGGTGATCTACGTACACGGGCGAGGTAAAACAAGATTCCACTATGTTTAAAGAGTGTACAGATTTCAACCCTAGCAATAGTATAAAAGAGCCACCAGAAAAAGATTCATTAGAAGAAGTTTCAGAAGATACATCAGCAGATTCAAAAGAAGATTCTGCTGTAACAAACGCGAAAAAAGAAACACAAAACACAAGAATTTACGTGGTTCGATCAAGGTGATCTACATCCACGGGCGAGAGAAAATAGGATTCCACTATGTTTAAAGAGTGTACTGATTATAACCCTAGTAACAATATAAAAAGAGCTCGAAAAAAAGATTCAACAGAAGAATCAGAAGGAGAAGATTCAAACGATTCAGAAGATTCATCAGAACATTCATCGTACGATTCTGTTGCAACAAACGCGGAAAAACAAACACAGAACACATGAATTTCCGTGGTTCGATCAAGGTGATCTACGTCCACGGGCGAGGCAAAATAAGATTCCAGTATGTTTAAAGAGTGTACGGATTACAACCCTAGGAACATTATAAAAAGAGCCAAAAAAAAAAGATTCATAAGAAGAAGAAGATTCAAACGATTCAAAAGATGATTCAGAAGATTCAGACGAAGATTCTGTTGTAACAAACGCGGAAAAATAAACATAGAACATAAAGATTTACGTGGTTCGATCAAAGTGATCTACATCCACGGGCAAGGCAAAATAAGATTCTACTATGTTTAAAGTGTGTACTGATTACAACCATAGCAACAGTATAAAAAGATCCCCCAAAAAAGATTCATTAGAAGACTCAAAAGAAGAAGATTCAGAAGATTCATCAGAAGAATCTATTGTAAAAAATGCGAAAAAATAAACACAGAACATAAGGATTTACGTGGTTCGATCAAGGTGATCTACGTCCACGGGCGAGGCGAAACAAGATTTCACTTTGTTTAAACAGTGTACTGATTGTTGGATATAGCAATATCACCTAAAGGGGGGGTGAATAGGTGATTCTGAATACTTCTGGTATATAATGCGGAAATTAATAGGTTAAGGACATAAACTGAGTAAGATGAGTAAAAAGACGTGCAGATTAACTAAACACAGCAAGATGAGTTTAGGGAAAGAGAAATTGCACGCAGTGTTTATAGTGGTTCGGCTTTAGCAAGCCTACGTCCACTCTCCCACGATGATAGCCGATCGGCTGGATTCCACTATGAGTCGATGAAAGGTTACAAGAGTTGTCACTCTAATTACTCTTACAAAGGAACCTCTCAAGACTGAGAATTCTAAGCTCACAAGAAGAAGAGAATGTGAATCTGAACAACTCAGCACTTTGAAATTTTTAGTTCTTGAACTCTCCGGCAACAGTCATTATTGATATTCTTTTATGCTCCTTCGATCTTGAACTAGCCATTACCAAGGTCCTTCAAAGGATCATTCCTCAATCTCTGATTGGCGCTATCAATCTTGATTGACCGAGACTGTATATAAGAAGATCTAGTAGCCGTTGGAGTAGAGTTTGAACCCTTCAAATTCAGTCGTCCATACAACCAAATCTTCAGTTTCCATAAATAGAGTTCATCCAAATTTCCAAGATATCTTGTCCATGGAAGGTAATATCCAATTAAGGATATTCTCCTGATTTGATTGGAAAATAATCCTGTCAATCAAATCTTACAGACTTCCATAAAAAGATGCAGCCAAATCGGAAACCTGCCAAACGCGGGTCTTCAGAATCTAGCAGAGAGATATTATAGAATCTGAACGCTGTTCAGACGCAGTCTTTTGAACTATAGAGACTCTCTGAATCTGAACAGATTGGAACAGTGACTCTGAGCTTCTGTAAAGTCCTTGCTGACGTGTCACATAAATCTTCTCGAGATAAGTCTTCAGAAGTAACACAAACCTCCTTCTGAAGTCTTCAGAAGCAACACAGACTTCCTTCTGAAGTATTCAGAGACAGCACAGGCTTCCTTCTGAAGTCTTCAGAGGCAGCACAATTCTTCATCTGAATACTAGACTTCGACTATCTCGGAAGCAAGTGTGCGAGGACTACTCCTTGAGCCTGAGCGCCAGTTTTGGAACATTATAAGCTATTGTTCACATGCTCATTCCTGCAATATAAAATTTATTTGTATTAACCAGATTCTCTCACAAGAGGGTTAATTTTGTCAGAATCAAAATATTCAGACGGAAGGTTTTCTCAACACTGATTACAACCCTAGAACAAGTATAAAAAGAGCCCCCACAAAAAGATTAATCAGAAGATTCAGAAGAAGAAGATTCAGAAGATTCATCAGAAGATTCAGTTGTAAAAAATGCGGAAAAATAAACACAGAACACAAGGATTTACGTGGTTCGATCAAGGTGATCTACGTCCACGGGTGAGGCAAAACAAGATTTTACTTTGTTCAAATAGTGTACTGATTACAACCCTAGCAACAGTATAAAAAGAGCCCCCAAAAAAGATTCATCAGAAGAATCAGAAGAAGAAGATTCAGAAGAAAATTCTGTTGTAACAAACACGAAAAAACAAACACAGAATACAAGAATTTACGGCGTTCGATCAAGGTGATCTACGTCTACGAGCGAGGCAAAACAAGATTCCACATTGTTTAAAGAGTGTACTGATTACAACCCTAGCAACAGTATAAAAAGAGCCCTAAAAAAGATTCATCAGAAGAATCAGAAGAAGAAGATTCAGACGATTCAGAAGAAGATTCATCAGATGATTGTATTGTAACAAACGCGGAAATACAAACACAGAACACAAGGATTTACGTGGTTCGATCAAGGTGATCAACGTCCACTGGCGTGGTAAAACATGATTCCACTATGTTTAAAGAGTATACCGATTACAACCCTAGCAACAGTATAAAAAGAGCCCCAAGAAAAGATTCATTCGAAAATTCAGAAGAAGATTCGATTGTAACAAGTGCGGAAAAACAAACCCAGAACATAAGGATTTACGTGGTTCGATCAAGGTGATCTACATCCACGGACGAGGAAAAACAAGATTCCACTATGTTTAAAGAGTGTACTGATTACAAACCTAGCAACAGTATAAAAAGAGCCCCAAAAATTTTTATCAAAAGATTCCATTGTAACAAACGCAGAAAAACAAACACAGAAGAGAAGAATTTACGTGGTTTGATCAAGGTCATCTATGTCCACGACCGAGGCAAAACATGATTTCACAATGTTTAATGAGTGTACTGATTACAATCCTACCAACAACATAAAAAGAGCAAAAAAAAAAAAATGATTCACCAGAAGAATTAGAAGAAGAAGATTCAAAAGATTCAAAAGAAGATTCTTTTGTAACAAAAGCGAAAAAAGAAACACAGAACACAAGAATTTACGTGGTTCAATCAAGGTGATCTCCGTCCATGGGCGAGGCAAAACACGATTTCTCTATGTTTAAAGAGTACTGATTACAACCCTAGCAACAGTATAAAAAGAGCACCCAAAAAAGATACATCAGAAGACGAAGATTCAAAAGATAATTCAAAAAAAGATTCAGTAGTAACAAACGCGGAAAAAGAAACACGGGACACAATGATTCATGTGGTTCGATCAAGGTGATCTCCGTCCACGGGCGAGGCAAAATAAGATTTGACTATGTTTAAAGAGTGTACAGATTACAACCCTAGTAAAAGTATAAAAAGAGCCAAAAAAAAAAGATTCATCAAAAGAATCCGAAGTAGAAGATTCAGACTATTCAAAAGGAGATTCATCAGAATATTCTATTGTAACAAACGTGGAAAAACAGACACAGAGCACAAGTATTTACGTGGTTCAATCAAGGTGATCTACGTCTATGTTTAAAGACTGTACTGATTACAACCCTAGCAACAGTATAAAAAGTGTCCTAAACAAAGTTTTATCAGAAAAAGAAGATTCAGAAGAATATTCAGACGATTAAGAAGATTCACCAGAAGATTCCGTTGTAACAAACGCAGAAAAACAAACACATAACACAAGAATTTACGTAGTTCGATCCAGGCGATCTACGTCCACGGGCGAGGCAAAGTAAGATTCCACTATGATTAAAGAGTGTACAGATTACCACCCTAGCAACAATATAAAAAGAGCCGCCAAAAGAAGATTCATCAGAAGAATCAGAAGAAGAAGATTCAGAAGATTCAGAAGAAGATTCTACTGTAACCAACGCGAAAAAATAAACATCGAACACAAGGAGTTACGTGGTTCGATCAAGGTGACCTACTTCCACGGGCGAGGCAAAACAAGATTCCACTATGTCAAAAGAATGTACTGATTACAACCCTAGCAACAATATGAAAGAGCCCCCCAAAAAAGATTCATCAGAAGAAGATTCAGTCGACTCAGAAAAACAAACCCAGAATACAAGGATTTATGTGGTTCGATCAAGGTGATCTACGTCTACGGGCGAGGCAAAATAAGATTCGACTATGTTTAAAGAGTATATTGATTACAACATTAGCAACCACATAAAAAGAGCCCCATAAAAAGATTAAACAGGAGAATCAGAAGTAGAAGATTCAGACGATTCAACAGAAGATTCAGAAGGTTCATCAGAAGATTCTATTGTAACAAACACGAGAAAACAAACACTGAACACAACGATTTACGTGGTTCGATCAAGATGATCTATGTCCACGGGCGAGGCAAAACAAGATTTTACTATGTTTAAAGAGTGTACTGAATACAACACTAGCAACAGTATAAAAAGAGCTCCCAAAAAAAGATTCATCAGAAGAATCAGAAGAAGATTCGGTTGTAACAAACGCGGAAAAATAAACCTCGAACACAACGATTTACGTGGTTCGATCAAGCAGATCTACGTCCACGGGCGAGGAAAAATGAGATTCCACCATGTTTAATGAGTGTACTAATTAACACCCTAGCAATAGTATAAAAGAGCCCCAAAAAAAATATTCATCAGAATAATTAGAAGAAGATTTAGAAGTTTCATGAGAAGATTCATCAGAAGATTCAGAAGATGATTTTGTTGTACTAAACGAGAAAAAATAAATACGGAACACAGGAATTTACGTGGTTCGATCAAGGTGATCTATGTCCACGAGCGAGGCAAAATAAGATTCTACTATGTTTAAAAAGTGTACTGATTACAACCATAGCAACAGTATAAAATAGCCCCCAAAAAAAGATTTATCAGAAGAAGATTCAGACGATTCAGAAGAAGATTCACAACACTCATCAGAAGATTCAGAAGAAGATTTTCCTATAACTAACGCGGAAAAACAAACATAAAACACAAGGATTTATGTGGTTCAATCAAGGCAATTTACATCCATGGACGAGGCAAAACAAGATTACACTATGTTGAAAGAGTGTACTGATTACAACCCTAGTAACAGTATAAAAAGAACCCTAAAAAAAGATTCATCAAAAGAATCAGAAGAAGAAAATTCAAAATAATTCAAACGATTTACAAGAAGATTCAGAAGATTCATAAGGAGATTCTTTTGCAACAAACGCGGAAAAATAAACACCGAACACAAGGATTTACGTGGTTCGATCAAGGTGACCTACGTCCACGGGCGAGGCAAAACAAGATTCCACTATGTTAAAAGAGTGTACTGATTACAACCCTAGCAACAGTATAAAAGAGCCATTGGAAAAAGATTTCTCAGAAGAAGCTTTAGAAGATTCATCAGCAGATTCAGAAGTAGATTCTGTTGTAACAAACGCAAAAAAACAAACACAGAACACGATTCCACTTTGTTGAAAGAGTGTACTGATTACAACCATAGTAACAGTATAAAAAGAACCCTAAAAAAAGATTCATCAAAAGAATCAGAAGAAGAAGATTCACAATAATTCAAACGATTTAGAAGAAGATTCAGAAGATACATAAGGAGATTCTTTTGCAACAAACGCGGTAAAACAAACACCGAACACATGGATTTACGTGGTTCGATCAAGGTGACCTACGTCCATGGGCGAGGCAAAACAAGATTTCACTATGTTTAAAGAATGTACAGATTACAACCCTAGTAACAGTACAAAAAGAGCTCCAAAAAAAGATTCATCAGAACAATCAAAAGAAGAAGATTCAGGCAATTCGGAAGATTCATCAGAAGATTCTGTTTTAACAAAGTCGAAAAAACATACACAAAACACAAGGATTTACGTGGTTCGATCAAACTGATCTACGTCCACGGGCAAGGCAAAATAAGATTCCATTATGTTTAACGAGTGTACGTATTACAACACTAGCAACAGTATAAAAAGAGCCCCAAAAAAAGATTCATCGGAAGAATTAGAAGTAGAAGTTTCAGACAATTCAAAAGAAGATTCAGAATAAGATTCTGTTGTAACAAACACGAAAAAATCAACACAGAACACAAAGATCTACGTGGTTGGATCAAGGTGATCTACGTCCACAGGCGAGGCAAAACAAGATTCTACTATGTTTAAAGTGTGTACTGATTACAACCCTGGTAACAGTATAAAAAGAGCCCCAAAAACAATTCATCAGAAGAATCAGAAGAAGAAGATTCAGACGATTCATCAGAAGATTCTGTTGTAACAAACGCAAAAAAATAAACACAGAACACAAGGATTTTCGTGATTCGATCAAGGTGAGGTAAAATAAGATTCCACTATGTTTAAAGAGTGTACTAATTACAACCATAGCAACAGTATAAAAAGAGCCCCCCAAAAAAGATTCATCACAAGAATCCGAAGAAGAGGATTTAGATGAAGATTTGAACGATTTAGAAGAAGATTCGAACGATTCAGAAGAAGATTCAGAAGATTCATCAGAAGATTTACAAGAAGATTCTGTTGTAACAAAAGCGGAAAAATAAACACAGAACACAAGGATTTACGTGGTTCGATCAAGGGGATCTACGTTCACGGGCGAGACAAAATAAGATTCCACTAAGTTTAAAGAGTGTACTGATTACAACCCGAGCAACAGTATAAAAAGAGCCCCCCGAAAAAGATTCATTAGAAGAATAAGAAGAAAAAGATTTAGAAGATTCATCAAAAGATTCTGTTGTAAAAAACGCGAAAAAACAAACACAAAAAATAGGAAATTACGTGGTTCGATCAAGGTGATCTGTGTCTACGGGGCGGCAGAAGAAGATTCCAAGATGTTTAAAGAGTGTACTGATTACAACCCTAGCAAAAATATAAAAAGAGCTCCCTAAAAAAGATTCATCAGAAGAATCAGAAGAAGAAGATTTAGAAGATTCATCAGAAGATTCAGAAAAAAATTCTATTGTAACAAACGCGGAGAAAAAAACACAGAACACAAGGATTTACATGGTTCGATCAAGGTGATCTACGTTCACGGGCGAGCCAAAATAAGATTCCACTATGTCTAAAGAGTGTACTTATTACAACCCTAGCAACAGTATAAAAAGAGCCCCCAAAAAAAGATTCATTAGCAGAATCAGAAGAAGAAGATTTAGAAGATTCATCAAAAGATTTAGAAGAAGATTCTGTTGTAAAAAACGCGAAAAAGCAAACACAAAACATAAAAAGATTACGTGGTTCGATCAAGGTGATCTGCGTCTACGGGCGCGGCAGAAGAAGATTCCACTATGTTTAAAGAGTGTACTGATTACAACCCTAGCAAAAACATAAAAAGAGCACCCAAAAAAAATTCATCAAAAGAATCAAAAGAAGAAGATTTAGAAGATTCATCAGAAGATTTAGAAAAAAATTCTAGTGTAACCAACATGGAATAACAAACACTGAACACAAGGATTTACGTGGTTCGATCAATGAGTTCAACGACGACGGGAGAGGCAAAACAAGATTCCACTATTTTTAAAGTGTATACTGATTACAACCCTAGCAATAGTGTAGAAAGAGCCCAAAAAAAAAAGTTCCATCACAAGAAGAATATTCGGAAGAAGATTCAGGCGATTTAGAAGAAGATTCAGAAGATTCATCAGAAGATTCAGAAGAAAATTCTGTTGTAACAAAGGCGGAAAAATTAACACATAACACAAGGATTTACGTGGTTCGAACAAGGTGTCTACGTCAACGGGCGAGGCAAATCAAGATTTCACTATGTTTAAAGAGTGTACTGATTACAACCATAGCAACGGTATAAAAAGACCCCACAAAAAAAGATTTATCAGAAGAATCAAAAGAAGAAGATCAGAAGAAGATTCTGTCCTAACAAACGAGGAAAAATAAACACAGAACCCAAGGATTTACGTGGTTTGATCAAGGTGATCGACGTGCTCGGGCGAGGCAAAATAAGATTCCACCATGTTTAATGAGTGTACTGATTAAAACCCTAGCAATAGTATAAAAGAGTCCCCAAAATAATATTCATCAGAATAATTAGAACAAGAAGACTTAGAAGTTTCATCAGAAGATTCAAAAGAAGATTCTGTTGTAACAAACGAGAAAAAACAAACATAGAACGCAAGGATTTACGTGGTTCGATCAAGGTGATCTACGTCCACGAACGAGGCAAAACAAAATTCCACTATGTTTAAAAAGTGTACTGATTACAACCCTAGCAACAATATGAAAGAGCACCGAAAAAAAGATTTATGAAAAGAAGATTTAGACGATTCGGAACAAGATTCACAAGATACATTAGAAAATTCAGAAGAAGATTATGCTGTAACAAACGAGGAAAAATAAACACAGAACACAAGGATTTACATGGTTCGATCAAGGTAATTTACGTCCATGTGCGAGGCAACAAACACAGATCACCAGAATTTACGTGGTTCGATCAAGGTGAACTACGTCCACGGGCGAGGCAAAACAAGATTCCGCTATGTTTAAAGAGTGTACTGATTACAACCATAGCAACAGTATAAAAAGGGCCCCCAAAAAAAGATTCATTAAAAGAATCAGGCGAAGAAGATTCAGTAGATTTATCAGAAGATTCAGAAGAAGATTTTGTTGTAACAAACGCGAAAAAATAAACACAGAACAAAAGGATTTACGTGATTCGATCAAAGTGATCTACGTCCACGGGTGAGGCAAAAAAATATTTCAATATGTTTAAAGAGGGTACTGATTATAACCATAGCAACGGTATAAAAGAGCCCCCATCAAAAGAATCATCAGAAGAAGATTCAAACGATTCAGAAGAAGATTCAAACGATTCAGAATAAGATTCTGTTGTCACAAACGCGGAAAAACAAACACATAACACAAGGATTTACGTGGTTCGATCAAGGTGATCTACATCCACAGGCGAGGCAAAACAAGATTCCACTGTGTTTAAAGTGTGTACTAATTACAACCCAAGGAACAGTATAAAAAGAGCCCCCAAAAAAGATTCATCAGAAGAATTAGAAGAAGAAGATTCATACGATTCAGAAGATTCATCAGAAGATTCTATTGTAACAAACTCGAAAAAACAAGCACAAAACACAAGGATTTACACGGTTCGATCAAAGTGATCTACGTCCACGGGCAAGGCAAAATAAGATTCCACTAAGTTTGAAGAGTGTGCGTATTACAACACTAGCAACAGTATAAAAAAACCCCAAAAAAAGATTCATTGGAAGAATTAGAAGTAGAAGATTCAGGCGATTGAAAAGAAGATTCAGAATAAGATTCAAAATAAGATTCTGTTGTAACAAACACGAAAAAATCAACACAGAACACAGATATTTACGTGGTTCGATTAAGGTGAACTACATCCACGGGCGAGGCAAAATAATATTCCACTATGTTTAAAGAGTATACTGATTACAACCCTAGCAACAGTATAAAAAGAGCCCCAAAAAAAGATTCATTAGAAGAATTAGAAGAAGATTTAGAAGATTCATCAATAGATTCATCAGAAGAATCTATTGTAAAAAACGCGAAAAAATAAACACAATACTCAAGGAATTACGTGATTGGATCAAGGTGATCTGCGTCTACGGGCGTGGCAAAACAAGATTCCATTATGTTTAAAGAGTGTACTGATTACAACCAAGCAAAAATATAAAAAGAGCGCTCAAAAAAAGATTCATCAGAAGAATCAGAATAAGAAAATTTAGAAGATTCAGAAAAAGATTCTATTGTAACAAACGCAGAAAAAAAAAACACAAGGATTTACGTGGTTCGATCGAGGTGATCTACGTCCACGGGTAAGGCAAAATAAGATTTCACTATGTTGAAAGAATGTACTGATTACAACCCTAGCAACAGTATAAAAGAGCCCCCAAAAAAAGATTCATCAGAAGAAGATTCGGACGATTCAGAAGAAGAAAGACACGATTCATCAGAAGATTCAGAAGAATATTCAGTTGTAAAAAACGCGGAAAAACAAACACAGAACATAAGGATTTACGTGGTTCGATCAAGGTGATCTACGTCCACGGGCAAGGAAACAAGATTCCACTATCTTTAAAGAGTGTACTGATTACAACCCTTACAACAATATAAAAATAGCCCCAAAAAAAGTTTCATCAGAAGAATGAAAAGTAGAAGATTCAGAAAAAGATTTAGAAGATTCATCTGAAGAGTCAGAAGAAGATTCTGTTGAAACAAACGCGAAAAAATAAACACAGAACACGAGGATTTACATGGTTCGATCAAGGAGTTCTACGTCGACGGGCGAGGCAAAATAAGATTCCACTATTTTTAAAGTGTGTACTGATTACAACCCTAGCAACAGTGTAGAAAGAGCCCGAAAAAAAGTTTCATCACAAGAAGAAGATTCAGAAGATTCTTCATAAGATTCAGAAGAAAATTCTGTCGTAACAAATGCGGAAAAACAAACACATAACACAAGGATTTACGTGGTTCGATCAAGGCGATCTACGTCAATGGGCGAGGCAAAGCAAGATTTGACTATGTTTAAGGAGTGTACTGATTACAACCATAGAAACAAAATAAAAAGAGCCCCAAAAAAAAGATTAATCAGAAGAATCAAAAGAAGAATATTCAGAGGATTCAGAAGAAGATTTTGTTGTAACAAATGCGGAAAAATAAACACAGAACATAAGGATTTACATGGTTTGATCAAGGTTATCTACGTCTTCGGGTGAGGCAAAATAAGATTCCACCATGTTTAATGAGTGTACTGATTAAAACCCTAGCAATAGTATAAAAGAGCCCCCAAAAAAATATTCATTAGAATAATTAGAAGAAGAAGATTCATAAGTTTCATCAGAAGATTCAAAAGAAAATTCTATTGTAACAAACGAGAAAAAACAAACATAGAACACAAGGATTTACGTGATTCGATCGAGGTGATCTACGTCCACGAGTGAGACAAAATAAGATTCCACTATGTTTAAAAAGTGTACTGATTATAACCCTAGCAACAATATAAAAGAACACCCAAAAAAAGATTTATCAGAAGAGGATTTAGACGATTCGGAAGAAGATTCACAAGAGTCATCAGAAGATTCAGAAGAAGATTCTGCTGTAACAAACGAGGAAAATAAACACAGAATACAAGGATTAACGTGGTTCGATCAAGTTAATCTACGTCCATCTGCGAGGCAAAAAACACAGATCACCAGAATTTACGTGGTTCGATCAAGGTGAACTACGTCCACGGGCGAGGCAAAATAAGATTCTGCTATGTTTAAAGAGTGTACTGATTACAACCATAGCAACAGTATAAAAAGTGCCCCCAAAAAAAGATTCATCAAAAGAATCAAACGAAGAAGATTTAGAAGAAGATTTTGTTGTAACAAACGCGAAAAAATAAACACAGAACAAAAGGATTTACGTGATTCGATCAAAGTGATCTACGTCCACGGGCGAGGCAAAAAATATTTCAATATGTTTAAAGAGGGTATTGATTACAACCATAGCAACGGTATAAAAGAGCCCCCATGAAAAGAATCATCAGAAGAAGATTCAAACGATTCATAATAAGATTCTGTTGTCACAAACGCGGAAAAATAGACACAGAACAAAAGAATTTACATGGTTCGATCAAGGTGATCTACGTCCACGGGCGAGGCAAAACAAGATTCCACTATGTTTAAAGTGTGTACTGATTACAACCCAAGGAACAGTATAAAAAGAGCCCCAAAAAATGATTCATCAGAAGAATTAGAAGAAGAAGATTCAGACGATTCAGAAGATTCATCAGAAGTTTCTGTTGTAACAAACGCGAAAAAATAAGCACAAAATACAAGGATTTATATGGTTCGATCAAAGTGATCTACGTCCACGGACAAGGCAAAATAAGATTCTACTAAGTTTGAAGAGTGTGCGTATTACAACACTAGTAACAGTATAAAAAAACCCCCAAAAAAGATTCATCGGAAGAATTAGAAGTAGAAGATTCAGGCGATAGAAAAGAAGATTCAGAATAAGATTCAAAGTAAGATTCTGTTTTAACAAACACGAAAAAATCAACACAGAACACAGACATTTACGTGTTTCGATCAAGGTGATCTACGTCCACGGGCGAGGTAAAATAAGATTCCACTATGTTTAAAGATTGTACTGATTGCAACCCTAGCAACACTATAAAAAAAGCTCCCCAAAAAAGATTCATTAGAAGAATTAGAAGAAGATTTAGAAGATTCATCAATAGATTCATCAGAAGAATCTGTTGTAAAAAAGTCGAAACAATAAACACAAAACTCAAGGAATTACGTGGGTGGATCAAGGTGATCTACGTCTACGGGCGCGGCAAAACAAGATTCCATTATGTTTAAAGAGTGTACTGATTACAACCCAACAAAAATATTAAAAGAGCACCCAAAAAAAGATTCATCAGAAGAATCAGAAGAAGAAGATTTAGAAGATTCAGAAAAAGATTCTGTTGTAACAAACGCGGAAAAATAAACACAAGGATTTACGTGGTTCGATCGAGGTGATCCACGTCCACGGGTAAGGAAAAATAAGATTTCACTATGTTTAAAGAGTGTACTGATTACAACCCTAGCAACAGTATAAAAGAGCCCCCAAAAAAAGATTCATCAGAAGAAGATTCGGACGATTCAGAAGAAGAAAGACACGATTCATCAGAAGATTCAGAAGAATATTCTGTTGTAAAAAATGCAGAAAAACAAACACAGAACACAAGGATTTACGTGGTTCGATCAAGGTGATCTACGTCCACGGGCAAGGAAACAAGATTCCACTATCTTTAAAGAGTGTGCTGATTATAACCCTTGCAACAATATAAAAATAGCCCCAAAAAAAGTTTCATCAGAAGAATGAAAAGTAGAAGATTCAGAAAAAGATTTAGAAGATTCATCTGAAGAGTCAGAAGAAGATTCTGTTGAAACAAACGGGAAAAAGTAAACACAGAACACGAGGATTTACATGGTTCGATCAAGGAGTTTTACGTCGACGGGCGAGGCAAAATAAGATTCCACTATTTTTAAAGTGTGTACTGATTACAACCCTAGCAACCGTGTAGAAAGAGCCCGAAAAAAAGTTTCATCACAAGAAGAAGATTCAGAAGATTCTTCATAAGATTCAGAAGACAATTCTGTTGTAACAAACGTAGAAAAATAAACACAGAACACAAGGATTTACGTGGTTCGATCAAGGTTATTTACGTTTTCGGGCGAGGCAAAATAAGATTCCACCATGTTTAATGAGTGTACTGATTAAAACCCTAGCAATAGTATAAAAGAGCCCCCAAAAACATATTCATTAGAATAATTAGAAGAAGAAGATTCAGAAGTTTCATCAGAAGATTCAAAAGAAAATTCTGTTGTAACAAACGAGGAAAAACAAACACAGAACACAAGGATTTACGTGGTTCGATCGAGGTGATTTACGTCCACGAGCGAGACAAAACAAGATTCCACTATGTTAAAAAAGTGTACTGATTACAACCCTAGCAACAATATAAAAGAGCACCCAAAAAAAGATTTATCAGAAAAAGATTCAGACGATTCAGAAGAAGATTCACAAGATTCATCAGAAGATTCAGAAGAAGATTCTGCTGTAACAAATGCGAAAAATTAAACACAGAACACAAGAATTTACGTGGTTCGATCAAGGTAATTTACGTCCATGGGCGTGGCAACAAAAACAGAGCACAAGGATTTACGTGGTTCGATCAAGGTGATCTTGTCCACGGCCCAGGCAAAACAAGATTCCGCTATGTTTAAAGAGTGTACTTATTACAACCCTAGCAACAGTATAAAAATAGCCCGCAAAAAATGATTCATCTGAAGAATCAGGCGAATAAGATTCAGAAGATTTATCAGAAGATTCAGAAGAAGATTTTGTCGTTACAAACGCGAAAAAATAAACACAGAACAAAAGGATTTACGTGATTCGATCAAAGTGATCTAAGTCCACGGCGAGGCAAAAAAAGATTTCAATATGTTTAAAGAGTGTACTGATTACAACCCTAGCAACGGTATAAAAGAGCCCCCATAAAAAATTCATCAGAAGAAGATTCAAACGATTCAGAAGTAGATTCTATTGTCACAAACGCGGATAACCAAACGCAGAACACAGGAATTTACGTGGTTCGATCAAGGTGCTTTTCGTCCACGGGCGAGGCAAAATAAGATTCCACAATGTTTAAAGTGGGTACTGATTACAACCCTAGGAACAGTATAAAAAGAGCCCCAAAAAAGATTCATCAGAAGAATCAGAAGAAGAAGATTCAGATAATTCAGAAGATTCATCAGAAGATTCTGTTGTAACAAATGCGAAAAAAACAAACACGAAACAGAAGGATTTACGTGGTTCGATGAAACGAATCTACGTCCACGGGCAAGGCAGAACAAGATTCCACTATGTTTAAAGAGTGTACCTATTACAACACTAGGAACAGTATAAAAAGACCAAAAAAAAAATCATCGAAAGAATTAGAAGTAGAATATTCAAACGATTCAAAAAAAGATTCAGAAGATTCAGAATAAGATTCTGTTGTAACAAACACGAAAAAATAAACACAGAACACAAGATTCCACTATGTTTAAAGAGTGTACTGATTACAACCCTAGAAAAGTATGAAAAGAGCACCAAAAAAAAGATTCATCAAAAGAATTAGAAGAAGAAGATTTAGAAGATTCATCAGAAGATTCAGAAAAAGATTTAGTTGTAACAAATGCGGAAAAACAAACACAGAACACAAGGATTTACATGGTTCGATCAAGGTGATCTACGTCGACGGGCGAGGCGAAATAAGATTCCCCTATGTTTAAAGAGTGTACTGATTACAACCCTAGCAACAATATAAAAGAGCCCAAAAAAAAAGATTCATCAGAAGAAGATTCAGACGATTCAGAAGAAGAAAGACAAGATTCATTAGAAGATTCAGGAGAACATTCTGTTGTAACAAACACGGAAAAACAAACACAGAACACAAGGATTTACGTGGTTCGGTCAAGGTGATCTACGTCCACGGGCGAGGCAAAACAAGATTCCACTATCTTTAAAGAGTGGACTGATTACAAACCTAGTAATAGTATAAAAAGAGCCCGAAAAAAAGATTCATCAGAAGAATCAGTAGAACATGAATCAGAAGAATTCAGACGATTCAGAAGAATATTTAGAAGAAAATTCATTTGTAGTAAACACGAAAAAATAAACACAGTGCAGAAGGATTTACGTGGTTTAATCAAGGTGATCTACGTCCACGGGCGGGGTAAAACAAGATTCCACGATGTTTAAAGAGTGTACTGATTACAATCATAGCAACAGCTTAAAAAGAGCCCCCAAAAAAAGATTCATCAAAAGAATCAGGCGAAGAAGATTCAAAAGAAGATTCTATTGTAAGAAACGCGAAACCATAAACACAGAACACAAGGATTTATGTGATTCGATCAAAGTGATTCACGTCCACGGGTGAGGCAAAATACGATTTCACTATGTATAAAGAGTGTACTGATTAGAACCCAAGAAGCGCTATAAAAGAGCCCCCATAAAAAGATTCATCAGAAGAAGATTCAAACGATTCGGAAGAAGATTCAGATGATTCAGAAGAAGATTCTATTGTCACAAACGTAGAAAAACAAACACAGAACACAAGGATTTACGTGGTTCGATAAAGGTGAGCTACGTCCACGGACGAGGCAAAACAACATTCCACTATGTTTAAAGTGTGTACTGATTACAACCCTAGTAATAGTATAAAAAGAGCCCGATAAAAAGATTCATCAGAAGAATAAGAAGAAGAAGATTCAGACGATTCAGAAGATTCATCAGAAGATTCTGTTGTAACAAACGCGAAAAAATAAACACAAAACACAAGGATTTATGTGGTTCGATCAAATTGATCGACGTCCACGGGCAAGGCAAAAGAAGATTCTACTATGTTTAAAGAGTGTACGGATTACAACACTAGCAACAGTCTAAAAAGAGCCTCAAAAAAAGTTTCATCGGAAGAATTAGAAGTAGAAGATTCAGACGATTCAAAAGAAGATTATGAAGATTCATCAGAAGATTCAGAATAAGATTCTCTTGTAACAAACGCGAAAAAATAAACACAGAACACAAAGATTTACGTGGTTCGATCAAGGTGATCTACGTCCACGGGCGAGGCAAAATAAGATTCCACTATGTTGAAAGAGTGTACTGATTAAAACCCTAGCAACAGTATAAAAGGAGCCCTTAAGAAAAGATTCATTAGAAGAATCAGAAGAAGAAGATTTAGAAGATTCAGTTGTAAAAAACTCGAAAAAACAAAGACAAAACACAAGAAATTACGTGGTTCGATCAAGGTGACCTGCGTCCATGGGCGAGGCAAAATAAGATTCTTCTATGTTTAAAGAGTGTACTGATTACAACCCTAGCAAAAGTATAAAAAGGGCCCCCAAAAAAAGGTTCTGAAAAATCAGAAGAAGAAGATTTAGAAGATTCATCAGAAGATTTAGAAAAAGATTCTGTTGTAACAAACGTGGAAAAACAACCACAGAACACAAGGATTTATGTGGTTCGATTAAGGTGATCTACGTGCACGGGCGAGGCAAAATAAGATTTCACTATGTTTAAAGAGTGCACTGATTACAACCCTAGCAACAGTATAAAAGAGCCCCCAAAAAAAGATTCATCAGAAGAAGATTCAGACGATTCAAAAGAAGAATGACAAGATTCATTAGAAGATTGAGAAGAATATTCTGTTATAACAAACGCGGAAAAACAAACATAGAACACAAGGATTTACGTGGTTCGGTCAATATGATATATGTCTATGGGCGAGGCAAAACAAGATTCCCCTATCTTTAAAGAGTGTACTGATTACAACCCTTGCAACAGTATAAAAAGAGCCCCAAAAAAAGTTTCATCAGAAGAATCAAAAGATGAAGAATCAGAGGATTCAGAAGAAGATTTAGAAAATTCATCAGAAGATTCAGAAGAAGATTCTGTTTTCACAAATGCAGAAAAACAAACACAAAACACAAGGATTTACGTGGTTCGGTCAAAGTGATATACGTCCATGGGCGAGACAAAACAAGAATCCACTATGTTTAAAGTGTGTACTGATTACAACCCCAGTAACAGTCTAAAAAGAGCCCCAAAAAAAGATTCATCAGAAGAATAAGAAGAAGAAGGTTAAGATGATTCAGTAGATTCATCAAAAGATTATGTTGTAACAAAAGCGAAAAAATAAACACAAAACACAAGGATTTACGTGGTTCGATCAAAGTGATCTACGTCCATGGGCAAGACAAAACAAGATTCCAATATGTTTAAAGAGAGTACGGATTACAACACTAGCAACAGTCTAAAAAGAGCCCCAAAAAAAGATTCATCGGAAGAATTAGAAGTAGAAGATTCAGACGATTTAAAAGAAGATTCAAAAGATTCATCAGAAGATTGAGAATAAGATTCTATTGTAACAAATGCGGAAAAACAAACAAAAAACACAAGGATTTACGTGGTTCGATCAAGGTGATCTACGACCACGGGCGAGGTAAAATAAGATTCCACAATCATTAAAGTGTGTACTGATTACAACCCTTGCAACAATATAAAAAAAGCCCCAAAAAAGGTTTCATCAGAAGAATCAAAAGTAGAAGATTCAGAGGATTCAGAAGAAAATTTAGAAGATTCATCAGAAGATTCAGAAGAGGATTCTGTTGTCACAAATGCGAAAAAACAAACACAGAACACAAGGATTTACGTGGTTCGATCATGGTGATTTATGTCCACGGGCGAGGAAAAATAAGATTCCACTATGTTTAAAGTATGTACTGATTACAACCCTAGTAACAGTATAAAAAGAGCCCCAAAAAAAGAAGAATCAGAAGAATCAGAAGAAGAAGATTCAGACAATTCAGAAGATTCATCAGAAGATTCTGTTGTAACAAACGTGAAAAAACAACACAAAACACAAGGATTTACGTGGTTCGATCAAAGTGATTTACGTCCACGGGCAAGGCAAAGCAAGATTACACTATGTTTAAAGAGTGTATGGATTACAACACTAGCAACAGTCTAAAAAGAGCCCCAAAAAATGATTCATCGAAAGAATTAGAAGTAGAAGATTCAGACGATTCAAAAGAAGATTCAGAAGATTCCGAATAAATACTGATTACAACCCTAGCAACAGTATGAAAGAGCCCCCAAAAAAAGATTCATCAGAAGAAGATTCAGACGATTTAGAAGAAGAATGACAAGACTCCTCAGAAGATTCAGAAGAATATTCTATTGTAACAAATGCGGAAAAACAGACACAGAACACAAGGATTTACATGGTTCGATCAAGGTGATATACGTCTACGGGCGAGGCAAAATAAGATTCCACTATCTTTAAAGAGTGTACTCATTACAACCCTTGCAACAGTATAAAAAGAGCCCCAAAAAAGGTTTCATCAGATGAATCAAAAGTAGAAGATTTAGAGGATTCAGAAGAAGATTTGGAAGATTCATTAGAAGATTCAGAAGAGGATTCTGTTGTCACAAACGCGAAAAAATAAACACAGAACACAAGGATTTACGTGGTTCGATCAAGGTGATCTACGTCCACGGGCGAGGCAAAACAAGATTCCACTATGTTTAAAGTGTGTACTGATTACAACCATAGTAACAATATAAAAAGAGCCCCCAAAAAAAGATTCATTAGAAGAATCAGAAGAAGAAGATTTATAAGATTCAGAAGAAGATTCTATTGTAAAAAACGCGAAAAAACCAATACAAAACACAAGGAATTACGTGGTTCGATCAAAGTGATCTGGTTCTACGGGCGAGGCAAGACAAGATTCCATTATGTTTAAAGAGTGTACTGATTACAATCCTAGCAAAAGTATAAAAAGAGCACCTAAAAAAAGATTCATCCGAAGAAGATTCAGACGATTCAGAAGAAGAATAGCAAGATTCAGAAGAAGATTTAGAAGAATATTCTGTTGTAACAAACACGAAAAAATAAACACAGAACACAAGGATTTACGTGGTTCGGTAAAGGTGATCTACGTATACGGGCGAGGTAAAACAAGATTCCACTATCTTTAAAGAGTGTATTGATTACAACCCTTGCAACATTATAAAAAGAGCCCCAACAAAAGTTTCATCAGATGAATCAAAAGTAGAAGATTCAGAGGATTCAGAAGAAGATTTTGAAGATTAATTAGAAGATTCAGAAGAAGATTCTGTTGTAACAAACGCGAAAAAATAAACACAGGACACAACGATTTACGTGGTTCGAGCAAGGAGTTCTACGTCGACGGGCGAGGCAAAATAAGATTCCACTATTTTTAATGTGTGTACTGATTACAACCCTAGCAACAGTGTAGAATGAGCCGAAAAAAAGTTTCATCACAAGAAGAAGATTCAGAGGATTCAGAAGAAGCGTCAGAAGATTCATCAGAAGATTCAGAAGAAGATTCTGTTGTAACAAACGCGAAAAAACAAACACATAACACAAGGATTTATTTGGTTCGATCAACGTGATCTACGTCCACGGGCGAGGCAAAGCAAGATTCCACTATGTTTAAAGAGTGTACTGATTACGACCCTAGCAACAGTATAAAAAGATCCCCCAAAAAAAGATTTATCAGAAGAAACAAAAGAAGAAGATTCCGAAGATTCCTCAAAAGATTCAAAAGAAGATTCAGAAAAAGATTCTGTTGTAACAAACACGGAAAAATAAACATACAGGACAAGGATTTACGTGGTTTGAACAAGGTTATCTACGTCCACGGGCGTGGCAAAATAAGATTCTACCTTGTTTAAAGAGTGTACTGATTACAACCCTAGGAACACTATAAAAGAGCCACCAAAAAAAGATTCAGAAGAAGAAGATTCAGACGATTCAGATGAAGATTCACTAGATTCATTAGAAGATTCAGAAGAAGATTCTGTTGTAACAATCGCGGAAAAACAAACACAGAACACTAGGATTTACGTGGTTCGATCGTGGTGATCTACGTCCATGGGCCAGGAAAAAGAAGATTCCACTATGTTTAAAGAGTGTATTGATTACAACCCTAGTGACAGATTAAAAAGAGCCCCAAAAAAAGATTCATCAGAACAAAAAGATTCAGAAGAATTCAGAAGAAGAAGAAGAAGAAGAAGAAGAAGAAGAAGAAGAAGTTTCAGAAGAAGATTCTTTTGTAACAAACGCGAAAAAAGAAACACAGAACACAAGGATTTACGAGGTTCTATCAAGGTGATCTTCGTTCACGGGCGAGGCAAAATAAGATTCCACTATGTTTAAAGAGTATACTGTTTACAACCCTAGTAACGGTATAAAAAGAGCCCAAAAAAAAAGATTCATCAGAAGAATTAGACGAATAAGCTTTAGAAGATTCAGAAGAAGATTCTATTGTAACAAACGCGAAAAAATAAACACAGAACACAAGGATTTACGTGATTCGATCAAGGTGATCTATGTCCACGGGCGAGGCAAAAAAAGATTTCACCAAGTTTAATGAGTGTACTGATTACAAGCCTAGCTACAGTATAAAAGAGCCCCCAGAAAAAGATTCATCAGAAGAAGATTCAAACGATTCAGAAGAAGATTCTGTTGTAACAAAAGCGAAAAAAGAATCACAAAACACAAGGATTTACGTGATTCGATCAAGGTGATCTACGTCCACGATCGAGGCAAAATAAGATTCCATTATGTTTAAAGTGTGCACTGATTACAACCCTAGTAACAGTGTGACTAGCGCCTTAAAAAAGATTTACCAGAAGAATCAGACGAAGAAGTTTGAGACGATTCAAAAGATTCATCAAAGGATTCTGTTGTAACAATCGCGAAAAAAAACATAGAACACAAGGATTTTCGTGATTCGATCAAGGAAATCTACGTTCACGGGTGAGGCAAAAGAAGATTCCACTGTGTTTAAAGAGTGTACTGATTACAACCCTAGTAACAGTATAAAAAGAGCCCCAAAAAAAGATTCATCAGAAGAATCAGAAGTAGAAGATTCAAAAGAATTCAGACGATTCAGAAGATTCATCAAAAGATTCAGAATATTCATCCGAAGATTCAGAAGAAGATTTTTTTGTAACAAACGCGGAAAAACAAACACAAGACACTAGGATTTACGTGGTTCGATCAAGGTGATCTACGTCCACGGGCGAGGGAAAACAAGATTCCACTATGTTTAAAGAGTATACGGATTACAACCCTAGCAACAGTATAAAAAGAGCCCCCAAAAAAAGATTGATCAGAAGAATTAGACGAAAAAGATTCAGAAGATTTATCAGAAGATTGAGAAGAAGATTCTGTTGTAACAAACACGAAAAACTAAACACAGAACACAAGGATTTTTTGTGATTCGATAAAAGTGATCTACGTCCACGGGCGAGGCAAAACAAGATTTCACTATGCTCAAAGAGTGTACCGATTACAACCTTAGCAACACTATAAAAGAGCCCCCCAAAAAAGATTCATCAGAAGAATATTCGAACGTTTCAAAAGAAGATTCGGAAGATTCATCCGATGATTTAGAAGAAGATTCTGTTGTAATAAACGCGAAAAAATAAACACAAAATCGAAGGATTTACGTGGTTCGATCAAAGTGATCTACGTCCATGGGCAAAGCAAAATAAGATTTCACTATGTTTGAAGAGTGTACGGATTAGAACACTAGCAAAAGTATAAAAAGAGCCCTAAAAAAAGATTCATCAGAAGAATTAGAAGTAGAAGGTTCAGTCGATTCAAAAGAAGATTCATCAGAAGATTCAGAAGAAGATTCTGTTGTAACAAACGTGAAAAAATAGACATAGAACACAAAGATTTACGTGGTTCGATCAAAGTGATCTACGTCCACGGGCGAGGCAAAATAACATTCCACTATGTTTAGAGAGTGTATTGATTACAAACCTAGCCATAGTATAAAAAGAGCCTCCAAAAAAAATTCATCAGAAGAAGAAGATTCAGACGATTTAAAGGAAGATTAAGAAGATTCATTAGAAGATTTTATTGTAACAAACGCGGAAAAACAAACACAAAACACAAGGATTTACGTAGTTCGATTAAGGTGATCTACGTCCACGGGCGAGGCAAAATAAGATTCGACTATGTTTAAAGAGTGTACTGATTACAACCTTAGAACCAGTATAAAAAGTGCCCCAAAAAAAGATAAATCAGGAGAATCAGAAGTAGAAGATTTGGACGATTCAAAAGAAGATTCAGAGGATGCATCAGAAGATTCATCAGAAGATTTTGTTGTAACAAACGCGAAAAAACAAACACAGAACACAAGGATTTATGTGGTTCGATCAAGGTGATCTACGTCTACGGGCGAGGCAAAATAAGATTCGACTATGTTTAAAGAGTGTACTGATTACAACCTTAGAACCAGTATAAAAAGAGCCCCAAAAAAGATAAATCAGGAGAATCAGAAGTAGAAGATTCAGACGATTCAAAAGAAGATTCGAAGGATGCATCAGAAGATTCAGAAGAAGATTCTGTTGTAACAAACGCGAAAAAACAAACACAGAACACAAGGATTTATATGGTTCGATAAATGTGATCTACGTCCACGGGCGAGGCAAAATAAGATTCCACTATGTTTAATGAGTGTACTGATTACAACCCTAGCAACAGCGTAAAAAGAGCCCCCAAAAAAAGATTCATCAGAAGAATCTCAAGAAGAAGATTCATCTGAAGATTCAAAAGAAGATTCTGTTGTAACAAACGCGAAAAAACAAATACAGAACACAAGGATTTACGTTGGTCGATCAAGGTGATCTACGTTCACGGGCGAGACAAGATTCAGATGATTCAGAAGAAGATTCAAAAGATTCATCTGAAGATTCAGAAGAAGATTCAGTTGTAACAAACGCGAAAAAACAAACACAGAACACAAGGATTTACGTGGTTCGATCAAGGTGATATACGTCCACGGGCGAGGCAAAACAAGATTTCACTATGTTTAAAGAGTGTATTGATTACAACCCTAGCAACAGTATAAAAAGAGGCAACAAAAAAGATTCATTAGAAGAATCAGAAGAAGAAGATTCATCAGAAAATTCTATTATAACAAACACGAAAAAAAAAACACAGAACACTGGGATTTACGGGGTTTGATCATGGTGATCTACGTCCACGGGCGATGCAAAACAAGATTCCACTATGTTTAAAGAGTCTATTGATTACAACCCTACTCAGCGACCTGTTTCGATGCAGCCGACCAAATTTCAGCCCATTCCGAGGTTATCGATTCAAGTGCATCATCCTCCTTTGCTAGGAAAAGATTCGCCCTCGAATCTGCTTCATCTTCATTGATGTCAGTCTCCTCGGGTTCAATCTCCTTGGGTTATAGCATAGCTATGAGTATTGATCAACAACCTGTTGCCATGCAGTCAACCAAATTTCTGCCCATACCGAGCTTTGTCGACTCCAAGTGCATCATCCTTCCATGCTAGGAAGAGATTCGCCCTCGAATCTGCTTCGTCTTTAGTGATATCAGTCTCCTCCGGTTCAATCTCCTCGGGTAACGACGTAGCTGTGAGTATTGATAAGCGACCTATTTCTATGCTTCCAACCAAATTTCAGCCCATTCCGACCTCGACGACTCCAAGTGCATCATCCTCCCTTGCTAGGAAAAGATTAGCCCTTGAATCTGCTTCGTCTTCATTAATATCTGTCTCCTCAGGTTCAATCTCCTCAGGGTCACGACGTAGCTATGAATATTGATCAGTGACCCGTTTCCATGCAGTCGACGAAATTTCAGCCCATTCCGAGCTCGTCGACTCCAAGTGCATCATCCTCCCTTGCTAGGAAATGATTCGCCCTCGAATCTGCTTTGTCTTCATTGATATCAGTCTTCTCGAGTTCAAACTCCTCGGGTCATGGCGTAGCTGTGAGTATTGATCAGCGATCCATTTTCATGCAACCGATCAAATTTCAGTCCATTCCGAGCTCGTCGACTCCAAGTGCATCATCCTCCCCTGCTAGAAAAAGATTCGCCCTCGAATCTGCTTCGTGTTTATTGATATCAATGTCCTCAGGTTCAATCTCCTCAGGGTCACGGCGTAGCTGAGAGTATTGATTAGCGCCGACCAAATTTCTGCCCATTCCGAGCTTTGTTGACTCCAAGTGCATCATCCTCCCCTGCTAGGAAAAGATTCGCCCTCGAATCTGCTTCGTCTTCTGTAACCAGGCAATTAGAGCGTTTTTCCAGTCATTTATCTTGCATTCAATTTGAGAGGGCTCATATTGCCGATGGTGTAACTCATCTTTCCATCATGTTTTTTGAGCAAAATTTATTTTGATTGTGCATAACATTTCTTGAGGAATGTCATGGAGAGAAGGAAGTTTATCAAAAACATGAGCTACATTGTCGGCAATATAAGCCCTCTCAAATTGACTACAAGATAAATGACTTGAGAAACACTATAATAGCATGGTTCATCCTATTTTTGAAAAACTTCCTTCTATCCATGACATCCCTCTAGAAATGTTATCCACAATCAAAATAAATTTTGCATAAAAAACATGATGGAAAGATGAGTTATACCATCGACAATATAAGCCCTCTCAAATTGAGTGCATGATAAATAACTGGAGAAACGCTCTAATAGCATGGTTCCTCCTATTTTTGAGAAACTTCATTTTTTCAAGACATTTTTCTAGAAATGTTATGCATAATCAAAATAAATTTCGCCCAAAAAATATGATTGAAAGATGAGCTACACTATGAGCAATATAAACGCTCTTAAATTGAATGCAAGACAAATAACTGGATAAATGCTCTAATAGCATAGTTCATCCTATTTTCAAGAAACTTCATTCTTTCCATGACATTACTCTAGAAATGTTATGCATAATCAAAATAAATTTCGCCCAAAAAATATGATGGACATATGAGCTGCATTGTCGGAAATATAAATGCTCTCAAATTGAATGCAAGACAAATGACGGAAGAAACGCTCCAATAGCATGGTTCCTCCTATTTTCGAGAAACTTCGTTCTTTCCATGACATTCTTCTAGAAATGTTATGCATAATAAAAAAAAAATTTGCCAAAAAACCCTGATGGACAGATGAGCTACACTGTCTGCAATATAAACAATCTCAAATTGAATGCAAGACAAATGACTAGAGAAACGCTCTAATAGCATTGTTCCTCCTATTTTCAAAAAAGTTCGCTCTTTCCATGGCATTCCTCTAGAAATGTTATGCACAATCAAAATAAATTTCGTCCAAAAACTATGATGGAAAGATGAGCTACACCATCGACAATATAAGCCCTTTCAAATTGAATGCAAGATAAATAACTAGAGAAACGCTATGTTGGCAAGGTTCCTCCTATATTCGAGAAACTTCGTTCTTTCCATGACATTCTTCTAGAAATGTTATGCAAAATCAAAGTAAATTTCGCCAAAAAAAAAATGATGGAAAGATGAGCTGCACTGTCGGCAATATAAACGCTCTCAAATTACATGCAAGACAAATGATTGAAGAAACGCTGTAATAGCATGGTTCCTCCTATTTTCGAGAAACTTCGTTCGTTCCATGACATTCTTCTAGAAATGATATGCAAAATCAAAACAAATTTCGCCCAAAAAAATGGATGGAAAGATAAGCTACACTGTCTATAATATAAATGATCTCAAATTGAATGCAAGACAAATGACTGGAGAAACGCTCTAATAGCACGGTTCCTCCTATTTTCAAGAAACTTCGTTCTTTGAATGGCATTCCTCTAGATATGTTATGCATAATCAAAAAAAAATTCTCCCAAAAAATATGATGGAAAGATGAGCTACGCCGTCGGCAATATAAGCCCGCTCAAATTAAATGCAAGATAAATAACTGAAGAAACTCTCTAATAGCAGGGTTCCTCCTATTTTCGAGAAACTTCGTTCTTTCCATGACATTCTTCTAGAAATGTTTTGCATAATCAAAATAAATTTCTCCAAAAAAAAAATGATGGAAAGATGAGCTACACTATGGGCAATATAAATGCTTATAAATTGAGTGCAAGACAAATGACTGGAGAAGCGCTCTAATAACATTGTTCCTCCTTTTTTCAGGAAACTTCATTCTTTCCATGACATTCCTCTAGAAATGTTGTGCATAATCAAAACAAATTTTATCCAAAAAACACGATGGAAGGATGAGCTACACTGTGGGCAATATAAACGCTCTTAAATTGAACGCAAGAAAAATGACTGGGGAAGTGTCCTGATAGCATTGTTCATCCCATCTTCAAGAAACTTTGTTCTTTTCATGACATTCCTCTTGAAATTTTAAGCATAATCAAAACAATATTAGCCCAAAAAGAATGATGGAAAGATGAGCGACACTGTCGGCAATATAAACGCACTCAAATTGAATGCAAGACAAATGACCGAAGAAACGCTCTAACAGCATCGTTCCTCCTATTTTCGAGAAACTTCATTCTTTCCATGACATTCTTCTAGAAATATTATGCATAATCAAAATAAATTTCCCCCAAAACACATGATGGAAAGATGAGCTACACTATGGGCAATATAAATGCTTTCAAATTGAATGCATAACATATGAGTGGAGAAACGCTCTAATAACATGGTTCCTCCTATTTTCAGGAAACTTCGTTCTTTCCATGACATTCCTCTAAAAATGTTATGCATAATCAAAAAAAAATTCGCCCAAAAAATCTGATAGAAGGATGAGTTACACTGTCGGCAATATAAGCCTCTCAAATTGAATATAAGGTAAATGACTAGAGAAACGCTATAATAGCATGGTTCCTCTTATTTTCGAGAAACTTCCTTCTTTCCATGACATTACATAAGAAATATTATGCACAATCAAAATAAATTCCACAAAAAAAAAATGATGAAAAGATGAGCTACACCGTCGGCAATATAAATGCTCTTAAATTGAATGTAAGACAAATGACTGGAGAAACGCTCTAATGGCATGGTTCCTCCTATTTTTAGGAAACTTCGTTCTTTCCATGATATTTCTCAAGAAATGTTATGCAAAATCATAATAAATTTCGCCAAAAAAATCTAATGGAAAGATGAGCTACACTGTCGACAATATAAGCCCTCTCAAATTGAATGCATCATAAATGACTAGAGAAACGCCATAATAGCATGGTTCTTCTTATTTTCGAGAAACTTCCTTCTCTCCATGACATTCCACTAGAAATGTAATGCACAATCAAAATAAATTTGGCCCAAAAAAAAAGGATGGAAAGATGAGCTACACCGTCGGCGCTATAAGCCCTCTCAAATTGAATGCAAGACAAATGATTGAAGAAACGCTCTAATAATATGGTTCTTTCCATGACATTCTTCTAGAAATGTTATACATAATCAAATTAAATTTCGCCCAAAAAACATGATGAAAAGGTGAGCTACATTGTCTGCAATATAAACGATCTCAAATTGAATGCTATACAAATGACTGGAGAAACGCACTAATAGTATTGTTCCACATATTTTCAAGAAACTTCGTTCTTTCCATGACATTCTTCTAAAAATGTTATGCATAATCACAATAAATTTCGCCCAAAAAATATGATAGAAAGATGAGCTACACCGTCGGTAATATACGCCCTCTCAAATTGAATGCAAGATAAATAACTAGAGAAACGCTCTAATAGCATGGTTCCTCCTATTTTCGAGAACCTTCATTCTTTCGATGACATTCTTCTAAAAATGTTATGTATAATAAAAAAAAATTTCACCCAAAAATATATGATGGAAAGATGAGCTACACTGTCTGCAATATAAACGATCTCAAATTGAATGCAAGACAAATGACTGGAGAAACGCTCTAATAGCATTGTTCCTCCGATTTTTAAGAAACTTCGCTCTTTCCATGACATTCCTCTAGAAATGTCATGCATAATCAAAAAAAAATTTCGCACAAAAAACATGATGGAAAGATGAGCTACACGATCGGTAATATAAGCCCTCTCAAATTGAATGCAACACAAATACCTAGAGAAACGCTCTAATAGCATGGTTCCTCCTATTTTCGAGAAACTTCGTTCTTTCCATGACATTCTTCTAGAAATGTAATGGATAATCAAAATAAATTTTGCCAAAAAAACCTGATGGAAAGATGAGCTACACTTTGGGCAATATAAACGCTCTTAAATTGAATGCATGACAAATGATTGGAGAAGCGCTCTAATAGCATTGTTCCTCCTATTTTCAAGAAACATTGTTCATTCCATGACATTCCTCCAGAAATGTTATGCATAATGAAAACAAATTTCGTCCAAAAAACATGATGGAAAGATGAGCTACACCGTCAGCAATATAAGCCCTTTCAAATTGAATTTCTGACAAATAACAAGAGAAACGCTCCAATAGCATTGTTCCTCCTATTTCCAGGAAATTTCGTTCTTTCCAGCACATTCCTCTAGAAATTTTATCCAAAATCAAAATAAATTTCGCCCAAAAAATATGATAAAAAGATGAGCTACATTGTGGGTAATATAAATGCTCTTAAATTGAATGCAAGACCAATGACTGGAGAAGCGCTCTAATAGCATTGTTCCTTCTATTTTTAAGGAACTTCCTTCTTTCCATGACATTCGTCTAGAAATGTTATGCATAATCAAATTAAATTCCCCCCAAAAAACATGATGGAAAGATGAGCTACATCGTCGGTAATGTAAGCCCTCTCAAATTGAAAGCAAGACAAATAACAGGAGAAACGCTCTAATAGCATGGTTTCTCCTATTTTCGAGAAACTTCGTTCTTTCCATGACATTCTTCTTGAAATGTCATGCATAATCAAAATAAATTTTGCCCAAAAAACATGATGGAAAGATGAGTAATACTATTGGCAATATAAACGCTCTTAAATTGAATGCATAATAAATGACTAGAGAAGCGCTCTAATAACATTATTCCTCGTATTTTCAAGAAACTTCGTTCAGTCCAGGACATTCCTATAGAAATATTATGCATAATCAAAATAAATTTCGCCAAAAAAACATGATGGAAAGATGAGCTACACTGTCGGTAATATAAGCCCTCTCAAATTGAATTCATGATAATTAACTGGAGAAATGCTGGAATAGCATGGTTCCTCCTATTTTTGAGAAATTTCGTTCTTTCCATGACATTCTTCTCGAAATGTCATGCATAATCAAAATAAATTTCCCCCAAAAAATATGATGGAAAGACGAGCTACACTGTGGGCAATATAAACACTCTTAAATTGAATGCATGACAAATGACTATAGAAGCGCTCTAATAGCATTGTTCCTCCTATTTTCAAGAAACTTCGTTCATTCCACGATATTTCTCTAGAAATGTTATGCATAATCAAAATAAAATTTGCCCAAAAATCATGATGGAAATTTGAGCTATACCGTCGGCAATATAAGCCCTCTCAAATTTAATTCCAGATAAATAACTGGAGAAACGCTCCAATAGCATTATTCCTCCAATTTTCAGGAAACTTCGTTCTTTCCAGGATATCCTCTAGAAATATTATCCAAAATCAAAATATATTTCGCCCAAAAAATATGATAGAAAGATGAGCTACATTGTGGGCAATATAAATGCTCTTTAATTGAATGCAAGACAAATGACTAGAGAAGCGCTCTAATAGCATTGTTCTCCTATTTTCAAGAAACTTCGTTTATTCCATGACATTCCTCTAGAAATGTTATGCATAATCAAAACAAATTTCACCCGAAAAACCTGATGGAAAGATGAGCTACATCATCGGCAATATAAGACCTCTCAAATTGAATTCCAGACAAATAACTGGAGAAACGCACTAATAGCATTGTTCCTCCTATTTTCAGAAAACTTCGTTTTTTCCAAGACATTCCTCTAGAAATGTTATCCAAAATCAAAATAAATTTCACCCAAAAAATATGATGGAAAGATGAGCAACACTGTGGGCAATATAAACGTGCTTAAATTGAATGCAATACATATGACTAGAGAAATGCTCTAATAACATGGTTCATCCAATTTTCAGGAAACTTCATTCTTTCCATGACATTCCTCTAGAAATGTAATACATAATCAAAATAAATTTCCCCCAAAAAAATATGATGGAAAGATGAGCTATACTATGGGCAATATAAACGATGTCAAATTGAATGCAAGACATATGAGTAGAGAAACGCTCTAATAACATGGTTCCTCCTACTTTCAGGAAATTTCGTTCTTTCCATGATTTTCCTCTAGAAATGTTATCCATAATCAAAATAGATTTTGCCCAAAAAAATCTGATAGTAGGATGAGCTACACTATCGGCAATATAAGCCCTCTCAAATTAAATGCAAGATAAATGACAAGAGAATCGCCTTAATAGCATGGTTCCTCTTATTTTCGAGAAACTTCCTTCTTTCCATACTTTCCGTAAGAAATGTTTTGCACAATCAAAATAAATTTTGCCCAAAAATATGATGAAAAGATGAACTACACCATCGGCAATAGAAGCCCTCTAAAATTGAATGCAAGACAAATGACTGGAGAAACGCTCTAATGGCATGGTTCCTCCTATTTTTAGGAAACTTCGTTCTTTCCATGACATTCCTCTAGAAATGTTATGCAAAATCAAAATAAATTTTGCCCAAAAAATTTGATCGAAAGATCAGCTACACTATCGACAATAGATGCCCTCTCAAATTGAATGTAACATAAATAAATTAAGAAATGCTATAATAGCATGGTTCCTCTTATTTTCGAGAAACTTCCTTCTCTCCATGACATTCCACTTGAAATGTTATTCACAATCAAAACAAATTTGGCCCAAAAAAGATGGAAAAATGGTCTACACCGTCGGCAATATAAGTCCGCTCAAATTGAATGCAAGATAAATGATTAGAGAAATGCTCTAATAGCATGGTTCCTCCTATTTTCGAGAAACTTTGTGCTTTCCATGATATTCTTCTAGAAATGTTATGCACAATCAAAATTAATTTCGCACAAAAAATATGATGGAAAGATGAGCTACACTGTCGGCATTAGAAATGCTCTCAAATTGAATGCAAGACAAATGAGTGGAGAAATGCTGTAATAGCATTGTTCCTCCTCTTTTTAAGAAACTTCATTCTTTTCGTGACATTTATCTAGAAATGTTATGCATAATCAAAACAAATTTTGCCCAATAGACATGATGGAAAGATGAGTTACACTATCGGTAATATAAACGCTCTAAAATTGAATGCATGACAAATGACTGGAGAAACGCTGTAATAGCATGGTTCCTCCTATTTTCAGGAAATTTCATTCTTTCTATGACATTCCTCTATAAATGTTATGCATAATCAAAATAAATTTCGCCCAAAAGATCAGATGGAATGATGAGCTACACTATCGGCAATATAAGCCATCTCAAATTGCATGAAAGATAAATGACTAGAGAAACAATACAATAGCATGGTTCCTCCTATTTTCGAAAAACTTCCTTCTATCCATGACATTCCTCTAGAAATGTTATGCACAATCAAAATAAATTTCGCCCAAAAAATATGATGGAAAGATAAGCCATACCGTCGGCAATATAAGCCCATTCAAATTGAATGCATGACAAATAACTGGAGAGACACTCTAATAGCATGGTTCCTACTATTTTCAGGACACTTCATTCTTTCAATGACCTTCCTCTAGAAATGTCATGCATAATCAAAATAATTTTCTCCAAAAATATCAGATGGAAACATGAGCTACACTTTCGGCAATATAAGCCCTCTCAAATTGAATGCATGAAAAATGACTTGAGAAACGGTACAATAGAATGGTTCCTCCAATTTTCTAGAAACTTCCTTCTTTCCATGACATTCCTCTCGAAATGTTATGCAAAATATAAATAAATTTCACCCAAAAATATGGTGGAAAGATGAGCAACACTATCAGCAATATAAGCCATCTCAAATTAAATGCAAGACAAATGATTGGAGAAACGCTATAATAGCATGGTTCCGTCTATTTTTGAGGAACTTCCTTCTTTCCTCGAGAATCCTCTAGAAATGTTATGCACAATCAAAGTAAATTTGGCCAAAAAAATATGATGGAAAGATGAGCTATACCGTCGGCAATATACGCCCTCTCAAATTGAATGCAAGACAAATAACTTGAGAAACGCTCTAAGAGAATGGCTCCTCCTACTTTCGAAAAACTTCGTTCTTTCCATAACATTATTCTAGGAATGTTAAGCACAATCAAAATAAATTTCGACCGAAAAACATGATGGAAAGACAAGCTACACAGTGGGAAATACAAAATCCTCTCAAATTCAATGCAAGAAAAATGACAGGGGTTTAGGGTATAGGGTGGTCTAGGGTTTAGCGTTTGGGGTTTAGGGTTTGGGGTTTAGGGTATAGGGTTAAGGGTATAGGGTTTAGGGTATAGGGTATAGGGTTGAGGGTTGAGGGTTGAGGGTTGAGGGTGGAGGGTTGAGGGTTGAGGGTTGGGGGTTGAGGGTTTAGGGTTTGGGGTTGAGGGTTTGGGGTTTGGGGTTTGGGGTTTGGGGTTTAGGGTTTGGGGTTTAGGGTTTAGGGTTTAGGGTTTAGGGTTTGGGGTTTAGGGTTTGGGGTTTAGGGTTTGGGGTTTAGGGTTTAGGGTTTAGGGTTTAGGGTTTAGGGTTTAGGGTTTAGGGTTTTTAGGGTTTAGGGTTTAGGGTTTAGGGTTTAGGGTTTAGGGTTTAGGGTTTTTAGGGTTTAGGGTTTAGGGTTTAGGGTTTAGGGTTTAGGGTTTAGGGTTTAGGGTTTAGGGTTTAGGGTTTAGGGTTTAGGGTTTAGGGTTTAGGGTTTAGGGTTTAGGGTTTTAGGGTTTAGGGTTTTAGGGTTTTAGGGTTTAGGGTTTAGGGTTTAGGGTTTAGGGTTTAGGGTTTAGGGTTTAGGGTTTAGGGTTTAGGGTTTAGGGTTTAGGGTTTAGGGTTTAGGGTTTAGGGTTTAGGGTTTAGGGTTTAGGGTTTAGGGTTTAGGGTTTAGGGTTTAGGGTTTAGGGTTTAGGGTTTAGGGTTTAGGGTTTAGGGTTTAGGGTTTAGGGTTTAGGGTTTAGGGTTTAGGGTTTAGGGTTTAGGGTTTAGGGTTTAGGGTTTAGGGTTTAGGGTTTAGGGTTTAGGGTTTAGGGTTTAGGGTTTAGGGTTTAGGGTTTAGGGTTTAGGGTTTAGGGTTTAGGGTTTAGGGTTTAGGGTTTAGGGTTTAGGGTTTAGGGTTTAGGGTTTAGGGTTTAGGGTTTAGGGTTTAGGGTTTAGGGTTTAGGGTTTAGGGTTTAGGGTTTAGGGTTTAGGGTTTAGGGTTTAGGGTTTAGGGTTTAGGGTTTAGGGTTTAGGGTTTAGGGTTTAGGGTTTAGGGTTTAGGGTTTAGGGTTTAGGGTTTAGGGTTTAGGGTTTAGGGTTTAGGGTTTAGGGTTTAGGGTTTAGGGTTTAGGGTTTAGGGTTTAGGGTTTAGGGTTTAGGGTTTAGGGTTTAGGGTTTAGGGTTTAGGGTTTAGGGTTTAGGGTTTAGGGTTTAGGGTTTAGGGTTTAGGGTTTAGGGTTTAGGGTTTAGGGTTTAGGGTTTAGGGTTTAGGGTTTAGGGTTTAGGGTTTAGGGTTTAGGGTTTAGGGTTTAGGGTTTAGGGTTTAGGGTTTAGGGTTTAGGGTTTAGGGTTTAGGGTTTAGGGTTTAGGGTTTAGGGTTTAGGGTTTAGGGTTTAGGGTTTAGGGTTTAGGGTTTAGGGTTTAGGGTTTAGGGTTTAGGGTTTAGGGTTTAGGGTTTAGGGTTTAGGGTTTAGGGTTTAGGGTTTAGGGTTTAGGGTTTAGGGTTTAGGGTTTAGGGTTTAGGGTTTAGGGTTTAGGGTTTAGGGTTTAGGGTTTAGGGTTTAGGGTTTAGGGTTTAGGGTTTAGGGTTTAGGGTTTAGGGTTTAGGGTTTAGGGTTTAGGGTTTAGGGTTTAGGGTTTAGGGTTTAGGGTTTAGGGTTTAGGGTTTAGGGTTTAGGGTTTAGGGTTTAGGGTTTAGGGTTTAGGGTTTAGGGTTTAGGGTTTAGGGTTTAGGGTTTAGGGTTTAGGGTTTAGGGTTTAGGGTTTAGGGTTTAGGGTTTAGGGTTTAGGGTTTAGGGTTTAGGGTTTAGGGTTTAGGGTTTAGGGTTTAGGGTTTAGGGTTTAGGGTTTAGGGTTTAGGGTTTAGGGTTTAGGGTTTAGGGTTTAGGGTTTAGGGTTTAGGGTTTAGGGTTTAGGGTTTAGGGTTTAGGGTTTAGGGTTTAGGGTTTAGGGTTTAGGGTTTAGGGTTTAGGGTTTAGGGTTTAGGGTTTAGGGTTTAGGGTTTAGGGTTTAGGGTTTAGGGTTTAGGGTTTAGGGTTTAGGGTTTAGGGTTTAGGGTTTAGGGTTTAGGGTTTAGGGTTTAGGGTTTAGGGTTTAGGGTTTAGGGTTTAGGGTTTAGGGTTTAGGGTTTAGGGTTTAGGGTTTAGGGTTTAGGGTTTAGGGTTTAGGGTTTAGGGTTTAGGGTTTAGGGTTTAGGGTTTAGGGTTTAGGGTTTAGGGTTTAGGGTTTAGGGTTTAGGGTTTAGGGTTTAGGGTTTAGGGTTTAGGGTTTAGGGTTTAGGGTTTAGGGTTTAGGGTTTAGGGTTTAGGGTTTAGGGTTTAGGGTTTAGGGTTTAGGGTTTAGGGTTTAGGGTTTAGGGTTTAGGGTTTAGGGTTTAGGGTTTAGGGTTTAGGGTTTAGGGTTTAGGGTTTAGGGTTTAGGGTTTAGGGTTTAGGGTTTAGGGTTTAGGGTTTAGGGTTTAGGGTTTAGGGTTTAGGGTTTAGGGTTTAGGGTTTAGGGTTTAGGGTTTAGGGTTTAGGGTTTAGGGTTTAGGGTTTAGGGTTTAGGGTTTAGGGTTTAGGGTTTAGGGTTTAGGGTTTAGGGTTTAGGGTTTAGGGTTTAGGGTTTAGGGTTTAGGGTTTAGGGTTTAGGGTTTAGGGTTTAGGGTTTAGGGTTTAGGGTTTAGGGTTTAGGGTTTAGGGTTTAGGGTTTAGGGTTTAGGGTTTAGGGTTTAGGGTTTAGGGTTTAGGGTTTAGGGTTTAGGGTTTAGGGTTTAGGGTTTAGGGTTTAGGGTTTAGGGTTTAGGGTTTAGGGTTTAGGGTTTAGGGTTTAGGGTTTAGGGTTTAGGGTTTAGGGTTTAGGGTTTAGGGTTTAGGGTTTAGGGTTTAGGGTTTAGGGTTTAGGGTTTAGGGTTTAGGGTTTAGGGTTTAGGGTTTAGGGTTTAGGGTTTAGGGTTTAGGGTTTAGGGTTTAGGGTTTAGGGTTTAGGGTTTAGGGTTTAGGGTTTAGGGTTTAGGGTTTAGGGTTTAGGGTTTAGGGTTTAGGGTTTAGGGTTTAGGGTTTAGGGTTTAGGGTTTAGGGTTTAGGGTTTAGGGTTTAGGGTTTAGGGTTTAGGGTTTAGGGTTTAGGGTTTAGGGTTTAGGGTTTAGGGTTTAGGGTTTAGGGTTTAGGGTTTAGGGTTTAGGGTTTAGGGTTTAGGGTTTAGGGTTTAGGGTTTAGGGTTTAGGGTTTAGGGTTTAGGGTTTAGGGTTTAGGGTTTAGGGTTTAGGGTTTAGGGTTTAGGGTTTAGGGTTTAGGGTTTAGGGTTTAGGGTTTAGGGTTTAGGGTTTAGGGTTTAGGGTTTAGGGTTTAGGGTTTAGGGTTTAGGGTTTAGGGTTTAGGGTTTAGGGTTTAGGGTTTAGGGTTTAGGGTTTAGGGTTTAGGGTTTAGGGTTTAGGGTTTAGGGTTTAGGGTTTAGGGTTTAGGGTTTAGGGTTTAGGGTTTAGGGTTTAGGGTTTAGGGTTTAGGGTTTAGGGTTTAGGGTTTAGGGTTTAGGGTTTAGGGTTTAGGGTTTAGGGTTTAGGGTTTAGGGTTTAGGGTTTAGGGTTTAGGGTTTAGGGTTTAGGGTTTAGGGTTTAGGGTTTAGGGTTTAGGGTTTAGGGTTTAGGGTTTAGGGTTTAGGGTTTAGGGTTTAGGGTTTAGGGTTTAGGGTTTAGGGTTTAGGGTTTAGGGTTTAGGGTTTAGGGTTTAGGGTTTAGGGTTTAGGGTTTAGGGTTTAGGGTTTAGGGTTTAGGGTTTAGGGTTTAGGGTTTAGGGTTTAGGGTTTAGGGTTTAGGGTTTAGGGTTTAGGGTTTAGGGTTTAGGGTTTAGGGTTTAGGGTTTAGGGTTTAGGGTTTAGGGTTTAGGGTTTAGGGTTTAGGGTTTAGGGTTTAGGGTTTAGGGTTTAGGGTTTAGGGTTTAGGGTTTAGGGTTTAGGGTTTAGGGTTTAGGGTTTAGGGTTTAGGGTTTAGGGTTTAGGGTTTAGGGTTTAGGGTTTAGGGTTTAGGGTTTAGGGTTTAGGGTTTAGGGTTTAGGGTTTAGGGTTTAGGGTTTAGGGTTTAGGGTTTAGGGTTTAGGGTTTAGGGTTTAGGGTTTAGGGTTTAGGGTTTAGGGTTTAGGGTTTAGGGTTTAGGGTTTAGGGTTTAGGGTTTAGGGTTTAGGGTTTAGGGTTTAGGGTTTAGGGTTTAGGGTTTAGGGTTTAGGGTTTAGGGTTTAGGGTTTAGGGTTTAGGGTTTAGGGTTTAGGGTTTAGGGTTTAGGGTTTAGGGTTTAGGGTTTAGGGTTTAGGGTTTAGGGTTTAGGGTTTAGGGTTTAGGGTTTAGGGTTTAGGGTTTAGGGTTTAGGGTTTAGGGTTTAGGGTTTAGGGTTTAGGGTTTAGGGTTTAGGGTTTAGGGTTTAGGGTTTAGGGTTTAGGGTTTAGGGTTTAGGGTTTAGGGTTTAGGGTTTAGGGTTTAGGGTTTAGGGTTTAGGGTTTAGGGTTTAGGGTTTAGGGTTTAGGGTTTAGGGTTTAGGGTTTAGGGTTTAGGGTTTAGGGTTTAGGGTTTAGGGTTTAGGGTTTAGGGTTTAGGGTTTAGGGTTTAGGGTTTAGGGTTTAGGGTTTAGGGTTTAGGGTTTAGGGTTTAGGGTTTAGGGTTTAGGGTTTAGGGTTTAGGGTTTAGGGTTTAGGGTTTAGGGTTTAGGGTTTAGGGTTTAGGGTTTAGGGTTTAGGGTTTAGGGTTTAGGGTTTAGGGTTTAGGGTTTAGGGTTTAGGGTTTAGGGTTTAGGGTTTAGGGTTTAGGGTTTAGGGTTTAGGGTTTAGGGTTTAGGGTTTAGGGTTTAGGGTTTAGGGTTTAGGGTTTAGGGTTTAGGGTTTAGGGTTTAGGGTTTAGGGTTTAGGGTTTAGGGTTTAGGGTTTAGGGTTTAGGGTTTAGGGTTTAGGGTTTAGGGTTTAGGGTTTAGGGTTTAGGGTTTAGGGTTTAGGGTTTAGGGTTTAGGGTTTAGGGTTTAGGGTTTAGGGTTTAGGGTTTAGGGTTTAGGGTTTAGGGTTTAGGGTTTAGGGTTTAGGGTTTAGGGTTTAGGGTTTAGGGTTTAGGGTTTAGGGTTTAGGGTTTAGGGTTTAGGGTTTAGGGTTTAGGGTTTAGGGTTTAGGGTTTAGGGTTTAGGGTTTAGGGTTTAGGGTTTAGGGTTTAGGGTTTAGGGTTTAGGGTTTAGGGTTTAGGGTTTAGGGTTTAGGGTTTAGGGTTTAGGGTTTAGGGTTTAGGGTTTAGGGTTTAGGGTTTAGGGTTTAGGGTTTAGGGTTTAGGGTTTAGGGTTTAGGGTTTAGGGTTTAGGGTTTAGGGTTTAGGGTTTAGGGTTTAGGGTTTAGGGTTTAGGGTTTAGGGTTTAGGGTTTAGGGTTTAGGGTTTAGGGTTTAGGGTTTAGGGTTTAGGGTTTAGGGTTTAGGGTTTAGGGTTTAGGGTTTAGGGTTTAGGGTTTAGGGTTTAGGGTTTAGGGTTTAGGGTTTAGGGTTTAGGGTTTAGGGTTTAGGGTTTAGGGTTTAGGGTTTAGGGTTTAGGGTTTAGGGTTTAGGGTTTAGGGTTTAGGGTTTAGGGTTTAGGGTTTAGGGTTTAGGGTTTAGGGTTTAGGGTTTAGGGTTTAGGGTTTAGGGTTTAGGGTTTAGGGTTTAGGGTTTAGGGTTTAGGGTTTAGGGTTTAGGGTTTAGGGTTTAGGGTTTAGGGTTTAGGGTTTAGGGTTTAGGGTTTAGGGTTTAGGGTTTAGGGTTTAGGGTTTAGGGTTTAGGGTTTAGGGTTTAGGGTTTAGGGTTTAGGGTTTAGGGTTTAGGGTTTAGGGTTTAGGGTTTAGGGTTTAGGGTTTAGGGTTTAGGGTTTAGGGTTTAGGGTTTAGGGTTTAGGGTTTAGGGTTTAGGGTTTAGGGTTTAGGGTTTAGGGTTTAGGGTTTAGGGTTTAGGGTTTAGGGTTTAGGGTTTAGGGTTTAGGGTTTAGGGTTTAGGGTTTAGGGTTTAGGGTTTAGGGTTTAGGGTTTAGGGTTTAGGGTTTAGGGTTTAGGGTTTAGGGTTTAGGGTTTAGGGTTTAGGGTTTAGGGTTTAGGGTTTAGGGTTTAGGGTTTAGGGTTTAGGGTTTAGGGTTTAGGGTTTAGGGTTTAGGGTTTAGGGTTTAGGGTTTAGGGTTTAGGGTTTAGGGTTTAGGGTTTAGGGTTTAGGGTTTAGGGTTTAGGGTTTAGGGTTTAGGGTTTAGGGTTTAGGGTTTAGGGTTTAGGGTTTAGGGTTTAGGGTTTAGGGTTTAGGGTTTAGGGTTTAGGGTTTAGGGTTTAGGGTTTAGGGTTTAGGGTTTAGGGTTTAGGGTTTAGGGTTTAGGGTTTAGGGTTTAGGGTTTAGGGTTTAGGGTTTAGGGTTTAGGGTTTAGGGTTTAGGGTTTAGGGTTTAGGGTTTAGGGTTTAGGGTTTAGGGTTTAGGGTTTAGGGTTTAGGGTTTAGGGTTTAGGGTTTAGGGTTTAGGGTTTAGGGTTTAGGGTTTAGGGTTTAGGGTTTAGGGTTTAGGGTTTAGGGTTTAGGGTTTAGGGTTTAGGGTTTAGGGTTTAGGGTTTAGGGTTTAGGGTTTAGGGTTTAGGGTTTAGGGTTTAGGGTTTAGGGTTTAGGGTTTAGGGTTTAGGGTTTAGGGTTTAGGGTTTAGGGTTTAGGGTTTAGGGTTTAGGGTTTAGGGTTTAGGGTTTAGGGTTTAGGGTTTAGGGTTTAGGGTTTAGGGTTTAGGGTTTAGGGTTTAGGGTTTAGGGTTTAGGGTTTAGGGTTTAGGGTTTAGGGTTTAGGGTTTAGGGTTTAGGGTTTAGGGTTTAGGGTTTAGGGTTTAGGGTTTAGGGTTTAGGGTTTAGGGTTTAGGGTTTAGGGTTTAGGGTTTAGGGTTTAGGGTTTAGGGTTTAGGGTTTAGGGTTTAGGGTTTAGGGTTTAGGGTTTAGGGTTTAGGGTTTAGGGTTTAGGGTTTAGGGTTTAGGGTTTAGGGTTTAGGGTTTAGGGTTTAGGGTTTAGGGTTTAGGGTTTAGGGTTTAGGGTTTAGGGTTTAGGGTTTAGGGTTTAGGGTTTAGGGTTTAGGGTTTAGGGTTTAGGGTTTAGGGTTTAGGGTTTAGGGTTTAGGGTTTAGGGTTTAGGGTTTAGGGTTTAGGGTTTAGGGTTTAGGGTTTAGGGTTTAGGGTTTAGGGTTTAGGGTTTAGGGTTTAGGGTTTAGGGTTTAGGGTTTAGGGTTTAGGGTTTAGGGTTTAGGGTTTAGGGTTTAGGGTTTAGGGTTTAGGGTTTAGGGTTTAGGGTTTAGGGTTTAGGGTTTAGGGTTTAGGGTTTAGGGTTTAGGGTTTAGGGTTTAGGGTTTAGGGTTTAGGGTTTAGGGTTTAGGGTTTAGGGTTTAGGGTTTAGGGTTTAGGGTTTAGGGTTTAGGGTTTAGGGTTTAGGGTTTAGGGTTTAGGGTTTAGGGTTTAGGGTTTAGGGTTTAGGGTTTAGGGTTTAGGGTTTAGGGTTTAGGGTTTAGGGTTTAGGGTTTAGGGTTTAGGGTTTAGGGTTTAGGGTTTAGGGTTTAGGGTTTAGGGTTTAGGGTTTAGGGTTTAGGGTTTAGGGTTTAGGGTTTAGGGTTTAGGGTTTAGGGTTTAGGGTTTAGGGTTTAGGGTTTAGGGTTTAGGGTTTAGGGTTTAGGGTTTAGGGTTTAGGGTTTAGGGTTTAGGGTTTAGGGTTTAGGGTTTAGGGTTTAGGGTTTAGGGTTTAGGGTTTAGGGTTTAGGGTTTAGGGTTTAGGGTTTAGGGTTTAGGGTTTAGGGTTTAGGGTTTAGGGTTTAGGGTTTAGGGTTTAGGGTTTAGGGTTTAGGGTTTAGGGTTTAGGGTTTAGGGTTTAGGGTTTAGGGTTTAGGGTTTAGGGTTTAGGGTTTAGGGTTTAGGGTTTAGGGTTTAGGGTTTAGGGTTTAGGGTTTAGGGTTTAGGGTTTAGGGTTTAGGGTTTAGGGTTTAGGGTTTAGGGTTTAGGGTTTAGGGTTTAGGGTTTAGGGTTTAGGGTTTAGGGTTTAGGGTTTAGGGTTTAGGGTTTAGGGTTTAGGGTTTAGGGTTTAGGGTTTAGGGTTTAGGGTTTAGGGTTTAGGGTTTAGGGTTTAGGGTTTAGGGTTTAGGGTTTAGGGTTTAGGGTTTAGGGTTTAGGGTTTAGGGTTTAGGGTTTAGGGTTTAGGGTTTAGGGTTTAGGGTTTAGGGTTTAGGGTTTAGGGTTTAGGGTTTAGGGTTTAGGGTTTAGGGTTTAGGGTTTAGGGTTTAGGGTTTAGGGTTTAGGGTTTAGGGTTTAGGGTTTAGGGTTTAGGGTTTAGGGTTTAGGGTTTAGGGTTTAGGGTTTAGGGTTTAGGGTTTAGGGTTTAGGGTTTAGGGTTTAGGGTTTAGGGTTTAGGGTTTAGGGTTTAGGGTTTAGGGTTTAGGGTTTAGGGTTTAGGGTTTAGGGTTTAGGGTTTAGGGTTTAGGGTTTAGGGTTTAGGGTTTAGGGTTTAGGGTTTAGGGTTTAGGGTTTAGGGTTTAGGGTTTAGGGTTTAGGGTTTAGGGTTTAGGGTTTAGGGTTTAGGGTTTAGGGTTTAGGGTTTAGGGTTTAGGGTTTAGGGTTTAGGGTTTAGGGTTTAGGGTTTAGGGTTTAGGGTTTAGGGTTTAGGGTTTAGGGTTTAGGGTTTAGGGTTTAGGGTTTAGGGTTTAGGGTTTAGGGTTTAGGGTTTAGGGTTTAGGGTTTAGGGTTTAGGGTTTAGGGTTTAGGGTTTAGGGTTTAGGGTTTAGGGTTTAGGGTTTAGGGTTTAGGGTTTAGGGTTTAGGGTTTAGGGTTTAGGGTTTAGGGTTTAGGGTTTAGGGTTTAGGGTTTAGGGTTTAGGGTTTAGGGTTTAGGGTTTAGGGTTTAGGGTTTAGGGTTTAGGGTTTAGGGTTTAGGGTTTAGGGTTTAGGGTTTAGGGTTTAGGGTTTAGGGTTTAGGGTTTAGGGTTTAGGGTTTAGGGTTTAGGGTTTAGGGTTTAGGGTTTAGGGTTTAGGGTTTAGGGTTTAGGGTTTAGGGTTTAGGGTTTAGGGTTTAGGGTTTAGGGTTTAGGGTTTAGGGTTTAGGGTTTAGGGTTTAGGGTTTAGGGTTTAGGGTTTAGGGTTTAGGGTTTAGGGTTTAGGGTTTAGGGTTTAGGGTTTAGGGTTTAGGGTTTAGGGTTTAGGGTTTAGGGTTTAGGGTTTAGGGTTTAGGGTTTAGGGTTTAGGGTTTAGGGTTTAGGGTTTAGGGTTTAGGGTTTAGGGTTTAGGGTTTAGGGTTTAGGGTTTAGGGTTTAGGGTTTAGGGTTTAGGGTTTAGGGTTTAGGGTTTAGGGTTTAGGGTTTAGGGTTTAGGGTTTAGGGTTTAGGGTTTAGGGTTTAGGGTTTAGGGTTTAGGGTTTAGGGTTTAGGGTTTAGGGTTTAGGGTTTAGGGTTTAGGGTTTAGGGTTTAGGGTTTAGGGTTTAGGGTTTAGGGTTTAGGGTTTAGGGTTTAGGGTTTAGGGTTTAGGGTTTAGGGTTTAGGGTTTAGGGTTTAGGGTTTAGGGTTTAGGGTTTAGGGTTTAGGGTTTAGGGTTTAGGGTTTAGGGTTTAGGGTTTAGGGTTTAGGGTTTAGGGTTTAGGGTTTAGGGTTTAGGGTTTAGGGTTTAGGGTTTAGGGTTTAGGGTTTAGGGTTTAGGGTTTAGGGTTTAGGGTTTAGGGTTTAGGGTTTAGGGTTTAGGGTTTAGGGTTTAGGGTTTAGGGTTTAGGGTTTAGGGTTTAGGGTTTAGGGTTTAGGGTTTAGGGTTTAGGGTTTAGGGTTTAGGGTTTAGGGTTTAGGGTTTAGGGTTTAGGGTTTAGGGTTTAGGGTTTAGGGTTTAGGGTTTAGGGTTTAGGGTTTAGGGTTTAGGGTTTAGGGTTTAGGGTTTAGGGTTTAGGGTTTAGGGTTTAGGGTTTAGGGTTTAGGGTTTAGGGTTTAGGGTTTAGGGTTTAGGGTTTAGGGTTTAGGGTTTAGGGTTTAGGGTTTAGGGTTTAGGGTTTAGGGTTTAGGGTTTAGGGTTTAGGGTTTAGGGTTTAGGGTTTAGGGTTTAGGGTTTAGGGTTTAGGGTTTAGGGTTTAGGGTTTAGGGTTTAGGGTTTAGGGTTTAGGGTTTAGGGTTTAGGGTTTAGGGTTTAGGGTTTAGGGTTTAGGGTTTAGGGTTTAGGGTTTAGGGTTTAGGGTTTAGGGTTTAGGGTTTAGGGTTTAGGGTTTAGGGTTTAGGGTTTAGGGTTTAGGGTTTAGGGTTTAGGGTTTAGGGTTTAGGGTTTAGGGTTTAGGGTTTAGGGTTTAGGGTTTAGGGTTTAGGGTTTAGGGTTTAGGGTTTAGGGTTTAGGGTTTAGGGTTTAGGGTTTAGGGTTTAGGGTTTAGGGTTTAGGGTTTAGGGTTTAGGGTTTAGGGTTTAGGGTTTAGGGTTTAGGGTTTAGGGTTTAGGGTTTAGGGTTTAGGGTTTAGGGTTTAGGGTTTAGGGTTTAGGGTTTAGGGTTTAGGGTTTAGGGTTTAGGGTTTAGGGTTTAGGGTTTAGGGTTTAGGGTTTAGGGTTTAGGGTTTAGGGTTTAGGGTTTAGGGTTTAGGGTTTAGGGTTTAGGGTTTAGGGTTTAGGGTTTAGGGTTTAGGGTTTAGGGTTTAGGGTTTAGGGTTTAGGGTTTAGGGTTTAGGGTTTAGGGTTTAGGGTTTAGGGTTTAGGGTTTAGGGTTTAGGGTTTAGGGTTTAGGGTTTAGGGTTTAGGGTTTAGGGTTTAGGGTTTAGGGTTTAGGGTTTAGGGTTTAGGGTTTAGGGTTTAGGGTTTAGGGTTTAGGGTTTAGGGTTTAGGGTTTAGGGTTTAGGGTTTAGGGTTTAGGGTTTAGGGTTTAGGGTTTAGGGTTTAGGGTTTAGGGTTTAGGGTTTAGGGTTTAGGGTTTAGGGTTTAGGGTTTAGGGTTTAGGGTTTAGGGTTTAGGGTTTAGGGTTTAGGGTTTAGGGTTTAGGGTTTAGGGTTTAGGGTTTAGGGTTTAGGGTTTAGGGTTTAGGGTTTAGGGTTTAGGGTTTAGGGTTTAGGGTTTAGGGTTTAGGGTTTAGGGTTTAGGGTTTAGGGTTTAGGGTTTAGGGTTTAGGGTTTAGGGTTTAGGGTTTAGGGTTTAGGGTTTAGGGTTTAGGGTTTAGGGTTTAGGGTTTAGGGTTTAGGGTTTAGGGTTTAGGGTTTAGGGTTTAGGGTTTAGGGTTTAGGGTTTAGGGTTTAGGGTTTAGGGTTTAGGGTTTAGGGTTTAGGGTTTAGGGTTTAGGGTTTAGGGTTTAGGGTTTAGGGTTTAGGGTTTAGGGTTTAGGGTTTAGGGTTTAGGGTTTAGGGTTTAGGGTTTAGGGTTTAGGGTTTAGGGTTTAGGGTTTAGGGTTTAGGGTTTAGGGTTTAGGGTTTAGGGTTTAGGGTTTAGGGTTTAGGGTTTAGGGTTTAGGGTTTAGGGTTTAGGGTTTAGGGTTTAGGGTTTAGGGTTTAGGGTTTAGGGTTTAGGGTTTAGGGTTTAGGGTTTAGGGTTTAGGGTTTAGGGTTTAGGGTTTAGGGTTTAGGGTTTAGGGTTTAGGGTTTAGGGTTTAGGGTTTAGGGTTTAGGGTTTAGGGTTTAGGGTTTAGGGTTTAGGGTTTAGGGTTTAGGGTTTAGGGTTTAGGGTTTAGGGTTTAGGGTTTAGGGTTTAGGGTTTAGGGTTTAGGGTTTAGGGTTTAGGGTTTAGGGTTTAGGGTTTAGGGTTTAGGGTTTAGGGTTTAGGGTTTAGGGTTTAGGGTTTAGGGTTTAGGGTTTAGGGTTTAGGGTTTAGGGTTTAGGGTTTAGGGTTTAGGGTTTAGGGTTTAGGGTTTAGGGTTTAGGGTTTAGGGTTTAGGGTTTAGGGTTTAGGGTTTAGGGTTTAGGGTTTAGGGTTTAGGGTTTAGGGTTTAGGGTTTAGGGTTTAGGGTTTAGGGTTTAGGGTTTAGGGTTTAGGGTTTAGGGTTTAGGGTTTAGGGTTTAGGGTTTAGGGTTTAGGGTTTAGGGTTTAGGGTTTAGGGTTTAGGGTTTAGGGTTTAGGGTTTAGGGTTTAGGGTTTAGGGTTTAGGGTTTAGGGTTTAGGGTTTAGGGTTTAGGGTTTAGGGTTTAGGGTTTAGGGTTTAGGGTTTAGGGTTTAGGGTTTAGGGTTTAGGGTTTAGGGTTTAGGGTTTAGGGTTTAGGGTTTAGGGTTTAGGGTTTAGGGTTTAGGGTTTAGGGTTTAGGGTTTAGGGTTTAGGGTTTAGGGTTTAGGGTTTAGGGTTTAGGGTTTAGGGTTTAGGGTTTAGGGTTTAGGGTTTAGGGTTTAGGGTTTAGGGTTTAGGGTTTAGGGTTTAGGGTTTAGGGTTTAGGGTTTAGGGTTTAGGGTTTAGGGTTTAGGGTTTAGGGTTTAGGGTTTAGGGTTTAGGGTTTAGGGTTTAGGGTTTAGGGTTTAGGGTTTAGGGTTTAGGGTTTAGGGTTTAGGGTTTAGGGTTTAGGGTTTAGGGTTTAGGGTTTAGGGTTTAGGGTTTAGGGTTTAGGGTTTAGGGTTTAGGGTTTAGGGTTTAGGGTTTAGGGTTTAGGGTTTAGGGTTTAGGGTTTAGGGTTTAGGGTTTAGGGTTTAGGGTTTAGGGTTTAGGGTTTAGGGTTTAGGGTTTAGGGTTTAGGGTTTAGGGTTTAGGGTTTAGGGTTTAGGGTTTAGGGTTTAGGGTTTAGGGTTTAGGGTTTAGGGTTTAGGGTTTAGGGTTTAGGGTTTAGGGTTTAGGGTTTAGGGTTTAGGGTTTAGGGTTTAGGGTTTAGGGTTTAGGGTTTAGGGTTTAGGGTTTAGGGTTTAGGGTTTAGGGTTTAGGGTTTAGGGTTTAGGGTTTAGGGTTTAGGGTTTAGGGTTTAGGGTTTAGGGTTTAGGGTTTAGGGTTTAGGGTTTAGGGTTTAGGGTTTAGGGTTTAGGGTTTAGGGTTTAGGGTTTAGGGTTTAGGGTTTAGGGTTTAGGGTTTAGGGTTTAGGGTTTAGGGTTTAGGGTTTAGGGTTTAGGGTTTAGGGTTTAGGGTTTAGGGTTTAGGGTTTAGGGTTTAGGGTTTAGGGTTTAGGGTTTAGGGTTTAGGGTTTAGGGTTTAGGGTTTAGGGTTTAGGGTTTAGGGTTTAGGGTTTAGGGTTTAGGGTTTAGGGTTTAGGGTTTAGGGTTTAGGGTTTAGGGTTTAGGGTTTAGGGTTTAGGGTTTAGGGTTTAGGGTTTAGGGTTTAGGGTTTAGGGTTTAGGGTTTAGGGTTTAGGGTTTAGGGTTTAGGGTTTAGGGTTTAGGGTTTAGGGTTTAGGGTTTAGGGTTTAGGGTTTAGGGTTTAGGGTTTAGGGTTTAGGGTTTAGGGTTTAGGGTTTAGGGTTTAGGGTTTAGGGTTTAGGGTTTAGGGTTTAGGGTTTAGGGTTTAGGGTTTAGGGTTTAGGGTTTAGGGTTTAGGGTTTAGGGTTTAGGGTTTAGGGTTTAGGGTTTAGGGTTTAGGGTTTAGGGTTTAGGGTTTAGGGTTTAGGGTTTAGGGTTTAGGGTTTAGGGTTTAGGGTTTAGGGTTTAGGGTTTAGGGTTTAGGGTTTAGGGTTTAGGGTTTAGGGTTTAGGGTTTAGGGTTTAGGGTTTAGGGTTTAGGGTTTAGGGTTTAGGGTTTAGGGTTTAGGGTTTAGGGTTTAGGGTTTAGGGTTTAGGGTTTAGGGTTTAGGGTTTAGGGTTTAGGGTTTAGGGTTTAGGGTTTAGGGTTTAGGGTTTAGGGTTTAGGGTTTAGGGTTTAGGGTTTAGGGTTTAGGGTTTAGGGTTTAGGGTTTAGGGTTTAGGGTTTAGGGTTTAGGGTTTAGGGTTTAGGGTTTAGGGTTTAGGGTTTAGGGTTTAGGGTTTAGGGTTTAGGGTTTAGGGTTTAGGGTTTAGGGTTTAGGGTTTAGGGTTTAGGGTTTAGGGTTTAGGGTTTAGGGTTTAGGGTTTAGGGTTTAGGGTTTAGGGTTTAGGGTTTAGGGTTTAGGGTTTAGGGTTTAGGGTTTAGGGTTTAGGGTTTAGGGTTTAGGGTTTAGGGTTTAGGGTTTAGGGTTTAGGGTTTAGGGTTTAGGGTTTAGGGTTTAGGGTTTAGGGTTTAGGGTTTAGGGTTTAGGGTTTAGGGTTTAGGGTTTAGGGTTTAGGGTTTAGGGTTTAGGGTTTAGGGTTTAGGGTTTAGGGTTTAGGGTTTAGGGTTTAGGGTTTAGGGTTTAGGGTTTAGGGTTTAGGGTTTAGGGTTTAGGGTTTAGGGTTTAGGGTTTAGGGTTTAGGGTTTAGGGTTTAGGGTTTAGGGTTTAGGGTTTAGGGTTTAGGGTTTAGGGTTTAGGGTTTAGGGTTTAGGGTTTAGGGTTTAGGGTTTAGGGTTTAGGGTTTAGGGTTTAGGGTTTAGGGTTTAGGGTTTAGGGTTTAGGGTTTAGGGTTTAGGGTTTAGGGTTTAGGGTTTAGGGTTTAGGGTTTAGGGTTTAGGGTTTAGGGTTTAGGGTTTAGGGTTTAGGGTTTAGGGTTTAGGGTTTAGGGTTTAGGGTTTAGGGTTTAGGGTTTAGGGTTTAGGGTTTAGGGTTTAGGGTTTAGGGTTTAGGGTTTAGGGTTTAGGGTTTAGGGTTTAGGGTTTAGGGTTTAGGGTTTAGGGTTTAGGGTTTAGGGTTTAGGGTTTAGGGTTTAGGGTTTAGGGTTTAGGGTTTAGGGTTTAGGGTTTAGGGTTTAGGGTTTAGGGTTTAGGGTTTAGGGTTTAGGGTTTAGGGTTTAGGGTTTAGGGTTTAGGGTTTAGGGTTTAGGGTTTAGGGTTTAGGGTTTAGGGTTTAGGGTTTAGGGTTTAGGGTTTAGGGTTTAGGGTTTAGGGTTTAGGGTTTAGGGTTTAGGGTTTAGGGTTTAGGGTTTAGGGTTTAGGGTTTAGGGTTTAGGGTTTAGGGTTTAGGGTTTAGGGTTTAGGGTTTAGGGTTTAGGGTTTAGGGTTTAGGGTTTAGGGTTTAGGGTTTAGGGTTTAGGGTTTAGGGTTTAGGGTTTAGGGTTTAGGGTTTAGGGTTTAGGGTTTAGGGTTTAGGGTTTAGGGTTTAGGGTTTAGGGTTTAGGGTTTAGGGTTTAGGGTTTAGGGTTTAGGGTTTAGGGTTTAGGGTTTAGGGTTTAGGGTTTAGGGTTTAGGGTTTAGGGTTTAGGGTTTAGGGTTTAGGGTTTAGGGTTTAGGGTTTAGGGTTTAGGGTTTAGGGTTTAGGGTTTAGGGTTTAGGGTTTAGGGTTTAGGGTTTAGGGTTTAGGGTTTAGGGTTTAGGGTTTAGGGTTTAGGGTTTAGGGTTTAGGGTTTAGGGTTTAGGGTTTAGGGTTTAGGGTTTAGGGTTTAGGGTTTAGGGTTTAGGGTTTAGGGTTTAGGGTTTAGGGTTTAGGGTTTAGGGTTTAGGGTTTAGGGTTTAGGGTTTAGGGTTTAGGGTTTAGGGTTTAGGGTTTAGGGTTTAGGGTTTAGGGTTTAGGGTTTAGGGTTTAGGGTTTAGGGTTTAGGGTTTAGGGTTTAGGGTTTAGGGTTT